>CM077010.1:59615139-61099385 GCA_039090855.1 Macrothele yani
AATATCCAGATAAGGCAAGGCACCATTGTGTTCGAGCTCCATAGTGAAATTGATCATCGAGTGAATATCGTTGATTTTCTCAAGAAAAATTGGGATAGTCTGCTTTTCGTGAGGCCATATGAAAATTACATCGTCTTCATATCTTAGCCAGGTGGCAGGCCTTGGGGTCATGTTGGTTAATATATATTGCTCTTAAATACGACGAATTAAACGTGCAGAGTAAATTACCTCTAAATCCAGGGCATCAATCCCTCAGTGCACGTATCGCTTGAAGGACTACACTCACCTATGTTGGCCGATGCCTGTATTAGTACTACTCCAAACTCTGTATCGTCCATGTTACTCACAGAAAGTATGGTGATAATGTCAAAAGGACCCAAGTGTTGTAATGACAATTTACCAGAACTCTTACCAAGCTCTTGGAAGCAGATTTGGTTTTAACTGATGGATAATTAAAAATAGAATGTGATTGACTGCACTTCAAATTTGTTTCTTACTTGAGACTTGGAACAATACTGTTAATAAACGAATTGGCTCTTCTGTTAGATTGGCAAAATTCTAAGCTAAAAATAGCACAGCATTATATGTAAGTATTTATTTCTCATTTCTGGAGCATTACTATTTTGTTAATATTATGTTCTGGTGATTAGATCTATTATATGATACCATCAGCTTCTTGTTAATGTGTTATAAGTACAGGGTGGGACCTCCACCCCTGTACCCACTTGTTTTTTTACGCTTTCCAACCGTAGGTTGAAGAAGCGTATATGCTCCAGCTTTTTCCGTCCGTCTGTCCGTCCGTCCGTCTGTCGGCACGATAACTCACGTAAAAATGGTTCGATTTCGAAGAAATTTGAGTATGTGGTAGGGGACCACCAGGGGACGAACGCTATTGAAAATGGGTGAAATGGGGTCAAAGGTCACACCATAAGAGCGGGATCCATTGAATTGCCCTTATGCGTCATAACTTGCGTAAATATGGTTCGATCTCAATGAACTTTTAGTATGTGGTAGGGGACCACCTGGACAGGAACCCTATTGAAAATGGGACAAATGGAGTCAAAGGTCAGGACATGGGATCGGGACCATTCCATCGCCCGTATCCCACACTACTAAGGTGGACGTCAAGTAGTTTTGCTTCCTATATTTCCAATGGAAAACCTTTTGTACACATTTCCTTCACAATTAGTGTGTTCCCAAGGATGCAAATTTGAACATCGATTAAAATAACTTCATACTATAACTTGGAATACTTAACATCTTCTAAAACATAAGCATAATTATATTGAAAAACAATAACCTTTCCTTTGGTGGTGTTGAAACCAGAAAAAAAGATAGCGCGACCTGTACTTTGATGACGTTAGTGGACAAATAAATGTTGGATTTCATAATTACGGTTATGGTTTAGAAAATATTATTACGGTTATGGTTTAGAAAATATTAAGTATTCCAAGTTATGAAATGAAGCTATGTTCAAATTTTCATTCTTGGGAACGCATTAATTGTGAAGAAAATGTGTACAGAAGTTTTTCCATTGGAAGTATAGGAAGCAAAATTACTTGACGTCCACCTTAAAGTAGCAATTCTTGTATGTATGTATGTATGTATGTATGTATGTATGTATGTAGATTTTAATTTGAAAACGGCTCTAAGAATTTTGATGAAAGTCGTTAACCTACCGTTTTCTGGTACTAGAAATCGATTTAGCTTGATCTCGACTTTAGGAGGATTCGTTTAGTGGGTTAAATAACCACCACGAATTATAACGTTTTTAGTGTCATGGCGTCGTTCCATTAATGTTTCCAATGCTTAGAAATCTTATGACGTCACAATCTCGTGTTTGAGAATGTTGGCGCGGGGTCACACCATCTGTCTCATTACGTCACGCGATTTGCGTGGATCCTATTAAAGTTTTATGACGTCATACTCTTGCCAGCAGATGGTCGCGATTCCCATCTGCTTCATTACGTCACGCGTTGTGTGCGTATGTCCGTCCGTACGATAACTCGCGTAACAATGGTTTGATTTCGATGAAATTTTAGTATCTGGTAGGGTATCACCTGGTAAGGAAACTTATTTAAAGTGAACGAAATGGGGTGAAAGGTCAGTACATAGGAGCGGGATCCATTCCACTGCTTTTATGCGTCATAACTAACGTAAAAAAGGTTCGATTTTGATGAAATTTTAGTATGCGGTAGGGGGACCACCTGGCCACAAACCCTATTGAAAATGGGCGAAATGGGGTCAAAGGTCAGGGCATAGGAGCGGAATCACTTCCATCGCCATTACGCGTCATAACTTACGTAAAAATATTTCGATTTGGATGAAATGTTAGTATGTTGTAGGGACCTGCCTGGGGACGAATTCTATTGAAAATGGGCGAAATGGGATCAAAGGATAGGAAACAGGAGCGGGATCTATTCCATAGCCCTTATGCATCATAACTTACGTAAAAATGCTTCGATTGCGACAAAACTTTATCATGTTATTTCGAAGGTATACCGAACCGGTTCTGTTGAATATCATCGATATGGGATCAAGGGCCAGGGCACAGGACCGAGATTTATTCCACAGCCATTATTCTCATAACTTGAGTGATAACTTGAGTAATGATTTCTGGTATGTTGGAAAGCGTATTATAATCAATGCATTGCATGACTTTACAAACTTGTTAATCTTTATGTAAAGTTACTTCCTCACAGCTGTCATACTTCTGGATGAGTAGCCTCCCAACCAATCGGGTGAAGCGCTATGTACACCACCCGTTGAACACCGACGTGGTTGTGCATATGTGTATATATACCATGATTACCCGAACTTAGAGTTAAAAATTGTTTTTCATCTGAAGATGAATTTTAGAAAACTTAAAAGATCTCATGCGTTTTATTTGTTTCTATATTACTGGATTCGTGTACTATTAAAATCATTGGAGCTGGGACGTTCTTCAGGGGATGGCTGCCTACGACAATTTATGGTCACGGCTGACCCGTGGGCCACGCTCCCAGCCCTCTTTCGACGAGGGGGAGATGTGACATACCTGCCCCGTAGGACGCACACGACATAAATGCAGATAGCAGCAAGAACGAACGTCTGCGTAGCTCAGTTGATAGAGAGACTTATTCGGGAATAAGCGAACTCGGGTTCGATCCCCGGCGTGGACCAAAAATGACGGAGAAATTTACTTCATTATATAATGTTATAGGACATACTGTACAAGGTGATTTCTAATTAATTTTATTGGAATAATTATTGAGAAATCGGCCATGAACCAGTCCTCAGCAAGGCCGTCCACAAAATACAAGGCCTTGATTTTAGAGAGACGAGTTCCCTCCGTTTATGACGTCACTTTTATGTTACACTGCCTGATACTTTGGTGTCGTGTTTGACGTCACATGTAGCAGCTTAGAAAGCCATCGGAAACATTGTTTTTCGCATGACGTCATTAAAAGATTGAACTCATTTCACTAATGTCATGGCCTTGTGTTTTCTAAATGGCCTTGCCCTCAGTCAGTCCGACCCAGTGATTGCACCGGACAGTTATATGGCAAGTCCGCCCTTGGGTTGTAAAGAACAATTATTTAGAGGAATGACTTAAAATAGTTGTATGGAATTCAGAGACGCAGTATGGTGGAAAGTATGCCCCACAAATGCGTAATCTTCCACATGTTGTTTCTAACCACACCATTTCCTTTTTTGTGCATGAAAGCCAGCGATGTAGAAGTTTCAAATATATCCATTTTTAAAATATTTTCCTAACCTCTCATCTCACGGAATTTAAAACAAACAACTTATATAGTGTAATAAAGAGATCCATCAGACTTGGCTGCATCATGGCTTTAAATTTTAGGGTTTTGTGTTAAGAGGGCTTCCTTTTCACTCAAGACTTCAGTAGCATTCAATTTGTGAAATTCATCCTGTATTAAATGTATAAGTACAATCAGAATATTTTGGACCTTTTATTATACTAGATATATAAGACAATGTCTATATCTAGATCGGACAGGAGATTAACTAGACACATCGAAGAAGAAATTAATAGACGAATAAAACTTGACTGGAGGGTATTTGGAAGAACTACAATTTCCATGAGCAATATGTCATTATGGCTTAAAAGAAATATTAAATGAAAATGCATCAATTCATTTCTTACTTATGGATCAGAGACATGGATCTTAACTAGAAATACAAACAGGGGCTCGGGACAACTCAAAGAACATGGAGAGATGCATGCTTGGTGTAACCAAGAAAACTGAAAAAAGTAACCTCTGGATCAGAAAAATGACATGAGTATTTGACATCATGATCAAAGTACGTACATTGCCCGGGAAAGGTATGGACGTATTGCTAGTAGATCTAACCACCTTTGGGCAATTGAAATGTTAGACTGGATACCAAGGGGCAGAAAAAGACTGAGAAGATCATGCAGGAGACTTGTGAGTAAAATTCGAAAGCATTGTGGAATGGCATGAAGAGAGTGGCTTAAAACAGAAAGTTGTGGGAGGGACTTAGGGGGACCTACATCCAGAAGTGAACAGTGAGAATTGTTGTTGTTGATGATGATGATAAGTGTTACAGTAAGAATTTTTACTTGAATAGCTTTTCCCTTCAAGAATACAATTTGTAAAAGACAGGGATTTCTAACCAACCGCGATTATGCATGATGCATTCCTTCGCTTTTGGTTAGATTCTTTGTTGGTGACATTAGGAAATATCCTACCTCACCTTTATTGTACAAGATCTGGTATCGACGCAGTATGTAAGTGTTCGCGCAACCTGCACTTGAATCAAATATACTTTTTCAAACAGAAACAGTTTACTGTATCCGAAATCATTGTATCTCGGGAAGATCGTCCTTTCCCGTCGGCAACACAGCGCCTGATCCCTTATAACCTAGACTTCTAAACCCGATAGTTTCCTCGGCAAATATATTTTCCCCAAAGCCTCACCTGGTCTGGGTCTTTGCGTTACCCCGCCGAAAAATGTGCCTTTCGGGCACATTGCTCTCTTTCGACGATTTGACCTTCCGTCCGTACTTTCCGTCGGACCGGATCTGTTGACTGCTCCTCTACCAAAAGCCCTGCAGCCACCTTTCGACTGCTTATATAGAAAACTCCTTCTTTGTCCGAAAATATCCCATGCTTTTCAGAAGCCGCTGCATTGTCCTTGGCAACAGATGGAGCATGAAGCACATAAATATATAATACTTAGGGCAGCTTATTTTGTATCTGAACAAAACTCTTCCTTACCTTATAATATCAGAGGATCTAGTTCTACAGGACACGTTCTGCATAAAGAATGTCCGGCAAGTCTTTTACGGCTTAACTTTGGTCGAGCCATTAGGATGTATAGGTAAAGTGTGAAAATTGATTTTTTTTTTAACGCAGGCGTACCTCCAGAATTCCACTAGTAAACAGATTCTTGCCCTCAGTAAGCAAGACAACGAAATCTGAATATTATAAAATACCTAAAAAAAAGTCAGTATGTACATGTGCACTTGGAATAATGATTTCTGTCCCTACACTATTCTTAGTACATAAATTTCTAGAATGCAATAATATTTTCGTCTCTCAGGAGTAGGACTATTTGCAGCAGTTACAATTATAAGTTTGCATGCTTCCATAGTGAGTACAAAATGCAAGTGCGTGATCTTGCAGTTTCGACTCCAGGAACCGGATTTTTTAGACTACAGGCTCTGAAGGAAGACTGATTGTTTTTCACCAGCTTTGTCCTTTCAAAGAAAGAGAGGAGGAGAATAAAAATATAGCTTGAGAACTTTTGGCAGATGGTCAGGAAGAACAACAACCGTTCATATAAACTATTCACGTTGCAACATTCTAATTCGGTTGTTCTTCTAATGAATAGATGCCTTGCATTTATTTTAGTCCTTATCAAAAGCAACTTTTTTTTATTCACTATAAAACAAACAAAGCTATACAAAATTAATCTTCGTCAGTTTCCGAAAAAATGCCGGTATATGTGGCTGAATTACGAAATCGGATTACATGTTCACGTAAGGAGAAAAGGAACTCGTGAGAGGAATCAGAGGAATAGATTTATTTTTTTGTTATCGGGAAAACGTCCAAGTCAAATTTACTTCTGAAGCTCAAACTCAGTATCTTTTATCAAGCGCAATGAAATAATAAGATTGCCAAATGGAAATATGTGGAGCATGTTTGAAAAATAAGTTGCGTAGCTAAAACAAAAGAAACACGAAGCATTTCTGCCGAAATACAAAATATTTCTAAAGTAATCTATAACGTGATGACTTGAAATCCGAGCAAATTCATTTGCGAAACATTATACAGGGTGTCCCAAAAAGTCTGTAACCAATTTCCTATGATGATAACTTGGGGTACAAAACTAACATTCTGTTTGGTGCAGGTGGTAAGGAATACCCACACGTTTTCTAGAAGTATACCCAATGGATCCTGCGACGAAAGCACAGATTGTGGAGTGGTTTATTGAAACCAGATCAGAAACCAGGTTTAGCGAAATTTCAGAACAAAATATTGGAGCAAACCGCCTACACGTAACAGCATCAGAAAGCGGTATAAGTCTTTCAAGGAAACTGGACGGCCATCGTCCTTTCAAAGATAATCCCTGGACGACCACCGCCGGTTCCAGAAAGGGAGGAGGTTGTGAGGCAAACATTCACTCGTAGCCCTCGGAAGTCAACCAGAGAAGCAGCACAATAGTTGGCCATTCTCAATGACGTCAGTGCACAGAGTGTTACGTCAGAGATTGAAAATGCACCCGTATAAACTGCAGATAATTTTTTATTTTTATTTTTATTTTTGATTGGAGGTTTAACGACCACCGTGAGCAACTCAATGGGCTATAAGCAGTTGCCCGTCCCTAATTTAGGGTCACTGGTTCCAGGAAAGGGAAAGAGCCAGTGCCGTAAGACCAACACAACATCCATGCCTCACCAGGATTTGAATCCGGACCCCGTTCGAACGAATGATCAGAGGCCATCGCTTAGAACACTGCTCCACCGGGGCGGCGCAGATAATCCATCACATAACCCCAGATTATCATGTAAAACATAAGCAGCTTGCTGAAGAGATTTTGGAGAACATTGCAAGTTTTGAATCTTTCCTCAGACAAATCTGTTTCTCGGATGAGTGCACGTTCCATGTTTCTGGAAAGGTTAATAAACAGAATGCGAGAATTTGTTGAACTGAACAACCGCATTGTACAATAAAACATGAACATGCTAGCGCAAAAGTGAATGCTCGGTGTGGCGTAATGGTCGACCGTGTTATTAGACCCTTTTGTTTTTTTTTCAGGAAGCGACAGTGAGAGCTGATAATTACCTGGACATGACTCAGCAGTTTGTGTATCCCCAGTGGGACGAACTTGCAACCGGTCATTTTCCAACAAGATAGGGAGCCACCTCATTGGTCTTTGATTGTAAGGAGGTCTATGTATACCAGATTTCCAAATCGATGGACTGGCCGTGGCGGTCCCATTGCATTGCCCCCACGTTCGAAGGACTTAACACTCTGTGACTTTTTTTTTAATGGGGATTCATCAAGGCTGAGGCTTAAAACACCCCTGTAGCAGACATTGCTGAGCTAAAGAGAAGGACTGCACACGCACTGCAAAAAGTTAATACAGACATTCTCGAAAGAACATGGTTGGAACTGTAATGCCGGGTGTTCTGGTGACAAATGGTGCCCATGTCGAATGCCTATAACCCCTCATGATCTCTTCTGTCAATTAACTCAAGTTGTGTTTTGATATTATTTATATTAAAACTGTTATGATTATTTGAAAATGGTTACACGTTTATGGACACCCTATACATCTCTTTAAAATAACATTAAAAAAAGGATTCTTCCTAAAAATATTCAACACAGCTATTTTATTTATTCTTCCAAAAAGTTTAAATACGTAAGTTCTGCGTGTTATACCTGTTCGGAAAAAGTGTTCCTTAGATTTCACAGAAACTTTGTGCAGGAAAAGTAACAGAGTTCTTCATTATTTTGAAAACATTCAATAAAATTTCATATCTGCATTTAATGTTCTGTGGGAAAATGGAAACTCGATTTTTATTCTCTTTGTTAAAAATGAAAATAAATAAAGCGAATGGTTTCCTAAACAGTTAATCATCTGTCTCCGAAAATCATAAACTCTCATTGGCAGAAATACATTCTCAGCTGCCTTCTCACATTAGCTTGATTCTCCGTTTTGGTTTTTTTGGATTATTTTCAGAAGATCTGAATTTACTTCTACGTCTTAGCCTATTGGCACCCACTGCTGGGTATAGGCCTACCCCAGTATTTTGCAACTTCCTCGATCCTTAGCTTCCGACCACCATTTAGATCCTCTAAATTTCTGAAGGTCATCTTTCCATTTTGTTCTCTGGCACCCCCTTCGTCTCTTTTTATTTCACGGTTCTCGTTCTGTTATTAATCGTGTTCATCTTTCATCTTTCAGTCTTCCAACATGTCCAGCCCATCTTCATTTTGATTATTTTATTATTTTTATGATATCCTTTATTCCTGTTCTTGCTCTTATAAGTTTATTTCTAACTCTGTCTCTTCTTGAGATTTCCAGCATTCTACTCTCTAACTTTCTTACCGATACTCTTATTTCCTTCACATTGTCGTTCTGTGATGCCCCATGTTTCATGTTTCACATGGGGCATCACAGAACGACAATGTGAAGAATTTACATGCATTGAAGATTTTACTTTTGAACCCAATTACATGCATTGAAGATTTTACTTTTTGAATCCAATGGAAGATTTCAGTTAAATAGTCTTTTTAAGTCTCTAAAAGGCTCTATTACCTTTGATAATATTTCTATTGATTTCTCTTTCTTGTCTTTCTTTAAACTGATTAATTGACCTAAATAAATGTATTCATCTACTTTTGTGATTTCTTTTCCTTCTATCAAAATCTTTTCTGTATCCTTTTCTATATTGTTAATGCCCATGTACAATTATTTTCTGCTGCGTTTATTTGAATTTAATACATGAGAGGCCAAATAGAAAGAAAACTATCCTTCTACGGTTACGAACTTTGCAAACTCGATCGGTTCTGAGTCATAATGAAACTCTTTAATCTGTTAGACATAGAAAATGCAACACCCTGAAGGAATGCACAAAATGAAACTAAACGTATCACACAGGTGGGAAAGAAGTGATTTTATTTCTGAGGATTATGTGAATGCGATGACGCAGGAGATAGTATGTACGTATAATGCGACCTGTTTCAGTAGGTTGTATAACCACAATGCTGGGATATACGTTCTGCAACACGGCGTGGCATTCTCCGGATGATGATATCCTGAAGTATGGCTGGCCGTGCGTATTTGACCTGTGTTCACAATTCATCGACAATGCGAGGCGAGGGGGTCGGGCAGAGGCGTTAAGTCGTTTGCCAATGATGCCTCACACGTTCTCTATTGGGACACAAATCTGGAAATCGCGCTGGTCAGGACAGCACTTCCACACGTTGTACGCACTGCCGGGCATTTGTGATGTATACTCTAATTTAACTTTCATGTTTAGTTACATTTTCTATGTAAATTTGAGTTCATTCTCCTTAGCGTTTATCAAACTTAGCGTGAGATCTTCTCTCTCGCAAGAGTATGGTTGGCAACACCTTGGAGATGGAACGCATGACGTGTGTATCAGTCTGATGAGAACTGAACGATATACACTATATTGACAAAAGTCACTGGACACCTGGAAGAGAAACACAACATAGCATTTATTGACATACATTAGTACTATAACGAAGTGAATTTCTCCGTCATTTTTATCCGCGCCGGGGTTCGAACCCGGGTCCACTCATTCCGGAATAAGTTGCTCTGCCAATTAAGCTACGCGGACATTTTATTCTGATTCCTATCTGCCTTTGTGTCGTGTGCGTCCTTATGGCAGGTACGTCACATCTCCTGGTACGTTACATCATCTCCCCCTTATTTTTCTTTTTTCGAAGTGCTGCTCATATTTTTCCTATCTCGCGGTGTGGAAATAACATCACACCAATGCGAGATTTTGAACGGTCGGGTCATCCGGATAGTTCGGGCGCCATTATAACGAAGTAAATTTCTCCGTCATTTTTATCCGCGCCGGGGTTCGAACCCGGGTCCACTCATTCCGGAATACGTTGCTCTGCCAATTAAGCTACGCGGACATTTTATTCTGATTCCTATCTGCCTTTGTGTCGTGTGCGTCCTTATGGCAGGTACGTCACATCTCCTGGTACGTTACAGTACGGTGTTGGTCCACCTTTGGCCTTAATGCATGCACTGATCCTTCGAGAGATGCTTTCGACAAAGTTTTGGAACACAGCGATAGGTATGCGCTTCCAATCAGTACATGATGCTGCCCCTCACTGCTGCTTAGTAGTAGGCCTTGGTTCCAAACTTCTTATGCGTCGCTCTAATTTATCCCATAGGTGCTCTATGGGATTAAGATTAGGGCTATGTGCTGGCCAGTCCACACACGATACGGAATTATCGTCAAACCACGACGTAACAGTCCTTGTTTTATGGCTCGGTGCATTATCCTGCTGGAACCGACAAGGCTTCGTTCCATAACATTGCCACACAGTTGGTAGGGCATAATTGTCCAGAATATCGAGGTAGACGTGCTGGTTAACAGGTTTGTCCACGATAACCAATAGGCCGGGACCATACCAAGAAGAACACCCCCACATGAGGTCACTGCCAGCTCAAACTTGACCGTAGGAACAGTACACTGTGCTAAGTAGCGTTCTCCGGGCTGCCGCCATACCCACACACGGCCACCAGACTGATTAATCGTGTATCTATATTCATCAGTCCATAGGACCCATTTCCATTGATCAACGGTGCACGATAAATGTTCTTTACACCATGTTAAACGACGAGTAGCATTCCGAGCGGAGATGAAAGGCTTATGAGCAGCCGCACGACCACGATGACCCATGGAATGAAGTTCTCTGCAAATGGTACGTGTACATACCGAGGTTCCAGAATTTTTACTCACCTGTACACTGCGATCTTGTGCAGTACTCCGTCGATTAGCTGTAACGACTCTCCTGAGGCTTCGACGTCCGCTATCACTGATTTTCTTTGGTCTGCCGGTACGTTTTGCTTCTTCAGGCACGCTATGTGTCTTCCACTTATTCAGTACATCCAAAGCAGTTGACTTGGGTATGTTTAAACGCCTCTCAGTTTCTCTTATGGGCAACCCACTAATATAACACCCAACAGTCTTTGCTTTCTCAAAGTCAGTTCTCTCATTCTACGACATTTTCACTCAGGCTCACAGTGCGATTTGAGCGCGATCAGCTGCAGGCTTGTTTTTATACCGTCAGCAGCTGTACTGCGCATCTTAAGAACGCAGCGGATCCGTTTATTTGCTTTTGCAGAGGTGTCCGGTGACTTTTGTCAATATAGTGTATAATGTGAGAGCAGCAGCAAATGTGTGAAGACGATGGAAGTTTTCATGCTAATTGTGGAAGAGACGTTTGTTAAATTGAAGTTTGAGTTATTTGAATCTGCGTGTTCTACTTTAGTGTGGGTGTTGTTCTCTTAACCAAGTGTTATTATTATTATCAACTCACGTTCGTTTGATTACACCTTGTTGAAGTGCCGAAGGATTAGTGGCATAATAAAGACTAATCGTAGGGAACCTTTTCTGAAGTTTTCGAATGACTCCTGTTTCACTGTAGGTGAAGTTTGTGAGACTGATCTATGTAATGTTCAGACAGCTATACTTAAACGAACATTACACATTATTTTATTGAACATGGAGATCGGCTATACCACGTAGATTCTGAAATAAAACGTTCAGCAGCACCCCATCGGCGCATCGTTCTGCTGTTATTGTACTTAAATTTCGTACGAGACATGAGTGGCTATTTAACCCTTTAACGACCATAACGCCCGAAACGCCCTTACACCTAAACTACCACGACCGCCCGAAACGCCCGTTTAGAGTGAAAAAGATTCTTATGTCCACCTGTTCTTTGAATATACACGGCCTCTACGGGTTTCGCAGAAGTAACATTCAGTCACGATTGTTGTCGCTGAACAAATAAGTAAAGCAGGCGTTGGTATAAAGTAGGCGTTGACTCAAGGTTTCAGGAACCTGGTAATTAAAGGGTTCAAATGGTAGTGCCCCAAACCATGACACCAGGCTGAGGATCTGCAAGACACTCATCGATATCAGCAAATCAGCCTGGTGACTACGTTATCTCAAGACTTTTAATCGGCGCTGAGACAGAAGCGAAACTCGTCGCTGAATAAGGCAGGGTTCCATTTGTACCGCTGCACATGTTTGGCAGGGCACCACTGCAACCTTACGCGACGTTGTACTGTGATGAGTGGCAGTCAGCGCAATAGTTCGCGAGATCGCAAACCTGTCTCAGCCTATCTGCGATTCACAGTCCGTGTCGATACGGGGTGTCCACAGCTGCCTGCACACCTCGTCGAACGTCGTCCGCTGTGGATTGTAGCGCCGTCGAATGCGGCAATAGAGGCGTTCAGACGCCCACCTATACACACCTGTCCCCACTACGGTCATGAACTTTACCTTCCTCCAACCACATTCGACAGCAGTTGCTGCATCTCAATGCGTTTCCTCCGCGATGCAATGCAGGAACGAACTATCCGTACGTAGCCCTATGATGAAGCTTCTGGAACGATGTCCGTGTAACTGTAGAATTCTCACCCAGGCATTCTCACTCCTTACACGTGCTTTCGCCACCGAAAGAACTCCGATGTAGGTAAGAACGACTAAACTAGAGGTCTGCAAGAGCATTATTTAGTGGGATGGGCCCGGCTCGTCAATTGCTGCTATTATTTCGGCCCGGCCCGTGATGTGACATTTTGCATACTTTTGTCTTTCTATTGTGTTTTATTAAATTGTGAAAATTAAAAAATTAAATGCGACATTGTTGAAAATATTTAGTTGAATGTAAGACTAAAATTGTTAACTGAACTTTGGTAATTATCGAAGAATGTTACTTTAAAAGAGAGACAAAAATGAACACTTAGCGCGTTCGAAATCTCCCTTTCTCTGAACTAGCAAGCGGTAACAATACAAAAGTCAATCCCCATACAAATTAGGGATAGGAGAAACAATCGATGTCGTCCCACTCTCTCATACCAACACACACACATACGGACACCCCACATCACTTCAGATACCTGCCGTCCCCCCACTCAACTCAACACACACACTCGGTCGGAGTTGAATTTTTTTGTTGTCAACAAGCCCGAAATGGTTTTTACGATCTTAGTACCTGCAGATGGTTAAAAAGACTGAGTTCCTCTCTTCGCCTCTGTGATTACGCCCTGGGCTATGTTATGAAAGTAAGTAAAGCCAGTAAAACAGTTAAACGACCAGTAAATCGGGAAACACGACCTATTTCTTTCGTTAAAATGCGTCGACTTTGCCCGGTCCGATCGTAAGTGTCTGGGAGAAAGCTCGGCGCGACCCATTGCTTTGTTCCTTAAACTAAAAAATTCTCGACCCGTCCCGCGGGCTTGGCTTGTGGGCCCGTCCCGTGCAAACCTCTAGGCTAAACGTTGCTACGCCGAGCCGTTTCTAACTTCATATCTACCACATCCATCACGTGATTGGTTCACAACTGCAATCACTTACAAAACCGAACGGTCGACACATATCCACCAATTTGCGTGGCGCTCAGACAAATGCATCATGGTGTGGCATTTTCTATGTCGAGCAGAGAGGCCGCGGGTGGCCTAGTGGGCAACGTTCGGGACTGCAGCGGAAAGGACCTCAGGTTCGATCCTAGGCAGGTACGAACGCTCGATCAACTAAATATCCGCCGTGCGTGGGATGCGCACATTAAGCCATCGGACCCCGGGTACTGACCCCCAGGTAATAAATAAGGGCGCCTTTCACCCCTTTCTACTTCGCTTTCACGTCATTTTCCTATCGGGCAATCTAGCCCAAATCTCCTAGCTTCCTATTTCTAAGGGTTGTTTAAGACCTGGGGTCAGACATTCCCTTCCTAAAATCCTCTACATATGATCATCATATGTCGAGCAGAGTACTTAAGTGCGAAGCGCTGAAGATTTTAGGGCAATGAGTTGCGCATGGTACACTGGTGTGCAAAAAATAAGGACGGAGAGGAGAAATTAGCATAACAGTGGAACGAGCAGGCAGAACGGACCGAAAGACCACTTAGGAGATATACTAGGGCCCGGTACGGTAGAGCATGCGCATATATGCAGCATGACGTAGGGAAGGGGGGGTGTCGGAAGGGTATAAAGCACACGAGCGGTGTGCGCTCAGCAATTTGGTGAAAGCTATTGCACGGTGTACATCGGTTTGAACGACGTCGAGTTGCTGCCACCGTGTGATATGGCCAACAGGAAATCCAGTAGACGACATCTGGATGACTTTACCCGAGGTCGCGTCATTGGGAAGTTGAAAGAAGGTCGAAGTGTGACTAGTGTGGCCCAGTAGTTCGGGATCGCTCACAGCATCGTTTCACGAGCTTGGAAAGCATTTCAAAAGACAGGAACAGCTGTCCGAGAGTTCAGCAGTGGTCGTCCACGAGCAACCACGCCGGTGGATGACCGGTATATTGCCCTACAGGCGAGAAGAGACAGATGGCAGACTGCGGGAGAAATCGCAAGGCACATGCAACAGACAACTGGACGTCCGTTATCATGTTTTACCGTGGCCAGGAGGCTGCACAAATTTGGTCTATTTGCACGACGACCAGTACGGTGTGTGCCATTAACGCATGCTCATCGGAGACGGCGATTTCTGTGGTGCCAGGAACACAAGAACTGGATACATCAGCAATGGGGTCCAGTTCTCTTTACGGATGAGAGCCGATTTAGTCTGACGAGCGATTCTGGACGTCTCTGGAGAGAGCGGGGAACACGCAATCACACCTCCAACATAGACGAAAGGGGCCGGTTTGGAGGTGGCGGAGTTCTCGTTTGGGGAGGTATCATGCTTGGTAGCCGTACTGACCTCCACATCTTCCAAGGAGGTTCAGTCACTGGTGTACGCTATTGCACCGAGGTTCTCCTGCCTCACGTGCGTCTGTTTAGAGGTGCTGTGGGTCCTGAGTTCCTCTTCATGGACGACAACGCTGCACCTCATCGTACAGTGGCTGTCTCAGTGTTGTTGGAAAGTGAAGATATTTAACGCATGGATTGGTCTGATAGGCCACGGATACTTAAAAATACTTGCCATAGGCGTTAAGACAATTGTTCCACTGACGAACAAGGTTGAATGTGCCGTTGTGGTGGAAACTAGCTGTTTGTTGCATACAAAAATCCAATACAGTGTGCTCACGTCATCGTCCGACTGTAACATAGTACTTTCAGTGTCTTTTTCAGCACACCGAAGAAGTGTAAATCGCAAGGAGGAGGGGGAGAGATCTGGACTGTAAGGGGTGTGCTCCAGGCTCTCCTATTTAACGGCTTGCAAGTCCCTTACAACGTTGGCACCATGAGAGCCGCAGCGCTGTCCACTAAGATTGCCTCTTTACTGAGGTTGATGGGACGTTTATTCTTAATTGCAAGACGCAAACGCTCAAGTCTCTCGCAATATCACGTTTAATTGATAGTGACACGTGGTTCCTTGAACTCCACCAGCAATGGGACTCGGTGGTCGAGGAATACTGTCGCCATTACTTTTCCAGCAGATGCTTGTCTCTTGAATTTCTTCAGACGGGGAGAGGACGGATGCAGCCATTGCATACTCGCAGACTTGGGTTCTGGTTGGAAGTGAAAGCACCAGGTTTCGTCTGTGGCAAAAATGCGCTCCAAGAATACATTGCCCTCCACGTTGGAACGCTGCAAGTGTTGCAGAAAGACAGCCATACGATGTGTTTCCTGATCACTATTGTGAGATTCATTGACAGCACACCTTACGATACCGTAGACTCTGTATGATGCTTAGAACACTTTCGTAGCTCATGTTGAAGTCACTGGCCATTTGACGAATGGTTACTCGCCCATCATTAAGAAAAGCGACTTTCACATTCTCGATGTTATCGGGCGTGTTTATTGTGGATGGAATCTCTGACCGCTGCAAATCGTATGTCGTACAGCGACCTTAACGGAATTGTTGACACACATCACATTACACAGCCAGTATTCTGCGATAAATTTCTGCAGGTTACTTTTCGCCAGCGGGCAGAAACAGAATAAGAGCTCAATGTCAAGGAAATATCAATGATATCAATATCAATAATATCCATGTCATATTTATACCAATAAACGGATTCACGTCTTCCAAATTTGTATTGCACGTTGGTGTAATCGCGTATTTCATTTATATTCTGCGCCTCTGGGCAATGACGGGAATGAATTCTAAATCTCCAGATTCGCTATATATGAATGCCGGTTGCTTCCTCTGGCGAATCCTGTGATGGTTATATTCAAATTAATCGGAAAACTTGAAACTTGGTCGTTCTGGCTGGTGTAGTGGTTAGCATACTCGGGCGCTATCCGGGATGACGCGGATTCGATTCCAGCTCCAGGACGGCGACATTTTCAAGTTTTCAGATATTATCTGACTTAACATCCGTGTCATATGTACACCAATAAACGGATTCACATCAACCAAATTTGTATTGTAGAATAAACATCTTTGATCTGCTTTGGACGCGCTTGGTCACAGTGATGCCATCAATATGTGTAGGATGTGTTAAACAAACACGGCACTGCACCACAGTTCTACTGTTACCCTCACAGTTTACTAACCGCTTTTATATCGTCAACGTTTACGTTTACGTCATACGCAGTCTTGCAGCGACCTCAAACGGACACTTTTTCATCATCCCTTATACTTGAGAAATCCTGAAGAATAAATTAAAGCAAACGCTGGGGTTACTGTATTCGTATAAAAATTATTTCTACCTACGTTCAGATCGTTATAAATAGATATACATTGCTTCCAAGAATGTCCAAAGTAATCGAGGTAGTTGCCTTCAATGCACGATCTTAAAAACTGGATTTTATGCTTGAACGAGATGCTGTCACTTGCACTTTGCAACACTCTGTATATAGGAAACCCACTTCGGTACCTACGTTGATCCCGGCTTCTTCAGCTCATCCAAAAAGCTATAAACTCTCCTCAATCTTTTACCTTCTACGCAGAGCCATCACGCATTCATCTAGTTTCAGCAGACGAAAATGTGAAATTAACAAAATTTTCAACATCACCCTAAACCATGGATTTCCCACCTTTATCATACAAAAAGCTCTTAAGAAGCTCCACCAAGAAAACTCAACTACTCTCCAAAGGGACCAACAACCTCGTAGATATATAGGTTCAATAGATTATTATCCAACCATAACACCTGTTCTCAAAGCCATTTGCAAAAACTTTCACCTGGATTTTGGAATACGTACTACAAACATTTTCCAGTTAATTAAAAAAGATCGAGACCAGGTAACAAAGCTAAACAAATTTGGCGTTTACAGCATCCCCTTAAAAAGTATTGATGATGACACTCCAGGTAGTAAATATATAGGATCTACAAAACGTACACTAGCAACAAGACTGAATGAACATAAATACGCCGTAAAGAATGGACTTAAAAACTCTGCATTGTCTCGACTCGTTTGCGATGGCCTGCACTATCCAATTTGGAATGATGCTTCCATCATCGTAACACCTAGTGCTGTCTCTACATTGCTGTTCACTGAGAGCCTTGTAATTGCTACTCAGAGACATTTATGCTGTAATGACAATGTTCCAGTATCTGTACCTACAATCTGGAAACTATTTACAGTACCGAATACGAGGCAAACTGAGGACGAAATCACTTAATCTCGATTTCTGCTGTAGTGCTCTTTGTTGTGGCTCCTGATGAGAACAACACAATTTATACCTACTAACCTTCCTTTATTTTTACAATGCAGTATTATATGTATACCTGCATTCTATTTCCTTTATTTTCTTTATTTCATGATACATGCCACGTCGTTTGACAATTTGATGCCACGTGACATTATGTCATATTCATATCTGATATCTATATTATGTTCACGTAACACTTTATTTAAATTTATTCCTTCTCCTGTATCTGATGATGGGTTCTAGGGAAACCCGAAAGTTCTTATATACAATAAAATCTTTAAATTCAGCCAACGAATTTAAATTTGTATTGTGAGTGACTCTTCGTTTTTAAGATCGTGCATTGAAGGCAACTACCTCGATTACTTTGGACTATTTCTGCACGAATTCGAATTCTCCTAATTCCAAGAATGTTTTAATGCGATTATCGGAATTAGAATCTGTTCTTACATAACTGTTACGAAATTGCATTCAGAAACGAGATGGTGCAGTGGTTTAAGCGCTGGCTTTTGCCATTCGTTCGAGATGAGCCCGGGTTAGCATCTGGGGTGAAACATGGGTGATGGGTTCATCTCACGGCACTGATTCTCTCCTTTCTCTGAAGCAAGTGACCATGAATTAGGGACTGCTGGCCACAACTTACAGCCCATGGAGTTGCTCACGGTTGTCGTTAAACCCCGGCCGCCCCGGTGGCGTAGTGGTCTAAGCGAGGGTCTCTGATCATTCGTCCGTAGCCGCCCCGGTAGCGCAGTGGTCTAAGGCGTTGGCCTATGATCATTCGTCCGAAGGGGTCCGGGTTCGTATCCCGGTGAGGCATGGATGTTGTGTTTGTCTTACGGCACTGGCTCTCTACCTTCCCTGGAACCAGTGACCCTAAATTAGGGACGGGCGATTGCTTATAGCCCATTGAGTTGCTCACGGTGGTCGTTAAACCTCCAATCAAAAAAAAAAATTCGTCCGTAAGGGGTCCGGGTACGAATCCCGGTGAGGCATGGATGTTGTGTTTGTCTTACGGCACTGGTTCTCTCCCATCCCTGGAACCATTGACTCTAAATTAGGGACGGGCCACTGCTTATAGCCCATTGAGTTGCTAACGGTGGTCGTTAAACCTCCAATAAAAAAAAACCCGAATTGAAAAAAAAACGAAGTAAAAGAAAATAGGCCAACCCAGTGGCGCAGTGGTGTAAGCAATGGCTTCTGACTGTGTTTTAGAGATGGATCTGGGTTCCAATCCCGGTGAAGCATGGATGTTGTGTTCGTCTTACGGCACTGGATCTCTCTGTTCTCCGGAGTAATTGACCCGGGACTAGGGGCGACTACTTATGGCCCATGAAGTTGTTCACAGTAGTCGCTAAACCCCGAATTTAAAGAAAAACGAAGTAAAAGAAAATTGGCAGCCCCAGTGGCACAGTGGTCTAAGCGATGGTCTCTGACCGTTCGTCCGAGATGGGTCCGTTCGAATCCTGGCGAAGCATGGATGTTGTGTATGTCTTACGGCACTGACTCTCTCTGTTCTCTGGAGTAAATGACCCTGAATTTGGGACTGGGGGCGACTACTTATAGCCCATGGAGTTGCTCAAAGTGGTTGTTAAACCTCGAATTAAAAAAATTAAAAACGAAGTTAAAGAAAATAGGCTGTCCCGGTGGCGCAGTTGTGTAAGCAATGGCTTCTGACCGTTCGTCCGAAATGGGTCCGTTCGAATCCCGGCGAGGCATGGATGTTGTGTATGTCTTACGGCACTGGCTCTCTCTGTTCTCTGGAGTAAATGACCCTGAATTAGGAACTGGGGGCGACTACTTATAGCCCATGGAGTTACTCACAGTGGTCGTTAAACCCCGAAATAAAAAAAAACGAAGTAAAAGAAAATAGGCCTCCCTGTGGAGCAATAGTCTAAGCGATGGCTTGTGACCGTTCGCGTTCGTCCGAAATTCAGTCCGGGTTCGAGCCCCGGTGAGCATGGATGTTGTGTGTGTCTTACGGCGCTGGTTCTCCCCTTCTCTGAACCATTGTCATTAAATTAGGGACGGAACATTGCTTATATTCTACTGAGTTGCTCACGGTGGTCGTTAAACCCTTAATAAAATAAATATTAAACAGCAAAGTCAATGAATAACTTTTATCATTTCTTACTCTCATGTAATATAGGCACGCAATTTCCAACGTCGATGACCAGCAAACTAATACATGATGCTTTTGAACCTCGATACTTCAACAAAAGATGAATGAAGGAGAAAGAAAAACGGGAACCAAATGGCTATATGATTCCTATAGGGGAAAAAAGACATGATTTTGATAATTATCAGTAAACCTCTTCACATCAGTCGTGACAAGCTGTTTAAAGTAAAAACTGTTCTAAGAAAAGAAAAAGCATTTTACTTTATGATCCGAAACGCCAAATCGCTTCAACAGTCAACACGTAAGCAGTTTCTTTCAGGCACAACCAGGAAATACTGGTTAGTCATGCAAGTAAACGAGGGTCACGCTCGATTTCCTTTGTATCGACCCTAATGAAAAAAATGTGTTTTGATCACGCACTTCTGGTTAGTTTTCCGTTTTTTGAGTTTTACATGTACTTCAGTATCTAAGACAACAAAATCATGTGGCTTTGTTGTACCAACCTGATCACTCTCCGTGCTATTGTCCGCTAAATGACGATAACATTTAAGTGAATATGTCAGCTTTTTTTCTCTATTTTTTTGTTCCTTTCTCGATCACGTGACTAAAAGAGTAAAGTGAGCTTCTCACGGGGCTGATACGTACCTCCTTGTTAAAATCAATACAAAAGAAATTTTTCATAGTACATGCAATCTTACAATTTCGTTATATGCCTTCCCCCCCCCACAAATCGTAATATATAAGAAAGAGCCTTTATCGGTGCTCTGAATGCTCTCGAGGAAATCCACGCTCTACAATGCTCTCGATGAAATCCACGCTCTAGAATGGTCTCGAGGAAATCCACGCTCTAGAATGGTCTCGAGGAAATCCACCCTCTACAATGCTCTCGATGAAATCCACGCTCTAGAATGCTCTCGAGGAAATCCACGCTCTAGAATGCTCTCGAGGAAATCCACGCTCTAGAATGCTCTCGAGGAAATCCACGCTCTAGAATGCTCTCGAGGAAATCCACGCTCTAGAATGATCTCGAGGAAATCCACGCTCTAGAATGCTCTCGAGGAAATCCACGCTCTAGAATGCTCTCGAGGAAATCCACGCTCTAGAATGCTCTCGATGAAATCCACGCTCTAGAATGCTCGAGAGCATTCTAGAGCGTGGATTTCTTCTTGTTCATACTTCTGGACCGAGTATTGCTCATGTCACAGAAAGATTTCCGAAATTCCCTTGAAACGAAAGGGGTATTTCACCAAAGGATTGTTTAGTCGTGAGGTTCATGTTACATAAGGGTTGTTTGACCGAAATGCTCAGTTTATCGCAAGGCGTTTGAGCGTAAGGTTTATTTTACTGAATGGTTGTTTGGCAGAATGCTTCATTTTACCCAAATGGTGTTTTGCAGAGAAGCTCGTTTAACCGCAAAGTCATTTCATCTAAAAAAAAATCACTTCACAGAAAGATCATTTTCATCAAAATGATGATTTCTCCAAAAAGGCATTTTATGAAATAGTTTGGTAGCAGTAGAATAATAAGTTAGTGAAACAATCGTAGTTGTATTTGGTTAGATGGACGCAGTGTGGATGACAAATAGCTGAGTTTTAATGGGATGTTTATACGTATCGGTCTGATTAAATTTTCTTCGGAATAGAGCCATGCTGAACATGTGCAATAACTGTGGGATTAGGAGTGTAAATGAGCAATTTTGCAGCTAAAATGTCAGTACTTTAGCTAAATAACTGCAAATTATTTACCAAAATATTGTTAAAAAGGCAGTTATTTTAAATGAACAACACTCCATCCATCTTTCTTTAAATCATCGCCTTAAGCCATGATCTCAAAAAATGCCTTTTTCAGACAAATGGGAGAAACGGCATGCTACAACATCTACGAAAACATTTAGAAAGAAGAACCAACACTACTAGGCCCGTTTTGTGAACACATCCCATAACGCACTGCTCTCCATTGGGTCTCTTAGGGAAATGAAACGTTTGGATGAACTTACCCTTCGCTGAAATGGCATTTCGATCGAATAAACTTTTAGGTGAAATAACCCCTTGATGAAATTAACTTTTGGACAATATGCCCTTTGCATGAGATGAAAAGTTCGATAAAATGATCTCGCAATAAAGTTAACTTTTCCGTGAAACAACAACACTTGAGTACAGTGAGTGATCATTTCGATAAAACGACGTTTCGGTGAAATTTTTAATTTCTGCTTCTTATGTTTTTGCAGTAAAATCTAAGCTCCTGAAAAATCGACTGAAAAAAATTATTTCCTGGACTGATACCACTCACATCGTAAAACCTTTTGAGAATACTTTCTTCTTAAAATAATGCATGTTTTTCCCACCAGGGGGCGTAGATTCATATCTTCTATTTGTCGATATCTCCGATTCTAAGAGTCCGATTTGATAAATGTTTTCTTTGTTGGAAAGCGTTTCTGCTGCCAAAGTTTCTTATACACTGAGTGCCACTTTATAATGACCACCCCCTCAGTACTACATTGGGCCAACTTTTGCCTTTAATACTGCGTCGATTCTTCGTGGCATGGACTCCACGAGGTATTGATAGGTTGTTTGTGGGATCTGAGACCATGCTTGATGAATAGCACTTTCCAGGAGTGTGAGATTGCAGGGTTGTGGATCCAGCTGTCTGATGGCTCGTTCAACTTCATCCCACAAATTCGCAATGGGGTTGAGATCTGGAGATTGTGGGAGCCACCTAAGCAAAGTAAACTCATCGCAATGTTAATGAAACCAATCCTGTACAATACGAGCACTATGGCAGGACGCATTATCTTGTTGAAAGTAGCCATCGCCATTGGGATAAACCATCCACATGACAGGTTGCACTTGGCCCGCAACGATGTTTAGATATGATGTGCCAGTCAGACGTGATCAACACGAATTAAAGGGCCCAAAGCATGCCAGGAAACAAAAACATTCCCCAAACCATAACGTTGCCTCCACCACCAGCTTGAAGGGTTGTAGCAATGCATTTGGGGTCCATGCTTTCGTGCTGCTTCCGCTAAATTCTCACTCGGCCATCAGCATGGTGCATCTGAAAACGTGATTCATAGGACCACATAATTTGTTTCCAATTATCGACTGTCCAATCCTTGTGCTCCTGTGCGAACTGGATGCGTTTTCTCTTGTTAACTGCAGACAGCAAAGGTGTTCGAACAGGCCTTCGACTGCCATATCCCATCCGATGCAGTGTACGGCAAACAGTGCATGCAGAGATGGTCTGGAATTTGCTGCACTGTTGCCCTTTTGTTGTCTGTTACCAGTCTGGACACTCTCCGTTCCGCCCGAGCAGTCACTAGTCGATGACGACCACACGTTGCACTTAGAGACCCAATTTTTTGGCTGACAGTCTAGTCTTTTAAACACTTTAACAACAGCTGCTCTGGAACATTTCACGAATGCAGCGGTATTGTTGATACTCGCTCCATGACTCCGAGCTCCTACAATCATCCCACGTTGAAAGTCCGTCAAATCGCATTTTTACCCATCTCGTTACCCAAAAATCACTTCTACTACTGTCGCAAGCACTATGCATTTCCCTTTTTATACTAGCCTCGCCTTCTGGCGGCAACAACGTGCAGCCATAGCTCATTTGCTTAGAACTGTCAGGTGGTCATAATAAAGTGGCCACTAAGTTTATAATATCAAAATTTTCTTAGCGTGCAGGTCTGCAGCCAGAGAGTGTACATTCACGATTCCATTTACAGCAATATCTGCGGGATTAAAAGCCCGATTGAAAAACTTCTTTCTTCGGTCTAATACTAGTTCTCCATACCGGTTCCATTGACTCTGAATAGCTCTGATAAATTTATTTCGCGTCAGATCGGATTCAGAAGACGTGCTATTCACACCCGAAAATTCGGTTTCATCTTTCTTGTCATTGATGTTTTCTATTGAGACAGGAAACAATGGCTTCTTAGATAACGTGTGAGTTCTGGGTCCAATTGCAATCATCAAATGCTTTCCGCAATGCGCAGCCTAAATCTCGAAGCTAATATCAGGGGCAAGTTTAAACCTGTGTGTTTGCGAGCTTTACTGAGTGAGTGATCCTAGGATTGGCATAACTTGCGTTTTAAGAGAAGAAAACTGTAATACAGCCATTTGTGTAAGTTTAATACCATCTGTTGGCATTAGGGGATTTCTGCCGATTGCGCCAGCTACTGTCTGTATTACTCGACTTCCTGTCGGTGTTGCATCATCGTACAGTGGCAACTGTTGATAGAGTTGGGGCAAGCGTGCGTGCGTCAGTTTGCTTCTGGTTTTCAGGCTGAGAGGTTTTGTGCGTATTTTCTATATAATGAAAAATGAAAAAAAAGCGTCATTAAGTGTTACTCAGACGGCACAAATAGTGACTCTATATCATGAAGGATACTCCGAACGTGACGTAAACAGAATAGTGAATATGAGTAAGACTGCTATTCATAATGCGATCAAGAAATATCGAGATATAGGTGAATTTAGCGACAGAAAGAGAAGTGGACGTCCAAGGAAAACAGGCCCACGTGATGACAATACCATAGGGCGAATAGTTACACGTTCTCCGAGTAGTTAGTGCAAGAAAATCAATGCCTTTCTACATTCAAAGGGATCTGGTATTAGTGCCAGCACTGTTTTACGACGTCTTAGCAAAGATTTTGGATTAAAGTCTTATAAACCTGCACATAACCTTAGACTAACCCCTGTCGTGAAAAAGAAGAGACTCCTGTTTGTAAAGCTTCGTCAATCGTGGACTGCTGAAAATTGGAGCCAAGTTCTTTTTTCCGATGAATGAACTGTGCGTCTGTTTGTATCACGCGAAGCACGCGTTCGATGAGCAAAAGACAAAAGGTTTGATGAGAAATACACCGTTAACACCGTGAAACATCTGCCTAGTCAGATGATATAGAGTGGTATGTCAGCATCCGGTACTTCTTCATTACCTTTGTAAGAACGGGCACATTAACGATGTTAATTCATATTAATGATGAACATTATGTGGCTTTTACCTAACGAAAGAAACATCGCAAGTTCCCAAAATGGCGACCGAAAGTTCGCAAATATTCTTCATTTTATTTTTGTCTGAAGTCGAGAATTATAACAAAGGACTTCAGGTTCGCATGCCTTAGAAGAGCGAGGCCTTTTTTCGACGAACTGAGAGTATCGTCAAGGACACTGCGACTTTCACAGTACATTGTTCATATCGACCAGGTGCCTACAAGTCTGAAATGCAGACATACTCTTTTGTACCAATATAACAATGTGTATTGTATTATTATACGGATGTACTCCGGTGGTAGGATTACTTTCTCAAAAGGAGGCACTCACTAATGGATGACCTGGGGAGAAGCGAGAACTCGCAGGGTAAGATTAAAAGTCCAGCAGCGAGAAAGCCCAGCCAACGCCTATGGGTGTGGCCAATGAAAGGCGCCAAAGGTGACCCACGTGACCAGAGAGGCGAGCAACATGAACCGGTCAGCGTGAGGTCAAGGTCAGCGCCGACGTCCTTGGGACAGGTGCGGAGCGAAGAGGGGAGGCGAGCAGGTCACTCGGAGAGGAGCTGTTCGTCAGTCTGAGTTCGGTCAACGGAGGAAGAAGTTCTTCGAGAGAAGGAGACGCGACGCGTTTGCCTTTATTGTGCGGTGGGCCCAGGGAGGTTCCAGGATTGAGAACTCCCGAAGTTTACGGGATGTTAGCAAGGATCTGTCCTAGAAGAGATAGGTCGCCGCTACAGCGGAATCAGCTCGTGTCAGGGATTCCGGTAGAGTAGTTGAAGTTACACTACTGAAATACGGACTTAGTACAGTCTACTGAAACATCGGTTAGAGAAGGAAAGCTAGAAGACTATTCCTTAAGCGTCGACGAGATATAGGTCTACCTAGTGTCAAGGAGACTCTAAGTTAGGACTTCGGCGCGGAACGAGATTTCTTCAGAATTCGACCATCTTAGCTTGCGCTTTCCACGATCCTTGCCAGGTCCAGTCTTAGTGAGGCCTAATGTTCAAGAGCAAGTAATCCGCCGCCATCAAAATGCTAATTGATGTTGAAATAAATGTTCGTACATCTTTTACCAAGAGTCCTCTTCCAATTATTATATCTGAAGGTGAATATATTTCTGTATGATCAGCTGTTGTCACTCCGTCTTCCCGGTTCACAGATTTACATATTAAAGTGGGGAAGGCTTTGTTTGTTCCCTCGAACAGAGTGAGAGAGCGAGAGTGTTTCTGGAAAGCATAAACACCTCTCTGTTGTTGTGAGAGCCCATACAGCACGGACGCCTCAGATTCTTAAGTAGGAGGTGGCGCTAAGTTACATGACGGCTTGTTCGCTCTTACAACCTTTTTGTCGACAGGCACTACTACCGTGAAATGGTCCTTTTTATGTGGGAATGTTACGTGAGAATCTGTTAACTCATATGCAAGTGCACAGATGCAAAATATTTATGCATGATGGTGCTCCATGCCACAGATCAAAGACTGTAAAGGACTACCTACTGAGGAAAAACATAACTGTGCTTGACTGGCACGGCAATAGCCCGGACCTTAACCTCATCTAAAATTTATGGACCATTTTAAAAGACAAAGCACAGAAAAGCAGACATCAAATTTTTAAGCTTTGATTGACGCGATAAAGTACGTGTGGTGCAAAGACATTTCAAGTGACTACTGCAAATCTCTCATTGAGAATATACCACATCGTATTCTGTCCGTTATAAAAAACAAAGTTGGCCCCACAAAGTACTGATTTCATTCTTTTTTGTATTCTAAAAAATGTAAGTATTCACCTGTGGTGTCATTTTTTCAAATATCTCTGACTAGTAATTGTTTCTTTGAAAATCTTAATTTTCAATAAATTGAGAGGTGATCTTAAACTTTTGCCAATGACCGTATCAATAGTATTGTTCAAAAACATTCTAGGAAGAAGTGATTAAGGCATTTCGTTTATGTAATTGATGCTTTTAATTAAGATGTTTCTGTGTCAAGTTTATTCTAGCCTGCTAGCTAATGTGATTTGCATTTTCAGGTACGAAATACCAGAACCTGATATCGAACTGACGTATTTACCTTTGGTAAAGGATTTTATGGCTTGCTTTGTTGGGAGACTGATGCTCGATTTTCCTGTTTGTGTGTTCAGTGGTCGTGAAATGTAAAAATGAAACTTTCTACACTTTTTCCATCCACATCAAAATAACTATGCTCAAAGACTGCAGATACAGCTTTCACAGAAGCAAAGCTCAAATAATAAAAAAAAAGACGCGCTGTTCGACATTCGTAAGAGTCCATATCTTCAGGAAGAATAAATAGGGAAAAGTGATGTTGGAAAAATTGAGTAAATGTTGGTTTACTCTCGAATGTGATGTACACTGCTGGCCACCCAAAAGGCAACACCAAGAAGGACAAGAGATAGCAAAGTCAGACTTACTGGACACATAACAACAGATACAAAGATGAAACGATTGAGCTTACAGGCCTGTGCGACTTGCGGAACACGCAGACATCAATAGTTCGGGTGGCCCCCATGGCTGGCAATAACGGCCGCGGCATTGAACGAAAGAGGCTTTGGATGTGGGCTTGGGGTATGTCGGTCCAGGCTGCTTCCACACGTTGCCACAGTTCATCAGGCGTAGCCACGGATGATGCTTGCTGAGCAACTCGGTTGTCCGATCAGCGACCAGACGTGTTCGATGGGCGACATACCGGGAGAACAGGTGGGCCGCGGCAGAAGTGACACCTGGTGGACCGTGAAGAATTGTTGCACGATGCGTGCCACGTGCGGGCGCGCATTGTCCTGTTGACACATGGCCGCTGGTAGGTCCTGCAGGTAAAGGATGACTACAGCCTCCAAAACGTCGGAGATGTAGCGGTGGCTGTTGAGTGTACCGACGATGTATACAAGAAGGGTGCTTGTGTCCTATCCAATTGCGCCCCAAACCTTAACGCCAGGCGACGGACCGGTATGGCGATGCATAATGCAGGCGTTATACAGTTTCACGCCGCGGTGCCGCCACACGCGGTTCGCACCATCGTGGTGTTGCAGGCAGAAGCGGGATTCGTTGGAGAAGACAATGTCGTGCCATTCCGTAGTCTAGGTGCGGCGTTCAACGGCCCACCGCTGCCGCACTCGCCGGTGGTGTAACGTCAATGGTAATCGGAGCAATGGGCGCCGTGCAACAAGTCCCCGATCCTGGAGACGACGTTCAACGGTACGTGCTGACACAAGTTGTTGCTAAACACACCATAATTCCTGCGCAAACGTTCGTGATGTGGCGATGCGAGCCGTCAATACCCGCCGCACTACATGCCGGTCATCTCGTTCAGTGGTATGCCTCAGCTGAGGCAATTGCTCACGTCGGTCCTTCCGTCCCTCCTGCACCCACCGAAAACCATACTCACATCATAGTGGCTGCATGTCGTCCCACACGGACGCCGATGTCTCGGTACGATAAACCGCTGACGCGAAAAGACATTATTTGTCCTCTGTCGAGTACCAAAACGTGCTGGAATGACTGCCGTATTCTGCGACGAGGCATCAGGAAGCTACCCACGCAAAGGTTCGGCAGTGCAACGCACTTCCATTACTAACATCCCGCCTTCTGTGCATCCTTCTTATAGTCCTTCTCGATGGCGTGCCGAGTGCACATGATTTGCATATGCCCTACAATGCTAATCGTTTGCATGACCTCTTGCGGGCGACGCATGCCGCGAATTTCAGAACAATCGGATGCTTCCTTCCTAGTGTTGCATTTTGGGTGGCCAGCAATGTATATTTGCAAAATCCATACCGAAAATAGGACGTATATGTTACAAATATACGCGGAAGATTAGTGTCCCTCAAGAACAAAACTTGCTGTTCATGGCCTCATTTCAAAGGAATCATCAGGGTTTTACCCCTGATGACATTTTCTTTTCTCGCCACCACGCTTCCAGCTATACGTCAATGGCCAATTGTGAAGTCGTTACCAGGTATAAAACAATGGGAACAGAATTTTAATGGAGCATTTGTAGTTTCGCTATTTGTAGTTTCGCTATTTGTGCCAATTGATTTCCAATGAGATATGGGGAATAAACTGATAATATACTGCGCGCCTAGTGTTGCGAATATCTTCTTTTATTAGAGTACTGAATTAAATAATGTTTTTTTTGGCTTTCATTCTCTTAAAATGAGGGTTTTAGAATTATGTTTCCTAAAATACATATTCGGCCTTCCTTTTCTTTATATATCTTGACTGCCTTGAATCTTTGTTTGTCTAGATTGATTCCTCGGTCGTTTTCCTTTCATTTAGATCTACAGACGTTCTTTTCTATATGTGCTTCACTTTTCAGTTAGGACTTTTTCACTCTGTCTGTCTTTTCTTATATAATTCAGTGTATGGTATCCGTATTGAATATTCGAAATTTCTATTTTTGTAATACCTCTTCCTTATTCATTGTTAATATTTCACTAGTATATGGCTCCCCTTATTTTGTTTTTTTATCAATCTTTCACTTATATTTTTGTTTGGTTTTCATTTAGATCAACAATATCTTTCCTTTCCTATTTACACTTTTTGTTTTATGCAGTGTGAATATTTTTACTTAAAACTTTGTAATCGAACTCATTGGTTTGCGATCTTTTTTTAAACGAAACAAATGATGCGTAATCATACAACTTATAGCAGTAAAATATTAATGAATATCAAAGTATATTTCATAAAATACAAGGCATTAACGACCCGTTAAATTTCTAAAACTTGAGTTGCAATCCGGTGTATTTGCGTAAACATAAAAATAAAGGTTTTCAAATCTTTGCGCATCAATCTGACGGCTTTGTAATGGAAGAGGGACTAAAAAGTTCAACTTGTAATCCTTTGAAACGTTTGTTCCTACTTTTGCGGGGAAATAGTCGAACTACTAGTATACTTTTTGTTATATGTACAGAACACAATTTCTCCTTATTTTATTATTAATATCATGATATATGAAACCAAGACATACTCACCAAATCTCGCCGTTTTCTTTTAACTTCTCTTTCTTTCCTTCTAAAATTTGAAATACAAAATATACTTTCTTCCTGAACCACATTATGAATTAAATAATTATTCTACTACGGAACAAGTAGCTCTCAATCTGAACTTGATGATCTATAGCTTCAATTTCCGTTCTGTTGCATGAATCACTTTTTCAAACCTTTATTTACTATACCAAGAAAGATTAGCTATTCAGTAGGCATTATCGTCTCACCATCTCTCTCTCTCAGAATACTTTGTATTGTAAATCTTTGTTAGCATACGTATTATTTATTTTGCAACAATAGTAGTTATCGGTGAAAATCAAAGTTAATAGGGGTTAGGCCTTTCTGACCTTGTCTCTTTCAATCCTAAATATTTTCTGAACTTGTCTTTTTCAATCGTTCTCTCTTTCCGTTTTTTACATACCTTGAAAGCATCGTATCTCTTTCTCTCTTCGTCGCTATAGATTTCTCGATTTTTATTATTCTTCCATTTAAATCTTCAAACAGATACATTCTTACATATCCTTTATTTTTAAGTTGAAGCTCTTCCATTAAATCTTATCACTGCTGAAATAATAACTCAGTACGTTTTACATCTATTTCTTATAATGCTTGTTTTCCTTTTTGAATTCAGATTCATCGTCATCATGATCAACAATATCAATCCACTGCTGAATACTGTTCTCTGAAACTTACTACCAAAGCTATCTGCCTTGCTCAAAGTTCCTCCATGTCACTCCCGCATGCTTTCGAATTTCATCTACACATCTGGCATGTTGTGCGCCGTTTGGTCTTTTCCTATCCCTTGTAATTCATTCCTGAATTTCCATTGTCCATCGGTTGTCTTTTCTCCTGACAATGCGTCCAGTCCATTCCCATTTCAGGGATTTTACTCTGACCATGATGAATTTTACTCTTGTTGTTTTCCTTATGCACGAGTTCCGCTTCCTATCTCTAACGTTTACACCAAGAATGCATTTTCCCAGGCTTCTTTCAGTTATCTGCAGTCTTTGCATGTCTTTTCAAATGAAGGTCCACGTCTCTGCTGCATACGGAAACAATGGAAGTGCGCAATAATAAGCCTTGATTAAACACTTTTCTTCTAGGTCATAATGGCATATTGCTCTTACACTTCTAGAAATTTAGAGTACCCTTCTCGAAATGCGACATGGTTATCTGCAAAGGTACTTCATTAGTACTTCCTGTCTGTCTATTGCAAAAAAAACTTCTTCCAAAAGCTTCCAGCAAGTAAGCTTCCCCAAAGTAAAACTCAAGTAAGTTATACAGGTATGCAAAAACTCAAGTTATTCTTCACACTGTTGTTTGGGAGATTCAGCTCACCGCTGATAAAGATTTTCTTTTCTACTTCACTGGAAATAGAGTAGTTATCCTCTGCCACCCATTAGATATCGTCATATATATGCAAAATCCATACCGAAAATAGGACGATATGTTGCAAATATATGCGGAAGATTAGTGTCCTTCAAGAACAAAACCTTCTGTTCATAGCCCTTTTGCAAAGGAATCATCAGGGTTTTACCCCTGAGGACATTTTCTTTTCTCGCCACCGCTATACTTCAATGGCCAATTGTGAAGTCGTTACCAGGTATAAAACAGTGGGAACAGAATTTTAATGGAGCATTTGTAGTTTCGCTGTTTGTGCAAATTGACTTTTAATGAGATATGGGGAATATACTGATAATCGTATGCGCGCCTAGTGTTGCGCTTATCTTCTTTTATTAGAGTACTGAATTAAATAATGTTTTTTCTTCGCATTCATTCTCTTAAAATGAGGTTTTTAGAATTATGTTTGCTAAAAAACATATTCGCCCTTCCTTTTCTTTTACATACTTTGACTGCATTGAACCTTTGTATGTCTCGAATTATTCCTCGGTATTGAAAATCTTTGTTAGCTTACGTATTATTTATTCCTTTCATTAAGATCTACAGACGTTCTTGCCTATATATGCCTTACTTTTAAGTTAGGTCTTTGACCCTCTGTCTATCTTTTCTTATTTAATGCATTATACGTTATCCGTCTTGAATATTCGTAATTTATATTTTTTTAATAGTAACTCTTCCTTATCCATCGTTAGTATTTCACTAATATATGGCTCCTCTTTATTTTTTTTATCGATTTTCACTTATATATTTGTTTGGTTTTCATTTAGATCAACAATTTCTTTCTTTTTCTATTTACACTTTTTGTTTTATGCATTGTGAATCTTTTTCTTTAAAAAAAAATATGCGATTATCTTCTTTTATTAGAGTACTGAATTGAATAATGTTTTTCTTCATTTTCATTCTTTTAAAATAAGGGTTTTAGAATTATGTTTCTAAAAAACGTATTCGCCATTCCTTTTCTTTTACGTACTTTGACTGCTTTGAATCTTTGTCTGTCTCGATTGATTCCTCAGTCGTTTTCCTTTCATTTAGATCTACAGACGTTCTTTTCTATATGTGCTTCACTTTTAAGTTAGGATTTCCCCCCTGTATCTATCTTTTCTTATATACATCGCTATATGTTATCCGTCTTAAATATTCGAAATTTATATTTTTTTAATAGTAACTCTTCCTTATCCATCGTTAGTATTGCACTAACATATGGCTCCCCTTTATTTTTTTATCGATCTTTCACTGATATATTTGTTTGGTTTTCACTTAGATCAACAATTTCTTTCTTTTCCTATTTACACTTTTTGTTTTATGCAGTATGAATCTTTTTACTTAAAATTTTGTAATCGGACTCTTAGGTTTGCTAACTTTTTTAAACGAAACAAATGATACGTAACCATACAACATATAGCAGTGAAATATTAATGAATATCAAAGTATATTTCATCGTTATTTTATTATTAATATCATGATATATTAAACGTAGACATACTCACCAAATCTCGCCGTTTACTTTCAACTTCTCCTTCTTTCCTTCTATAATTTGAAATATTTAATACACCTTCTTCCTTAACCACATTATGAATTAAATAATTATTCTACTACCGAACAAGTAGCTCTCAATCTGAACTTGATAATACTATCGCTCCAATTTCCGTTCTGTTGCATGAATCACTTTTTTCAAACCTTGATATACTCTACCAGAAATGATTAGCTATTCAGTAGGCATTATTGTCTCACCATCTCTCTCTCTGACAATACTTTGTATTGTAAATCTTTGTTAGATTACGTATTATTTATTTTGCAACAATAGAATTTATTGAAGAAAATCAAAGTTAATAGAGGTCAGGTCTTTCTGACCTTGTCTCTTTCCATTGTGAATATTTTCTGAACTTGTCTTTTTCAATCGTTCCCTCTTTCCGTTTTATACCTACCTTGAAAGCATCGAATCTCTTTCCCTCTTTGTCGCTATGGATTTCTCGATTTTTATTATTCTTCCATTTAAATCTTCAAACAGATACATTCTTACATATCCTTTATTTTTAAGTTCAAACTCTTACATTAATTCTTATCACTGCTGAAATAATAACTCAGTACGTTTTACATCTATTTCTTGAAATGCTTGTTTTCCTTTTTGAATTCAGATTCATCGTCATCATGATCAACAATATCAATCCACTGCTGAATACTGTTCTCTGAAATTTACTACCAAAGCTATCTGCCTTGCTCAAAGTTCCTCCATGTCACTCCCGCATGCTTTCGAATTTCATCTACACATCTGGCATGTTGTGCGCCGTTTGGTCTTTTCCTATCCCTTGTAATTCTTTCCTGAATTTTCATTGTCCATCGGTTGTCATTTCTCCTGACAACGCGTCCAGCCCATTCCCATTTCAGGGATTTTACTCTGACCATGATGAATTTTACTCTTGTTGTTTTCCTTATTCACGAGTTCCGCTTCTTACCTCTCCCGTTTACGACAAGAATGGATTTTCCCAGGCTTCTTTCAATTATCTGCAGTTTTTGCATGTCTTTTCTAATGAAGGTTCGCGTCTCTGCTGCATACCGAAACAATTTAAGTGCGCAATAATAAGCCTTGATTAAACACTTTTCTTCTAGGTCATAATGGCATATTGCTCTTACACTTCTAGAAATTTAGAATACACTTCTCCAAATGCGTCATGGTTATCTGCAAAGGTACATCATTAGTACTCCCTCTCTGTGTCTTGCAAAAAAACTTCTTCCAAAAGCTTCCAGCAAGTAAGCTTCCCCAAAGTAAAACTCAAGTAAGTTATACAGGTATGCAAAAATCCAAGTTATTCTTCACACTGTTGTTTGGGAGATTCAGCTCACCGCTGATAAAGATTTTCTTTTCTACTTCACTGGACATAGAGTGGTTATCCTCTGCCACCCATGAGATATCTTCATATATAAGCCAAATCCATACGGAAAATAGGACGATATGTTGCAAATATATGCGGAAGATTAGTGTCCTTCAAGAACAGAACCATCTGTTCACAGCCTTTTCGCAAAGGAATCATCAGGGTTTTACCCCTGATGACATTTTCTTTTCTCGCCACCCAGCTTCCAGCTATACGTCAATGGCCAATTGTGAAGTCGTTACCAGGTATAAAACAATGGGAACAGAATTTTAATGGAGCATTTGTAGTTTCGCTGTTTGTGCAAATTGACTTTTAACGAGATATGGGGAACAAACTGATAATCTACTGCGCGCCTAGTGTTGCGATTATCTTCTTTTATTGGAGTGCTGAATTAACGACGTTTCACAAAGTTTTGTGCTGCCCTTGCGATCTTGAAAGGCGATCAATTAATTCATATATTTACACATTCATGTTACATTCTTTTACTTTTTTAACGTTGTATCTTTTTTTCCCACGGTCCGAAGCTGCATTTGTTCTATATATGAGTGATATTTTATTTTATTTCCGGTCATTTTCAGAAGCGAATTTCTCCAATCTTGCGTATTCAACGCGTGGATGAGTACATTATATTCACATACCGTTGCTTTTTTTTTTTCAAATACTAGATAATTTTGTAACGAAAATACCCATTTTGTACTCGTACCATTCTTTTTTTTTTTCGAATACAATGACTTTTTTGTCTTTCTGGAAGGTCTGCTGGAACCGGTTTAGTGTATGAAGATGTATGATGCTTGAAGCGGTTAGTGTATTCACATAGCGTTGCTTCATTTTTTTTTTTCAAATACTAGATAATTTTGTAACGAAAATACCCATTTTGTACTCGTACAATTCTTTTTTTTTTTTTTCGAATACAACGATTTTTTGCCTTTCCGAGACTTCTGCTTGAAGCGCTTTAGTGTATGAAGATGTATGATGCTTGAAGCGGTTTCGTGTATGAAGATGTATGATGCTTGAAGCGGTTTCGTGTATGAAGATGTATGATGCTTGAAGCGGTTTAGTGTATGAAGATGTATAATGCTTGAAGCGGTTAGTGTATTCACATAGCGTTGCTTTGTTTGTTTTTTCAAATACTAGATAATGGTGTAACGAAAATACCCATTTTGTACTCGTACAATCCTTTTTTTTTTCGAACACAACGATTTTTTTATGTCTTTCCGGGACGACTGCTTGAAGCGGTTTAGTGTAAGAAGATTATACAAAAATTATTTCATGTGATTAATGGGAATGGAGTGAGTATGTTTCATGGCTGTTTGTATTCTCGATTTTTCGTGTGTTAGTGTAGACATTTTGCTACGAATTGAGTTTCTATAAATACATGAGATTAATTGACTATTTCTTACAGTTCGTTAATTGTTTATATACTTTTCCTCCGAAAGTAAGTTTTATTGACGCGGCATTTCATTAGGAAATTAATCCGTCTCTCTACAATGGATTTTTTTTTACATTCACTAGAGCAACACGATTGCGATGGAGTCGTCTTCAACTAGCTGGTACCACGATAGACTGTGCACGTGTTGCTTCAGCGCATGTGCAGTCCCGCTGCTTCCACCTCCTCTTGGGGTTGCTTTGATTGCCAGCTACGAGCTACTAGTGGCACTTGCGTGGAGGCCCATAGTTCACGGCGATGCTGCAGGGCCATAAATGGCTGCCAACTGATGGCAGTGCCACCAACGGATCGCTACCGTGCCGCGAGGGGCAGATTTCAGCCAGCAGTGACCCATCACTGCCAGCTAACAGAGCCGAACTTCTCACTGCTTTAAAATTCAAATGGCGGAACACATCGGCTGACACTTACAAACCATTAGTAGAGGGTATTCCACGAAGACTATACTCGGGACAAAGCTAACCTGATTACACTGTTAAGGATGTGAAACCGATTCACCGACATGAAATCTCTTGTCTATCAGTAGTTCTCCGCGCACTAATGGGGTGCCATGTGTCACGGACCTTTTCCCCCTAAGGATGACTGAAGGCAAGACGAAAGAAAACTTCCCGCGTTCCATCACGATGTCCCCCTCCACCCCCACACTTTCGCAACATTGCCAACCGCCAGACAAACGATTTCCTAATGTGTATTTTAAAACAGCAATCACAAAGAAAGGAGTAAGCTCATTACAATGACCGCCAAGCCATTATCTCCTCCCCTCCGGCTAACAATTCTCCCCTCCCAGTCGCAGTAAATATCCTCGTGTTAACTGTATAACCTCTCTGAAGCAAAACAGAAATGACAGTGACTCTGTCAGAATGCGAATATTTGTATTTTTTAGTAAAGCTACCGAAGCTGGGATTTTCATTGTTTTAATGTGCGCCCGTACGACATTTAGAACATCTATATATATATCCAAGTGCTTTCTTGGGTCTCATTTCGAGCTGGAACAAGGCTTTTATACTGGACATATATTATGCAGTGGAAGTACACCCTCCGTAACTTAAACGCCATAGTCAGGTTAGCCTTGCCTCCGATACAGAGGGCGTGATGAGGGCTTGAAGGTTTATGCACACAATATACATTTTTAAATAAGAGTATTCGAATATTAATAGTAGTTTATTAAGGAAGTATTTACAGTGTTAGTTTTCTTCTAAAATTATGTGATAATTGGCTTGTCGTAACAAAATATACAGGGGATGGACAAATAATGTGAACACCTGGGAAATCAGCAATATGCCTTTATTCATAAAGAGCTGTACCACCATTTTCCTTTAATACATCTTCCAACCTTCTTGAAATAGATTCATACAGCTTTTGAATGGCATTGAGTGAAACGTTGTACCATTCGTCGATCAGAACTTCAGCCAATTGCTTCAGAGATGTTGGAGGAGAGAATTTGCTTCTCACTCCGCTCTCCAAAGTTGCTCTCGACGATATTCAAGTCAGGTGATTGAGCTGGCCAGGGCAGGTGTCGAAGTTCATTTTGGTGCTCCTTAAAATAAGACAGAACTGTTCTGGTTGTGTGTATGGATGCATTACAATCTTGAAAAATGGCATCATTGTTGGGAAACAACATTTGGACTATAGGATATACCTGATCACCTAGAATGCCCAAGCACACGCTGGGAGTAACTCGACCATGTAGGATTATGATGGGGTCGGTGAAATTCCAAGATATGGCCGACCAAATCATCACAGATTCACCCCACTCTTGGCAGTGGGAACTAGACATTCCGAATTGTACGCTTCTTTGCGGGCTCGCCATACATGAACCCCGACCTACCGTTGGGCATAATGTAAATGAGGACTCATCGGGTCATATCACACGTTTCCAGTCATCAGCTGTCCAGGTTTTATGCTCATGACACCATCTGTTCTGCATTGTAGCTTTACTTTTTGTACTGTAATTAAAGCTTAACAATTGCATATATTCCTCCCTGTCGACTGTTTTAATTTCAGACATTCCTCTCTGTGGACTGTTTTAATTTCAGATATTCCTCTCTGTGGACTGTTTTAATTTCAGATATTCCTCTCTGTGGACTGTTTTAATTTCAGATATTCCTCTGTGTGGACCGTTTTAATTTCAGATATTCCTCTCTGTGGACTGTTTTAATTTCAGATATTCCTCTGTGTGGACTGTTTTAATTTCAGATATTCCTCTGTGTGGACTGTTTTAATTTCAGATATTCCTCTCTGTGGACTGTTTTAATTTCAGATATTCCTCTCTGTAGACTGTTTTAATTTCAGATATTCCTCTCTGTGGACTGTTTTAATTTCAGATATTTCTCTCTGTGGACTGTTTTAATTTCAGATATTCCTCTCTGTGGACTGTTTTAATTTCAGATATTCCTGTCTGTGGACTGTTTTAATTTCAGATATTCCTCTCTGTGGACTGGTTTTTCTGTGAACTGTTTGTTTTTGTAGAAACGGGATCTTTCAGGTGGATATTGAGTTCCACTGTTCCCTTTGTTGCAGTATTCATTGCATTGTTTGGACACAATCCTTGTTTGTGTTCAACGATCCCTCTTTCAATTTCGGTTTTGGCTCGCTAAGAATCATGTCAAGACTTCCTGGGGCGATTTAGTCTCATGACATCATTGGTGTACGCAGTCATTACCGTGTAGACTGTTGCTCTTGAAATAGCAAACAGTGTGGTGGTTGTGGTTACAGACGCTCCTGCTAAATGGACTACCACGATTTGTCCTCTGGAAGTTTGACATCTCAGCCATTTCACGGACCAACTCGTACCAACCGCTGAGGAACACATCTTCTATTGCTCAGCCATACAATCTAGCGAATATATGCAAGGAAAGGGTGCAGAAAAAATAATCACAACGTTTCATTTTCTTTCAGTGTAATCTACACGAATAACATTAACCCCTATAATCATGGTGTTTGTGTTATTTTTTGTCCACCCCAAGGAGGTTAGAATAATACATCTGAAGATGACCTGAGTCACTTAACCGTGAAGCTGCAAAGTGTGGGAAATTGACGTTGCTTACATGAAGCCCATGTAATTCCAACTGAGTGTATTTTAGGATACTGTGATTTAGGGTTGCCTAAACTGCGTTAATATCAAACCAGAATGAATTATACTTCTCACGCGAGTGAAGTTTTCAATTCTAACGTTATGTTTTGTTTAGAATTCGCATTAACGTTCGTGTATTTCAGCTTAAAATGAAAATGGGAAGGAGCCACAAAATAATTAAGAATTTTGTAAATTCAGCATTTTCTCACGCATTGGCAGCAAGTTACGATGCGAAGTTGGAAACATTTGTGATGAAAGAAGGCGATTCAGCCAACACAAAGTGCATTGCAATAGCCTTGAAAATCATCCGCTTTCCCACACTTTGACGGCCGTCTCTCGCGGTTATATGCTTCACGCAAAGTGGTACTGCTCCGTTAACAATAGCATCTCCAGAAATTTTATTCTAACCTCCTTGTTTCAAACCCTGTATTTAAGCGCTGCGATATTACCGGACGATAGCAACATGTACAAGCATTTGTTATAATCCAAACGTCTGTGCTATTCGTGCCAACTTAGCACACCAAAAATAACTGAATGCTGTCTAGACACGGTACCAAACAATGGAGATAATTGCAAAATTAAAAGATGAACTTTTATTTACAACTTAAAACCATATACACATGCGAGATCTTTCAGACCCACTATCGGTCCATCATCAGGCGATATATATATGGTTTTAAGTTGTAAATAAAAGTTAATCTTTTAATTTTGCAATAATCTCCATTGTTTGCTACCATGTCTAGACAGCATTCAGTTATTTTTGGTGTATTTGTTACAATGCTTTATTGGAATGTTTTAGTTTATTTAGGTAATCTATGAGGAGATATTTTTAGGCTCAAAACAAAATGTCATTACTCAACAGTTTTTCTAAAGTTAGAGCTTGACGGTGACTCCAGGAGCTGCTCTAAGAACGCCCGCCATACCTACAATTCAAGATCACCAATTTAGAGCATTTTTTGTCATTGATTTTCTAGCCAAATTTCAGTTTCACGCTGGCATCCGGGTGTAGTTACATATTTTGTTTACTTCTGCAGTTCTTGAATTATTGTTCTTTTCTTGTTTCAGTTTTTCCCTTATAATCTCAAGTCACATAAAAGCAGACTGTGCCCGTAGATTTCTTGTCATTTTGCAAGTCTGTCAGAACCGTATCTTCCATAAGTGTCCCCTACTAAGAACTGTCTGTCTGAATTATATAATTGGAAGAATATAAAAAGCCACTCAAAACTGGCAAATTCTGGCATTTCATAGGGCGAGAAAATGTAGAAACGAATGGTGCATTATCATTATTAATTAAACAACTCCAAAAGCTTTTATTTGTTCAGTGTATTTTCCGACTGCGTCAAACGTTTGTGCAACTTATTAACTGCTGTTTACAAATGACTGCTCGGTTGCTCTTATGTAACACAGCAAATGATACATATTTCGATTTTCACGTTCTGAAAATTGAATGAAAGCTTTAATGAGAAGACATTTTACGTAATCTTAGAACTGCCCCACTTTTACACTCACGTCAGCAGGTGTCGTCTGTCGTTCGTTATGACCTGGGTCTACTGTACAAGGCTGTGTATTGTGAAGCAAAAATAACCCTTTACTCAAGCTATGACATTTGAGCATGCCAGTAGACAATCCTCATCATTGATCGCGTCTGCTCCGCGACCGTTGCCATGACAACGTTCTGAGAAAAGCAGAATCGTACTACGCACGTACTTCTTCTTCTCTTTTGATTTCAGGACAATGTGTTCTTTTCTTCTTACGCAGTTAATACCCGAATTGAACATCCTCCGTTCATTCATCTGAATAACTTTGCGACCTTATTTTTTAAATATTTCCCATAGGAACATGCCCTAAAACACAAACGGAGAAGTTTTCTTCCTTTCCTTGTCTTTTCTTTCCTCCCTTTGATCTTTCGTTTTCAGATATTTTATAAATTCCTAGATAAATGAAAGAAACATAATTTCCCCGTTCTCGAAAGGTCTAGGCTCTTTCCATGCTAGAAAAGAAATTCTTCAAATTCCTTAGGTAGATAAGTTTTACGCACTTGGCAGAAATTGCGCTTTCCCTTGATGCAGGGGCGGTTCCAGGATTTTCGTCAGGGTGGGGGGGGGGGGGTGGGGGGCGCAACTGTCGGTAATAACCGGGGACCTTTCTGATAGTTTTCCTCAAAATGAAAAAGGGCTCCTGGTATGTCTATAAATTCTTCGATTTAATTAAGGAAAATAATATACTTCTAAGGATTACGTCCTTTCATGAAAAATTATTCAATTTGTTATTAAAACCTAACAAATCAAAGCTTTTTCTTGGTCCTGAGGGGACGACGCCCCCGCCCTCTGGATCCGCCCCTGCCCTGAAGTGCAAGGTGGCAAGTTGACGAAAATCTCCCTTCGGTCAGGCAACGTAACTACATGCAGGAGTTGGACAGAATAATGTGAACACCACGCTCAGAGACGTGACTTTTAATGCAGCTGCGCACATCGCAATAAGCAAAGGTATCCACCATTTTTGGGCTGTAACAGCTTTGTTTAGAGCCTCAAGGTCGTGTTTAACTGCACTGAAAGTGTCATGTTGGGAAATTTCTTTCAGGGTAATGACAAAATAACCAACCTAACAGACTTAGAAAGAGGGCTAATTGTTAGTGGCCGGCTTATTAGTGCCTTCATGGTAACAGTCGCCAGGGTGTCGAGAGCTACAAAGTCTAGCGTCATGACAGCATGCTGTGTTCGTAGCAAAGCCTCGTCTGCGAAACACAAGAGCGGCCGGAAAACGACCCTGACTGACAGAGACGGGAGAGCATTAAAGAGGATTGTTACCCGTAATAAGTAGACCAAGGCGCCTAAGATTAGTGCGGGGCTCAATCTGCATCTCCAGACCCCAGTATTAACGAAAACAGTGCGCAGGGAACTGCATAAGCAAGATATTCATTGCAGAGCTGCTATTGCAAAACCTCTGGTTACCCGGATGACTGCACAACGGCGACGTCAGTGGTGCCAGGAACATGCAGCATGGACTGCTGATGCATGGAAGCGTGTAATGTGGTCGGATTGATCCACATTCACACTATTTCCTACCGCAGGACGTGTTTACGCGTGTAGAACACCGTCAGAAGGATACAACCCAGACTGTCTGCTCCCAACAGTGCAGCATGGTGGTGGTTCTGTCATGCTTTGGGTGGTCATATCACGTTTAAAGAACAGGTGACTGGCAGGGCGTATGAAACCAATTCGGCAGACCAGGCCCATCCAATGTCTCAGTCATTGTTTCCTGCAGGGGATGGCATCTATCAAGCTGACAACGCCCCAATTGACAGAGCTCGGAATTAGAGGTCTGCACGGGACTTAGTTGGGAAAGCCCGGCCAGTTTCATTTTTTTTAATTGAAGCCCCGCCGAGCCCGGACCGGCCCGTCCAGTATATTTCTCCTGTTTCCAAGGCCCGGGCACTCCCGTAAAATTTCAAAAATTACTAAAACACAAGTTTGACACCTGGTGCACTCAGTCATTCAATTGCTGCACGCATTCTATTACAATAAACGTTAATTCGGAATATTTCTGCGACTCTGTATAAGTCACGTGACGTCTGAGGAGGGCAGGGGCTTGTATACTAAAATATATTGCACGTAAACGACAATTTCCATGCCTTTCAAATTTTATGGGTTTTCATATTATCATTGCCTACGGCCGGACCCGGAGTATCATTGTGGATAAGGAGGGGGGGGGGGGGGGTAATTCAAAAAGTACGAAATATCCAGAATTATGAGTCCGATCGTTCTACTTACCATTGTCTACAAGCACATATTCTCCGGAAGCGATATTTTCGCGAAATTATTTCGCTTTCTTAAACTCCATAATAAGTATGGAAGAGCATTTATCAGCAACACTGAACTGAGCATATGCTAAGGGAAAACAACGACAGACTGCCCAGCTAACCAGTGTCACAGATGTTTTGAAAACGGCTGGGCTGGATTTCTAAGGGTTTATTTTCCATCTGCTGACTCCCTGAGAGTACAAATTGGAAAAATACGGCACAGATTTATACACAGAAGTAAGTTTCTCCCAGCCCATTTCTCCTGTGTCATTTAAGACAACTTAAGAGCTTCCACGCATCTAGAGAACAAAGTGTCGCCGACCAGAACAATGGGTGGCTCGCTTTATAAATGCTGCAGTTAATAGCCTGCCATGATGAATGAGAGGAGGGTGGTAGTTAGAGAGAGAGAGAAGGGACCACATTCACATTGAAAAACTAAGGGAGCTGACCCTCTCCAATTGTTTTGTAGGAGGGGACGATGTCGTAAAACTTCTATTTTTTCCTACAGCGAAAAATATTCAATCTTATCCTGCTGCTGCATGTTTGTGAGATTTCCAAACGAGAAAGGCACCGGACAGCGATTGTTACGCTCATATTAAAAAAAACCCTGCTTGGCCCGTGTCTGTTTTACATTAAATATTGTAGGCCCGGGTCAGGCGCGGTTTCACAACTTTGACATGAGCAAAGGCCCGACCCCGCCCGGGCCCATGCAGACCTCTACTCGGAATGTCCAGTCATGGTTTGAGGATCATGAGGACGAACTTTTACACCTTCCTTGGCCTCCTTGATCATCAGACTTGAACATCATCGAGCCACTGTGGCCTGTGTTGGAAAACAGAGTAAGATCCCGTTGTCCTCCTCCTGGATCACTCAAGGATCTGGATAAGTTTGTGCGTGAAGATTGGTGTTACATTCCACTAACACCATCCAGTATTTGTATGCGTCCATTCCAAGGAGGATTCAGGCGGTTTTGAATGCCAAAAGTGGCCCCACGCCCTATTAGGTACGTAAAACCTGCTTTTCCTAGGTGTTCACATTATTCTGTTCAACCCCTGTACGTGCTGTAAGTCGTGCTAAAGGAGGTCCAACCCAATACTGAATAAAAGTTTCTAACTCAGTGGCCGGTATGTGTGCATTGTAGAAAACATCGAAAAGCCGTGTAGATCACTTTTCGAAAGAAATCACCCTGTTGAACGATGTGTAATTTGTGACCGATAATTTCTTATTAACAGATTACTTCAAAAACCCTGAAAGAAGTTCTGAAGTTTTTAATCTAGAAAAGCTTTTTAAAGGGGAAAAGTAACCAGCCTTTTAATTAACAAAGTAATCTTCGAGGGCATTCAGCATGCTCCGATATTTACATGAAAATATTTTTTTTCATAAGTTTGGGAATTGTTGAAAATGCCCGAACTTCTTTTTATGTATTTGGTTGCAATGAGAGGAGTAAAATAATGAGCTTGGTCTCTGGAGAAAGATTTATATACATGCCCTGCATGATCGTTTTGAAAGAGTATGCTTAAAAGATCATTCTCTGAATCTGAAGAATTTTTTAAAACACGGGTATTTACATTTGATGCTTTGCTTCGAAAGTACCAATTGAAAAAAAAATATTTTCACAGGATGACCAGTCATTTTTCCTTATGGCATCACAAATTGCAAAGATCTTTGGCCGCCTTCAATTCACTGGAATTTTTGGCCGGGAATACGCCATTTTGAGAGGCCAGCCCGAAGCTGGGGAAGGTGTATCGACTGAAAAACAAATCACCGAATACCCAGTCATTATTTTTTATGCATCCCAAATTGCCAAGATCTCTCGCCGCCGTGAATTCACTGGGATTCTCAGTCGGGAATATAACATTTTGAGAGGCCAGCCCAAAGCTGGGAAAGACTACTCAGCCATTTTTACTTACGGCATCCCAAATTGCCAAGATCTCTTGCCGCCGTGAATCCATTGGGATTCTCAGTCGGGAATACACCATTTTGAGAAGCCAGCCCAAAGCTGGAAAAGACTACTCAGCCACTTTTACTTCATGGCATCATCATCATTGTCAACCATTATCAATCCACTGCTGGACGAAGGTCTCCCCAAGTTTCCTCCACAACGGTCTGTCTTGTGCCAGTCTCCTCCATGTCACTCCCGCATATTTACGAATTTCATCCACCCATCTCCCATGTGGTCTTCTTCTGGGTCTTTTCCTGTCCCTTGGAATCCCAAAGATTGCTAAAATTTCGGCTGTCCATCTATGGTCTGTCCTTCTGGCAGTATGTCCAGCCCATTGCCATTTCAGGGATTTAACTCTGATCATGATGTCTTCCACTCTCGTCATTTTTCGGATCCACGAGTTCCTCTTCTTATCTCTCCTGGTTATACCAAGCATGCACCTCTCCATGCTTCTTTGAGTTGTCTGCAGCTTTTGTATGTCTCTTTTAATTAAGGTCCACGTCTCTGCACCATACGTAAGCACTGGGAAGGATGCATTGATCAAACACTTTTCTTTTAAGACATAATGGCATATTGCTCTTAAAAATTATGCTGTTTCTTCCAAAAGCTCTCCAGGCAAGTTTTGTACGCCGATTAATTACTTATGGCATCCCAAATTGCCAAGATCTCTTGCCGCCGTGAATCCATTGTGATTCTCAGTCGGGAATACACCATTTTGAGAGACCAGCCCAAAGCTGGGAAAGGTTACTCAACCATTTTTACTTATGACATCCCAAATTGCCAAGATCTCTTGCCGCCGTGAATCCATTGGGATTCTCAGTCGGGAATACACCATTTTGAGAGGCCAGCCCAAAGCTGGGAAAGACTACTCAGCCACCTTTACATATGGCATCCCAAATTGCCAAGATCTCTTGCCGCCGTGAATCCATTGGGATTCTGAGTCGGGAATACACCATTTTGAGAGGCCAGCCCAAAGCTGGGAAAGACTACTCAGCCACTTTTACTTATGGCATCCCAAATTGCCAAGATCTCTTGCCGCCGTGAATTCACTGGGATTCTCAGTCGGGAATACACCATTTTGAAAGGCCAGCCCAAAGCTGGGAAAGACTACTCAGCCACTTTTACTTATGGCATCCCAAATTGCCAAGATCTCTTGCCGCCGTGAATTCACTGGGATTCTCAGTCGGGAATACACCATTTTGAGAGGCCAGCCCAAAGCTAGGAAAGGTTACTCAACCATTTTTACTTATGACATCCCAAATTGCCAACATCTCTTGCCGCCGTGAATTCCCTGGGATTCTCAGTCGGGAATACACCATTTTGAGAGGCCAGCCCAAAGCTGGGAAAGATTACTCAGCCACTTTTACTTATGGCATCCCAAATTGCCAAGATCTCTTGCCGCCGTGAATTCACTGGGATTCTCAGTCGGGAATATACCATTTTGAGAGGCCAGCCCAAAGCTGAGAAAGACTACTCAGCCACTTTTACTTATGGCATCCCAAATTGCCAAGATCTCTTGCCGCCGTGAATCCATTGGGATTCTCAGTCGGGAATACACCATTTTGAGAGGCCAGCCCAAAGCTGGGAAAGACTACTCAGCCACTTTTACTTATGGCATCCCAAATTGCTAAGATCTCTTGCCGCCGTGAATCCATTGGGATTCTCAGTCGGGAATACACCATTTTGAGAAGCCAGCCCAAAGCTGGGAAAGGCTACTCAGCCACTTTTACTTATGGCATCCCAAATTGCCAAGATCTCTTGCCGCCGTGAATTCACTGGGATTCTCAGTCGGGAATACACCATTTTGAAAGGCCAGCCCAAAGCTGGGAAAGACTACTCAGCCACTTTTACTTATGGCATCCCAAATTGCCAAGATCTCTTGCCGCCGTGAATTCACTGGGATTCTCAGTCGGGAATACACCATTTTGAGAGGCCAGCCCAAAGCTAGGAAAGGTTACTCAACCATTTTTACTTATGACATCCCAAATTGCCAACATCTCTTGCCGCCGTGAATTCACTGGGATTCTCAGTCGGGAATACACCATTTTGAGAGGCCAGCCCAAAGCTGGGAAAGATTACTCAGCCACTTTTACTTATGGCATCCCAAATTGCCAAGATCTCTTGCCGCCGTGAATTCACTGGGATTCTCAGTCGGGAATATACCATTTTGAGAGGCCAGCCCAAAGCTGGGAAAGACTACTCAGCCACTTTTACTTATGGCATCCCAAATTGCCAAGATCTCTTGCCGCCGTGAATCCATTGGGATTCTCAGTCGGGAATACACCATTTTGAGAGGCCAGCCCAAAGCTGGGAAGGACTACTCAGCCACTTTTACTTATGGCATCCCAAATTGCCAAGATCTCTTGCCGCCGTGAATCCATTGGGATTCTCAGTCGGGAATACACCATTTTGAGAGGCCAGCCCAAAGCTGGGAAAGACTACTCAGCCACTTTTACTTATGGCATCCCAAATTGCCAAGATCTCTTGCCGCCGTGAATCCATCGGGATTCTCAGTCGGGAATACACCATTTTGAGAGGCCAGCCCAAAGCTGGGAAAGACTACTCAGCCACTTTTACTTATGGCATCCCAAATTGCCAAGATCTCTTGCCACCGTGAATCCATTGGGATTCTCAGTCGGGAATACACCATTTTGAGAGGCCAGCCTAAAGCTGGGAAAGACTACTCAGCCACTTTTACTTATGGCATCCCAAATTTCCAAGATCTCTTGCCGCCGTGAATCCATTGTGATTCTCAGTCGGGAATACACCATTTTGAGAGGCCAGCCCAAAGCTGGGAAAGGTTACTCAACCATTTTTACTTATGACATCCCAAATTACCAACATCTCTTGCCGCCGTGAATTCACTGGGATTCTCAGTCGGGAATACACCATTTTGAGAGGCCAGCCCAAAGCTGGGAAAGGTTACTCAGCCATTTTTACTTATGGCATCCCGAATTGCCAAGATCTCTTGCCGCAGTGAATCCATTAGGATTCTCAGTCGGGAATACACCATTTTGAGAGGCCAGCCTAAAGCTGGGAAAGGCTACTCAGCCATTTTTACTTATGGCATCCCAAATTGCCAAGATCTCTTGCCGCCGTGAATCCATTGGGATTCTCAGTCGGGAGTAAACCATTTTGAGAGGCCAGCCCAAAGCTGGGAAAGGTTACTCAGCCATTTTTACTTATGTCATCCCAAATTCCCAAGATCTCTTGCCGCCGTGAATTCACTGGGACTCTCAGCTGGGAATACACCATTTTGGGAGACCAGCCCAATGCTGGGGGAGGTATATAAATGTCCGAGGGCTACCTCCGGAAGCGGTTCACATCTCGAAGACAACTTTTTGGAGACCCATCCAGGATATCAAGTTACACTCAGGAAAAACCCCTGATTGGATGATCGGCAGCAAAAGATTTGAACCCACAACGGTCGTCTGCAAACACAGACACGAGGCTGGCAATTTGATAAGTGCCCATCACTGCAGTTGGTTATACAGAAGCTCATCTTACTGGGCAAGGGGCGGTTACTTCGTTCTACAAAAAAAAAAAAAAAAGAAAAAAAAGAGACTTTGTGAAGGGCGCGCAAGCGCACACACACATAACACGCACACTATAATCTTGTATCGTTGCGGCTTCTTAGCGCTGCAAAGATTTTTTAAAATTCCCATTAAAATGATGATTCCAAATATTTAAAGCACAAACCGCGAATGAGAACTGAAAAATCAGCACTATTTTCATGTCGTTCAAATTCCCCGCTTTTGGGGGAAACCGACAAGATACTTTTAAAATCTCATTTCTCGCTAAAATCTTTCAAGGTAAAGTTAAGTTGCCACACTGGTGGCGCAGTGATCTAATCACTGTCCTATGACCATTCGTCCGTGATGGGTCAAGGTTCGAATCCTGGTGAAGCATGGATAGTATGCTTGCATTACGGCGCTGGCTCTCTCCCTTCCCTGGAACCAGTGGCCCTAAATATGGGACGGGTGACTGCTAATAGCCCATTGAGTTGCTCACGGTAGTCTTTAAACCTCCATATATATATAAAGTAAAGTTTGATCCCTTCTAATTCAGATGATTAATTTAATAGGAACATTTTCAGTATGGAAATTTGTGTTAGAAATTTCCAAGTTGTAGTTGTCGCTGTATCACACACATTTCAATGTCTACCTCACACGGTGACTTTTCCTGTTCTCATTTATGCCAGATAACACCAAAAAAAAAAAAAAAAAAGAAAGAAAAAAGAACGAACAGTGCACACCCACATTGCTTTTCGTAATCAGTCAAAATCTCTTTCCCTTCCGCTCTCAGCTTTTTCTGTTTCTGAACCTCTAGCTTCTTTGTTGTTGTTGTGGCTTTTTCCTGCTGAAGCTAGAAAAAAAATTATCTCCAAATTTACGGCAAATTTTAGTTGGTATGTAAACTTTTACGAATACCTGTTAATTTATTACTATAATTTTACAAAACAAATGCATTAATTATTCAGATACTGGTCGTTTAAAAAGCAAAAAACCTGCTTTGGGGGTGATTGCCCCCCCCCCCTTCCGCTGGATACGCTTACTGTCTCTCCGGTGATAAACCAGTCACTATGACAAAAATTTACACGTATATCTCTCTTCTGATTGTGCATAATATTTTCCACTACATCAATTATTTCCCATTGCGGCCTTGTTTCCGTTTCTGAAATTTCATGAAAAGAAAAGTTGCTTTTGGAGAGGTTTCTTCATAAATAGCATTTTGCTTAAAGTTTCCAAAATTGTAATTCAGTTTTCTATCATCGGCATTGGTAGAAAATCTATTGGCATTTTCTATAAATATTAATGAATATTTCTATTTTAACGTTTCTCCGTCACTAAAAGACCGACTACAAGATCTATCTTTTCGCATTGGAATTCATTCTTGATTTGGTACTTAAAATATACCAGTTACTTTTAGAATTTCATAAGCCATTAAATGTTAAATGAGGTTTTATATTTTATATTATCACATCTTATTTTGATCGAAAGGACGAGATCATTGCACCTGTCGATTCGGAGACATCCTTCTTGTTTTCGAGCTATTCAAGAAATGCGTTAGGAGCAAGTTTCTCGCAGATTGAGAAATCCTTAAACTTGACATTCCGCGGTAATATCGTAGGGAGCTCACGTTTCCTTTCTTGTTTGCCTCCAGAAGATTAATCAGTTAAGTGTCCTTGTAATCGGGTTTCAAAACACTACACAAAACAAATCACTGATCGTTATTCTCGAAGTTTTGAGAAACTGATCTTCCACCACTTCCTTCTGAGACCCATAAAAACAGATAAAAAACAAAACAAAACAGCTTAACGCAAGTAGTACCCAGATTATGTTCGAAATTCACTCTCAGCTGCATGCTAAGATGTTTCAGATACTTGCAGAATTTCGATGCCCCAGAGGCCTCGTTGGTGGATACGACTAATCGGCCCACATATATTATATACAGGGTGTCCAAGAATTACTGGACACATTGCAAAATTATATAAAACAAAGCATTAAACAGATAGAAGGAAACTGACTGTACTAACTTACAATGTAACTACACAAGTTAATAAATTTCGATGTGAGATCCCTTGGTTGCTCGTAGTACATCCAAGCGATACTCGATTTCATGCCATGTATTGGCAAGCATCTGAGGAGTTATGGAATTAATCGCAGCTGTGATACGCTTCTTCAGTTCTTGCAAAGCAATACAAGGCGTCTGATAGACACGATCCTTCACATAACCCCACATGAAATAATCCAATGGAGTTAGATCTGGAGAGTGAGGAGGCCACGGAATGGGATCACGACGCCCAATCCATCTGTTGGAGAAATGCTCATTTAGGCACTTACGTACACACGTTGACCAATGCAGAGGAAAACGACGTTGCCATATTTCTTTATCTGGGGTATAGCAAAATTTTCTAGCATATCCATGTAAATGTCACCATTTATGGGTTTTTCGCAGAAGAAGAAAAGGCCAATCACTTCTCTTTTTGATAGGGCGCACCACACATTAAGTTTTGGAGAATCACGTTCCAGTTCAATAGCAGCATGAGGCGGTTCACTGCCCCATATCCTACAGTTGTGACGATTCACAATACCTGATACATGAATGAGGATTCATCACTAAAAATTACAGTACTGAGAAAGTTTTCGTCATTTTCCACTCAATTCAGCATATCCACAGCGAAATCGTATCGCGGAGTGTAATCATTTACATGCATCTTTTGCACTATTTGAATTTTATAAGCATGAAACTTTAATTCCTTGTGCAAGATATCGTGAACTGTCGATTTCGGAATGTACAGTTCTCTGCTTACTTTACGAACGGATTTCCTGGGGTTTGGTCGGAAACTTTCATTAACTTGGTCATCCGTCTCACCCCTGACGTTAGGCCTACCGGCTTCTCCACGATGTTCCACATTGCCAGTTTCTTTAAACTCTTTCATCCACCGCTTAATTGAATTTGTTGACGGAGGATTTCAACCATACTCTAAACGGTACCGTCTTTTAACCTTAATGACAGACTTTAATTCCGCAAGCCATAACACACACACCGCCTTCTGCTGTACGGATGACATGATTACTGATTCCGCATTTCTCATACATTCCTCATGAGGCCACACCTAGCGCCATCTATCGGATTCAAGGAATAACAATTCTGCAAAACAAAAATATAGAACCCGTGCTAGTAATACGTGACGTAGAAAAGCAGACAATGCTCATATATTTTTTTTTGTACATAATTTTGTAATGTGTCCAATAATTCTCGGACACCCTGTATATATATGTGTGTTTTTGTTATTAATTATGTTGACATATACACAGCCACTCCTGACTGCGCATATTTGAACCAAAATAAGCATCTAAAGCTTGCGAGAAGAGTATACAAATTCAAATTTAGAACGTCGAACCCATAACATGCCATTGCCATCAACCTACGCCTGACGACTCTAAATCTGCGAATTGAAAATTGAATCCTCTGTACGTGGCGCTTTGAGCTTTAACCTACGTATGAATCACGAAATCGCGCACGCCAGGTCTTTACATATAGTTTTGCCAGTAAGGCGCCGGTAGCAGACACAGCACCTTCAGATGGGTACTGCTGGTTTTAGAAAACGGGGATTGTGAGTAAGGTTGACAGTTAGTCATGACAGCATTCCACTACAGACGTAAGGGAATGTACGGTATGAGAATGAAAGAGTCAGGTGTGAAACTCCATATTGAGCATCAGCAACCCAGCGATGGAATGTGTGGGTGGAAGAACATTTCACATTCACAGTAACATAAATCCTTTGTTGGCATAAGATAATTTCAAAAGATGGCAGCCTGAAAAACTTTCACCAACGGTCTGAAACTGCACACACACACACACACACACACACACACACACACATACACAACAGTTATGAGAAAACGCATTAGTTACGAAATTGAAATAATGCGATTAAAAAAACCGCTCCAGCAGCGGCCTACAGCGCGATTGCTAGTGGCCAATCCAACCCTGCACAGAAGTTCCGTTGGGTTTCTCTGCGATTTGTATCAAAATTGAGAGCTGGCAATCATCAGGAGGGTACAGTTATTACTTGCCTGCTAAAGTACGGCCACGGAGTGCAAAAGTTTTTTTTTTCCAACCAAAGCATTTATTCCATATCATTTCTAGAATAGGTATCTGTGCATTTTTTTGTGAAATAGCCACTGATAATTCATGGCTATCGCTAGGCTCCGTTTCAGCCAAATCAATTTATAACTGTTCTATCTCCGTCTTTTATATTTCTTCCAGCTATGTTAACGTGAATGTAGATACACTGTATAGAAAACAAAATTCGGATACCTAGGACGAACGGAAACAAGCGGATTTACTCGCCAAAATCAGTACATAGTCGGTCTACCTTGCCGGTTATGACTACAGCGACAGAGTTGGGAACGGGTCACCGATCAGTGAGTCAATGGGTCGACAATTTCTTGCGGGTCAAGGTGTTTCTGACCCGATTTCGTCCCAGTTTTATTTCAGTTTTATTTTTGAAAAGAAAAAAATATTTCAAAGAACACTTCAGAGCTCTTTGATATAATACTTCATAACTTCAGAGTATGATCCAGTAACTTTCTGAGAAGGGTAAAAAAACGGAATTAAAAATGAACCTTCAGAAGACAAAACTGAAGTACAATGCTTTAACAAGGAATAAAGATTTATTAATTGATGGGGAAAAGCTGGAGATAACCAATTCGTACATTTGCTTTAGGCAGCAGATATCAAGCGAGGGTCACATTGGTGAAGAAATTTATTGGCGTAAAATACTTGGTTCGAGAGTTTTTGGTAGAAACAGTACAAGTTTTAAGAGCAATGTGACATTATGTATTGAAAGAAAAGTGTTTAATCAATGCATCCTTCCACTGCTTACGTACGGAGAAGAGACCTGGACCGTAACGAAAAAAGACATACAAAGACTGCAGACAACGGAAAAATGCATAGTAGAGACATGCATGCTTGGTGTAACCAAGAAAGATAAGAAGAGGAACTCGTGGATAAGGAAAATGATAAGAGTGGAAGACATCACGATCAGAGTAAAAATCCCTGAAATGGCTATGGGCTGGACATATTGCTAGGAGAACAGACCACCGATGAATAACCGAAATTTTAGACAGGACTCCAAGGTACAGGAAAAGACCCAGAAGACCTCGTGGGAGATAGGTGGATGGAGGAGACTGGCCCAAGACAGTCCGTTGTGGAAGAAATTTTAGACAGGACACCAAGGTACAGGAAAAGACCAAGAAGACCTCGTGGGAGATAGGTGGATGGAGGAGACTGGCCCAAGACAGCTCGTTGTGGAAGAAATTTTAGACAGGACACCGAGGTACAGGAAAAGACCCAGAAGACCTTGTGGGAGATAGGTGGATGGAGGAGACTGGCCCAAGACAGTCCGTTGTGGAAGAAATTTTAGACAGGACTCCAAGGTACAGGAAAAGACCCAGAAGACCTCGTGGGAGATAGGTGGATGGAGGAGACTGACCCAAGTCAGTCCGTTGTGGAAGAAATTTTAGAAAGGACTCCAAGGGACAGGAAAAGACCAAGAAGACCTCGTGGGAAATAGGTGGATGGAGGAGACTAGCCCAAGACAGTCCGCTGTGGAAGAAATTTTATACAGGACTCCGAGGTACAGGAAAAGACCAAGAAGACCTCGTGGGAGATAGGTGGATGGAGGAGACTAGCCCAAAACAGTCCGTTGTGGGAGATAGGTGGATGGAGGAGACTAGCCCAAGACAGTCCGTTGTGGGAGATAGGTGGATGGAGGAGACTAGCCCAAGACAGTCCGTTGTGGAAGAAATTTTAGACAGCACTCCAAGGTACAGGAAAAGACCCAGAAGACCTCGTGGGAGATAGGTGGATGGAGGAGACTGGCCCAAGACAGTCCGTTATGGAAGAAATTTCAGACAGGACTCCAAGGTACAGGAAAAGACCCAGAAGACATCGTGGAAGATAGGTGGATGGAGGAGACTGGCCGAAGACAGTCCGTTGTTGAAGAATCTTGGGGAGACCTTCATCCAGCAGTGAACCGGATTTACAATGATGATGATATATTCGAATTTATAGTTGAAAGTAGATTTGTCCGAATCAGGTCCGGGTCAGGTCCAATGATGTGACGGACCCCGAGTTGGAAACGCCCAAAATTTTTGACCCGTTTCCAACTCTGTACAGCGCGCCTTTTAGGCATGCTTTCCACGAGATGAAGGTAGGCCTGTATTGGACTTTTTCTCCAACTCTCCTGCCAGAGCTGTCGTAGAGTAAGGTCTTACCGGTCGAGATCAGATTCGTCTTCTCAAGTCGTCCCGCAGATGCTGTATTGGATTGAGATTGGGACTTTGAGTAGGCCAATCCAATACTTAGATCTCAAACTAGGGGTCTAGAGAGACCTTGTAGTGCGACAAAGTGCTCGATCTTGTTGAAACAGGTAAAACTTTGTGCCGAAGCATTACCACAGCGTGGGTGTTGTTCAGAATGTATTCGTATCTGGCAGCCGTTGGGCTAATGGACACCATAACCAAAGGAAATAGTCCTTCCTAGAAGAAACAGCTCCGCACTATCACAGATCCCCCTCCAAACATGAGTTAGGGATAATGCAGCTGGGGAAACGGCACAACCAAATACGTCCAGCCGAACGAAATACTGAGCAGCCTGATTCGTCATTCCACACAACCCTCTTCCTCTCTTTTATTATTCACGAATGGTGAGAGACATATAACTGCAGTCGTCGTTTAGTATTGCCTGGAGTGATGTAGCACTTATGCAAAGATGACCTGCCATCACTGGTGCGCGGTCGTTGTATGCAACGTATATATTGCATGCCCTAATTACGTGCAAAACTTTACTCTCTGAAATAAAAAGAATTATAAAAAAAATATTTGGGCAGCAGTTTTTTTACGTTTTAGAAGAGTTTTATTTAATACCAGATTCACATATTTGTGTGCATTTTAGCCGGAACTGAAAGCGAGAATGCGAAATTAACTTCGTATGCCCGTACTCATGTGAGATTGTGCTGTTGGAGGGAGCGTATGCTTTCCAGGCAAGTAAGAACGGCAACGAAGAAATCCATTGCATGCGAAATTTCTGTTGCATTCAGAGATAGGGCAGTCAACCAATCACAGAACCGGAGTCCGTTCGCTCTGTCTTTGTTCCTCTGTCCCCACTATTTTATCCCACTCAGGTTGGGGCCTTCGTTATTTGTCATTGAAAACTTGTGAAAATGCGAAACAAAGGGCTGCATTAACCAAAGAAATGCCCATTTGCTTTCGCCGGTGAGTATCTGTATTCTCGTACGTAATTTTATACGAAAGTAGGAAAATTATACGGCTACATTTCTGTATATTTCTTGCCTTTCTGAAGCAGTAAAATGCTTCAAGATAATTTAAGAAAACTGAAAAAGTAGAATAAAGAAACGGATGATGCAAAATTAATGTCTTTCGATTCCTTAAGTTTTACAGAAAAATACGAATGTGAAAGCAACGGAACACCAACAGCAAACCCGAGTCTCTTAACATCGTCGTTAAGTATGAAGGTTAAACATACACGCTTATTACATATTTTTACGCATCTATTTAACAAACAGACAAGATTTGTAGTGTTTCAAATATCCAGTACTATTTTGTTGGCCGTGTTTATTATTTTGTAATGAAACTTTCCTAAAGAAAAAAATATAAAACTCAAATATTGTCAACATTCAGATTTAAAACAGTGAAAATATACTTGTAATACGAATTTATTAGCGTAAAACAAAAATAAAAGTTTCCAAACTTTCTCACATCAACCACATGACCTTTTGAAAGATAGACCCCCAAAGGGTAAAGTCTTTCCACCTGGTAGTTTCCAAATCATAATCATCTCCAATAACTATCCAATATGGAAAGCATGTAAAAAGAGCCTGAATTCTCTCAAAAAAGCATCTCTCTCGTTTTGATTTCGTTAGGTAAAAAAATGAATTAAGTGTTTTTTTACACTTCCCCCTGGATTAAACAATAAAACATTCTGCAAATTGTTCAAAGCTTCTCACGAGCTTATTGAATAAAAGCTTGGGGGAAATAACAGCTTGTATCATTAAATTGTGCCTATAAAAACCTATTCACGCGATATATACGAAGACAAAACGTATTATCTAAAAACAAATTAACAACATTTGAAAAGGTCTACTCAAGATTTTGATGTCGAAACCTACGAGTATATTTTAAGGCAAAGTAACTAAAGAATAAAAGAAAGTCGTAGGATGGAATTCCGTAATAAATTACGTGTTTTTTTTTCTTTTGCTTTTTAATTTTCCCATGCCTACACATAACGTTCGCGGCATGCCACTGCCTACCATGATAACCGTGGGCATGTAGTTCCTGTTAGAATGCAGGGGTTTATATCGGAATTTCAAACTGAGGAGTGGGTGGGTGGTGGAAGAGTTTGGGGAATGGTTAAGTGAAAGCAAATTTTTCGAAGGCTGAAAATGTTTTCTAGGCTTTAAATCCGCTGTAGAAGATGTGGAAAACTCTTCAAAAAATGGAGAAGTGTTGTATTTATTATAGTTAAAAATGGTTGAACTTCGGAAACGTTTTTCCAAAACTACACACAGTTATTTTATTTTTTGTGCTGTTTTTACTTTTTATCTCTCATGTCTAAATGCTTCCTTAAACACTACTAAATCAAAGAATCATTAACATGGATTGTTAAAGCAGTAGATATCAAATATTTTCAAAATTTATAGCAGACTAAAATGAGAGATACGTGTACACGTTTTGTGGTTTCAGAGACTGACTTAAAACATGTGCTTTAAATCATAAAATTAAAAAAGAAGTATGAGACTGCTATACATAAACTTCAAATGAAAAAAAAAACCTTACGGTAAAAGATAGTTCAAGGTAAAGTTGAGGAACACGTGTAAATGCTGAGAAGACAAATATTTAAAAATTGAAATAATCCTTGTAGATAATTTATGCCATGCATATATCACATGCGAAGATATTTGTGGGCTTGAAATAAAACGAGAGATTGGAGAATATACATTTATTTACGTACAACACATTGCATTTATTCGCGTCACTCCCCACCACACCGAGCCACAGACTGGTACATACTAAGTGGAATTAAATCATAACTAGACGAAACCCGTCGGAATCGACGGTTAGTCTTCTTTTTTTTTGGGGGGGGGGGGTTGGAGGTTTAACGACCACCGTGAGCAACTCAATGGGCTATAAGCAGTCGCCCGTCCCTAATTTAGGGTCGCTGGTTCCAGGGAAGGGAGAGAGCCAGTGCCGTAAGACAAACACAACATCCATGCCTCACCGGGATTCGAACCGGGACCCCATTCGGACGAATGATCAGAGGCCATCGCTTAGACCACTGCGCCATCGGGGCGGCTTGAAAAGAATAAACTCATATGAAACCACAAATGTAAACTTTATTTGATTGGCAAATTCATTCAACCACTTCAGTAAAGACAATAGTCCAGGTTCGTGATTTTTTTTTTTAACTGAAGGTTTAACGAATGAAAAAAAAAATACTATGAGCAACTGAATGAGCTATAAGCAGTCGCCCGTCACTAATTTAGAGTCACTGGTTCCAGGAAAGGGAGAGAGCCAGTACCGTAAGACAAACACAATATCTCTCAACTATATATCTACTATAGTTGAGATTTTTTTAAAGCTGAAGCCTTAAATATAGATCTACTACAGTTGAGATTTTTTTAAAGCTGAAGCCTTAAATATAGATCTATTATAGTTGAGATTTTAAATATAGATCTACTATAAAAATGAGTCTCCCTTCTTAAATATAGATTTAGATCTACTATAGTTGAGATTTCCCTTGATCTCTCAACTATAGATCCCCATGAGATTTAGATCTACTATAGTTGATATTTCACTATATAGATCTACTATAGTTGAAATTTAGACCTACTATACTGAGATTTCACTATAGATCTACTATAACCTATTCATAGATCTACTATAACCTATTCATAGATCTACTATAACCTATTCATCTGTTTTTTTAACCTATTCATCACTCATAATAGATTTTACTATAGATCTACTATACTGAGATTTCACTATATAGATCTACTATAGTTGATATTTCCCTTTCTTAAATATAGATCTATTTCCCTTTCTTAAATATAGATCTACTCTCCCTTTCTTAAATATAGATCTACTGTAGTTGAGATTTTTTAAAGGTGAAGCCTTAAGGATTGGCAAATTCATTCAACCACTTCAGTAAAGACAATAGTCCAGGTTCGTGATTTTTTTTTTTTTTTTGACTGAATGTTTAACGACCACCGTGAGCAACTGAATGAGCTATAAGTACTGCCCGTCACTAATTTAGAGTCACTGGTTCCAGGGAAGGGAGAGAGACAAACACAACATCCATGCCTCACGGGATTTAAACCCGGACCCTTCACGAACGAATCATCATAAGTCAGGGCTTAGACTACTGCGCCACCAGGTTCGTGATGAGCATCACGACCGCACCCTTTTTCAGTCGTAAAATGTGAGGCGGAAGTCAACTGATCTCGATTGTGTGCAAAAATTCAACTGGATAGCGTACTCTTTCACTCGCATCTTCAGTCACAACTGTGTTTGTAAATGTTGTTGAAATGAGATTCGCGTTGCGAATACTTTTCATTCTCTCTTGTCTGAGACATATAGTTGCGACCCATTGATCGCCCACGCTTTCCAGTAAGGCTCTTACATTTCCTTTCTTTTTTTTTCTGCGGGAGAGACATTCTGTTAAGGGTAAGTATGCAATAAAGTATTTACTTACTTTAGGACTGATCATAGAACACCATGCACACACCAAGTTTGACTCTGAACTAAGCGCTTGATGTAGATAAGGACAGCAAGCTTCTCTCATAGACTTTACATGGGAACTTTGCCATCCCGCCACGCCCGAACTGTTGCCCCAATCTCAGTTTTCTCTTCGACTGGCACATCTACATGGTAAGACCTTTATTTGGATACCTGAACTATATTTTTACGTTCAGCCGTTTTACTCAAAATAGGTCTCACAGTAAAAAACCTTATAGAATAAAGACATAGATAGCGCAACTCAATATGTACATTCTAAATATTTTCCCTAACAATAGTCAACGGAATGTTTATTTACATCTCTACATAATGGGAAACGTCTTACCTACGTGAATAAACTGGATCGAATAAATTTAAATTGTATATATACATCACACAGTCCAACGGCATAACGCAATCGGGTCTTCGAAAGTGTTCGCTGTTCCGATAAGAAGAACTTTGATACGAATGCCTGCTAGCATTGCTTTGCGCAAGGGTTCGCTCAGAAAAGAGAAGACTTCGGACTTTGGACTATATGTGTCATTCCATGCTACCGCCTTTAACAGCGCGTGAGTAAACCGCACGCTTCTCCCATAGACTTTACATGGGGACTTTGCCAGCCCACATCGCCCGAACCGTTGCCCCGATCTAATTTTTCTCTTCGACTGGCACATCTACATGGTAAGACCTTTATTTTTATACCTTAACCATATCTTTACGTTCAGCCGTTTTACTCAAAATAGGTCTCACAGTAAAAAACCTTATAGAATAAAGACATAGATAGCGCAACTCAATATGTACATTCTAAATATTTTCCCTAACAATAGTCAACGGAATGTTTATTTACATCTCTACATAATGGGAAACGTCTTACCTACGTGAATAAACTGGATCGAATGAATATTAAATTGTATTTATACATCACGCAGTCCAACGGCATAACGCAATCAGGTCTTCGAGAGTGTTCGCTGTTCCGATTAGAAGAACTTTGATGCGAATGCCTGCTATCGTTGCTTTGCGCAACGGTTCGCTCAGAAAACAGAAGACTTCGGACTTTGGACTATCTCAGTCCCTCCATGCTTCCCCTTCAACAGCGCGTGAGTCAACTGCAATCTTCACCCATAGACTTTACAGGGGAAATTTGCCGCCCCACAACACCCGAACTGTTACCCCAATCTCATTTATCTCTTCGACTGGCACATCTACATGGTTAGACCTTTATTTTGATACCTCAATAATACCTTTACGTTCAGCCGTTCTCTCAAAATAGGACTTACTGTAAAACATTTTATAGAATTAATATACGTATAGACAACAGACAATGAGGTTTACTAATTTCTGACATTGAGTGGTACCTGGGTAGGTGGATTAATTAATGCTATTGCCATAAAACTAATGAAAGAAGACGTGTGAGTCTTAAAAGTAAGTATTTACTAACTATGGCGGCGACAATATTAAATATTTCGACTGTTTAGTTTTTCAAAAACAGTACTTATGAATATTATTATATATCATTCAGATTTAGGCGAACGTAAGAAACGACCCTGGCACCGATGAAATGTTGTGTTGCTCCGAAAGTCCACTTTCTCATGCCCAAGCTAAAATCGCACCTCAACATAGAAAGAAAAGCTGAATGTAAGTGCGTTCATGAGATGAATTGGTAACTTATTTTTTTAATTGGAGATTTAACGATCACTGTGAGCAACTCAGGGGGCTATAAGCAGTCGCCCGTCCCTAATTTAGGTTCCATGGAAGGGAGAGAGCCAGTATCGTAAGACAAACACAACATCCATGCCTCACTGGGATTCGAACCGGGACGCCTTTCAGACGAATGATCAGAGGCCATCGCTTAGACCACTGCGCCACCTTTGGTTAGGGACTTTTGGTTGAGAATATCAACAGGTTACACCATATCGTGTTATACATCATTTTAAAACCCTCGTAAATAGCAGGTAATTTTCCTTAGAGACGAGTTGAGAGGTATAGGCAAATTTCACTATGATGCATGGTTTTTGTGGCATCAAAAACGCATTTTTGTCATAGCTTTTATCACATTCAGAAGCGTAATTTGCACAGATTGCAATGAGATATTGTTACGTTTATGTAAAAGGTGGCGAAATAATTTCCGGCGATAGCTCAGTAAAATATATTGCTGAGTAACAATGAAATTAACTATTGTTGCGTCACTTCATCGGACACATAGCCCACTGAAAAGAAGAGGCCCTGAAACGAACGGCCACTTGATCAACGTAGTCCCACTTTTCAGTTTATTATTTGCAATTATTTATTATTTTTTACTACTACAATCAATTTACACTGACGGAAAAAAATTCCAACACCACGAAAAAATAGTTGTGCAGGAATGAAATGGCGGCAATACATTTGTATAGGTAACATATTTAATCGATTAAGGTTTCAAGATCACAGCTTATTGTAAGCGCGAGAAGAGCCATTTCAAATGTGAAATGTTGGTACATTAATAACCGGTGTAACCGCCAGAATGTTGAATGCAAGCACGCAAACGTTCATGCATTGTATCGTACAGGTGCTGGATGTCAGTTTGTGGGATGGAGTTCCATGCCTGTTGCACTTAGTCGGTCAATACACGGACGGTTAATGTCGGTTGGGGGTGACGCTGGAGTTGTCGTCCAATGATGTCCCATACGTGCTCGATTGGTGAAAGATCTGGTGATCTAGCAGGCCACGGCAACATGTCGACACACTGTAGAGCATGTTGAGTTACAACAGCGGTATGCGGGCGAGCGTTATCCTCTTGCAAAACACCCCCTGGAATGCTGTTCGTGAATGGCAGCACAACAGGTTGAATCACCAGACCGACGTACAACTGTGCCGTCAGGGTGCGTGGGATAACCACGAAATTGCTCCCCAGACCATAACTCCAGGTGTAGGTCCAGTGTGTCTCGGCCGCAGACAGGTTGGTTGCAGGCGCTCACCTGGCCTCCTTCTAACCAACACACGGCCATCACTGGCACCCAGGCAGAACCGGCTTTCATCAGAAAACACAACAGATCTCCACTCCGTCCTCCAATGAGCTCTAGCTTGACACCACTGACGTCGCAAACGGCAGTGGTTAGGAGTAACTGGAATGCGTGCTACAGGGCGTCTGGCTCGGAGCTGTCCTTCAAGTAACCGATTTGTAACAGTTCGTTGTGTCACTGTGGTGGCAACTGCAGCTCGAATTGCTGCCGCAGACGCGGTACGATGTGCCACGGCCATACGCCGTACACGGCGGTCTTCCCTCTTAGTAGTGTCACGTGGCCGGCCAGGGACCCGATCTTCTTGAGGCAGTACCTTCCCTTGACCACCGCTGCCAACAATCATGCACAGTGGCTACATTCCTGCCAAGTCGTTCTGCAATATTGCGGAAAGAAAATCCACCTTCTCGTAGCCCTATTACACGACCTCGTTCAAACTCCGTGAGCTGTTGATAATGGCTTCTTCGTCTTCTTAAAGGCATTCTTGACTAACATCAACTCACTACGTCGAATCTCAGCGTTAACTAACGCTCACGAACGTTACAGCGCGTATTTACAGCAAACCTGCTTTGCATGTTCCGAGGGGCGCTACTAGCGCCACACGTATGCGCCGAGCGCGAAATTTGCATAGACGTCATCTTACAGAAGTACTCTCACCGCCTACTAACTGTCGTTTATCTAACACAACCCCTTCTTGGTGTTGGGATTTTTTCCGTCAGTGTATATTTATTAGTGCCACAGATATAGTAATCTGAACCCTACGCAATATTTATTATTACACCCACTTACATTTTTTTCAAAAAACTGGCACAAGAATAAAGCAGTTTTCACTAGAAAACATAATGCAATAAGGGGTTTTAAGAGACTTCAATCACAAGAATAATAACTGTATTCACTTCCGGTAAAAACGTGGAGAAATTTGACAAAGCCAAGACTATTTTGGTCACATGACAACCGTTCGTTGCAGGGCCTCCTTTTTCCAGTGGCTATGATCGGACAGCATTTAAAAATCAGATTTCAACAATGAGTTTTACAACTGCCGTTACCCGTTTTCATTACATCGAAATTTCATGAATGGGACTTACTCTACTGCTCTAGGGAAAGATGCATAACATTAAAAATTGCTGCTTTCTGTAGGTTCAGACATAAAACGCTTTCGCAGCTGCGTGTCGATCAAGCTTTAGCCTAGCCTATTTGAGATGACCACGCAATTAGTTACTGTAGAGCGTCGGCCGCCCAAGTACAACCACCGTTCCAAAGAAACTGAGAGTAAAATCACACAAAATAAAGAAATATTGATACAGCAAACTATATGTTATTCTTTCTCAAAGTATCTTCCCTCAGATGATGTGCAACGGTCACATCGTTCAGTCCACTTTTCAAAGCATGTGGCGAAGGCATTTTGTGGAAGCTGCTTTAGCGACCCCTGTACAGCTTGAATAACGTCAGCATCTGTGTTGAATGTTGAGCCACGGAAATTCTCCTTCATTGCTGGAAACAACCAGAAATCGCTCGAGGCGAGGTCAGGACTGTAGGAAGGCTGTGGCATGATTTCCATACTGCATTTCGTAAGAAACTGTTGAACACAAGCAGCCACATGTGGGCGGGTGTTATTATGGTGTAGGGACCACTTGCCCACCAGGTCCGGTCGCTTAATCGATATGTGTCGTCGCAGACACTTCAAGACTGAAATGAAATACTCAGTATTGACAGTAATTCGTTGAGCAACGGCATGCTGGTAGACTATACCTTTATGATAAAAACAAAATTATCATCATCACCTTCCCAGCTGATTTGGTTTGGCGGACTTTTTTCGGAGGATGCGAGCCTGTGTGTTTCCAGACACTCGTGGCGCGCTTCGTGAAAGGGGTCGAAATAGTGGACCCATGTTTCATCGGCAGTTATTACTGTGTTCAGAAAGTTTGAATCCTTTGAAATCATTTGTTTCCACTCATGACACACCTGAACTCTTGCTAACAATTATTCCCTCGTCAAGTGCTGAATTACCCATACGGAACGCATACGATGCAGCACTAATTTGTCGCGTATAATGAGGAATGCTGACGTTTATGAAATATTAGCTCACGTCGCTATGTCTTCATACGTTATTCGTCGATCTTCTCGCAGGATTTCCCAAACAGTGTGAAAAATAAGCTTCGTAACAACACTTTCAGGTCGACCAGGCCTAGGAGCGAGCTCTGCCGACAAACGTCTTTTTTTTATGTCTTGGTTCCATCTAAGGACCGTTGACTCACCCAAAAATTTATCTTTGTAAGCTTTTTTCATTAAATCAACTGTTTCTGAAGCCATCGTAATCAAACAATAGCAAAATTTCACCGGGCAACGCACTTCACTTCTTAACTCTGAATCATGCATCTCCGTAGCTGTATGGCGAAATGCATACGTACCTTAAACAACTGGGCAATAACAAAATCAGAATCGTCTGCAACTGCTAATAACTGTTGCCATAGATACTTCCTTAATTCAGTTAGTCGTCTGCGTGGTTATTTTTTCCCTTCGCACTGTTGCCAACTCAAAAAAAAATACTCTCAGTTACACTTCCGTTTCCCATTTCCGTCGCATCGACATTTTTTGCATGGGATATACTTTTCTGATATCGGGAAAGATACCTAGCATCAAAAATAATCCATCAAAATGCAACTCCAATATTCACGTGAGCTTCAAGCTCGAACAGTAATCAAAGGTGTTTCTACTTCACTCCTGTGTGTCTCCTGGTTCTGAGATGATGACTAATTACCACGTGAAGAGGAAATTCGCTCTCTCCGCAGTCACTTTCTGTGTGATGCAGTTAACTACTCTACAGTTCTAGTTTTCCAACAGTATGTGTCAGGGTAGTTAGTTCTTCCTGATCATGCCTTATGACAGAAAATACAGCACTACAAGCACAATCGTTTACAGGTTTATGGTGGATACTGCTGAGATATCGGAGGAAAGAATCGTGTTTGCCGTAGCTTTCGCAAAGCTCGATTGATATGTGAACACTTCTGTTTGTGGGGCGCAGAAAGAGTCTTGCACCGTTTGGTTCTGGTACATCGGCTGCTTAAAATGTTAAGATATCTTCCTTGTGGGGTTATGGAAAATATCAGGTATGGGACATTCAAATCCCGCGAATCTTGAAAAAGATTAGAGATTCGAAAACTAGAATCTTCGAGCTTTTTTTCGTCATTCTAAACTTTCGAATCGTTACCTGAAAAACTTGGCTTTTGGTGCTTGTTCTAGAGCGATATTTGTTCGAATTTTTGTCAACATGACGAGTTCTGATATTATATAACACTCGAAGAAGATCGTCTACAGTGTGTGAACAGCGATTTGAAATTGCTCGTTACTTCCAAACCGGTTGCAACAGTGAAGAAATTGTTCAGCCAAACAGAGGGAGCAACCGCCGAAGCGACTGGCGTTTCCCATCGGACAGTGCCTTGGCCACGACACCTCAAGTTTAATAAGAAATGTGACTTAGCCATATTTTACCTCTTTCCCGGCAGCAGTTACAGTGGTAACGATCGTGAGGACGGAGGGGAAGCGTGTCCTTGAACCGCGTCGCGCACATAACTCAAGTTACTCTGTCTACAACTCAGCGTTTCTACTTCCTCTCAACTCTCCGAAGCGTCTCACTTGCACAAGCTATCACTATACGCTCGGCGTTATCTGGTCTGTATTTTTCGAAGTCTTTTAAGAAGTATTTTTCATTCTCTTTTCTTCTTATAATTATTCTTAGATGTGGAATTCGAGAAAATTTAGGATTCGTCCCACCTCTAGAAAAAATGCACACTGTTGTTTGTGAAAATTGCAACACCAAGAAAGAATCGCGCTATTCAAATGAAGTTTATACACTGCTGGCCACCCAAAATGCAACACCAAGAAGGACACGAGATAGAAAAGCCAGATTTACTGGACACATAACAACAGATACAAAGATGAAACGATTGAGCTTACAGGCCGGTGGGACTTGCGGAACACGCAGACATCAATAGTTCGCGGGGACCTCATGGCTGGCAATAACGGCCACCACACGCCGCGGCGACGACCGAAAGAGGCTTTGGATATGGGCTTGGGGTATGTCGATCCAGGCTGCTTCCACACATTGCCAGTGTTCAATGACCGCGACTAGACGTGTCCGATGGGCGACATATCGGAAGAATAGGCGGGCCACTGCAGCCGTGACACCTGGTGGGCCGTGAAGAATTGTTGCACAATGCGTGCTACGTGCGGGCGCGCATTGTCCTGTTGAAACGTAGCCGCTGGCAGGTCCTGCAGGTAAGGGAGGACTACAGGCTCCAAACCGTCGGAGATGTAGAAGTGGCGTTTGACTGTACCGGCGATGCGTACCAGCGGGGTGCGGGTGTCATATACAATTGCACCCCAAACCATAACGCCAGGCTACGGACCGGTATGGCGATGCATAATCCAGGCGTCATACAGTCTCTCGCCGCGGTACCACCACATGCGGATCCGATCATCGTGGTGTTCCAGGCAGAAGTGGGATTCGTTGGAGAAGACAATGTAGTGCCATTCCGTAGTCCAGGTGCGGCGTTCAATGGCCCACTGCCGACGCACTCGCCGGTGGTGTAACGTCAATGGTAATCGGAGCAATGGGCGCCGTGCGACAAGTCCCCGCTGCTGCAGACGACGTCGAACGGTACGTGCTGACACAGGTTGTTGCGCAACACACCCTAATTCCTGCGCTAACGTTCGTGATGTGGCGGTGCGAGCCGTAAATGCCCCCCGCACAACATGCCGGTCCTCTGATTCGGTGGTGTGCCGCGGCTGCTGTAATCACTCACGTCGGTCCGTCCGTCCCTCCTGCACTCACCGAATACATACTCGACTCACTGTGGCTGGATGTTGTCCCACACGGGCGCCGATGTCTCGGTATGATAAACCGCGGTCGCGATAAGCCACTTTTTGTCCTCTGTGGAACTCCGAAACGTGCTGGAATGACTGCCGTATTCTGCGACGAGGCATCATGAAGCTTCCCACGCACAGGTCCGGCAGCACAACACACTTCCATTACTTACACCCCGCCTTCTGTGCACGCTTCTTATAGTGTTTCTCGATGGCGTGCCGGGCGCGTACATGATTTGCATATGCCCTGCAATGCTAATCGTTTGCATGTCCTCTCGCGGGCGAAGCATGCTGCGAATTTCAAGCCAATCGGATGCTTCCTTCTTGGTGTTGCATTTTGGGTGGCCAGCAGTGTATCACAGATTCCTCATGTTACAGGAGATAACTAATTTTTTTGTAGAGCCTTACAAGAATTTTTCGCTTCAAAGCTCAGGTTCGTGTGAAGCCACCTTGAGCAACACTAACAGACTCTACATGGCGTGGCATTGAATGAAAGATGTTTTTGAAATCGTCCTGTGAAATTGCCTGCCAGGCTGCTTCTATGCAAGACCATAGTTCCTTTGTGGTGACTATCGGAGGCGCTTGACCGCTTAGCTACCATGTCCCAGACATGCTTGATCAGGGACATACACTATATTGACAAAAATTACCGGACACCCCTTCAAAAGCAAATGAACGGATCCGCTGAGTTGTTCAGCAGCAAACGGAATAAAAACAAGCCTGCAGCTGACCGCAATCATATCGCACTGTGAAGTTGAGTGAAAATGTCGCGGCCGGAGAGAACTGAATTTGAGAAAGGAAAGATTGTTGGGTGTTATATTAGTGGGTTGTTCATAAGAGAAACTTTTATGCGTTTAAACATAACCAAGTCAACTGTTTTGGATGTACCGAATAAGTGGAAGACACGTGGCGTGCCTGAAGCAGGAAAACGTACCGGCAGACAAAAGAAAAACAGTGACAGAGGACGCCGAAGCCTCAAGAGAGTCGCTGCTAATCGACGGATTACTTCACAAGACCTTAGTGCACAAGGTGAGTAAAAATGCTGGAACCTCTGTTTGTACACGTGCCATTCGCAGAGAACTACATTTTATGGGTTCCGTGGTAGTGCGGCTGCTCATAAGCCTTTCATCTCCACTAGGATTGCTACTCGTCGTTTAGTATAATGTAAATAACATTTATTGTGGACCGTAGATAAATGGAAACGAGTCCTGTGGACTGATGAATCCAGATACACAATCCATCAGTCTGATGGTGGTGTGTGGGTACGGTGGCAGCCGGGTGAAGGCTATTTACCACATTGTACTGTTCCTACGGTCAATTTGGAGCTGGCAGTGTGTTCGTATGGGGTTGTTTTTCATGTTACGGTCCCAGCCCATTGGTTATAGTGAACAAACCTGATAAGCAGCACGTCTACCTCGATATTCTGGACAATTATGCCCTACCAAATATTTGGCAATACTATGGAACCCAGCCTTGTTGGTACCAGCAGGATAATACACCGATCCATAAAGCAAGGACTGTTACGGCGTTGTTTGACGATAATTCCGTATCGTGTGTAGACTGGCGAGCACAGAGCCCTGATCCTAATCCCATAGAGCACCTATGGGATGAATTAGAGCGCCGCATAAGAAGTTTGGAACCAAAGCCTACTACTAAGCAACAGTTAGCGGCAGCATTATGTTCTGAATAGAAGCGTATACTTATCACTGCGTTCCAAAGCCTTCTGGAAAGCATGTCTCGAGGGGTGAGTGCGTGCATTAAGGCCAAAGGTGGACCGACACCGTACTAATGTGTGTCAATAAATGCTGTGTTGTGTTTCTTTTCAAGGTGTCCGGTGACTTTTGCCAATATATTGTATCCAGTGAACGTGCAGGCCAGTGAAGAAGCTGTATCTGCCCTTCATTGAAACGGTCTTGGACATTCCTGGCCACATGGGGCCGAGTATTGTCCTGTTGGAATATAGCGCCATTACAACTCTAAAGAAAGGATACCACCTCTGGCTTTAGAACATCCTCGATGTATCGCTAGCTGTTGAGGGTTTACTCAGTTTGTATCAGGTGAGATCGCGAAATGAACCGAATGGCTCCCCAAACTCTGACGCTTGGCATTGGGCCGGTATAACGCTGCAAGGTGCCGTACACCATAATGTCTTCCAACACGTATGTGACCACCATGGTGCATCAAGTTGAATCGTGACTCGTCAGAAAAGACGACGTGTTGCCAGTCAGCGTTCCAATGTCTGTGTTCGGCACCCCATTGAAGCCTGAGACATCTATGGTTGAGGATCGAAGGAATGCGCAATAGTGCGCTGCCAGCGACATCTATTTAAACGTCGGCATTCCTCATTGTAGATGACGTCGAGCTGTGCTAGAGTACTAACTCTGAGCTGTGACAGTCCTCGTCTGATCGGTTATTCTCATGTGGTATAGGTTTCTGTCATCCCGTGCAGTCGTGATATTTTACGGTACATTTCCTCGATTGATGTGCGTCCGAGCCTGATCAGTCCATTGACGCTACGTTCGTATCACTTTACTGGGGTTTCACTCCATACGAGTGGTAAGTTCGTATCACTGTACTGACGTTTCGCCCCATACGAGTGGTAAGTTCGTATCAATGTACTGGCGTTTCGCCCCATACGAGTGGTAAGTTCGCATTAGGAAAATTCAGCTTCTCTCATCTTAACAATCGTTCCTCGCTCAAAGTCCTCCAGGTGTTCATAGTGCAACCTTCTTCGGCGACGGGGCATAGTGAGGCACAACAAACACCCTTCGGACTCAGTGTCGGTACTTCACTGATTACAACATCTCGTTTGAGTTAGCCCTTTAGACCCAAGACTGGACAGTTCAGAAGGCACTGTTACGAAACCGCATGTGCATTTTCACTGACATTTTAGTCCCAACCTGTTGCTTCGACTAGCGAATCCTGTGATGGTTAAATTCAAATTGATCGGAAACTTGAAACTTGGTCGTTCTGGGTGGTGTAGTGGTTAGCATACCCGGGCGTTTTCTGGGAGACGCGAGTTCGAGTCCCGCTCCAGGACGATGAAAATTTTCAAGTTTTCGGATATTATCTGACTTACCATCCTTGTCACATTTACGCCAAAAATCGGATTGCCATCTTCGAAATTTGTATTATATGGCGTAATCCCGTATTTCTTTCTAGATACATGGCTTCTTATGGGGCATTCGTTTCTTAATAGCGAACATTCTAAATAACGGACGCGAACACACTTAAAGTACAATACAACGGACAATTTGCTTTCGATCCTAGGAATTCCTAGGGGTGTGATTCGCAAAATTTGCGTTTTTGTTATTTTACCCTTGCTCGTTTTCTATCTTAACACTTTTGTTCCCGAGGCCTAGTAAATTTTAAGGTGCTAAGTGCTATGTGCCCCGGGTAAGTGGCCGCAATCTCTGGAAAAAGGATTAGCGTTCGTGCTCACCAGACAGCCCGACCCTCTCTTTGCACACGTACATCTGACCAGGAGAAACTGTCTTCTTGCACTTCAGGTGCTTCCAATGGGGTGAGACATCAGAAGGTCAGCTAATTCGGGAACAGGAATTGGACTGAAACATATGCAAACACAATTCAGGTGTAGGTGGAAGGGATGCACCTTTTATTGTTTGGTAAGGCCAAAGTCAGTACACAGGGATCAATTTCAAGTCCAGATTACTAGAAATCACATTTTCCTTTTGCAATACTCATGCAGGTTTTCCTCGTCAAGCGAGCTGTGAAGCAAAGATTTCTCAAACATCGATTTTAAAATGTCGCACAAACTTAAGCGCTTGACTCTAAAAGAAAAAGTTGAAATAGTGGAGCTGAGTGAAAGGGAAACACTAAGTGTGTGCGTCTTAGAAGATAAACTGGGCATTGGAAAAACGCGACTGAAATCTAGAAGTCTTGGCAAGATTGTAATGGCAACCAGAAAATTAAGAGAGCTTTCCCTAAAACTGATGGTTTAGCGGTGGACACTCTTACCTATAAATGATTTTGCAGAGTAAGAGCCCACAACATTCCTTTATCAGGGACATTAATTTGTCAAAAGGCTTTAGAAATCGCAAATGAATTAGAATTGACAGAATTCAAAGCTTCAGGCGGCTAACTAGAAATTCATTTAGAAAAGAGAATTTAAAACGAATGTAATAGATAAACAACAATACTTGATTACTTTGCTTCTTATGTTTTGATGAATATTCTTAAATAAAAGTTTGTACAAGTTTGCTCTATGCATTGCATTTACGTACTTATATTTACTTATCTTTTAAACTGCTTTTACATTATAAACATAACATGCTGTCATAAAGCATGATTTTCCCCATAGCGGACACTTCTAAATAACGGACCGTTTTTCTTTCCCCTTCGATGTCCGCTATTTGGAAGTTTTGCTGTATTAGGTGTTTGTTATACTATCTCATGACCTTCGCACGTGCTATCCTTTACTTGCAGCTGCTTCTACACTGGCGTGCAAAAATGAACGACGAGACGGTTTTTCGAATGTAACATCATGCAGAAGTGCTCCACATCGACTCAAATCATACCATAAGAACCCCAAGATGTAAGAATATGGGACAAGTAAGCAAAACTGTCCAAACAAGAAATCCAGAGGATACAAAGGCACTTTATTGAAAAGGTAGCTTTGAGCACAACTGGACAGAAGACAGAAACGTCCATGTGACAAGCGGCTGCCAAGACAAATCCAGTCTTTAGTAGGAGATATGATCATCCCTGACTGCGTTGCAGGATTTACAACGTCTGACCATGCTGAGGACGAGGTTGTCAAGGAGCTGTTGAAGCATCGCGGCCTATTCCTCTTGTAGCTCCAATCGCAGCTGAGGAATCGTTGCTGGCGGCAGGTGTCGTGCTGCCAAGCGTCTCCCGAGAAGGTCCCACACGTATTCGATTGGATTTAGGTCCGGGGACCTTGCGGGCCAATCCATGCGTTGAATATCATCACTCTACAACAGCTCTACGACAGCCACTGTACGATGAGGTGTAGCGCTGTCGTCCATGAAGAGGAACTTAGGACCCACAGCACCTCTAAACAGACGCACGTGAGGCAGGAGAACGTCGGTACCATAGCGGACACCAGTGACTGAACCTCCTTGGAAGATGCGGAGGTCAGTACGGCTGCCAAGCATGATATCTCCCCAAACGAGAACTCCGCCACCTCCAAACCGGTCCCTTTCGATGATGTTGGAGGTGTGATTGCGTGTTCCCTGCTCTCTCCAGATGTGTATACGTCCAGAATCGCTCGTCAGACTAAATCGACTCTCATCCGTAAAGAGAACTCGATCCCATTGCTGATGTGTCCAGTTCTTGCGTTCCTAGCACCACAGAAACCGCCGTCTCCCATGAGCAGGCGTTAATGGTACACACCGTACTGGTCGTCGTGTAAATAGACAACCTTTGTGCAGCCACGGTAAAACGCGATAACGGACGTCCAGTTGTCTGTTGCATGTGCCTGTCTCTTCTCGCCTGTAGGACATTATACCTGTCGTCCGCCGCGGTGGTTGCTCGTGGACGACCAATGCTAAACTCTCGGGAAGCTGTTCCTGTCGTTTGAAATGCTCACCAAGCTCGTGAAACGATGCTGTGCGCGATCCCGAACTCCTTGGCCACACTAGTCACACTTCGACTTTCTTCCCACTTCCCAATGACGCGACCTCGGGTAAAGTCATCCAGATGTCGTCTACTGGATTGCCTGTTGGCCATATCACACGATGGGAGCAACTCGACGTCGTTCAAACCGATGTACACCGTGCAATAGCTTTTACCGAATTGCTGAGCGTACACCGCCCGTGTGCTTTATACCCTTCCGACACCCAACCCCTCACGTAATGCTGCATAAATGCGCATGCCCTTCCGTACCGGACCCTAGTCTATCTCCTGAGCGGTCTTTCGGTCCGTTCTGCCTGCTCGTTCCGCTGTTATGCTAATTTCTCCTCTTCGTCCTTAATTTTTGCACACCAGTGTATTTGCATAAAGACGCGGTGGTCATGATATTTTTTTATCGGAATTTTAACGGCCACCGTGAGCAACTCAATGGGCTATAAACAGTCGGACGTCCCTAATTTCGGGTCACTGGCTCCAGGGAAGGGAGAGAGCCAGTGCCGTATGTGACGTTCCTGCCAGCAGGACGCACACGACATAAAGGCAGATAGCAATCAGAATGAACGTCTGCGTAGCTCAGTTGGTAGAGTGACTTGTTCCGGAATAAGCGGACTCGGGTTCGAATCCCGGCGTAGACCAAAAATGACGGAGAAATTTACTTCGTTATAATGGCGCCCGAACTATCCGGATGACCCGACCGTTTAAAAATCTCGCAATGGTGTGATGTTATTTCCACACCGCGAGATAGGAAAAATCAGAGAATCCCTTCTCCAGCGCTTCGAGGAATAAATGTGTGTGACGTTGCATTCCACACACCAGATTGACTGGGAGTTCTCAAGTTCACGTTCTACAGTGAATGGCTGCCTGCAACGATTCATGGTCACGGCTGACCCGTGGGCCATGCCCCCGGCCCTCCTTCGGGGGAGATGTGACGTACCTGCCAGCAGGACGCACACGACATAAAGGCAGATAGCAATCAGAATGAACGTCTGCGTAGCTCAGTTGGTAGAGCGATTTGTTCCGGAATAAGCGGACTCGGGTTCGAATCCCGGTGTAGACCAAAAATGACAGAGAAATTTTCTTCGCTATACGTAAGACAAACACAACATCCATGCATCACCGGTATTCGAACCCGGACCCCGTTCGGACGAATGATCAGAGGCCATCGCTTAGGCCATTGCGCCAACGGGGCGGCCATGATATTTTGGCTCCTCGATGTATGTGACAAGGGTAGGAGTGCCAAACAAACTGTAATCTCAGTACAGTGAAACCCCCATTTTACACTTTTTTGGGGACCAGCATAAAAAGCCTTACGATATGGGAAAACGTAAAGCCGAAGTTGAGGTAAAAGGAACTTTACAGGCAAAAATAATGTGCACAAAAAATAGAAACCAATGTACACTAGTAGTACGGCTCTGTACTAGTGCATAGTATGTATTGTAGACACATTTATGTAAGAACCAAAAACTGCAGCATAACTACGTTCGTACGTACCTAAATTATGCGCTGTTGGTTTGGAAAAAAATCGGTAATTTACTTTTGATTTCTATTTGTAGTGTTTAGTTCAAGCAAAGCTTACTGAATAATTCAAAGGCTTTGGAAGTGTTTTTCTTTAGAATATTGACCAAAAATGTTTTTCACAAGTTCAAATCCATTTAATGCCTCTTTGAAAGAAGGCATAGATTCCGAAATTACGGCTGCATTGTCGTCATCATTATCTTCTTCCGACGAACAATCCATTACATCGGAGTTTGTTTGAACGAATGAAGATCGAGTTTGGTATTTAGAAGTAAGTTTGTGGCTCGAGGTTGTCTGAATCACGACGGTAAAACTGTTTCCCGTTCACAGTAAGGAGAAGTTTCAAAGTCCATCTCTTATTAGCACATTGACCTAACCTTTCCGAAGTAAGTTTGATTGACTCTTTCTGTTTTAAAATTGCTTTCAGTGCTGAAACTGGTAATCCAAGAGATCTGTCTTTCCTTTCAACTAAGGAAAGACATTTGCGCGTCTTACTTGCCATCTTCACTTTCACGTCAAAAAAGCGATATTTAAACAGACAGCAAACTGGCTGAATTGCTCTCAGAACCTCACACCGTTCTTGCCAAGCTGACGCGCAGGACTGTTCAACTCGGGGATTTACAACACAATACGAGCACAGTTGGGATGTAAGGTCAGGTGATGCGTAACATCACAGCCTCTCCTTGACAAATGTCAACCCCGCCTTCTCGTGGTGCATCCTGTTCCTACTAAAATGGCTCTGACGACCGCCAATAGCGGTATAACTATACCATCGGGATTAGAGGAAATTCTATCCCACACTCACCAACCCGCTTGGCCAGCGTGATGAGTTATGGCCAAACCCCTCCAAAATGACTCCACAACTTAAATCTTGGCCCTCAGTCTCCGGCAGCTGGAATGTACCTGGCCAAACCAGCGGCCAGTGCGACATGAAGGCAGAGGGTGCTAAGAATCCCCGGAGGACCGGACTAGGCTGCCATCTGATGCTGACCTTGGCAACGTACAATGGATGCTCCCTATCTTCTGATTCAAGGCTTCTTGAATTGGAAGAGGAACTACAAAGGATCAAGTGGGACATCGTGGGGCTAAGTGAGGTAAGGAGAAAAGGAGAAGATCTCATCGAACTGAAAAGTGGACATCTCTTCTACTATCGTGGGACAGATACTGGCAGAACTAGTGGTGTTGGATTTATAATAAACAAGAAACTGAATGATAAAGTTGTAGAAGTTGAAAGTTCCTCTGACAGAGCTGCACGGCTTGTTATCCAACTCTCGAAAAGATACCAGGCTCAGATTATTCAAACTTATGCACCCACCACAAGTCATCCTGAAGAAGAAATTGAAGAATTTTATGAGGAAATTTGTCATCTAAATAATAAAGGTAAGCAGCACTTGAAAATAATTATGGGAGATTTCAATGCAAAAATAAGGCAACGGCAACAAAATGAAACTTCAGTAGGTAAATTCGGTCACGGCAACAGAAACCAGCGTGGAAATACTCTCGTTGAGTTTGCAGAGGCAGAAGGGTTTTTCATCTTGAACTCCTTCTTCAAGAAAAAGCCACACAGGAAATGGACATGGAGACATCCAAATGGGACGACAAGTGAAATTGATTTTATTATGTGTAACAAAAAATTCGTCATAGAAGACTGCAGTGTGCTGAACAAGTTCAACACAGGTAGTGACCCTAGATTGGTGAGATGTAAGATGCACCTCAACACTAAACTTGAACGTGGCAAGCTCATAAGACAAACAAAATCTATTGACATAACCAACCTTAAAAAACACCATAATACCTTCAAGTTGGAACTGAAGAACAGGTTCTCTGCTTTAGAAGGCCTAACATCGGAAGAAGTGGACATCTCTGAAGTTAACAGAAAAGTGACCAAAGCTCTTATGGAAACAGCAACAAAATTAGCTGGGTCTAAGAACAAGTTGCATGTGAACAAATTATCAGGAAAAACCAAAATGTTGATGCAAAAAAGAAGAGAGATGAGGACAACTAAAGAAGATGTGACTTCCAAAGTGGAATATATAGAGCTATGCAAGACAGTAAGAAAAAGTATCACTGAAGACGTAAGGAAATTCAACTGTGAACTAGTGAGGAAAGCAATTGAAAACAACCAAAGCCTAAAGATAGCAAAGGGACATCTCAGTAAGGGAAGAAAACAGATTATGGCACTGAGAAAAGAAGATGGTTCTGTAACAAGAAATAGAGGCGAAATTTTGACAAGAGTGAAAGATTTCTACTCCAAATTATATGAAAGGGATGATACATGCACTCCAGACATCATGAAAGATACCAGTACCAGAGTTCCTCCAGTCCTTCCAGCAGAAGTTGCACATGCAATCAGGAACATGAAGCGGGGAAAAGCTCCAGGAATTACTGTAGACATCATACAAGAAGCAAGTGGAGAAATCGAAACAGTACTCACCCAAATTTTCACTCGATGCCTTAATGAAGGAAATATTCCTGAGGATTGGAACACCGCTACAATGATCCTGCTACATAAGAAAGGTGACATTGAGGATCTCGGAAACTACAGACCTATCAGCCTCCTATCAGTAGTTTATAAAATCTTCACTAAAGTTCTTTCACACCGCTTGAAGGTAACACTGGACATGGCTCAACCGAGAGAACAGGCTGGATTCAGGAGTGGCTACAGCACAATAAATCATATCCACGTGCTGAGAGAACTAATTGAAAGAGCGAGGGAATATGAACTTCCATTGTGCATGGCTTTTATCGATTATGAAAAAGCCTTTGATTCGGTGAAACCATCAGCAGTTACAATGGCTCTGAAAACCTGCGGTATTGAAGATGCATACTTTAATATTATTAATAACATCTATGAAAATGCAAGTGCAAAGAGTAGGCTGTTTGAAAATACAACACACATAAAAATTGGAAAGGGAGTGAGACAAGGTGACACCATATCTCCGAAGCTCTTTAATGCCACATTGGAGGGTGTTTTTCAGTCGCTGAGCTGGGAAAACAAGGGGATAAAGATTAATGGAGATTATCTAACCCACCTTCGTTTTGCTGATGACGTAGTCATTTTTGTAACTAGCCCATCAGAGCTGCAGAGTATGATCCAGGAACTTGCTGACAAGAGTAAAGAAGTGGGATTAAAAATGAACTTTCAGAAGACAAAAGTGATGTTCAATGCTTTTACAAGAAATGAAGATTTATCGATTGATGGAGAAAAGCTGGAGATAACAGACACGTACGTTTATCTTGGACAGCAGATATCAAGTGAGGGTCACATTGATGAAGAAATTAATCTGCGTACAAAACTTGCCTGGAGAGCTTTTGGAAGAAACAGCATAATTTTCAAGAGCAATATGCCATTATGTCTTAAAAGAAAAGTGTTTGATCAATGCATCCTTCCAGTGCTTACGTATGGTGCAGAGACGTGGACCTTAACTAAAAGAGACATACAAAGGCTGCAGACAACTCAAAGCAGCATGGAGAGGTGCATACTTGGTGTAACCAGGAGAGATAAGAAGAGGAACTCGTGGATCCGAAAAATGACAAGAGTGGAAGACATCATGATCAGAGTTAAATCCCTGAAATGACAATGGGCTGGACATACTGCCAGAAGGACAGATCATCGATGGACAGCCGAAATTTTAGATTGGATTCCAAGGGACAGGAAAAGACCCAGAAGAAGACCACATGGGAGATGGGTGGATGAAATTCGAAAGTATGCGGGGGTGACATGGAAGAGACTGGCACAAGACAGACCGCTGTGGAGGAAACTTGGGGAGACCTTCGTCCAGCAGTGGATTGATAATGGTTGACAATGATGATGATGATGACGAGCACAGTTACTAAGATAAGACACGTACAGTCTGAGGAATGTGGTCACTACCCCAACTGGTCGTCACGTGCTTTCCACAAATTCTGGGGCGGAACAACAGCTTTAAGGCAATCTGTTTGGCAGATTCTGCTGAAGAATGCGACAGGAGAGAGAAGAACAGGTTTCAAACAATCTTACACGTACGGAAACCAAGAAAGATACGAAATTAGAGGAAAATCAGGTTTTGCGCTAAAACTTTTAAACGGCGTTCTATACGAGAAATCGTGTGATTGGAAAAACGTATAACACGAGGAAAATGTAGGAGAATTATCGGGATTTCAGAAAAACATCGCTCGAAACTAAAAAACGTAAAATGCACGATCGGGATTTCACTATATATGGCATAATATTGTGATGATCTGACAATGTGGTATACATGTACAAAACAAATGATGTGCTAAAATAAAACAAAGACGTCAGATGCGTGTAAGTGTGGGATTATCAATGTAAGTTTTTCATTTCTCGTGTCTTTATGTGGTGAGGCTGACATTCTTGTCAAATTTTCACTTGTCTGTTCGCACCCACGTGATGAGTTTCTAGTAATATTAAACTAAATGTTAAGCAGACAATTATGGAGGAATGGATGTTCTGCATAAGATGGAGCCTTTCTGTTTAACTTCGTTTCTTTATTTTTTTTTTCAAAGTATTAATCAGGGTGAAGGCACACATAGATTGTGGTTCTCAAAAACAAGAGCGAAGATTCAGTTCTTGGTGAGCGAGAAAGATCATGCAAACGTAAGAAATTTCAACTGCTTGAAATAGTTTTTCTGTGACCTACTTTTTTCTCGAAGCGCAGCTCAGACGTCAATACCCGGATGTAACAGAAAAAAGGACTTACATGCAAAGTCACCCCAAATCTTAGAACATCAAAGTTATGAATCGTCACTGGTTTCTCAACCAAGGCATTGATTCGTTTCTTCTAAAACAGGAAGTACAAGCGTCACCCTTTTCCTTCGGAATGATTTAAGCAACGATTTATGCCCATTTGTGGAATCTGAATCAGAAATATTTTTCTGCTTGTGAAAACTGACAAGCATAATGTGAAAATATGGCATTCGGGACAACTTGAGATAAATTGACCCGTAACAGATACGGAAATATCTTTCCGAGATTATAAGTGAGCGATTGGAGAAATGGAAATTTCAAATGGATGAAATAACAGAGTCCAGAACTGTTGGAAATTTTCTGCACATTTTGGACACTGCTCGACATAGATAATGTCACTCCATGAAAGAACGCACGAAATGGGACAAAACTTACCACACATGTACATAAGTAGGATTTAATTTCTGAGGGATTTCATGAATGCGATAGTCGAAGAGGCAGTATAATGTAATCTATTTCAGTAGTTCGTATGATCGCATTACTGGGACATACACTAAAGTGCAATTGCATTACAGACAGCTGCCGTGATGCAAATACGGCGGAAACGACATGGCGCATGCAGCGATCCGAAAATATAAGGAGTGATGCGACGGGAATCAGTAAGAGTCGGACGCAGTATGGGTAAGACGAACGACCTAAGCGCATTTGATCGTGGAGAAATTGTCGGGGCCTGATGAATGGGACTCCATCTCGGAAGTCGTGCAGGCACTGGGATTTTCACGAGCCACTGTGTCACGGGTGCACCGTGAGTACATCGAATCCGGTAAAACCATCCCTGCAAGGGCCAACTGCCGTGGACAACAGCGTGTGGATGAGCGGGGTCATCGTCGGCTAGCTCGAATTGTAACAGCGGATGGACGGGCCACAGTGCAAGAAATCACTCGGAAATTTAACGCTGGTGCACAAAAACGTGTAAGCAGCCACACCATCCAGAACCATTTCCTCGTTATGGGGTACAGAAGCCATCGTCCCACGAGGGTACCGCTGCTGACCGCACATCACAGGGTGCAAAGATTTAGCATGGGCGCGGGAACATCGCCACTGGACCCTAGACATGTGGAAAAATATTTCCTGGACTGATGAGTCGAGATTCACGTTGGTACATGCGGATGGCAGGATACGAGTCTGGCGCAAACCACATGAAGAGATGGATCCTTCTTGCCAGCAGGGTACTCTTCAAGCTGGTGGGGGTGGCATTCTCGTCTGGGGACTGTTTACGTGGATTGAAATGGGACCCCTGGTACGTGTGACATCGTCCCTCACTGGTCAACGTTACCGGGATATCCTGGACAACCATTTGCTCCCGTTTGTGCGTCTTCAACATCCCACTGGGGACCTCATCCTGCAACAAGACAATGCACCGTGCCATCGCTCCCGAATTGTATCCGAATGGTTGGATGAACACTCCACCGACGTGACCTCGCTTCCTTGGCCAGCTAGGTCACCTGACCTCAATCCCATCGAGAACACCTGGGATGCCATCGAGAGATATATTCGAAGCTCTGACCCCCCTTCATCAAATCTTCGTGAACTCTGGGAGCTTGTTCAGGGGTCGTGAACCGTATGGCTTCTCAACGCTTCCGTTGTCTTCGAGTCTATGCCGAGACGAATCGCAGCCGTCATCAGGGCTAAAGGTGGTGCTACACGTTACTAGACACGTATCTCTAATTCAATTGCTCTTCAGTGTACATTCGGCAACATAGTGTGGCATCGAGTGAAAAACTCCCGGTATAGTGTCCTGAGGTATGGCTGACCATACGTCCTTGACCTGAGTCCACAAGTCGCCGACATTGCGATGGCGTTGTGCAGAGGCTTTACGTCGTCTGTTAATGACGTATCACACGTTCTCATATTGGGGAGAAGGAAGAGAAATGAGGTGGCCAAGGAAGCACCTAGATACCCTCTAGGTCTGCTGATGCTGGCAGCGTGTGGACGAGAGTTATCTTGTTGAAACCGGGCATGAGGGCTACCACGCAGATACGACATCAAAACGGGCTACAGCACCTCATCGAAGTACCGTCATGATGTCCTTGTACCCATTATGTGTACGGGTAGTGAACGGGTACTGAAACTCATAGCGTTCCAAACTATGATAACAAGCTGAGGAGCTATATGACGCTCACCAAGATCAGCCCAATGACAATGTAGTCTCCCGTCTTTCAATCGGCGTTTGTCGGCGCTGAGACAGAAGCGAGACTCATCGGTGAATACGAGGCAGTTCGATTCGTCACCCTAGGCATGCCAAGTCCGGCATCACTGCAACCTTACGCGACGATGTGCGTGGTGGAAGTCATTGCAATGGCTTCCACACAGCGAGAGCACAAATCTCTGCCAGCCCATCTGCGACTTTCAGTCAGTGTCGATACGGGAAGTTCATAGCTACCTGCACACAGAATGCCGTTCGTTGTGGATGGTGGGTCTGCTAAGGCTTGCCATGGAATGGGGCAATCGAGGATTTTGGATGTTTGACTACGTGCACCAGTCCCACTCCGGCGACACACTTTATCTTCTAATAACTGTCCCCACGTTTGGCCGACAGTTTTGGCATCTCGATTCGTTTTCACCGTGATGCTACTCAGGGTCAAGCCAGCCATACATTGCCCTGTGATGAAGCTTCTGGTAAAGTCGTTCGTGTGATGGCAAGATTCCCGTTGACGTCGCTCAGTCATTTTCCATTCATACACGTATCTCTCGCCACCTCGATAATTCTGATGAAGCGACTTACACGCCCAGGTGAGGACGACAAAATTTAGGTATGCCGAACGGTTTAGCCACTTTATCTACTTCCCCTATCACGTGCTTGGTAGGGGACATGTTCGGGGAGCAGGTCGGCCATGGGAGTGTCTGGACATGACGTAGGCAGTCCTGCACAACCTGAGCCGTGTGCCGCCGGGCGTTATCCTGCTGGTATAGTGCACCTGGAACACCAGCCAGGAATGGAAGCACATGGTAATGACTCCCCAGACCATAATGCCTGCAGTGGGGGGAGGTGTGGTGCTCGACAGCGAGTTTGGAATTGTGTCGTGACCCTGGGACTCCACACCCGGGCACGATGATCATCTGTCCCCGAAACGAAGCGGCACTCATCGCTACACACTACAGGTTGCCAGTATGTGACGTTTCACGTCGGTCTGGCCTGGCACCACCGCACACGGCGCCGGCGATGATCAGGTGTTGATGGCATGACACGTAAGTGGCGCTGGGATCGCAGATTCGCTTCCGCGAGGCGTCGGAAATGGTTCGTGGGCACACAAGAGCAGCTACATGTACCTGTATAGTGGACCGGGTTCACGTGGGATTCGGTCGCGTCTGGCGCACGATTAGTCAATCCTCTTTACCGGTGGTCCTCCTGGTCCGTCCGGAGCCGCTCCGCCGTGTGGCAGTGCCGTCTCGTGTCCACTGCTCTCAACACAGTCGGACGGTATGGTCAGAACGATCAACGTGACGGACTATACGGAGCGCCGACCATCCCGCGCTTTTCAGCCCGATGATCAGGCCTCTCTCAAAGTCCGTAAGTTGCGTAAATCGACGTCTCTGGAGTCTACTTGGCATTCTTGTCACTCTATACTCTTGCTTGCGTCGGCCGGTGATTTTCGCTTTCGTGGGACATCGACTACGCGCCGGTTTATAAGGCTGCCGATTCGTGCTTGCAGCGCCACAACAGGATGTGCGATCATGAGCACTCGCACCAGACGTGGATCATTTGCATATCAGCATGCACTCTAGCTATTTGCAAAGTTTCGCGATTGTAGCATGTTTTCTTCTAGGTAGGCAAATTTCATTGTCCGTGAGTCTATTTTAATGGAAATTGCTTAAAAAGCCTTACAATGCCGGAAGGGACAGCGCCGCAAGTTTTTATTGTGTAGGGGTCACACTCATAGTCTCTCTCTCTCTCTCTCTCTCGTTTTTTTTGTGTATGTTCTTTTTAGACCGGAGCAACCGCTCCCTTCTGGATTCTCCTCTGAATTAGAGTTTTTTTTTGTTTTTTTTTTTTGAGATTTAACGACCACCGTGAGCAACTCAATGGGCTATAAGCAGTCGCCCGTCCCTAATTTAGAGTCACTGGTTCCAGGGAAGGGACAGAGCCAGTGCCTTAAGACAAACACAACATCCATGCCTCACGGGATTCGAACCCGGACCCCTTCCGACGAATGATCAGAGGCCAACCAACGCCTTAGACCACTGCGCCACCGGGGCTTAGAGTTTTTAGGAATGCAGACTGGAAAAACTGCTTTGAGAATTTTCCTCTTAAAAATTGAAGTTTTTAAATAGGATATGAGCGGAATGATGCCAGCACCTGAATATTTAACAGTTTACGTAAAATATAATGCCCAGATGAAATGTGAACGATTTTTTTTATTTCTTTTATTCTTGCTTAAATGAGTAAAGCATGCTTTTCAGATTTAGGTTAAGGATAATAATTTTTGGTATCTTTTATAGTCTTTTTAAGAAAAAAAAGTAATGAATCACAGGAGCTCACACTTAAAATGCTTCTAAAGGATATGCCCAATGCCATAATTGTCTTTTCATATTCTAAGTGAGTTTTCTGTTGCTGTCATGCAGAGCGTTTGAAAGGAATCTTGCACATGACACGCACGTGATTTGCTGACTTCGCGGAATCTGTGAAAAGAGTATCCGGCTTATGCTCTCTGCTTTCGTATGTCCTTTACTTCAAAGGAATCTGCGCTAAAAGAATTAAGTCTGTGTGTTGTGTCCCCACGTTGCCGACAGGATATGTCGAAATGCTTTTATCCTTTTTTTAATTCTTTGTGTGTGTGTGTGTGTGTGTGTGCAGTTGTTTCCAGATCTGATTAATTACAGGCGAATTACCTCCAAAATTATTAACTACAAAACATGAAAGCAAAGCATTTGTAACTTATTGCCGAAGCGTCGAATACTGAACAAAAAAAAAAACGAAATTATTTTAAATGAAATCTTTCTTAGAGCATTGATCAATAATAAAAAATTTCCCGGGTATATCTACTACTGAACATAGAAGTTTGAAATTTTGCAGAAACATGCAAAATTCCATGAATATGTGAAGGTGGATTTCACAGAAGTTAATGTGTTCTTGTTACAACTGACTCTGAAAATTAACATTTCTTCTGTCAATTGCTGACATTTCAGCACACGTTTTAAATACCATTACGCATTGTAAATATCATCTTTCATTCATAATTGGTATATGAGTCAACCCTGTAACTTTGTACATATTCTGTTCATAAAAGCGATTTTGAAAACCTGAAAGACGTCTGTTGCTGCTGCTTCGTGATAATCTTCTCGAGCCGTGGTTCCAACTTCGTTTTCGCAAAGCGCAGCGCAGCATTAATGTCCATTATGTTCTTGCGCTTTGTTTTGATTGCCAAAACAGCTGAAAAGGTTTTCTCGCAATAAATACGTGGTCGAAAATGTTACCAATTATCTTAGAACTTTGTTGCTGAGACTTCGATATTCTTTCCTTATAATACCCCGAAACTGAGACAGAGATTTGAATCTGGAAAACGATACCAGACCATCAGACGGATGTTCAACAAAGCTTTCCTTTTCCTGGTGAGTTAGCCTGCAAGAGTTTAGATCTTCTGTGAAGAGATTAGCGATCCAAGTTTCTTTTAGTCTTCGGCGACAGGTGTTCAAAAAAATTTAGATCTAGATTTCTTCTTACTTGGACTCCATTTCGATTCAAAAGGAAGATGAATAAATTCACTCGTTTCTCGTGAACCGATACCCGTCCGTGGACCGACATTTGAGAAACAATGTCCTGGACTATAGCTGTCCGTGTATTACTACGCAGAATAAATAGTTCCACTATGCGAAGCACTAACAATAATTAAAAAAAAAAGATTAAATCAATACATAGGACGTTAGCAAAAAAAGCCCCTTACTTAACTAAGTACTGTATTAAAAATAAAGAAAGTTTTCGAGTTTGGTAAGATTAAAATATTTAAAATACTTATTTCACAAAGAAATGATAGTGAACTGAGAATTACTGAAAGTCTCTAGATTGAAAAACAATAAAAGATCTGTATATAATGATCATAAACCTACTATCCTGGTGTGCCTTCACACAATTTTCAGCTCAATATTGGTGGCCACCCAAAACGCAACACCAAGAAGGAAGCATCACTGCTGGCCACCCAAAATGCAACACCGAGAAGGAAGCATCCGATTGGCCTGAAATTCGCACCATGCGTCTCCCGCGAGAGGACATGAAAACGATTAGCATTGCAGGGCATACGCAAATCATGTGCACCCGTCACGCCACCAAGAAGCACTATAAGAAGTGTGCACAGAAAGCGGGATGTAAGTAGTGGAAATGTGTTGTGCTGCTAAATCTGTGCGTGGGAAGCTTCCTGATTCCTCGTCGCAGAATACGGCACTCATTCCAGCACGTTTCGGAGTTCGACAGAGGACGAAAAGTGGCTTATCGCGACAGCGGTTTATCGTACCGAGACATCGGCGCCCGTGTGGGACGACATCCAGCCACAGTGAGAAGAGTATGGATTCGGTGGGTGCAGGAAGGACGGACGGACCGACGTGAGCGATTGCCGCAACCACGGAAAACCACCGAACGAGAGGACCGGCATGCTGTGCGGCGGGCATTTACGGCTCGTACGGCCACATCACGAACGTTAGCTCAGGAATTAGGGTGTTTTGCGCAACAACCTGTGTCAGCACATACCGTTCGACGTCGTCTGCAGGAGCGGGGACTTGTCGCACGGCGCCCATTGCTCCGATTACCATTGACGTTACACCACTGGCGAGTGCGTCGGCAGTAGCCCGTTGAACGCCACACCTGGTCTACGGAATGACACGACATTGTTTTCTCCGACGAATCCCGCTTCTGCCTGCAACACCACGATGGTCGGATCTACGTGTGGTGGCACTGCGGCGAGAGATTGTGCCACGCCTGCATTATGCATCGCCATACCGGTCAGTCGCCTGGCGTTATGGTTTGGGGAGCAATTGGTTATGACACCCGTACCCCTCTGGTACGCATCGTCGGTACACTGAACAGCCACCGCTACATCTTCGACTTTTTTGAGCCTGTTGTCCTCCCTTACCTGCAGGACCTACCAGCGGCCACGTTTCAACAGGACAATGTGCGCCCGCACGTGGCACGCATCGTGCAACAATTCTTCACGGCCCACCAGGTGTCACTGCTGCCGTGGCCAGCCTGTTCTCCCGATATGTCGCCCATCGAATACGTCTGGTCACTGATCGGCAATCGAGTGGCCCGGCAAGCACCACCCGCGGCTACGCCTGATGAACTGTGGCAACGTGTGGAAGCAGCCTGGACCGACATACCCCAAGCCCACATCCAAAGCCTCTTTCGTTCGATGCCGCGGCGTGTAGCGGCCGTTATTGCCAGCCATGGGAGCCACACGAACTATTGATGTCTGCGTGTTCCGCAAGTCTCACGGGCCTGTAAGCTCAATCGTTTCATCTGTGTATCTGTTGTTATGTGTCCAGTAAATCTGGCTTTGCTATCACGTGTCCTTCTTGGTGTTGCATTTTGGGTGGCCAGCAGTGTATTACGCTGCTCAGAATCTGAATCCGTAAACACTCTGCAACGTATTATGCTATGCAAGAAGACTGATTGCCAGGAAACTCATGTCGCTGGTCACCGAAGATGTCATACTGCAGGAGACCATGATTTTATTCCACGCATTCCAATTGTCCTATTTGATTTCACATTTCAGTTTAAACGCCTACAGTTTCCTCTTTGTTTCAGGTTCACCATGAGGATCAACAAGGCACAGACTCAATCACTAAAGGTTTTTGGACTCAATCCGGAAAAAAACACGCTTTTCTCACGGGTGTTTCAGTTGTTCGCTCCGGAGTTGGGAACAATAAAAACCTCTTCGCCTTGGTTTCAAATGAAAGAGACGCTCCGGTGGGGCACTGGTCTAAGCGATGGCTTCTGATCATTCGCCCATAGAAAGGTCTGGGTTCGAATACCGGTAAGGCATGGATGTTTGTGTTTGTCTTTCAGCACTGGCGCTCACTGTGTCACTTGATCATGTGACATACCGTATACTATGTTCGCTATGTATGTTGTTGGTATAAACTGAATATACTGTCCATGTCTGCCTGTCAATACTACACTACTACGTCTGTTTTTCCTCTCACTGTACCTGCACCATCAGGTCAAACAAATAATTAAAAAAAAATTTAAACCTCCAAACAAGAAAGAACGAAAGAACACACAACATCGTTTTCGCAGAGGCCCTTCACGGACAAACGTACTTATTCTTAGGAAGCACTGTATATATTTCACTGATCACAAGACATCAGAAAGATGTAAATGTTTCAAATATTTCCAAATTCCTTCATCCACAAACAGTAAAGACCAATGGTTTTAGTCAATTGTGCCAGCACAAGTGTGGACTTCATTCTTTTTTTTTCTTTTTTTTTTAATTTCTTTATTTTCATTGCTGGAACATACACTGACGGAAAAAAATCCCAACACCACGAAAAAATAGTTGTAAAGGAATGAAATGGCGGCAATGCATTTGTATAGGTAACATATTTAATCGATTAAGGTTTCAAGATCACAGCTTAATGCAAGCGCGAGAAGAGCCATTTTAAATGTGAAATGCTGGTACATTAAACACCGGTGTAACCGCCAGAATGTTGAATGCAAGCACGCAAACTTTCATGCATTGTGTCGTACAGGTGCTGGATGTCAGTTTGTGGGATGGAGTTCCATGCCTGTTGCACTTGGTCGGTCAATACAGGGACGGTTAATACTGGTTGGGGGTGACGCTGGAGTTGTCGTCCAATGATGTCCCATACGTGCTCGATTGGTGAAAGATCTGGTGATCTAGCAGGCCACGGCAATATGTCGACACACTGTAGAGCATGTTGGGTTACAACAGCGGTATGCGGGCGAGCGTTATCCTGTTGGAAAACACCCCCTTAAATGCTGTTCAGGAATGGCAGCACAACAGGTTGAATCACCAGACCGACGTACAACTGTGCCGTCAGGGTGCGTGGGATAACCACGACAGTGCTCCTGCTGTCATAGGAAATTGCTCCCCAGACCATAACTCCAGGTGTAGGTCCAGTGTGTCTCGGCCGCAGACAGGTTGGTTGCAGGCGCTCACCTGGCCTCCACCTAACCAACACACGGCCATCACTGGCACCCAGGCAGAACCGGCTTTCATCAGAAAATGCAACAGATCTCCACTCCGTCCTCCAATGAGCTCTAGCTTGACACCACTGACGTCGCAAATGGCAGTGGTTTGGAGTAAGTGGAATGCACGCGACAGGGCGTCTGGCTCGTAGCTGTCCTTCAAGTAATCGATTTGTAACAGTTCGTTGTGTCACTGTGGTGGCAACTGCGGCTCGAATTGCTGCCGCAGACGCAGTGCGATGCGCCACGGCCATACGCCGTACACGGCGGTCTTCCCTCTCAGTAGTGCCACGTGGCCGGCCGGAATCTGGTCTTCTTGAGGCAGTACCTTCCTTTGACCACCGCTGCCAACAATCATGCACAGTGGCTACATTCCTGCCAAGTCTTTCTGCAATATTGCGGAAAGAAAATCCACCTTCTCGTAGCCCAATTACACGACCTCATTCAAACTCCGTGAGCTGTTGATAATGGCTTCTTCGTCTTCTTAAAGGCATTCTTGACTAACATCAATACACTACGTCGAATCTCAACGATAACTAACGCTCACGAACGTTACAGCGCGTATTTACAGCAAACCTGCTTTGCATGTTCCGAGGGGCGCTACTAGCGCCACACGTATGCGCCGAGCGCGAAATTTGCATAGACGTCATCTTACAGATGTACTTTCACCGCCTACCAACTGTCGTTTATCTAACACAACCCGTTCTCGGTGTTGGGATTTTTTTCCGTCAGTGTATTTCAATTAAATGTTTCCGTGCAAATGCCGATTTATGTATTTTTTATGTATTCTCTTGTCGTAATTTTATGCAAACTGGGATTCAAAAGCAGATTCATGTACAACGTCCGTTCTATAAAAACTAAGAGTAAAATCACACAAAATGAAGAAATATAAGTACAGCAAAATACGTGTTATTATTTTAAAAAGTATCTTCCCTTGGATGATATGCAACGGTCCCATCGTTCAGTCCACTTTTCAAAGATGGCGAAGGCATTTTGTGGAAGTTGCTTTAGCGACCCCTGTGCAGCTTGAATAACGTCAGCATCTGTGTTGAATGTTGCGCCACGGAACCTCTCCTTCATTGTTGGAAACAAGCAGAAATAGCACGGGCCGGCGTCAAGACTGTAGACTGGCAGTGGCATATTTTCAATACTGCATTTCGTAAGAAACTGTTGAACACAAGCAGCCACATGCGGGCGGGCGTTATCATGGTGTAGGGTCCATTTGCCCACCAATTCCGGTCGCTTAATCGATATGTGTCGTCGCAGACGCTTCAAGACTGAAATGTAATACTCAGCATTGACAGTAATTTGTGCAGGAACGGCATGCTGGTGGACTTCAACTTTATGATAAAAAAATTATCACCATCATCTTCCCAGTTGATTTCGTTTTTCGAACTTTTTTTGGAGGAGGCCAGCCTATGTGTTTCCATACAATCCTTGCGCGCTTCGCGAAAGGGGTCGAAATAGTAGACCCATATTTTTCATCGGCAGTTGTTTAGAAAGTTTGGATGCTTTGCAATCATTTATTTCCACTCATGGCACACCTGAACTCTAGCTGACGATTGTTCTCTCGTCAGGTGATGAGGTACCCATATGGAACACCCACAGTGCAGCAGTAATTTGTAGCGTAGAACGCGAAATGCTGAAGTTTTTGAAATATTAGTTGACACCGCTATGTTTTTTCACGCCACTCGTCGATCTTCTTGCATGATAGCCCAGTGTTAACGAGTTCTGTCGACAAACGCCTTCTTTCTTTGACATCATGATGCCATCTAAAAATCGTTGACTCATGCAAACATTTATCTTTGTAAGCTTCTTTCATTAAATGAACTGTTTCTGGAGCCGTTTTACCCAAACGATATCAAAATTTTAATGAACAACGCATTTCTCTTCTTAACTCTGAATCACTCACCTACATAGCTGTGTGGCGAAATGCAGAAGCTTTTTTTTTTTTTTGATTGGAGGTTTAACGACCACCGTGAGCAACTCATTGGGCTATAAGCAGTCGCCCGTCCCTAATTTAGGGTCACTGGTTCCAGGGAAGGGAGAGAGCCAGTGTCGTAAGACAAACAGAACATCCATGCCTGACCGGGATTCGAACCCGGACCCCGTTCGGACGAATGATCAGAGGCCATCGCTTAGACTACTGCGTCACCGGGCGGCGAAATGCAGAAGTACCTTAAACTATTGCGCAATAGCAAAACCAGAATCGTCTCTCACGACTAACTGTTGCCATAGATACTTCCTTAATTCAGTTAATCGACTGCGTGGTTATTTTTCTCCTTTGCATTGTTGCCAACTCAAAGAAAAATTACTCTCGGTTTTTATGGAATGGCCTTTATATTTTTGATGCGATTCGTTTTTCCCCTCAGCAGTAAAGTAAATCCTACGTAAAAAGTTCGATGTAACGAAAATGGGTAACGAAGGTAGTTGAAACCATTATTCAAGTCTTATTTATGAATGTTGTCCCATGAAGAGACTCGAAATGGTTGATTTCATTGTTACTCAACAACTCACGGACAATGAAATTTGCGCACCTATAGAAGAAAAATATGCTACAACCACGAAACTTTGCAAATATCTAGAGGTATGCAAATGATCCACGTTTGGTTCGAGTGCGCATGATCGCACACCTTGTGGTGGCGCTGCAATAAGGAATCGGCAGCTTCATAAACCGGCATGTAGTTGATGTCCCCATAAAAGCGAAAAGCACCGGCAGACGCGGGCAAGAGTACAGAGTGACAAGAATGCGGAGTAGACTCCACAGACCTCGATTTACGCAACTTAAGCACTGTGAGAAAGGACTGATCATCGGGCTGAAAAGCGCGGGGTTGTCGGCGCTCCGTATCGCCAGTCACGTTGATCACTCGGACCATAACGTCTGACTGTGTTGGGAACAGTGGACACGTGACGGTACTGCCACACGGCGGAGCGTCTCCGGACGGACGAAGAGGACCACCGGTAGAGAGGATCGACTGATCGTGCGCCATGCACGAACGGATCCCACTGGGACCCTGTCCACTGTACAGGCAGATGCAACGGCTCCTATGTGCCCACGAACCAATTTCCGACGCTTCGCGGAAGCGAATCTGCGATCCCAGAGCACCTTACGTGTGCTGCAATTAACACCGGAACATCGCCGACTCCGTATGTAGTAATACCAGGCCAGAGTGACGTGGAATGCCACAGACTGGCGACGTATGGTGTTTAGTTATGAGTGCCGCTTCGTTGTGGGGACAGATATGAGTGCGCTTCGTTGTGGTGGATGTGTGGAGCTCGCTATCGAGCGCCACACATCCACCACTGCAGGCATTATTGTCTGGGGAGGCATTGCCTGCCATGGCCGATCAGCTCTAGTAGTGGTACGTGAATCATTGACGGGCCAGCGGTAGGACGGCCATCTTTTCTCTCTGCCTCGCGGTAAGCTCACTGCTGTGCTTCTGGTACCAGTCGGTTACTAGCCGGGGCCGATGGTGCGGAGCATTGTCCTGTTGAAAGATCGTAACTCAGTTCGGACAGAGACACGTAATGAAAAGATGGAGATGGTCGGTCAGGATCTGTACATAGCTGGAACCAGTAATGGAAGACTCAAGAGGTACCAAGCGACCCAGGCCGGACAACGTGAAAGCTGTCCAAACAGTTACACCTCCTCCACCGACCTGTAGTACCTCAACTTGGCATGCGGAGTCCATAGCTTCGTGTGATTTACGACACACACTCTGCCTGCCATCTGCGCGATACAGTGCAAAACGGGATTCATCTGACCATACGACGCGTTTCCAATCACCCATGCTCCAGTTTCGATGGGCCTTCGCAAACTGCAGCCGACTCATGCAATGTCGTGCCGTTAACATCGGGAAACAATGTGGTCGTCGACTACCCCAGCCGAGTTGTGCCATATGTCGGACGGATTGTCTTTGAGCATAGGCTTGTGGATGCTCCTTCATTAAATTGTGACGTCATTTGCTGCAAACAAGCCTTCCCATTCGTCTGTACGATGCGGGCCAATCGTCGGCGCCCTCGATCATCCAATAAACTTTCACGGCCACATTTTATCCGACTGTTAGCGGTTTTGTCGGTTTTCACGTACTCCTGGTACACACTTGCTACAGTTTGTCGCGGAATTCCTAATAGTTTCGCCGTTGCGCTGATTGAACATCCTGCCTTCCTGACTCCCACGACTTGACCTCGATCAAACTCACTTAAGTCTCGTGCTTAAACCATGATGACACTTGACGGAATGTATTCCTGTGCGTACCGGCCCACTCTATTTATAGCCCCAACCGGGTTTCCTTCACACCGCGATTTGCTGCTGTCTTACTGCTTTGCGTATTTTCACCGAGGTGTACGTAATAGTTTGCCCTTTCATTGTGTAATAATAATAATAATAAATATTGTTTTTGAAAAACTAAACAGCCGAAGTTCTTCCTATTGTCGCCGTCATAGTTTAGTAAATATTTACTTTTATGACTCACATACCTACCTTCACTGGATTTACGACAATAACATTCATTAATCCATCTACCCTAGGTACCGCTCAATGTCAGGAACTGGTAAACCTTACTGTTTGTTGTTATGATTTAATTCCGCTTAGTATGTACCGGACTTCGGCTCAGTGTGGGCGCGAGTAACGCGGGTAGATGTTTTGTACGTAAATTAAAGTATTAGGTGGGCAACTTAATTCTCGGCCACAGGCACGACACTTTGACAGCAAATTATGGCAAATCGAATACGTACCTAATCAGGGAAATAATCCCCGTCGTGCTGGATACATTTGAGCCATCGGTCAAGGAGCTGCTGAATGCCACTGAGGAAAAAAGAGGGCCGTTTCGAGTTGATAAAGTCGTCAAGACTTGTGTGGACCTTCTCGACAAAAGTATGTATCACTCAGGTGATGTTGCAGTGAGCGAAAGAAGTGATAATCCAACGAGACAAAGTTTGGATAATACGCCGAGTGGGACAAAATCTCACATCCCGAGTCGGTGATCGCGTTTAAAGTCGTTTTCGCGGTGTGAGGACGCGCGTTTTCCTGAAACAACAGGACCGACCTTCTGCCCTTGCCAATGTATGGCCTTTTCGCCTCCAGTGCATCACTCACACGAATGAGTTGCTGAAAATAAACCTCAGCATTGACCGTTTCACCAGGTGTGAGAAACTCATAGTATACGACACCGCGCTGTTCCCACGATATGCACAGCAACAACTTCCTGGCATAGATATTCAGTTTGGCGGTACTGGTGGTAGGCTGACTTGGATAAACCCACGATTTGTGCCGCTTAGGATTATCGTAGAGGATCCACTTCTCATCACAGGTCAAAATCTTCTGGAGAAAATCCTTCTTCTTGAATCTGGAGAGCAAGGACACAGCAACATTGTAGCGCCTAGACTTGTTCGCAGCTGTGAGTTGGTGGGACACCCAACGGCCATCCTTGTGAATCTATCTAAGCTTGTGCAGGCGCTTTGCAATGACTTGCCGTGTTACTCCGAGTTCCTGGGCGAGCTCTGACTCTGTGCGACAGGGATCCGCGTTCAACAGTTGTTCCAGTTCTTCATCGTCAACTTTCTGTGGCTGTCTCGGACGTTCTACATCACGGAGATCGAAATTTCCCTGCTTAAACCACTGGAACCACTTCTTACACGTACTGTAGGACATAGCAGCCTCACCCAAAGCAGCACAGGTAATTTGCTGGGCTTTCGCGGCACTTGTTTTCAGCTGAAACGCAAACAGGAGGCAGTGCCTCAAATGTTGCTTCTCGAACGACATTGCTTTCACCGTCAACTTTCGTCCCTTCTGTCACTACAGCTGTGAGCGGTTACAGTTGCCTGGAAAGCTGTTGCATGGCGCTGCAATCAGCCATTATCGCACACAGCTATTTGCATTTGCCGACGTTCTATGATCGCTTGCGGTTAGGGGACGAGAATTAAGTTGCACACCTAGTATATTCTCGGATCACTCATTTTACTTCACACCCGCAAAGATCTTAACATGCGAAAGACACATAACATAAATTTTCTACAAAGAGTGTTTCTCGATTCTTTTTGTTAAACCAGGACAACGGTGGGTTCCTTTGGTAATCTGTAACGAATCCGAAATTAGTTAAGCTGAAACTTGGAACGGAACTTTAGGAATCTACGTCTGGATTTGTTCACCTTTGATTTGAACATAATCTCTCAATAAGAGTGAGCTGGGATCTTGACAAAGTAACAAGTAAGCGAAACATCATCGCTTTTCGAATAGCGTACTGGACACAACCACTAGCTCTCTCTGTGCTCTCTCTGTCTATTTAACCCAAGACTGGAATTTGCTGAACAACACTCATTTAACATTACTAAAAAAATCCCAGAAAGTTTAAAAAACCGGGAGTCCAGGACGACCAAGCTCTAACAGTATGGCATAAACTTGAACTTGTTACGGGGTACAGGTTCCTTTTTTTTTTTTTTTTCGGTTATCTCTCTTACCTAGTGAAAATAACCTTAAACTTGCCTGTAATTTCGAATACAAATCCCGTGAATACAGATGGCCAAAGGTGCCCGAGGTTCGTTGCATTTCAAAGAAGGGGAATGAAAAGTCCACAGGTATCACTTTTTTCACCTACTGAAGAAATTTGAAATGCTTTTCGTAAAACTAAAACTTTTTTTTGGTGGGGAGGTCTTTTAGCCACCGTGAGTAGTTCTAAGACCAATATAATCAGTCGTCCGTCCTTAATTTAGCCTTACTGTTCCATGTAGGAGGCGCCTCATCCGAGTCTTTAAGATAGTTATAGAATGACTGCTTTTCCAGGACTCCTCGTGGACACAGAACACGGTTAGACAGTGTTTCTGGTCCTAGTCTAGGATTTTGTTTTCTGTTTTTTTTTTGGGGGGGGAGGGAGGTTTAACGACCACCGTGAGCAACTCCTTGGGTTATAAGACTCCACTCGTTACGAATTTAATGCCACGGGTTCCAGGGAAGTGAGAGAGCCAGTACCGCAAAACAAACAAAACATCCATGCCTGACCGGAATTCGAACCCGGACCCCTTTCAGACGAATGATCAGAAGCCATCGCTTAGACCACTGCGCCACTGGGGCGGCCCAAAGATTTTCCATTTTTAAAGATTTTTGATTTTTGACAGCATCCCAAAGATTTTCTATATTTTTTTCTTTGTTCGGGGGTTTAACGACCACCGAAAACAACTCAATGAGCTATAAGCAGTCGCCTGTCCATAATTTAGAGCCACTGGTTCCAGGGAAGGGAGAGTGCCAGTGCCGTACAACAAACACAAGATCCATGCCTGACGGGATTCGAACCCGGACCGATCTCGGACTAATTATCAAAGGCCAAGGCTTGGACCACTGCGCATCCGGGCCGGCTTCCCCCAGGGTTCATGTCCGGTGAATGGAGAGACCATTCCAGGGTGAGAACTTCTGGAGAATACTCTTCTAACCATGTTTTCTGTCGTTATTTTGTTACGTTTCGGTTAAACATTTTCTCACTGAACGACACATTATTTTCGCGAACAGCTTTTACATTTTCTTTTCAGTTCGTCTACAGTGTGTCAGGAACACCGTGACCGGACACTGGGAGACTGGAAAAAAGTCATTTAGTCCGACGAGTCGCTGTACTCATTATTCTGTACCGACGATAGGCAAAGAGTTTAGCGGGAGCTCCATGAAACAATGGACCCAGCTTGCCTTGTATACAAAACTCAAGGTTCCGGAGGTGGTGTCATTGTGTGGGGCTCATTCCATTGGTAGAGAATGGGTCTTCTGATAAAGTTGGAAGGCCGGGTGTCCTCTAAGGATTATCTGAACATTGTAATCGATTTCTATCCTGCAATGTTGACGTTCTTTCCAGCAGGTGACCACTGCTTCATAGACTGCAATGCTACTATCCATACGGAAACACGTGTTCATCAGTACCTCAGCGAGCATGAGAGCGAGCTCCGTCATTTTCCCTGGCCACCACAATGCTCGGATCTGAACCCCATTTAGAATGTATGGAACATGTTAGGAAAACAGATCCGGGAGCAAAGTCAACTTCCGTCTAATCTGAGCCAGTTACAGGACTGTCTGGTGAACACCTGGTATACTGTAGGCGTTGATGCACTCCAACATCATGTGGAATCCATACCAAACAGCATACGTGCTGTAATTCGAGATATACGAAGTCCAACCTGGTATTGAATAAACATTTCTAATTCAGTGCCCGGTATGTGGCCAACCCATTTTTTTACCAAATATTAGAAATAATATTTTTTTTTTGGAGGTTTAACGACCACCGTGAGCAACTCAATGGGCTATAAGCAGTCGCCCGTCGCTAATTTAGGGCCACTGGTTCCAGGGAAGGAAGAGAGCCAGTGCCTTAAGACAAACACAACATCCATGCCTCACCGGGATTCGAACTCGGACCACTTTCGGACGAATGAACAGAAGCCATCGCTTAGACCACTGCGCCACCGGGTTGGCAGAAATAATATGCAAAGCATTTTCCGTCAGAAGCTGTATCCGGTGCAGAAATATTTTTTCAAATCGTAGATTTAGAAGCAGAGATATCGTGGGACACGCAATTTACCTTTACGCCCCCTAGCGGAAAGTCTATGAATTACTTCAAAATTTTGAAATTATACGAAAAGCATTTCGCACTGAAAGCTCTCTCCAACAAAGAAGGATTTTTTTAATCCGTCTCTTAGAAGCAGAGATATCGACAAAAATAAGATATATATCTACGCCCCCAGGCGGAGAAACTATGTATTATTTTAAGAAGAAGCAGAAATTAGCACTTACTCCCCATGGTGGGCAAACCGTTTTTTACCAAACATCAGAAATTATATGCACAATATTTCCCACCAGGAGCTGTATCCGCTGCAGAAAGAAGTTTTCAAGTCGGAGTTGTAGAAGCACGGATATCGGGGAAAACGCAGTTACGTTTAACGCCCACTGGCGGAAAATCTGTGTGTAACATGAAAAAGTGAGTATATCTAAAATAGTCTTTGATATAAATGGAAACGAAAGGTAAAAGAAGTTTTTCAATGAGACGTTCAGAAGCAAGTATATGGAATAAAATGTATATTGAGTTCGATATCATCTGCATTTACGCCCTATAACGGCAAAATGTGCATCGTGAAAAAAAAGTAATAATAATAAACGAATTGAAGGATCATCATTTGCACGTTTCAAGCTTTCCAATGCAAAGAGAATTCTTCAAATCGATCTATTAGTTGCAGAGATATGGTGTCCACGGACGGACAGACGGACAAATCAATAACATAAGCACGATCTTTTTTTTTTTTTTTTTACGAAAGACGTGCTAAAAACTATCAGGCCGTCCCGGTGGCGCAGTGGTCTAAGGGATTGCAACTGATCATACGTACGAGATGGGTCCGGGTTCGAATCCCGGTGAGGCATGGATGTTGTGTTGGTCTTACGGCACTGCATGGCTCTCTCCCTTCTCTGGAACCAGTGGTTCTAAATTAGGGACGGGCGACTGCTTATAGCCCATTGAGTTGCTCACGGTGGTCGTTAAACCTCCAATAAAAAAGTAAACTACTAGGATATGAAATGAATAAAAAAAAGGCCAATATCTAATAATTTTTTACATTTTTTACCATTTAAGAATTTTTTTGTACAGAAAAATTCTCGCAGGCTACTAAAAAGAGCTCCGGTGGCCATAAACGCCCGCAGAAGACGCCCTAAACACCCTTCACCAAACATTCTGTCCTACTTACATTTGATTTAGTATAATTTGTAATGTCTCATAATTTGTGGTGTCTTGTAAACGGGAAAAGGTAATTTGTTTTTGCAGAAAAAAGGATGAATTTCTGTTGACTAAATAAGCGAGTTAACTCGGAATGAGCTTTCAATTAAAAGTGGTTGACTTTCCTAAAATTTGAAATCGTTTAATTTATAACATTTTTTCGAACAGACGGTTATTTGCAACGTTCGCTAATTAAGAAAAAATTCTGGAACTTGTTAATTTCACATTTATATGAACTTCTTCCTTATTCTGTAGAACAAGTTTTTCTTTACGTTGCGATAACAAATTAGCATAATACCGCCGTCAGTGTGACCTTGAAACGGACAGTTTTCAGGACGTCGAGAGAAGTTCCTCCATCTCTCTGACATCTGTGGCCATTCATAATCTGAATAACGTGATCGTGACGTCATGAAATGCAAGTTTTCTTTAGAATGAGTAGTGACGTACTTGCTCATTTACAAGGCTATTTTCCAAAACTGGGAAGTAAATAATTTTACCGAAGTTAGAGTTTCCTTGTTGTTCGAAACACAGACTTGTCTTCCTAAACTTCCGCTCAAGAGATCCGAAGTAAAATACGACATAATCTGTTGCAGAAATTCGAGGAAGCGGATACAGTATTGCAGTCCTTCATTCGAACAAATTTCAATCTGAAAAGGGAAAAGTGAATTATTAAGATATGTGCGATCTTTTTCAGTGCGGAGGGAATATGAACGTTATGTTTCTTAATTAAAATATGATACAGACACTGCGCAACATATGTTAGCGTTCCGATCCGCAAACCCTTACGTAAGTCGGAATCTGTTCTTCCCCTCATTTACACCCTATAACTTATATCATACGTCGAGTATCAGTTACTGCGCTGTTTCTAGGTAATGAATGCGTTTAAAGTGATTATTGGTATAAGTTACGCATACTCTTTGGTATAAAGCGTTATTAAAAAAATACTCAGAAAAAACTGAAAATACAGGGTGATCCAAAAAGGACTTTACAACTTTGAAAGCGTATACAAATTTATTAAGAATATTTACAGAAATTTTTTAGGTGTTAATCTGCAGCAAAACACATCAAATTTCATCTCACAATAGTCATTTTGGTTGGATGTGACTACCATTGGTGATATATCTGACATTCCACTTGAAGGCAATTTCTTCCCAAAGTCAAAGCAGCATATCTGTTGTCACTTTTGGCAGTGGCGTGACTAGCACAACGTGCGCCCCCCCCCCCTCCCCCCAAGATTTACTTCCTTTAGCACCCCTAAGCACAGTAATTTTCCCAGGATTTCAAACACGAGGTAGCATGCATTTTTCGCGGAGTGTATATGTGTGGTGGTTGGTAGGGGTTAGGAAGTCAGGGAGAGTGTCTCAAAACTAATAGTAGTACCTAGAGCCCTGTAGTTTTAAATATTTAGGTAATATATTTGGCAATACGTGTACTTGCTTTGTCCAAAACTAAAATAAATCATTTGAAGAAATCACCCTCTTACACATGGCAGATCTGCGGCTGCTGTGAATAAATATTGGCGCCTGTCGTGCACGTAATCCTAGGTAACTGATTTTCCCCACATCCTCCACGAGGAATCCCACTGCGGCCTCGTGCTTTTCCTCAGCAACGCAGAGAGAGGGCGATTGGAGAGCGATCGTATTATTTACAACCCATTGCAGAGCAATCGTATTACAACCCGAAGTCAAAGATCCGAACACTTTAAATCTGTAGGACATTCAGTGTTTTAAAAGTGAAACTAGACATTTGTTTCGGCAAAGCTAAATATATCTTAAAGCGAAATATGTATCTTTGAGTTAATTATTGTGCATGTTCGAATTTTTTCATAAATTTATAAATGGCAGCTGCAGTACGCTCCTTCATTGCCTACCCCCCCCCGCAGCTGCGGGAAGATGCAAGGGTAGTATTTACGCCACTGACTTTTTGAACTACCGCGGTGATTTGAGTTTTGAGTTCAGTGAAATTTGCCAGTAATCTTGGAACAAACACCAATGTTTAATGAAACCCGATATGAAAAAGCCACGAGGTGTCAAGTCGGGAGAGCGATGATTCCATGCTATCGGTCCTGCTCTAACAATCCATCGGTCAGGGAAACGTTTATTGAAGACATCCCGGGCATATGTACAGTAGTGAGGTGGTGCGCCGTCTTGCTGAAAGTGAATGCGCCGTTCTCGATCATTATCATCATCGTCGAACTGTGGAATGAGACAATTTTCTAGCATATCCAGATGCACGATATCGTTGATAGTTTCCTCATGAAAAAAAGAAGGGGCAGTAAACCTCATGTTTGTTTAGTGTACAAAACAAATTCACTTTTTGTCTCATGTTCCAGAGATTCGCGTGAATTTTTGGCACCCTAAATCAGCAGCTGTTTGTGGGTGTTAACTTTACCACTGACGTGAAATGTCGACCCATCACTGAATATTACGTAGTCCAGGAATGTCCTGTTTTCCACTATCCGATGCATCATTTCAGCGCAGAATTCCTAACGAGCCACGCAATCTGGGCTACTAATTTCTTAAACCACGGTAAATAAGTATTTGGCCGCCCCGGTGGCGCAGTGGTCTAAGGCGCTGGCCTCTGAACATTCGTTCGTAAGGGGTCCGGGTTCGAATCCCGGTCAGGCATGGATGTTGTGTTTGTCTTACGGCACTGGCTCTCTCCCTTCCCTAGAACCAGTCACCCTAAATTAGGGACGGGCGACTGCTTATAGCCCATTGAGTTGCTCACGGTGGTCGTTAAACCTCCAATCGAAAAAAAAAAAAAAGAAATAAGTATGGTTTTAAGTGCAATCGTTTTTGAAAGGGTCGCCAAACCGTCGGTTGCGAAATATCCATTTCACCAGACTCACATTGCTTTGATTTCGTTGCACTCTAAGAACGAAGCTCTCTCCCTCACTTGTTCCACGGCAGCAGCAGAAATACGCGGGAGACCAGGGTATTTCTCATGGCGAACAGAACAACTAGTCTCAACAAAATTCTTATGCCAAGAGTAAATTGTAGGTCTGTTGGGAGGATCCCTACGATCATCACCATTAGTGGTCTGTCTTTTGCCAGGTCCAACGATAACTCAACAAGTTCTCTTCCTCCAGTTTTCTCTGTCTTTTGCCAGGTCCAACGATAACTAAACAAGTTCTCTTCCTCTAGTTTTCTTTGTCTTTTGCCAGGCCCAACGATAACTCAACAAGTTCTCTTCCTCCAGTTTTCTCTGTCTTTTGTTTGCTCCTTCAATACTTGATAGCTTCCTGTGCCCATTTTATCATCAAGCATCATTAGTCGTCTCCTTCCTCTTTGTCGCTTTCCTTCAATTATCCCTTCCATCATTCTTTTCAATAAGCTGTGTCCTCTCAACACATGTCCTCCTATCCAGCTATATTTTCTTTTTCTTATGGTCTTTAGAATACTCCTCAACTCTTGCAACACTTCATTATTGGTAATTTTTTCAATCCACTTTATTTTTGCCATTCTTCTCCATAACCACATTTCAAATGCCTCCGATATTTTAGCTTCTTTCATCCCGATTGTCCACGTTTCTGCCCCATATAAAGTTCCCTACGATACTGGGTGAGAAATTTCCGTTGAACAGTTGTCGCAGATTTCGTTTCTTCAAACCAAAACACACAGCGAGCGAGCTCCGCACCTGTGAAAACAGCCATTTTGAAACTCACGCCGCTGGAGGTCGTGGTTACGGAATACGGTGCTATGGGACTACGTGAGGTAAAACGTGATGTGTTTTGCTACAGATTAACGTCTACAAGAATTTTGTAAGTACTATAGGAATAAATTTCTATGCGCTTTCAAAGCTGTAAAGTGCTTTCTGAATCACCCTGTATTCTAGAACTGAAAAATGAATATAAAGGAGCATTATCAATATTAAGCAAAATATAAAAAAATAATATAATTTTCTCGACACTATTTCTCCACTTCAGGCATGAAATAGTTAAAGAACCAGACTTTAAATACAGGAATAGTGGTCGACGCTTTTCGATTTTGAGCGTATTATTTTAATAAATGGGGAGAACTGGGTTACGGATGCAGTTAAAGGCGTGCCACCCCGGTGGTGGAGTGGTCAGAGGCGTAGGCTCCTGTCTAGTCACCCGAATTGGGCCAGGACTCGAATCCCGGGTGGGGCATTGGTGGTGCGTTTGTCCTTGGTCATGATATGCCGTCTTTAGCACACAGTTACTGACTGGAATTTGAATCCATGTTGGAACCCTAGTCACGGCTGATTTGGAAAATTTTAAAGTCTTTGAACTTGATTACAGTGGAGTAGTGGTGCACCCACGGGGAGGGTCGATGATGCGACCCGGCAACCTCCCCCTTCGGGCTGACAGAGCGGAAAATTATTACGTCGAAGTTTGAAACAAAAAAACACGATACGCGATCTACATATGCTTCTTAATCATGACCGTATACTTATAACATACAATAATTATAGGGGAGTAGTTCTGTGAAATAAATTTAGAAAAATCTAACCAGAAAAAGAATTTCATCTACTGCTTCTTCTAATCATTTAACTTTCTTGTTCTGTAATATTACTAGTAACTGGATAAGAATAAATGTGCAAAAGTCAGCCTCCTTCTTAATTGGTTTGGCACTTGACTATTTTGCCCGGCAAATTTAATGATTTTCCCAAGGTGGGGGGTGAGCCCCATTTTGAGAAAATTCTGTGCGCCAGGCCCCCTCCCGAGAAATTTCTGGCTGCGCTACTTTGATGGAGTTGATGTTGTAAATTGGATAAATTTGTGAGGGATTCCTCAGCTCTATTCTCATTCTCACCGTTCTCTATTCTTATATGACTTTTTTTTTAATTCGGGGTAAAAAAAATGTATTTTTTTAAATTCGGAATTTAAAAAAAATGTATTTTTTTTTTAATTCGGGGTTTACCATGAGCAAATCGATGGGCTATAAGCAGTCGCCCGTCCCTAATTTAGGGCCACTGGTTCCGGGGAAGGGAGAGAGGCAGTGGCGTAAGTCAAACACAACATACATGCTTCGCAAGGATTCGAACCCAGAACCATCTCGGACGCATGGCCTATATGAATCAGCAAACAGCATTGTCTGAGTCAATTAGAAATCAAAGTGTGCATAAATTTTTTTAGGAAATATAGTGCATAAGTTTTAGTGTTGTGTAAATACTCATTACTACAGTAATCAACGAGATATAGTATATTGTATGTGTTTTGTTGCGTACTGATATCATACATCAAGGGTTCATGCATTTAAACATTTTTAATAGACTAAAACACGCTGACAATGAAATGCTCGGGACCGACGGAAATCCTCGTTAAGTCCGGGAGTTTGCCAAATCCGTATCGGGGTTATAAAGATCCCCATGTATATATGTATATATATATCATCATCATCATCATTGTCAACCATTATCAATCCACTGCTGGACGAAGGTCTCCCCAAGTTTCCTCCACAACGGTCTGTCTTGTGCCAGTCTCCTCCATGTCACCCCTGCATACTTTCGAATTTCATCCACCCATCTCCCATGTGGTCTTCTTCTGGGTCTATTCCTGTCCCTTGGAATCCATTCTAAAATTTCGGCTGTCCATCGATGATCTGTCCTTCTGGCAGTATGTCCAGCCCATTGCCATTTCAGGGATTTAACTCTGATCATGATGTCTTCCACTCTTGTCATTTTTCGGATCCACGAGTTTCTCTTCTTATCTCTCCTGGTTACACCAAGCATGCACCTCTCCATGCTTCTTTGAGTTGTCTGCAGCCTTTGTATGTCTCTTTTAGTTAAGGTCCACGTCTCTGCACCATACGTAAGCACTGGAAGGATGCATTGATCAAACACTTTTCTTTTAAGACATAATGGCATATTGCTCTTGAAAATTATGCTGTTTCTTCCAAAAGCTCTCCAGGCAAGTTTTGTACGCCGATTAATTTCTTCATCAATGTGACAATCACTTGATATCTGCTGTCCAAGATAAACGTATGTGTCTGTTAACTCCAGCTTTTCTCCATCCATCGATAAATCTTCATTTCTTGTAAAAGCATTGAACATCACTTTTGTCTTCTGAAAGTTCATTTTTAATCCCACTTCTTTACTCTTGTCAGCAAGTTCCTGGATCATACTCTGCAGCTCTGATGGGCTAGTTGCAAAAATGACTACGTCATCAGCAAAACGAAGGTGGGTTAGATAATCTCCATTAATCTTTATCCCCTTGTTTTCATAGCTCATTGACTGAAAAACACCCTCCAATGTGGCATTAAAGAGCTTCGGAGATATGGTGTCACCTTGTCTCACTTCCTTTCCAATTTTTATGTGTGTTGTATTTTCAAACAGCCTAATCTTTGCACTTGCATTTTCATAGATGTTATTAATAATATTAATGTATGCATCTTCAATACCGCAGGATTTCAGAGCCATTGTAACTGCTGATGGTTTCACCGAATCAAAGGCTTTTTCATAATCGATAAAAGCCATGCACAATGGAAGTTCATATTCCCTCGCTCTTTCAATTAGTTCTCTCAGCACCTGGATATGATCTATTGTGCTGTAGCCACTCCTGAATCCAGCTTGTTCTCTCGGTTGAGCCATGTCCAGTGTTACCTTCAAGCGGTGTGAAAGAACTTTAGTGAAGATTTTATAAACTACTGATAGGAGGCTGATAGGTCTGTAGTTTCCGAGATCCTCAACGTCACCTTTCTTATGTAGCAGGATCATTGTAGCGGTGTTCCAATCCTCAGGAAACTTTCCTTCATTAAGGCATCGAGTGAAAATTTGGGCGAGTGCTGTTTCGATTTCTCCACTTGCTTCTTGTATGATGTCTACAGTAATTCCATCTTCTCCTGGAGCTTTTCCCCGCTTCATGTTCTTGACTGCATGTGCAACTTCTGCTGGAAGGACTGGAGGAACTCTGGTACTGGTATCTTTCATGATGTCTGGAGTGCATGTATCATCCCTTTCATACAATTTGGAGTAGAAATCTTTCACTCTTGTCAAAATTTCGCCTCTATTTCTTGTTACAGAACCATCTTCTTTTCTCAGTGCCATAATCTGTTTTCTTCCCTTACTGAGATGTCCCTTTGCTATCTTTAGGCTTTGGTTGTTTTCAATTGCTTTCCTCACTAGTTCACAGTTGAATTTCCTTACGTCTTCAGTGATACTTTTTCTTACTGTCTTGCATAGCTCTATATATTCCACTTTGGAAGTCACATCTTCTTTAGTTGTCCTCGTCTGTCTTCTTTTTTGCATCAACATTTTCGTTTTTCCTGATAATTTATTTACATGCAACTTGTTCTTAGACCCAGCTAATTTTGTTGCTGTTTCCATAAGAGCTTTGGTTACTTTTCTGTTAACTTCAGAGATGTCCACTTCTTCCGATGTTAGGTCTTCTAAAGCAGAGAACCTGTTCTTCAGTTCCAACTTGAAGGTATTATGGTGTTTTTTAAGGTTGGTTATGTCAATAGATTTTGTTTGTCTTATGAGCTTGCCACGTTCAAGTTTAGTGTTGAGGTGCATCTTACATCTCACCAATCTAGGGTCACTACCTGTGTTGAACTTGTTTAGCACACTGCAGTCTTCTATGACGAATTTTTTGTTACGCATAATAAAATCAATTTCACTTGTCGTCCCATTTGGATGTCTCCATGTCCATTTCCTGTGTGGCGTTTTCTTGGAGAAGGAGTTCAAGATGAAAAACCCTTCTGCCTCTGCAAACTCAACGAGAGTATTTCCACGCTGGTTTCTGTTGCCGTGACCGAATTTACCTACTGAAGTTTCATTCTGTTGCCGTTGCCCTATTTTTGCATTGAAATCTCCCATAATTATTTTCAAGTGCTGCTTACCTTTATTATTTAGATGACAAATTTCCTCATAAAATTCTTCAATTTCTTCTTCAGGATGACTTGTGGTGGGTGCATAAGTTTGTATAATCTGAGCCTGGTATCTTCTCGATAGTTGGATAACGAGTCGTGCAGCTCTGTCAGAGGAACTTTCAACTTCTACCACTTTATCCTTCAGTTTCTTGTTTATTATAAATCCAACACCACTAGTTCTGCCAGTATCTGTCCCACGATAGTAGAAGAGATGTCCACTTTTCAGTTCGATGAGATCTTCTCCTTTTCTCCTTACCTCACTTAGCCCCACGATGTCCCACTTGATCCTTTGTAGTTCCTCTTCCAATTCAAGAAGCCTAGAATCAGAAGATAGGGAGCGTCCATTGTACGTTGCCAAGGTCAGCATCAGATATATATATATATATATATATATATATATATATGGGATGTAAGGTCAGGTGATGCGTAACATCACAGCCTCTCCTTGACAAATGTCAACCCCGCCTTCTCGTGGTGCATCCTGTTCCCACTAAAGGGGCTCTGACGACCGCCCATAGCGGTATAACTATACCATCGGGATTAGAGGAAATTCTATCCCACACTCACCAACCCGCTCGGCCAGCGTGGTGAGTTATGGCCAAACCCCTCCAAAATGATTCCACAACTTAAATCTTGGCCCTCAGTCTCCGGCAGCTGTGATGTACCTGGCCAAGGCAGCGGCCAGTGCGACATGAAGGCAGAGGGTGCTAAGAATCCCCGGAGGACCGGACTAGGCTGCCATCTGATGCTGACCTTGGCTACTTACAATGGACGCTCCCTATCTTCTGAATCAAGGCTTCTTGAATTGGAAGAGGTACTACAAAGGATCAAGCGTTACATCGTGGGGCTAAGTGAGGTAAGGAGAAAAGGAGAAGATCTCATTGAACTGAAAAGTGGACATCTCTTCTACTATCGTGGGACAGATACTGGCAGAACTAGTGGTGTTGGATTTATAATAAACAAGAAACTGAAGGATAAAGTTGTAGAAGTTGAAAGTTCCTCTGACAGAGCTGCACGACTTGTTATCCAACGCTCGAAAAGATACCAGGCTCAGATTATTCAAACTTATGCACCCACCACAAGTCATCCTGAAGAAGAAATTGAAGAATTTTATGAGGAAATTTGTCATCTAAATAATAAAGGTAAGCAGCACTTGAAAATAATTATGGGAGATTTCAATGCAAAAATAGGGCAACGGCAACAGAATGAAACGTCAGTAGGTAAATTCGGTCACGGCAACAGAAACCAGCGTGGAAATACTCTCGTTGAGTTTGCAGAGGCAGAAGGGTTTTTCATCTTGAACTCCTTCTTCAAGAAAACGCCACACAGGAAATGGACATGGAGACATCCAAATGGGACGACAAGTGAAATTGATTTTATTATGTGTAACAAAAAATTCGTCATAGAAGACTGCAGTGTGCTAAACAAGTTCAACACAGGTAGTGACCATAGATTGGTGAGATGTAAGATGCACCTCAACACTAAACTTGAACGTGGCAAGCTCATAAGACAAACAAAATCTATTGACATAACCAACCTTAAAAAACACCATAATACCTTCAAGTTAGAACTGAAGAACAGGTTCTCTGCTTTAGAAGGCCTAACATCGGAAGAAGTGGACATCTCTGAAGTCAACAGAAAAGCAACCAAAGCTCTTATGGAAACAGCAACAAAATTAGCTGGGTCTGAGAACAAGTTGCATGTGAACAAATTATCAGGAAAAACCAAAATGTTGATGCAAAAAAGAAGAGAGATGAGGACAACTAAAGAAGATGTGACTTCCAAAGTGGAATATATAGAGCTATGCAAGACAGTAAGAAAAAGTATCACTGAAGACGTAAGGAAATTCAACTGTGAACTAGTGAGGAAAGCAATTGAAAACAACCAAAGCCTAAAGATAGCAAAGGGACATCTCAGTAAGGGAAGAAAACAGATTATGGCACTGAGAAAAGAAGATGGTTCTGTAACAAGAAATAGAGGCGAAATTTTGACAAGAGTGAAAGATTTCTACTCCAAATTATATGAAAGGGATGATATATGCACTCCAGACATCATGAAAGATACCAATACCAGAGTTCCTCCAGTCCTTCCAGCAGAAGTTGCACATGCAATCAAGAACATGAAGCGAGGAAAAGCTCCAGGAGAAGATGGAATTACTGTAGACATCATACAAAAAGCAAGTGGAGAAATCGAAACAGTACTCGCCCAAATTTTCACTCGATGCCTTAATGAAGGAAAGATTCCTGAGGATTGGAACACCGCTACAATGATCCTGCTACATAAGAAAGGTGACATTGAGGATCTCGGAAACTACAGACCTATCAGCCTCCTATCAGTAGTTTATAAAATCTTCACTAAAGTTCTTTCACACCGCTTGAAGGTAACACTGGACATGGCTCAACCGAGAGAACAAGCTGGATTCAGGAGTGGCTACAGCACAATAGATCATATCCACGTACTGAGAGAACTAATTGAAAGAGCGAGGGAATATGAACTTCCATTGTGCATGGCTTTTATCGATTATGAAAAAGCCTTTGATTCGGTGAAACCATCAGCAGTTACAATGGCTCTGAAAACCTGCGGTATTGAAGATGCATACATTAATATTATTAATAACATCTATGAAAATGCAAGTGCAAAGAGTAGGCTGTTTGAAAATACAACACACATAAAAATTGGAAAGGGAGTGAGACAAGGTGACACCATATCTCCGAAGCTCTTTAATGCCACATTGGAGGGTGTTTTTCAGTCGCTGAGCTGGGAAAACAAGGGGATAAAGATTAATGGAGATTATCTAACCCACCTTCGTTTTGCTGATGACGTAGTCATTTTTGCAACTAGCCCATCAGAGCTGCAGAGTATGATCCAGGAACTTGCTGACAAGAGTAAAGAAGTGGGATTAAAAATGAACTTTCAGAAGACAAAAGTGATGTTCAATGCTTTTACAAGAAATGAAGATTTATCGATTGATGGAGAAAAGCTGGAGATAACAGACACGTACGTTTATCTTGGACAGCAGATATCAAGTGAGGGTCACATTGATGAAGAAATTAATCGGCGTACAAAGCTTGCCCGGAGAGCTTTGGAAGAAACAGCATAATTTTCAAGAGCAATATGCCATTATGTCTTAAAAGAAAAGTGTTTGATCAATGCATCCTTCCAGTGCTTACGTATGGTGCAGAGACGTGGACCTTAACTAAAAGAGACATACAAAGGCTGCAGACAACTCAAAGCAGCATGGAGAGGTGCATACTTGGTGTAACCAGGAGAGATAAGAAGAGGAACTCGTGGATCCGAAAAATGACAAGAGTGGAAGACATCATGATCAGAGTTAAATCCCTGAAATGGCAATGGGCTGGACATACTGCCAGAAGGACAGATCATCGATGGACAGCCGAAATTTTAGATTGGATTCCAAGGGACAGGAAAAGACCCAGAAGAAGACCACATGGGTGATGGGTGGATGAAATTCGAAAGCATGCAGGGGTGACATGGAGGAGACTGGCACAAGACAGACCGTTGTGGAGGAAACTTGGGGAGACCTTCGTCCAGCAGTGGATTGATAATGGTTGATAATGATGATGATGATTATTATATATATATATATATATATATGTATATCATACGTGACATTATGCATATACATTTAATTAATATATCCATATAAGTCGTAACCTACGGCAGCGTTTTTTCACCGTTCTATAGCTCTCTAATAATAGCTACTTTGTCGTTTACAGATAACACCTTTTTCTAAGTCATTTCGTCATCCCTAAAAGTTTGCGACTTACTTGACGGCTAAGTGAGAATGAACGCTGTTCAACGACAAACATGAAGCAAAAGCAGCGCCGATCTTCGCAGCGCGCTCATTTGGGGGCTGAACATAATTGGTTCAGTATACCAGCGGAACAACATACTAAAGTTTTATCGCAATAGAAGCATTTTTAGTCAAGTTATGAGGATAATGGCTGTGGAATAAATCTTGCTCCTGTGCCCTGACCTTTGATCCCATTTCGGTGATGTTAAACAGAATTGGTTCAGAATACCTCCGGAACAACATACGTACTTAACGTTTTGTCGGAATCGAAGTATTTTTACTTAAGTTATGACGCATAAAGGCACTGGAATGGATCCCACTCCTGTGTCCTGACCTTTGACCCCATTTCGTCCATTTTCAACAGGATTGGTCACCAGGTTGTCCCCTACCACATAATAAAATTTCATCGAAATCGAACCATTTTTACGCGAGGTATGGTGCGGACAGACAGACAGACAGGCTGACAAAGCTGGAGCATGTACGCTTCTTCAACATACGGTTGGAAAACGTAAAAAACAGGGCAAAACTCACCCATTGTCTTTCATGATCAGTCAAAATCTCTTTTCAATTCCGCTCTTCGCTTCCTCTGTTTCTGAACTTCGAGTTTTGTTTGTGTATTTTGCTTTTTTTTTGTTGTTTTGTGCTGAATCTATAATAGAACATTTTATCTCTAAATTTACAGCAAATTTTAGTTGTTATGAAAATTTTACGACAACGTATAGACTATTTTTTTTTAGATGTTAGGCATTTAAAAATAAAAAAACGTTCTTTGACGATTGGGGGGGAGGGAGTGATCGCCCAAGAATACTGAATAGACTAGTGGCGGCTTGTCCATAAGCGAAGTGCTGCATTATGTACGAGTAGTTGCCATCCAGTGGCGTAACCATGTTTCAAAATCTGGGCGGGTCCGATCACACATACACACAATATATATATATATATACACTAAGTGGCCACTTTATTATTAAAACCTGACAGTTTTAAGCAAATGAGCTATGGCTGCACGCTGTTGCCGCCAGAGGGTGAGGCTAGTATAAAAAGGGAAAGCTTAGTGCTTGCGACAGTAGTAGAAGTGATTTTTGGGTGACGAGACGGGTAAAAAATGTGATTTTTACGGACTTTCAACGTGGGATGATTGTAGGAGCTCGGAGCCATGGAGCGAGTATCACCGAAACCGCCGCATTCGTGAAAATGTTCCAGAGCAGCTGTTGTTAAAGTGTTGAAAGACTGGACTGTCAGCCAAAAAACTGGGTCTCTAAGAACAACGTGTTGTCGTCATCGACTAGTGACTTCTCGGGCGGACCGAAGAGTGTCCAGACTGGTAACAGACAACAGAAGGGCAACAGTGCAGCAAATTACAGACCATCTTAATCAACGATCCCCTCAAATGATCTCTGCACGCACTGTTCGCCGTACACTGCATCGGATGGGACATGGCAGCCGAAGGCCTCTTCGAACACCTTTGCTGTCTGCAGTTAACAAGAGAAAACGTCTCCAGTTCGAACAGGAGCACAAGGATTGGACAGTCGATAATTGGAAACAAATTATGTGGTCCTATGAATCACGTTTTCAGATGCACCATGCCGATGGCCGAGTGAGAATTTGGCGGAAACAGCACGAAAGCATGAACCGCAAATGCATTGGTACAACCCTTCAAGCTGGTGGAGGCAACGTTAGGGTTTGGGGAATGTTTTCCTGGCTTGCTTTGGGCCCTTTAATTCGTCTTGATCAACATCTGACTGGCACATCATATCTAAACATCGTTGCGGACCAAGTGCATCCTGTCATGTGGATGGTTTATCCCAATGGCGATGCTTACTTTCAACAAGATAATGCGTCCTGCCCTATTGCTCGTATTGTACAGGATTGGTTTCAGAAACAAGCCGGTGAGTTTACTTTGCTTAGGTGGCCCCCACAATCTCCAGATCTCAACCCCATTGAGAATTTGTGAGATGAAGTTGAACGAGCTATCAGAAAGGTGGATCCACAACCCTGCAATCTCACACTCCTGGAAAGTGCTATTCATCAAGCATGGTCTCAGATTCCACAAACTACCTATCAACATCTCGTGGAGTCCATGCCACGAAGAATCGACGCAGTATATTAAAGGCAAAAGGTGGCCCAACGAAGTACTGAGGGGGTGGTCATAATAAAGTGGCCACTCAGTGTATACGGTTACGTTATATAGTATATACTCCAACGATGTTGGTAAACATGTTTAATCGATATCGCTGTTTTATTAAGTACACATTATACACGTGTTTGCATTCTACGAAAAAATAGAATCTTATATTATTAAATTTAGTTGGCTCACATCATAAAAAGTGTGCATGATATCATTATATTCCCGAAATTATTTTTTTGGAAGGAGTGGGGGGGGGGGGGCTGTCTTTTACTTTGGGAATCCCCGACTCTGAAAATATGGGGAGTCCTGACCCTCCGACCCCACAGTGGTTACTCTTATGTTGCTATCTATTAAGCGGCTTAACTAACAGAAGAACCAAATGCGTGGGAGTACATAAAAAAAAAACCCCTCAAAAAACAGTGTTTTGTTTCGAGTTGCAATCCAGTTGCAAGAATTACAGCATTCCTGCAAGACTGTTGGACTCTTTAGAGTACAAAGTTCCGAAAAGGAACAGCTGTTGGTTGTCAACTTCTGCGTTTCAGCTGATATTAACTAGGTCAGCATAACACGCGCTTAGGTTAATTTTTTCATCCCACTCCGTTTGTGCTATAGCTAATGAATACCTAAAAATTATTGTATTAGCATTGCCTGATACATGTTGCAATCAGGGGATTGTTGCCCAGTCAGAACGATAGTGAATGAACAATAAGTAAAAGAAGAGCATTTGTTTTTCCAATAAGTTACTTTTTCTCACGCGTGAAAAGGAGTGATGTAAAATTGATGAACATCCTATACCGGACTTGCAAACAGTTCAAGATCGTCGAGCAGGAAAAGTACAAGCCAAAGAAAATTTAACTGGGAAATTTAACCGATTCACGCTAATTGGTTGCGATGTTAAAAATTCATTGTTCTGGTTTACGACGTTGGTCTTCGATGGTAATGGGGTTACTTGGACTTAAACCTGCGTCATTTACCAGAAGAAATTGAAAATGCTCAAAGGAATTAGAGAAAATGACTCGGCTTTTTCCTTATGAAATTCTAAGTAAACAAATTAAAAAATAAATTGAAATTTTCGTAATTAAAATGTTTAACGTTTTCATTTTTACAAAAATGGAATTGAAGACTAAGTGTTGCACTATGTTCTTTTCAATGGGAAAGAGTATTGTTAAGTTACCAGAGCTTTAAGTCTCAGTCGAATAATAAGTAGTGTGCTCCAACATCCTCTTTCTAAAATGTATTGTCTGCTTAAAATCATATTCACCAAACTTATGAAAAAATTATTTCTCTCAACGGAAAAGAATAATTTTTTTCACGGAGCCCTATATCTTTCGAAGCACCTGTAAGCATAGTCCACACAGTAGCTGGGATCACTGAGGAGATCCCCCCCCCCCTCCCCAGCACGTTTTTCCAGTTTAAATGGCAAATATAACAATTAATGCACTAATTTTTGTAAAATTATAGTAATAAATCTACAGGTTTTATTTCTAAATCTAATTAAAATTCAACTAAAGTAAAACCAACCGAAATTTTCTATCAATTTGTAGATAAAATGTGCTGTTCCAGCTCAAGCAGAAAAAAATAGCAAGAAAACCTGGAGTTTCAGAAACAGGGAAAGGTGAGAGCGGAAGCGTAAATGCGATTTTGATTGGTCATGAAAAGTAACGGGCGAGCTTTGTTCTGTTTTTCTAGTACTGTCTGGTGTCATTAGTAATTCGGAGCATAGAAAGACACCGTGTGGGGTAGACTTTGAAGTGCGTGTGAGATAGTGTGTGTGAGACAGAGCGAAGTACAGTAATTGGCCACACGGTCACATGCAATAGGAGAGCAATAAAACTAACCAGTATTTAAAAAATATAGTGTTCCTATATTTCGCCCTACTTAATTATTGATTGTGTATGAAAATAGCTTTCTTCAATATTGCTAACATAAACAAAATAAGACATTTATGATTTTCTGGCGAGAAGACAAAGCGGGCAATTGGCAAAAAAAGTTCGGGACGGTATAAAAATTGCATTTTTGATTTCTATCACGTTCACTTCCATATAGGCCGACCGCAAAAGCGATAGGGGGGTCGCACAAGACTTGCACTTTCGTTTTGATCGTGCTCACTACTTGCAGTTCGATTGTAAAGATTCCAATATAATTGCAGTCACCTCACGTGCTCCTGCTTCGTTAGTGAAATGGGGAAGTAAATTACGTATATGGGGAAAGTAATTATAGGTTATTCAATACATTGTAGGGGTTTCAGTACTTGATTGTGGGTAGGGCATTTTAAAGTTTTTTTCCTTTCGAACCTCCCGCCATTCAATAGCTTACGGGTGCGCCCGCCAGATGGCTTCTGACTATCACGAGAGAGTCTCGCCAGCCAGAAGCTTACGTGCTTGCGAGATGGCGTCTGACTGAAAGGAGAAATTTTTTTGTGACCTAGAATTTCATCAAAGTCAGTTCGTTTCCATTGTCCAGCGGCACTTTCGCAGGAACTTGGGGAAGAATCCTCCCTCCGAAAATTCCATTAAAGAGTGCTCCATTTAAAGAGACATGGATTTTAGGAAACAGGCATTAAAAATTAAGGATACAAGAATTAAGTTGAATGAGACAGGGATTAAGAGCAATGGATTTTTTTTTATTTCTCAAAAATACCTCCCTCCCCTCTTCCATCAGTGAAATGTTTTAGTTTTGAGAAAGAAGATTCATAACCTTTGGCCAGTTTCCGATACATCATCTTGCCACTAGGGGAAGAAAATACAGACGCTATCGACCTTGAAGAATTTTATGTCACATCTTTGCTTCTAAAAATCCAGTTGAAAGAAATTCGCTTTTCCATCGAATACCATTTACTACAACAAACATTTTGCGTACACTTTCTTTAAATAATGAACAGTTTTCACGTAAAGGGATGTAAAGCGATGTTTTAATTTTCTTGATATACAGGGGTTAAACAAAATAATGTGCACACCTAGGAAATAAGTGTTATGTCTTTATTTACGCTTTCCAACCATAGGTTGAAGAAACGTATATGCCCCAGCTTTGTCCGTCTGTCTGTCTGTCTTTCCGCACGATAACTTGGTTCGATTTCAAGGAATTTTTAGTATGTGATAGGGGACAACCTAGGGTCCAGACCTATTGAAAACGGACGAAATGGGGTCAAAAGTCAGGACATATGAGAGGTATCCATTCTATCGCCCTTACGTGTCCTAATTTACGTAAAAATGCTTCGATTGCAACAAAGCGTTAGTATGTTGTTCCGAAGATATACTGAACCAATTCTGTTTAATATCATCGAAATGGTGTCAAAGGTCAGGGCACAGGTGGAAGATTTATCCCACAGCTATTATCCTCATAACTTGACTAAAAATGCTTCTATTGCAACAAAACTTTAGTATGTTGTTCCGGAGGTATACTGAACAAATTCTGTTCAATATCATCGAATTGGGATCAAAGATCAGGGCACGGGAGCGAGATTTATTCCACAGCGTATCATAATCAATGCATTGCATGATTTTACTAACTTGTTTTTTTTTTTTGTTGTTGTTGTTTTTTATTGCAAACAGAGTATTTAGAGTATGAATTCCTCTTTCCTATAACAAAAAGTTTTGTTATAGGAAACAGGAATTCATACTCTAAATACTCTTTTTACATTTGGCGGATGTTTCTATTTGCAAAGTTGTCTCTGCTTCTGAAACACCAACTGAAAGGTTTTTATTTGTATTTTATTTAACTATTTATTTATTTATTTATTTATTTACTTATTTATTTATTTTTGTCATGTTCCGCTTATTAGCAGAGAAATTTTTTGGCAAATTTTTTATTCAAAAGGAAACAGGTTTTCCACTGGAGAAAGGGGAAGGGTGGTTAAACCTGCACTCCATTTGCCTCATTATCTATATTTCTAAAGTCAGATGTTAAATATTCCTTTTGTTTCGTATACTTTTAAAAACCAGGAATAATTGTGCATGTACTTTATAATTTTCGATAATGTAGACTTCTATCGCTAGGTGGCGTAAATGCATATTTTTAAATTGTGGTATTATCTCTGCTTCTAAAAATCCGATCCAAAAACTTGCTTTTTTTTAATTTGAATGCCGCCATTGTATATTACGTTTTCTTTGGTAGCTTTGTTTGCAAAGATCCTATCCAAAAAGATGTCTACTACTGCGATACGTGGAAAGTTTTCTTTACGTTTTTCTCTTCAAATAATCCTCAGTTTTCCCACTAGGGAATATAAACGCTATGTTATGCTTTTTCTCGACATCTCTGGAGTATTTTTCTCTTTACGATTTGAAAAACGTTTTTTGCCTATAACATCTTCTGTTATGAGGAATACTCTGCATTAATACGTATGCTGTGTAATTTATCAAAAGGCAAAGTTCTGTTGAGAGAATGTGCGTACTTCCACTAGAAACTAAATTTCAGCTTCTAAAAACCTATTGAAAACATTCTTTAATAAGGGACGCCATTCACTGCGAAGAACGGAGCAGGCATTGAGTATTTTAAGTAGCGCCCAGTTTTCCTATTAGCGAGAGCGTGAATTCGTTTTTTTTTTTTTTTTTCAATTATTTGGAATTCTGAAAACCAGATTTAAAGAATTCCTTTTTGTACCAGAAAGCACGAAAGCGCTCCCTGTATACTTTATTAATTTTTTCGACAATAGACATCCGCAGCTAAAGGGCAGATTGCATTTCAAGCCATAGCTTTGGATCTAAAATATCGACGGGAAGAAATTCTTCTGCATAGAATGCAAGTCACGGTAATAAAGATTTGCGGACGTTTCCTTTTTTTGTAGTGAGGACTTAATTACTCTCCCCCCCCCTTTTTTTTTTTTTTTTTTTTTTTTTTTTGTTTCGAGGTTTAGTGCCTATCATGATCAACCTTTTGTTTCGGATACTTACATGTATAGTAATCCCATCCCTAATTTGATGCCATTAATTCCACGGAGGAGAGAGAGCCGTCCCCGTATGATAAGTACTACTCGGACGACAAACCAGAAACCTACACCTCTGACCAGTCGGCTACAGGGCGGCTTTATTTCTCTCTGAAAACATGATTCTGTATCTGAAAGTCAAACCAAAATACGGACTTTATGTTTCTGATAGATTTCTCTATAAATAGCATTTTGCTTGAATTTTCTGCTATTGCAATTCCGTTTTCTGGTAGGGGTGAAAATAGTTGTTTCTATTTGCCGGTTTTCACTTACTATAAGGCCAATTTAAAAAGTTCTTTCTTTCCATCGGACTGCATTCTTTATGGCAAACAAATTCTTTATTATTACAAACCTTAGTTTTCAAATTGTGTATTCTATTAAATGATCCGTTATTTTATGCATTTCACATTATCACACTTTTTTTATTAATTGAATCATTTGTTTCTAAACTACCTGGGAAATGAAAAATAACAAAAAAAACAAACCAAAACGGCATCGCCAAGTTTCTTGAGAATCCTTTGAAGAAGCCTTGAACTTGACAACTTGACAATGCGTTGCAATTTCGCCGGAACCTGACGTTTCCTTCCTTCCTTCCATGCCAGTTGAAAGCATCAGTTCTCTGCGTAGTATCTTTATTTCCGGGTTTCCTGGCCACCGGCCAAACAGAAGAAAAATGCCTGATTTGTTATTCACTGTGCTCTGAGAGATGTTATTAAGGAAAAGAATCCACAAAAATGCTTTTTATTCGTAGGAACAAATTTTACTTTACCGTAATGCACAGTTTACGGGCGGGCCCATGTGACCGAGTGTTGCGAGCAGTGGAGGCTTCTGGTTTAGCAAGCAGATAGAGCACACGTAACCAGAACTGATATATTAATATATTTATATGATTCACAACGGTATTGAAAGTACCTCAAGAAACAAGAGGCCAAATAAATAAATAAATAATCCAGGACTGATCTCTGATTCTGATTCATCATGAACTCGCAGATCAGGTTCAAATGCGCCACAAAAATGAATACAGTTCGGGTGTGACAAACAAATGAATTGTTTTTTATTTTTTTTTTTTTCCGTTTTCCAACCGTAGGTCGAAGAAGCGTACATGCTCTAGTTTTGTCCGTCTGTCCGCATGATAACTCGCGTAAAAATGGTTCGGTTTCGATAAATTTTAGTATGTGGCAGGGGACAACCTGGGGACGGTTCCTACTGAAAATGGACGAAATGGGGTCAAAGGTCAGGACATAGGAGCGGGATCCATTCCATCTCCCTTATGGGTCCTAACTTAGGTAAAAATGCTTTAATTGCGACAACACTTCAGTATGTTGTTCCGGAGGTATACTGAACCAATTCTGTTCAATATCATCGAAATGGGGTCAAAGGTCAGGACACAGGAGCGAGATTTATTCAACAGCCATTATCCTCATAACTTGACTAAACGTGCTTCTATTGCGACAAAAGTTTAGTACGTATGTTGTGCCGGAGATATACTGCACCAATTCTGTTTAATATCATTGAAATGGGGTCAAAGGTCAGGGCACAGGAGCCAGATTTATTCCACAGCCATTGTCCTCATAACTTGAGTAATGATTTCTGGTATGTTGGAAAGCTTATCACAATCAATGCATGTCATGATTTTACTAACTTGCTTACTTTCTCGTTTTACCATGGAATTTCCCACCCATAACTACACCGCTGTTAAATAGAAATTGCAACACCATGAAAAAATGCTCGGATATGTACGAAATTTTCAGGGTGGATAGGGCACCATGGGAAATGCAAATGATTGCAATGGCAGCGCAGATGCAAATGTGAGGCGCGCGCAACGCCATCGGAAACGTCACACTATGGGGTATAAAATAAGGCGTACGGAGAACATTTTTTAAAACTTGCTATCACTAAACTCGATCGTACGCAGGGAACATGCCGCTTAGGAGGACGAAACAACGATAGGGACACTTGACAGAGTTTGAAAGAAGTAGAATAGTTGGACTCAGAGAAGGTGGTTTATCGTACCGTGATACTGATGCACGTGTTAGGCGTAAAACAACTACCGTCATGCGTACATGGCGTCAATGGACAGCAGAAGGTTCTACGCATCGTCTTGCAGGACGATCGAACTCCAGCCCCTGCAAGACGATTCTACGCATCGTCTTGCAGGGGCTGGAGTTCGAAATCGCACGATCGAGCAGGAAGATAGGCACTTGCACCGTATGGTGGTGACGTCGCGCACAGCACCATCCACGACACTTCCGCAACAATGAAGGATGGTCCCACATCGTCCGATGTTTGCAAGTACTGTTCGTCACCGATTATTGCAGTGAGGCTTAGTTGCTCGCTGTCCATTGCTGCGACTTCCCTTGACTCTGAACCATCGGCGCCGGCGATTTCAGTGGTGCCGCAGACGTCAAAACTGGAGTTCTGAATGGGAGCATATTGTGTTTTCGGACGAGTCCAGATTCAAGCTAATGTATCGCGACGGGCGAATCCTTGTTCGCAGATACCGCGGCGAACGGCATCCGAAAGGCTGCATTGTGCAGCGTCATACCGGTCCAACGCCCAGCGTGATGGTCTGCGGCGTCATTGCGTTTCATTCACGCAGTCGCCTGCTACGCATCACAGGCATATTGAACAGCCAACGCTATCGAAGTGTTGAAAACTGAACTTCTATCCTTTCTTTAGACGATCCCAGAAGCCATCTTACAACAAGACAATACACGACCCCATGTTGCTCGTACTGTCCAAGTCGTACTCTGTGCGCATCAAGTCGAGCGTCCTTCCTGGCATGCTCGCTGACCAGATTTGTCGCCTATAGAGAACGTTTGTGGTGTCATCGCGCAACGACTGACTCTAATGGCCTCGCCGCCTGTTACAACCAACGAATTGTGGATGCGTGTAGAAGCAGAATGGAGTGCAATACCGCAGACGACCATCCGAACTCTGTTTCATTCGATACCACGGCGTGTGGGGTCGGTTATCACCGCCCATGGCGGATTTACTTATTATTAATTTTTCGGCTTTTCTCATCACTCACCGGTATGTAATTATGATCGTTTTCAGCTCGTACCACAACTAATCACGCCCATAAATTTCATTGTGATTGCTTGTTTCATTTGTTTCTTTCTTGGTGTTGCAATTTCTATTAACAGCAATGTGTAATCAAGTTGCAATCTTACCCTTTCCCTACAAAGTGCAGCCAAAATCAGTACATTATTCTTGTGCGCATAGGACGTCATGCTTATAAATGTTGTAATTAAGATATGGATTACAAAATCCACACTAGTTGTCGAATATGATTTTTTTCCTTATGTCACTGCCGCATATCTATTCATTCGCTTTATGTGTTTCAGAACTGAACTTCCAGATTCTCCCAACGTTTTGATCTTTAAATTTTTTCCGGCGATTTAAGATTTAGTGTAGGAGACATCCAGTTTTTTAATTTCCAATTTCTGTTCCGACGAACCGCAGGAGAAGAACTTTTTCAGAAAATAATCAACAGGATTCACGATTAATAAGACAAACATTTAGCTTCCCGTAAAGATTCGGCTGTTTGAGAATACAGCACACATAAAAAAGTGGAAAGGGAGTGAGACAAGGTGACACCATATCTCCCAAGCGCTTTAATGCCACATTGGAGGGTGTTTTTCAGTCGCTGAGCTGGGAAAACAAGGGGATAAAGATTAATGGAGATTATCTAACCCACCTTCGTTTTGCTGATGACGTAGTCATTTTTGCAACTACCCCATCAGAGCTGCAGAGTATGATCCAGGAACTTGCTGACAAGAGTAAAGAAGTGGGATTAAAAATGAACTTTCAGAAGACAAAAGTGATGTTCAATGCTTTAACAAGAAATGAAGATTTATCGATTGATGGAGAAAAGCTGGAGATAACAGACACGTACGTTTATCTTGGACAGCAGATATCAAGTGAGGGTCACATTGATGAAGAAATTAATCGGCGTATAAAACTTGCCTGGAAAGCTTTTGGAAGAAACAGCATAATTTTCAAGAGCAATATGCCATTATGTCTTAAAAGAAAAGTTTTTGATCAATGCATCCTTCCAGTGCTTACGTATGGTGCAGAGACGTGGACCTTAACTAAAAGAGACATACAGAGGCTGCAGAAAACTTAAAGCAGCATGGAGAGGTGCATACTTGGTGTAACCAGGAGAGATAAGAAGAGAAACTCGTGGATCAGAAAAATCACAAGAGTAGAAGACATCATGATCAGAGTAAAATCCCTGAAATGGCAATGGGCTGGACATACTGCTAGAAGGACAGACCATCGATGGACAGTCGAAATTTTAGATTGGATTTCAAGGGACAGGAAAAGACCCAGAAGAAGACCACATGGAAGATGGGTGGAAGAAATTCGAAAGTATGCGGGAGTAGCATGGAAGTGACTGGCACAAGACAAACCGTTGCGGAGGAAACTTGGGGAGACCTTCGTCCAGCAGTGTATTGCTTAATGGTTGACAATTATGATGATGATGATGATGATGGTAATGATTTCATGATTTATATTTATAAAGTTATTAAGCTATCACTGATACTATTCTGCCGATGAAATAGAAAAAGGGCGCTTAAATAGTCAGTAACTAACGCAAGGCACAGCAGCGAGCGATTACGTTTTTCCTCAGTAGCAAAACGAGAATGGGCAATGCGGAAATGTGCTCCAATGCTTGACTACGAAGTGTCCCCTAACGTTTTCTTTTTTTTTTTTTTTGATTGGAGGTTTAACGACCACCGTGAGCAACTCAGTGGGCTATAAGCAGTCGCCCGTCCCTAATTTAGGGCCATTGGTTCCAGGAAAGGGAGATACAGCACCGTAAGACAAACACAACAGCCATGCCTCACCGGGATTCGAACCGGGACACATATAGGACGAATCATCATAAGCTATCGCTTAGACCACTGCGCCACCGTGGCGGCTTCCTAACTTCCTGCAGTGTGCTTAACTACATACGCTCAAATACCCCTGCGCTGAGCTAGAGACCTCCACGTCCCAGAAATTTTGGACTTGACTCGACCCGATAACAGTAGGCTAAGAGTTCACTTAAGCCCGGCCCGAAATCTCTGAGTAGTTACCCGGCCACATCCGAACCCACTCGATAATTAAGCCCGGCCGGACCCGAGACCAAAGAAATTTTGTTAGAAAGCCCGATTTTTTGTGTCCTTATTTCTTACGATTTCAACGAATGTGATTATGTGGTCACAGAAGCATTCTCCAGGCTAGTATATTGTTAACTGGTTCGTCGTATGAACGAATACAGTTGTTATGGGGTTCGATTCCTTATGACAACAACCAATTGTGGTAAGCAATTGGTTGTTGTAATTCTTACTTTCAACCAATTGAGGGAAACACGAACAAATGAATTGTTGAAAGAGTTGCAGTCTCAAATTCTTCATTAACTTGTTCTTTATACGCGTGGGCTGTCCGGGATCAATCTTAGATTATTTGTAAAGAAATTTGCTCTTTCTTATTCCTTCTATGATTCTACCTAATTTATCTTCTACTTCTTTTACCTATTTCTCTCGTATCCAGATTCCGACGGAGGTCATTCTCTACCTCGTTCCCGCTCGCTGTCTCCCTAGTCGATTACTACTTCCTCGCTCTCTTAGAGAAATCCTCCTTTCTCAAAGCATCAATCCTTATGTTCTGATCCCTTAGATTGACCTCTGCTGCCTGTCCGTAGCTTGAAGTTCTATGACGTCTTTGATGCAATAAATTAATTAAGCAGTCTGGAATCGTTTGCTGATGACAAATACCCCTGACTTCGGCGTATGCCATAAAACGATTGAGGCATTTTTAGTTTTCTAAAGCGAACTTCCGTACAAAAGAACCGCTTCCCTTTGAAACTCGCTTTTGGAAGTCCAATTACCGATTGCCGCCGTAATAGCTATTTTGAGTTTAGTGCTAGAAAATTCCCTGCTTGGAGAAATGAGCTGATACATAAATGCTTTAAAATGTTATATCCGCGTAAAATCATTATTTTAATTAAATTATTATTAATATTTTTATATTAATATTATTCTAACTATTCTATAATTATTAATATTATTCTAATTATTCTATTAATATTATTCTAATTATTCTATAATTATTAATATAATTCTAATTATTCTATAATTATTAATGTTATTCTATAATTATTAATATTATTCTATAATTATTCCAATTATTCTATAATTATTCCAATTATTCTATAATTATTAATATTATTCCAATTATTCTATAATTATTAATATTATTCCATAATTATTCTATAATTATTAATATTATTCTAATTATTCTATAATTATTAATATTATTCTAATTATTCTATAATTATTAATATTATTCTAATTATTCTATAATTATTAATATTATTCTAATTATTCTAATTCTTAATATTCTTATTATTATTTTGTTTTACGGAGTAACAATTGTAGAAGGAGAAAATAACACAGAATACTGCTCACTCAAGTGACGGAGTTTTCTGTTGCAAATTGATGAACATGTTGAGTTTACTTTGACCTACAGCGTTTTGGATGTTAAAATGAGCATTATTGATGTAAGCAAAGGAATAATGGTTAGGCTAAAAGTGTCGTTCATTTTAAAATACAATAAATCCATTGCTAAGGGTATATAAATTCCTATTTCACGGCCCAAGTTAAACCTTAGTTCATTTACTCTCACGAAAATTTGGTCATTATTACAAATGGATTCAGTATTAGTAGTCATTTTAGTGTCACATTGTCCACAGAAACATGTAAGTAGTGACACCACAGAAATGTGTAAGTAGTGATACAGCTATGTGCACTTATATGCATTATTACACTGCTGGACAATTGCTAAGGGCGGATCATAAACGGCTATATAGCGCATAAAAAACTAAGTGTGGTTGGATGCCAAGTGAAATAAAATAATGTCAGAATGCCAGGACATTACAAGAAAGACAATTTATTGTGCTCTGAAATCCAGAAGGCTTTGGAACGTGTTCAAGGGACAAACAGGCCGTTTTGTGCAGAATACGTAAACGTGATAAAAATGTAATTACCGTCCGCAGGCGTTCCGGCGTAAGATGTCAATACGGGATATGGCCACCATGGAGGGCGATGCAAGATTACACACGTCGTAATTTATCCCATTCCTCTGTCAGTGCACGGATGAGGGTGTTCTTGTTTATTGGAGGGCATTGGCGACCAGCAAGACTCCTCCACAAAGCATCCCACACATTTTCAATGGGATTCAGATCTGGAGAACGTGCTGGCCATACGAGGCGTTGAATATCCTCGCTCTCAAGACACTCCTGGACAGCGACTGTTCGATGACATGTTGCGTTGTCGTCCATGAAAATGAATCTATCACCGACAGCACCACGGAACATGCGAACATGAGGTAGCAGAACATCATTAATATATCGTTGGCCAGTCATAGTCCCAGTTGGAAGCACATAGAGGGACGTACGGTCATTGATCATGATGCCAGCCCATACCATGACACTACATGTCGGATATCGGTCCCTTTCCTGTATGTTTGCTGGACAATATGCAGTACCACTATCACGCCAGATCAGTTGTCGTTGACAATCAGACGATAGACTGTATCTACTTTCATCTGAGAAGAGGACAGCAGACCAGTCGTTATCAGTCCAATTGCGATGTTGATGGCACCATTGCAAACGGGCGGTACGGTGACTTCTGGACAATGGGATGCACACAACAGGACGGCGGGCGTATAGTCCTCCTTCATGCAAACGTCTGGCGACAGTTTTTCGGGAGATCCTCTTGCCAGTAGCAGCCATAAACTGATTTGCTACCTCACTAGCTGTGCTGCGCCGGTGTCTTTTTGTTGATAGCACTATGTACCGATCTTCTGCAGGTGTGGTACTATGAACACGACCTCCCCCGTGACGTTTGCTACACTCTCCATTTGTTTGAAATGATTTCCAAAGCCTTGAAACAACACTGTGGCTGACGTCGAACTCCCTGGTAACATCTGTTATTTTTCGCCTTTCTTCAATCTTACCAATAATACGGCCTCGCGTAAAATCATCTAGGTGATGTCGGGAAGACATACTGAAAATGTCAAGTTCGTCAATTGATTCTTTCCCTTTCAACTTTGCGTTTGAACAACAACGGTCAATACGCGTCAAATCCTTTATATCTCTTATCAGCGCTATGACGTTGCGAACAAGTTCGGCAATCCAAAATTTGCATACGCACAACACGTCTTACTGTATCTCGCACTTATGCTAATTTCCACATTTTCCTGCCTTCCATTTTATGGTTGGTATCGTTGCTATTGTCATCCGTCCTTAGCAAATGTCCGGCAGTGTAGAAGTACAAGTGATCATTCAGTTATAGATAATGTTTAGTTTATGTGCTTCTCTCTCCAATTGTGAGCATGCATGCTGGCGGAGAACTAGGGAACACAGAACAATTTTGAGCGAGGTATTCTCGCAGGGAGATATCAACATACCTCAAATAAATGCGGGTCGGAACGAATTCAGTAAACTGCCATTTATTTTTGCTAATTGAAATTTTAACCTAATTCCTTTTCCTGTTCGTTTGCTAGCCGCGTGTATCGTAATTTAAAATGCATCAACGAGTGAAAGGAATGGTGGCCGCCCCTGTGGCGCAGTGGTCTAAGCGGTGATGCGTGGATGTTGTGTTTGTATTTACGGCACTGGTTCTCTACCTTCCTTGGAACCATTGGCCCTAAATTAGGGACGGGCGACTGCTTATACCCCAGAGAGTTACTCGTTAAACCCCTAACCAAGAAAGAAAAGGATTGTGATAAAAGTCGTTATTTTATGTCGTGGAGTTAACTTTTATCGATGCAGCCAGTTCGCCAGGATAGTTAAGAATAACATCGTCCTACATACGAAAATTTGGTTCTCGTTGTTGGACGGTAGAATATTTTAGTTTTGCGAAAATTTGGCCGCACGGATGATTGCTCATTCTGTCTTTTAACGAATTTCTGTGCTTTCCATGTGAATTGGAGGAATTTCTTTGCGGCTTTCTGTGAAGTATATTATGATAAAATGTATTTTCATAAGTCAGTCAGAGTAAAATATTATAATATCGGATGATTCTGCTGTTGTGTGTTTAACCTTTCCATTTTTTCTTTTTCTTATGTTTTCATTTTTGTTGCTTTTGTACGGTAGCTTTGAATTTAGGGAGAAGCCCTGAATTGAAAGGTAATTAATAATTCCAGCTGCTTTCCGTTTTCTGCTGATTTAAGTTGAGAGATTGAGAAAAACGCAAACAACGGAAGCGTGTATCCAATAATTTTCCTGGATTTTTTTCCCTTCATATTCCTAAGTCTTGCGGTAAGTCGAGATTCACTTAGCGCAGGCAGCGGCAGACGCGGTGCGGTATGAAAACGGAGACTTCACGGAAGAAAACAGGTCGATGGCCAAGGACGTAACCGGTTCAGTCCGGATCGTGAGATCACGTGATACTTTGTGGGTAGAAAGAGAGCAGCAGCTGCAGAAGAGAAGCCAGCTGCTTTGATGGAATGAGTGAGCTCCGGAGAGGAGGAGGCAGATTTTCAACAATCACGATTGTTCTTGCAGGAAAAACGGAGCTTCACTTTTTAAAAGGTTAAAGCAAGCTGTCTTCGGCACGGCCATAATATTTCCTCACACACACTGTAGATGAGTCAACTTATGAACACTAATACAATGTACTTAACAACTGAATACATAGTTTTTTATTATATTGTGTGTTTTGAGACTGGATACCGAAAAGTTGGACTCCGTAAAAATAAATTAAACAATAATAATGTCTTATCAGGCGGATATTAAGAAAAAAAAGCATACTTCTAGTCTCAGCTTTCGAATACGGAATTCTAAATGAAATAATTGCAACATGTTGCTTTTAGTTTTTCAATAACGTCATGTCGTCATATACACGATTTTGGTATTGTATTTTACACGATTTTGGTATTGTATTTTACACGATTTTGGTATTGTATTACCACGCCATCGAAAGAGGACGTGAACCATTGTGTCGGCGATTTGCCACAATGGAATATTTATTATTAATAAATACTTCCGGAATTTACATGTTTAAGAAATATGAAAACGCCTAGGGAATTAACAACTTTGAGTTCGGATTTCCTATCCATTATAGAAATTCCGTGCTTAAAGTTGCGGATAAATTACGCGTTGTGTTTCATCTAAATCGTAGCGGGAATTCCGCTTAAACTTAGGTGCCGCAAAAGTTAGGTTAAGGCCAGCAGATAGCATGCTACTAGAAGGTAAATATACCATACATATATTATGCACAGCATAAAACGTGAAAAACTGCAGATATAGAATTTACGACAAAAGGGTAACGTTAAAATAAGATGCTTATTCTGAATAAATGCTGCTTAAAACTAACACATGTTTTCGGATGGAAGTGATTATTTTATTTAAATCATTTTCTAAAGAGTTGTTACTTTTCAAGTTATCCCTAGCCTGCTTCTAGCAAACTTTCAGTTACAATTTTATCATGGTGCACGTATTGAGAAATTTCCCATTTATGATAGGAAGGGATATGATACCTCGCATAGAACATGCAGTATAGACAGTGAAAATTCATCTTACCCAATCTCTAGGTCGTCGATATCTCCGAGGTCTTCCCGGAATGGGTCTCTTCCACGTTACTTTTCTCGACAACTCCAAAGTTTACTTCTTCAACATACCTCCGTTCTCTCCATAGCAGTGCCAAAAACTCCAAAAAAAAAAAAAAAAAAACCTCTCTCTCTCTCTCTCTCTCTCTCTCTCTCTCTCTCCTTCCTTTTTTTTCTTTTAAACCCCAATTCCCTTATATTTTCTTGTACAAAGGGCCAAATTTGTCGCTTGTACAAAGGGCCAATTTTGTAGGTGTAGCCAAATTTGTGGGTGTTACCGATAATTTTGATTGGAAGTTACCTGGTTTCCCAGGCCCGCGATTGACAGGCAAGCTATCTATGGTATTCCAAAGGGGTTCAGGGGTCGCCATTAGTTTACCTGGTCTGTCACTATACGTAACATTTCTTGTTGTGGAATTTTGGTAATATAAACGGCCTATTACTCGTAACAACAGAAAAGAGACCCACCTACTCGTTTGCTTTAATCGAGGGCCTACGCTGGGTGAAAGGGAAACTGGCATTACATTGTTATATTGCTGTTTTGTGGAAGAGTCGATGGCTGCTAGTAGTAGAAAAGGACGGATTCTGGCTAAAACCGGAGCCATAGACTTAACATTAGGTGTCGGCCGGAGCAGCCGGAGCCAGCCGGAGCAAGCTGCAGCCGAGCAAACGGAGGGGGCGTGGTCAGTAGCAGCCTCCAATTCCCTGTTGCAATTTTTTCCCCCCGACCGAAGTGTGTGCTTATCTCCGAAGATAGTAGTATTTATTGGACTTTGTCGAATTTTGGGGGAAATCAATGAAGGTTTATTCCTTTTTTTTAATTTAATGAAGGTTTATTCATTATTTATTTTCCCCTCTCTCGACCCCATCCCCTTAGATTATTGTTATGTAAAACGTTTTTTCCCTCGTAATTTGTTGATGTATTTTTTTCAATTAATTTTCATGAATTCCTCATGCGTCTTCCCTAATGAAAATTATGTAGGGTAAGTATTAATTAATCATTTCTCTTTTTTTTCTCGAATAATACGGTCATGTCCTCATCTCAAGAAATGTTATTATGATATCTTATTTTTGTTCATAAATGTTTGATTTTGAGGGATGGCAACGCCCGAGTGGGAAAGGGGTTGGATATAGGGGGATGGCAACTCGATGTGTTGCCCCCTAGCGGTGCTTCTTGGAACTTTCGATTGATCTTTGATTTTGAGGGATGGCAACGCCCGAGTGGGAAAGGGGTTGGAAATAGGGGATGGCAACTCGATGTGTTGCCCCCTAGCGGTGCTTCTTGGAACTTTCGATTGATCTTTGATTTTGAGGGATGGCAACGCCCGAGTGGGAAAGGGGTTGGATATAGGGGGATGGCAACTCGATGTGTTGCCCCCTAGCGGTGCTTCTTGGAACTTTCGATTGATCTTTGATTTTGAGGGATGGCAACGCCCGAGTGGGAAAGGGGTTGGATATAGGGGGATGGCAACTCGATGTGTTGCCCCCTAGCGGTGCTTCTTGGAACTTTCGATTGATCTTTGATTTTGAGGGATGGCAACGCCCGAGTGGGAAAGGGGTTGGATATAGGGGGATGGCAACTCGATGTGTTGCCCCCTAGCGGTGCTTCTTGGAACTTTCGATTGATCTTTGATTTTGAGGGATGGCAACGGCCGAGTGGGAAAGGGGTTGGATATAGGGGGATGTCAACTCGATGTGCTGCCCCCTAGCGGTGCTTCTTGGAACTTTCGATTGATCTTTGATTTTGAGGGATGGCAACGGCCGAGTGGGAAAGGGGTTGGATATAGGGGGATGTCAACTCGATGTGCTGGCCCCTAGCGGTGCTTCTTGGAACTTTCGATTGATCTTTGATTTTGAGGGATGGCAACGGCCGAGTGGGAAAGGTGTTGGATATAGGGGGATGCCAATTCGATGTACTACCCCCTAGCGATGCTTCTTGGAACTTTCGATGGATCTTTGATTTTGGGGGATGGCAACGACCGAGTGGGGAAAGAGCACTGCGTAGGTGTTAGATATGATGATGCTTCTTGGAACTTTATTATTTCGATGGATCTTTGATTTTGAGGGATGGCAACGACTGAGTGGGGTCCGTTGGGAATTTCTGCATTTATTCCTGTGTTTTGCAAGCAAGATTTCTCCCCCTCTTCAATACTATTTTTCCCCCGGAGGAAATTTTTACGTAACGATGCTGGGGAATTTTCTTTCCAAGGGAATAAAAATGCTCCTGAGGTCTTAGCGAGGTTCTAACTCACGATGATTTGGTTTCCAAAAATAGTCAGGGGGTCAAATGGTTTTCGTGTACTATGTATTCCCTATATATATATTTTTAAATTACTTTTACGTTATTTCTTCATGTGTTTTTATATATTTTTTGTATGTTCTGAGGGAGTTTTTTCGTGTAGATGTAATGAATTTTCTGGGGAACTTTTCTTTTTCCTCCATTCAATTTTATTTCAGACCATGAGACGAGGAAATGCTTCTTTAGAAATGATTTCGTTCTTGTTCGCAGTAATTACTGGACATAGACTTCATGTTAATTCTGAGTCTTTCACCCCTGCAATAATATTTTCTCGTAATTTTTTCGTATGTTCAAGAACTCTACAGATCTTTCCCAGTTAAAATTCTGCTCAAACAATATTTTCGGTCTTTATTTCCTTATAGCTTCCCAATTTCCGATATTTTTCTTCCTCTATCTTTGAAATTTCATTAAATTTCTGAATAGGTCAGGATTCTTTTTTTTTCTTGGACAAACTTATGAGTCCTTTTATTCACACTATCTTTTTTTTTCATTTCATTTCAGCAAACGATTATTTTAGATGCAACAAATCGTCAGATTTTGGTTTCCTTATATAGCATATTTTCCAACCTGCTTAAAAATATTCCTCAAAGCTTGCATGTATGTCAAATATAGATTTTTTTATTCTTTCGTAGTTAGCCATACTTTTCGTGGACTGCCTCGACAGGAAAGCATTCAATGTCAAGACATACAATCTAAAACCTTTTTCTTTCGATGAAATTTGTATTCTTTGGGCTGAATAATTTTCTGTCTCGTCCGAAAAAACATTCATTCTAGAGGCAAAGCGACTAATTCCGTTCTTCCCATAAACATTATTTTTTTATTTATTTGATATTCAGAGTTGTATACATTTACTATCCAAAAAAGAGATATATTTAATGTAAAGGTATATTCTTCCAAGCTGGGGAAATATATGTATATATTAGTTCATTTCCAGTTAAAGGAAATGCATCTTTAAATTTCAATATGAAAAAGAAGCCCTATAAGTGAAAGCTCAACCTAAAGACGGATAGATTGTTCACACTCTCTCTACTCTATGACATTTCTTTACTGAATGAACCATGACCTTTTTTTTTTCATGAACTGCTTTAAAATCTTCGTTCTCACTTTACTATTGTCAGATTCCATGTCCCTCCAGTTCTTTACTTATTCAATTTTAATTTATTAAGAGAGTAGAACTCTTTTAGGCTTTCGAAGTACTTTCAAGTCTTTCATTACGAAAATGTTCATTGTCATGAAAGAAGCCATAATCGAGATGATTTATTATCGTTTCAATGAAAGTGTTTGCGCATTCATTGCTATGATGTCAGATTTCATTTTCTTATACTTCGAACAGAAATGAGTTTGAATCATTCGTCGAGAAAACATTTCTTTCATATATATATATATTTTTGCCTCCGAATCAAACGAACTCAAAAAATAAGAGACGCACTTTAATATTTTTTTTCCTCTTATGAGAGGAATACGGGAATATGATACCAAAATTAAAGAATAAAGAATATCGACTTTCTTCTCAACACCTTACATCTACGTTTTTTTTTATTTTTTTTATTTTCAATAAGCTATTTCTATATTTTTACAACTGAATAGAATTATTTATTGAAAAATTCTAAGTAAGACGAAAAATGGTTTTGTTGATTTCCTAAGAGGATGATTTTGGAAATTTTCGTTTTCTGGTAATTGTAAAAATCTCATAGAATAACATGGGAAAACTAGCATGCATAAAAGACTGTTTTGGATCGAGTAAATTGAAAGAATTTTACAAAGTTCATTTCAGAAAAGTACATTCCTTCCTAGTGTCAAAAACGAATCACTTCGTTTTTTCTAAGATACACTTTGGAATCTTATAAAAGTGCATAGGGTCAAAAACGATTTTGATGATTTTACTAAGATGACAGATTTCGGATTTCTTATGATAGAAAATACAGTGAATTTCCCATTGAATAACATGGGAAACTGCGAAATTTAAGAAGCACGTTTTCGTTCAAGTAAAATATTTTAAAAGTCTTTTTCGAATCAGTTGAAAACAGACAGGATGTGTTTCTGAACAGTTCATTATTTCCTAAAATCAAAACGAATCACTTCGTTTTTTTTTGTTTGTTTTTTTCTTTCCTAATGTACGTTTCTGAAAGAAGTAAAAATAGTTTAGCTAGAAAATCGGAAAGATATTTTTATGAATCCTAGACTGTTTATTTACGTATAGCTAGAGGGTCTTCAGTGAGAGCACTTATTCTCTTTTCAAACTAAGAGAATGAAGTGTAGTCAATTTGAAAAAAAAATTCAAACTCCCCTAAATTTAGCCTTTTGTCCTGGTTTCGACTCAATACTGTAAAGCATTGCTCTCAGACCAGTTGAATTCCTGGCCCTTAATGAAATACATTAAGGCTTTCCCTTAAAAATAAGCAATCTCTTCTTCAATACCAGATCCCCAATAAATTTCTTTAAGAGTTATTCATTCACCCTTTTACTTTTAAAAACTTGAAATTCATTATTATAACTCATTACAAAAAATGGAACTCATTCATACAGAAAAAATATAAATGAATAAAAATAAATAAAGTAGTCCTAAAGGACTGTTTTTCTGGGTCCCCTTCATACAGCTGCTCCATGGTCGGTATAAGGACATTTTTTTTTGCCTGCTAATATCTCAGCACATTGACTTCACAGTCTCTAGCAAGTTCTTTACAATTATGCTTTCCAAGAACGCTTTGGACGGGACATGGTCTCCAGTGACTGCAACAAAAGATTCTGCTAGAATCTTGGGGTTAAGCAATGCAACGGCATCATCGAAATACTTTTGCCACTTGGATTCGGGGGTGGCATATGCACAGACAGCTGTGGGCCGTGATGTTTGCGAATATGCGATTTGGTGGTTGGTGGCACTCCATACAATAATATAAGTTATTGACATGTTCCTGAAGGCGATCCCTTACCATGTCAGCAAGCATGATGAAAAACTCTTCATCTGAGATGGAAGCAACAGGGGAAGAAGTCCTTGGATGGTGCAAAACAGCCTTTCTAAAGACAGGTCCAAATAGTAGTTGAGTAATGCTGTCCCATATTTTTCCACATTGATCAATAAGAGTTCCAAATTGTTGACAAGTCAGCTTTATCGGAACAGGATTCAATCGACGAAAACCATGAATTCTGGGGAAAGCACTTCTAACGTGTAACTGCCAGAAGCATCTAAGAGGGAAGGACAGCAGGAAACGATAAGTTCACGATTAATCAAGATGTCACAATTCATGCCTTGAATCCAGTGTGATTTTCCCATGAATTTTCGGAACGTTGAAGCTGACATTGTTATTCCATTCTTAGAAGGGTAGAAAGATTCCCCATCTTTCCTATAACTTCGAATATGAACTCGGACCGTGTTGTTAAAATCGCATACTCTTGCAAACGTGTTTTCACCTAAATGAAAATGATGAGGTGCAAGATTTTTCATAGAAATTCTTGGGAGAATAACTTCTCCACACGATTTGAGCTTTAAAGGAACGGACTCACATACCTTCTTAGCGAGAGTAGCAGAAATTTCAGCACTTTGCTTCATCGTGGAAATGGAATCGGTAGCGCTCAAAGCATCAGACAAAAATGAAATGACTCGTTTGAAGACTAAAGACAAACTGAAGGAACAGCTCTTATTCTAAGTCAAAACTGAGAAGAGGTTGGAGTTCGTCACTTGTTTACTGCTTGAGAGGGAAAGAGCAGAGTCATGGGGTAAAGAACACTCGGTTATCTTCTTTCTAAAGGTCAAATTCAATCTTATGTTTGGAGCATTCTTTTGTCGAGGCAGACCATGACTCCAATACGAATTAGTTGGTGGCAGGATCTGTAGTAACGTTCCAGATCTCAAAGATAAGGAAACTGGTTTAAACCCGTTTCGCTTGAAAACAAGAGTCTCTTTCCTGTCCGAGAGATACTGGTGTAATACAAGACAAAGGATCTAATTCAGCTTCGTCATCACGATGATCACCGATTTGGTTATCACCATTTCTTATAAAAGTGCATGGGGATCAAAAAACGATTTTGATGATTTTACTAAGATGACAGATTTCGAATTTCTTATGATAGAAAATACAGTGAATTTCCCATTGAATAACATGGGAAACTACGAAATTTAAGAAGCACGTTTTCGTCCAAGTAAAATATTTTAAAAGGTAATCAGTTGAAAACAGACAGGGTGTGTTTCTGAACAGATCATTATTTCCTAAAATCAAAACGAGTCACTTCGTTTTTTCCTAACGTACGTTTCTGAAAGAAGTAAAAATAGTTTAGCTAGAAAATTGGAAAGAATTTTTTATGAATCCTAGACTGTTTATTTTTTTTATAACTAGAGGAGTCGTCAGTGAGAGCACTTATTCTCTTTACAAACTAAGAGAATGAAGTGTAGTCAGTTTGAAAAAAATTTCAAACTCCTCTAAATTTAGTCTTTTGTCCTGGTTTCGACTCAATACTGTAAAGCATTGCTCTCAGACCAGTTGAATTCCTGGCCCTTAATGAAATACATTAAGCCTTTCCCTTAAAAATAAGCAATCTCTTCTTCAATACCAGATCCCCAATAAATTTCTTTAAGAGTTATTCATTCATCCTTTTACTTTTAAAACTTGAAATTCGTTATTATTTAACTCCTTATAAAAATGAAACACATTCACACTTTTACTTTAAAAAACTTGAAATAACTTCATACAAAAATGAAACCCATTCACTTTTTTACTTTTAAAATTATATAAAAAATAGATGATACAGAACATAGGTTCACTTTCTCATTCACACTCATGCATACAGAAAACAAAACTAAATAGTGCTATTTGAGCTTGCATGGAGGAGCTAGTGAGAATAGCTCACATCCTTCAACAGTTTTAGTCCAATTGAATGATAGATGGAGGTTTTTCCCACCCATCTTGACACCTCCATGCAAGCTCAAATAGCACTATTTAATTTTGTTTTCTGTATGCATGAGTGTGAATGAGAAAGTGAACCTATGTTCTGTATCATCTATTTTTTATATAATTTTAAAAGTAAAAAAGTGAATGGGTTTCATTTTTGTATGAAGTTATTTCAAGTTTTTTAAAGTAAAAGTGTGAATTTGTTTCATTTTTATAAGGAGTTAAATAATAACGAATTTCAAGTTTTAAAAGTAAAAGGATGAATGAATAACTCTTAAAGAAATTTATTGGGGATCTGGTATTGAAGAAGAGATTGCTTATTTTTAAGGGAAAGGCTTAATGTATTTCATTAAGGGCCAGGAATTCAACTGGTCTGAGAGCAATGCTTTACAGTATTGAGTCGAAACCAGGACAAAAGACTAAATTTAGAGGAGTTTGAAATTTTTTTTCAAACTGACTACACTTCATTCTCTTAGTTTGTAAAGAGAATAAGTGCTCTCACTGACGACTCCTCTAGTTATAAAAAAAATAAACAGTCTAGGATTCATAAAAAATTCTTTCCAATTTTCTAGCTAAACTATTTTTACTTCTTTCAGAAACGTACGTTAGAAAAAAACGAAGTGACTCGTTTTGATTTTAGGAAATAATGATCTGTTCAGAAACACACCCTGTCTGTTTTCAACTGATTACCTTTTAAAATATTTTACTTGGACGAAAACGTGCTTCAAATTTCGTAGTTTCCCATGTTATTCAATGGGAAATTCACTGTATTTTCTATCATAAGAAATTCGAAATCTGTCATCTTAGTAAAATCATCAAAATCGTTTTTTGATCCCCATGCACTTTTATAAGAAATGGTGATAACCAAATCGGTGATCATCGTGATGACGAAGCTGAATTAGATCCTTTGTCTTGTATTACACCAGTATCTCTCGGACAGGAAAGAGACTCTTGTTTTCAAGCGAAACGGGTTTAAACCAGTTTCCTTATCTTTGAGATCTGGAACGTTACTACAGATCCTGCCACCAACTAATTCGTATTGGAGTCATGGTCTGCCTCGACAAAAGAATGCTCCAAACATAAGATTGAATTTGACCTTTAGAAAGAAGATAACCGAGTGTTCTTTACCCCATGACTCTGCTCTTTCCCTCTCAAGCAGTAAACAAGTGACGAACTCCAACCTCTTCTCAGTTTTGACTTAGAATAAGAGCTGTTCCTTCAGTTTGTCTTTAGTCTTCAAACGAGTCATTTCATTTTTGTCTGATGCTTTGAGCGCTACCGATTCCATTTCCACGATGAAGCAAAGTGCTGAAATTTCTGCTACTCTCGCTAAGAAGGTATGTGAGTCCGTTCCTTTAAAGCTCAAATCGTGTGGAGAAGTTATTCTCCCAAGAATTTCTATGAAAAATCTTGCACCTCATCATTTTCATTTAGGTGAAAACACGTTTGCAAGAGTATGCGATTTTAACAACACGGTCCGAGTTCATATTCGAAGTTATAGGAAAGATGGGGAATCTTTCTACCCTTCTAAGAATGGAATAACAATGTCAGCTTCAACGTTCCGAAAATTCATGGGAAAATCACACTGGATTCAAGGCATGAATTGTGACATCTTGATTAATCGTGAACTTATCGTTTCCTGCTGTCCTTCCCTCTTAGATGCTTCTGGCAGTTACACGTTAGAAGTGCTTTCCCCCAGAATTCATGGTTTTCGTCGATTGAATCCTGTTCCGATAAAGCTGACTTGTCAACAATTTGGAACTCTTATTGATCAATGTGGAAAAATATGGGACAGCATTACTCAACTACTATTTGGACCTGTCTTTAGAAAGGCTGTTTTGCACCATCCAAGGACTTCTTCCCCTGTTGCTTCCATCTCAGATGAAGAGTTTTTCATCATGCTTGCTGACATGGTAAGGGATCGCCTTCAGGAACATGTCAATAACTTATATTATTGTATGGAGTGCCACCAACCACCAAATCGCATATTCGCAAACATCACGGCCCACAGCTGTGCATATGCCACCCCCGAATCCAAGTGGCAAAAGTATTTCGATGATGCCGTTGCATTGCTTAACCCCAAGATTCTAGCAGAATCTTTTGTTGCAGTCACTGGAGACCATGTCCCGTCCAAAGCGTTCTTGGAAAGCATAATTGTAAAGAACTTGCTAGAGACTGTGAAGTCAATGTGCTGAGATATTAGCAGGCAAAAAAAATTCCTTATACCGACCATGGAGCAGCTGTATGAAGGGGACCCAGAAAAACAGTCCTTTTTTAGGACTACTTTATTTATTTTTATTCATTTATATTTTTTCTGTATGAATGAGTTCCATTTTTTGTAATGAGTTATAATAATGAATTTCAAGTTTTTAAAAGTAAAAGGGTGAATGAATAACTCTTAAAGAAATTTATTGGGGATCTGGTATTGAAGAAGAGATTGCTTATTTTTAAGGGAAAGCCTTAATGTATTTCATTAAGGGCCAGGAATTCAACTGGTCTGAGAGCAATGCTTTACAGTATTGAGTCGAAACCAGGACAAAAGGCTAAATTTAGGGGAGTTTGAATTTTTTTTTCAAACTGACTACACTTCATTCTCTTAGTTTGAAAAGAGAATAAGTGCTCTCACTGAAGACCCTCTAGCTATACGTAAATAAACAGTCTAGGATTCATAAAAAGATCTTTCCAATTTTCTACCTAAACTATTTTTACTTCTTTCAGAAACGTACATTAGGAAAGAAAAAAACAAAAAAAAAAAAACGAAGTGATTCGTTTTGATTTTAGGAAATAATGAACTGTTCAGAAACACACCCTGTCTGTTTTCAACTGATTCGAAAAAAGACTTTTAAAATATTTTACTTGAACGAAAACGTGCTTTTTAAATTTCGCAGTTTCCCATGTTATTCAATGGGAAATTCACTGTATTTTCTATCATAAGAAATCCGAAATCTGTCATCTTAGTAAAATCATCAAAATCGTTTTTGACCCTATGCACTTTTATAAGATTCCAAAGTGTATCTTAGAAAAAACGAAGTGATTCGTTTTTGACACTAGGAAGGAATGTACTTTTCTGAAATGAACTTTGTAAAATTCTTTCAATTTACTCGATCCAAAACAGTCTTTTATGCATGCTAGTTTTCCCATGTTATTCTATGAGATTTTTACAATTACCAGAAAACGAAAATTTCAAAATCATCCTCTTAGGAAATCAACAAAACCATTTTTCGTCTTACTTAGAATTTTTCAATAAATAATTCTATTCAGTTGTAAAAATATAGAAATAGCTTATTGAAAATAAAAAAATAAAAAAAAACGTAGATGTAAGGTGTTGAGAAGAAAGTCGATATTCTTTATTCTTTAATTTTGGTATCATATTCCCGTATTCCTCTCATAAGAGGAAAAAAAATATTAAAGTGCGTCTCTTATTTTTTGAGTTCGTTTGATTCGGAGGCAAAAATATATATATATATGAAAGAAATGTTTTCTCGACGAATGATTCAAACTCATTTCTGTTCGAAGTATAAGAAAATGAAATCTGACATCATAGCAATGAATGCGCAAACACTTTCATTGAAACGATAATAAATCATCTCGATTATGGCTTCTTTCATGACAATGAACATTTTCGTAATGAAAGACTTGAAAGTACTTCGAAAGCCTAAAAGAGTTCTACTCTCTTAATAAATTAAAATTGAATAAGTAAAGAACTGGAGGGACATGGAATCTTACAATAGTAAAGTGAGAACGAAGATTTTAAAGCAGTTCATGAAAAAAAAAAGGTCATGGTTCATTCAGTAAAGAAATGTCATAGAGTAGAGAGAGTGTGAACAATCTATCCGTCTTTAGGTTGAGCTTTCACTTATAGGGCTTCTTTTTTCATATTGAAATTTAAAGATGCATTTCCTTTAACTGGAAATGAACTAATATATACATATATTTCCCCAGCTTGGAAGAATATACCTTTACATTAAATATATCTCTTTTTTGGATAGTAAATGTATACAACTCTGAATATCAAATAAATAAAAAAATAATGTTTATGGGAAGAACGGAATTAGTCGCTTTGCCTCTAGAATGAATGTTTTTTCGGACGAGACAGAAAATTATTCAGCCCAAAGAATACAAATTTCATCGAAAGAAAAAGGTTTTAGATTGTATGTCTTGACATTGAATGCTTTCCTGTCGAGGCAGTCCACGAAAAGTATGGCTAACTACGAAAGAATAAAAAAATGTATATTTGACATACATGCAAGCTTTGAGGAATATTTTTAAGCAGGTTGGAAAATATGCTATATAAGGAAACCAAAATCTGACGATTTGTTGCATCTAAAATAATCGTTTGCTGAAATGAAATGAAAAAAAAAGATAGTGTGAATAAAAGGACTCATAAGTTTGTCCAAGAAAAAAAGAATCCTGACCTATTCAGAAATTTAATGAAATTTCAAAGATAGAGGAAGAAAAATATCGGAAATTGGGAAGCTATAAGGAAATAAAGACCGAAAATATTGTTTGAGCAGAATTTTAACTGGGAAAGATCTGTAGAGTTCTTGAACATACGAAAAAATTACGAGAAAATATTATTGCAGGGGTGAAAGACTCAGAATTAACATGAAGTCTATGTCCAGTAATTACTGCGAACAAGAACGAAATCATTTCTAAAGAAGCATTTCCTCGTCTCATGGTCTGAAATAAAATTGAATGGAGGAAAAAGAAAAGTTCCCCAGAAAATTCATTACATCTACACGAAAAAACTCCCTCAGAACATACAAAAAATATATAAAAACACATGAAGAAATAACGTAAAAGTAATTTAAAAATATATATATAGGGAATACGTAGTACACGAAAACCATTTGACCCCTGACTATTTTTGGAAACCAAATCATCGTGAGTTAGAACCTCGCTAAGACCTTAGGAGCATTTTTATTCCCTTGGAAAGAAAATTCCCCAGCATCGTTACGTAAAAATTTTCTCCGGGGGAAAAATAGTATTGAAGAGGGGGAGAAATCTTGCTTGCAAAACACAGGAATAAATGCAGAAATTCCCAACGGACCCCACTCAGTCGTTGCCATCCCTCAAAATCAAAGATCCATCGAAATAATAAAGTTCCAAGAAGCATCATCATATCTAACACCTACGCAGTGCTCTTTCCCCACTCGGTCGTTGCCATCCCTCAAAATCAAAGATCCATCGAAAGTTCCAAGAAGCATCGCTAGGGGGTAGTACATCGAATTGGCATCCCCCTATATCCAACACCTTTCCCACTCGGCCGTTGCCATCCCTCAAAATCAAAGATCAATCGAAAGTTCCAAGAAGCACCGCTAGGGGGCAGCACATCGAGTTGACATCCCCCTATATCCAACCCCTTTCCCACTCGGCCGTTGCCATCCCTCAAAATCAAAGATCAATCGAAAGTTCCAAGAAGCACCGCTAGGGGGCAACACATCGAGTTGACATCCCCCTATATCCAACCCCTTTCCCACTCGGGCGTTGCCATCCCTCAAAATCAAAGATCAATCGAAAGTTCCAAGAAGCACCGCTAGGGGGCAACACATCGAGTTGCCATCCCCCTATATCCAACCCCTTTCCCACTCGGGCGTTGCCATCCCTCAAAATCAAAGATCAATCGAAAGTTCCAAGAAGCACCGCTAGGGGGCAACACATCGAGTTGCCATCCCCCTATATCCAACCCCTTTCCCACTCGGGCGTTGCCATCCCTCAAAATCAAAGATCAATCGAAAGTTCCAAGAAGCACCGCTAGGGGGCAACACATCGAGTTGCCATCCCCCTATTTCCAACCCCTTTCCCACTCGGGCGTTGCCATCCCTCAAAATCAAAGATCAATCGAAAGTTCCAAGAAGCACCGCTAGGGGGCAACACATCGAGTTGCCATCCCCCTATATCCAACCCCTTTCCCACTCGGGCGTTGCCATCCCTCAAAATCAAACATTTATGAACAAAAATAAGATATCATAATAACATTTCTTGAGATGAGGACATGACCGTATTATTCGAGAAAAAAAGAGAAATGATTAATTAATACTTACCCTACATAATTTTCATTAGGGAAGACGCATGAGGAATTCATGAAAATTAATTGAAAAAAAATACATCAACAAATTACGAGGGAAAAAACGTTTTACATAACAATAATCTAAGGGGATGGGGTCGAGAGAGGGGAAAATAAATAATGAATAAACCTTCATTAAATTAAAAAAAAGGAATAAACCTTCATTGATTTCCCCCCAAAATTCGACAAAGTCCAATAAATACTACTATCTTCGGAGATAAGCACACACTTCGGTCGGGGGGAAAAAATTGCAACAGGGAATTGGAGGCTGCTACTGACCACGCCCCCTCCGTTTGCTCGGCTGCAGCTTGCTCCGGCTGGCTCCGGCTGCTCCGGCCGACACCTAATGTTAAGTCTATGGCTCCGGTTTTAGCCAGAATCCGTCCTTTTCTACTACTGCTGCTCCTTCATAGCCTTTTCCCTGTCCAAGGGATTTCTGGGCAGTAGACAACTTTTGTTCGTGTCGCGCACAGGGTTTTCTGTGTTTTTGTTGTTGTGTCCCTTTCGCTAAAGAAACAAGTTAGTAAAATCATGCAACATACCAGAAATCCTTACTCAAGTTATGAGAATAATGGCTGTGGAATAAATCTCGGTCCTGGGCCTTTGATCCCATTTTGATGATATTCAACAGAACCGGTTCAGTATACCTCCGAAATAACATTATAATGTTTTGTCGTAATCGGAGCACTTTTACGTAAGTTATGTATGATGCATAAGAGCTATGGAATAGATCCCGCTCCTACGTCCTAACCTTTGACCTCATTTCACCCATTTTCAATAGGGTTTATCCCCAGGTAGTCCCCTACCACATACTAAAATTTCATCGAAATCGAACCATTTTTACGCGAGTTATCTTGCGGAAAGGCAGACTGACGGACGGACGGACAAAGCTGGAGCATATACGCTTCTTCAACCTACGGTTGGAAAGCGTAAATAGAAGCATGTTATATGGGGATGAGAGCTGCGCAGAAAATCCCGCCTTAACCAGTAATTAACCGGGGCTTGGGGGCTTTTTTGGCGAGAGAAAAAAAAAAGTGTTCGAACATTTCCCACTCCGGGCCTAAAAAAACCAATGATAATAATAATTGCAAGTGTTTAAATTTAGTCTTTTCTATCCATGAATAAAAAAAAATGGAAAACAGGTTATTTAAATTAAATTATGAATTCTGTTCAGTGAGTTTCTTAAGAAAACCGGGAGTTGGGACATTAAATATTTAAATTATCGGTTACTTAGAAATCGTGATGAATATTTAAATTACTTGTTAATGGGAAATCATTAGATTTCGCGGTAACAATTGAAAAGGCTTTCAGATTAAATGCATGAAGAATAATTTAAACCTGTGACTGTAGTTGGTCTCATAAGTTGCGCAAAATCAAGGTACTAAGGACAGTAGCTACGCCAGCAGCCCACAAATTTTGAAGAGCTTGGCAGAAATTTTGGGAAAAAATTCCGTTCATGTAGATTTTGCCCGACGTTTATGAAATAACAAAAAAAAGTATTTTTTGAAAAAAAGTTTTTTTTTTCTCGACTCTGATGAAATAAAAAAGAAGTTTTCAGGTGCATACTGTACGCAATATTTATTCACTGCATGCAGCACTGGTAACAATGAATACGAATGTTCATAACAACTTACTATTTCTTCATAACTTACGTCTTTTTTTATTAGCACGTCTTTTGTAAAACAAGTTCGTAAAATCATGCAATGCATTGATTAGGATACGGTTTCCAACATACCAGAAATCATTACTCAAGTTATGAGGATAATGGCTGTGAATTTATCAACCTTTAGATACTTCATGATGCAATAACCAGAATTTATGTCAGCTGTATTGTACGAGTAATTAGGGGTAAAATCGTTACATTGAACTCTTTCAAAGGTGAGGGTCAACAATGTATTTATTCAGTTAAAGTACATGTTTTCACTTATACTTTAATGACATTTCATACGTAAGCCTAGTTTATAGAAAAACAGTCTTGTTCTACACAACCTTGATTTAGAAGCAGGAACATAATAAGTCTGTAGTTTCCGTTTAGTCACAAACTGATCCAAAAACGCTCCTCCTCCTGTGTCTGTTTGATATGAAAAACCTTGCCACTTTGTCCAGGTCAACAGTATCGACTATGTTCTGGTTAATATAGCACAACGCTACGTGGTTAAGCCATTTTTTTTTTATTGGAGGTTTGACGACCGCCGTGAGCAACTCAAAGGGCTATAAGCAGTCGCCCGTCCCTAATTTAGGGCCACTGACTCCAAGGAAGGGAAAGAACCAGTGCCGTAAGACAAACACAACGTCCATGCCTCACGGGTATCCGAACCCGAACCCTTCTCGCACGAATGGTCAGAAGTCAGCGCTTAGACCACTGCGCCACAGGGGTGGCGAGCCGTATAAGTGTATTTAGTACAGTAATAAGAAATTCTCAAGGTTTTAATTGATTTGTAAAAAATATTCTCAATGTTTTAATTGATTTGTAAAAAAAAAAAAATCCACTTCAGTGTAGCCTATTCCTTGGCTCCCCATTTGGCCAAATATTTGGGTAAGGACGCGCCCCTCCCGTGGTCCTACCGAGAGCAGACGCCCTTTTTTTCTAATTTACATATTCTTATGACTGGCAAACAAGTATTATGCTCTTTTACCTTTCGTGTTAAATTTTCCCGAGTTCTAATGACTCTTTACACTTCTCAAAAAATTGCCTGCAGCATCTTCGTGTCTATTTAGCTCTGCTTCCCTTCTGAATTTAAGAATTGTTGCCGAGTGTCATTTACCGCAGTCGTTTTGTTAATAACCCTGAATTATCAAGAAATCAGTCATCGGACGAACTAAAAGTTTAACAACACAGCTTTTGCTTTTGCAAAACCTTCCGGTTGACACTAACTTTTAGGTAGGAACATGCAACAAGAGAACATTTAAGGAGACAGCAGGTCCATGGGTGGACAGTATTTTGGGGCCCCAGTATTGATGGCACATCTAGGATTTCACTACAAGTGGCCGAATAAGGATGCCCACGAGAAAATATTCCCAAAATACGGAGCACATTTAAGGAGACAGGGTCCTGGGGGCTGGATAGTATTTTGGGGCCCCAGTATTGATGGCACATCTAGGATTTCACTATGAGTGTCCGAATAAGGATACCCATCAGAATACATTCCCCAAATACAGAACACATTTAAGGAGAATGGCCGAGTGCTGGATAGTATTTGAGGCCCCAGTACTGATGGAGCATCTAGGATTTCACTATGAGTTAACGAATAAAGATACTTACCAGAAAACATTCATCAAATCTAGAGCACATTTAAGGAGACGGGGGCCGGGGCTGGACAGTATTTTGGGGCCCCAGTATTGATGGCACATCTAGGATTTCACTACAAGTGGCCGAATAAGGATGCCCTCGAGAAAATATTCCCAAAATACGGATCACATTTAAGGAGACAGGGTCCTGGGGCTGGACAGTATTTTGGGGCCTCAGTACTGATGGTACATCTAGGATTTCACTATGAGTGGCCGAATACAAATACCCACGAGAAAATATTCCCCAAATACAGAGCACATTTAAGGAGACAGGGTCCTGGAGGCTGTATAGTATTTTGGGGCCTCAGTATTGAAGGCACATCTAGGATTTCACTATGAGTAGCCGAATACGAATACCCACGAGAAAATATTCCCAAAATACAGAGCACATTTAAGGAGACAAGGTGGTCCTAGGGGCTGTATAGTATTTTGGGGCCCCAGTATTGATGGCACATCTAGGATTTCACTATGAGTAGCCGAATACGAATACCCACGAGAAAATATTCCCAAAATACAGAGCACATTTAAGGAGACAGGGTCCTATGGGCTGGATAGTATTTTGGGGCCCCAGTATTGATGGAGCATCTCGGATTTCACTATGAGTGGCCGCATAAGGATACCCACGAGAAAATATTCCCAAAATACAGAGCACATTTAACGAGACGGGGTCCCGGGGCTGGAAAGTATTTTGGGTTCCCAGAATTGATGGCACATCTAGGATTTCACTATGACTGGCCGAATAAGGATACCCACGAGAAAACATTTCCAAAATACAGAACATATTTAAGGAGATGGGGCCCAAGTGCTGGATAGTATTTGGGGCTCCAGTACTGATAGAGCATCTAAGATTTCACTATGAGTTAACGAATAAAGATACCCACCGGAAAACATTCCCCAAATCCAGAACACACTTAAGGAGACGGGGTACTGGGGTCTGGAAAGTATTTTGGGGCCCCAGTATTGATGGCACATCTAGGATTTCACTATCAGTGGCCAAATAAGAATACCCCCGAGAAAATATTCCCAAAATACAGAGCACATTTAAGGAGACAGGGTCCTGGGGCTGGATAGTATTTTGGGGCCCCAGTATTGATGGCACATCTAGGATTTCACTATGAGTGGCCGAATAAGGATACCCACGAGAAAACATTCCCCAAATAAAGAAAACATTTAAGGAGACGGGGTCCTGGAGGCTGGATAGTATTTTGCGGCCCCAGTATTGATGGTATATCTAGGATTTCACTATGAGTGGCCGAATAAAGATACCCATGAGAAAACATTCCTAAAATACAAAGCACATTTAAGGAGACGCAGTCCGGGAGGCTGGAAATTATTTTGGGGCCCCAGTACTGATGGTACATCTAGGATTTCACTATGAGTGGCCGAATACGAGTACCCACGAGAAAATATCCCCAAAATACAGAGCACATTAAGGAGACGGGGCACGAGTGCTGGATAGTATTTGGGGCCCCAGTACTGATGGAGCATCTAGGATTTCACTATGAGTTAACGAATAATGATACCCACCAGAAAACATTCCCCAAATCCATAGCACATTTAAGGAGACGGGGGTTCGGGGCTGGACAGTATTTCGTGGCCCCAGTATTGATGGCACATATAGGATTTCACTATGAGTGGCCGAATAAGGATACCCACGAGAAAATATTCCCGAAATACAGAGCACATTTAAGGAGACAGGGTCCTGGGGGCTGGATAATATTTTGGGGCCCCAGTATTGATGGCACATCTACGATTTCACTATGAGTGTCCGAATAAGGATACCCATCAGAAAACATTCCCCAAATACAGAACACATTTAAGGAGAATGGCCCGAGTGCTGGATAGTATTTGAGGCCCCAGTACTGATGGAGCATCTAGGATTTCACTATGAGTTAACGAATAAAGATACTTACCAGAAAACATTCATCAAATCCAGAGTACATTTAAGGAGACGGGAGCCGGGGCTGGACAGTATTTTGTGGCCCCAGTACTGATGGCACATCTAGGATTTCACCATGAGTGGCCCAATAAGGATACCCACGAGAAAACATTCCCAAAATACAGAGCACATTTAAAGAGACGGGGGGCGCGGGAACTGTACAGTATTTTGGGGCCCCAGTATTGATGGCACATCTAGGATTTTACTATGTGTGGCCGAATAAGAATACCCACGAGAAAACATTCCTAAAATACAAAGCACATTTAAGGAGACAGGGTTCCCGGAGCCCCAGTATTGACTGCACATCTAGGATTTCACTATGAGTGGCCGAATAAGAATACCCACGAGAAACATTCCCAAAATACCGAGCACATTTAAGTAGACAGGGTCCTGGTGCTGGACAGTATTTTGGGGCCCCAGCATTAGTGGCACATCTAGGATTTCACTATGGGCGGATGAATAAAAGTGCTCAGGAGAAAACATCCCCAAAATTTGATAAGGAAGCCATGAAATTATCTCTACCATATTGAAGTGTTATCCCATGATTCATGGACAAATCAGCGTTAGCGCAAGAAAATGTAAAAATGCATTGTTGAAAAATGGATAGTAGTTCAGTTCTGATTTATCACCTCCCCCCTTCCACTGGGGGGTTCAGTTTATTGAAATTATATCGACGTAGTGGATAAATATGCTTCAAATATTATGATTGAAACGAATTCTTAATGAATGAAAATTTCCCCCAATTACATATGTGTACAAAAACCCCCACCTGTAATGCTTTTGAAAGATTTGAAGTGGAGTAGGTGCGACTATACTTTTCTCGGACTCCTAAAAGAGCGGAGAGAAATCGAAATTTCTTTTCACAAGGCAGTTTCTTATAGCTTTTGCTGTGCAAACGGTAAAAAACAAAATGTCTCAGTGTTTCGAAGTGTCCTGAAATTGTATATCTAACAGTAAATATCACTTTCGGAATAAAATTTATGCAACTGGAAGCCATTGCATTACTGCTTTCCTTTTCTGTTGCCCTGCCTGCAACGAAATCCGACCTTGAAATGGATTTCTTAAGAGCCGTTTGAGCAGTCAACGATGGGTTACTAACAAGCGTTACACATGATTGATTTTTGCACTAGGTCGTCGCATGAAATTCTCTCTGGATGGTTGGATGTCTATTTTGACTTCTAAAAGAAAAGCAATGCCTTTGGGAAGCAGGCCTCACGAGAGGGGGAGGAGGCTTTGCTTCAGCACCGGGGTCCGGGGTCCGGGCCCCTAACGAGGCCCAAAGCCTGTTTCTAAAGTAACTTTTGTCTAATTATTATTTCATGGTGTCTGAATATTTTTCAAGGTACACCGTCACCAGGGTTGGAAAGTTACGCGCAAAAAAATATTTTCTACGTGACGTGTAAAATACGCGTACAAATGCGTAATTTATGTCATAAATGTAAAAAATGTAATAAATTCAAAACTTGCTTTAAATACAATAAAAAAAGAAAAGAAAACGAAGTGTTACAATGTTACTCGAGCTCCCAGGTTAACTGCAACACGTGCGTGGGTTACGTGCGGCAAATCAAACGAACTCTCTATATTACGTTTTTCATTTCTTCTTTCCTTTCCAACGACACGCCGACACCGCACATTGGGTTCTCTGTGTTGCTTTGCTACTCGCCGACACAGATCATTGTGCACGATATACAACGTTATTGCTAGTCATCAAAGGCTGCAGACAATTTTCATCATGTGGATTTTGTCACTTTGTGTTTTCCACCATAAGCCGACATCTTTTTTCTTTTTATTTTATGCTCAACTCATTATTGTCGCATTGCAGCAATTTCTATAAATGAATATAGTGCCTTTGTACGTAATTCCGACTTCGTTTATTTTCCTTTATTCCTATGACCGATGAAGTCGTCCTGTTCACAGCGGCAACTTGAAAGAGAAAACACAAAATTTAATATTTACTTATGATAACTCTTTGTGGATACTTTCCCAGAGGCTGCATCTTTAGACGTATAAAAAAAATAAAAGGTGAAAAATGTGATTATGAAAAAGTACTAAGAAAAATAAGAATGCCTTTCGGTAAATGGCGTTCAAGAGTTTTCTGAGAAAACTCTTTTCTCAAAAGGGAGGGTTCGAGGGTTTGTTTACGGAGGGAAGACTACGAAAAATTATCAACAGCAAATGAAAGATCGAAGAGTTGCAACCGGTCGGGTTGTCGGAAAGTAGGGGAATGGTCGGGAGGGGGGGAGGTGAGGAAACGGAAATATGGATTATGTGGTTAGTGGAGGCGCCGAGGTTTGGTACGGAGATTTTATTGCACTGGGGCCCGAGCTCGCTATCCACGGCACTATTTGGAAGCTCTTGCAGCAAATCCTTCATCAGTCCGAAGACAAAATCTTGCTTTCCCTTAGCAGAATCAAAGCCGTCCCAATTTTTTTTATTTTTTTTTATTGGAGGTTTAACGACCGCCGTGAGCAACTCAATGGGCTATAAGCAGTCGCCCGTCCCTAATTTAGGGTCACTGGTTCCAGGGAAGGGAGAGAGCCAGTGCCGTAAGACAAACACAACATCCATGCCTGACCGGGATTCGAACCCGGACCCCTTACGGACGAATGATCAGAGACCAACGTCTTAGACCACTGCGCCACCGGGGCGGCCGTCCCAATTTCAATTTAGACAGTTGACATTATTGTAGAGTGGTAAAGACATGCCTACTCCCCTACTGCACCATTAGGAATTTATGTTTTTACTAGCAAATAGCCCGTCCTCGGCCGGTTGTTTTTAAGCTTTAAAAATATCAATATATAAGGGACGCCGCATTTCTGAAAAGAAATATAGTAAAAACTTATATGCAAAGGCCGTTCCATAAAAACCCAGAGTAATTATTTTTGGAGTTGGTAATAGTACGAAGGGGAAAAATAACCACTCAGACGACTAACTGAATTAAGGAAGTACCTATGGCAACAGCTATTGGCCGTGGCAAACGATTCTAGTTTTGCTATTGCGCAGTTGTTTAAGGTACGTCTGCATTTCGCCATACAGCAATGGAGGTGAGTGATTCAGAGTTAGGTGAAATGCGTTATGCGATAAAATTTTGCTATCGTTTGGGTAAAACGGCTCCAGAAACAGTAGATTTAACTAAAAAAGCTTACAAAGATGAATGTTTGGGTGAACCAACGATTTTTAGATGGCACCATGATTTCGAAAAAGAGCGTTCGTCGGCAGAACTCGCTCCTAGGCCTTGTCGACCTGAAAGTGTTGTTACGGAGCGTATTGTTAACACTGTTTGGGCAATCCTGCAAGAAGATCGACGAATGGCATGTGAAGACATAGCGGCGTCAACTAATATTTAAAAAACGTCGGCATTCCGCATTCTACGCGACAAATTACCGCTGCATCGTGTGTGTTCCAGATGGGTACTTCATCACCTGACGAGAGAACAATTGTTAGCCAGAGTTCAGGTGTGTCATGAGTGGAAAAAAATTATCGCAAAGGATACAAACTTTCTAAGCACAGTAATAACATCCGATGACACATGGGTTCACTATTTCGACCTCCTCACGAAGCGGCAACGAGACTCTGGAAATACACAGGCTCGCCTCCTCATAAAAGCAGTCCGCAAAACCAAATCAGCTCGAAAGGTGATGATGACTAAAAATTTTATGCTCTTGATTTCCGTTTTTCAAAAGACCTCGCGATAAATAACATTCTGTGTAAAATATTTGTTATTTAATAACTGTATGTTAGAGCTTTTAGGTAGATCGATATTTTGCAAAATATGTAATACAGAATAACCAGCACAAAACTCGGAAAGTTGTTTTCGTGCAAACGTACCTTAATACTATAACTTTTACTTTAATTTTTCGCGAGAAATTACTTTTTCTCCAGCGCAGTGGTTATTCCCTTTACGACTTGTTCTAGACTGTCCTATTCGACGGTAAGTTTGAAATTCTATACCGAAGCTCTTTCTACAAAATAATGTGACATCTGGTATTAAAAATCGGACTGTCTAGTTTCTCGACAATGTGCTACCGGGGCGACATCTGCTTTTTAGGTTCAATTTTGCTCACTTTCACATCTCAGGATTTCAGTTTTTATTGTAGGTTAGAGCGTTTAGATATATCGATATTTTTCGAAATGTATAATATACACTGAAGAGCAATTGAGTTAGAGATACCTGCCTAGTAACCTGTAGCACCACCTTTACCCCTGATGACGGCGGCGATTCGTCTCGGCATGGACTCGACAAGACACCGGAAGCGTTGGGAGGTCATACGGATCCACAACCCCTGAACAAGCTCCCACAGTTCACGAAGATTTGATGGAGGGGGGTCAGAGCATAGAACATCTCTCTCGATGGCATCCCAGATGTGCTCGATGGGATTGAGGTCAGGTGACCTAGCTGGCCAAGGAAGCCAGGCCACGTCGGTGGAGTGTTCATCCAACCTTTCGGAAACAATTCGGGAGCGATGGCACGGTGTATTGTCTTGTTGCAGGATGAGGTCCCCAGTGGGATGTTGAAGATGCACAAACGGGAGCAAATGGTGGTACAGGATATCCCGGTAACGTTGACCTGTAAGGGACGATGTCACACGAACCAGGAGTCACATTTCAGTACGCGTAAACAGTCCCCAGACGAGAATGCCACTCCCACCAGCTTGAAGAGTACCCTGCTGGCAAAGAAGGATCCATCGCTTCATGTAGTTTGCGCCATACTCGTATCCTGCCATCCGCATATACCAACGTGAATCTCGACTCATCAGTCCAGGCAATATTGTCCCACATGTCTAGTGTCCATTGGCGATGTTCCCGCGCCCATGCTAATCTTTGCACCCTGTGATGTGCGGTCAGCAGCAGTACCCTCGTGGGACGGTGGCTTCTGTACCCCATAGCGAGGAGATGGTTCTGGATGGTGTGTCTGCTCACACGTTTTTGTGCACCAGCGTTAAATTGCCGAGTGATTTCTTGTATTGTGGTACGTCTAGCTGCTGTTACAATGCGAGCTAGCCGACGATGACCCGACTCATCAACACGCTGTTGTCCACGGCAGTTGGCCTTTGCAGAGATGGTTTTACCGGATTCAATGTACTCACGGTGCACCCGTAACACAGTGGCTCGTGAAAAACCCATTGCCTGCACGACTTCCGAAATGGAGTGACCCATTCGTCGGGCCCCGACAATTTGCCCACGATGAAATGCGCTTAGATCCTTTGTCTTATCCATACTGTGTCCGACTCTTACTGATTCTCGTCGAATCACTCCTTATATTGTCGGATCGCTGCATACGTCATGTCGTTTCCGTTTAAATAGCCGCCCACAGCGCCACATTTGCATAACGCCACCAGCTGTCTCTTATTCAATTGCTCTTCAGTGTACACTGATGAGTCATTACATTATGACCACCCACAGCCTAGAGAAATGAGCGCACCTGGAGACTGAAAGGTGGCGCAGGTGTTGTTCACAGAGCAGTATATATACAACACGAGGACAGGCTTTCGGTTAGTAGAGGGTTCGGGGTCAGAATGGGAAAAGCTGCTGATTTATCGGAGTTTGATAAAGGACAAATTGGATGGCACGGAGCCTCGGGACTGCTATTTAGAAAACGGCGCGGTTTATGGGTTGTTCACCTATCGCTGTAGTGAGTACGTATCAAAAGTAGTGTAGATATGGCCAAACGACGTACCGTCGTCCAGCCGTGACTCGTTCGCAGCTCATTGGTGCCACATGGGAGAGGAGACTATCGCGCATTGTTCACAGCAACCGCACGGCCACAGTACGACAAATCACCCGCGGCTACAACATTGATGATCAGGGCAATGTGTCACAGTACACAGTTCATCGTAGCCAAAGACCCAGCCAGATCCTGCCTGGATCCCCATTGCCAACAATACATGAAATGGGCCCAAAATCATCGAAATTGGACAGTCCATGATTAGAAGAAAGTGGACTGGTCTGACGAATCAAGATTCCTGGTGCATCATATAGACAACCGAGCGCGGCAGCGCCGATTATCAATGGAGGCTGTGGCACCTGGATGCACTGTTAGGCGGAAACAGGCAGGCGGCGGCGGCGGCGGCGGCGGCGGCGGCGGCGGTGTTATGCTCTAGACAATGTCTTCTTGGGAGTTTTTTGGTCCCATTATCCCAATAGCATAATCCTTGACAGCTGTCAGGTATCTGAACATCGTTGGGGACCAAGTTCACCCATTCATGGCAATTATGTTCCCTGTTGGTGATGGCCATTGCCAACAGGATAATACGCTGTACCACACTGGCAGAATCGTCAAGGAGTGGTTCGAGGAACATGCTGGTGACTTCCTGTTAATGCCCTGGTCACCAAATTCACCTGAAATGAACCCAATCGAACATTTGTAGTTCAACTTTGAAAAGCGTATACGCACTAAATCCCCGAAATGTATGGGAACTGAAGGACCTGATGTTGACATTATGGTACCAGATACCCCTAGATACCTATCGCTACCTCATCATGGTAACCTATCATGCTCGTTGAGCCACTAGTCCACGAAAAAGCTGTCACCTGCCGCATATAAATTCAACATTGCAGGATGGACTTGATCTGCAATAATCTTCAGATAGCCTTTGAGGAACACCCGACTTTCCAGCAATATTAGGGGGATCAGTTCCGTACGAACAGAACGTAACATCATCTGCTGAATCTTGAGAATGACAATCATTGCACCACCTTCAGAACCTTGAGTTGTGCTTGCAAGGCAAGGTGGGTCCATTGCTTCATCGAACTCCAGCCAAACTTTCTGTCTACCGTTAGTACAGAACAAGATGTACCGCAACTCGTCGGACCACATGATTCTTCTCCCAGCATTCCAGTGTTCAGACACGGTGTATACTTAACACCAATGTAGACGAACTTCCTGGTTCTTCGCTGAAATCAGCGGTTTCCGTATAGCCATATGATTGCCAATATCGATCCTCTTCAATTCTCTGCTCATAGTTCGCTGTTGTACATGGGGCGGGAAAAGCCTTCAGCAAATGCTTCGGTCAATTGCTGCGCACAGGAATTGGACAGTCGATGGTTGGTAGAAAGTGGACTGTACAAGCCTTCTCAGACGACGAAGATCTCGTACGTTACAGATTGTCATCGCGCCACAGTGTATTGACAATCCAAGTAATGTGATGACTCTTTCACAAGTAGCGTGTGTTATTTTTCCACTGATTAAAGACCCAGGATATCTCACCTTTAGAGAAAGCAGTAAGCTCTGCTGATTTCCAAGTTGTCGCTCCACCCAGACGGGTACCCTCAATAAGCCCTTTATCGAACTACGAAAGATCCTTTATTTTTAGCACGTTTTTTGTAAAAAAGATCGTGCTTATATTACCGGTTTGTCCGTCCGTCTGTACCCACGATATCTCTGCAACTATTAGTCCGATTTGAAAAATTATTTTTGCATTGGGAAGCCTGAAATATACGAATGATGATCCTTCATTACCTTTTTTTTTTTTACGATGTACTATTTCGCCGCTAGAGGGCGTAAATGGAGATGATGTCGAATTCCAAAATACGTTTTATTCCACATCTTAGCTTCTAAACGTCCGACCGAAAAAATTATTTCATCTTTCGATTCTATTTATGTCGAAGAGTATTTTAGATATAGTTACGTTTTCAAATTATGCACAGATTTTCCGCTAGGGTGCGTAAAAAAGTAATTTTCCTCAATAATTCTACTTCTAAAACTCCGATTTGATTTTTTCTTCAGCCGATGCACCTCCTGATGGAAAATCTTTTGCATATAATTTCAAATTTTTGGTAAAGAATACTTTGGCCACCAGAGGGCGTAAGTGTTAATTTTTGCTTCTGATGTATTTGCCATGAAATCTGAGCTTCTAAAATATCGATTGAAAAACTCTTTCGTGGACTGATGCCACTCACATAGATAAATCTTTTCGGAATATTTTCTTCTTAAAAAATTCCACAGATTCTCCGCCAAGGGGCGTAGATCTTATTTTAGTCAATATATCTACTTCTAGGAGTTCGATTTGAAAAATTTCTTCTTTGTTGGATAGTGTTTTCTTCAGTGTCAATGTTTTTCATATAATTTCTAAATTTTCAAGTAATTCATAGACTTTCCGCTAGGGGGCGTAGAGGTAAATTGCGTTTCCCCCTATATCTCTGCTTCTAAATCTCCGATTTAAAATATTCTTTCTGAACCGGAAACAGCTCCTGATGGGAAATCTTTTGCACGTAATTTCTAATTTTTGTAAATAATGATTTGGCCACCAGGTGACGTAAGTCTTAATTCCGCTTCTGATGAATTTGGAGTAAAATATGAGCTTCTAAAATCTCGATTGAAAAAAAACGTTTTGCTGACCGGTACTACTCATGCCGACAAACCTTTTAGGAACATTTTCTTTTTGAAATAATGCATGGTCGCTACGCCAAGAGACGTAGACGTATATCTTATTTTTGTCAATATATCAATTTCTAGGAGTCCGATATGAAAAATTCCTTCTTTGTTCGATAGTGTTTCCGATGCGATATGTTTTCCCCATAAATTCAAAATTTTCAAGTAAATCATAGACTTTCCGCTAGGGGCACAAAGGTAAATTGCGTTTTCTAAGTTATTTCAGCTTCTAAAACTCCGATTTGAAAAATTCTTCCTGTATCGCATACAAGACCTGATGGAAAATATTTTTCTCATAATTTCTAATGTTTGGCAAAGAATGGTTTGGCCACCAGGGGGCATAAGTGTTAATTTCTGCTTCTGGTGTATTTGTAGTAAAATCTGGGCTCCTGAAAACTCGACTATTTTTTTTTCATGGACCGATACCACTCATATGGAAAAACCTTTTGATAATACTTTCTTCCTAAAATAATGCGTGGTTTTCCCAATAGGGGACGTAAGGTCACATCTTATTTTTGTCGATATCTCTGTTTCTAAGAGTGCGATTTGAAAAATTCTTTCTGTGTTGGTGAGCGTTTCCGGTGCGAAATGTTTCTCCTATAAATTCATGTTTTTCTTAACGCACAAATCTGCAACCAGAGGGCGTAAGCTCACGATTCCGTTTACAGCAATATCTGAGGGATTAAAAACCCGATTGAAAAACTTCTTGCTTCCGTCAGATACTATTGTTTTCCATACCGGTTCCATTGACTTTGAATAGTTTTGATAAATTTAATTTGCGTCAGTACGGATTCAAAAGACACACTTATTACACCCAAAAATTCAGTGCAATCTTTCTTGTTTTCCATTGCGATCAACACTACTGACGATTACCAGTCATAACTAGTTTCCTAGATCACGTGATTACCCAATTAACCACGTAGTTTGCACAAAAGTTACGTAAGTGACATTTTGGCACATCTGCGAAAAGGTTTCTAATTCAGTGGCAGGTGTGTGTAGTTAGTGGCATGCCCAATGGGTAGGGTGTTATCCTCCCAAAAAGTTGAAACCTTTCGATATTTTAGAAATATATTGTCAGTAAATGCCCTCATAACATATATATATATATACAGTAAATGCACTCTTTTAAAAATATATCGTCAGTAAATGCACTCTTTTAAAAATATATCGTCAGTAAATGCACTCTTTTAAAAATATATCGTCAGTAAATGCACTCTTTTAAAAATATATCGTCAGTAAATGCACTCTTTTAAAAATATATCGTCAGTAAATGTGCTCATAAAACCTATAGTCTACGCCTGTCCCTAACGCCCTGACGTCATTAAGTACTTCCAGCACCATGTGCTTTTATCCGGTGGCAGAAATCGGAACTAAGCTCACCGCTATCTCACGATACGTAAAATCAAGAAATACAGGAAAATAAAATAAAGCCTATATAATAGGCTACTTTCATTCCTAACGTTCTGACGTCATTCAGTACTTGCAGCGCCATCTGCTTTTATCCGGTGGCCGAAATCGGAACTGAACTCACTGCTATCGCCCGATACGTGCAATCAAGGAGAAATACAGGAAAATCAAATAAAGTTAGTAAGACAAACGATTTCATCTGTGGCAACACGCACGTGCTCGAACAAATGTCTGCGATGTTTGTTCTGGTACGTACACTGAGAAAAACGTTTTGTTAATTCAACAAAAAATTTTGTCGATAAACTGTCAACAAAATTTTTTGTTGAATTTGCAAAATTATTTTGTTAAAAATTATTGTTGATTTAACAAAATTGATTGTTATCACGACAAAAAGTTTTGTTCATTTAACAAAATGATTAGGTCGATTTTGGGAAATTTGTTTGATCCAACAAAACATATTGTTATCATGACCAGCCGAGCGCGTTAGCTTTACACAACAGCGGCCAACAATTCACGGTGCTATGTGTGTTTTTCTTTTTAAGTCAGCATCTGACATCATAAATCCGTAAGATGGGCTCAGCTACTGAGACGTCTCCATCTGGTGGACATTAACGGCACTGGCTATATATAATTATAGAAATAATCCAAAGGGCGAGATCCAGGGTGAAAATCATCTAAATACGTGGCGTCTGTTGAATAAATAAATCCATCGCTGTTTCTACGTTAAGCAACGCACAGCAACCGAAAATTGTTATTCGGCCGCCGTCGGGGATTCGAATCCCGAATCTCTCGATATCCAGCCAAACGCGTTAGCCTTACACCAATTTACTCAACTGACGGGATAGCCTTACACCTTATTTACAACTTATTTTCACGCGTTAGCCTTACACCTTATTTACTCAACTGACGCCACGTATTTTGATGATTTTAACCCTGGATTTCGCCCTTTGGATTATTGCTATAATTATATATAGCCAGTGCTGTTAATGCACACCAGATGGAGACGTTTTAGTAGCTGAGCCTATCTTACGGATTTATGATGTCAGATGCTGACTGAAAAAGAAAAACACACATAGCACCGCGAATTGTTGGCCTCGTGGTGTAAGGCTAACGCGCTCGGCTGGATATCGAGAGATTCGGGATTCGATTCCCTGACGGCGGGCGAATAACAATTTTTCAGTTGCTGTGCGTTGCTTAACGGGGAAAGAGCGATGGGTTTATTTACTCAACTGACGCCACATATCTAAATGATTTTCACCTCGGAATAGTTCAGTCACATGTCCCTTATTCTGCACATACGCTTTGTTTGACTGCGCAAAACGTCACGAACATTTTTGGTTACGCAATATAGTTGCACGAAATCCTTCAGTCTCAACATGATTATGATGGGAAGTCATCCTTCCATTGCACGTAAATGATGATTAAACATAAATAAAAAACATGTAGGTAATTATTTCACAGCTTTTTCCCTTTGGTGAAATTTGTTATGTATCGTCAAGGGTTCAGAACAAATTTTGTATTCTGATGCTCCCTGCCGCACAAAATTACTCAAATTAACGATATTGAATTTGTGCGGACACTTAGCGGGTTTTATTTTGATCCATTTATTTCCATGAATTTATTTTCGTGAATCTTTTGTTTCGTATACCAGGGATTCCTGATTCATTTATGACAGACGAGCGAATACATTTGAATGATAAATTGCACCTAACGCTCAATTCTTTCAGCTGAAATTTCCTCGCAGTGGATGGAAAAATTCACCTTTAAACATTGGTTTCTTTTGATCGATTTTGAAGATTTCCTTTGGAGCAGTTTATCGACAAATAAGCTTAATGCATCATTTTGAACATGTCTTTCTGTTAACAACGCATAAAATGTGGAGTGAATTTTAAATCACCTTACGTTTAGGTAAGAACGGGAAAATGAATGACGAAAAAAGTTATTGAGCTCGCAAATAGCAAATCATGCTCGCCTCGTCGTATCCAATTACTAGAATATATATTTTTTTATACTTCCTGAAATACTGTTTATTCTTAAAGATCGATTCGGTTTGAAGCAATAGTGATTCAGACAATAGCGATGCTTGGAAAATTTTAGTAAAATCGTTAAGGCTGATAGGAGCATTACAATTTGGGAAACTTGATCGTTTCTCAGCATCGAATTTAAATAGGGATGCTCTCAGTAGAGAGGGATGACCTTCATCGCCTCCTTCAGTGCGCTCCCAGGAATCCCGGGAAAAAAACAAACAAAAATAATCCCAGTTTTCAAGGGCACGCAAGACACCTTCCAAGGTCCCTGGCATGAACAATCTCTTTGGTACGCAAGTCTGGCTTTTATTTTTATTTCGAGTCTAGGTGTCTGAGAATTCTCTTTTGTAAGAGAAGGGAGAGCTCACTGAGACACGAGATTTTTTTAAAATTCGTTATCAGCTGTAGTTGTGGTATTTCCTATAATTTAATGGTATCAATATAGCGATAATTATGAGCTGCTTTTTTATAATCCCCTTAAGCACCTGTTTTGCCCTGCTGCAACCTTTCAGTGCATCAAATTAAAATGATTTCAATTATACTTTTTACAATGAAAAAGTGTTAATTGAAATCATTCCAACATATTTTTGAATTTTTTTTCCCTGGTAGCTTGTTGCGGACCAGCGAATGATGGATCGTAGGGGGAGGGGGGGCTAATAACCACTGTGGGAAACTCAATGGGCCATAAGCACAAGCATCGATAAGTTTATGCCACTGGTTCCAGGGGAGGGAAAGAGCCAGGGATGTAGACAAAAACAACATCCTCGACTCACCGGAATTCGGCGCAGTGGTCTAAGCGATGGCCTCTGATCATTCGTCCCAAAGGGGTCCGGGTTCGAATCCCGGTGAGGCATGGTTGTTGTGTTTGTCTTTCGGCACTGGCTCTCTCCCTTCCCTGGAACCAGTGGCCCTAAATTAGGGACGGGCGAACGCTTATAGCCCATTGAGTTGCTCACGGTGGTCGTTAAACCTCCAATCAAAAAAAAAAAAAAAAAAAAAATTCGGACCCATCCTAGACGAATGGGCAGAAGCCAGCGGGTAGACCACTGCGCAAAAGGGGAACACCCTGGATTTAAGTAACTGCTCTGATTTATCATGGCTGTCGTCCCTATAATTTTCTTGCGTAAATAATGTGTAACTTAGGGTTAAAAGCGAGATTCCCTAGGACATTACACAGTGAAACGTCCATTAACGGACATCTCCGAATAACAGTAACCTCTGAGCAACGACAACTTTCGCTTAGTGCAGAACAGCTGTCATTAACATTAACCATAACCTCCGAACAATGAATCCTCTTAACAGAGGACAACTCAGTCAGTTCCGAGAAAGATCTAACGAACACCTTGTCACTTGTTTTAAGCAGTTTCTTCGACACTTCAGCGAGAAGAATAAGACAGAGACAAAGAATATTGCTAAAGAAACCTTCCCTCGAACAGGATGGGTTTGATTACGGCAGTTACAATGGGGATACTTAAGTGAAAAGAAAGGATTTCAAGTTTAATTCTACGTGAGGCGAACTTCAGATCACGTGTTTGTGTCAGTCGGACCTCGGGGCTGCAAGGGCTGTTGTTGGAGCCTGGTATGTTGTCGGTTACGGTGTTATCACTTGGTTTGCACCCTGTAAGCTCTGTCCCTGCTTTTTTTTTCTTTTTTTATTTGAGGTTTAACGACCACCGTGAGCAACTCAATGGGCTATAAAGCAGTCGGCGTCCCTAATTTAGGGCCACTGTTTCCAGGAAATGGGGAGAGCTAGTGCCGTAGGACAAACACAACATTCATGCCTCACCGGGATTCGAACCCGGACCCCTTTCGGACGAATGATCAGAGGCCATCGTTTAGACCACGGCACCACCGGGGCGGCATTGTGCGGGTTCGAATTTTTTCGTAAAACTGTAACTGTCAGCTGCTTTTTCGTTACCTGCGCCCTCCCCCCACCCGCAGTTACGCCACTGTTAGGAGAATGTAGATTCGCTGTAATAAGTGGTTGAAAAGGAAGAAAGCATTTTTCGTGCATGTTGCCGAAGTCGGGGTATTCTATCCCATTTTTTCAAATTCCAACTGGATTTTTCTTAGCGTCAAATAAGGACTACAAAATTTCATCTTCTGAGAGCTCAATCAATACCATCTGCAGTTCTTAAGGAGCTGTATAAGACGAAATCATGTGCGTAATAGGTGTCAAAATATCCCTTATGACTACTTACTAACGTTTGTGGCCGCCAGTCGGGGAGCATTATTTTGCTGTATTTTCGTTTAATCTTTGGTATTTTAAATACGGTCATTTTAATATTGCCATTTTAAGATTAAAATTAAAATAATAAAAGACGAACAAAAACATATTAATAAAAGTAAAAAGATTTGTTCTGCAAAATTTGGACTTACTCAAATGGCCGCACCTAATGGCCTAGAAGGCCGCAGTTTTCCTACCCCTGGTCTAAATTGTACTTACAGGTCAATCATTTTTCATTGTTATTTGGCGTGTAATCAAGTAAGTAAGCACATCACTCCAATCAATGGTCGCTTCGAGAACCGAATAATCCGATGCTCATAACGCACAGTAATCTCCAAGTCGCACTGATTAGGTTACAAAAGGGAGGGGAGAAGACATTATATGGAAGGGTTTTTTTTTATTGTACTTATTGGCGGTGCCGCTCTTACGTGGCGTTCCTTTGGAAGGTCTTTAAAACACTTTCACTTTCTCCAGGAATGTTACATCGTTAAATACCTGAAGGAGAGCAAGCAATAGGTGAAAAATCAGACTTGTTTCAGTGCGATCGATTGTGCATTTCCAGAAGAAATGAACTTTATGCGATTTTTTTGAAATCGGCACAGAGTACGTCTGAATGAAATCCTTCAAAATAAAGCCCAAGTCCTTATATTCGGAGTTGGTTAATTTAAGGCTCTACGAGACCCGCCATCTTGTATTGCTGCCTTCTCTTATTAACCAACGGGCAAGCGTATTTCACAAATTGCTCGGCAATTTTGCACATTTTAAAACACCGTTTATGGCTAACGCAAGATATATCATAAATAAAGAGTTCCCTACTTTCAGAATTTTTATTGACCTTTCCCTTCATTTTTTATCTGCAGCGAAAGTCGTACCAAGGTGTCTTTTATAGTTTTATTAATTAGTAAAAAATATTTAAAGGGTCTAAAATGAAAATCTGAAAACAAGGAACTCTTTATTTATCATATATCTTGCGTTTGCCATAAACGGTGTTCCAAAGTGTGCAAAATTGCCCGAGCAATTTGTGAAATACGCTTGCCCCTTGGTTAATAAGAAAAGGCAGCAATACAAGATGGCGGGTCTCGTAGAGCCTTAATGAAAGAAAAACTAATAGTGGTCTCCACCTCACGTATTCTCATACATTAAAGTAAATACAAGCCTCATTTCAGCCAAAACATTATGAACACACGGTGTAGCCATAAAATCGCTAACTATAAAACACGGTAACTGGAATTTTGCTCTCCCCTCCCCCTTTATTGGTTTTTCTGTGCTCGATGGCGAGAAAAAGAATCATTTTCGACTTCTTTTCGTTGGTGTGGAAATAAAGAAACTCTACGTCCAATGGAAATTAACGTAAAAAAGGAAAAAGAAAGCAGTTCTGATATCGGTTTACATGAATGAAAACTCCAAAGATCGACGGTACACACAATGACGTACTGAGTGGGTGTTACAATTACCCTCGTACAAAAATGAGATGAAGAGAACTTAGCTTTTCTTTTGAAAAACAAAGTTCCCCTAATCTCGTTTGAAGAGCTAAAAACTTGCATTAAATGAGTACGTAATGTGAAACCAAGTAAACAGTGCCTCCTAATATTCGACGATTGCTAAATTTAAACAGCATGGAATTTTTACGATATTATTAATACTTTCCTGCGAACATATTATAGTACCAAAATTCCCAAAAGCTAATAGAAAGTTTCCGTTTTTATAATAGTTCAGAATAGACTACTATCTTAATTACAATTTAGAGACATATTAACTTTCATGAGAAAAGCGAGAAGATTTGAATTATGGATTCAGGTTTGTTTTAAATTTTTCACAGACTGTTTCGAGACGTTACAGACGCTAGACAATATGACAAAGCAAAGAACTAACAAAGAATACCCCCTCCCCCGTCGCTGTCCTTGTCTTTCCTTTATCTTTTGCGCGGCGCTCTGTCTCTCTCTCTCCCTCTCTCTTTATTATATTTCCTTCTCTTTCTTTTTTCACTGAAGCTAAATCAATGTAATACGTATTTTAAATCCAATTCTGTTGTATGTTTAATTGTTAATTTTTTTTATTTAGAAAAACTGAAAACAAAATATGCGGAGTGAATCATTTACACTCTTTGGGCCGTGGGTGTCCTAGTGGTTAACGTTTGTGACTGCCATGGAGATAGCCTCAGCTTCGATCCTGGGCAGGTACGAAAGTTCGAACCACTAAATACCCACCGTGCGTCGGATGGGCACGTTAAGCAGTCGGAGCCTGAATACTGGCCCCCGGTAATAAATAAGGACGTCTTCCTCCCCTTTCTACCTCGCTTCCGTGTCACTTTCCTGCCTGGCATTCTAGCCCAAATCTCCTAGCTTCCTATTTTTAAAGGTTGTTTAAGACCTGGGTTCAGACACTCCCTTCCTAAAATTCTCTACATCTGATCTGATTTACAATCTTCGCTACTTTAAACGTTAAAATTCGTTAGGATTTAGGGGGTCGCACCCCCGCTAGATCCGCCACTCGTACCAACGGCTCTAAAATAGGAACGACTGACAGCTTTATAGCCCATCGAGTTGCTCAGGGGGTAGTTAACCCCCCCCCCCCCAAATTATCTACGGCAACTAGCACTCATCGCCATGCTTTTCTCCAATGGTGACGCCCTTTCGTTAAGAAGGAAGGCATTTTATGGTAATAAGATTTTAAACAAATCGATGTACACATTTAGTTAAGTCATAAAATAGGCAAAGCAAAGTTCAGTAGGCTTTTTAAGATACAGTTGCCTACGATTATTTTGAAATGACAACAAAATCTGTTTACAAGTACAGCCTGCTTTTCTGTGAATGAATATGCTGCCATCTATTAGCTGCTTTGCTGTTAGCTCCTATATATATTACCTACAAATTAATTAAAACTTCATAAGCTTCATTTAAAATAAAGGCTTCGAAATGCACACATGCAGATGCGTCTGTGAATTTATGCCAAGTTTCAAACCCCTACGTTAGTTGTTTCTTATGTGGTGACACGCAAACAAACAGTCCGTTTTATTATTTTAGATAATCTTCATAATTAACCCCACCACAAATTTGAACAATGATAACCCCCAAATTCAGCACAGTGGTATCACAAGTGCCATAAATTTAGATAGCTGCCCAGGTGACGCGGTGGTCTAAGCGATGTCTCCTGATTATTCGTCCGAGATGGGTACGGGCTCGAATCCCGGTGAGGCATGTATGTTGGGCTACAAGCAGTAGCCGTCCCTAATTTAGGGCCCTAAATTAGGGACGGGCGACTGCTTGTAGCCCATTGATTTGCTTACGGAGGACGTTAAACCTCGAATAAAAAAAAAGAAAAAAAAGTTAGATACTTGTTTAAGTTCTGGCCAACTTTTTGAAACGATAAAGTAAACGAATAAGAACTCCTTAATTGAAGTCAGCATGTGGTGTGGTTTTTTTTTTTTTTTTTTCGGTTAAAGGTTTAACGACCACATTGAGCAACTCAGTAGGCTATAAGCAAGCGCCCGTCCCTAATTTAGGGCCACTGGTTCCAGGGTAGGGAGAGAGCGAGTGCCGTAAGACAAACATAACATCCATGCCACGCCGGGATTTGAATCCGGACCCTTCTCGTGCGAATGGTCACAAGCCAGCGTTTAGACCACTGCGCCACCGGGACAGCCTCGTGATGGATTCCCAGACAGCAGTGAGACTAACACAATAATTAGTACCCAGGAATTTTCGCAACTCCGGGTTTTGTAGCAGGAATCTTCCGGCAAATTACACTTGATCCTTCTTAAAATGAGTTGCTCATTTTGCTTACGTTTCTCGGGGAAACCGAGACGCTCTTTGATAAAACCTGTTCCACCATCTGGAATGATACACTCAGTAGACAACACATTGTAGATAGGAATGACGGGAAGTTGATATGGGCATCCCCTGCGCAGAGTGGAGCAGACCCAAACCGAACGCAGGCGATAAAGAGGCGGACAGGAGGGCTTTCCAACACTGAGGGCCGCGGGTGGATTAGCGGTCAACGTTCGTGACTGCCACGGAGATAATATCAGGTTCAATCCAGGCAGGTACGAACGCTCGAACCACTAAATCCCCGCCGTGCGTCGGATGGGACGTTAAGCATTCGGACCCCGGGTACTGGCCCCCGGTAATAAATAAGGGCGTTTTCTTCACCCTTTCTACCACGCTTCCGTGTCCCTTTCCTATTGGGCAGTCTAGCCCAAATCTCCTAGCTTCCAATTTCTAAGGGTGTTTAAGACCTGCGGTCAGAAACTTCCTTCCTAAAATCCTCTACATATGATTTGATCTTCTCAACACTGTATTGCAATAGACGAACATGGGTAAGCGTAGTGACCTGAGTAACTTTCATCGTGGACGCATTGTCGGTGCAACACCGGTCATTCTATCACACAAGTGGTAAGAACTCTCGGGTTCCCGAAGGCAACTGTATCAAAGGTGTACCGCGAGTATACCATCGATGGACGTACCAGCACCAAGACAGCAAGTGATGGCCGACCGCACGCTACTGATGACTGTAATGCCCGTGTACGTATGTCTTACTACAACATGCTCTTCTTAAGAGCTTCACTTAAATTGTCACAGAAGTCACGCAAATAACGTTTAAAGAAATCATTACTTACAGTTATTTTCCTTTATTCGGGCAATCCTCATAAAGGCTGTTAACTCAGAAAGTCACTTTTCGAAAAAGCTTATAATAACCACACTGGTATAACACTTCGGAACAATAAAATAAACGTTAGTAGGAAGTATAACAGTGCTCAATAGGCAATCTTCAAATAACTTCAAGTAAATCAACGCTCCGCGATTTTAGCATTATGATATCCACCACACCTTTTTCGCTGCTGCTTCACATTATACCTTTTCTAGTTCTTATATTCACATTATAACTTTTCTAGTTCATATCTTCACATTATACCTTTTCTAGTTCATATCTTCACATTTTACATTTTCTAGTTTTCATACCTTTTCTAGTTCTTATAACTTTTCTAATTATTATATACCTTTTCTAGTTCATATACCTTTTCTAATTATTATATACCTTTTCTAGTTCTTATATACCTTTTCTACTTCATAATACCTTTTCTACTTCATAATACCTTTTCTACTTCATAATACCTTTTCTACTTCATAATACCATTTCTAGTTTTTATACCTTTTCCAGTTTTTATACCTTTTCTAGTTCTTATATACCTTTTCTACTTCATAATACCTTTTCCAGTTTTTATACCTTTTCCAGTTTTTATACCTTTTCTAGTTTTTATACCTTTTCTAGTTCATTATACCTTTTCTAGTTCTTATATACCTTTTCTACTTCATAATACCTTTGCTAGTTTTTATACCTTTTCTAGTTCTTATACCGTTTCTAGTTCTTATATACCTTTTCTAGTTCATTATACCTTTTCTAGTTTTTAATACCTTTTCTAGTTCTCATACCTTTTCTAGTTCACATTATACCTTTTCTAGTTCATTATACCTTTTCTAGTTCTTATCTTCATTTTTATACCTTTTCCGGTTCTTATCTTCACATTATACCTTTTCTAGTTCTTATCGGTCACAAGCATACGTCATATTCTCTGACCTCAGAAGTGTTGCCAACCTCATTCCGCTAGAAAGAAGATATAACATCAAGTTCGAAAACGCTAAAAGAGAATAAACTCAAATTTACATAGAAAAAGTAACTAAAAATGAAAGTTAATTTAGAGTACACGTCACATGTCATGGGTCGACGTAGACTATCCAGGCTCGCATAGAACGACCGCTTGGCAATGGCGGCGCAAGTCAGATCCAGGTTAAACGTCAGGGACCCAAGTAGCGTCACCGAGCGAACGATACGGGCATGCTGTATACCCTGGGCTATCAAAGCCGGCGCCCTAGTCAGGTGCCACTGTTGGCTGCTCGTCAACGGAAATTACGCTTCACCTGTTGCCGCGATCATCAAAACTGGACCTCTGCAGTGTGGCTCCCCGTCGTGTGGTCCGATGAATCCCGTTTTCGGCTGTACCGAGCTGAGTGGAAGATGCGGGCGTGGCACAGAGATAGAAACGGGTCACGGGTTAACGGGTCACAGATTAACGGGTCGACAATTTCTTGCGGGGAAAACGCGTCGGGTCAAGGTGATTCTGACCCGATCTCGACCCGGTTCAAATTTCCGTTATATTTTTGGAGAGCAAAAAAAAAAAAAAAAAAAAATGTTTCCAAAAAAAATGCGCATTGCGGACTTTTTTTGTGCTCGATATTGGTGCCCATGAACTGAAAAATGATTTGTCATGCAAATTAAAGGCAGACCGTCCTCAGAAGGAAGAGTGCCTTTCCTTCTGAGAGGCAATGATGAAAATAACATCCACATCATCAACCTTTCAATTCATCATAAGCTTGTGGAAACTAGTGTTGCTGTAAAACATATTCTGAAGTTTGATATGTTATCAAGAAAACAACAAAAACTGAAATTTAACATACAACAAGTACGTAATTAAAATATTTCGACTATAGTGCAATCAAAATTAGGTGAGACAGCTTTAATATTACTGTGGAGGGACTTTTTGACGCCCGCAGATATATTTGAAAACATGTGTTAATCAATTAGATTACGTCTTGCAAATGGAGAACAACAGTTTCAATACTTCCTGTAAGTTAGTAAATTATACGTTCCCATTATACGCTTGTTTGATTTCCGTATATCCAGTGACGTTTATTCGAGGCTAGCCAGGCTAGTAAGCCCATAGAATGCACAAATAAAAGTCAATTAAATATACACAAATGAAAGACAATTATCAATTGTATTAAGATACGTCCATGCCTTCGCTGAAAAAAAAAAAAAAAAAAAACAAGAGCGTATTCGCTTCTTTCGCTTAAGAGAACCAGTCTCGCGAGCGATGACCTACGACATAACGCAAGCAGGTCTTCCAGAGTCTTCGCTGTTCTGATTCGAAGACCTTCGATACGTTCGCCTGCTAGTGTTTCCATGGAAACTTGAATGAACTTATGGAGGGAAATGGACCATTGCTTTGCTCAACGGTTTGCTCAGAAAACAGAAGACTCTATGCTAAATTTGAAGAGATATACTCTATGCTTCAAATTTTGATGCAGCTCGACTAAAAAATGAACTGAAAGCATTTTATTCCCTTGTTGAATACAAAACAAATTAGTAAGAGACATTACTTGTTACAAAAAGTTGCATAAATTGGACATAGTGTGTAGTGAGGTGTACAAATTAGCAGACCTCATATTAAACTTCCCATCAACAACAGCAACAGCCTAAAGAAGTTTTCCTGTATTAAAAAGAATCAAGATATATCTTAGAGCCACACAAGGACATGCACATTCAAAAAATTTGGCTGTTTTGTCAATAGAGAAAAACATTTTTTTAAATATGAAAAAGTACTCGGAAGAAACATTTTCCTAAAAATGTAGCACTCAACATCACACAGAAGGAAAGTAGAATGGAGTTCATGTAAAAATAAAGTATTCAGAAGAAGAATGGGGTTTATGTACAAATAAGTGTTCAAATCCTAATCTACATAATTATTTGGTATCATGTTAGCAATAACACGTACTTAAAATTAAAAAAAAAGTTGTTGCTTCTATTACTTAACAATTAAAACTTACGCAGTTAAAAAAAAAACTGTAATGTGAGGGAAGAGGAGGGACCGGTTGACAGCCGAAGTCTCGGACCCAAGATACACCAGGACGTATAACCTACGTAAGACACCCCCTGTGGAGAGAATTTTTGAACTCCCTGTACACTATTTACCAAAAGTAATTGGACACCCCTGCAATCGACGATATCTGCGGTCCTGATACACGTCACTGCCGCCGCCGTTAAATATCGTGTGGGAAACAACAACGCAACCAGTCGCATGCAAGATGCCACGCAGTTCGGAGCTCTCTGATTTCGAGAAAAGTGTAATCGTCGGGTATCACAGAAATGGCCGATCCATACGTGACATATCCAGCGAGTTGAAGTACCCAAAATCGACAGTGGCCTACATGATTGGCAAGTGGAAGATGAGAGGTGACTGTCGGAATGTGGCCCGACTCGGCAGACCCACAAAACTGGGAGTTAGAGACCGACGGGTGCTGGCCAGAGAAATTCGGAAGAACCGCACCAAATCGATGGGCCACATCCGCGGGAAGTTTCAACAGGCATCCGGGAGCGTTCTTTCGATGTATACCATCCGTAAGAAAGCCCATCTGCTCGGTTATCAAGGACGTGCTGCCGCCCACAAGCCTTTGATCACCAAGTCCAACAGCGCTGATCGGCTAACGTGGTGCAAAGAACGTCGAAAGTGGACCGTTGAACAATGGAAACAGGTTCTCTGGAGCGACGAATCAAGGTTCACCCTCTACCGTTCGGATGGCAGGGTCTGGGTTTGGCGTCTACCGGAATGTATTGTGCCAACTGTGAAATTTGGCGGAGGTGATATTATGCTATGCGGGTGTTTCTCCTGGTATGGCACGGGACCGTTGGTCGCAATTCCTTTTAGACTCAACGCCGAGACCTACTGCACCATTTTGGATGACCATGCGCTTCCTACGTTGTGGCAGGTTTACGGGGTGGACCCATGTTACTTTCAGGATGACAATGCCACCTGTCATGTTACGAGGTCCACCATGGCTTGGTATGGTGACAATGAGGTTAATCGAATGGACTGGCCTGCGAATAACCCGGACCTTAACCCTATCGAGCACCTCTGGGACGAGTTGGAGCGTCGACTAAAGGGGTGCCCCCACCGTCCGAAATCGGTGAAGGAACTGACCTGTCTTCTCCAAGCCGAGTGGAAGAAAATACCGCTAGCCGTCGTACAGCGCTTGGTAGGGAGTATGCCCCGGAGGGTCGCAGCTGTAATCACCGCTCGTGGAGGCTCCACCAACTATTGAAGGTGAATAAACTTCGTTTTCCTTTGCTATCACAGGTGTCCAATTACTTGTTGGTAGATAGTGTATAAACAGTATATAGATATAAATATTAGAATTCAAAATAAATTTTTGGGGTCGGGTCCGGGTCAGTTACAGATCCGGGTCGGGTCGAATTATGTGACGTCCGGATCCTGGTTCAAAATGTTTGACCCGTTTCCAACTCTGGTGTGGCATTGACAGCATGAGGACATTGCCCCGTTTTGTCAGGTCGGCTCTGTTCAAGGCGGTTGTGGCTGTGTGGCGGTTTGGGGAGGCTTTTTATGGACAGATTAGGTCCCTTTGTGTTTCTGGAGTGATCCTTAAGCGCTGCGCACTATTAGCATGTGTTGGCTGATCCCCTACACGTTTTGATGGCCTTCGCGCATCTTGCAACCGAATATCTGTTTCAGCAGAACAATGCTCTGCCCCACCGGACCGCAACTACCCAGGCATGGTTTGAGGAACACTCATTTCAGTTTGGGACCATCCAGAGACCCCCAAGGTTCCCGGATTGGAAGCTGTCTGGAACGAAACATCAGATCCACGGATCCTGGACCGACGTCTTGGGAGGACTTGCGGACAATGCTGCATCATGCCAGGCATTACCACCGGAAGCATTCTGACGTCGGTGGAGTCGATGCTTCGGCGTGTACAGGCTTCATTTGCGCTAGATTAGGACCAACACACTATTAGCTAGATATCTCTAGTGTTTTGTCCATTGAGTGTATATAACTGCGTATAGTTTTCTGACATTAATTCATTTCAAGCAGCTCTCGAAGAAACATGCGCTTCGAAAGTATTCATCTACACTGGCGTGCAAAAATTAAGGACGAGACGGTTTTACGAATGTAACGTCTTGCAGAAGTGCTCCACATCAACTCAAATCATACCATAAAATCCCCAAGATGTAAGAATATGGGACAAGTGAGCAAAACCGTCCAAACAAGGAATCCAAAGGATACAAAGGCACTTTATTGAAAAGGTAGCTTCGAGCGCAACTGAACAGAACACAGAAACGTCCATGTGACAGGCGGCTGCCAAGAAAAATCAAGTCTTTAGTAGGGGATATGATCACTCCTGACTGCGTTGCAGGATTTTCAACGTCTGTCCATGCTGAGGACGAGGTTGTCAAAGGAGCTGTTGAGGCATCGCGGCAAAGGAGCTGTTGAGGCATCATTCCTCTTGTAGCGCCAATCGCAACTGAGGAATCGTTGTTAACGGCTGGTGACGTGGTGCCAAGCGTCTCCCGAGAAGATCCCACACGTGTTCGATTGGATTTTGGTCCGGGGATCTTGTGGGCCAATCCATGCGTTGAATATCTTCACTCTCCAACAGCTCTGAGACAGCCACTGTACGATGAGGTGTAGCGTTGTCGTCCATGAAGAAGAACTCAGGGCCCACAGCACCTCTAAACAGACGCACGTAAGGAAGGAGAACCTCGGTACAATAGCGGGCACCAGTGACTGAACCTCCTTGGAAGATGTGGAGGTCAGTACGGCTACCAAGCATGATACCGACTCAAAGGAGTACTCCGCTACCTCCAAACCGGTCCCTTTCGATGCTGTTGGAGGTGTGATTGAGTGTTTCCTGCTCTTTCTCTCCAAATGTGTATACGTCCAGAATCACTCGTCAGACTAAATCGGCTCTCATCCATAAAGAGAACTCTACCCCATTGCTGATGTGTCCAGTTCTTGTGTTCCTAGCACCACAGAAACCGCCGTCTCCGATAAGCAGGCGTTAATGGCACACACCGTACTGGTCGTCGTGCAAATAGAGCACCATTGTACAGCCTCCTGGCCACGGTAAAACGCAAAAGCGGACGTCCAGTTGTCTGTTGCAGGTGCCTTGCGAATTCTCCCGCTGTCTGCCGTCTGTCTGCTCTCGCCTGTAAGACAATATGCCAGTCGTCTGCCGCCGTGGTTGCTCGTGGACGCCCAATACTAAACTCTCGGACAGCTGTTCCTGTCGTTTAAAATGATCTCCAAGCTCGTGAAACGATGCTGTGAGCGATACCGAACTCTTCGGCTACACTAGTCACACTTCGAACTTCTTCCAACTTCCCAATCACGCGACCTCGAGTAAAGTCATCCAGGTGTCGTCTACTGGATTGCCTGTTGGCCGTATAACACGGTGGCAGCAACTCGGCGTAGTTCAAATCAATGTACACCGTGCAATAGCTTTCACCGAATTGCTGAGCATGATCATGATCATGATCACATGTAGAGGATTTTAGGAAGGGAGTGTCTGACCCCAGGTCTTAAACAACCCTTAGAAATAGGAAGTTAGGAGATTTGGGCTAGAGTGCCCGATAGGAAAGTGACACGGAAGCGAAGTAGAAAGGGGGAGGAAGACGCCCTTATTTATTGTCGGAGGGCCAGTACCCGGCGTCCGACGGCTTAACGTGCACATCCGACGCACGGCGGGTATTTAGTGGATCAAGAGTTCGTACCTGCCTGGGATCGAACCTGAGTTCCTTTCCGCAGCAGTCACGAACGTTGCCCACTAGGCCACCCGCGGCCCAAGAATTTCTGAGCGTACACCGCCCGTGTGCTTTATACCCTTCCGACCCCCTCCTCCTACGTCATGCTGCATATATGCGCATGCCCTACGGTACCGGACCCTAGTCTATCTCCTAAATGGTCTTTCGGTCCGTTCTGCCAACTCGTTCCCTGTTATGCTAAATTCTTCTCTTCGTCCTTAATTTTTGCACACCGTTGTAGTAAGCAATCAAAAGTGCTAAGTTAGATGAAAAGATGGTTCACAGCCAAATCATTGACTTCCATCCTTGACCTTCGGTGCGAACTCAGAGGGGGCTACCAGTGTCTACTATTTTAAGGGCACCTGTGTCGGTATACACTTGTTTATTTGATTTCTTTCTGGCATGCAAACATTTATTTTTGCAGACAAGAACTTCTAGAAGATCCTCGTTAGACAAAGAGTTTCTTACAATGCAAACGGTCGTTTTGACTAAACATTCATCGGCACTCCCGAACCTTGGCACTGAATGATCACAATCAGCTTTTTCACTGTCATTGTCAGAAAACTTGCCAAACAACGACATTATGTCAACAGTGCGGTAAGGCAGCACACACACACGGCTTCGTATTTCGACTGTGAAACATTTCCGAGACTGAAAATTTAGAGTTAGAGAACTGAGCTTTTATCTAACGGGAAGCAGATTCTTCATATACGAAAGTGAAATTAAAACAAACGCATTTGAAAAAAGACTTCCGTTAAAACATGAGTTAATAAATAAATAAATAAATACACACACACACATGCACACACACACACGTGTGTGTGTGTGTGCGCACGCGCTCGAGATATCTGTTGAAAACACTGAAATTTAAAATACAGTTTTTTTCAAGAGTTTAAGAATAATAAAGTTTAAGGACACTGTGATTCACGGTTTTGAGCCACTGCAAATTTGCCCAATAATTAAACAAGAAAGATCATACCGTATTCTCGGTTGTAATGAGAGCGTCTTTTAAATTCTTTCCGACATACACACAGACACACACAAACAAACAAACAAATTTTAATCAGATTTTTTGAGAATTTAAATATTCAGTAAGAAAAAGAAAATAAACGTATACCACCTAGCGAAAAACTGCGCATAATTTTTTAAATGCGCAGTGTGACCGTGGGTACTCATAGCCAATGGAACTGGTTAAAAAAAATTAATTGGACTTCAACAATCGACGAAAACGTCCAGATATAGAACTAGCTACTTATTAGGGTGACGGATCACTTTGTCCGTGTTCATTTCGTCCACGCTCACTTCGTCCAGTTCATTTCGTCCAACGTTCACTTTGTCCAGTGTTCATTTCGTCCGCTGTTCACTTAGTCCAATGTCCACTTCGTCCTCTGTTCATTTCGTCCACCACTCACTTTGTCCACGTTCATTTCGTCTTCAGAATGAAAGAAACACCATGGAATGTTTTTGTTTTCATTGGGTTTTTGTTATAGGCAGAAGAAAATGTCAACGGATATTGCTTGCAAGCGATTTTCTTTCCTGTCTGAGTTTCTCAAATTAAAATATAACGATTTTAAATGTTATTTAAAGTAAAATAAGGAACTTAACTTTGAAGAGCTTTTTAACTCTTTTGTGAGGTGCGGTGTCAATCACTACAGCTTGACACCCGCTATGTTCGAAAAAGGACTATAAGGTGGGATTTTTTAACAACGCTGCATTTTTACTTAGGCACTAAATATTATTTCATATACCCTAGGCCGTGGCCTTTTTTCAAATTTTTTATTCTAATCATGCCATATTCAAAACATTTACATATCAATTCAAGGTAATAATACAGCGCATTTACTCAGGCACTAAAAATTATTTCATGGGTCCTGGGCCTAGGCCTTTTTTACAATATTTATTCTTCGGATGTCGTATTCATAATGTTTACGTATCAAGTCAAGGTAATAATATTACGCTTTTGCTCAAGCACTAAATATTATTTTGCCTAGGCCTTTTTCACTGTTTTTATTCTAAGTACGTCATATTCGTAACATTTTCATATCAAATTAAGGTAATAATATTGCGTTTTTGTTCATGCACTAAATATTATTTTATAGGCCCTAGGCTAGGCCTTTTTCACAGTTTTTAGTCTAACCATGTTTTATTCATAACGCTTACATATCAAGTCAAGTTATTAATGTTGCACCTTACTTTGGCTCCAAATATTAATTAGTAAATTCTAGGCCTTTTTAACAATTTTTAATCCATTACCCTAAATATTCATAGCATTTGCATAACATGTCAAGTTATAAATATTTATCTTTTATTTAGGCATAAAATATTAATTACTAGGTCTAAGACATCGGTATAATAAAAATAGTTAAAAGGTCCTAAGCCTAAAGCCCATGAAATAATATTTAGTGCCTGAGCAAAAGCGCAATATTATTACCTTAATTTGACGTGAAAATGTTAGGAATATGACGCACTTAGAATAAAAACAGTGAAAAGGGCCTAGGCCTAAGCCAAATAATATTTAGTGCCTGAGCAAAAGCGTAATATTATTATTATGACTTGATACGTAAACATTATGAATATGACATCCGTAGAATAAATATTGTAAAAAGGCCTAGGTCTAGGGCCCATGAAATAACATTTAGTGTTTGAGCAAATGCGCAGTATTATTACCTTGATTTGATATGTAACTATTATGAATATGACGTGATAAGAATAAAAACTATGAAAAAAGCCACGGCCTATGAAATAATATTTAGTGCCTAAGTAAAAGCGCAATATTATTACCTTGATTTGATAGGTAAACATTATGGATATGAGATCCGTAGAATAAAAACTGTTGAAACGGGCTAAGCCTATAGGGATTATGAATTAATGTTTCGTGCCTCAGTAAATGCACAATGTTATTACCTTGAGTGGATACGTAAACGTTTTGAATATGACATCGGCAGAATAAAAACTGTCAAAAGGCCTACACATGAGGCATGGTAATTAGTATTTAGTGCCTAAGTAAGTAAAAGAGAAATATTAATAACTTGGCATCTTATGTAAATATTTAGTGCCTAAGTAAAAGTCCAGCGTTATTAAAAAATCTCACCTTATAGTCCTTTTCCGAACATAGCGTGAGTCATGCTGTAGTGATTGACATCGTAAAACACAAAAGAGTTAAAAAGCTCTTCAAAGTTAAGTTCCTTGTTTTACTTTATATAACATTTAAAATCGTTATATTTTAATCGAGAAACTCAGCCATGAAAAAAAAATCGCTTGCAAGCAATGTCCACTGACATTTTCTTCTGCCTATGAGAAAAACTCTATGAAAACAAAAAACTTCCACGGTATTCCATTTATTCTGAGGACGAAATGAACGTGGACAAAGTGAACTGTGAACGAAATGAACAGTGGACGAAGTGAACATTGGACTAAGTGAACAGCGGACGAAGTGTACAGTGGACAAAGTGAACGTTGGACGAAATGAACTGGACGAAGTGAGCGTGGACGAAATGAACACGGACGAAGTGATAGGGAACCCTTATTAGCACGTCTTTTGCTAAAAAATATCGTGCGTATGTTGTCAGTTTGTCCGTTCGTCTTTCTGTGAACACCATATCTTTGCAACTATTAGTATAATTTGAAAAATTCCTTTTGTATTGGGAAGCTTGAAATGTGCGAATGATGATCTCTTACCTCGTTTTTTTTTTTTCTTTACGATGTACAATCTCGTCGCTAGAGGGAGTAAACGCAAATGATATCGAATTCAAAATACATTTCATTCCATATATTTGCTTCTATACATCCGATTGGAAAAATTCGTTTACCTTTCGATTCTATTTATGTCGAAGAGTATTTTAGGTATAGTCACTTTTCCAAGTTACCCATAGATTTTCCGCTAAGGGGCGTAAAACTAAATTGCGTTTTCCTCGATATCTCTACTTCCAGAACTCCGATTTAGAACATTCTTCCTTCAGTGGATACAGATCCTAATGGGAAGTCTTTTGCATATAATTTCAAACTTATGGTAAAGAGTGGTTTGGCCACCAGGGAGTGTAAGTGATAATTTCTGCTTCTGATGTATTTGCCACATAATTCGCGATTTCAAAATCTCGATTGAAAAAATTCGTTTGTGGTCCGATGCCACTTACGTCGGTAAACCTTTTCGGAATATTTTCTTCATAAAATATGGCATGCCTTAGCCGCCAGGCAGCGTAGATGTATATCATATTTTTGTCAATATTTCTGTTCTAATGGTCCGATTTGAAAAATGCCTTCTTTGTTGAATAACGTTTCCTATGCGAAATGTTTTTCATGTAATTTCAAACATTTCAAGTAAATTAATGACTTTCCGCTAGGGGCGTTAAGATAAATTGCGTTTTCCCCTACATTTCTGATTCTAAAACAACGATTTGAAAAATTCTTCTTGTATCGCATACAGCTCTTAATAGGAAATGCTTTTCACATAATTTTCAATATTTGGTAAATAATGGTTAGGCCACCAGGGGGCATAAGTGTTGATTTCTGCTTCTGATGTATTTGCAACAAAATTTGAGCTCCTGAAAACTCGAGCTAAAAAATTCTTTCCTTGACGGATACCGCTCACATAGCAAAATATTTTGAGAATACTTTCTTCTTAAAATAATGCATGTTTTTCCCGCCAAGGTGCGTAGATGCCTATCTTACATTTGTCGATATATCTGCTTCTAACAGTCCGATTTCAAAAAATTGTTCTGTGTTGGAGACATTTTCCGCTGCGAAATTTTTCTCATATAATTGCAAATTTTTCTTAACGCACGAGTCTGCAACCTGAGGGCGTAAGTTTACAATTCTGTTCATAGAAATATCTGTGGGATTAAAAACTCGATTGAAAAACTTCTTTCTTCGGTCAGATACTATTGTTTTCCATGCCGGTTCCACTGATTTGAATAGCTTTGATAATTTTAATTCGCCTCCGAACAGATTCAAAAGACATGCTCATTACACTCGAAAATTCGGTGTCATCATTCTTGTTTTTACTAGCGACTGAAAAGTATGTTAAGAAAACCAACAAATTGTGCAAAAAACGTTTCTCATGGCGAAAGGAATAAATCAATCCCCAGCGAAAAAGATGTGTGTTCTTAGAGAATAAAACAGGTGCAAAACACTGTACATAATTAAGAGTATCCATACCAGAAAAAAAAACATTCTAAGGGATTTTTGGAATCGAACAAACTCTTTGAAATAGAAATATGCGCTAACACCCGCTGGTGGAAGAATTTTGAATAAAGGAAAAGTTGAAAATATATCGAAAAGTGTTCTTCATAGTAAAAGCTATGCTAAGGAAGAATCATTTTTGAAATACGTATCCTGGAAGCTCAAATGGCCAGAAAAATCTTTTGACACTTACGTTAACTGTGCATCATTTAAGGAGGATAATGTTCCTCATTTTTGCTGTAGTGAATGACATACAGCAAAAAAGGAAAACAATTTCAACTGGATTTTCAGAAGCGAAGATACAGTTGCAAACGAAATTACATACTGACGCCACCAGAATTGTGAACTACAAAATCCCACGATTGTATCGAAATTTTTTAACAAGCTGAATGGTATCAGCTGTTAAAAGAAGTTTTTAAATTAAACCTTTAGAAGAAGAAATATCAAGTAAAATATATTCAACTTTTGCGCCCCCTAGCGGAGAAACTGAGAATGATTTTAGTCAAGAAATCTGGAAAAAATGTTCCCGTAGTTAGTAATATATGACAGAAAAATTATTTTTTTAATAGGGCTTTTAGACGCACAGATATTTCTGTAAATATTCTGCAACCGAAAACGTGAACTTATGCCCTCTAGTGGCGAACTTCTGAGCTATTTGCAATTAAATACCGAACACTTCACACGACATGCGCTCTCCAGCAAAGAATTTTTACATTCTTCTTTTCTGTTTCTTGTTGTATTTCCTTTTAGCTTTCATACACATACAGTATGTAACACTGCCCAACACACATTTTGGTGCCTTGAAATTTAAATCTATTCTTGGATATATTTGGGACGCTGATTCCACAAATGGTATCAGTTTTGCCCTTTCAGCTCTAGTTTTGGATATAGGGCATACCCACCTTATACGCGGATTCCACCGGTCATCCGTCAAATTTCGGGATCCTACATCGCATGATCTGCTATTTTTTACATGATCTTGACAAATATTGATACTATATACATTAGGCTGGGCCTTATTTTTGAAGTTTGGAATTTCGTTTCTCCCAACTGTTCAAAATGTTTCATCATGTAAGAAAATAAATCAGTTATTTTTTATTTTTCAAATGTGATTAGATTTTAGAGGTCGCTACCAGGTTCGAAAGTATTACTATATTACGCATTACGTGAATCTATGTGGTAATTGTATTGCACCCCAGATGGCACTGTAGTCTCCCACCAGCTGGCAATACAGTCAAAAACATGGTGCACTAGGCGACCACAAGGTGGCACTGCAGTCAAACCACCAGGTGGCACTGCAGTCAAACCACCAGGTGGCGCTGTAGCAGGGCTCGATTTCGACCGGTAGTTAGTAGCAAATTGTTTGCAAGCAAATGCATTTTGCTAGTGATAAAAAGTTGTCGTAGCAAAAGTTGCTAGTGGAAAATGTTTGAATGTTTTAGTGTGAACTGCATTGCGCGTGTGGAATATTTTAAATACATACAAAAAGAACCAACTGCTTTCTGGAAACGAATGTCTCTTGAGAAGTACAAACATTATAAAAACGTTTTGGCACTAGTAGAAATATCCAGTATATTTCCCTTATCTGCTACTGCATGTGAGGTTGGGTTCAGTTCCATGGAGAGAATCCAAGGTGATTGGAGGGGCAGTTTAGACTTACAAACATTGAATGCTCTCATGAGTATTGAGGTTGAAGGTCCATCCGAAAACATGTTTGACCCCAAGAGTGCTGTTTTAAAGTGGTATGATGAAAAGACCTGAAACCCAGATCGTAAACATACGGAAAATAATTTAAGATTTTGAAATGTGTTCTTGAATTTTGTGAATAAAATTAAATAATAAAAAAAGTTTCTTAAATATTTGCATTCGGATTAAATTGTTAGAATTAATCTGTCAGGTCACGAAAGGTGAGTTATATCTAAAGGTGTTCTTGAATTTTGTGAACAAAGTTAAATAATAAATAAAAGTTTCTTAAATATTTGCATTCGGATTAAATTGTTAGAATTAATCTGTCAGGTCACGAAAAGGTGAGTTATATCTAAACGTGTTCTTGATTTTTGTGAACAAAGTTAAATAATAAATAAAAATTTCTTAAATATTTGCATTCGGATTAAATTGTTAGAATTAATCTGTCAGGTCACGAAAAGGTGAGTTATATCTAAACGTGTTCTTGATTTTTGTGAACAAAGTTAAATAATAAATAAAAATTTCTTAAATATTTGCATTCGGATTAAATTGTTAGAATTAATCTGTCAGGTCACGAAAAGGTGAGTTATATCTAAACGTGTTCTTGAATTTTGTGAACAAAGTTAAATAATAAATAAAAGTTTCTTAAATATTTGCATTCGGATTAAATTGTTAGAATGAATCTGTCAGGTCACGAAAAGGTGAGTTATATCTAAATATTTGTAATCTTTTCAACATTAGAATGTGAGAGTTACAGGGGTGAAATCAAAATTTGTAATGATTGACTAATGGAGGGGGGACATGTTAAAATTTATTTTGTATAATGTTAAACTTCTAGTAGAGAATGCAATTTGCTAGTAAAAAATAAGGCCACTAACAAGGGTTACTATTGCTTAAAAAAAAAAAAAAAACGAAATCAAGGCCTGCGCGTAGCATTATCCAATTGAGTCAGTTAGTGGCTGACTGTTGCACAGAGTGGATGTATTTTTCAGAGCTCTAGTAGGAACGTTTTTGCAATTCTAGCAATTTACAACATAGTATTAAATGGTATCGAACACAAGTAAAACTTATGAAAGTTCTATTTCTACTAGAAGAAGTACAGAAGTATGGTTAATTAACCAATTTCGTTATCGCTTCATTATTCGAAGCTTCTGTCCATTAGTGAGGTAATGGCATTATGTTTTCATTATAAACGTGATTTGAAACAAACTGTTAGGAAATCTCCGGAATCAACTGCATGTGATATTTTAGAGATGTGGGAAAAGGTTCGAATTCATATGATACTAAACGAAACGATCATATTGTTGAGAAAGTTGAATTTTTTTAAAGAATGGCAAGGGCTGAAAAAGGATAAAGAAAATAAAGCCAAGCATTCAAATGCTTTGATTAAGAAGGAAAATCTTTGGAGGGAAAATCGGTTGATCGTTTTTATACAGCACACGCTAAAGCTTTAGAAACGATCACGATTGAAGAAGACAAATTGTTTCTTATGGCTTGACAAGAGGAAGGACGATGAAAAGAATTAAGAAAGTTTGATTTGGTGCTTGCAAAACAAGAAGAGAATTTGAAAAAAAGAGAACAACATTTCAGGAAAAGGAAACAAATGGAATATGAAGAGATAAGATCCAGGAAGGAAAAGGTTATTCTTTTTTGCTTTATCTGATTCGGATTCTGAAGCAAAAGAATGCCCTTGTACTGTTTCTGAAGAGCCTACCTCTTCAGGAGAGAAACCCATTAAAAGAGGAAGAAAACAAGTACTGGATAGTAATTTATCTGCTGGTCTTGATGTTACATAGGTAGGCAATCGACAAGCAGCTTTAATCCTGGCACCTACAATACGAAATCTTGGACTAGATCCATCTCTTTACAATGTAAATGTAAAGTTAGTTATTAGTGAAAGAGCGAAACACCGTCAAAGTTTTGTTTGAAGATATAGTTGAATCCGGAACTGTTGACAGTGTTACCATTTTGGTATCTGGAGATGGTGTGGATCAGTTATTAGGAGTACCAAAATTATTGTCAGGAAAAGGAGAAATAATTGCATCGGCCATGTATGATACATTGTAAGCCAATGGTACATGATTAACAATTGTATATTATTAACCAAAATAATACATACTATGTTTTATATCTATCTTTTTAATCCTTAAAACTTTATGAAACTCCATTTCGTGTTAACTCCATCTCTTACCCATCTCGTACTGTAAAGGTGGTAGTAGCGATCCCTAAAAATATCTTGATATTCACAAAAAATTCAGCAAATTATTTTTTTTGATACATTGAACACATTTATGGGTTGGGAGGAAACAAATTCAATTTTTTTATAAGGCCCCTTAATGCCCACCCTAATATACATACTATTGAAACAAGCACATATTACTAAATCTGCATATTTCAAGACAAGATCATATAAACTGATCAGTCATTCAACATATGAGAAACGTCTTTTATAAGACTTTCTAGAGTGAGATCTACTTGGACAGTCCTGCTAAAGGTTCCAGTAGTAACACTGTTAAAAAAATTTTAACTTTTTTTTTTTCCAAAAACAAAGTTAGCCGTCCTTTATAGATTTTTTGTCGCTCAACATGAAAGTCACAGTTGAAATACTCTCCATGCTAAAATTTCCGAGTAAATCGACCATTTGTGTTTCACATATACTGTATATATCAATGGGGTTTTATAATAGCGACATTTATAAGTCAGCTCGGCAAACGTTAAATTGTGGTCCTGGTGAGTTGATTCACGAGTCTTCGCCTCGTGAACCACGTGATCACTAGTCTTCGCCAGAAGCGGTTGGAACCGGATCCATCCAGTTTCTCTTGTTCGCGGGAGCTTACGTATCAAACTGCGTCAGTTTTATCGCACTGCGTGTTTCTGTTAGAGCGTTGATTACTGAATTTATTTAAATAAGTGAATTTTATTTCATTCACGTTTTATTTTGTTTCTGTTCGAGTGTTGGCTTTCACAATAGTAATAATGTTCCGTAAATGCATTAACAATCCCTATAACTTTTGTTTTATTTGTGGTGACGTGATTTGTGGCTCCAAAAAGTGACCATTGACTCCAGCAGTGGAAAAAGCATATTTCATGTATTTTGGGTGTCGTGTGGGAGACAAAGATAAATCTTGGGCTCCACATGTGCGCTCTACGACATGTTCATCAACTCTGAATGCTTGGATGCATGGGAAGAAAGTCTCAATGCGCTTTGCTGTGCCCGCCATTTGGGGTAAATAAACAAACCACTCAACCGATTGCTATTTCTGCATGATACCTCATTTGAAGAAAGGAATAAATACGAAGGGGAAGAGAAATATTGAATACCCTATAATACCATCCGTTATTCGCTCAGTGGCCCATGGAGAGGGATTGCCGGTTCCTCATACCCCAAGTAACATTCAGGCAAGTAGTGATAACGATAATGATGAACTTATAGAATCAGTTGATATAAAACTTAGCCATCCACCAGTGATGCGAATACTATATATGTGCCATCTTCCTCCAGAGAACCACACAGAATCCCACAATGTTAACTTAGTGATCTCATTATGGATTTGGAGCTGCCGAAGTGTAAAGCTGAACTGTTAGCATCACGATTGCAACAGTGGAACCTTCTTGCCGATACTGCAAGAGTGGCTTTTTTTTTCGTGATCGTCAGAAACAACTTGAAGGCTATTTTAGCAGTGAAGATGAAATAACATTCTGCAAAAATGTTGAAGGTGTGATGCAGGAACTAAACATTCTGTACAAACCAGACGAGTGGAGACTCTTTATAGATGCATCCAAAACGAGCCTTAAGGCTGTACTACTACATAGTAGTAATAAAAGGCCTTCTATCCCTGTTGCATATGTAGGCTTAGCTAAAGAAAGTTATACCATGTTAAAAGGTGTTCTAAGCATCATGAGCTACAATAAACATGAATGGTTGATATGTGCAGATTTCAAAGTTATTGCGATTTTGCTTGGCTTGCAAGGAGGGTATACAAAGTACTCCGCTTGTAGCTACCAATGAAAAGGCGCCATTCATTTGGCATGTATGATGATATACCCATTTCCGTGAGAAGGCCATTGACATCATTGCAGAACACTAGGTTGTGGTCCTTAGAGAAAAAGGGCAGCAAATCCTTTTGTCTGCTACGGTAAAACATAATGTTGGTTCCAGATTGAAGTAAATTCTTTCATTCAACCTGGAGGCTAGCAATTCTGAAGACTCCTTTGAGAGGTTCAGATCCCTGATGAGGTCACTCAGTTCATGTTGGTTAAAAAGGTTGAGCACTTGATGAAGTTCCTACGAAATCACTGTCACGTTCCCCACTACTGTTATCTTTTATGTGATCAGACATGCTTCATTCCTCATCCTCTGACAGCTCTGGTAGGTTGATGAAAGATGGAATGGGTACCTCATTTGAGTGTGGATGCGGTCGTCTTGCTGAATCGACGTTAGGATATCCCAATTGCTTCGATTGTTTCGATTGATGCTCTTGATGTTGACAAGACAAAAATAACAGTCACCATGGTGGTCTTTAGGTTCCCTCCACACCATTGGTATTCCAAATTTCAGAGAGTTCCTTTTTCCATTTGTCCAGTGCCATAAATGCTCCGTGCAAGTTTTGCATACAGTATGGGGAGCCCACGATTTGTCTTGGTCTCCAAGATGAACACAAAAATAACGAAGATATGCCCTCTTCACAAACTCAGAAATAGGTTTCCTACTTTCGTTAAGGGTGTACTCGCCACAAATGTAGCAAAAGGCATCTGGATGATTCAAGCAACTTCTTCGTAGGGAAGCCATGGCGTCTACTTAAACTTCAAACAAAATTAGATCACATTAGATTATCTGGTTGTATAGTTGTTCACAAACTCCCACTTAGACTAACAGACACTGGCTTTACACTCATAAAATAACAATATACACTGACTTTACGCACATAAAATAAAAATATTTCTGCACATCAGCATATAGGACGGGTATGCCCTACCTCCAAACCTAGACCTGATAGGGCAAAACTAACGCCATTTTTGGAATCAGCGCCCCAAGTATACCCAAGAATAGGTCTAACTTCCGAGGCACCAGAATTTTGTTTTTGCTTTTTGGGCTGTGTAATGGAGCTTTGTAAGTTAGAATGTATTGAAGCTGATAAGCTGAGGTAGCAGATGTTAGGAACATCCAATTGCAATCAAACACATGTCATCCAGACTTACGTACGCAACTATGACGTTGAGACGGCTTTTTAGACAGCCCACCGCAAAGGATACAAGCGTGTACGAAACATAGATTACAGAGCGGCAATATGAGAGAGACTCGAGACTGAAGTGATTTTAAAATAGGCGTGAGAGTGGATGCTGGGCCGATAGATGTAAGCATTTTTAAAACGGTAAAGCTTCTCGAATACACAAGAACAACTCTGTCGAGGGTGTACAATGTGTGGTGCACAAACAACAAATCAGCAGTCTTTCTATGAGATGAAACGACTGGTTGCTGTTCAAGGGCAACCATTGGCGCCCATAGTTTACTTTCCAGAAAGGGGCAAACAGAAATTATAACTAAAAATAACAAACACAAACACGAAACACAAATCTCCACTCTTCCTTTTTCCTATGTAAACCATTTTTACCACACACACACACACACACACCATATGTTAAATTGAAAATTAGAATACCCAAAATTACGTAAAAGTGATAGGTAAATGAAATTTGACAGCTATCTGGGGATAATTTCTACTTAGAATTAAATGATCCTGCGGTTTTTTCCCATTTGTGTCTCATGCTCCACGAAACCCTAACGATCACCCAATTGGTCGACAAGAAGGAAAACAATACCCTGAAGACAAAATTTTGGAAGACTGTAGGAGATCTTTGTCCAATACTGAAAGGCTGCTGTAAAGAATGGTACCATAATTATAATTCCTCTGTCTTTCACGCTTTTCCGTACTGTACTGCACGTGTGTGAGCTGACCGCGATTATATCGCGCTGCGAGGCCGAGTGAAAATGTCACGACGGGAGAGAACTGACTTTGAGAAAGGAAAAATTGTTGGGTGTTACATTAGTGGGTTGTCCATAATGGAAACCGAGAAGCGTTTAAACATACCGAAGTCAATTGTTTTGGATGTACTGAATAAGCGGAAGACACATGGCGTGCCTGGAGCAGCAAAACGTAGCGGCAGACGAAAGAAATCAGTGATAGAGGACGTCGAAATCTCAGGACAGTCGTTACAGCTAATCGACGGAGTACTATACAAGATCTCAGTGTACAAGTGAGTAAAAAGGCTGGAACCTCGATATGTACTCGTACCATTCGCAGAGAACTTCATTCCATGGGTTATCGTTACCGTGCGGCTGCTCATAAGCCTTTCATCTTCACTCGGAATGCTACTCGTCGTTTAGCATGGTGTAAAGAACATTTGCCGTGTACCGTACATCAATGGAAACGGGTCCTATGGACTGATGAATCAAGATACACGACCCATCTCTCTGACGGCCGTGTGGGGTTATGGCAGCTACCGGGGGAATGCTATTTACTACAGTGTACTGTTTCTACGGTCAAGTTTGGAGCTGGCAGTATACTCATGTAGGGTTTTTTCGTGGTATGGTCGCGGCACATTGATTATCGTGGACAAGCCTGTTAACCAGCACGTCTACCTCACTATTCTGGACAATTATGCCCTACCAACTCTGGTAGTACCATGGAACTGAGCCTTATTGGTACCAGCTGGATAATGTACCGAGCCATAAAGCAAGGACTGTTACGTCGTGGTTTGACGATTATTCCGTATCGTGTGTGGACTGGCCAGCACAGAGCCCTGACCTTAATCCCATAGAGCACCTATGGGATGAATTAGAGCGCCGCATAGAAGTTTTGAACCAAGGCATACTAAACCATACATATAGTCAAACAGGTAATATGATCACGAATAATCTAGGATTAGCATACAGTGCTTATCACCGGCTATAGGCTACGAGTGTTTCATTCAAATCCTTTATTTTCTCCTCCATGACCCAAGGCATACTCCTCCTGACTATCATATCATGGCACTGGGCAGAAACAAGTGAATCAAATATTTTCTCACTTCTTTCTTAGTTCGCCGCTATTGTTATATCCTTTTCAGCACGTATTGAGTCGGAAAGGATCAGTGCCATCCCCTAAATGACTACTTTGAATAACGAGCCTAAGCGGAAGGCAACGTCTCGGTTGCGCGTGCTATGGCGTCACAGCATAAATCGTTGGATCTCAGCCTCCTATATTTAAATGTACAAGCTAGTGGAGGCGGTGTAATGGTTTAAGAAATGTTTTCACGGAGGGAATTGAATTCCATAATACCTCGGAAACAGCATTAGGATGGCATGAGATATCTTAGTATCACTGCGAGCCAGGTACATCATTATGTGAACATGGTGTTTCTTCTGGAGACACCATTCACACGTACTGATCATGCTCCATCAAGATAAGAATTGCGCCATACCACAAATCTCGGATCGTCACACAGGGGATCCAGGAGCAGACAGTGACTTCAAAATGCTTAAATGACCCACACAGTCCCCAGAGCTTAACCCGATTGAACACCTGTGGGGAGAAGTTGATAGAGCCATTTGTAACAGAGATACACCTCCAGCGAACATTCGGCAATTGATGACGCTGTCACATCCGTTTGACTGAGCATATTAATTGAATCCACGCCACATCGAATCGAGGCTATTTTGAAAGCCAAGAGCGGTCATTACAGTAGCCATTAGGTAGACAGTCCTAATAATTTGCTACTTCAGTGTAGATCATTTTCGCAGTTCAAGAATATTAAGTTTGTTTTTTATTTACTCTTATTTATTCAGAATTAGCAGGCATGCCTCTTTTCCGTACGGTGAATCTGTAAAGTCACTTTTTGAACATAAAATTAAAGAAATGGAAAAGTTATTAAGGGAAAAAAAGTAATTAACGATCCGTAACGGTTTTACGATTTACAACAGGGCAGTGACGTCAGTGTACACAGTTTGACGTAAAACGGTAGCAGACTTTAGCGCTTTTTAATTTTAAACTAAAATTTCATGAAATTTTTACATCATTTCATCCTTTCCGGCGTAATTATCTTTAAACCTATCAGCATTTTGAAACGTAAAGCTACGCCGCCCTTTTGAATTTCTGGTTTTCAGACCTTTGTAGGTGTAGTAGTGGTAGATAAATTCAAGCAGAAAATTTTATAAAGCCACCCTTTTGAATTTTTTGGTTTTCAGACTGTTCTAAGTGTAGAAGTGGTAGAAAAATTCAAGCAGGCAATATTTCATAGCCGTCATTCTCAATTTTTTTTTTTTTTTTTTTTTTTTTTTTTTTGGTTTTCGGACTTTTTTTAGGTATCTGAACCTTATGACCTATTAGCATTTTGAAGAGAAAAGCTAAGAAAACCAAAAATTCTTTTGATTTTTTGGTTTTCCGACTTTTTCAGGTATTAGCAGTGGTAGAAAAAAACCAAGCGGACAATATTCCAAAGCCGCCATTTTGATATTTTCGGTTTTCGGGATATACTAGATATCCGGACATTAAGACCTATCAGCATGCCAATTTTCAGATCCCTAGGTCATTTAGAAGTGGTCGAACAATACGCGAAAAAATTCAAGCAGGCAGTGTTCCAAAGCCATGTTTAGCAGCCCCGGTGGCGCAGTTTTCTAAACGCTGGCTTGTGACTGTTCGTCCAAGAGGGTCCTGGTTCGAATCCCGGTGAGGCATGGATATTGTGTTTGTCGTAAGGTACTGGTTCTCTGCCTTACATGGAACCGATGGCCCTAAATTAGGGACGGGCAACTGCTTATAGCTCATTGAGTTGCTCACGGTGGTCGCTAAACTATCAATAAAAACACAAGCCCTGTTTCCAAAGCCGCCATTTTGAATATTTTGGTTTTCGGATTTTTCTTCTAGAAATACAGTCATTAAGAACAATCAGCATACCGATTTTCAGATCTCTAGGTCATTTAGAAGTGGTCGAAAAATTTGCAGACGGAAGCACTCGGATTTTTCCATTTTCCCACTTTGCTTTACATACACTGACGGAAAAAATCCCAACACCAAGAAGGGGTTGTGTTAGATAAACGACAGTTAGTAGGCGGTGAGAGTACATCTGTAAGTTGACGTCTATGCAAATTTCGCGCTCGGCGCATACGTGTGGCGCTAGTAGCGCCCCTCGGAACATGCAAAGCAGGTTTGCTGTAAATACGCGCTGTAACGTTCGCGAGCGTTAGTTATCATTGAGATTCGACGTAGTGTGTTGATATTAGTCAAGAATGCCTTTAAGAAGACGAAGAAGCCATTATCAACAGCTCACGGAGTTTGAACGAGGTCGTGTAATAGGGCTACGAGAAGGTGGATTTTCTTTCCGCAATATTGCAGAACGACTTGGCAGGAATGTAGCCACTGTGCATGATTGTTGGCAGCGGTGGTCAAGGGAAGATACTGCCTCAAGAAGACCGGGTTCCGGCAGGCCACGTGGCACTACTGAGAGGGAAGACCGCCGTGTACGGCGTATGGCCGTGGCGCATCGTACCGCGTCTGCGGCAGCAATTCGAACTGCAGTTGCCACCACAGTGACACAACGAACTGTTACAAATCGGTTACTTAAAGGACAGCTCCGAGCCAGACGCCCTGTAGCGTACATTCCGCTTACTCCAAACCACTGCCGTTTGCGACGTCAGTGGTTTCAAGCTAGAGCTCATTGGAGGACGGAGTGGAGATCTGTTGTTTTCTGATGAAAGCCGGTTCTGTCTGGGTGCCAGTGATGGCCGTGTGTTGGTTAGAAGGAGGCCAGGTGAGCGCCTGCAACCAACCTGTCTGCGGCCGAGGCACACTGGACCTACACCTGGAGTTATGGTCTGGGGAGCAATTTCCTATGACAGCAGGAGTACTCTCGTGGTTATCCCACGCACCCTGACGGCACAGTTGTACGTCGGTCTGGTGATTCAACCTGTTGTGCTGCCATTCATGAACAGCATTCCAGGGGGGGGTTTCCAACAGGATTACGCTCGCCCGCATACCGCTGTTGTAACCCAACATGCTCTACAGAGTGTCGACATGTTGCCGTGGCCTTCTAGATCACCAGATCTTTTACCAATCGAACACGTATGGGACATCATTGGACGACAACTCCAGCATCACCCCCAACCAGCATTAACCGTTTCTGTATTGACCGACCAAGTGCAACAGGCGTGGAACTCCATCCCACAAACTGACATCCAGCACCTGTACGACACAATGCATGAACGTTTGCGTGCTTGCATTCAACATTCTGGCGGTTACACCGGTTATTAATGTACCAGAATTTCACATTTAAAATGGCTCTTTTCGCGCTTACAATAAGCTGTGATCTTGAAACTTTTATCGATTAAATATGTTACCTATACAAATGTATTGCCGCCATTTCATTCCTTTACAACTATTTTTTCGTGGTGTTGGGATTTTTTTTCCGTCAGTGTATATATATTTTTTTATGGAAGTGCACGCGTATGTTTCAAAACTTTCTGTAGATTCAGAGAACAACTTGAGAGTTTAATGCTTTTATGGAGTTGTTAAGAATGTATTGGTTCTTTTCTTTTGGTAACGATAAACATTTTTGATCCGCTGTGTACAACCCGTGGAACAACGCGACGGAAAAATTATTTTCAATACTGTGTTGCAAAGCAATGACATTCGCCCATCGGATTGGTGGTTCTATTGTCCTCGGCACTGAAGGGAAGTCGCATAAAATGTCTCGGAAACAACGTCGAATACAAACAGCATTAACTATCCACGATGAAACCTATTTGATATTTTATGAGTTCCGCCTGTCTTCATAGACTGCCATTGTATGAAGAAAGATGAAATATTATATTCAAAATGCCTGGCTTCCAGCTGACGTCAGTTCCGTGGAATGATAAGAGGCTGTCTATCGGAAGCGCTAGAAATAAAAATTTCGTCTGTTACCAGTTCCGGCTTGAATAATGATTATTAAACATGGATGCCTTACTTCATACGTATCACCGTACCTTGTTAGCTATGATTAATTCACTAGCTCATTGGTTTCATACTGCTCAATGCGTAAAAAGATAAAGGAAGCAAGAGCTGTCACATACTACATGCAAACTTCATGAGAGTTTTTTTTTTTTTTTTTTTGATTGGAGGTTTAACGACCACCGTGAGCAACTCAATGGGCTATAAGCAGTCGCCCGTCCCTAATTCAGGGTCACTGGTTCCAAGGAAGGGAGAGAGCCAGTGCCGTAAGACAAACACAACATCCATGCCTCACCGGGATTCGAACCCGGACCCCTTCGGACGAATGATCAGAGACCAACGCCTTAGACCACTTCATGAGAGTTGAGCTTGCAGGATGTGTTCAGTATTTTACGGCACTGCTGCACTTCATTATATGCACACATTATTAATTTGTGACGTGAGTAACCAACCTAACATCTACATCTGTATATCAACAGTAAGCCGGATGGCGCCGTAGTCTTAGTGCTGGCTTGTAGCTATTCGAACGGGAAGGGTACGGGTTCGAGCCTCGGTGGGGAATGGATATTGTGTTTGCCTTACGTCACTGGCTCTCTCACTTCCCTGGACTCACTGGCACTAAATTAGCGACGGGCGACTGTTTATAGCCCGTTGAGTTGTTCACAGTGGTCATTAAACCTTCAGTCTAAATAGATCCATAACCTTTTCTATGTTGTACTAGGTGTGAGTCAAAATTATATCTGTATTTTTTTGCTTAGGTATCTTCTTTATAGAATATATATATATATATATATATAAGAAATTGAAGAATTTTATGAGGACATTTGTCATCTAAATAATAAAGGTAAGCAGCACTTGAAAATATTTATGGGAGATTTCAATGCAAAAATAGGGCAACGGCAACAGAATGAAACTTCAGTAGGTAAATTCGGTCACGGCAACAGAAACCAGCGTGTAAATACTCTCGTTGAGTTTGCAGAGGCAGAAGGGTTTTTCATCTTGAACTCCTTCTTCAAGAAAAAGCCACACAGGAAATGGACATGGAGACATCCAAATGGGACGACAAGTGAAATTCATTTTATTATGTGTAACAAAAATATCGTCATAGAAGACTGCAGTGTGCTAAACAAGTTCAACACAGGTAGTGACCGTAGATTGGTGAGATGTAAGATGCACCTCAACACTAAACTTGAACGTGGCAAGCTCATAAGACAAACAAAATCTATTGACATAACCAACCTTAAAAAACACCATAATACCTTCAAGTTGGAACTGAAGAACAGGTTCTCTGCTTTAGAAGGCCTAACATCGGAAGATGTGGACATCTCTGAAGTTAACAGAAAAATAACCAAAGCTCTTATGGAAACAGCAACAAAATTAGCTGGGTCTAAGAACAAGTTGCATGTGAACAAATTATCAGGAAAAACGACAATGTTGATGCAAAAAAGAAGAGAGATGAGGACAACTAAAGAAGATGGGACTTCCAAAGTGGAATACATAGAACTATGCAAGACAGTACGAAAAATTATCACTGAAGACGTAAGGAAATTCAACTGTGAACTAGTAAGGAAAGCAATTGAAAACAACCAAAGCCTAAAGATAGCAAAGGGACATCTCAGTAAGGGAAGAAAACAGATTATGGCACTAAGAAAAGAAGATGGTTCTGTAACAAGAAATAGAGGCGAAATTTTGACAAGAGTGAAAGATTTCTACTCCACATTATATGAAAGGGATGATACATGCACTCCAGACATCATGAAAGATACCAGTACCAGAGTTCCTCCAGTCCTTCCAGCAGAAGTTGCACATGCAATCAAGAACATGAAGCGGGGAAAAGCTCCAGGAGAAGATGGAATTACTGTAGACATCATACAAGAAGCAAGTGGAGAAATCGAAACAGTACTCGCCCAAATTTTCACTCGATGCCTTAATGAAGGAAAGATTCCTGAGGATTGGAACACCGCTACAATGATCCTGCTACATAAGAAAGGTGACATTGAGGATCTCGGAAACAACAGACCAATCAGCCTCCTATCAGTAGTTTATAAAATCTTCACTAAAGTTCTTTCACACCGCTTGAAGGTAACACTGGACATGGCTCAACCGAGAGAACAAGCTGGATTCAGGAGTGGCTACAGCACAATAGATCATATCCATGTGCTGAGAGAACTAATTGAAAGAGCGAGGGAATATGAACTTCCATTGTGCATGGCTTTTATCGATTATGAAAAAGCCTTTGGTTCGGTGAAACCATCAGCAGTTACAATGGCTCTGAAAACCTGCGGTATTGAAGATGCATACATTAATATTATTAATAACATCTATGAAAATGCAAGTGCAAAGATTAGGCTGTTTGAAAATACAACACACATAAAAATTGGAAAGGGAGTGAGACAAGGTGACACCATATCTCCAAAGCTCTTTAATGCCACATTGGAGGGTGTTTTTCAGTCACTGAGCTGGGAAAACAAGGGGATAAAGATTAATGGAGATTATCTAACCCACCTTCGTTTTGCTGATGACGTAGTCATTTTTGCAACTAGCCCATCAGAGCTGCAGAGTATGATCCAGGAACTTGCTGACAAGAGTAAAGAAGTGGGATTAAAAATGAACTTTCAGAAGACAAAAGTGATGTTCAATGCTTTTACAAGAAATGAAGATTTATCGATTGATGGAGAAAAGCTGGAGATAACAGATACGTACGTTTATCTTGGACAGCAGATATCAAGTGAGGGTCACATTGATGAAGAAATTAATCGGCGTACAAAACTTGCCTGGAGAGCTTTTGGAAGAAACAGCATAATTTTCAAGAGCAATATGCCATTATGTCTTAAAAGAAAAGTGTTTGATCAATGCATCCTTCCAGTGCTTACGTATGGTGCAGAGACGTGGACCTTAACTAAAAGAGACATACAAAGGCTGCAGACAACTCAAAAAAGCATGGAGAGGTGCATACTTGGTGTAACCAGGAGAGATAAGAAGAGGAACTCGTGGATCCGAAAAATGAGAAGAGTGGAAGACATCATGATCAGAGTTAAATCCCTGAAATGGCAATGGGCTGGACATACTGCCAGAAGGACAGATCATCGATGGACAGCCGATATTTTAGATTGGATTCCAAGGGACAGGAAAAGACCCAGAAGAAGTCCACATGGGAGATGGGTGGATGAAATTCGAAAGTATGCAGGGGTGACATGGAGGAGACTGGCACAAGACAGACCGTTGTGGAGGAAACTTGGGGAGACTTTCGTCCAGCAGTGGATTGATAATGGTTGACAATGATGATGATGATGATGATATCTTACACTATCAGGATACATGTTAAAGTAAGACGTTGTTCCCTATTTTCAATACTTAATGGAACTGTGCTTTCCAGTAGCCCTCATTCCCAGAATTTTTTTTTAATTGAAGCTTTAGCGACCACCTTAAGACAAACACAACATGCATGCCTCACCGGGATTCGAACCCGGACCTTTCTCTGACGAATGCTCATGCCAGCGCTTAGACCACTGCGCCTCCAAGCGTCTCCAGAAATGGAAAGGAATGAATAGAATTTTCTAAATTAAAAATTTCCGTTTGTAATGCCTAACTTTTTCTAAAACTTATTGCGTACAGCTATGGTTTTCTACAGGAGCGGGGAGGGGGAGGGGGAGGGATCGAGATGCATATATTTAAAACACAAGGCCACTTCTTTCTACAATCCGCCAGCGCCACCACCTGGAGCGATTTTCATGATTTTTTTTAAAATGAAAGCTAAGTAATTTTCTTATGTTACCATGACATTTTCTTTATACAATCTGCCCTTTCTTATTCTGGCGTTTGTTCTCGCTTTAGTACTTGCAGCGGCATCATCCTTTCTGCGGTGGTCGGACTTGAGACAAAGCCCTCCGCTATCAATTACGTAGATGTAATTATCCGAATTCGTTTAGTAGTTTCGAGATTAGTAAAAACATTTCCGTATATTATCGTGAACTACTTTTTCACGTTGGGTGGTATCAGGTTGTATGTAAACAAAGTGGAACAATACACGGGAAATCGTTAACTACTTAAAAACGATCTGATTCGGTTGTACAGACGAAAAATAATAAAAAATAATAAAAACATTTTTAAAAAAGAAACGATGTAGCCTATGTCCACCGAAAAAAAAACCAACAACTTCGAAACGGTTAAAGAATTATCCAAATCGGTTCAGTAGTTTTCGAGATTACCACAAACACACGAAGTTTCCCTCTTTATATGATAGTATAGATTATATAATGATACCAAAAAAAATTGTTAAAACCAAACTGGCAAAATAAAACACATTTTAAACCCCACTGTGTAGTTATCTAGACACGATATCATTTCGGGTCACTGAAAGAATACCTCAATACTCCAATGTAAGCCCGTCAACGACGGGTAAGCACATGCTTATACAATGATGAGGAACAGCATCGTTAAATTTTTATACCAGTAGTTGGAAAAATTAAAAATTAATGGGAATATCAAACAAAGATCTTCGCTCTTTCCACGTTTATAAGTGAGTCACGGAAAAATTCTCATTGGCCGCCACCGGGAGTCGAACCCAGGGTCTTCCAGTTACGTCTTGGAAGTTAGCGTGTGTGAGTGTGGATGAATTCGAGGCCGCTGTGGTGTAGCGGAAGCATATCCGGTGCGTAACTAGAAGACCCTGGGTTCGACTCCCGGTGGCTGCCACTGAGAATGTTTTCCGAGACTCACTTATAAACGTGGAAAGAGCGAAGATCTTTGTTCGATGTTCCTGGTCCACGTTAAATGTCTGTATTAATTAATGGAAACATTTTGTTGTTGGTGACCCATCTTGTACACTGCCCATTAATAATTCAACCGTTTATTATAGTTATGCATTTTATTATGATTCGTGTTATATGAGAAGAAAAAATTTCAGTGACAGTTTTTTCAGCAGCACATGGCACGGGTTACGCACTAGTTATATATAAACTTACAGTTTGTTGCTTATTTTTCGTCCTACAACGGCTGTTTCATCTGATGTCTTTATTTCGGATCTATTGCATCTGGGGAAAATCACAGTAGACAATTCGTTGTCTAATACTTAACTAACATAGCGAGCTATGCTATATTCGGCAATGCTTAGTAGGACTGTCAATGCTTAGCGGAATTTTACAGGAACTGAATAAATCACTGCATGTATTGCGTTGAGCTAAACAGTTCCTCAAAGTTATTATGTTCCGTAAAACGTAGTTTCAGTTTATTCCAAGACCTGAAAAAGCATCGTAACCAGAGTTTTATTCCACTGATCATACCTAATCAAGCGGTGAATGCGCATTGCTTAAGATACCATATTCGGCCTACAGAAAACACGTAGCATGCCGGTGCTTCCACTGAGTATCAACAACGTTTTACTACCAAAAATGGGTGTAATATACGTACTATATAAAATTCGCTACAGTTTTACTGTAGACCTTATTTAAAAATCATTAGCACTTAGTTACCGCTTGGACTGTGTGTCCGCCCATGAATATTAGGAAGAATTAATTTTAAATCGATTATACACTGAAGAGCAATTGAATTAGGGACAGCTGGCGTTATGCAAATGTGGCGCTGTGGGCGGCCCTGTAAAACGACATGACCTATGCAGCGATCCGACAATTTAAGGAGTGCCGCCCCGGTGGCGCAGTGGTCTAAGGCGCTGGCCTCTGATCATTCGTCCGTAAGGGGTACGGGTTCGAATCCCGGTGAGGCATGGCTGTTGTGTTTGTCTTACGGCACTGGCTCTCTCCCTTCCCTGGAACCAGTGACCCTAAATTAGGGACGGGCGAATGCTTATAGCCCATTGAGTTGCTCACGGTGGTCGTTAAACCTCCAATAAAAATATATATAGATATAAGGAGTGATGCGACGGGAATCAGTAAGAGTCCGACGCAGTATGCGCAAAAAAAGAAGGATCTAAGCGAATTTGATCGTGGACAAATTGACGGGACCCGACGAATGGGTCACTTCATCTCGGAAGTCGTGCAGGCACTGGGATTTTTACGAACCACTGTGTCACGGGTGCACCGTGAGTACATCGAATCCGGTAAAACCATCTCTGCAAGAGCCAACTGCCGTGGACAAGAGCGTGTGGTTGAGCCGGGTCATCGTCGGCTAACTTGCATTGTAACAGCGGATAGACGGGCCACAGTGCAAGAAATCACTCGGCAATTTAACGCTGGTGCACAAAAACGTGTAAGCAACCACACCATCCAGAACCATCTCCTCGCTATGGGGTACAGAAGCCATCGTCCCACGAGGGTACCGCTGCAGGCCGCACATCACAGGGGACAAAGATTAGCATGGGCGCGGGAACATCGCCACTGGACCCCAGATGTGTGGAAAAATGTTGCCTGGACTGATAGTCGAGATTCACGTTGGTACATGCTGATGGCAGGATACGAGTACGGCACAAATCACATGAAGCGATGGATCCTTCTTGCCAGCAGGGTATTCTTCAAGCTGGTGGGGGTGGCATTCTTGTCTGGGGACTGTTTACGTGGGCTGAAATGTGGCCTCTGGTACATGTGACATCGTCCCTCACAGGTCAATGTTACCGGGATATCCTGGACGACCACTTGCTCCCGTTTGTGCGGCTCCCGTTTGTGCGTCTTCAACATCCCACTGGGGACCTCATCCTGTAACAAGACAATGCAACTCCGGAATTGTATCCGAATGGCTGGATGAACACTCCACCGACGTGGCCTCGCTTCCTTGGCCAGCTAGATCACCTGACCTCAATCCCATCGAGCACATCTGGGATGCCATCGAGAGAGATGACCCCCCTCCATCAAATCTTCGCGAACTGTGGGAGCTTGTTCAGGGATCGTGGATCCGTATGGCTTCCCAACGCTTCCGGTGTCTTGTCGAGTCCATGCCGAGACGAATCGCCGCCGTCATCAGGGCGAAAGGTGGTACTTCTCGTTACTAGACAGGTATCTCTAATTCAATTGGTCTTCAGTGTAGTTAAGCATGCCAGCTATTAACATAAGTTTTGCATCACTCTTTGCTTTATATGTTTTATTTTAGATGAAGCAAATATGTACATGGTGCCTGTCACCATAATTCATTTTTAAGTAAATGGAACAGAAAAAAACGTCGTTTGATTGCGTAACAGTACGCATCACGAAGATTTTCGAATTGTCTTTAACATATTTTTATTCTAGATACTGCTATCTATAGGGCAATAAGTATGCACATTCCTGTGAATAAAACCTTGGAATTTTCTAGGTTTTGAATAATTCCGAAATGCCATTGAACGCTCTGGTTAGCAATATTACTATAGATGTTGCAGTCATGACGCTGTAAAATAGGGATACCAGTGAGAAAGAAACTTTCCGGGAGCTGGCGGTTATTACGCAAGGATTAGATCGAGTTGCAGTTCGTAGGAAGGGGAGCTTAAGTTCCTCGGAAGTTTTGCTTGACCTTGGACAAATGACATGGAGCGACTAATATATTTCTTCGTGACTAATATATTTCTTCTCACGAATGCACTCCTCTCACGTGACATCGCTTCGAAGCATGAACAACAGGATCGTACGCATAATTATGGCTACTATTAGAAGAATAATTTTTTACAACGCAACGGAACGTCCATGATCTTCTGAAAACTGATCCTTTCCTTTTGTTTTGTCATGTCGTTACTTTTACCAGAACACTGGGGTCTCCGTCAGAAAATCACAGTGTTCTGGTAAAAGTAACGACATGACAAAACAAGAAGAAAGGAGCTGTTTTCAGAATGAATTACAAGGGCATTCTCAGAATATTGAAGAACTGGCTTTTTGTAAACACAAGAAATCATTCTGGAAGTGCATAAGACAAGAAAGAACAGGGAAAATGAAGTTTTAAGTTCTGTGTGGGGTACAACGTGAAAAATAATATGGAAGCCTAACGAGTTAAAGATGTTATGAATACTCCTATTAGCAACTATGACATGACGCCAACTCTAACCGATAGCTCGGTTAGAGTTGGCAAGTTTTGAGCAAAGCTACTGAAAAATCTAAGCTCATTAAGGCGTCTATTATAACAAATTCAAAAACACGAACATGTAAAATTTATGACTTCGAGAACAAAAGTACGAAACATTCTGCTTTTTGTAAACACAAGAAATCATTCTGGAAGTGCATAAGACAAGAAAGAACAGGGAAAATGAAGTTTTAAGTTCTGTGTGGGGTACAACGTGAAAAATAATATGGAAGCCTAACGAGTTAAAGATGTTATGAATACTCCTATTAGCAACTATGACATGACGCCAACTCTAACCGATAGCTCGGTTAGAGTTGGCAAGTTTTGAGCAAAGCTACTGAAAAATCTAAGCTCATTAAGGCGTCTATTATAACAAATTCAAAAACACGAACATGTAAAATTTATGACTTCGAGAACAAAAGTACGAAACATTCTAAAAAAAAAAATGCCTAAAATGTATCATGAATTACTTTCCTTCACGCCTTCATGCTGGTGTGATCAGGTTGCATGTAACCAAAGCGGAAGGACACACTCAAATCGGGAACCACGTTAATTTTGAATCGCAAAAGACAGACACACACACACACACATACACAAACGTCCTTTTATTATTATAGATTAAATAAGTGTTGAGCTAACAGACGGAGTCCTTCCATTTCTTCGTTTTTCAATTCAAACGATTTTTTTAATTAATGCTAGTGAGCCGACTTTCGTGAAACGGTTCAAGTGAAATGCCATCTAGTTTTAATTGAAATTCCTCAGTGACACGGAATTTCAGGTATCGGAAGGCGTCAAAACCTGACCTTGGACGATGTCCAATCGCATTGCCAAAATTCACGGTGATCGGATGTGTCATGTCGTAGCTATACCCGAACAACTAATTGTCCCGAGTCTCGTATAGAGAGCGGATTTTTTCAATTTTTATTATTAAAATTGGTCAGTTTTTAATGGTCATTATTTTCATTCCACACGACTAATCACCATGATACCAACCCATGTCACTCACCATGTCCTTCCCTTTCTCTGTGGCAAATGTCATCGCTGTCGGTTGAAGATCTTTGGAACTTCTCGAAACTTGAACCCCCCCTAAAATTGCAAGTTTTACTATTCCTCAATGACACGGAATTTCAGAAATAGAAAGCCTTCAAAACCTGACCATGGACGATGTCCAATAGCATGCAAAAAATCACGGTGATCGGATGTATCATCTCGTACCTATGCCCGAACAATTAATCGTCTCCTGTCTCGTAAAGAGAGCTCCTCTCGGCCTTTGGCTTCGCTACGCTCAATTAAAACTTCGAAAGAGGTGATTTTGTGGTGAAGCAGAAATGACGCAATTACACGAGAAGCAGAGCACAGATCTCAAGAGATGAGGTTCGTGCAGCTATAAGAGCTTGAAAACGGTAGAGCAACCCATGACATAACAGCAGAAATTATGAAGTGAGGTAATATCGTTGGTTATTTAGCAGAAATTTGTTGGTCTGGAGTTAACAGCTTTCCCTTAGGTTTATAGGAATGCAATCACTCTGACTGTTTACAAGGGAGAAGGTGATCCGATTGAATAGTCTCCCTAGCGGCAGAGTGATACGTTTCTGACTAGTCGTTTAAGTTGGGCTCGAGTTCGAGTCCCTGATGAGACTTGGGTGGTGCGTTTGCCCTACGCAGATAGCTCTACCTTTTCCGTGAAACCAGTGGCCTCAAATTAGGGACGGTCCACTGCTTATATCCATTTGAGTGTTTCATGGTAGTCATTAAACGACTAAACAGACTAAATGTAAAAGCCAAGCGGCATCAGCCTGCCAAAGAAAATGTTCGAAAAAGTAATTTTGGTAAGGTATGAGACCAGACTTGAAAGATTGTCTGAGATACATATAGAGTGCTTCTTTGATTCGTTTAAGCTGTAGTAACCAAATGTTTGTGTTACGTATGCTGAAAGAAAAGCATTTGTCCTTTAGTAATATATGTATACACTGAAGAGCAATTGAGTTAGAGATACCTGTCTAGTAACGAGTAGCACCACCTTTCGCCCTGATGACGGCGGCTATTCGTCTCGGCATGGACTCGACCAGACCCCGGAAGCGTTGGGAAGCCATACGGATCCACGACCCCTGAACAAGCTCCCACAGTTCACGAAGATTTGACATCCCAGATGTGCTCGATGGGATTGAGGTCAGGTAACCTAGCTGGCCAAGGAAGTGAGGTCACGTCGATGGAGTGTTCATCCAACCATTCGGATACAATTCGGGAGCGATGGCACGGTGCATTGTCTTGTTGCAGGATAAGGTCCCCAGTGGGATGTTGAATACGCACAAACGGGAGTAAATAGTCGTCCAGGATATCTCGGTAACGTTGACCTGTGAGAGACGATGCCACACGTACCAGGGGTACCATTTCAGTTCGCGTAAACAGTCTCCAGACGAAAATGCCACCCCCACCAGCTTGAAGAATACCCTGCTGCTATGAAGGATCCATCGCTTCATGTGGTTTGCGCCGTACTCTAACCCTGCCATCCGCACGTATCAACGTGAATCTCGACTCATCAGTCCAGGCAACATTTTTCCACATGTCTAGGGTCCAGTGGCGATGTTCCCGCGCCCATGCTAATCTTTGCACCCTGTAATGTGCGGTCAGCAGCGGTACCCTCGTGGGACGATGGCTTCTGTATCCTATAGCGAGGACATCGTTTTGGATGGTGTGGTTGCTCACACGTTTTTGTGCACCAGCGTTAAATTGCCGAGTGATTTTTTCTTGCACTGTGGTACGTCTATCCGCTGTTACAATGCGAGCTAGCAGACGATGACCTCGCTTATCCACACGCTGTTGTCCACGGCAGGTGGCCCTTGCAGGGGTGGTTTTACCGGATTCGATGTACTCACGGTGCACCCGTGACACAGTGGTTTGTGAAAATCCCAGTGCCTGGACGACTTCCGAGATAGAGTGACCCATTTGTCGGGCCCCGACAATTTGCCCACGATTATATGCGCTTAGATCCTTCGTCTTACCCATGCTGCGTCCGACTCTTACTGATTCCCGTCGCATCACTCCTTATATTGTCGGATCGCTGCATACGTTATGTCGTTTCCGTTTACAGGGCCGCCCACAGCGCCACATTTGCATAACGCCAGCTGTCTCTGATTCAATTGATCTTCAGTGTGTACTGTGACCTACTATGCGAAATTTCATACATGACATACCACTGAGGTGACGCATGAATCGAATCGACAGTGGAGCAGCGATGAGTCCGCTGGCATTGTTCATATGGGAGTATTTAAATCGCTGGAGCGGTTGTTCTCTCAAATGAACTATACCAGCTGACTCATCGCTGCTCCACTGTCGATTCGACTCACCTCTGGAGCGGTTGTTCTCCCAAACGAACTATGCCAGTTGACTCATCACTGCTCCACTGTCTAGTAGACTCATCTCTGGAGCGGCTATTCTCCCAAACGAACTATGCCAGTTGACTCATCACTGCTCCACCGTCGATTCGACTCATCTCTGGAGCGGCTGTTCTCTCCAAATGAACGACGTCAGCTGACTCATCGCTGCTCCACTGTCGATTCGACTAATCTCTGGAGCGTCTGTTCTCCCAAATGAACGACACCAGTTGGCTTATCGCTGCTCCACTGTCGATTCGACTAATCTCTGGAGCGTCTGTTCTCCCAAATGAACTACGCCAGCTGACTCATCATTGCTCTACCGTCGATTCGACTCATCTCGGGAGCAGCTATTCTCCTAACTGAATTAGGCTAGCTGACTCATCGCTACTTAACTGTCGATTCGACTTATCTCTGGAGTGGCTGTTCTCCCAAATGAACTACGCCAGCTGACTCATCAGTGCTCCACCGCCGAATCGACTCATGCTTCAACTCAGTGGTATGGCATCTATGTAATGTCGCATAGTACGCTACAGTATATACTTAACATGTGAACTTTTGCTGTTCGTGGGTTCGAGCAGCGAAAGGTCACATGTTCCATTTGCGCCAGAATGAAAGCGAATCACTTGCTGTTAGGTTTGAAAATTTTGTGCAATGAATCTCCCACATAACTCACGCAATTCGTACAATTATTTCTTTTACAATAAGATGGTCCTTCAAGCATGGATGTTGGATAACACGAAACGTGCAATTTCATGCCCTTGTCTTCCTCAAGGTTGAGGGGATGATATAAAATACTAAGTCACATCACTTAGATGACATACTACTGTGGTGACGCATAAGTCAAACCGACAATGGAGCAGAGATTAGCCTGTTAACGTAATTCAGTTGGGAGAACAGTCGCTCCGGAGTAGAAAGATGTGGCTTCGAAATCACACCGGCAAAAGCTTTCATGTTATAATACAAAGAGCATACTGAACGTAATGTCTCGTCCGTCATGAGAGTTTTATTTGTAGCAGCAAAAATTAAAAACTTGGTGGCAAAATACTTGGATATATTATTAGTAATGCTAGCCTATTCAAAGTATTGTCCACCACATTCTATACATTTCCGCCATCTTTGAACCTGTTGGTAAAATCCATTTTGGAAAAATTTCTAAGGCTGTCGTTTCACGCAGGAATTCACAGCCAGTTTAACGTCTGTCACACCGTCTAAACGTTCCCCACGAAGGGTGTTTTTAAAAGGAGGAAACAGGAAAAAGTGTGAGGGAGCCAAATCAGGACTGTAAGGAGGTTGGAGCACCACCATCCATCCCATTGGGGAATAGCCTGTGAAGCCTCCATTGAGGTGTGGGGACGTGCGTTATCATAATGTAAAACAACACTATGAAGTGGAATGTCACGTGGCTTCCTTCTGATAGCTTCCTTTAGCTTCTTCAATGTCTGCACATAGTGAGCACTGTTTATTGTTGCAACCCGTTCAAGAAAATCAATCAAAATGACACCGCGTTTTGTCACAGAAAATTATCACCATTACTTTCCCTGCGGAACGAGTTGTTTTCGCCTTTTCCTGTTGAGGTGAAAATGTGCGGTGCCATTCTATTGACGCACGTTTTGTTTCTTTGTCGTGAAAAAACCTCGGTGTTCTTACATGACACAGAAACAAACATGCGTCAATGGAATCCCTCGTCAGAACATCCGTCATAACAGTCCAAGAGGTTCCGGTACATGTCCACCCTTTGCTCACATTTTTCACCGGTTAGGTTTCTTGAGATCCACTTTGAACAAACTTTTTTATAGCCCAGATCCCTAATCAATATTTCCATAACACTATGACCACAACGAATTGCATAACACAACTCCTGGATGGTGATACGACGATCAGTTGTGATGAGATCTTTCACTCGTTGCCAGTTGGCATCTGTCACTGGAGTTGCGGGTCTTCCACTCTGTTGTTTGCCCGACACTGAACTTTTGCCTTATCGAAACCTCTTCATCCATCTTCGGACATTACTGATATCGATTGTGGTAGCTCCATACACCTCCACAATCGATATCTTCTGTGGATAGCATCCCTCTTTTTCCAGGAATTCAATTATGGCTCGCTGCTTTTCTCTGTCATTCATGATATTTACTTCCGATTCCGAAAGAAAAAAAGTTCCCACCTTGGTAACATATCATAGTACATGTCAGTGCAGTTTCAATAAAATCACTTCAAAATTTCAAAAGATATTAAGGAGGAGGCATTACTTTCAGGATGCCACTTGTACGTATGCATTCCTAGTTTTATAAGCTGAACAGTGTTTGCCAGGTTGTTGATGTGTGTTAATATATACGTATAAATAAACAGTAGCGCAGATGATATACAATTTGCACACGCACAAACGTACACAATCGGAGGCAAGAACACAGAAAGATATGATGCTTTATTACCCTATATGCTGCCAAGGTGAAAGCGTAAAAGTTAAAGTGTTAACATACTCGTTGCGAGAGTTAAGTGGACACAAGGGTATGCAATGCCTTCCACGATTTCTAAATCTGCTTTGAGATTTCGAAGCTTGAATAAAAACTACCTTAAGGAAGGCCGGTGTTCTGTAAGAAAAGTTCGGCCATTAATGGAGTTGCTTTTTTGTCCCACATTTTAGATTGCTACGCACTGCGCAATTTCGTTCAAGGCATCTTAGGAAGCGGGCGAAAGAGACGCGCATATTTATTACGTCCTTGATATTGTGTCCCTGGTGAGATTGGATTCCGTTCGTTTAAGAATGGAAACTAGTTGACAATAGGAAATGAGACATCGGAAAGGTAATCCTTTCCGGCTGATTGATTTCGCGACTATTTCTGGTTTTCCTATTTCTTTTTCGAGTGGTAAACACTTCTGGCAGCGAGCATGTTTAAGGAATAAGAAAGCCTATCTTTCCTGACAGCAGTAAAGAATAAAATCAACTTTTTAGAGTGGCTCGAAGTATTTAGACGACGAGTTTCAGCCGGAACTGATTTTCCAAAGGATTCTCGAAAACTATGCTTCTCTACAGCAACATTTTAGCTGAAAGAAAATTTCGTAGTTAATTGCAGTATTTTCTCTCATTACTAGACAATTTCTGCAATATTTAACACTGTGAAAATCACTTCTATTTTGCGTTTTCTTTTTTAAGTTATATATTTTTATTCCAAGTGGGTACACATATTTTTGTTTGCCACAAACTTTTTTTATTTAGTCACAATAAACGTCCATAATTTTTGGAAAACGGGTTCTGTTTTCCAGAATATATATGGTTTCTGTTTTCCAGAATATATATGATCTCTGTTTTCCAGAATATATATGGTCTCTGTTTTTCAGAATATATATGGTTTCTGTTTTCCAGAATATATATGGTCTCTCTTTTCCAGAATATATATGGTTTCTGTTTTCCAGAATATATATGGTCTCTGTTTTCCAGAATATATATGGTTTCTGTTTCCCAGAATATATATGGTTTCTGTTTTCCAGAATATATATGTTTTCCAGAATATATATGGTCTCTGTTTTCCAGAATATATATGGTCTCTGTTTTCCAGAATATATATGGTTTCTGTTTTCCAGAATATATATGGTTTCTGTTTTCCAGAATATATATGGTCTCTGTTTTCCAGAATATATATGGTTTCTGTTTTCCAGAATATATATGGTCTCTGTTTTCCACAATATATATGGTTTCTGTTTTCCAGAATATATATGGTTTCTGTTTTCCAGAATATATATGGTTTCTGTTTTCTAGAATATATATGGTTTCTGTTTTCCAGAATATATATGGTCTCTGTTTTCCACAATATATATGGTTTCTGTTTTCCAGAATATATATGGTTTCTGTTTTCCAGAATATATATGTTTTCCAGAATATATATGGTTTCTGTTTTCCAGAATATATATGGTTTCTGTTTTCCAGAATATATATGGTTTCTGTTTTCCAGAAATATATATGGTTTCTGTTTTCCAGAATATATATGGTTTCTGTTTTCCAGAATATACATGGTTTCTGTTTTCCAGAATATATATGGTTTCTGTTTTACGTTTGTAGCTTACAAGCAAAAGGTAAGCACTATTTTTCAAATGGTTTTCGAGGTCTTCATACAGAAGTGGAGTAGGGTCGAATCGAGATCTAATGATTTCCAGCATTAAATGCAATAATTTTAAGTCCCCAAATGTTTTTTTATACTCATGAAAAAAAAAACTAGGTCTTACATTTTTATGTAAACGTTTAATGGTCTTTAACGTTCCTATTTTTCAGCTCCAGAACTTTTTTATCCCGAATGGCCGTCCCGGTGTCGCAGTGGTCTAAGCGATGGCCTCTGATCGTTCGTCCGAAAGGGGTCCGGGTTCGAATCCCGGTGAGGCATGGATGTTGTGTTTGTCTTACGGCACTGGATCTCTCCCTTCCCTGGAGCCAGTGATCCAAAATTAGGGACAGGCTACTGCTTATAGCCCATTGAGTTGCTCACGGTGGTCGTTAAACCTGGAATTAAAAAAAAAAAAAGAATCCCGAATGTAATAGTTTAATTTTATCCTTTAAAAGTTTGGACCAGAATGGTGTAAACCATTAAGGCCACTGCGGATTTCCTGTTTCCTCCTTTCCCAGTTACGGTGAGAGAGAAACAACACATTGGACTGTGACAGCAACATTCAAACGAGCGGCGTAGAAAGCAAGCTTAGACGAAATTTGTGATGATGTGGTAATAGATGATGAATATAACGGAGATAGGTGACAGTGAGATTTTTTTAGTCGGACGTCAGCAAGCAAAGTAAGTAACCATCACAGACTTTTTCAAGGGTTAGTGCCGTAGAGCTCCTCTTAGCAAGGTAGTAAGATGGGTATGTACGAACTTATGCAAATTACGTATTTTTCAGTTGTACATGTTACTACATATTACTACATACATATTTTTCTGTGAGTATCTGCAGCATAATTTTTGTTTAGACTCACTCTTTTTACTTGTTCACGTCTAGCGTATAATGAAAAATAATCCGATTGTCGTCAGCACACGAGATTGTGAATCACAATTTTAAACTCAAGCCACGACCTCGGTAATTTGAGGTGGTTGAGGAACGCATACAACATCGTCTAGAAGATGGATGGATAAATAGTGAGGTTGCATCACCATAAATATAAAGAACCCCAGCTCAAAGTTTACGGACTTCGCGTTGTGATTTCATATGAATTCTGCGCGAGGTATTCGCAAAACATTCATATGCCTCATATGGTGTTAGAGAAAAAATACACAACATAGAAAAGTGTGCTACACCGAATTAAATAATTAACATTTTTATTATGAAAATATACGTTGAACAAGTTGAGCCTTTTGTGGGAGGCCAAGTCAACGTTAAAGTAAAAGATCAAAATTAGCCATGCTCACTGGTGCATACTGTTTAGGCTTGTTACGTTCCTGAGCTTAAAGTTAAGATTAATCCTCCGATTTCCCAACGAGGAAGAATAGCGGCCAAGCATGTGTATATATAAACACACATAACAACTTTGAAATTGGAGATGAGGGGAAAAGCATAATCAAACCTTATGTCCGCTGAAGATCCCAGTCCTGATGAGTCTTCCCTCTGAAATTTTCTATCGGTTTTATGCGGCGACGAAGCACATCTCTGTACTTTATAACGAAGTAAGGTACTCCGTCATTTTTATCCGCGCCAGGATTCGAACCCGGGTCCCCTCATTCCGGAATAAGTTGATCTACCAATTGAGCTACGCGGACGTTTTATTCTGATTCCTATCTGCCTTTATGCCGTGTGCGTCCTTCTGGCAGGTACGTCACATCTCCTGGTACGTTACATCATCTCCCCCTTATTTATTTTTTTTTTTTTTTTCGAAGTGCTGGAGAAAGGATTCTCTTATTTTTCCTATCTTGCGGTGTGGAAAGAACATCACACCAATGCGAGATTTTGAACGGTCGGGTCATCCGGATAGTTCGGGCGCCATTTATAATGAATAAAGTTTTTCGTCATTTTTATCCGCGCCAGGATTCGAACCCGGGTCCCCTCATTCCGGAATAAGTTGCTGTACCAATTGAGCTACGCGGACGTTTTATTCTGATTCCTATCTGCCTTTATGTCGTGTGCGTCCTTTTGGCAGGTACGTCACATCTCCTGCTACGTTACAACTTGACATACAGAATCGACTGTAAATGCCCACTTAAAATTCACGAGGCATGAGCATCGTCTATGCCAAAGATCTTCTGTCTAATCTCTCGAGGGTGTTCCATTATATCAAATATCAACATCAATCTAGCTGTTCCTAACTCTAGTATCATGACTGCGTATCTACATGTCCATATGCATTTTTCAGATCAAATCAGGTCAGATCTTATGTAGAGGATTTTAGGAAGGGGGTGTCTGACTAAAAGGTCTTTAACAACCCTTAGAAGTAAGAAACTAAGAGATTTTTGCTAGAGTGCCCGACAGAAAAGTCACACGAAAGCGAAGTAGAAAGGGGGAGGAAGACGCCCTTATACATATATAACCGGGGTGGGGGTGGGGCAGGACCCAGGGCCCGACGGCTCAACGTGCTCATCCGACGCATGGCGGATATTTTATGGTTCAAGTGTTCGTACCTGCATGGGATCGAACCTAAGACCTCTCCGTAGCAGTCGCAAATGTTGACCATTAGGCCATCCGCGGCCCATATGCGTTTTTGTCTCTATCTCTGTGTATATATGTGTCCCTTTAATTTTCTTACGTAGTCGGGGCCACGGGTGGCCTAGTGGTCAACGTTCGTGACTGCCACGGAGAAGACCTCGGGGTGGAATCCCAAGTAGGTACGAACGCTTGAACCACTAAATAACCGTCGTGCGTCGGATGGGCACGTTAAGCCGTCGAGCCTCGGGTACGCCCCCGATAATAAATAAGGGCGTCTTCCTGCCCCTTTCTACCTCGCTTCCGTGCCACTTTCCTATCGGGCACTCTACCCAAATCTTCTAGCTTCCTATTTCTGAGAGTTGTTTAAGATCTGAGGTCAGACACTCCCTTCCTAAAATCCTCTACATCTGATATGATCTGATCTTACGTAGTCTAGGTGTGCTCTCAGCCCCTCAGGAGCTTTCCGCCTGGGTCCTGGATTGGTCTACTGAGCTCCCCGTGCAGATTATTTTTCGGCCGCTGGACCACTGAGCTACTAGATAGCGCCGGTGGTGTTACAGACAGGTGATGTTTTCCGTGCTTTAAATCCGACATACAATTTTTCTTGGATCAGGTGAACAGTGAAAGATTTTGGCAGCTTACTTGTGACAGAATTATGACACCCTTGTGACACTTTGCTGTATTTTAGGATATTTACTAGAGCACACTTTTAAGAGAAAGACGGTCGTAAAATGCTAGCATGGCTATTCACCTAACCAGGATTTGGACTTTGAAATGCGAGTCTTTGGATACTAGGAAGCTTGTTCACCACCGTGAAGGAAAGTTGGGGACAGATAGTGCATAAATTATGTGAATATCTTACTTCTTGCCACGAGGGTAAATAAAAAAGTAAAAATACCCTGGTCATTCCCATGGGTGTCCGAGATGAACAACTGGTCCGGATAGAGGACTTAGTGGGCCGCTAGGCTAAGACAACTGATTGGGCCCCCAAAGAATTTATTATTATTGAAGTCAGTTAAAACACGAAATTCTAGCAATATGCATGTGATAATTAATACGTAGTGCATTCTTCAAAGTAATAAATTACCTGACGAATTTTCATAACAAGTCCCTGTATTTTCCACTGCACTCGTAAGATCATGAGTAAAAAGTTTAGGGTTCCTAGATTTTGTCTTGGAATTTCTAATAATTTTGTTTAATACTTTTCCTGGTGCATATATTTTTACGCTTTCCAACCGTAGGTTGAAGAAGCGTATATGCTCCAGCTGTGTTCGCCTGTCTCTCAGCACAACAACTTGCGTAAAAATGGTTCGATTTCGATGAAATTTTAGTATGTGCTAGGGGACAACCTGGGGACGGACTCATTGAATATAGGCGAAATGGGGTCAAAAACCAGGACATGGGGGCGAGATCCATGCCATCAACCTTATGCTTCATAAGTTACGTAAAAATGTTTCGATTGCAACAAAACTGCGTCATGTTGCTCTTGAAGTATATTGAACTGGTTCTCTTGAATATCATCGACATGGAGTCAAAGGTCAGGGCACAGGAGCAAGATTTATTCCACAGCCATTATCCTCATAACTTGACTAAAAATGCTTCTATTGCGACAAAGCCTTAGTATGTTGTTCCGGAGGTACACTGAACCAGTTCTGTTGAATATCATCGAAATGGGGTTAAAGGTCAGAGCACAGGAGCGAGATTTATTCCACAGCCATTATGCTCATGACTTGAGTAACAAGTTAGTAAAATCATGCAATGCAATTATTATGATACGCTTTTCAACATGCCAAAAATCGTTACTTAAATTATTACTCAAGTTATGAGGATAATGGCTGTGGAATATATCTCGCTCCTGTGCCCTGACATTTGACCCAATTTCGATGAAATTCAACAGAACCGGTTCAGTATATCTCCGGAATGACATGATAAAGTTTTGTCGCAATCGAAGCATTTTTACGTAAGTTATGACACATAAGGGTGATGGTATGGATCCTGCTCCTATGTCCTGACCTTTGACTCCATCTCGTCCATATTCAACAGAGTTCTTCTGCAGATTGTCCCCTACCACATATTAAATTTTCATCGAAATCGAACCATTTTTACGCGGGTTATCGTGTGGAAAGACAGACAGACAGGCAGACGGACAAAGCTGGAGCATATACGCTTCTTCGGTGTACGGTTGGAAAGCGTAAAAAATGCTTCTATTGCGACAAAACTTTAGTATGTTGTTCTGGATGTATACTGAACGAATCAGTAGTCAGGGTAAGGAGGAGGGAGGAGGGTTTATCCGCGCGCAATTTCTAGTATGTTGGAAAGCATATCATAATCAAGGCATTGCATGATTTTACTAACTTGTTTGTTATGCAACGTGAAATCACAGTGGATTTCGCCCATTAACGGTTCCGAGTGCAAACAGGGAGGTCTGGATGGATGGTGGTGAAAAAGCTGAAACTGTCTCACCGGACCCGCTGTTCACAGCGACATGAAACGATTACCCTTAGTGAGTTATCACTGCCTTGAAATCTATTCGTCTTCTAGCCACTGTTTGTGATCGAGAGGAAATAATACGAGACAAAACTAAAACTATTTTACTTCTCTCTATATGTAAATACATGTATATAAGCTGTGCATTATTTGTTATGTAGTGGCCTACCTCCTGGGCCCTTGGTAATGGTGGCCACCTAGGCTTTGGCCTTGCTTGACCCTCCGCCCCCTCCCCTTTTAATCCGGCCCTGATGAAAGAAATAAGCTGACTTGATCACCTGGGTTTGATGATGCATCTACTAGTATGGTCCGACGGAGGGGGAGTGTAAAAAGGGAGCAGAAGGGGAAAGTTAATTTAAATAAAAATAAAAAAAAACTTATGCCTTGTACCTTTAACTAAGTAAGTGGTAAAACAATGTGGCCTGAAATACAAAGTATTTTGGCAGCAACGTGTTTCCGGATTTAACGTTCCTTTTCGTGTTCCCTCCAAAAGCATTAGGTAGCGATACTAGTGTATTGCCAAAATCGCTTAAAACTCACTCAGTGGATGCGTATTAGTGAACAGAGGAACAAAGTGCATTTATGCATTTACTGTTCCCGGCAATTTCTTAAACGTGCAGTATTTCACTTACGCAACATTTCCAGACGATTTAAGAAACACCTGTGTTGCTTCTGAACGCATACTGCACTGATCGCTTTAAATAGTTTTGCTGATATTTGCAAATTCTACTAGGCTGCCTGAAGTAAATAAAAGCAAGAAATGTATGTTGAAGAATTTATTGTTCATATTATTTTTTACAGAAGAGCTTCTGAATTTCAAAAAAAATATTTCGACTTTTGTTCCGACAAGTATATGCGAAGATAATTTTAATGCGATACATAGTTTCTTTTTGATTGTGAATCCTTCCATTTACTACCCTGCTAACAGACTGATTGCCAGAAATTTTCATCAGATAAAAGAATAGTAATTCTGACCTTCTTTCCCTTTAAAAGTAACTGCTTTTGTGTGTGTGTGTGTGTGTGTGTGTGCAACCACTGTTTCATTCTAACGACATTTCATTTACTGGGGATCGTGCGCATGGATGAACGTGCCTGGAAAAGACAACGTGCTTCGTTTGCCTTTATGAAATAGGCTGGCAGCCGTAAAGAATGATAAATTTCAATCATCAAATCCCATTGTTAAATAAATTGACTAGTGTTAGCGAGCAAGGTTGATTTACTTCGTCGTAAATTTCAGAAGATTATTTGCAACAATAGACCCTCAAAGCACCACTCATAAAACAAATATAGAACGACTACAAAATTGTCTCCCAAATACATGTATATCTTGGTTTCTATTTTCTTTCGCTGCAATGTATCTTTCAGGGAAGTTGTTACGAAGAAGAAAATTGTTTCTTGAGGAAAAAAACAATGAAAGGACTCGCCAACTATGATCTTTGGAGGTTTTTTCACCCAAAACAAAAGCATCCAGTTCTAGTTTTAACATATCATAAGAGAAATGGGAATACATATACACAACACAATATTGTTTTTCTTTTAATTTAAACGCCATATTTTTTCACGCAGTATTAAAGAAATGGAAAAGTACTTGGTATTTTTCCAAATACCTGAAGATGAGGAAATGTAATAAAATGGCCATTAATTTGTAATTTTGCATAAATGTCCACAAACACTTAGACAGCCGAATTTAAGATTTTACCACTTAAGTTTTTGGCACAGAAATGCCGTATTCAACTCTTACCATGGTTGGAACGTTTGTCCGTCCAATACCATTTTGACCCATTATTTGCAAAATGTAGCATTAATATCTGAGTTATGTATACATCTATGACATACACCAATGAGATGGCTGAGTGTTTTTTTCTCGTCCCTTGTAAGAAAAATCGCTCAGTCATGAAAAAATAAATTAAATACAACCAAATTTTTGTATGTTCTGATACAAATTTGAATTTGTGATTCCGCCTATTGGTGTAAATTATGACAAGCGAAGTAAGTTAAATATTGGTGCCTATGTCTGCACAAACAAAACGATCTAAAGCACATAATAATTATGCAGGACCAACCTTTTAGAATACTTTGCCTGATGATTTAATAATCCAAAACAATATTTATTTATTTAAGAAAAACGTAAACAACATTTGATATGATCAGCCTCATTATAATATTTTTATTTTTTCTATGTATATAGGTAGCAGCTGCTTCATAAATCAACTGGAACAGTCTCAGTGTTTTAAAGTTCTTAAATTTAACATTTTTAATAACAATGATAATGATTGTAACCCTTGAATCACTAAACGAACTAATGTTTGACATTACTCGCACTCTTAATACTGAACATAATTATTTGGGGTTTTTTACTGTGGCGATGTGGGAAGCACACACGTCCCAAATCACATTTCAGGAAAAACCGAGTTGATTGGTAATTAGGAAATGGACATGTGGAAGCCATGTTGGGTTATTCGGTAGGGAGGTCGTGGTCGCGAAGCTAGGGCATCGAAGAAGAAGGGCGTGTCCTCAGCGGAGAGAGATGACAGTTGCGTAAGAGTTATGGGGTCAGAGGTAAGCGTCCCGCGGGAATGCGCTGCTGTGATTGGCCCAACGCTGTGACTGCAGATGCTCGCGAGGAGAGAGAGAGAGAGAGTTGCAGAAAGAGCGAGAATTCTTGGTAACTGACGTAGAGGAAGAATGGCGAAATTGGAGCTCTGACGGCCGAGGTCATCAGATTTTGGGTAAAATAGTAACGAGGGTCACTAAGTTCGAAACAGTAACTGCGGTTACTACAAAAATAGGAGACTTGAACTGCGGTTCAGGAGAAGCATATAAACCCTGGCACTGTGTCTCTCGCTGTACCAATATCTGGCTAAACGCACCAGGTGATAAACCAGAGAGAGGTCAACTATTTCATCAGATTTTTGTCATTGATTTCCTGTAACTACTGTGACTCTCTGGACCAAAAGAGGAGGACGGACAGTGTCTTCATCACGTCAACCAAACTCTGACTGCTCAATTATAAGAACTGTGGTCTAAATAAACCTGGAGGACTGATCACTGTACGTTTAAAAGCGTGAACTGCATCAACCAAGAGATGAAAAATCATTGTGCACCCTGATGCATTGTATGTAAATAAATAATCTGTTATTACCTTAAGTGGTGTTGTTTTAATTTACATTTTTTAATATAGAAGGATATTGGGTGGAGCCTGCTTCTCCAGTTAATTTGAAATTACAATGATAACTGTTTCTCAGGGCCGCCGATCACTAGTATGTCTGCTTGACTTGATGTTTGTTTCAAGAGTTATTGTTTTGGGAAAAGAGAAACAGTTGGGCCCATTCGACCTTTTCCCTCGTTTTATCCCTGTTGTTGCGCATCTTCCCTATAATCACTTTCACTCAATCTATGTAATTTGTATGGCACAACTAAAATGAAAATAAATGAAATCCGAAAACGTGAAAATTTCATCGTCGTGGAGCGGGAATCGAACCCGGGTCTCACGGTTTGCGCTCGAGCGTGCTAACCACTACGTCACCCAGAACGACCAAGTCACAAGCTTCCGAGTAATTTGAATTTTACACTTCACAGGAATCGCCAGTCAAAGAAACGGCATTAAAATAACATACGGTGAAATACGGTGTAATTCCGTATTTCATGGTTGTATGTTCTGCTTCATATGCTGGATTGAGCTTAATAATTGACGATGAACAACAGTAAGGGTCTTATGTGAGAAAGGGAAAGTACTGTGCTTTTTTTAATAAAAAAGGTTCCAAAATACACTGTTTGCAAAAAAAAAAAAAAAGAAACACCCAGAAAGAATGATCAAATCGAGATGAAAATTGGTATGTGCACTGTATATGTGTATATGTACAGGAAAGGAAGTGACTGCAATTCCGGAGCAGTTGGACCATTTATTCTGATGAAATAGCTACACGAGGGAAACAAGTCAGTGCGTTATAGCGCCACCTATGGCTCGGATACAAGCGGTTATCCGGCGATACATAGACGCACACAGTTCACGGATTCTTTCCTGAGGTATAGGATGCCAGATGGTATCCAAATTGCTGGCGAGTCCGCCGACATTCCGAGATGGGCGTAGGTAGCGTCCCATAATGTCCCAAACATGTTCGATCAGTGAGAGGTCGGCCAATCGGATGACCATCGAAGGTTGGCAACATTACGGAGAAAAGCGTGGGAGAGCCGTGTCGTGTGTAGCCGGGTATTATCCTATTGAAATATTGCTCGGTGAAGCTGCGAAAGGAATGGCAAGACAATAGTTCGTAGAATGTCGTCGACATACAATTGAGCCGTGAGGTGTGGTACTGTAAACTAACAAGGGTGTTCGAATATCGTGGGAAATGGCTCCCCAAACAGTCACTGCCAATGTGCGAGCCGTGTGCTCTTCCACAATAAAGGCGTGCGCTGGCCGGCTCGTCTCCAGGCACGTATGTGATGGTCATCGGCGCCAAATGCAAACTGTGACTCGTCTTTGAAAACAACACGGGACACTATCCCACATTGATCGGGTCCAACAGCACTGCAACCAGTGCCGGCGATGCACTCTGCTCAGTGGTAGGGGTGGAGTGGTCACCTCGAATGTAGTCCCTGTGCAGCAAGTTCTCTGGCAAAGGTCTGGATGGTCACTACCGTACCTGGAAATGACGCAACATGGTCACGGATGGTTGAAAGTGACGAATTTGGTTCTGTTCGTGTGGCTTCACAACTGCTCGATCCTCACGTTCTGTCGTTGCCCTCGGCCGTCCACTTCCCGCCTGACGCTTGGTTGTGACCTCGGCGCCAGCATTGTACGATACCCATTGGCGCCAGCATTGTACGATCGCCACGTGGATCCGGCCCAAATGCCTGGACATACGGCGACTTGATGAGCCGACCTCTCTCAGCCTAATTATATATCCTCTCTCTCCAACTAGCTCAGCTGCTCGTTTTGTGCACCGATCCGACGTCGTGGCATCCTCACAGTCCGTGGAGGTTAATACAAACGGAATCCTTTGTCACAATTGACCCTGCTTGTGATCTTTGCTCTTTATACACTGAAGAGCAATTAAATTAGAGACAGCTGGCGTTATGCAAATGTGGCGCTGTGGGCTACCCTATAAACGGAAACGACATGACTTATGTAGCGATCCGACAATATAAGGAGTGATGCGACGGAAATCAGTAAGAGTAAGACGAAGGGCAAATTGTCGGGGCCCGACGAATGGGTCACTCCATCTCGGAAGTCGTGCAGGCACTGGGATTTTCACGAACCACTGTGTAACGGGTGCACCGTGAGTACATCGAATCCGGTAAAACCATTCCTGCAAGGGCCAACTGCCGTGGACAACAGCGTGTGGATGAGCGGGGTCATCGTCGGCTAGCTCACATTATAACAGCGGATAAACGGGCCACAGTGCAAGAAATCACTTGGCAATTTAACCCTGATGCACACAAACGTGTAAGCAGTCACACCATCCAGAACCATCTCCTCGCTATGGGGTACAGAAGCCATCGTCCCACGAGGGTACAGCTGCTGACCGCACATCACAGGGTGCAAAGATTAGCATGGGCGCGGGAACATCGCCACTGGACCCTAGACATGTGGAAAAATGTTGCTTGAACTGATGAGTCTAGGATCACGTTGGTAAATGCGGATGGCAGGATACGAGTACGGTGCAAACCACATGAAGCGATGGATCCGTCTTGCCAGCATGGTACTCTTCAAGCTGGTGGGGGTGGCATTCTTGTCTCGGGACTGTTTACGTGGACTGAAATGGGACCCATGGTACGTGTGACATCGTCCCTCACAGGTCAACGTTACCGGGATATCCTGGACGACCATTTGCTCCCGTTTGTGCGTCTTCAACATCCCACTGGGGACCTTATCCTGCAACAAGACAATACACCGTGCCATCGTTCCCGAATTGTATCCGAATGGTTGGATGAACACTCCACCGACGTGATCTCGCTTCCTTGGCCAGCTAGGTCCCTTGACCTCAATCCCATCGAACACATTTGGGATGCCATCGAGAGAGAGAGAGAGAGAGAGATGTTCGTGGCTCTGACCCCCTCCCCCTCTCCATCATATCTTCGTGAACTGTGGGAGCTTGTTCAGGGGTCGTGAATCCGTATGGCTTCCCAACTCTTCCGGCGTCTTGTCGAGTCCATGCCGAGATGAATCGCCGCCGTCATCAGGGCGAAAGATGGTGCAACACGTTGCTAGACAAGTATCTCTAATTCAATTGCTCTTTAATGTGTACCGTCCTGGATGCACGGCTCCCATGCGCTGCGACGTGCCAGTATTCAGTCATTGGTCGTTATATTTTGAGCATTTGCATATTCTGACCTGAGATACTTGCATGCGGTATTTCATCAGGATCGAGCGACTTTCTCTATGTGCTTGGAGTTTTTTTTTTAGTTTTTATTTTTTTGCAAAGAGTCTATGAAAAGCTAGTAAATCTTTCAGCTGCCGATGTACCTAAACCAAAAAATTGTACCGAAAATTTTCTGCTCTCTTCAAACAGACATGTCGATATAACGGCCTAGTATTACGAAAGCTACGGAAAAACTTTTTTTTTTGCCTCTCTCATCTCAACAGCACAGACCGTAAGCCTGACGCTAGGGATAAGAACTTCCTTCTAATTTTTTATTCTCTGTTCCGGGACACAAAGCATGATGAGGAATTGCTAGTCATACTGACACGGACATCATACCACTACATAAGCAAGATATCTTCTCCATTAATTTTTAGGTTCATTGCCGTTGTTATAGCAACCCTTTTAGCAGGTAATCAGTCAGAAACGATTAATGTCAATCATCCCTCTGAATAACAAAGCTAAGAGGAAAGCATCGCTTTCTGATGCGCAGGTTCACTTGCACGAGCTGCGTTCGGATCACTTCTTAGACAGCGAATATATTCTGTCGAGCTGATTTCGGCCCATTTTGCTACTCCCGAGTTAATTTCTCCAGCTGATTAGGTCAGAACTTGCTGAAATACAGGGTCTTTATAATTAAAGTTCCACTTTGAAGTGGCCATAAAAGGAAAACTACTGGACAAAATGTTACCAAACTTGGTAATAGTTAACAGGAGGTCATGGGATTTTATTTTCCGCAAAAGAAAAATATTTGTTCCAAAACTCACCACCAGCGTAGAATGGCGCTGTATGCAATATTGGGAAACGAAAGAAGACATGACATCAGTTGCAAATGTGTGTAATCGTGTCAAACACGAAACAGTGTGCGGTGTTATGCAAATACGCAAAGCCTCGTCAACGGCTGACGGCAGGAGGAATGCAAATTAGAAGTACGCAAATGCGCTGTACACGTCATTGGACTTTCTACCCTAAAAGGGAGCCTCCCCGTCGGAACTGTCATTGTTACGAGTCGACGATGTCGGTAACCATGCAAGATCGTGCTTTTCTCGTGGTGTTATTATGAATGCAATAGTAATGCGCGGCGTGCTTTGCAGAAGTATCGTACCGTCAGACGACTACGCCGAGGCCCAATGACACCGCAGGGTTTGAGGAAACTGATGGCAAAATTTGAAGCCACAGGTTTGTTATCTGTTGCACCTGGGCGGGGACGAAAGACTGTTGCTGTGGAAATCGAGTAGGCTGTTGCATTAGCAGTAGAGAAAGCAACTATGGAAAGCACACACGGGACTTGCAGCGTAAGTGCTGTTGCACGTCGCAGGGACTTACCATTGAGTACGGTGTACAAAATCGTTCGTAAAGTGCTGCTGAACTACCCATACAAAATCAAACGTGTTCAACAACTGGAACAGAACGATCCTCCAGTAAGAGAATCTTTCGCGTTGGAATTCGTTGCACGGATGGCGGTGGATGAACAGTGGCCATGGAACATTTTGTCGACGGATGAGGCCCATTTTTTACCTCAATGGGGATGTGAACACCCATAATTGCAGGATTCTGGCCAAACAAATCCCTTATGCTATCCACCCAGTTCCATTGCATTCTCCGAAAGTCACCGTTGGTGTGGTATGACACCTCGCGTCATAATTGCACCGTTCTTCTTTGAAGAGCAATCGCCAGCAGGGCCCGTGACTACCACTGTGACTGCTGTTCGCTTAGAGTCGATGTTACGACGTTTCGTGATACCGGAACTTCAGGAACGTGGCATTTTAAACACCACGATTTTTATGCAGGACGGGGCTCCACCACACATTGGTACATGTGTGAAACAGTTACTTCAGCAACATTTCACGGATGACCGGATTATCAGCCGCCACTTCCCCATGGCTTGGCCACCCCAGTCACCAGATCTGAACCCCTGTTAATTCTGGATATGGGGTTACCTCAAAGCCACTGTTTATGGTGATAACATCCAGAATTTGGCGGAATTGAAAACGGCCGTACACCGACATGTCCGTAACATTCCTCCTGATATGCTACGAGCTACTGTTGAGAACGCAGTACTGCGATTTCACTTGCTTTCTGAAAATGGTGGCCGCCACATTGAACATGAGTTGTAACACGTGTTCGACACGATTACACACATTTGCAACTGATGTCGTCATGTCTTCTTTCGTTTTTCAATATGGCATACAGCGCCATTCCACGCTGGTGGTGAGTTTTGGAACTAATTTTTTTGTTTTGCGGAAAATAAAATCCCATGACCTCCTGTTAACTATTTACCAAGTTTGGTAAAATTTTGTCCAGTAGTTTTCCTTTTATGGCCATTTCAAAGTGGAACTTTAATTATAATGACCCTGTATGTAGAAACATTACTTCCTAACGCCTAAATAAAGTAGTACTTGAATGAGAAAATTATTAAGTAATAACTAAAAAGTAACTTTGGATTATTCTTTCTTCAACACGAATTCGAAGCACAGTAACAGGTGACCCGCCTGAGTTACTTTCCGTTAACTCACAGGGGACCCGGCGTTTTCTAGGTCAACGGCACATTATTAGTACAGATACAAAATACAGTGTGAATTCATGCTTTCCATTGATGTAATTAAGTCATCTTAATTCAGAAGAAAAAATATTTGCTCACAAACTAATTTTAGAGCCTCCATATCGCTCGCTAAACATGTCTAGATTCTTTCTTCCTTTCTGTTTTTTTTTTCACAGGAAACCCCCATGTTGATGAAGTCGATTTCCGAAACTTTGCACAATTCTTGAGAAAAATACGGTATACTCATAAGAAGAGCCCAAAATAATAACATGTTTTCAGACGCCGGAATCGGGCAAAATGCCAGGTGGCTGAGAGTTACAACAGACATTGCGTGCATCAAACATTTTTTCGAATGTTTTCCAAGAGGTAAGCTCTTCAGATAAGCGAAGACAGGTGTTTTCAGCAGTAGGAAACAATTTTTTTGGGCGAATCCAAATCTCAGATCTAAATGACATCAATATCAATCCCTCAAGCCTTGAAGAATCGATCCCCTTTTCTACGACAACGGCTTTTCTTCTACATAATACGTAGTAGAATATACCTTGATTTAAAAAAAAACATTTCTTTTTCTTGCAGCCCAGATGACGCAGAGGTCTAAGCGCTGGCTTGTGACCATTCATACGAGAGTTCGAATCCCGGTTAAAGCACGGATGTTATGTTTGTCTTATAGCACTGGTTCTCTAACTTTCCTGGAACCAGTGGCCCAAAATTAGGGGAGGGCTACAGCTTAATAGCGCAACGAGCTGTTCATGGTGGTCGTTAAACCCCTAACAAAAATACATACAAAAATGTATGTACACTGAGTGTCCACTTTATTATGACCACCTGACAGTTTTAAGCAAATGAGCTATGGCTTCACGCTGTTGCTGCCTGAGGGCGAGGCTAGTATAAAAGGGAAAGCTTAGTGCTTGCGACAGTAGTAGAAGTGATTTTTGGGTGACGAGATGGTTAAAAAATGCGACTTGACGGACTTTCAACGTGGGATTATTGTAGGAGCTCAGAGCCATGGAGCGAGTATTACCGAAACCGAAACCGCCGCATTCTTGAAATGTTCCAGAACAGCTGTTGTTAAAGTGTTTAAATACTGGACTGTCAGCCAAAAAACTGTTTCTCTACGTGCAACGTGTGGTCGTCATCGACTAGTGACTGCTCGGGCGGAACGGAGAGTGTCCAGACTGGTAACAGACGACAGAAGGGCAACAGTGCTGCAAATTACAGACCATCTTAATCAAGGATCCCCTCAAATGATCTCTGCACGCATTGTTCACCGTACACTGCATCGGATGGGATATGACAGCCGGAGGCCTGTTCGAACACCTTTGCTGTCTGCAGTTAACAAGAGAAAACGTCTCCAGTTCGCACAGGAGCACAAGGATTGGACAGTCGATAATTGGAAACAAATTATGTGGTCCGATGAATCACGTTTTCAGTTGCCCCATGCCGATGGCCGAGTGAGAATTTGGCGGAAACAGCACGAAAGCATGGACCGCAAATGCATTGGTACAACCCTTCAAGCTGGTGGAGGCAACGTTATGGTTTAGGGAATGCTTTCCTGGCATGCTTTGGGCTCTTTAATTCGTGTTGATCAACGTCTGACTGGCACATCATATCTAAACATTGTTGCGGACCAAGTGCATCCTGTCATGTGGATGGTTTATCCCAATGGCGATGGCTACTTTCAACAAGATAATGCGTCCTGCTATAGTGCTCGTATTGAACAGGATTGGTTTCAGGATCAAGCCGGTGAGTTTACTTTGCTTTGGTGGCCCCCACAATCTCCAGATCTCAACCCCATTGAGAATTTGTGGGATGAACTTGAACGAGCCATCAGACAGCTGGATCCACAACCCTGTAATCTCACACTCCTGGAAAGTGCTATTCATCAAGCATGGTCTCAGATTCCACAAACCACATATGAACATCTCGTGGAGTCCATGCCACGAAGAATCGACGCAGTATTAAAAGCAAAAGGTAGCCCAACGAAGTACTGAGGGGGCGTTCATAATAAAGTGACCACTCAGTGTATATATATTCGACAAAGTTTTGCTAAATGCAATAAATATGAATTCCTTTATATCCACCGTGGACAACGTTTGGCTCTTTTTCGCCACACTACCAAAATTAAGTTTAAAATAAGTCGTGTTATAAACACACACTTTTTAATCACATATTTAAGTTTACTTTTCCTTACTTTGTTCTCATTAGCTTTGAAACACGTGTGGTTAACTGACCAGAAATTATATGCGTTCCTAGATATTCTTTGTCTCAGACAAGTTTCAGAAATATCGGTTGAATAATTAAAAATGCACAACACAGCTCAGCTTCCAAATTTCCATCAACGGCACGTGACTGATTTTTTGACTTTATAATTTCCATTGCAAATGAAAATCAGTGAGTACCCTGGTACTTATTGTTGCTAATTTATGTTATGCATCTTTTGCATGCCAAGATTTTTGTGGGTGTGAAATGAAACGAATGATTCTAGAATGATGTAAATAATGATTCTGTACATTTATTTACGTCAAACACATTGCATTCGCGTCACTCCCGACCACACAGAGCCACAGTCCGGTACATATTAAGTAAAATTAAATCATAACAATAAACAAGAGGATTTACCATTGAGCATACTTAGGTAGGTGGATTACTAAATGTTATTGTAGGAAAACCAATGAAAAAAAATGGTGTCATAAAAGTAAAAATATATTACTAAATTATAGCGTCAGCAATAGTACATCGACTGTTTAGTTTTTGATAAACAGTATTTATTATTCCTATTATTATATCATCATCATCATCATTGTCAACCATTAACAATGCACTGCTGGACGAAGGTCTCCCCAAGTTTCTTCCACAACGGTCTGTCTTGTGTCAGTCTCCTCCATGTTACTCCCGCATACTTTCGAATTTCATCCATCCATCTCTCATGTGGTCTTCTTCTGGGTCTTTTCCTGTCCCTTGGAATCCAGTCTAAAATTTCAGCTGTCCATCGATGGTCTGTCCTTCTAGCAGTATGTCCAGCCCATTGCTATTTCAGGGATTTAACTCTAATACTGATGTCTTCCACTCTTGTCATTTTTCGGATCCACGAGTTCCTCTTCTTACCTCTCCTGGTTACACCAAGCATGAACCTCTCCATCCTTCTTTGAGTTGTCTGCAGCATTTGTATGTCTTTTTTAGTTAAGGTCCATGTCTGTGCACCATACGTAAGCACTGGAAAGATGCATTGATCAAACACTTTTCTTTTAAGACATAATGGCATATTGCTCTTGAAAATTATACTGTTTCTTCCAAACACTCTCCAGGCAAGCTTCATACGCCAATTAATGTCTTCATCAATGTGACCCTTAATTGATATCTGCTGTCCAAGATAATCGTACGTGTCTGTTATCTCCAGCTTTTCTCCATCAATCGATAAATCTTCATTTCTTGTAAAAGCATTGAACATCACTTTTGTCTTCTGAAAGTTCATTTTTAATCCCACTTCTTTACTCTTGTCAGCAAGTTCCTGGATCATACTCGGCAGATCTGATGGGGTAGTTGCAAAAATGACAACATCATCGACAAAATGAAGGTGAGTTAGATAATCTCCATTAATCTTTATCCCTTTGTTTTTCCAGTTCAGTGATTGAAAGACATTTTCCAATGTCGCATTAAAGAGTTTGGGAGTTATGGTGTCACCTTGTCTCACTCCTTTTCCAATTTTTATGTGTGTTGTATTTTCAAACAGCCCAATCTTTGCACTTGCGTTTTCATAGATGTTATTAATATTATTAATGTATGCATCTTCAATACCGCAGGATTTCAAAGCCATTGTAACTGCTGATGGTTTCACCGAATCAAAGGCCTTTTCATAATCGATAAAAGCCACGCATAATGGAAGTTCATATTCTCTCGCTTTTTCAATTAGTTCTCTGCTATTATATATTATACAGTATGTTATTCATATTTAGACGAACGTAAGAAACGACCCTGACACCGAGGAAATGTAATGCACTGTAATTAAGAAAGTCCACCTTCGCAAGCTAAAATCGGATCTCTAGATAGAAAGAAAAATCGCTGAATCGCAAGTGTGTTAGTGGAGGGGATTGGTAACCTTTGGTCTAGGATTTCCAATTTTTATGGTTATACCCGGTCGGGTTATACATCATTTTAAAGCTCACGTCAATAGCAGGTAACCGTTCCCCCCTCACGCACACACTTGCGGGTTCGAGAGGAAGCCATATTTTGCTGCGACGCATACCTTACTACTGTCGGCATCAAAATGCATTTTTGTAATGGCTTTTATCACATTTAACATGAGGTTCTTGTAATTTACGCAGATTGCAATGAGATATTGTTATGCTTATATAAAAAGTGTTGAAATATTATTCGGTGATAGTTTAGTAAAATATATTGTTAAATAACAATGAAAACTATTGTTGCATCACTTCATGAGATAGCATGCCAATTGAATTTCAACAATAGTTTTCACAAAGACGCACCGTTTCCCATTTTCGTTACATCGAAATTTTTTAATTGGGATTCACTTCACTACTGTCAGGGAAGATTGATAGCATAGCATCAAAAGTTTATTCACACAACCACGTCGACTCAAACATTAAAAGTAGTTTCCTGATTCTGTGTTTCAAAGTTCACAAAAACTTCAGTTCAATCTGAATTATCTCCGACACCTGATTGGTTGACCGATTTTTATGGGTTTGTAAGTGTTCCATGCTTTGCAGAGCAGCCATGTTTGCTTCAAAACCTCGCTTTCCCAAAGACAACAATGAAGCCTCTTCCTTGCTGAAGTGAGAAACGTCGAACTGTGGTAGGCCGCGCAGATGCATAAACGCTGATTTAAATCCGTCAAAATCTGGGAAGCGTGTTTCACATTTTAGAGAAAGATTTTCATCCATTCAACGTAACGTTTATGCTTTCCATCGTGAATGTAAACATGGACACCCCGGTGGCGCAGTGGTCTAAGCGATGGCTTCTGATCATTCGTCCGAGATGGGGTCCGGGTTCGAATCCCGGTGAAGCATGGATGTTGCGTTTGTCTTACAGCGCTGGATCTCTCCCTTCCCTGGAGCCAGTGGCCCTAAATTAGGGACGAGCGACTGCTTATAGCCTATTGAGTTGCTCACGCTGGTCGTTAAACCTTCAATAAAAAAATGAACATTTTATCAAGGAATTTTAAAAGAACGCTGAAATGAGTCAAGTGACAGTTCTGTGATAAATTCACTAACATGTTGTGCTTGGTAGCTAACTAATTTTCCTGTTCTCCGAAGCTCCAAATTCAGTTCATTCAAGTGTGACATATCACATAAAATATGCATATCACACTGTCACATCAGATTCGCGCTTTCGAGAACTTTTAGAGCTGTTGCTTCTCTACGAGAAATTTCAGTGTTTCTTTTTTTTTTTTTTTGATTGGAGGTTTAACGACCACCGTGAGCAACTCAAATGGGCTATAGGCAGTCGCCCGTCCCTAATTTAGGGCCACTGGTTCCAGGGAAGGGAGAGAGCCAGTGCCGTAAGACAAACACTACATCCATGCCTGACCGGGATTCGAACCCGGACCCCTTACGGACGAATGATCAGAGGCCAACGCCTTAGACCACTACGCCACCGGGGCGGCTCAGTGTTTCTGGGGCAATGAAACAAGTAGTTCCAGTAAGCTGTCACGACTTATACTGTACAACGAAACCCTCGTGTTCATAATTTCCAGCTTGTTTCAGGGCTTCAACAAACTGATCATGGATCAAAGTACTTTTACTTCGTATATTATTAAAAAATTTACAAGATCTATCACTTGTTTCAAAGACTCATTTCCCGACATCTGACCAAAAACGTTTTCTTGGTGCAAAATACAATACAACAGTGGTTCTCAAACTTTTGACCTTTGTGACTCCTTGTACCCTCATATGCGTACGTCACGCCCCCTGCTCGACGTAGTACATGAATAAATTTATTTTGTTTAGTGTGCGTATTTTCGTTCGCAAAGTTATGTATATGCATATTTTGATTTTATAAGGAAATTAAGAAGACATCGTTCAAATTAAAAGAGCTTTATGCTGTATAAATTAATTCAATATGTAACTCAACATAAACAAATATTTTAACTCTTAAACATCAGCATTTATAGCATATTTTTAAAATTCATATGGAATTATTTACGTAAGTTTGCTTTTGATTGATTGATTGATTGATTGAAGGTTTAACGACCACCATGAGCATCTCAATAGGATGTAAGCAGTCGCTCGTTCCCAATTTAGGATCACTGGTTCCAGGGAAGGGAGAGAGCCAGTGTCGTAAGACAAACACAACATCCATGCCTCACCGGGATTCGAACCCGGACCCCTTACGAACGAATGATCAGAGGCCAGCGCCTTAGACCACTGCGCCACCGGGGCGGCCTTTGTTTGTATTTATAAAATTATTTAATGTTTGTTTTGTTGTAAATTTTCTCAAGTAATGTCTGCACTTCATGAGATGGATGTATTTGTTTCTTAACGCAAAGTTTACTGAAATGAGGAGCAATATTAGAAAGAACAACTCTTAGTTCTTGGATGATATCAAGTCTCGCACGATATTTTCCCTTCAGAGCTGCTAAATCTGAAAATCCAGTTTCACGCAAGTAGATGGTAGCAAAAGGTATGAGCACTTTTATAGCCTTTTCAGTTAATGTTGGGTATTCTTGTCGAACACTAATCCCAAATAAATAACAAGGAACTGTATACTAACTGTACTTAAATAACTTAACTATACTAGATAGCCAAAATTTCTGGGTGTCAAATAGAAATCAAAGTTTCCAAGCTTTCGCACATCAACCAGATGGCTTTTTCAAGGAAGGTAGACAGCAAACATCCTTTGAAAGAAGATAGGCAGCAAACTGCTTTTGAAGGAAGGTAGACAGCAAACTTCCTTGAAAAAGCCATCTGGTTGATGTGCGAAAGCTTGGAAACTTTGATTTCTATTCTACACCGAGAAATTTCTGATATATATCATGAAAGAAATACGGGATTACGCCATATAATACAAATTTTGAAGATGACAATCCGATTTTTGGCGTAAATGTGACAAGGATGGTAAGTCAGATAATATTTGAAAACTTGCAAATGTTCATCGTCCTGGAGCGGGACCCGAACCCGCGTCTTCCAGAAAACGCCTAGGTATGCTAAACACTACACCACTCAGAACGACCAAGTTTCAAGTTTCCGATCAATTTGAATCAATTTGATCGGAAACTTGAAACTTGGTCGTTCTGGGTGGTGTAGTGTTTAGCATACCTAGGCGTTTTCTGGAAGACGCGGGTTCGGGTCCCGCTCCAGGACGATGAACATTTTCAAGTTTTCAAATATTATCTGACTTACCATCCTTGTCACATTTACGCCAAAAATCGGATTGTCATCTTCAAAATTCTGATATATAGTTATATTATTTAACTAATCCAGATATCTGCCAAAGAGCTTTCTTTAAATTTTATTTTTAAAGAAGCATCAGCATGTAGATCAATAAGATATTCTTGATCAGTCATGTTTAATGGCCTTTGCTGTGGTGTATTTTCAAATGGATTTTTTATCCAGCTCAATGCATCGAGGTTTTCATAAAAATGTTTTTCAAAATTTCCTGTAACGTGACTAGATGGTCAGTGAAATAACTTTCCTGCTGCGAGGGAATTACTTGAAGGTCTGTTTGTTTAAGCATGTTGACAACAGAAGAGACATTTCCAAATCGTTACTTTTCAAACCATTTGTCCATATTTGTAGATTTTTTTATAAACGCCTGAACTTTATTATTTCAGTGAAGTATGGTTGCTTCATTTTTCTGAAGTAATTTGTTCAGAATGTTAAATTTTTCAAACTTATCTGCAAGATATGCCGGTTTCAAAAGGAAATTCGTGTTGCAGTATAGCTTTGTCATTGGATGACTTTATTCTAGAAAAGAGCAGAATATACTTCATGTCTCATCTCAAATATTGCATTCAACACCTTGCCTCCTGACAACCATCTGGCTTCGGTGTGGAAAAGTAAGGCAGTGTGCTCAGAACGCATATCTTCACACAAAACCTTAAAAATTGGAGATTTTAGTGGATGAGTTTTGATAAAATTTACAGTGTTGATAACTGCCTGTAACACTTCGCTTAGAGGAGAGCTTAGCTGTTTAGACACCAGTGCCTCCGAATGTATCACGCAGTGGCTTTAGGATCTATTGCTTCAATCCTTGCTTTCATACTGCGCAATTCTGTCTAGTGTGCACTCCAGGCATAGCTGTACATATGCCAAATCATATTTTCTGTGATATACCGTTTTCTTTTATGAAAGTACCGTATCAATCATATTGAAAACGCACTCCTCAATCGTGTCGTTAAGAAAAGGTTCATAAAAAAGAACTTCTCGCAGCTTATCACCATCAATGAATTGGACATATGCAATTAGATGGCCACCTCTATGCACATCAGTTGCTTCATCAAACTTGAAGTGCATACCAATTGTCTTTCAACTTGTCTATTAATTGCTCCCTTAAGTCCTCTGAAATTTTTAATAATCGCCGGAAAGCTGTATCATTAGAAAGTGGGACATTTTTTAATTGCTCCGTCATAGATCAGATTCACCAAACATGGTAGAAACAATATCAATTGCTGCCGGTAAAACAAAAGTTTCGCCTGTTGTGTGTGCTTTTTTATACTGGGAAATTCTGTGGGAAATGATAAGAAGCGAGAAGTGCTTTAGGTGGCACACTTGTTGCTTTAGTAGAGCTTAGCTTGGTAGACTGGAAATTAATAAGTTCCGTGATAAAAAAAACTTTTGGTTTATTGGAAAACTCTACATGTCTTGTTTCAAGACCTCTTTTTAATTTATAAGGCTTCATACTATCTGAAACTAAAACACTTGAAAATATACACTGTGGACGTTCTTGACTGTTAACGATAGTTTTTGTGAAACCCAGAGATAAGTAATTTTGTTTCATACCTCCTTGTTTTACACTCTATGTAGTTGTGATGGTAGAATCCGTAGGTTCCTTCTCGCTGCCCCTATACCTAGTAGAACAATAATTTTCTTCTTCTCGCTGTGCACTGAATAAAAACCGTTTCATTTTCAAAACAAATACAGTTCGTTTTAAAATAATACTTTTACATTGACTGAACAGGAACAAACAAACACACACTGTAATACCCACAACACGAAATATGCAATACAGAGAGGCGATGCCATTCGCAGCTGGAGGTCGTGGAGCAACCGGCGATGACGCGACAACACTTATTGGCGTACAACGTACGCCAATAAGAAGTGTGGCGTCATAATAAATGACGTCACAACAGGTGACGTGTCAAGGCCGCCACAGCATCAACGAAAGAGTTCGATAAGAAACTGCTTTCACGAAGTGACGCAGTATGTTAGGTTGAGTTCAAAAAATAATTGGCAATGTTCGAAATATTTCCTGCGCCTCCCTTGAGTAACTGTCGCGCCCCACAATTTGAGAACCACTGCTGTAGAAGTAGTTTATCTCTGCTTCATCTATATACTGTACTTCCAAATGTTCCGTTAGCATAGTGATGAATCCAGATTGGTCTTTTATCACGGCTGTGCACCATCAGTTGTTGCTAAAGTTATTTTTGGCATGTTGTTGAATTCTATTTTTGGCTTCAATGTATTCAAAGTTTTAGCGACCTTTCAAGGATATCAGATCCACTTGTTTTATCTTGCAATCCAAAAGTTGTGAGCAGTTCTTCTTAAACTTTCATTTCGGATTCAGACCCAATGAAATCCAAATGTCAAATTGTGCTATAACAGAAATATCAGTCGATTCGTCAATATTCAAAGGGTAACACAGATTCGCTTTTAACTGGTACGTTTGTACATGTCATTTAATTGCCAAACAATTATGCGAAGAATTGTTTGGGAATAAATGGAAGATCCTTCATGCTTGCTATGATTTCGTCTTTCATTTTTCTCTTGAGAATGTTCCAGCAAAATTTCCAGAACGGAAACCACAATTTCTTTCTTCATTTCTTGATCAGAAAAACGTTTCGTTTTACGGGCTAAAATACAGGTAGAAGCTTGCTAATATCATGCGTCATACGTCAAATGTTTCTGATTATGATTTTGTTTCAAGATTTTCGACTTCAAATGTTGAATTTCATTGTCTCGAGAATGGACATAAAAGAGGAAATTTTCTATTTAAGTTGCTGCGCTGATTTTGAAAGCGTTTCTCTGAAAGTGTGAACCTTGATTTCACAGAACGGTCTCCTGCACAAAAGACACATTGGCTTGCTATAACCTGCAATGCAGCAAATTCAATCTTACAAATGTTTGGAAAATTTCCAGGTATATTTCTCCAGTTGATTTCCGTTTTGGGCACCATTATCACTTTTTTGCCATCATTTGTTTCTCCTGATTCCGCTGGTGTTGATAAGGTAACAGCAGGAATTGCAGAGGTTCAGAACATTTTCTGATCGTAAATTTGTCCATATTAGCATAGAAACGAAATATTCTACACACAGAGAAAATCAGGCAATCGCAAATAAATATGCTAAAGCTATTTGATTCTTAAAAGAATAGAACTCATAAAAAAAAAAAAAAACAAGAAAGATGACACCGAATTTTCGGGAGTAATGAGCACGTCTTTTGAATCCGTTCTGACGCAAATTAAATTTATCAAAGCTATTCAAAATCAATGGAACCGGTATGGAAAACAATAGTATCTGACGGAAGAAAGAAGTTTTCAATAGGGTTTTTAATCCCTCAGATATTGCTGTAAGCGGAATAGTGAGCTTACGCCTTCTGGTTGCAGACTTGAGCGTTAAATTAGACATGAATTTATATGAGAAACATTTCTCACCAGAAAGGCTCTCCAACACAGAAATAATTTTTCAAATCGGACTCTAAGAAACAGAGATATCGACAAAAATAAAATGTGACTTTACGTCCCCTGGTGGGAAAACCATGCATTATTTTAGGAAGAAAGTATTCTCAAAAGGTTTTTCAATATGAGCGGTATAGGTTCAAGAAAAAAAATTAGTCGAGTTTTCAGGAGCCCAGATTTTGTTACAAATACATCAGAAGCAGAAATTAACACTTATGCCCCCTGGTGGCCAAACCATTCTTTACCAAACATTAGAAATTACGTGAAAAATACTTTCCATCAGGTCTTGTATGCGATACAGGAAGAATTTTTCAAATCGGAGTTTTAGAAGCAGAAAAAACGCAGAAGACGCAATTTTTTTATTTATATTTACAAACCATTTTTTTCAAAAATTAAAATATGTGCAAAAGATTTCCCATCAGGAGCTGTATCCGGTGCAGAAAGATTTTTCAAATCGGAGATTTAGAAGCAGAGATATAGGGAGAAACGCAATTTAGCTTTACGCCCCCTAGCGGAAAGTCTATGAATTATTTGAAAATTTTGAAAATATATGAAGCACATGTCATACTGGAAACACTATCCAACAGAAAGGGAATTTTTCAAATCGAATCCCTAGAAGTAGAGATATTGACAAAAATAAGATATACATCTACGCCCCCTGGAGTAGAAACCATGCACTATTTTAAGAAGAAAATGTACCTAAAATGTTTGTCGACATGAGTAGTATCGGTCTACAAAGGACGTTTTTAATCGAGAATATAGAAGCTCATGTTTTGCTGCTAATACATCAGAAGCGGAAATTAAGATTTAAGCCCCCTGGTGGCCAAACCATTTTTTACAAAAATTAGAAATTATGTGCAAACGATTTCCCATCAGGAACTGTATCCGGTGCAGAAAGAATTTTTCAAATCGGAGATTTAGAAGCAGAGATATAGGGCGAAACGCAATTTACCGTTACGCCCCGTAGCGAAAAGTCTATGATTTACTTGAAAATTTTGAAATTATATGAAAAACATGTCACACGGAAAACACTATCCAACAAAGAAGGAATTTTTCAAATCGGACTCCTAGACGTAGAGATATTGACAAAAATAAGATATACATCTACGCCCCTGGCGGAGAAACTGTGGAATATTTTAGGAAGAAAATATTACGAAAAGGTTTATCGATGTGAGTGGCATCAGTCCACGAAATAATTTTTTCAATTGATATTTTAGAAGCTCAGATTTTATGACAAATATATCAGAAGCAAAAATTAACTCTTACGCCCCCTGGTGGCCAAAGTATTCTTTACCAAAAATTCGAAATTATATGCAAAATATTTTCCATTAGGAGATGTATCCGCTGAAGAAAAGATTTTTCAAATCGGAGTTTTAGGAAAAGAGTTACCGGAAAAAATTTAATTTACTTTTAAGCCCCCTAGCGGAAAATGTATGCGTAATTTGAAAAGGAAACTATATCTAAAACACTCTTTGACATAAATGGAATCGAAAGATAAAAGATTTTTTTCAATCGGATGTTTAGAAGCAAATATATGGATTAAAACGTAATTTTGAATTCGACATCATCAGCATTTACGCCCCTAGCGGCAAAATTGTACATCGTAAAACAACCGAAATGAAGGATCATCATTCGCATATTTCAAGCTTCCGAATGCAAAAAGAATTTTTTAAATCGAACTAATAGTTGCAGAGATATCGTGGGTACAGACGGACGGACGGACAAACCGATAACAGAAGAACGTTCTTTTTTTACAAAAGACGTGCTAAAAACGAAATAAAGGATCACATATTTCAAGCTTCCCAATGCAAAAATAATTTTCCAAGTCGGACTAATAGTAGCAGAGATATCGTGGGTACAGACGGACGGACGGACAAACCGGTAACATAAGCACGATCTTTTTTTTACAAAAGACGTGGTAAAAAAGCAGGCGAAAATTTCTATCGGAAGTGAAAGCTGATCCGTTAAGAGAGAAAATGACGGAAGTCCTTCTATACATTGCATGTTCTTAAAAGCAGGATATGTTTCATGCGTCGGATGTAACACACCCTACTGACCTGGTGATGGCTGTTGTGAGAGCGATGTGCATTGTACATTCTGTTGCTATACATAACTGTTGTATCTATTTAACAACAACAAAAATAAACTGACAAAGAAACTGAATATGAAGCTGGGTGTTGCTGATGATACTACAGCATCATATCTAACTGGCTTTTTCACACTTTTTTCATTTTTTTTTAGGTTTTTTTTTTAATTTCTTAATTATATAATTACCGAGGAGCGAATTCGCCACATGAGGTGAATTTCAACTGGGTTCCGCACCTGGGCTTTAGATAAATATAAGCCTTGTAGAATCGCTCTTAGATAAACCCAAACATTGTAGAATTGCCTTTAGATAAATACTGTAGAAGCCTTGTAGAATTGCCTTTAGATATAAATAAGCCTTTAAGAATCGCCTTTAGATAAAAACAATTCTTGTTGGATCGCCTTCTCTACGGGCATAGCCTTCTTTTTTTTTTTTATTAGAAACTAGAATATTAAGATTTAAAGGGAATATTTCCCTTAAAGTTATACTATTTAAAAATGCAAAACAGCATTTCTAAAATTTGCAGATTCCACAGAACCAATCAATTATGTTTAATGCATTTTCTATTTCACACATTTTACGTTATAGAAGAACAAGCTCAAAGGTTCGTAGTAGTGAGACTTTTTAAAATGCTTTCACAGCTACTTTTGAAAAAATATTCGTAAAATATATCGTACAGAAGGTGATCATCCGCAGAGATAAGAATTTTATTTCTTCAGTTGCTCTGTATAGACTCATCACTATGAGCTACATACAATCAGGGAAACGAATTTCCTGGGGAATGGGGTAATTCTCGTTGTTTTCCCCCTGAGGGTTAGCCGCCACACACACACACACACACACACACACACACACATATATATCATCATCATCATCATTGTCAACCATTATCAATCCACTGCTGGACGAAGGTCTCCCCAAGATTCCTCCACAACGGTCTGTCTTGTGCCAGTCTCCTCCATGTCACTCCCGCATACTTTCGAATTTCATCCACCCATCTTCCATGTGGTCTTCTTCTGGGTCTTCTCCTGTCCCTTGGAATCCAATCTAAAATTTCGGCTGTCCATCGATGGTCTGTTCTTCTGGCAGTATGTCCAGCCCATTGCCATTTCAGGGATTTAACTCTGATCATGATGTCTTCCACTCTTGTCATTTTTCGGATCCACGTGTTCCTCTTCTTATCTCTATTGGTTACACCAAGCATGCACCTCTCCATGCTTTTTAAGTTGTCTGCAGCCTTTGTATGTCTCTTTTAGCTAAGGTCCACGTCTCTGCACCATACGTAAGCACTGGAAGGATGCATTGATCAAACACTTTTCTTTTAAGACATAATGGCATATTGCTCTTGAAAATTATACTGTTTCTTCCAAAAGCTCTCCAGGCAAGTTTTGTACGCCGATTAATTTCTTCACCAATGTGACCCTCACTTGATATCTGCTGTCCAAGATAAACGTACGTGTCTGTTATCTCCAGCTTTTCTCCATCAATCGATAAATCTTCATTTCTTGTAAAAGCATTGTATATCACTTTTGTCTTCAGAAAGTTCATTTTTAATCCCACTTCTTTACTCTTGTCAGCAAATTCCTGGATCATACTCTGTAGCACTGATGGGGTAGTTGCAAAAATGGCTATGTCATCAGCAAAACGAAGGTGAGTTAAATAATCTCCATTAATCTTTATCCCTTTGTTTTCCAGTTCAGTGATTGAAAGACATTTTCCAATATGGCATTAAAGAGCTTCGGAGATATGGTGTCACCTTGTCTCACTCCTTTTCCGATTTTTATGTGTGTTGTATTTTCAAACAGCCGAATCTTTGCACTTGCATTTTCATAGATGTTATTAATAATATTAATGTATGCATCTTCAATACCGCAGGATTTCAGAGCCATTGCAACTGCTGATGGTTTCACCGAATCAAAGGCTTTTTCATAATCGATAAAGCCATGCACAATGGAAGCTCATATTCCCTCGCTCTTTCAATTAGTTCTCTCAGTACGTGGATATGATCTATTGTGCTGTAGCCACTCCTGAATCCAGCTTGTTCTCTCGGTTGAGCCATGTCCAGTGTCACCTTCAAGCGGTGTGAAAGAACTTTAGTGAAGATTTTATAAACCACTGATAGGAGGCTGATAGGTCTGTAGTTCCTGAGATCCTCAATGTCACCTTTTTTATGTAGCAAGATCATTGTAGCGTTGTTCCAATCCTCAGGAATTTTCCCTTCATTAAGGCATCGAGTGAAAATTTGGGCGAGTACTGTTTCGATTTCTCCACTTGCTTCTTGTATGATGTCTACAGTAATTCCATCTTCTCCTGGAGCTTTTCCCCGCTTCATGTTCTTGATTGCATGTGCAACTTCTGCTGGAAGGACTGGAAGAACTCTGGTACTGGTACTGGTACCTTTCATGATGTCTGGAGTACATGTATCATCCCTTTCATATAATTTGGAGTAGAAATCTTTCACTCTTGTCAAAATTTCGCCTCTATTTCTTGTTACAGAACCATCTTCTTTTCTCAGTGCCATAATCTGTTTCTTCCCCTTACTGAGATGCCCCTTTGCTATCTTTAGGCTTTGGTTGTTTTCAATTGCTTTCCTTACTAGTTCACAGTTGAATTTCCTTACGTCTTCAGTGATACTTTTTCGTACTGTCTTGCATAGCTCTATATATTCCACTTTGGAAGTCACATCTTCTTTACTTGTCCTCATCACTCTTCTTTTTTGCATCAACATTTTGGTTTTTCCTGTTAATTTGTTCACATGCAATTTGTTCTTAGACCCAGCTAATTTTGTTGCTGTTTCCATAAGAGCTTTGGTTACTTTTCTGTTAACTTCAGAACTATCCACTTCTTCCGATGTTAGGCCTTCTAAAGCAGAGAATCTGTTCTTCAGTTCCAATTTGAAGGTATTATGGTGTTTTTAAGGTTGGTTATGTCAATACATTTTGTTTGTCTTATGAGCTTGCTACGTTCGAGTTTAGTGTTGAGGTGCATCTTACATCTCACCAATCTATGGTCACTGCCTGTGTTGAACTTGTTTAGCACACTGCAGTCTTCTATGACGAATTTTTTGTTACACATAATAAAATCAATTTCACTTGTCGTCCCATTTGGATGTCTCCATGTCCATTTCCTGTGTGGCTTTTTCTTGAGAAAGGAGTTCAAGATGAAAAACCCTTCTGCCTCTGCAAACTCTACGAGAGTATTTCCACGCTGGTTTCTGTTGCCGTGACCGAATTTACCTACTGAAGTTTAATTCTGTTGTCGTTGCCCTATTTTTGCATTGAAATCTCCCATAATTATCTTCAAGTGCTGCTTACCTTTATTATTTAGATCACGAATTTCCTCATAAAATTCTTCAATTTCTTCTTCAGCATGACTTGTGGTGGGTGCATAAGTTTGAATAATCTGAGCCTGGTATCTTCTCGAGAGTTGGATAACAAGTCGTGCAGCTCTGTCAGAGGAACTTTCAACTTCTACAACTTTATCCTTCAGTTTCTTGTTTATTATAAATCCAACACCACTAGTTCTGCCAGTATCTGTCACACGATAGCAGAAGAGATGTCCACTTTTAAGTTCAATGAGATCTTCTCCTTTTCTCCTTACCTCACTTAGCCCGACGATGTCCCACTTGATCCTTTGTAGTTCCTCTTCCAATTCAAGAAGCCTTGAATCAGAAGATAGGGAGCGTCCGTTATACGTCGCCAAGGTCAGCATCAGATGGCAGCCTAGTCCGGTCCTCCGGGGATTCTTAGCACCCTCTGCCTTCATGTCGGACTGGCCGCTGCCTTGGCCAGGTACATTCCAGCTGCCGGAGACTGAGGGCCAAGATTTAAGTTGTGGAGTCATTTTGGAGGGTTTGGCCATAACTCAACACGCTTGTTAAGCGGGTTGGTGAGTGTGGGATAGCATTTCCTCTAATCCCGATGGTATAGTTATACCGCTATTGGCGGTCGTCAGAGCCCCTTTAGTGGGAACAGGATGTACCACGAGAAGGCGGGGTTGACATATGTCAAGGAGAGGCTGTGATGTTACGCATCACCTGACCTTACATCCCACACACACGCACACATATATATATATATACACTGGGATGTAAGGTCAGGTGATGCGTAACATCACAGCCTCTCCTTGACAAATGTCAACCCCGCCTTCTCGTGGTGCATCCTGTTCCAACTAAAGGGGCTCTGACGACCGCCAATAGCGGTATAACTATACCATCGGGATTAGAGGAAATTCTATCCCACACTCACCAACCCGCTTGGCCAGCGTGGTGAGTTATGGCCAAACCCCTCCAAAATGATTCCACAACTTAAATCTTGGCCCTCAGTCTCCGGTAGCTGGAATGTACCTGGCCAAGGCAGCGGCCAGTGCGACATGAAGGCAGAGGGTGCTAAGAATCCCCGGAGGACCGGACTAGGCTGCCATCTGATGCTGACCTTGGCTACTTACAATGGACGCTCCCTATCTTCTGATTCAAGGCTTCTTGAATTGGAAGAGGAACTACAAAGGATCAAGTGGGACATCGTGGGGCTAAGTGAGGTAAGGAGAAAAGGAGAAGATCTCATCGAACTGAAAAGTGGACATCTCTTCTACTATCGTGGGACAGATACTGGCAGAACTAGTGGTGTTGGATTTATAATAAACAAGAAACTGAAGGATAAAGTTGTAGAAGTTGAAAGTTCCTCTAACAGAGCTGCACGACTTGTTATCCAACTTTCAAAAAGATACCAGGCTCAGATTATTCAAACTTATGCACCCACCACAAGTCATCCTGAAGAAGAAATTGAAGAATTTTATGAGGAAATTTGTCATCTAAATAATAAAGGTAAGCAGCACTTGAAAATAATTATGGGAGATTTCAATGCAAAAATAGGGCAACGGCAACAGAATGAAACATCAGTAGGTAAATTCGGTCACGGCAACAGGAACCAGCGTGGAAATACTCTCGTTGAGTTTGCAGAGGCAGAAGGGTTTTTCATCTTGAACTCCTTCTTCAAGAAAAAGCCACACAGGAAATGGACATGGAGACATCCAAATGGGACGTCAAGTGAAATTGATTTTATTATGTGTAACCAAAAATTCGTCATAGAAGACTGCAGTGTGCTAAACAAGTTCAACACAGGTAGTGACCATAGATTGGTGAGATGTAAGATGCACCTCAACACTAAACTTGAACGTGGCAAGCTCATAAGACAAACAAAATCTATTGACATAACCAACCTTAAAAAACACCATAATACCTTCAAGTTAGAACTGAAGAACAGGTTCTCTGCTTTAGAAGGCCTAACATCGGAAGAAGTGGACATCTCTGAAGTTAACAGAAAAGTAACCAAAGCTCTTATGGAAACAGCAACAAAATTAGCTGGGTCTAAGAACAAGTTGCATGTGAACAAATTATCAGGAAAAACCAAAATTTTGATGCAAAAAAGAAGAGAGATGAGGACAACTAAAGAAGATGTGACTTCCAAAGTGGAATATATAGAGCTATGCAAGACAGTAAGAAAAAGTGTCACTGAAGACGTAAGAAAATTCAACTGTGAACTAGTGAGGAAAGCAATTGAAAACAACCAAAGCCTAAAGATAGCAAAGGGACATCTCAGTAAGGGAAGAAAACAGATTATGGCACTGAGAAAAGAAGATGGTTCTGTAACAAGAAATAGAGGCGAAATTTTGACAAGAGTGAAAGATTTCTACTCCAAATTATATGAAAGGGATGATATATGCACTCCAGGCATCATGAAAGATACCAGTACCAGAGTTCCTCCAGTCCTTCCAGCAGAAGTTGCACATGCAATCAAGAACATGAAGCGGGGAAAAGCTCCAGGAGAAGATGGAATTACTGTAGACATCATACAAGAAGCAAGTGGAGAAATCGAAACAGTACTCGCCCAAATTTTCACTCGATGCCTTAATGAAGGGAAAATTCCTGAGGATTGGAACAACGCTACAATGATCTTGCTACATAAAAAAGGTGACATTGAGGATCTCAGGAACTACAGACCTATCAGCCTCCTATCAGTGGTTTATAAAATCTTCACTAAAGTTCTTTCACACCGCTTGAAGGTAACACTGGACATGGCTCAACCGAGAGAACAAGCTGGATTCAGGAGTGGCTACAGCACAATAGATCATATCCACGTGCTGAGAGAACTAATTGAACGAGCGAGGGAATATGAACTTCCATTGTGCATGGCTTTTATCGATTATGAAAAAGCCTTTGATTCGGTGAAACCATCAGCAGTTACAATGGCTCTGAAATCCTGCGGTATTGAAGATGCATACATTAATATTATTAATAACATCTATGAAAATGCAAGTGCGAAGATTCGGCTGTTTGAAAATACAACACACATAAAAATTGGAAAAGGAGTGAGACAAGGTGACACCATATCTCCGAAGCTCTTTAATGCCACATTGGAAAATGTCTTTCAATCACTGAACTGGGAAAACAAAGGGATAAAGATTAATAGAGATTATCTAACCCACCTTCGTTTTGCTGATGACGTAGTCATTTTTGCAACTACCCCATAAGAGCTGCAGAGTATGATCCAGGAACTTGCTGACAAGAGTAAAGAAGTGGGATTAAAAATGAACTTTCAGAAGACAAAAGTGATGTTCAATGCTTTTACAAGAAATGAAGATTTATCGATTGATGGAAAAAAGCTGGAGATAACAGACACGTACGTTTATCTTGGACAGCAGATATCAAGTGAGGGTCACATTGATGAAGAAATTAATCGGCGTACAAAACTTGCCTGGAGAGCTTTTGGAAGAAACAGCATAATTTTCAAGAGCAATATGCCATTATGTCTTAAAAGAAAAGTGTTTGATCAATGCATCCTTCCAGTGCTTACGTATGGTGCAGAGACGTGGACCTTAACTAAAAGAGACATACAAAGACTGCAGACAACTCAAAGAAGCATGGAGAGGTGCATACTTGGTGTAACCAGGAGAGATAAGAAGAGGAACTCGTGGATCCGAAAAATGACAAGAGTGGAAGACATCATGATCAGAGTTAAATCCCTGAAATGGCAATGGGCTGGACATACTGCCAGAAGGACAGATCATCGATGGACAGCCGAAATTTTAGATTGGTTTCCAAGGGACAGGAAAAGACCCAGAAGAAGACCACATGGGAGATGGGTGGATGAAATTCGAAAGTATGCAGGGGTGACATGGAGGAGACTGGCACAAGACAGACCGTTGTGGAGGAAACTTGGGGAGACCTTCGTCCAGCAGTGGATTGATAATGGTTGACAATGATGATGATGATGATATATACACTATCTACCAACAAGTGATTGGACACCTGTGATAGCAAAGGAAAACGAAGTTTATTCACCTTCAATAGTTGGTTGAGCCTCCACGAGCGGCGGTTACAGCTGCGACCCTCCGGGGCATCCAGGCGTTGTACGACGGCTAGCAGTATTTTCTTCCACTCGGCTTGGAGAAGACAAATCAGTTCCTTCACCGATTTCGGACGGTGGGGGCACCCCTTAAGTCGACGCTCCAACTCGTCCCAGAGGTGCTCGATAGGGTTAAGGTCCGGGCTCTGCGCAGCCCAGTTCATTCGATTAACCTCATTGTCACCATACCTAGCCATGGTGGACCTCGTAGCATGACAGGTGGCATTGTCATCCTGAAAGTAATATGGGTCCACCCCGTAAAACTGCCACAACGCAGGAAGCGAATGGTCATCCAAATTGGTGCAGTAGGTCTCGGCGTTGAGTCTACCAGGAATTCCGACCAAGGGTCCCGTGCCATACCAGGAGAAACATCCCCATAGCATAATTCCACCGCCACCCAACTTCACAGTTGGCACAATACATTCCGGCAGGAGGCGTTCTCCAGGCAGACGCCAAACACAGACCCTGCCATCCGAACGGTAGAGTGTGAACCTTGATTCGTCGCTCCAGAGAACCCGTTTCCACTGTTCAACGGTCCACTGTCGACGCTCTTTGCACCACGTTAGCCGAGCAGCGCTATTGGACTTGGTGATCAAAGGCATGTGGGCGGTAGCACGTCCATGATAACCGAGCAGATGGGCTTCCTTACGGATGGTATTCATCGAACGAACACTCCCGGATGCCCGTTGAAACTCCTTGCGGATGTGACCCATCGATTTGGTTCGGTTCTTCCGAATTTCTCTGGCCAGCACCCGTCGGTCTCTATCTCACAGTTTTGTGGGTCTGTCGAGTCGGGGCACATTCCGACAGTCACCTCTCATCTTCCACTTGCCAATCACGTAGGCCACTGTCGATTTTGGGTACTTCAACTCGCTGGATATGTCACGCATGAATCGGCCATTTCTGTGATACCCGACGATAACACCTTTCTCGAAATCAGAGAGCTCCGAACTGCGTGGCATCTTGCATGCGACTGATTGCGTTGTTGTTTCCCACACGATATTTAACGCCGGCGGCCGTGACGTGTATCAGGACCGCAGATTTCGTAGATTGCAGGGGTGTCCAATTACTTGTTGGTAGATAGTGTATGTATGGTTTGCCAGGATCGAGTTTGGGATATATTCATGAAAACCCTGAACTTGATGGTCGACAGGTAGGCTAGAACCCTCAATTGTCGCCTACCATACAGACATGAGGCTGGCGATTAGCCAACTGCACCACATCCGAGAGAGGATTGTTTTCGTATTAATAATTTTTTCAGGACAGAAAGCGATTTTTCGGATTTGAAAATAATTATTTCAAAAAAAAAAAAAAAAAAAATTGATGTTTGCAAAAATAATGACATGCGCCGAGAAAACCAAGCTGTTAAGTAGCTGTCGATATGAAAAAAACCATGCTTTTATTCATGGTTTTAGTGGACAGCGACCTGCGTTTTAAAGCACGCCGTTTGAGTACGTACCGTTAAATTTTCGTTGCGGTGTCTCAGAGCTTCAATTGTTTCTTTTGTAATCTAGACTTCGTAGAATGTTGACAAGACAACGACTCAAACTGAGGAGCACTTGTTTCAAGCTAGGCATCTGGGCCACGAGTGAAAAAACAGTCCATTGTATAACGAAGCAAATTTCTCCGTCATTTTTGCACTCACCGGGCATCGAACCCCGCTCCCCTCATTCCGGAATAAGTAGCTCTCCCAGCTGAGCTACGCGGACGTAGTCTCTCGCTGCTATCTGCCTTTATCTCATGTTCGTCCTGCGGTGCAGGAACGTCACAATTGCCATAAGATTTTACTCAGTATCTGACAACAGGACATTAGTAGCTTATGAATGGTTCCGTTTTCATTCTACAACAAGAATACTTTTCCTGAACGGGACAATCTCAGGCGTGAGAAAAGAGCAGAAGCAAAAAAAAAAAAAAAATTCGCTGGCTTGCAAAACTTAAGGACGCACACTCGTCTCGCAGATTATAGACGCACAGTGAAACACACAAGCTTGAGACGATTTGCATAATGTAAGCGGATCACTATAAAGACGATGCGTATGCAAATTTCCGAAATGTGATTTCGCAGGTCACATGACAGCGCTGAAATGGATATAAGGAGCATCTCGCAGCAAGGCACGAAACGGAAAGCGAAAGTGTGCGGCGTTGTAAAGAGGTTCGAGGTGTTTGTTAGTGTGTCGCAGAGGAGAAAATGTCCATGCGGAGACATTTAGATGACTTTACACGTGGTCTAATAATCGGAAAGCTCATCTACAGCCTCGTGTTAAGTATGGCCAGACGCTGCAACGCCGCCATTGCTGTTAGGGGACATCGTATTCCTTACTGACGATTTATTTTTTTGCTGTAATCCATCTGTGTCAACGATGGCTCTTTACCACGGTGTATACTGCATTACGGTCATTTCTTAGTAAAGTCCCAGTGTACACTTTTGTATTCATTTTTGCACATGTGTTTGTTCATTCTCCCGTTTGGTACATTCTGAGGTATCTGTGGTATGACATTCATCTATCCAGGCTGCTTCATTGCGAAACTAAGACGAAAGAACCGAACGGTTCTTAAGTTTTGCACGCCAGTGTAATTGTTCTTCTGAAATTTCATTTTCTTCGCTGAATGTTTCCTTTTCTTAGGCAGCAAAATTTAGAAAGAAAAAAAAATATATTTATCTTATGAATATTTTTTGTCGTTTTCTGTACGCTTCTACATGAGCCCTAGGTAACCATAGGTGGGAGAAAAAATGCGTTAAAAACCCCTGTTTTTTATTTTCCAAGTACCTGAGATTTTTTGAAAGTTAAAAATGAAGCACTTGAATAAGAGTATGTTCACCTTTGCAGTATCACGTCAACATTTAGTTTTACTTGGCAGAGTAGAGAATCAGGAAATAAGTCTGTAAGCTTTGGAATTGGAGCAGGTGGTATTTGTCAAAGTAATTTTTTCGATATATGAAATCGATTAACTTGTAAAGTTATTGATAATATCTAGTTGGACACTCCTTCCGCTGAGTCAGGATCCTTCAACCAAGAGCTTTGAAGACACTCAAGCTGTGACACTAAAGTGTTAACACCATTCTTATGATGAAATTAAAGACATTCAATTGCTCATTAAGACATTCTTGCGGTAGTTTAACGACTTCTGTTGAACCTATTTTATAATGTGCCATTTACTTTCAAAATTCGAAATTTTTTCCCAGGATCATAGTTCTTTGCCATAACAAAAAGGGCAATTTAAAAAAAAAGTCATACACTTGCTCTGAGAGAGAGAGAGAGAGAATCATGTGGAATATATAATAAAATCAGGCAGCGTTTCCAGCATGTGTGAAATACGTTCTTTGTTGATGCCACACGATTTGTATAACGTCATTGATCACAATAAGATATCCAACACTATCTTCAGCACCCAAAACGGACTGTGTTATGCTCCTCTTCGAAGACATATCATGACAGTCGTCCCTGTAATTAATTCTTAATCAACAGCGGCATCACCATCTGTGTCGACAGTGAGAGTAGTAGTCTTATACAAACTGCGGCTAGGATATTCCTGAATTGAGCTCATATTTTTTGAGATGAGATTTCTGACAGTCGTCTTCTGAGAAATGAGGATGACAGCGTTCAGAAGTTGGGGGAGATAATTTGGGGAAAGTGTCTTACGGGAGAAACCTCGTTTGAGGTACTTGGTAGAAATGTACACTGTAAAAAATGTTCTGAAATTCACGGACAAGTTTCCGTAATTTCTTTCGTGAATTAACGAAACATGTTTCTGATACTACCTTTCCGTGATATGACGGAAAAAACCCTGAATTTAACGGACTTTTCGTGCCACGGGAAAATTCTGAATTTTCAGAAACCTTTCCGCAGTTTCTTTCTTATATTAACGGTAAATTACCGTTTTAGAGATCAGTTAACGGAAAATTCTGAATTTCCAGAAACCTTTCCGCAGTTTCTTATATTAACGGTAAATTACCGTTTTAGAGATCTGTTAACGGAAAATTCTGAATTTTCAGAAACCTTTCAGCAATTCCTTTCGTATATTAACGGAAAATCCCCGTTCTTACTTTTACCGTATCCGTATGACAAGAAATTTCCTCTAATAGTAGCGATTCGTGGAAATACTTGAGGTTTGATTAACTTTAAAATTTCAATCGTCTGTCGAATTTTGAAGTTCCGTAGCGATATCGGTTATTGTGGATACCATATCACATAGATTTTGTTTTGTTTTTTGTGGCCCAGGATATTTCTTCTCCTTTCCCCTATTTGGTGCACCCGCTACTTATTATACAGCTGTATATTATGTTACTGTAAGAAACCGGGTACTTATTGTACAGATGATTATACACTGTCTGTGTATCAGTCTTTGGACAACTTAAGACAAAAGCTATTATAGCTATCAAGAGTAAATTTTGTATTTATTTTTCTTGTGTGTGAAATAATGCTATAAAAAGTACATTTCACCTTTTTTAAAGATAAATGAGTCATTGTCAGTTTAAAAAAATCATGTTGCAAAACCACAATGAAAAATGCTTAATATTTGAAAAGTCCTCCTATAGGGAAAAAAATAAATTACAAACCTATTCAGAAAAATAATAAGCTCCAACAGAAAATAAAATGACAAAAAAAAAACCAAAATTTCTTTGTCGTGGGATTCGTTTTATGATGTACGTGAGTCAGATTGCCCAGCGTTTGTGGATCAGTTAGTAAAGGCGCAAGTTATCTGTTCGGCGAGCTATAATAACGTCGGGTGTTTTCGATACTGACTTCACCGGAAGGATTATAGAATTATCTGCGGGTAAGCTCTGTACAGGGTTGTTGATTTTGCGGAATTTCAATTCAACTACGGAAAATCCAGAAATGGATTTTTCTGAAATAAACGGAATTTCTGTCTATGGAAATATCTGTGAAAATACGGAAGTTAAAATGAACGGGACATTTTAAAAACGGAAATTTCTGAAAAACAAGAATACCTACCGGCAAATTTGCAGCACGTTATTTTCAGAAATTTTCTGTGAATTCACACCACTTATTTTTTACAGTGTATCCAAAAATATCCGTTTCATGCAGATTTAACTCGACGGTGATATCATCCTCAATAGAAAATAAGATAATATATGTTTTTTCAGGTACACATTGTACGTATATCATCATCATCATCATCATTGTCAACCATTATCAATCCACTGCTGGACGAAGGTCTCCCCAAGTTTCCTCCACAACGGTCTGTCTTGTGCCAGTCTCCTCCATGTCACTCCCGCATATTTACGAATTTCATCCACCCATCTCCCATGTGGTCTTTTTCTGGGTCTTTTCCTGTCCCTTGGAATCCAATCTAAAATTTCGGCTGTCCATCTATGGTCTGTCCTTCTGGCAGTATGTCCAGCCCATTGCCATTTCAGGGAATTAACTCTGATCATGATGTCTTCCACTCTCGTCATTTTTCGGATCCACGAGTTCCTCTTCTTATCTCTCCTGGTTATACCAAGCATGCACCTCTCCATGCTTCTTTCAGTTGTCTGCAGCCGTTGTATGTCTCTTTTAGTTAAGGTCCACGTCTCTGCACCATACGTAAGCACTGGAAGGATGCATTGATCAAACACTTTCCTTTTAAGACATAATGGCATATTGCTCTTGAAAATTATGCTGTTTCTTCCAAAAGCTCTCCAAGCAAGTTTTGTACGCCGATTAATTTCTTCATCAATGTGACCCTCACTTGATATCTGCTGTCCAAGATAAACATACGTATCTGTTATCTCCAGTTGTTCTCCATCAATCGATAAATCTTCATTTCTTGTAAAAGCATTGAACATCACTTTTGTCTTCTGAAAGTTCATTTTTAATCCCACTTCTTTACTCTTGTCAGCAAGTTCCTGGATCATACTCTGCAGCTCTGATGGGGTAGTTGCAAAAATGACTACGTCATCAGCAAAACGAAGGTGGGTTAGATAATCTCCATTAATCTTTATCCCTTTGTTTTCCCAGTTCAGTGATTGAAAGACATTTTCCAATGTGGCATTAAAGAGCTTCGGAGATATGGTGTCACCTTGTCTCACTCCCTTTCCAATTTTTATGTGTGTTGTATTTTCAAACAGCCGAATCTTTGCACTTGCATTTTCATAGATGTTATTAATAATATTAATGTATGCATCTTCAATACCGCAGGATTTCAGAGCCGTGGTAACTGCTGATTGTTTCACCGAATCAAAGGCTTTTTCATAATCGATAAAAGCCATGCACAATGGAAGTTCATATTCCCTCGCTCTTTCAATTAGTTCTCTCAGTACGTGGATATGATCTATTGTGCTGTAGCCACTCCTGAATCCAGCTTGTTCTCTCGGTTGAGCCATGTCCAGTGTTACCTTCAAGCGGTGTGAAAGAACTTTAGTGAAGATTTTATAAACCACTGATAGGAGGCTGATAGGTCTGTAGTTCCTGAGATCCTCAATGTCACCTTTTTTATGTAGCAGGATCATTGTAGCATTGTTCCAATCCTCAGGAATCTTCCCTTCAATAAGGCATCGAGTGAAAATTTGGGCGAGTACTGTTTCAATTTCTCCACTTGCTTCTTGTATGATGTCTATAGTAATTCCATCTTCTCCTGGAGCTTTACCCCGCTTCATGTTCTTGATTGCATGAGCAACTTCTGCTGGGAGGACTGGAAGAACTCTGGTACCTTTCATGATGTCTGGAGTACATGTATCATCCCTTTCATATAATTTGGAGTAGAAATCTTTCACTCTTGTCAAAATTTCGCCTCTATTTCTTGTTATAGAACCATCTTCTTTTCTCAGAGCCATAATCTGTTTTCTTCCCTTACTGAGATGTCCCTTTGCTATCTTTAGGCTTTGGTTGTTTTCAATTGCTTTCCTCACTAGCTCACAGTTGAATTTCCTTACGTCTTCAGTGATACTTTTTCGTGCTGTCTTGCATAGCTCTATATATTCCACTTTGGAAGTCACATCTTCTTTAGTTGTCCTCATCTCTCTTCTTTTTTGCATCAACATTTTGGTTTTTCCTGATAATTTGTTTACATGCAACTTGTTCTTAGACCCAGCTAATTTTGTTGCTGTTTCCATAAGAGCTTTGGTTACTTTTCTGTTAACTTCCGAAATATCCACTTCTTCCGATGTTAGGCCTTCTAAAGCAGAGAATCTGTTTTTCAGTTCCAACTTGAAAGTATTATGGTGTTTTTTAAGGTTGGTTATGTCAATACATTCTGTTTGTCTTATGAGCTTGCCACGTTCCAGTTTAGTGTTGAGGTGCATCTTACATCTCACCAATCTATGGTCACTACCTGTGTTGAACTTGTTCAGCACACTGCAGTCTTCGATGACGAATTTTTTGTTACACATAATAAAATCAATTTCACTTGTCGTCCCAATTGGATGTCTCCATGTCCATTTCCTGTGTAGCTTTTTCTTGAAAAAGGAATTCAAGATGAAAAATCCTTCTGCCTCTGCAAACTCAACGAGAGTATTTCCACGCTGGCTTCTGTTGCCGTGACCGAATTTACCTACTGAAGTTTCATTCTGTTGCCGGTGCCCTATTTTTGCATTGAAATCTCCCATAATTATCTTCAAGTGCTGCTTACCTTTATTATTTAGATGACGAATTTCCTCATAAAATTCTTCAATTTCTTCTTCAGGATGACTTGTGGTGGGTGCATAAGTTTGAATAATCTGAGCCTGGTATCTTCTCGATAGTTGGATAACGAGTCGTGCAGCTCTGTCAGAGGAACTTTCAACTTCTACCACTTTATCCTTCAGTTTCTTGTTTATTATAAATCCAACACCACTAGTTCTGCCAGTATCTGTCCCACGATAATAGAAGAGATGTCCACTTTTCAGTTCAATGAGATCTTCTCCTTTTCTCCTTACCTCACTTAGCCCGACGATGTCCCACTTGATCCTTTGTAGTTCCTCTTCCAATTCAAGAAGCCTTGAATCAGAAGATAGGGAGCGTCCGTTGTAGGTAGCCAAGGTCAGCATCAAATGGCAGCCTAGTCCGGTCCTCCGGGGATTCTTAGCACCCTCTGCCTTCATGTCGCACTGGCCGCTGCCTTGGCCAGGTACATTCCAGCTGCCGGAGACTGAGGGCCAAGATTTAAGTTGTAGAGTCATTTTGGAGGTGTTTGGCCATAACTCACCACGCTGGCCAAGCGGGTTGGTGAGTGTGGGATAGCATTTCCTCTGATCCCGATGGTATAGTTATACCGCTATTTGCGGTCGTCAGAGCCCCTTTAGTGGGAACAGGATGCACCACGAGAAGGCGGGGTTGACATTTGTCAAGGAGAGGCTGTGATGTTACGCATCACCTGACCTTACATCCCATTGTACGTATATACATGCCTATATATCATCATCAGCGACTTTTAATCCATTACAGGGAGAAGGTTTCCCACAAATCTCTTCAACAACATGAGAAATTCTCTTCATTGTTACTGTGTATGGCGTATACTTTAATTCAACTTTCGTATTTAGTTTTTTTCTCTATGTAAATTTGAGTTCATTCTCTTTAAGCGTTTTCGACCTTAATGTTATATTTTCTCACTCGCTGAATGTGGGTTGGCAACAGTCTTCAGGTCAGAGTGCGTGTTGACTGCTAAGAACGAGAGATATATACACTGAGGAGCAATTGAATTAGAGATACCTGTCTAGTAACGTTTAGCACCACCTTTCGCCCTGATGACGGCGGCGATTTGTCTCGGCATGGACTCGACAAGACATCGGAAGCGTTGGGAAGCCATTCGGATCCACGATCCCTGAACAAGCTCCCACAGTTCACGAAGATTTGATGGAGGAGGTCAGAGCCTTGAACATCTCTCTCGATGGCATCCCAGATGTGCTTGATGGGATTGAGGTCGGGTGACCTCGCTGGCCAAGGAAGCGAGGTCCCGTCGGTTGAGTGTTCATCCAACCATTCGGATACAATTCGGGAGCGATAGCATGGTGCATTGTTTTGTTGCAGGATGAGGTCCCCAGTGGGATGTTGAAGACGCACAAACGGGGGCAAATGGTCGTCCAGGATATCATGGTAACGTTGACCTGTGATGAACGATGTCACACGTACCAGGAGTCTCATGTCAGTCCACGTAAACAGTCCCTAGACGAGAATTCCCCCCACACACACACACACCTGCTTGAAGAGGACCTTGCTGGCAAGAAGGAAGGATCCATCGCTTCATGTGGTTTGCACCGTACTCGTATCCTGCCATCCGCATGTAGAGACGTGAATCTCGACTCATCAGTCCAGGCAACATCTTTCCACATGTCTAGGGTCCAGTGGCGATGTTCCCGCGCCCATGCTGATCTTTGCACCCTGTGATGTGCGGTCAGCAGCGGTACTCTCGTGGGATGATGGCTTTCTGCACCCCATAGCGAGGAGATGGTTCTGGATGGTGTGGCTGCTTACACGTTTTGGTGCACCAGCTTTAAATTGCCATGTGATTTCTTGCACTGTGGCCCGTCTATCTGCTGTTACAATGCGAGCTAGCCGACGATGATCCCGCTCATCCACACGCTGTTGTCCACGGCAGTTGGCCCTTGCAGAGATGGTTTTACCGGATTCGATGCATGAACGGTGCACCCGTGACACAGTGGATCATGAAAATCCCAGTGCCTGCACGACTACCGAGATGGAGTGACCCGTTCGTCGGGCCCCGCAATTTGCCCACGGTCAAATGCGCTTAGATCCTTCGTCTTACCCATACCGCGTCCGACTCTTATTGATTCCTGTCGCATCACTCCTTATATTGTTGGATCACTACATACGTCATGTCGTTTCCGCTTACAGGGCCGCCTACAGCGCCACATTTGCATAACGCCAACTGTCTCTAATTCAATTGCTCTTCAGTGTATATTGCTTTATGAAGCGACGGTCACATTGATGAAGAAATTAATCGACGTATATAACTTGGTTGGAGAGCTTTTGGAAGAAACAACACAATTTTTAACAGCCATACGCCATTATGTCTTAAAAGAAAAGCGTTTAATCAATGCATCCTTCCATTGCTTACGAACGGAGCAGAGACGTAGGCCTTAACTAAAAAAAGCCATACAAAGATTGCAGACAACTGAAAGAGGCATAGAAAGATGCATGCTTGGAGTAACCAGCAGAGACAAGAAGATTAACTGATGGATAAGGAAAATGACAAGAGCGGAAGACATCATGATCAGAGTAAAATCTTTGAAATGGCAATGGGCTGGACATGTTGCCAGAAGAGCGGACCACCGATGGACAACTGAAATTCCAGACTGGATTTCAAGCGACAGGAAAAGACCCAGAAAAAAGACCACATGGGAGATGGGTGGATGAAATTCGAAAGCATGCGGGAATGACATGGAGGAGACTGGTGCAAGATAAACCGTTATGGAAGAAATTTGGGGTGACCTTCATCCAGCAGTGAATTGATAATGGTAGATGATGATGATGATATATCGCTTTAAATTCGTACTCAGTTCCCCTCGGGCGGGGGGGGGGGGAGAGAGGACACCTCCTTGACTACTTCGCTTGTGATAGCATCTGTGGATCATTATTCTATGCTTCGGAAACCAGACATTGTTTGTTTCTTCTTTGTAATGCTGTGTTACAAACGTGAGATTATAATATTTTTAGGAGCCACTGATGGTATCTAATTCTTTTGTCTGGTCACGCGGTTCATTTTGTCACCTCACCTCTAACAGTTCGTGGGTTTGTTTTCTGTCAGTTAAGTGCTGTTTGAAAACCCCAGTAACATAGTATAATACCTGAACAAAGTGGGTGATAGCGTATGAATGAATTACGTGGAAGGCAGCTGCACACAAATGTTCCTCCTTTCATCTAATTAAAATTATCAAAGCTTTATCGCGATAACGGGGAAATTGCTGTGTTCGACAGCAAGCCGTTGATCACATATGACTTTCTTTTTTTCTCTTTTGGTTTTAAGTACCGCATTTCAAGGAACTTCTGGGGACCTACACCTGCCCAGACGTTTTTGTGAGCGCGCAAGCCAGCCTTCTTCTACACAGTCATCGACGCAAATAGAAAAAGGCGACAGCTTGAGATTTTTCTTGGTCGATTTCTCAATAGGATCCGGAGCTTTTAACCGAACAAGCATGGCCGCTGTAAGAAACCTTGTCTCTACACCTGAGCCAGCTTGGCGGCAGTTTGTGACGTTTTCCGATGCAGAGAGACGGCTGCGCATGCGTGGCGTAGTCATACATGTCTCCTCGGTGATCAACTCCTTCGCTTTCTCATCCAGGCACGGCATTTGCAGTCATTACATCATCCAGCGCAGTTGGTCTTCCCGCTCACGGAGACAAAACATCTTCTCTCGCTTTGCATTCGCTTTATTGGAGCTCCCTCGTTGGAATCATTTCACAAAGTCATTTTGAAGGTACGTTTATTGTGTATTTTTCAATTACGCTGCATTTTTGTCGTATCTAGAAGGCCGACATTTCGTGGGGAAATAGGTTTCGTCATCATCCGAAATCGGACTCCATTTTTCTCGCATATTCTTCATGTAAGTTTCGCTTGGCATTTCGGCAAGACGAGAAAAAGACTGAAAATTTGTTTGCAATGGTTGGAGTTGCATGTGATGCTGTATGTCATGAAACTGAAGCCATTCAAATGCACTTAACAGAAAGTCCCATTTTCACGTCCAATAGGTAAAGAACAGATTTCTTCCAGTCATCGATATGTTAAGATTTAAGGAATTTTGGTCATCCCGCCCCCTTATTTTCCGTACATCCCTTGTGATAAAAATTAAGTTGTGCAAAGAACCTGTTCCTATCTTTCAAATTTCTATGGAAAAGAATTTGATTTACCTCATGGTAGTGTACATATTATGATTAAACAGTACTGAAATTAAAATGAACTTCTGAAAGTTTTCCTTTTGTGATGTACACCTAAGGAAACGTAACACACATTTTTTGGCATAATGCACTCGTAGGTTATTGAAAATTTCGAAGTACCTATGACAGAGGATTATTAATGCGCAAGCGAACACTGTTTTCTTAAAACAGTTAATATGTTAACAAATAATAGATTCCTAAGGACAGGTTAATTTCCTGTCGAACCTAGATTCCTTTGTTCCAGTTCAAATAAATGTTTGGACTTCGAAATTTTAAGTTTTACCATTTAGAACTTTGTGAACACTGTTCAAATTGAAGTTTATTGGTTTTTAAGGAGAGGGAATGAGAAATACTCCATTTTCGCGCCACGCAGGGGCGTATTTAAAAGTGGGGTCATGCTCCTCCCCGAAACGTTTATGTTTTTCGTTAAAATGCGACTTGTATTAGAAAAGAAATGCTTTACCTCAACAATAATTTATTAACTTACATCAGGAAAAAATGCTTTAACTTTTCCTTCTATTTTTCATTAGCTTTTATTTTATCCTTGTGAATTTTAAAAACGGCAAATTTCCGATTGTCAACGAATCAAGTAGTACCGTACATTTCGTGCGATTTTTTGTTTGAATTAGAATGCTAAGTATATTTCTCTAAAGAATAATATTTGTTTTGTAGAAACAGAATGTTAAATAATGTGTTATTTATTTGTAGTTTCTTTACCTCGTTAACGAAACTATACCTGATGCGCTGATAATCGGAAGGTTAGACTGAAAAATTTCTATTTTTTGTCTCCCCCGAAACAAAATCTATATACGCCCGTGGTGGCACGCAATGTCCTCACGGATTTACGATGATAAAAGTTGAATTAAGCTGCGATTCGCCAACGACAAGAAACAAAAAAAAAAAAAAAAAAAGAGTGATCGAAAAGTAAATGATACATGTGTATTAAGAAAAATTACGTTGCTTCACAATTATTTTATTTTTTCAGAGGTAATAATCAGATTAGTTTCATTTTATTTGAGGAAATAATGAGACTAATTGAAATTTGCATCAAACAAAACGGTGGCGCTTTCTATGGAACGTTTTATGTGCAACCAGGTGGTCCACTCCTAAATCTACATGCATCGTCAGTCTGAGAAAAACAACTATTCTAGCTCATGAAATTTTATCTATGGATACGATATGTAGACGATACTTTCGCTCTATGGAAAGGAAAAGATTCTGAACTTCAAAAATGAAAACAACAATTGTCTACCATTTCTTGACGTCCTGGTTTCACGCTCTAACGGGTCTCTGGTAACTGCAATTTATCGTTAGGCTTTAGCTGATTCCTCACCTCCACATGGCAACCTTTGAATATTTACGTGCCATTTGTCCCGAAGAAGCTAAAATAAAATAATAAAAAATAAAATAATAAAAAATAAAATAATTGTGAACTGACTAAGTAGGAGTGGCATTCTCCCATTCCTTTTGGACTGATTTTAAACCACATGGTATTCATCTGATGAAAAACCTGACATTTTTTTGCGGTACCGCGTGCATCTCCACGGTTTAGTTATCAAAATATAACCGTGTTCTTGATCGTCGTATTTTTTTTTTATTGGGGCTTTAACGACTACAGTGAGCAACTCAGTGGGCTATAAGCAGTCGCCCGTCCCTAATTTAGGGCCACTGACTCCAAGGAACGTAGAGAACCATTGTCGTAAGACAAACACAACATTCATGCCTCAACGGGATTCGAACCCGGACCCCTTTCGGACGAAAGATCAGAGGCCATCGCTTAGACAACTTTCGAGCTGCGCACCCCTATGTAATATTTACTTCACGGTCCACCAAGCAGTGATGACAATATATTTAACAAATCTTTCACTTTATCTGATTAATTTTTGACTACAACACAGTGTCTTAAAACTGTTATTTGGCCGCCCCGGTGGCGCTGGCCTCTGATCATTCGTTCGTAAGGTGTCCGGGTACGAATCCCGGTCAGGCATGGATGTTGTGTTTGTCTTACGGCACTGGCTGTCTCCCTTCCCTGGAACCAGTGACCCAAAATTAGGGATGGGCGACTGCTTATAGCCCATTGAGTTGCTCACGGTGGTCGTTAAACCTCCAATCAAAAAAAAAAAACTGTTATTTGCCCAACTGGTGGTACATTTTAGTATTCAATTAATGTATGTGGAATTTTCTTCATTTTTATTTCAGAAAATATTTTTATCATTTGTTATACAAATTTTTTCAGGTGGTTGTTTTTTATTAATGACATTGCAAAAACACACGGTCTCTATGTAAAGATTCTGTAAAATAGCCTTGGTCAAGAATAATTAAAACAATTGGTGAGAATTCCACAATTTCATTGTAAGAGGAGCAATTTGATTGCAATTGGAGGCCTGGTACTTGTTTTGAAGCTGCGTTTGCATTAAAAATGCACTCATTTTTCTTAGATTGTATGTTATAGACCGATAAAATTAGTCAAGTCATCAGCTGGGTATTTGAAAAACATATTTTGGCAGTTTTTGTCCTTTTTATTTACTTAGAATTTATCATTGTTTTTATTTGGGCTGCTGAAGATTAGGGGGTGGCCCAACACCCCTCACCCTCAGTGTAATCACATGACACCTCAACTGGAAACAATGCATAATTATGTTGAAAAAGGCGAAACAAGTTGCGAATACTTAATTTCAGCTACATTTTGAAGAAATCTTTTGCTGTGATACGATTAATCTGACAAGTAGCTGTGTTTGCTGCTACTGACCCTCTTTATATTTTTATGTTTTGTACGTACTCGCTCTTTAATTTCTTCTCCATATCCTTGTTGACACAGTTCGTCTATCTTCCGCTACTTCGGGCTTTCCAGGAAGCTCCATTTCATAACACTGCGTGCTACGTTTCTTTTTTCTTTCTCGAAACTTTATTGTAGACTACATCTGACCAATAAAAAATTGACATTAAAAAAACTGCATGCGTCCTGATATTCATTATAAAACTTTTATGTAGCACTGTACAGCTTTTTATATTTTGGAGGATTTCTGGTTTAAGTGCAAAAAAATGTATGTTATTTGAAGCTTCCAGTGTGTAATTAGGTATTTAAATTATGAAATTATTTTTTGGTTATGAGTTTTGGTATTAAGTGCGAAAAATATATATTACTTGAAATTTCCAGTTATATCAGGTGTTTAAATTATGAAATTATTTTTTGGTTATGTGTTATAATTTTTTTTCTTTACACTTGTCGTAATCCGCTATCAAATTATCTAGTCCCTTTGCTATTTACTGTTTCCTTTTGGGTGGAATTATGTGAAATTTGATTTTTGAGTGTTTGGTAACCAGTATGCGGAGTTTGAGGATCAACATTTGATGATCGCAGGTGTTTTTATAGTATCTACGAGATATAATTAAAAATATTTTCACGATCATTGTAATTTTTGATCCAGTGTCCCCGTGCTATAGAAAAATAACTCCAACTCAACCTAATAGCGCTATTGTACGGTTTCAGGCCCACAGCGTCTCCGGGGTAATAGAAGAACCATATCAATCCGCGTCACACTTCACTCCTGCCAGTTTCTTGTTGTCAATCATTACTTTCTCACTAACCGAACCCCAATTTACGTCTTTATAACCAAATCTAAACTCATTGCATTGTCCTTTCCTTTTTACTTTCGCACCGCTACCTTCTATTGTTACTTAAGTACAGCCCCTCGCATTTTCCCTATTGTCATTTTTATTGTCTCTGTGATGGGAATGTTCGGAGAAGTCTCCAATCTCTTCTACCCAGTACCCTCCCCCTCCCCCCTCCAAGTTACGTACATTTCCCAGCAGGAAAATCAGGTGCCGAAAGTGCGAGGCTGTTGATTAATTTCTCATTATCAAATTTATTTCCGAAACGTTCTGCCATTTTGAAAAATTCTTTTAAATTGAAATTTTGCCAAATAAATTACTGAGCAAACAAACATGGATTCTGAGCAATAACTCCGTTGCTTTTCACTCTAAAGTCTAAGAACTACTTTTCGTTGCGGATGTAGCTGTTCGATAACTTCCACAATAGCACGCTCTTCTGTTGACTTTGAGCACAGTTCGGCAGGCTTAACCACCTGATAGCATCAAGGAGCTCTTTCGTCTCTCTCATCACATCTGCGTGTGTGGTGCAATCATTATAATACTCACATGACTGCGGTTGCAGCTGATGATGATTGCCAGACGTGATTTAAGTAAAAATACGTATGCGTTGGCGCTCTTGCGTTAGTTTTCCATTGTAAAACTCGGTACTAAATCTTGTGCTTTCATCCTAGAGAATTCTAAACAGTTTTTCCTCAAACGTACCTATTTTTAAAACTTTGCAAAAAACTGAAATCTCTGTTTTTGGCAGCAGTGTGTGTCTAGAAGTCCCCAAGTTGCGACCTTCGGTCTTGAAAAATCTAAAATGGGAAATTAAAGTATAAGTGAGATCTGCTGAAGTCAAATACAAAAATTTTCAACGAAAGTATGGAAGTTGCCCATAAAATTTAAGAAGTGTAATCCGTCTACAAAAGAAATTGCCATCAACCAAATGCTAAAACTTCACATGATTTTTTTATATTTAATTGGCAAGTCCGGTTGTGTGTTTGTTATCGGCACCTTTGCATACTGATACTTTTGTGTCCATGCATACCTTCACAGGCCCAGGCATGAGGGAGAATTCAATCGGACGTCGAGACGTGTAACGTACACATGAATTCTTTGAAGAAAAAAAAAAAAAAGACTGAAGCTAGAGAACATAAGAAAGATGACACCGAACCGAATATTCAGTTGCAATGAGCATGTCTTTTGAATCTTTTCCGACAAAAACAATATATATCAAGGAAATTTTTTGCAAAATCTAAAAATTCAGGAAAAAAAAATAAAAAAAAATTGCACTTTCACCACCACCTGGGGGAAAACCGCCCAAAATTTAAAATACGTAATGTGAGCAGGGTTATTCATAGTAAATGGAATCGATTAAAAACAACCAGATTTCTACAATCGATAAAACATCCAGAAATAGAAACGGCGGAAAAGGATGTTACGAAAATTAACAAATTCTACATAAAACGTTTCTCATACTGGATGAAAGATAAGGGAATTTCAAATCGAATAGTTAGACAAAGAGATATGGCAGAAAGCATGATATAACTTTCCGTCCCCTAGCGGAAACGCTGTGTGTTACTTAAAGAAGGAAATAACTTTTTCAAATAGAAATATACGCTGATGCCCCTGGCGGAAGAATTTTAAATAACGGAAAAATAGAAAATATGCTAAAAGTATTCTTCATTGCAAAAATTATACTAAGGAAAAATAATTTCTTAGATACGTCTGTTGGAATCAGAAATAGCGAGAAAAATAGTTTTTGGCATTTACGTAGCGGGAAAACCATTGTTTAAAAAGGATAATGATCCTCATCTTTACTGTAGCAAATGGCATACAGTAAAAAAAAAAAAAAAAAAAAAAAAAAAAAGGAATTTTATGAGTGGAAGTACAGTTGCAAATATAAATACATACTAACGCCACCCAGTGCCAGAATTGTGAACAACAAATAACCCACGAGTACATGCAGAATGTTCGACATAGTGAATGGTATCTGATGTTGAAACAATTTTGTAAATCAGACTTTTAGAAGCAGAGGTATCAAGAAAAAACAGATTAAATATATATGTGTCCTTAGCTGGAAAATGATGCATTATTTGGGCAGGAAATGCATACAAAATGTTGTCGTAGTTAGTAATATCTGACCGAAAAAAGGTTTTTTGTTTTTTTTTCAATCTGATTTTTAGTCTTGCAGATCTCGCTGTAAATATGCTGTAAATGAACGAGAACTTATGGGTCTCGTTGTGTTACAGCATATTTATTATAAATTTGTTCATTAGGAAAAATTTTAAATTTTGTGTAAAACATTTCGCACCAGAAGCAATCCCCGACAAAGAAGAAATTTTTCAAATCAGACTCATAGACGCTGAGATATTGTGAAAAAAAAATATTCAACTACTCCCCGTGGCAGCAAAGCCATGCGCTATTTTAAGCAATAGGTATTCTCTAGAGGTTTTCCGTTGTGATTGGTATCTGATTGCAAAATAATTTTTTAAGTCGAGTTTTCAGATATTGCTGAAAATGCATTAGAAAGAGAAATATACCCTTAGTGACAAAACGTTCTTACCAAAAATTGGAAATTATATACAGAACATTCCCATCAGGAACTATTTCCGATACAAAAAGAAATTTCCAAATCGGACTTTTAAAAGCAAAGATGTATTTTACTTTACGCCTCCTAGCGGAAAAAAATGGGCACTACTTGAAAAATAAACTGTACCCCAACTAGTCCTCATTATAAACGGTATTGAATGGAAGACTTTTTTCAGTCGGATATTTAGAAGCAATTGTGTAGAATAAAATGTATTTTGAATTCGATAGCATCTGCATGTACGCCTATAGCGGCTAAGTTGTTTATAAAAAAAAAAAAAACAGAAAGCCAGAGTCGTCGTTTCCGCAATTGAAGTTTCCCAATGCAAAAAGAATTTCAAATCGGACTAATAGTGGCAAACATCTGGCGCCCATATGACCTACTGATTCCAGAAGTGAAAATCTTTTACTGGAAAATTCTGGTCGGTATCTGCAGTAACTATTATCAAACAATGCGAGAGACTCAGTGGGACCCACAAGTTTAAAACGATTCCTATATTAGTATTTTCGAACGGTTTAAAAACATTTTGTGGCCCCGCTTTTCCTGTGAAAAAATCACGGTAGCACTAAGGTATATTTCTAAGGATTGTGATCTCAATTACACCTGCCATATCCAGATGTACATATATATGTAGAAAGTTTAGGAGATTGCATAGAGAATGACCAAGCTGTTATGTGTCAGTTTATCTCTTTGTTTAATAAGCTGTAATGTGGAAATGTAAGTATTAACAAGGCGGACACTGACAGCATTTATTAGTCTTCTAGTGACGTTTCTACCATTACTCAACGCCAACCAGACGACATTGTGCAACGTGATTTCAGCAAAGCATCGTTGTGTACACCACGATGTAGTTATTCCCTGAGTGTTTTTTTTTTCTTTAAGGGGGAATGGGGCGATTACGTTTAGCTACTACCGGAGCAAATCCAAGAACAACTAGAAGCCCGTCCACAATGTACGTATTAGGTGTACAAATTAATTCGCGGCCTTTTTTTCTACAAAGTCAGTGTTTATTTTGTGAAGATTAACTTACATTTTATTATGTGAAATACTCTCCATTGGCATCTATACACTTTTGCCAACGCTTGGGCAGCTGCCAACATACATTCAATCGGCAATGCTCTGACCGACATCATCGGGTGTTTTGAAGTGCGAATCTACTAAGTGGTATTGGAGGTACCGGAACAAATGGTAATCCGATGGTGCTAAGTCTGGAGAATACGCTGGATGCGGGAAAACTTCCCAACCGAGCGCAGTTAGGGTGTCCTTGGTGGTTTTCGCCGTGTGAGACCTTGCGTTGTCCTTCAGCAGTATCACTTGCCGAGACCCATGGCCGATAAACGGTCGTTTCTGCTCCATTGCGTCTCTCAAACGATGAAGTTGTCGTTGATAATGCTCAGCATTGACGGTTTCACCTGGTTTAAGCAACTCATAAGACAATACACTCATCATGTCCCACCAAATGTACAGTTAGAGTTTTTTGCCGTGGATATTGGGATTCGCAGTCGATGTCGATGCTTTACCAGGGTTGACCCACGATTTTCTCCTTTTGGTATTGTCGTACAACACCCACTTTTCATCGCCAGTCACTATTCTGTATAAAGAAAAATACCTCCGGTTGAACCTGGGCAGCAGAGTAACAACCGTGTCGTTGCATCGGTCTTTGTTGTCAGGAGAAAGCACGTAAGGAACCCAACGTCCCGCCTTGTAAATTTTCCCCAGCTTTTGTAGGCGAATAGAGATTGCTTGTTGGGACACCTCAAGTGCTTGAGCAAGATCTGACACGGATATTTTGGCCAACAGCCCTTCCAAATCGTCGTCGTCCACCTTTTTGGGTTGGCTGGGACGTGCATCATCAGCGAGATTGAAATTTCCCTCCCAAAACCTCTGGAACCACTTTTTACACGTGCTGTAGGACACAGCAGCTTCCCCTAAGGCTGAAGAAATCATTTCCTTAGCCTCGCTGGCATTTTTGTGTGTGCTGGAACGCGAAAAGCATGCAATGCCTCACGTGCTTCTTATCGGACGTCATTGTGCTTACTCCACTTTTCTTCTGCTTTGTGAGGTTCTGCCAGCTGCAGCGTCAGGTTTTATGGTGTCGTCTGTTGGTCTTGTACAATCCTCACATGGCGGCGCTACACGTTCAATTTATTAGGTGTACAAATAAACTTTTAAAGCGTTTTCAGACAACGCAACATGTAATTTGAGAGAAAATAACAATACCTTTATGAATAAAAATATGCGGCGTTAGTATCTATCACCTGCCGCCACCGGCCGGGTAGCTGACGGATTCCAGCCATGAAGAATATTTAGTCGTGTGACGCGATGAAGTCGTCAACCCATTTTTGCACTTCGTCACATGTCTGGAACCGTACAGCAGACAAACAATGTTACATCGATCGGAACTAATGATAGTCTGAAGGGGCTATGTCGGGACTATACGCCGGGTGCTCCAAAACTTCCCAGCAGAGTGTCAATAACGTTTCCTTGACCGATTTCGCGACATGCCTAGCGTTCTCACGCAGTAATTTCACGGAATGCAATCCTTTGCCTGTGAATGGACGTTTCCGACAGATTTCCTGGTTCAATCGCAGCAATTGTTGCTTGTAGCGATCGGAAGACCCTCTTCCAATAGTTCATAATAGAGCACACCCTTCATATCTCACGAGATGCACAGCATAATTTCTCGTTTTCGGTGTCGAAGTCACCGGAGTATACCCAGTGTTTTTTGCGTTTGGGATTGTTGTACCGTATCCACTTTTCATCACCCATAACGATTTTCCACAGGAAAGATTTCTGTGTACTTTATTAAACAGATTCAAGCACTTCATGACACGTTCATCCCTGTTTCTCGGGGTCAGGCCATGTGGCACCCATTTTCCTTCTTTCTGAATCTTTCCCATTGCACGTAAACGATTAGAAATGGTTTGCTGAGTTACCCCCAGTTGTTCAGCTAGTGCCTTTTGCGTTTGAGACGAATCTTCATCCAGAAATGCTTGCAGTTCCTCATGCGCAGCTTTGTACTGGGCGCCGATACGTTCTCGATCGCTAACATCAAAATCACCTGCTTTAAACCGTCTAAAGCAAAACTCACACGTGCTTTTCGATACAATATTCTCCCACAGAACAGAACAGATCGATGCACATGCTTTTGCAGCACTTTTTCCTTGATGAAATTCGTAACGAATGCATTATCGCTTGCCATCTTTCACCTACCGATGTGCAAGTGACTTTCACTGTTGGGCAAACTTCTGTGTCACATTTTATATTCTGGACCAGTTACGGTCACATGACAGCAACGCGGGGAAATGTCGGATATGTTAATTAGCGGTATACGTCACACAAAAAAACACTTTAAAACTTATTTGTACACCTAATACATAAGTGCTACGGTGGATTGTATTTAGGGGCCGAGAACTAATTTGTACACCTAATAGAACCACTGGTTTCACGGAGGGCTGAGAGCCAGCCAGCACCCTGAGACAAGTGTGCCGATGCCTCATCCTCGAGACCGTCGTGGGCCCAGTTGCAACTAAAAACCAGAAATCTAGACTTTTGTTCACTAGGCCACTAAGAAGGCTCGTGACAGTAACAGTTTTCATTTGGTTTCATTGTTAGATGCAGCGTTTAAGAATTTCTAAGTGGTTTTGCTAAAATAAACACGAAGTGCAAACATTAAATTAATATTTTACGGATTCGCCCCCCCCCCCCCCATTTTTCTTATTTTTTTCATACAAGATGGAGTTCCAAAATGTATGTGAATATACCAAAAACAATTGCCCTTATTTCATTCCCTTCAAAATGGTTTCCTTGACCTTTGATTCACGGAACCCAGAAACACAATTCTTCGACCAAATCAAAAAGCTTTTCCATGCCGACAGCGCCAAATGCCCCTTATGATTTTCGTTGATTCTCCAGAATGTCATTCAAGGCCAGAAGTTCGGTTTCACTATAACTCCGAAAGTTATGAAGGATATTTCCAAGGAGGGTATACCGTCAGTTTGATAACAGTTTACCTTCAAAACACGATTCACACGATTCACACTCATAAGGCTCTAAAAACACGTACGAGTTAAAAACATATACAGGTAAGAACTTTCGGCCTCACAATGAGGACATCTTCAGATCAATTTGTTGAAGAGTGTCAATTTCCAGCTAATAAATACATTGTGACATGTCCTCGGTGACGTTAATACATTGCTTCACTACTGTTGCCAACTAAATCTAAAACTTGGGTGATGACTATAAACCACGATTAACCAGATTCTTGATTGTTGGGTTGCCCTCGACGTCTTTCGTAGTCAAACAATGTTTTCCATGGAAGCGGTATATCACATGGGATGTGTGTAATCACTACAACATGTGTCTTCATTGCTAAAAATGAACAAACTCTCAGTAAAGAGTAGTGATGACAAATTCTTTGGTGTTGAAATTATCCGATATTCATTCCAATTTGGATAATACGTCTCATTGTGCGTAGTCCTAGCCAAAGCAGTAGCCATTGACCCTGATTGATATTATAAACATGTTCACGCAATCGGGTCTTTAACACTCTCCGGCTAGAACGTATGTAATTTTTAGGTAAATCGTTACTGTCGACAGCTGCCATGGGATATTATACATACCATGTCTGTTCTCCCCTTTAATAGGGTCCCTGTCAGTTTTTTCGCTTTCCAACCGTAGGTTGAAGAAGCCTATATGTTCCAGCTTTGTTCGTCTGTCTGTCTGTCCGTCCGCACGATATCTCACTTAAAAATGGTTCGATTTCGATGAAATTTTAGTATTTGGTAGACGACCAACTGGGGATGAACCCTTTTGAAATGGACGAAATGGGGCCAACGGTCAGGACATAAGAGCGGGCTCCATTCTATTGCTCTTATGCCTCATGACTTAGGTAAAAACGGTTCGATTTCGGTGAAATTTTAGTATGTTGTAGGGGATCACATGGGAATGAATTCTATTGGAAATGGAAGAAATGGGGTCAAAGGTCAGGACATAGGAGTGGGATCCATTCCATTGCTTTTATGCATCATAGCTTACGTAAAAATGCTTCGATTGCGACAAAACTTTTATCATGTTCCGTAAGTATACTGAACCGGTTCTGTTGAATATAATCGAAATGGGGTCAAAGGTCAGGACACAGAACCGAGGTTTATTCCACAGATATTATTTTCATAACTTGACTAAAAATGCTTCTATTGCGACAAAACTTTAGTATGTTGTTCCGGAAGTATTCTGAACCAATTCTGTTTAATATAATCGCAATGGGGTCAAAGGTTAGGGCACAGAAACGAGATTTATTCCACTGCCATTATCCTCATAACTTGAGTAAAAATGCTTCTATTTGCGACAAAACTTTAGTATGTTGTTCCGGAGGTATACTGAACGAATCAATATTCAGGGTAGGGAGGAGGGTATGTCTGCGCTCGATTTCTGGTATGTTGGAAAGCCTGTCATAATGAGTGCATTGCATGATTTGACTAACTTGTTCTACACTGCTGGCCACCTAAAATGCAACACCAAGAAGGACACGAGATAGCAAAGCCAGATTTACTGGACACATAACAACAGATACAAAGATGAAACGATTGAGCTTACAGGCCCGTGCGACTTGCGGAACACGCAGACATCAATAGTTCGTGTGTCCTCAATGGCTGGCAATAACGGCCGCTACACGCCTAGGCATCGAACGAAAGAGGCTTTGGATGTGGGTTTCGGGTATGTCGGTCCAGGCTGCTTCCACGCGTTGCCACAGCTCATCAGGCGTAGCCACGGGTGGTGCTTTCCGGGCCACTCCGTTGCCGATCAGCGACCAGACGTGTCCGATGGGCGACATATCGGGAGAGCAGGCAGGCCACGGCAGCAGTGACACCTGGTGGGCCGTGAAGAAATGTTGTACGATGCGTGCCACGTGCGGGCGCGCATTGTCCTGTTGAAACGTGGCCGCTGGCAGGTTCTGCAGGCAAGGGAGGACTACATGTTCCAAAACGTCGGAGATGTAGCGGTGGCTGTTCAGGGTACCGGCGATGTGTACCAGAGGGGTGCTGTTGTCATATCAAATTGCGCCCCAAACCATAACGCCAGGTGACGGACCGGTATGGCGATGCATAATGCAGGCGTCATACAATGTGTCGTCGCGGTTCCGCCACACGCGGACCTGACCATGGTGGTGTTGCAGGCAGAAAAGGGATTCGTCGGAGAAGACAATGTCGTGACATTCCGTAGTCCAGGTGCGGTGTTCAACGGCCCACTGCCGCCACACTCGCCGGTGGTGTAACGTCAGTGGTAATCGGAGCAATGGGTGCCGTGCGACAAGTCCCCGCTCCGGCAGACGTCGTCGAACGGTACGTGCTGACACAGGTTGTTGCGCAACACACCCTAATTCTTGCGTTAACTTTCGTGATGTGGCGGTGCAAGCCGTCAATGCCCGCCGCACAACATGCCGGTCCTCTTGTTCGGTGGTGAGCCGCGGCTGCGGCAATCGCTCACGTCGGTCCGTCCGTCCCTCTTGCACCCACCGAATCCATAATCGCCTTACTGGGGCTGGATGTCGTCCTACACGGGCGCAGATGTCTCGGTACGATAAACAGCTGTCGCGATAAGACACTATTCGTCCTCTGTCGAACTCCGAAACGTGCTGGAATGACTGCCGTATTCTGCAACGAGGCATCAGGAAGCTTCTCGCACACAGGTCCGGCAGCACAACACACTTCCACTACTTACACCCCGCCTTCTGTGCACCCTTCTTATACTGCTTCTTGGTGGCGTGCCTTACGCACATGTTTGCATATGCCCTGCAATGCTAATCGCTTGCATGTCCTCTCGCGATCGACGCATGCTGCGAATTTCAGGCCAATCAAATGCTTCCTTCTAGGTGTTGCATTTTCGGTGGCCAGCAGTGTATATATTGAGTATTTTATTGCATGGGTACTTGGGTCCCTCATAACCTGTATACCAGTGTATGTTCTTAGTAAATGTTTTTAATATGTGTTTTCAGAGCTTTATGAGTGTGAATCGTGCTTTGAAGGTAAACTATTGTGAAACTGATGGTTCATCTGAACTAAGTACATCTTTTACTTATTACAGCTTTTTCAGGGTATACCGTAATGATGGAACTTTGCAGTGATATTCGTAATATGTAGTCGATTATTAATCTATCTGAATCGTATCTGACTCTCTAAAATTGCTTGTACTTTGGATAGCTGAGAGTTTTTCAGAAGCTGTTGGAACGTGGTGTTCTGGAGCTGTGACACGAAGAATAAAAACAGAGTTTATAAATATTTTTTCTCTCGAAAAGAATTATAGAACTTATCGTACACGTATTTCAAAACATGGGAAGTGTTTAACACAGACTTAAACAATTGCCGACTGCAACTTTTTCCACATAAGTCACTTCAACCCCATATGACAAAGAAATGCATGCCATTGTTTGCAACGTTGTCAAATAAACACTCCAGGAGTTTTCGATCTGACGTCATGCATGTGGACGTCATTCGGGATTACTTGAGCCCGAGTATGACGCAATTGCCGATGCATACTGACAGTGCTTTCTGCTGTTAGATTGATTGTAAGAAAACACGATGCAGCTAGGATATTAGTTGAGTTCAGCAATTTGTCATATTATGTAATAGGGAGGAAAATTGCGTGCACAGTGGGGTCGAATTTTAAACGAAAGTAGAAATTGCGATTGCCCATTATATGCGTGAACGTTTAGGGACCAGAGTTTATAGAAGTTCTGCGGCATCATCTGCAGTGCTGGACTTTTCTTCTCCGAAAGCGATGGTATGTCTTAAAGAAGTTAAAGGTGACTGCGTCGAAATGTAGTGGCATCGTATTGCCAAAACCCAAAGCACAGCTGGGTGTTCGGATTACCACTTGATCATACAGATAAAGAGAGACAATATTTTATCTGTACATCTGCGGGAGCAATATCTCGACTCATGAACTCGCTTTGTAACGGATACAGGTAGGCATGGCCAAAATGTTGCTTTTTTCTGATGCGCAATTTCTTCGCAGTGTGTGTAATTGTGTATTCATGCGTTGATGTCGCCGCTACTAGAAGGCAAAACAGAAACATTCAGCATGTTCTATACGTAAGTTTGATAGATTTTCCTTATGTTTTCCTCACTTGCAATTTAGTCCTGCTAAGTGAAATTATGGTATTTTGTGTCAGCCACTCTGTTTTAATTTAGACAAATGGAAAAGCTGTTTTGGTTGCAATGTTGAGCATGCCTGAAAATTTTAGTATATTTTCTAGTCGATCCCGCGGCGTAATTTTACAGACTGGTCATGTATTTGTGACGGTAGCATTCCTAGTAGAAAAGTCGGTTCGGCGAAATCTTGTGCGAGATTTCATATTAATTTCCCGCTTCTTTCGCTAGATGGCGTAACTGGCTATTAGTATTTGTCATGACTTTGTAATTACAGAACGAACTGTAGGACATCATTTTTGTTTGTCAGTTCATATTAAAAACAAAATAATAAAGCGCAACATATATCTGGTTACATACAGGGCATCCTTATTGCTATGAGGTTTCCTAGAAGGTTTCTCGTCTGTTTGCAGTGTTGCTGTGCGGATTGTTCTAAATTTGAGTTTATCAGCAGAAGTTCTTAGTAATCCGAGGTATCACTGGCAGTATCCCTCTTGCTGAAGCCTGGGAAATAATAGCTATATATAAACTGAACTTCCGTATTTTGCCCTGAAAAGTCTGTTTGGCGTAATGGATGGTTGTTTTGTGATTTGCGTGTAGTTTTATCAGATACCGGGTTTTTTTTTTAGTTATTAGTCATAGTTGTGTTGTCACTGCACCCGGAACAGAATGCACGCAGATATGCTTGCCTCGTTGCGTAACGGTTAATGTTTAAATAACGAAAATTGGGGTCGTGTGAAGAATTATTTCGCCGCCCCGGTGGCGCAGTGGTCTAAGGCGCTGGCCTCTGATCATTCGTCCGTAAGGGTCCGGGTTCGAATCCCGGTCAGGCATGGATGTTGTGTTTGTCTTACGGCACTGGCTTTTTCCCTTCCCTGGAGCCAGTGACCCAAAATTAGGGACGGGCGACTGCTTATAGCCCATTTGAGTTGCTCACGGTGGTCGTTAAACCTCCAAACAAAAAAAAAAAAAAAAAAAGAATTATTTCTTCGTATACGAAAGTCATCAAAATTTGCTAAAGTGAAGCCTTGACATTTTAGTAAAACAAAAAGAAATTTAAATGCTGCGACTATTGCATCGAAAATTAAAAAAAAACCGTGACGATATTATTAATACAGTAGATCCCGCATATAACGAGCCCTTATTTAGTGAGATCTCGAATTTAGCAAGCAAAGGAGGAGTTTTCGTTTGGTATAATGTTAATTCAACGCTAATTCGATCATTTTCCATGAACAAAATTTAAAGAAGTCCCAGGAGTTAACAAGAGAGAGAAAAGCTAATATGATCATTTTTAATTAGCAAACTAACAAAATTTGCTGAAATTCCCTATGTAACGACACAGAGAAAATCTACTGCGCACTGCCTTGAAATGGAGGAATAGCAGTAGTAAAGATGAATTCTTGTGTGCTGTGTGAATAATATTGATCGAAAAGCAATGGGGATTGAGTACATCAAATGCTCAACATGCGAGTTGTTCGAGATACTTTCTCTGCCAACCGCTCCACGGAGGGTGCATCGCGTCAGCAGATTTAAATCCTTGGACAAAAAGAGAATGAGTGGGGCTCACGCATATATAAGTGGATTTCTGGGTGGCAATTGCAGAAAGGGATAGAGAAGTAATGGAATTGGATGTCACCGGAGGAGGAAAAGGAGATAATTCTTGAAATTGTGTCCATTTCTGCTTTCACTATCCAAGTAAGCGTTGCATTGGGAGGATCGGTGCTGCTTTTGCCTCGTGTATTGTGTGATTTAACAGCGATCAGTCTCACATGGTCGTCAAGTTGAATACATTGAAAGATTCAATTAATTAACTATTGCAGTAATGTACTTAATTAAATATTTCACGTGTATCCAGTTGTTATGCATATATAATATAAATGTCTATGCATATCATCACGTATGCATACTTTTACGTGGTGGAATTTTTAACCCAAAAACGGATTAAGCGAGCGCCCGGATTTAACGAGGTTTTCATAGGTCCCGAACTCCTTCTTATAGGCGGGTCCTACTGTATTTAGTACGCTTACAAGGAGGGACAAATTTGAATTGTATGAGTCTTCACATTCGCATGCAAAGTTCGTTAACTTTCGAAAGAGATTAGCGGTTATAGTGGGGCAGATAAGTGATAAAATCCTTCACACGTGGATACAAGTACTAAAATTGGTGTGGTTATCAGTCATGGCTCAATAATTTGAGAAATCACATTCGCCACTTGAATTTCCGCCATATTCTAACATGGCTGCCATTTGCAGTATTTCTGCCACAGAATTAAACCTACTGGACTTGTTTCAACTACTTTTATTGACTCCTTTGTCACATAAATGGTGAAGTTAAATGTACAACTACGTATAATACATCTTAAGCTTCTTTGTTAAATTTTTAGCAATACACTAATTTTAGCAATGCACAAACTAATATAATTACACCAAGCATGATGAAACGAAATATATTAGTGACACCATCTGGGTTCTTTGTGTCTCTTCATGGTGTGTTTTGTGTTGACCTTCATTCACTTCAGATGCGGCCTCATAATGTGCAACCAAATGGCTAACTTTAGGTCCAGTTGCCATCCACCTTCTCAGTGCTGATGGATCCTCAGTCACGCCGATAGCAATCCCATTTGTCTTGACAACAGCATTTGATGGTTCATGAGCTTGATCTATGGCCATAGCTGAGAACACTCTCATTGATTTGTGCACAACGAATCTTCCATTCCGGAACTCCTGGTCCACCTCAGGTTGTTTCTGTTTCAATATCAACATGTCTCTGAGGTGTATAGGTAGCCATTTTGCATAGTTCATGTTGTTGTTGGCAAAACAGTATGGTAGCAGCTCGGACAGTGGGTGACAGTACAGGCTGAAATTGGTTTCCCTGACTGACCGAATGATTAGTAAGATTCCCCGTTCCATTGATAACACCAAAGTACAGAAATGAAACTGTGGGCTTTTTAGTTTACGACTCTCACACCAATCTTCGAGCCTTAGGTTTTCCTCAGTGTTGCTAACTGTTTCATTACAGTAGCCAGAGTAGGATTCCTTCAAAGCCTTGTACAAAGCACATGCTGTTACTTGGTGCATTTCGCGTGCTCTAGTTACTCTGGATGCTGTTAGAAATGATTCTGCTGTATCGGGAGATGCTATGCCTGCTTCAACAAGAACACCAGCCCAACCGCTGCCCTTCAGTATAGTAACGAGTGACTTCAATGCAGCCATCTGTATATGTAGGCCACCAAACATTATGACAAATTTGTCTTCCTCATAGTTCTCAGGCCAGTGCCACTGAATTTGTTTGGCTACTACATAGATGGGTTGGCCAGCTGCAAAAACAACTACCTGGCCTGGGTTCAAGAATGAAACTATGTCCTTGATCTTGTCCATGACATGTCTGACTGAGCAACTGAGTGGGCCTGATCTCGAAGCAGAAGTAAAAGTGAGGTAATGCTGACCTGAAATGCAGGGCTTCTCTTTTTTGATGCGTAGTGCGCTGACAAAGTAACATCCTCTGGGCCATCAGTCATACTTACCTTATCCAGCCACTCATATTCCAGTGCCAGTTGTAATCTCAACAGACATGCTCCAGTATCTGTCACAATCTTGTCTGTCTCTGTAGTATCTGTGACATTTGTCTTTGGAGATGAAATGTCCTTTTTAGTGAAGAAGACGGCGGATATTTGTGAAAGGGTCAGAGAGTTCAGGAACTTCCCTCACTTTCTTCTCGTCGAACTGAAGCTTTCCACGATGTTCCCCTTTGCTGTTTTCGGTTATGTGCTAAACAACAGTGATACTGGTACCATGGAAAGAGGTGGATGCTGTTATTGCAGTAGGGTTATGGTCGATGTTGTCCATGGCTGCTGTGGTGAACAACTGTCTTCGCAAAACTGTTGGACATACCGGAACATCTTCCACATATTTGCTAACTGTTGCATCACTTAGCTGTGCTGATATTTTTAAAACTCTGTCATTAGGAAATGCCGAGACCATGCTCATGAAGCAGATCCACCAACGATCTCTTCTTTGTCTTTGCAAAGACGAGCATCCCCATGTAAACACAGAATGGTGTTTTATGGTTTATCGAGTGTCTATGAGTAGATGCCCCTTCATCCTGGTCTAGCAGTTGTATTGCAACAGCTGGGCTAATGCCAAGTCATTTTCTGTCGAACCAAATGTAAGCTGAGATTTGATATCAGCCCCATGTTCAACCATGCCAACAATCTGAAGAAGAGTGGAAAAAATACCATCATCAACACAACCATTTTGGAATGTCCTATCAAATGTAGACTTGTAGTCCAGCATGTGCCTCTGCAAAATTTTAGCAGCCTTACACAGGATGATGGCTTCACTTTAGTCTGAGACCTGAGATAAGGCGAAACCAGCATCTTCTGTAAAAGCCAGAAGGACATCTCTTCCCTGCTTGTGATCTGCCAGCTCAGGCATGGCTTCCAGCAACTTCTCCTTCAGTCTAATGGAATTTACATGAGGCGCCTTGAAACCAAGCTGCACTAGCCGCTGCTGGTAAAGATGAACCATGCTTGCAAGATGGAAGAATGCAGGACCCCCACTGCTAGGTTTTGTCTCCACTATGTAGATCACTAGTTCAGAAAATGCAAGTGGGTAAGCTTCATGTTCTGGTGTCTGGTCCTTTTCCTGTCTTCTGATGTTTCTGAGGTGTATTCTGTCTCTGTTGTACTAGATAGCCAAACATGCAATGTGGTACTTCAGCTTATGTGCAATGGCATCTCCACCAATCACTTTTGATAGAAGCTTTCCATCATTAAGACTGTGGGCACATTATTTTAGTCTTTGATTAAAATGCATTGTCATGACTTGTCTCATTTCGGATGTTGGAGCTTCTTTGTCACATAGGAAGCACTGAGCTTCTTGATGTTCATGGCTACATTTTGGAAGCTTGCTGCTCCCTTCTTCATTCTTAGTACTGCTCTCTGCATGCATTTTTCTCTTTCTTTCTCGATCAAGTTTGGTGTTGTTGAACAGAAGATGGCAGGTCTGGAGGTACTAGACTTCTTTTCTTTTCAGTGTTTCTTTTATACCACCACCTTCATTCAGTCTCCCAGGATCCAGAACAATGGATAAATCATGTGTGGCATGAAAGAGAGGAACATTGGTCGCAATCATGTTGTATCCATCATTTTCACAGTTATAACGTGTTGGTGGTGATCTCAGTTGTTCATTCATGTCCTTTTGGCACAAACAGCATTTGGTCCAGTCAGTTCGCCATGTTGAAGGTAATGGTGAAGAATTCGCCATGTTGGAGGTAATGGTGAAGAATTCGCCATGTTCTTGAATTGTACGTCTTTCACAGTCGAGGATTTATTCTTCCTCTACCTGGAACAGAAGATCATAATTGAAGTTTCTAACATCATAAACAGGAAAATAATAAAAACATTTATTGTGATGCTCAATCATTAAACATGGAGTACTATTCTCGTAAAGGTGTCGGACATATTGGAAAATTTTGCCATTTTGAATTTTTTTGAGGTCTGTATGAAAAGCGTGATTTTGAATGATAATGCTTGCATAAATATTAGAACGATTTTATTGAAATATTCGGTTATCATCTGTCGGCCATCTTGAAAATGGCGACCATCTTGAATTTTCTAGTGGCTAACGTTTTATATGAAAAGTGTGATTTTCAATGAGCGTGTGTGCCAACTTTGGCACTTGTATCCACATCTGAACAATTCGTTTTAAAATATGCACTTATTTGCCCCACTACTAGCTCAACTCGATGAACATGTCGTGGGCTCCTAAAGTTTTTAGCAATACGTAACGCACAGGTATCTGGTATCGTTTGTTCAATCTAAAGGGGTTTTTTTTGACTGGGAATAAGTAAAACTAACTTCCCTCTACACACACAAAAAAGAAATGAGTGAACATTTTCTTACAGTTTCTTAATGTTGCTTCACTAAGCATGTCACAGTCGGAACAATACACAAAGTACCTCACAGTTTGAAGCTTCAGTAACCTCGAAAGCAAACCAAATTCGACATCTGTCCAGTGTATTGTTATACACAAATTAAGCTGGCCTATATACAAAATCACGGATATTTTGACCAATTTCTTTAAATGTACTTTGTAACATATTTCTGAGGTGACGCATGAGTCAAAACAGCAAGTTGCAGCGATAAGCATTGCTGGCCTAGTTCAATCAGTAGCACAGCCGTAGAAAGATATGGGTCCGAAATCCACCATTGGCAAGAAAGGCTTTTTCATTATATTGGCGCCCGAACATAAAGTGAATCTCCTGGCCGTAGATTTGAAAAAGAAAATGTGCTAAAATGTGTGCTAAAAATGTGCTAATTCTTCCACACATCGTCTGGAATTAATAAAAATTCCTTCTTCTACAGTGAGCTGCTTCAAGCTTGGTTTGTAGACGGACCGAAACCTGTGATTTAATTTCCCCGCGTTTCTCAACGGAGGAGGGATATACTGTATGTGACATAGCACTAAGGTGACGCATGAGTCGAAGCAGCAAGTTGCAGCAATAAGCCTTGCCGACGTAGTTCAATCGGTAGAACAACCACCCTGGAGTTGGAAGATGTGTGTTTGAAACCTACCACCAGCAAAAAGGGCTTTTTAGTTATGCCAAGTTTAACTTCATTTAAATTTAGTTACCTTTGGTGGATTTTACTATCGCATTCAATTTATTTTTTAGCGGAGCGCCATTGCGAAATTACTGTTTGAAATATTAACTAGTATTTGCAAGCGGGCTCTCATTAGCATTACGTGGAGTGCTGTGCTAATTTTGACTGATTTTACACTGACGGAAAAAAATCCCAATACCACGAAAAAATAGTTGTAGAGGAATGAAATGGCGGCAATACATTTGTATAGGTAACATATTTAATCGATTAAGGTTTCAAGATCACAGCTTATTGTAAGCGCGAGAAGACCCATTTTAAATGTGAAATGCTGGTGCATTAATAACCGGTGTAACCGCCAGAATGTTGAATGCAAGCACGCAAACGTTCATGCATTGTGTCGTACAGGTGCTGGATGTCAGTTTGTGGGATGGAGTTCCATACCTGTTGCACTTGGTCGGTCAATACAGGGACGGTTAATGCTGGTTGGGGGTGACGCTGGAGGTGTCGTCCAATGATGTCCCATACGTGCTAGATTGGTGAAAGATCTGGTGATCTAGCAGGCCACGGCAACATGTCGACACTCTGTAGAGCATGTTGGGTTACAACAGCGGTATGCGGGAGAGTGTTATCCTGTTGGAAAACACCCCTGGAATACTGTTCATGAATGACAGCACAACAGGTTGAATCACCAGACCGACGTACAACTGTGCCGTCAGGGTGCGTGGGATAACCACGAGAGCGCTCCTGCTGTCATAGGAAATTGCTCTCCAGACCATAACTCCAGGTGTAGGTCCAGTGTGTCTCGGCCGCAGACAGGTTGGTTGCAGGCGCTCACCTGGCCTCCTTCTAACCAACACAAGGCCATCACTGGCACCTAGGCAGAACCGGCTTTCATCAGAAAACACAACAGATCTCCACTCCGTCCTCCAATGAGCTCTAGCTTGACACCACTGACGTCGCAAACGGCAGTGGTTTGGAGTAAGTGGAATGCGCGCTACAGGGCGTCTGGCTCGGAGCTGTCCTTCAAGTAACCGATTTGTAACAGATCGTTGTGTCACTGTGGTGGCAACTGCAGCTCGAATTGCTGCCGCAGACGCGGTACGATGCGCCACCGCCATACGCCGTACACGGCGGTTTTCCCTCTCAGTAGTGCCACGCGGCCGGCCGGAACCCGGTCTTCTTGAGCCAGTACCTTCCCTTGACCACCGCTGCCAACAATCATGCACAGTGGCTACATTCCTGCTAAGTCGTTCTGCAATATTGCGGAAAGAAAATCCACCTTCTCGTAGCCCTATTACACGACCTCGTTCAAACTCCGTGAGCTGTTGATAATGGCTTCTTCGTCTTCTTAAATGCATTCTTGACTAACATCAACACACTACGTCGAATCTCAACGATAACTAACGCTCACGAACGTTACAGCGCGTATTTACAGCAAACCTGCTTTGCATGTTCCGAGGGGCGCTATTAGCGCCACACGTATGCGCCGAGCGCGAAATTTGCATAGACGTCATCTTACAGATGTACTCTCACCACCTACCAACTGTCGTTTATCTAACACAACCCCTTCTTGGTGTTGGGATTTTTTTCCGTCAGTGTATATCGCTTTCTCGGATTTCATTCCATTTTCCAGATAAATGATACTCAAAGTAAAGTTGTTTCTGAATCGAAATCACGTGCATTCGTTTTAGGAACGAATGTAGAAAAACCTGCTGTGTTATTAAATATTCGTGCTTTCAAAACCAGTCTGTGATAGGAAAACTTAAAAAGAAAAAAAAAAAAGATGTAGAAATTGAATCTTCAATCCTAAGAATAACACAGATGAGGAAAGAAGATAATGCCACACAATATCAAGAATTTAGCATTCCAAAAATTGTAGTAAAACAGTTCACGAGTTTTATGTTTTGTTCAAAGATGTTGATTCAGACATGAACGCAGCAGTTAACTGTTTTCATAAAATTCCGTTTGTAAGTGTAGTGAATGTCATATGAGACACTGAACAAAAATTCATATTATGTCCCTTTTTTCTGTTTACCTTTTGATTTTCGTGTCATTTTTAGAACTTCTAGCTGTGTAAGAACAGAGTCAATAATTTAGAATTTGGAAAGCTGCTTTTTCAATGTACGGAAAGGCAGTGATATAGCACTACCATATAAACATAAGTTTGAATGAATCTGTGGAGTAGGAAAACAAAATAATTTTTCAGAGTTTTGTTCGATGATAGTTTTAAGCTCATAGAAGAAACAACACAGGGGATTGAAGTGCTGAGGAAACGAAAAGAATGCTGAGTCACAAAGATATTTAGCGGATACTACAAATCCAGAGGTTGGGCAGAATAATGCAAACACCCAGGAAAAGAAGGTTTTACGTAACAACACTGATGTTCAAAATTAAGAGAATTTGCACATTTTGTCGAATTTCTGAAAACTAATGGACGGATCTTAATGAAATTTGGTATGGATACACAGTTATATAAGAGAAAAAATTATACCATACAACAGTCATGGTTCGCACTCATGATTGTCAGTAAGGCTCATCAGCGCAGGAATGTCCAAAATCCCCGTTGCAAAATCGAACATAAAATGACTAATATGGGGTACGGTCCCCTCTTACAGTCATACAGTTCTCACAGCGCGACGTCATACTGGAAACGAGGCAGTTGATGAGTCCCTGTGGCAGTCGGTCCCACTCCTGCAGCAACGCAGTTTTCAGCTCCTGGATGGTTCTCGGAGGGGGATGGTGATCTACAATTGCCCTCCCAAGAGCGTCCCAGACATGTTCGATAGGGTTTAGGTCTGGCGATCTGGCTGGCCAACCCATCCAGCGAATATCCACACTTTTTTTTTTTTTTTTTTTTTTTTTTTTGTTTGGAGGTTTAACGACCACCGTGAGCAACTCAATGGGCTATAAGCAGTCGCCCGTCCCTAATTTAGGGTCTCTGGTTCCAGGGAAGGGAGAGAGCCAGTGCCGTAAGACAAACACAACATCCATGCCTCACCGGGATTCGAACCCGGACCCCAGACGGACGAATGATCAGAGGCCGGCGCCTTAGACCACTGCGCCACCGGGGCGGCTATCCTCACTTTCAAGATAATCGTCGATCAGGTGAGCCCTATGTGGACGACCGTTGTCGTCCATAAAAATGAACCGAGGGCCAACTGCGACCCTGAAAAGTCGAACATAAGGCTGTAAGATCTCACCCATATACCTCTCAGTAGTCAGGTAGCCTCCGTCAAACACATGGAAAAGTGTGCGGCCGTCCAACATGATGCCTGCCCTGACCATGACACTTCCGCTGCCATAGCGATCCCTTTCTCGGATGATGAAGGAAAGGTATCGGGCCCCAAGCTCTCTCCAGATGAAGGTACGTCGAGAATCAGTGTCCATACTGAATCGCGACTTGTCTGTGAAGAGAACGTTACCCCACTGAAGTCTGGTCCAAGGCTGATGTTGTCTGCACCATGCTAAACGCGCTGTCTTGTGTACTGAAGTGAGCGGGACGCAAACAGCGGGTCTTCTGACAAAAAGCCTACCCTCATGAAGCCTTCGGGGAAACAGTAACTTTGAAACTCGGGTTCCAGTGGCGGCATGCAGCTCACGAGATAGCTGTGCAGCTGTAGCAGTCCTGTGGCGCCACACTTAAAGTGCCAAATAACGATCTTCATTGGCCGTCGTGGCTCTTGGACGACCTTGCCCAGGCCTTCTCGATATGGATCCAGTGACTTTAAACTGTTTCCACAAATTGCAGACGACACTGGGCGTTACATTGAGCTCTGTAGATATCTGAACTTGCGATTGCCATGCCTCCATTCTACCGAAGATTCTGCACCTCATTCCGTCATCAATACGTTCGTGGCATCTCATTTTACCTCATTGCTTATGAAATTGAACCAACACCTGCAAGAAACACAACGAATGTCGCCGAGGAGTACGAGCGAACTAATCGTGGAAAAAGCCACGTGCGCTTTTCATTCCCTCTGCTGTCACAGCTCCACCCACACGCACGTGCACGCTTACGTATTCGACATTGCAAATTTGCATTCTTATTCGGCGGCATAATTTGTAACTTTGGTTCCGTACTTTTTGTGAAAATCGACAAAATGTGCAAATTCTCTTAATTTTGAACACCAGTGTAATACGGTGTGGGGCCACCTGTGGCATTCAAAACCGCCTGAATCCTCCTTGGATGTTTAAGTTTGGTGATTAGAGAGGCCAAAGGAGATGTGAAAGTTCGTCCTCATGTTCCTCAAACCATGAGTGAACATTCTGAACTCTGTGAGATTGGGCGTTATGATCTTGATATCCCCTGCAGGAAACAATGCCTGAGCCATTGGATGGACTTGGTCGGCCAAAATGGTTTCATACGCCCTGAAAGTCATCCGTCTTTTCAAGGTGATCTGGAGACCTGCTGAAAATCATGATATGACCGCCCAAAGCATGACAGCACCACCACCATGCTATGCTGTTGTGAGCAGACAGTATGTGTTGTACGTTTCTGAAGGTGATCTCCACACGGAAACGTGTCCTGCGGTGAGGAATACTGTTAATGCACACTGCTGGTCACCCAAAATGCAACACCAAGAAGGACACGGGATAGCAAAGCCAGATTTACTGGACACATAACAACAGATACAAAGATGAAACGATTGAGCTTACAGGCCCGTGCGACTTGCGGAACACTCAGACATCAATAGTTCGTGTGGTCCCCATGACTGACGATGACGGCCGCGGCATCGAACGAAAGAGGCTTTGGATGTGGGCTTGGGGTATGTCGGTCCAAGCTGCTTCCACACGTTGCCACGGTTCATCAGACGTAGCCGAGGGTGGTGCTTTCCGGGCCACTCGGTTGCCGATCAGCAACCAGACGTGTTCGATTGGCGACATATCGGGAGAACAGGCGAGCCACGGCAGTAGTGACACCTGGTGGACCGTGAAGAATTGTTGCACGATGCGTGCCACGTTCGGGCGCGCATCGTCCTGTTGAAACATGGCCTCAGGCAGGTCCTGCAGGTAAGGGAGGACAACAGGCTAAAAAAGTCGAAGATGTAGCGGTGGCTGTTCAGTGTACCGACGATGCGTACCAGAGGGGTGCGGGTGCCATATTCAGTTACTCTCCAAACCATAACGCCAGGCGACGGACCGGTATGGCGATGCATAATGCAGGCGTCACACAATCTCTCGCCGCAGTGCCACCACACGCAGATCCGACCATCGTGGTGTTGCAGGCAGAAGCGGGATTCGTCGGAGAAGACAATGTCGTGCCATTCCGTAGACCAGGTGTGGCGTTCAACGGGCTACTGCCGACACACTCGCCGGTGGTGTAACGTCAATGGTAATCGGAACAATGGGCGCCGTGCGACAAGTCCCCGCTCCTGCAGACGACGTCCAACGGTATGTGCTGACACAGGTTGTTGCGCAAAACACCCTAATTCCTGCGCTAACGTTCGTGATGTGGCCGTGCGAGCCGTCAATGCCCGCCGCACAGCATGCCGGTCCTCTCGTTCGGTGGTGTGCCGTGGTTGCGGCAATCGCTCACGTCGGTCCGTCCGTCCCTCCTGCACCCACCGAATTCATACTCGCCTCACTGTGACTGGATGTCGTTCCACACGGGTGCCGATGTCTCGGCACGATAAACCGCTGTCGCGCTAAGCCACTATTCATCCTCTATAGAACTCCGAAACGTGCTGGAATGACTGCCGTATTCTGCGACGAGGCACCAGGAAGTTTTCCGCGCACAGGCCCGGCAGCACAACACACTTCCACTACTTACACTCCTCCTTCTGTGCACCCTTCTTATAGTGCTTCTCGGTGGCGTGTCGGAAGCACATGATTTGCATATGCCCTGCAATGCTAATCGTTTGTATGTCCTCTCGCTGGCGACGCATGCTGCGAATTTCAGGCCAATCGGATGCTTCCTCCTTGATGTTGCATTTTGGGTGTCCAGCAGTGTAGATTCATCCGATCCGACCACATTACACTTTTTCATGCATCGGTAGTCCACGTTGTGTACTCCAGGCACCACTGCGCCGTTGTGCATTCTCCCGGGTCACCAAACGTTTTGCAGTAGCAGCTTTGCCATGGATATCTTGCTTATGCAGTTCCCTGCGCACTGTTTTAGTTGATAACGAGGTCTGGAGATGCAGATTGTGCTCCGCACTAATTTTCGGCGTTGTGGTCTTATTACGGGTAACAATCCTCTTTAATGCTCTCCCGTCTCTATCTTTCAGGGTCTTTTTGCGGTCGCTCTTGTGTTTCGCAGACGAGGTTTTGCCACGAACACGGTATGCTGTCTTGACGCTGGACACAGTAGTCCATCGATACCCCCAGTATCCTGATGACTGTTGTCACGGAGGCACCAACTTGCCGGCCTACAACAATTAGCCCTCTTTCGAAGTCCGTTAGGTCGCTGATTTCGTTGTCACCATGAAAGAAATTTTGATACGACATTTAAATGCACTTAAATAGGACTTTGAGGTTCTAAGCAAAGCTATTACAACCCAAAGGTGGTGGATACCTTTGCGTATTGCTACGTACGCGGCTGCATTAAAAGTCACGTCTCTAAGCGTAGGGTTTACATTATTCTGTCTAAACCCTGTACATCGTACATTGCATAATTGTAATTCCAGAATTCAATTGTGTTAGCGAAGGAATCAACCATATACTTTTATGGGATCGGAGTTAGCAGTTTATTTCTTTCGTGTCAGGAGCTCAGCGCACAAAGTGTAGATATAATGCGACCCCGCAGAACTGAACAAAAGGTACAAAGAAACACTTAAACATAAAATAGATTACATGGTATAAAAACAAACTATAAAGGTTCGTCATGTAGTCCTTCCCCAAAACGCGCTTGATCACTTTCTCGATTGTTGCCCATTACCGAGTCGTTCTTTAAATATTTTGAGTCAGCAGGGTACTGTTCTGTGAAAAGTACTGAGTTGCCACCTCATTGCAAATGTGGTTATCACGTGGTAAGAAGCTTCCCCTTAAAGATTACCCTTCGTCCTAGCAACATCAGTTCGTAGGCAGTTTAAAGATTCCATATTAGCCACCCCTCCTGATATCCAACCGGTGACTCTTCTGCGGGTGCAGTCCACCCATCCGTTTGTTCTCTTGTCGAAGTTGAGCAAAAGGTACAAAGAAACACTTAAATAAAATATAGATTACAAGGTACAAGAACAAGCAATAAAGGTTCGTTATGTAGTCCCTGCCCCAAAACGGGCTTGATCAGTTGCTAGATTATTGCCCATAACCGAGTCGTTTTTTAAAAATATTTTGGACTAGTAGTGAAAGGTATTGGGTTATCTGTACCTCATTGCAAATGTAGAAGAGGTTATCGCCTGGTAGGTAGCCCCACCTTAAAGATTGTCTTTGGTCCTATTAACACCAGTTCGTAGGCAGTTCAAAGATTCCATATTAGCCATCCCTCCTGATATTTAATTGGTGGTTCTTCTGCGGGTGCAGTCCACCCATCCATTGGTACTCTTGTGGACCACATATCAAGTCTGACTTTTGATGGAGTTTTTGTAAGCTCCTTTCCGGAACGAGCAAAACTTTTCCCAAACCGCAGCCGTGTTTTTACTGTTTGTTGCACAGACATCGGGCGAGTCTTGTCATATATCATCCTTGTGAATTTGACATCGGCGATCACTCGTTTTCTCATGTTAGAAGGTGCGATTTCCAGCCAGAATGTATATTTTGTCCGCTTGGGTGGGGAGCAGACAACCAGTAATTCCCTATCGGGTTTTATTTAGGAAGCCACCTGCCCCGTATGTAGTTATTCACTAGTGAACAGCACATTATATTCCACAGAACAGCACTTGTGTAGTGAAGGATTCGCTAACAGTACCAAGATCCTACTCCCCAGAGAGCACCACGAAATAATGGTGATCTCGCAGCAGCTACCAGTGGGTTAGAACGATGACTCCTGTGGCAGTTTGCCAGCATGGAAACCATTACAGAAACAAGATTTACGTCGTAATAAATTTTAAGTGCTATCCTTACGTGATTTGCAGAGGCAAAAAGGATGAAGCCGTAAACAATATGTATTTGAGAACGTTTCTTTAATCCCTGTTTAAATAGGTATCCTGAACAAAACATTAATTTTAGAAACTTTTATCAGAGACTTTGCTTTCACACTAGTATTCGGAAATTTTCGTTGCTAGCTTTCAGTTTTCTGAACCAAAGGGTGACATTGACCCGCTAACCAAATCAAGTGGCCTTGGCAAAGATGTATGAATGGGTGACGGGATGACTGACTGCCCACATTTATTCTTTTTGTAAACCACGTCTAGCGCGAACGCCTGATTAACTTAAGCTGGCTCCCTGCCCAGCTTGGCACGTTAGAGAGCGTTTTATGAGAGTGCCACTCTTGATGAGAGAATTGTATCATTGAATTAGTTTCTTACTCAGTTTGTCATGAACTGCAGTTTAGTACGTTTACAACTGTCAGGTTAATCGATGAATAAACTGCATACTTGCCGGATTACCGGGATTTCTGACCACGGACTTCAGGGATACGCCGTTGATGACGTGTGAAGACCGCACTTTCAATTTCCTAATTTTTATTGGTGATGAAATCGCAAGATTGCTGATCAACGAACACATCAGCACAACTATAAGTAATAAACGAAAGCCTGCCAAAATGATAAAATACACGGTAAGCATACATAAGGTTGAAAGACATACACTCGTATCTACCGTAAGTAACTCCGGAGATTAGAAATCCGCCGTCCGACATTCCACAGGGGTGGCTAAACGTTTTGAGCTGCCGGCCTGTTAGCAAAAAGATTTCGCGCCGTATATCTTTGAACTGCGCATACTGTGCGACTAGCTTGCTCTGAAGCACCGGTTCAGCAATTACACTAATTATCGTTCGCGAACTATACTAATCCTGATGTTGGTTTTAGTTAAGTCAGGTGATTCACTTTCTTCCGGGTTACCTTACTGATCCCACTATAAAAGCTGGTTCGCAAACGAGTCCGAACCTTACATCACTTCACTGCCCTCGACAGACAGTGGTTACAAGCAGTGAACCAAGGAAACAGAATTTCTGTTTTCTGCTCCTTAATATCACTCGGAAAGCTTCCACTCAATTCAGGATATTGATTTGCATATATATATATGTCCCTATCTATCTCTACAGATTTATAGGTGCAAATATTTAGAGAGACAAATTCAAGAGTATTCCAAAATTATTGTTAAAAAAGGCCGTTTTCAGGGCCAGGGCTCTTTTCAAAGCAATCTCAATTGTTCAGATGAAAAACACGGACTACCTTCGTCATGATTTCACAAACATGGCATTTTGTCTGCAGTGACCTAAGCTATACCTATTTCACTGCCTTGCTTTTCAATACGTGGCCTCAATCTGAAAATCATCCTTTCAATGACTGTTCTCAAGAATTTACTAGGAACAAAAATGAGATAATTTTCCATAAAAGCGCTTTTTCATCCGCTCACCGACGTTAAGCTGCAAGAGAATAAACATTCAATGAAAGGGTTACCCCGTCGATACTCTCCTAAACCCAAGGAAAGATCTTATATCTTTGGGACTTCCAAATTCACTCATAAAATTAACATTAAGAACTTCTTGTTTCGCCCACCGAATACCCTAAGAGTTGACTTTAGTTACACACTTAAACGAATGAAATATTACATTAAAAGAAGTTTTCACGAACACCCCACAATTTATATCATCTGTACTTCCCAATCTTACTTCTTAACCTCCGTGGCCAGGAATTGCCGAGTCCTATTTTTTGCATTGGATTATCGATTTCCTTGTATTCGTTTTGTAAACATTTCGAGGCCTTTTTTCTTCCGTCGCCTCATCTGCAGCATCTCCTCCATTCTAGGTTTCAGCAAACTTTTCCTTGTCCTAACACTTTCTCAGTGTGGCAGACAACTAGTACTAAAACTCTAATATATTGTTAGCTTTCTTATTTTAAGTCTTGGTAATCAGGACTCCATATTACTCATCTCAACAGTATTCTTCTGGCCTTGTAACTGAATGTGAATGAGCTGCTAAATGTACCGATAAATTCTAGAGAGAAGAGAGAGAAAGTGAATATGTACAGGGTGTTCGTAAACTGTTTTGACAAAAGAAGGGGGGTGATAGTATCCATCAAGACGAACAATATTTACAATGGAACCTAGGGTCGCATTCCACTTTGAGTGTCAGAAAAGAGTAACTTCGAAATACGTCCAACCAGCACAAGTCGTCACCTCAGACGTCATTTCTTTCGTGCCGGAGAAGTAGTACATCGCCAGAACATCACCGTCAAGCATTTGCCGTATGCAAATTGCCAGAGAAAAGACGCAGTATCGACAGTTGCAGCTGATTGGCTTATCAAGGTGCAGTAGACACTTCCTGAATGCCACATATCTCTCACTATGGATTGGACGTGGCGGACCTGTGGCATGGCCTCCACGCTCACCGGACTTAAACCCACTGGACTTCTTCTTCTGGGAGCACATAAAATCATTGATCTACGAGACGCCTGTGGACTCCGTGGAAGATCTCGTCACGAGAATCGTTGTTGCAGCGGACAGGATAAACACGACACCAGGAGTCTTCGAGAGGGTGCGCCAGTCTTTCATTCGCCGGTGTGAATTGTGCAACGGCACCCGTGGCTGCCACTTTGAGCGTCTACTTTGAGTCTATCCCTGATCTCCATAAATGGGATTGTGCAACTTATGATGTCGTTAATTCTCTTTCTTTGCACTGTTGAAAGTTCAACTTGGACATCTAACTTTACTCTTTTCTGACACTCAGAGTGGAATGCGTCTCTGGGTTCCATTGTAAATATTGTTCGTCTTGATGGGTACTATCACCCCTCTTCTTTTGTCAAAACAGTTTACGAACACCCTGTATATATTATCTTTCTCCCTTACACTTTTCCACGTTTACTTCTGCTTATCAGCTAAAACGTACCTTCTGTAGCTTAAGTAATAGCGAGCATTAAATCGCTATGCCGAGGAGTTGAGGTATAGTGGCAAATTACGGAACGCAAAGAAACAGAAGACATAAGCGATCGAAAACCCGAAATGTGAGAAAGTTCATTCATGATTGTTAATTATTGAATTTAGCTCACTTCAGGCAGTTACACAAGCCGGCAGATAACGAGGTGTGCCATGAGTGAGATCACCAGTAAGTACATTGGGTCGTGGCATTCCAAGCAGCAACCAACCAACTGGGCACGTACCTATTGCAGGTCCACAGATTGACAGATCCACAGGTTAGGGAGCCGAAGAAAGTGGTGATGTGTTCTGTTATGCGGTAGGATAACGTGATGATAGCAAGGTAAGGCCTTACGATGAGATTAACCATAATATCGGCGTACCGTCTGTCTGTCACAGTGCTAAGAATATAGACAAAGGATATCCTGCTTCCGTTTCGGATTCTACCTCACACTAGTCTGTCACGTTGAGGGGCGTTGTATGGTGGCTAATTATTACTAACGCCTCAGCATGTTGTTGATAACAATGGCGCCATACGGGGGTATGCTGCCATCTGGCACCTCGAAGCAGAACCTGGACTTGTTCGCGAATAACATGCTCCTCCATTTCATAGTTCACTATTGTTTCTCTTTTTACAACTCCCGATGTGGCAGAAACGGAAGATTTTGGAGGTTTCGTTCTGGGCATATTTGGTCCACTTCCTGAAAAGGTCGTCTCATTGTTTGGGTCAACAGTTAAGTGCACAAAGTAGCTCGTAGGCCATTTGTATGTCTCTACGTAAACTTCTTTTCGGTATTTCTATTTCCTGTGACATATATTATGTGTGAAATTCGGAAACATGCCGGAGTAACATGGTTGTGGAAGAAACTTGGGATGACCTTCATCCAGAAGTGGCTTAATAGTTGTCAATCATTAATAATCTACTGCTTGTTGAAGGCCGCTCAAGTTTCCTCCGTAACTGTCTCTCTTGAGCCACTCTTCTCTGTGTTACTCCGGCATTCTTTCGAATTTCATCCATCCATTTCCCATGTGGTTTTCTTCTGGGACTTTTTCTGTCCCTTGGCATCCAGTCTAAAATTTTGGTTGTCCATGGGTGGTTCCATCTTCTGGCAATATGTCCAGCCCACTACCATTTCAGGGATTTTACTGTAATCGTGATATTTTCCACTCTTGTCATTTTCCTTATCCACGAGTTCCTCTTATCTTTCCTGGTTACACCAAGCATGCATCTCCCCATGCTTTTTTCAGTTGTCTGCAGCCTTTGAAACATATATATAAAACGTTTTTTCTAAAAATGAAAATATATATATTTTTTTTCATTTTTTTTATAACAGACATTTTCAAGCTTGGAAAATGTCTGTTTAATTCATAACGCCAATAAGCGGGTGGTTTCTTTAGTTTTGTGTACTTGGTATATCAGCAGTTTTATTATTGGTTAACTTATTGGACCTGCTGAGAAAATGAACTGCTCCAAAAATTAGATTTCAGAGGCAAAAGTTTTTGAGATATGGAGATCAAAAGTTTGAAAAAGAAAACGTACGTTTTTCTTTTTCAGACAGCATTAACATTGCTACAGTTACAATCTAAAGAACGTGAAAAGTTATGTAGATTACTTAGAATTGTGGTTCAGTCTGCTTAGACTGTAACTGTAGTTACAACCTTTTGAAAGGCCTTTGGCTTGATATGTAACATGAACGGGTTTTGCCAAAGAAGTGTTTTCCAACTTCAAATACTAATCTCTGAGCTTGAAAAATATTTTGATACAAAATCGGTAATGGCCATTAGGCAGTTTCCTTTGTCGAGTGTCATGGCATGTTATTTGGCGGAATTCTTGTCGGAAGTTTTTTAGCCAAATTTTATAGCGGTACAGTTTGAAAATTTCCACATTGTTTCACCATTTTCCGTCTCCTTAAGGTGGATCCACCTAAAACATTTGCAATATGTTTCGAGTCGTAAGAACTTCTGTAGACATTTTCTTAATTAATGCATTCCTAAGAATGAAAATTCGCTCATCGGTAAAATAACTTTATATTATAGCCTAGTATATTTTATATTTTCATAAAAATAATCAAGAACTTTTCCTTTCGTGGTGTTGAAACCTGCAAATAGATGGAGCCACATCTACATGTGACTTGCTAAATGCAACCATGTCGCATTTTTTTTCAATTTTATTAATTTTTGCACTGGAATCAACATTTGAGTCTATCCATGCAATAGTCTGGAATATTTAGAATGATTTGAGTCACTTAGGTTTAATGTTCTGACAGTAATTTAACTGAAAATGTCGCAGAGTGAGCATGCTGGTTTTTTCGGAATTAAAAATCATAGTACAGTTCTGTTAACATATTCAGCTAAATTCCTGCCTGAAAATTTAATCATAGCAGCTCAAAACATTCCAAACTTTCCAGACTATCGCATGGATGGACTCAAGTGTTGATTCCATTCAAAAACTAAATCAATAAAATTATTGAAAAAAATACAATGTAATTGAATTTAGCAGGTCACATGTAGATGTGGTGCCATCTATTTTCAGGTCTCAACATCACTATAGGAAAAGTTATTGATTCTTAATATAATTACGGTTAAGTTTTAGTGTACACCGTTGGAAACGCAGAGCAAAGTTTTTAGGTGGATCGAACTTAAATTATTGACAGTTGATGTTGTCATGCCGTTTGTATCACTTATGTTCACTTTGTTTCCCAACAGGTTTCCCTTTCGAGGTAATCCTTGACTAATCAACAAAGTGGATAATACACAGCTCCAGGTCAATGGAAGTTTCTACTAATTCGTACTCCAACATTCCGTGTAATGGAAATATGTTGTCGCCGACAACGTTCTTCTGGAACACATCGATCGACTTCTACCTGATGAATCAACTGGATACCTAAGACTTTTTTACAAGCCGACAAACACTCTTGTACATAGTTATTATGATTTCCAAATAACACGAACTCCAGTCATTCGTTACGTATTAAAGGAAGTGCCAGTGATAGGTTTTGCGTACTGCACAGAACTGAGAAAATAGTGACATTTGTAAGTAAAGAATCTCAACACACAACACCACTGTTTTCAACTTCTTTCTGAGATCATTAGTGTTCCACGATGACTGTCACGTATTCATTGAATGTTAGCAAAGCTCGCTTGTGCGGGTTTGCCAAGTTACTCCTCCGCTGGAGAGGAAGCATATACAAGTTACTGTATCGGGAGATGATTATTTTTTGTGGCTTGTATTACAGTTTGAGTGCCCTTTATAGATACATCTTCACCGAAAATCAGAGAAAGTAAGTCACTTTTTCTAAATGTTTACAATAATTATAGTTCTGCGTCAGTTCGTGTTTTTTCGTATAAAGTATGAGAAGTGTCTTTTGCCGAATCAATAAATTTTCAACACTAAAATTTTTATTTTTTAAAGTAATCCCGATATTTCAATATTCAGTCATATAAAGGAGTTTGCAATAATGTTTCGTATTGCTTGTTGTAGCAATCGAAATTTTTAATGCACTGCTGAGAAATATGCGTTGTATTTTTACGTGATTTGTATTAAAAAATGAATAATAGACTACCATGTGTTTATTTCACGTGAGTTCGTTAAAGTTGAAATATGCGCTGCACGTCATGTTTGAATATGTTTTTATTATTGACGTTTTGCATGATCTACACTATATTTACTCAGTAAATACAGGTATAGTTCTACCACAATTTCCTCGTCAAAATAATAGGCGGATCTTCAATTTTCATTTTCTACAAGATTAGGACTGAGGGTCAAGTTTAATCCTTGTTTATTTGTTTCGGGGTTTAACAACCACTGTGATTTTTAAAGGCTATACACGGTCGTCGGTCCGAACCCGCTGGTTCCAGAGAAGGAGAAGAGCCAGCACCACAGAACGGGTGCACCATAGAAGCCTCACCCGAGACCCGGATTCAGCCTGGGCGTTTAGACAGAAGCCCACGCTTCTGACCACTCGGTAACCTTAAAGGCCCATATTTTACTTTATAATATATCATCATCGACAACAATCATTATCAATGAACTGCTGGATGAAGTTATCCATAAGTCTTTTCCAAAACATTATATCTTCAGCCATTTTTTCCACAACATTCTGTCTTGAGCCAGTCTTTCCCATAGCATTGTATCTTGCCCCAGAGCCAGTCTTTCCCATAACATTCTATTTTGAGCCAGTCTTTTCCACAACATTTTGTTTTGAGCCAGTCTTTTCGACAGCATTCTGTCTTGCCCCAGAGCCAGTTTTTTCCACAACATTCTATCCTGAGCCAGTCTTTTCCTGTCATTCTATCTTCAGCCAGTCTTTCCCTGACATTCTATTTTGAGCCAGTCTTTTCCTGTCATTCTATCTTGAGCCAGTCTTTTCCTGTCTTCATTCTGTCTTGAACCAGTCTTTTCCACAACGTTCTATCTTGAGACAATCTTTTCCACAACATTCTATCTTGAGCCAGTCTTTTCCACAACATTCTATCTTGAGCAAGTCTTTTCCACAGCATTCTGTCTTGAGCCAATCATTGTATATTGCCCCAGAGCCTGTCTTATCAACAACATTATATCTTGCGCCAGTCTTTTCCACAACATTGTATCTTGAGCCAGTCTTTTCCACAACATTCTATCTTGAGCCAGTCTTTTCCACAACATTTTATCTTGAGCCAATCTTTTCCCCAACATTCTATCTTGAGCCAATCTTTTTCACAACGTTCTATCTTGAGCCAGTCTTTTCCACAATATTCTACCTTGAGCCAGTCTTTTCCACAACATTCTCTTTTGAGCCAGTCATTCTATCTTGCCCCAAAGCCAGTCTTATCAACAACATTATATCTGGCGCCACTCTTTTCCACAACATTGTATCTGGAGCCAGTCTTTTCCACAACATTCTATCTTGAGCTAGTCTTTTCCACAACATTCTGTCTTGAGCCAGTCTTTCCCATAGCATTGTATCTTGCCCCAGAGCCAGTCTTTCCCACAACATTCTATTTTGAGCCAGTGTTTTCTACAATTCTGTTTTCAGCCAGTCTTTTCGACAGCATTCTGTTTTCAGCCAGTCTTTTCGACAGCATTCTGCTTTCAGCCAGTCTTTTCTACAGAATTCTGTCTTGCCCCTAAGCCAGTCTCTCCCACAACATTCTATCTTAAGCCAGTCTCTCCCACAACATTCTATCTTAAGCCAGTCTCTCCCACAACATTCTATCTTAAACCAGTCTCTCCCACAACATTCTATCTTAAGCCAGTCTCTCCCACAACATTCTATCTTAAGCCAGTCTCTCCCACAACATTCTATCTTAAGCCAGTCTCTTCCATGTCATTCTAGAACGCTTTCAAATTCTTCCATTCATTTCTCACGTGGTCTTCTTCTGGGCACTTTCCTATCGCTTGGAATCCGTCGATATCATTTGTCCAACAGTTGTCAGTTCTAGCAATATTTCTAGTCCATTGCCACTTGAGAGTCTTCACTTTCATCATGTCATCAACTCTTGTCATTTTCCTAATCCATATATTTCTCTTACTATCCTTTCTGGTCATACCAAACACGCATCTCTCCATGCTTCATTCAGTAGTCTGCAGCGTCTGAATATCTTTCTTAGCCGCTCCGGTGGCGCAGTGGTCTAAGCGATGGCCTCTGATCATTCGTCCAAAAGGGGTCCGGGTTCGAATCCCGGTGAGGCATGGATGTTGTGTTTGTCTTACGGCACTGGTTTTCTCCGTTCCCTGGAACCAGTGACCCTAAATTAGGGATGGGCGACTGCTTATAACTCATTGAGTTGGCCGCAGTGGTCGTTAAACTTCCAATCAAAAAAAAAATATCTTTCTTAGTTAAGGTCCATGTCTTCCATCCATAGCTAAGAAGAGAAAGAATGATTAAATACTTTAAATTTGCTTTCGCGATTTAACGACCACCACGAACAACTCATAGTGCTATAAGCAGTCGCCCGTACCTTATTTAGGGCCGTTGATTCCAGGAAAGGGACAGAGCCAAAGCCATCAGATAAATATACACTATCCGTATCTCATCCGGTACTCGTCCCCGGGTCTATATTGCACAGATGGTCAGAAGCAACCTCCTCAGATCACTTGGTCTGCGGGGTGGCTTGTGCATAGAGCATAGCGCAGTAATGGGCAACTGGCGGCCAGCGATCCGCATGCGACTCCCACTGTAAATTTGTGCATCCGCCTATAAGGTATCTGAAGTTGGAAATTAATTACACAGCAATACATAAAAACTAACAGTCTTCGGTGTTAACGCTTTTGGCAGAAAGCCGCAAGAACAGCTAAACTCTCACAATTCGGTATTTGAAGTAGCAAGAGAGCATTCACTTGGAACTATGTGATCTGCAAAGTGTTCTCTTCTTAATTCGGGAAACTGGTTCCAAGTATAAATTCCCAGGACAAATCCGGAAGAATTGCTTCCAGGTTATGTTTGGAAGCTGCGGACAGTGTGAATGTGCATTCTCCTCAAGAAAGTAAGTAAAATCCGCCCAACGAAATCAGTTGGTGACTGCCACGTTCAAGGCTTAATACAACATTATTTTCAACTTAACTTCAAAGAACTTACGAAATCTTATGAGAGCCGACAAATTACCTCTCCTCATACACTTCATCATCACCCGACAGTTTCAAACTTAATTTCTGTTTTAACATTTTGCACAGATTTCGACATTCACTTTCTAATCACTAATCATTATTTTATGTGCATTTCTTTTCAGATAATGAAAGTAATACTTGTATTTTGTTATGTATTCAGTAATAATTATGTATGTATATATTTATGCTCATGTAATTTGTATTGACTATAAATTTACATGCGCCTCCTAAGATCTCAAAATTTTCAGCTTTGACCCCTCGAGGACATCAAAGTTGGGCATCTGTGCTTCGGTGCCTGTGCACTATCATAATGGCGTTACCACTCGAAAACAACACCATGAGGTTGATAGAGCTACTGTGGGAGGTTTCTGCCTAGACAGAACACCTTCACAGCTAATGCTTGTTGTAGGACGTTAGAGCGAATATGCTGTTACTTTTTTTTTTTGTGAGGTGGCGGCTAGATATATCTCGTTCCTTTTGAGCTATTTCTTCTACCGGACGTGTTTAACTAGTCAGTTGCACTCTGCTGAGGCTCGTCTGCGCGGATAATCGAATTTCCTTGAATTGGTTTCGTAGCAGTATATCACTTGTTGACTTGTTGAATGCAAGTGATAACAAATTTCTTGAAAGAATGCAAGTGATAATAAATTTCGTTCAGTAATGTCCTCCTGCGTTTGGAAGTGAGAATGTACTTCCACGCAGTGTAATTCATCTGAATACAAGAAATGCTTGCCAGCTGTGTTACTATCTGCCGCAGAATATTCCTGTCAGGCAGGTGTAAAATGTATGCATTTTACAGTTTGCTTCTTCGGCATTTTCCTCATGGAAAATAGGTTACATCGAATGATCAGATCTACGTCAGAAAGAGTGTGTTGTTATTTAAATTAAAATTTCGTAGCGTCGTCAGTTCGTTGCTACATTTTAAAAAAATTGTGCATTGGTTTTGTACATACACTCACAAATGGAACTTAGCAAAACGCGTTATCTTTCCAAATCACTGAAGCTCAACGCGCAACCTGACCATCTGTTTGAAATTTATTCCACTTTCATATCCTCAGTTTGTTTTCTTTCCTACGGAATAAAATTGTTGGCTGCTGTGTGTTTGCCTTGTGTGTCAAACGTACGCAAGTTGTCCATTTTTTCCATCTCAGCGCTACCGGTTTCTGAGCCTGCATTCAAGGCTCGAAAAATTATCGCAGATTTGGGTCACTTGAATGTCACCTTCGGAAATCCTAACTCACCATTATCATCTCGAAATACCTGTAGCTTGAAATTTTTTTTATAAATATGAGCTACATAACACGAAAAGTACAAGGTGAATACTGTGTAAAGGAACGCTTATTTTCAGTTATCGCAATTTTATTAAAAGAAAAACTGCTTCGTTGTGATGCTTTTCAATTCATTAATTTACTTTTATAGTAGCGTTTAACGTTATGGTACTAAAAGAAGCAAAAAGGAAAGTATTGTGTTAAAAGTATTTTTTACAAGTTGTGAATGAATAAATTTTTTCGTTAGACTTTCATTTTATAAGGCTTTTTTGTGTTGTGGGAGGTTATGGTCCATCATGAGCAACTTTTAGGGCTTAGGGCCGCGGATGGCCAAGTGGTCAACGTTCGTGACTGCCACGGAGGAACCTCAGGTTCGATCCCGGGAAAGTACGAACGCTCGAACTTATGTAGTGTGAGAAATGAAAACGGAAACTGAGACCAGAAAAATTAACACCCACGAACGTTACTACAGCTCTTGTTGCCCCTAAACAGGAGTTCTACCCAAGTATTTAGAAGCTATTAAAAGTTCTGGGTAGCTTTCAATCTGAACGGCAAATAACCGATCCTTTTCGATCACGAAGAAGGCTAAACCCGTTTTAACATTTTAACGACCATGACCCAAAAATCTTGTATCACTCTAAATATTCTAAATATCATAACTCCCGAAACTGTCCATTGTTTCACTTCTTTTGTTTAATAAAAACAGTAAAGACTGAGGGTGACTCCTGCTGATCCCTCATAGGTCGAGAAAATTTGAAGAACAAGTAAGGATAGAAAATCTGATGACTAACTCTAGAACAAGTAAGGATAGGAAATCTGATAACTAACTCTAGAACAAGTAAGGATAGGAAATCTGATGACTAACTCTATAGAACAAGTAAGGATAGGAAATCTGAAAACTAACTCTAGAACAAGTAAGGATAGGAAATCTGATGACTAACTCTAGAACAAGTAAGGATAGAAAATCTGATGACTAACTCTAGAACAAGTAAGGATAGGAAATCTGATGACTAACTCTAGAACAAGTAAGGATAGGAAATCTGATAACTAACTCTAGAACAAGTAAGGATAGGAAATCTGATGACTAACTCTATAGAACAAGTAAGGATAGGAAATCTGAAAACTAACTCTAGAACAAGTAAGGATAGGAAATCTGATGACTAACTCTAGAACAAGTAAGGATAGAAAATCTGATGACTAACTCTAGAACAAGTAAGGATAGGAAATCTGATGACTAACTCTAGAACAAGTAAGGATAGGAAAACTGATGACTAACCATTATGGTCGTTTGTACGTTCGGGTGTTTTGGGCGTTATGGTCTCTAAAGGGTTAAAGACAAAAACTGGACAGAAATGACTGAATTGTTTAACCCTTTGTTCACTGTTCCATGCATTAAGATCTTCCTCTTACTGCACATGAAGTCTTACCAGGTATCGCAGCTTTGCAATTCAACGTAGGCCCAACACTAAGCCACCGTCTTTTAGGAATAACAGACGGTGACTCAGCGTTGGGCTTACGTTAAATTTGCAAGGCTGTGCTACCTGAATTTGATGTATGCTTTCTGTCAAAGTTGTCTCCCTTTTTCTTTTCAATAAAATACTTTCACCTTGGATAGGGTGCAATCATGTACGAGCACCGATCTCACACACTCACTGTTCCACTAGAGCCTCAGTACAAAATTACACTTTGTTGGCTGTGTGATATCACTGATGCTACTGAGCACAGGGCGTTTAGATGATGGTAGCTGGACCAAACATTTGTGAATGTACATAGGTCCATGCTAAGAAGGCTGTGTGTTTTTATTTCGTTTTATTAAAACATTACGTAATTCATCTCGTATGTTTCATTTTTAATCAAATGCTCATAACGTTTGCCTCAAATTCTCATAACTTTTTCATCTTCCGAAGCAGTTATGAGACACTTTGTTTGCATTTCCATCCACTCCTGATTTAGTGTTACAAAAACCGCTTGCATTAGCAAACTAAATTTCAGTTCACATAATCGTAAACACCTGTTGAAAAAATATTAGTTTCCATGAAGACTATTTTTAAGTCCGTGAAATACTTGTACGCTGTATTTGCTGCAGGATAATAGCCAACTTTTACCCTGTACTCCAGATCCTGGGAAACTGGAATCCGTATTTCAAAAAATTCGTCCTTCACTTTGACTGTCACAGTTTGGATTTTACATGTGAGAACGTAGAATCAAAGGAGCATTCCTTTCAGATGTCACCAGTAAATTCCCTATCAGTGTATACCGTGTAGTAACACCGCACATGACATTTATCTTTGGGATTTTATCAGAGTAATATTATTAATCTAGAGTTGCTACAACAGATTTTAAAGTGCTGCAAACACTCAAACATGTTTAAAATATTATTCTTTTAATTTTTTAAAGTATTATTGAGTGTAACTTTTCTCCCCTATCTTTTTTCTGCGCAGGATTTTTGAGAAGCTAACCATCTACTGCGAAGCCTTTACCAATCTCATACCTCTTTCATTTGTCTTGGGATTCTACGTATCGATTGTAGTAGGTCGATGGTGGCAGCAGTATATGGCGATTCCATGGCCAGATAGGTAAGTCGCTCCCAGTTGCATTTAATGTTTTAAGGCATTGAGTAAGTGTTTCGGAAACGCATATGCTCATGTTCAGAATGTTAGTCGCAATTTAGCACCTTCTTATAATCTATGTTAAAAATTTAACTGTTTTGCTATACGTATATATAGAGGCCATTAGCTGCTGTATGGTAATTTAAGACCCCCGTTCGTAACAAGAACGGTGTCAAAAATAAAAGTGCCATCCATGTCATAATTTAGGATTCGAACACGGTTCTATTTGGTACAGAGTTAGTATACCGTCTTTGGAGCAATAGATGTGACAATGCTGACTAGTGGTTTTGTCGAAGTGATAAGAAACGCCGACTAATGGTTTTGTTGAAGTGATAAGAAACGCCGACTAGTGGTTTTGTCGAAGTGATAAGAAACGCTGACTAGTGGTTTTGTCGAAGTGATAAGTAACGCCGACTAGTGGTTTTGTCGAAGTGATAAGTAACGCCGACTAGTGGTTTTGTCGAAGTGATAAGAAACGCTGACTAGTGGTTTTGTCGAAGGGATAAGTAACGCCGACTAGTGGTTTTGTCGAAGTGATAAGAAACGCTGACTAGTGGTTTTGTCGAAGTGATAAGTAACGCCGACTAGTGGTTTTGTCGAAGTGATGAGTAACGCCGACTAGTGGTTTTGTCGAAGTGATAAGTAACGCCGACTAGTGGTTTTGTCGAAGTGATAAGAAACGCCGACTAGTGGTTTTGTCGAAGTGATAAGAAACGCCGACTAGTGGTTTTGTAGAAGTGATAAGTAACGCCGACTAGTGGTTTTGTCGAAGGGATAAGTAACGCTGACTAGTGGTTTTGTCGAAGTGATAAGAAACGCTGACTAGTGGTTTTGTCGAAGTGATAAGTAACGCCGACTAGTGGTTTTGTCGAAGTGATAAGTAACGCCGACTAGTGGTTTTGTCGAAGTGATAAGTAACGCCGACTAGTGGTTTTGTCGAAGTGATAAGTAACGCCGACTAGTGGTTTTGTCTAAGTGATGAGTAATGCCGGTTTAAATTCGTTTAGAGAGAGAGAGAGAGAGAGAGAGAGAGAGAGAGAGAGAGAGAGAGAGAAAAACGCAGTGTCGCTAGATGATTTTGCATTAGCGTTAAGGAGTCGTGAAAAAGAGCGTGAATGAAATCTTTGCGAAAAACTGACGCGATTGAGACGTATGGACAAAAAAAACACTGTCATTTATTACACTTAAATGTTCAACAAGTAGAGTGGCACTGACGACTTCTCGAGCCATTCATTACACCGTTCAACAAGTAGAATATCATTGAAGAGAGAAGTCAACAAGCAGAGTGGCATTGACATTATTGATGACAGAAGGAAAACCCAAGTAGACTGGCATTGGCGACAGAACAATAAAAAAATAGAAAATCCTAAATGCCGAAGTGGTCTAATTACTAATAGAACTAGACTGGTGAACTGCGCTTTTATTCATTCATGAATGTGTCGTGCACTTTTGAAGGTGTTTCCACCTTTCGTCGAGATCTGGCCACGATTCGGTTTTATGTTTTATGATTAATGTTACCTTAAATCGTATTTTTGCTGAAAATAAAAGTGCGCATGTTTTAAACAGGCGAGTACAAAAGGAGAGTCTCGGCTGTTGAAATCACGCGTTATCAAATGCTTAAAATCGTTGATTAGACTCGGAAGATGTGGTGGACAGAGATGGCAACGGGTAGCAAGTCAACGAGCCGACAACTTCTTGTGCGTCCAACGCGTCGGGTCAAGGTGTTCCTGACCCGGTTTTATTCCCGTTTTATTTTTGAAAAGAGAAAAATATATTAGAAAGAAAAATGCGCGTTGTGAAATTCTGTATTCGATACTGGTGCCCACGGAGTGAATAATGATTTGCCATGCAAAAATATTGTCGTCTCGTTCTTAAAGCAACGAAGATTTTAACCGAACGACGTCAGAAAGCGCACCGACTCCATATCGTAAAAAGATCCTTCCTTTGCGTTCTTTTACAGTGAGATTGTCCAGGACAAGCTACAGGCAAACGCCATTCGCCTGCTTCTCAGCTGATTAACTCTCTCCGTGCGAAGTTCACTGTATGGCTAATAGTTACTTTTCACATCGCATATTTTACATTGGGCATTCAGAGGTTTTCGATTGATGTGCTAACATCGCGTTGCCGTGACATGTCATGTCGAAATTAACTCCTTATTTGTTAATATGGGTGGATTTAACATTAAGGAGGTTGAGAAACGCGTCGAATAATTCTGCGTTTTTTGGTCTTGCTTGTTGTTCAAAATGTGGAAAGTGTACAATTATAAAGAAAGATGTCGACGGTGTAATAAACGATTATGGAACCAAAAATCTAACGGGTCATATGAAAGTATGCGCACCTCCATTAAAACGAGGAAAGAGCGAACAATCTAATACATTTAAATAAATGCATTTCTGTAATCGTAAATAATGATTCCCATTTGTAATATACTCCATGGTCACGGCCATAGTCAGCCACTACTTCTGGATTACGCAAAATAGTGGCACTAAAATGGCACTGAAATTTAGCAACTCAAGTAACCAAATTTTATTATTAAACAAGTTAGTAAAGTCATGCAATGCATTCATTATGATACGCTTTCCAACATACCAGAAATTATTACTCAAGTTATGAGGATAATGGCTGTGGAATAAATCTTGCTCCTGTGTCCTGACCTTTGACCCCATTTCGATGATATTCAACAGAACCGGTTCAGTACAATTCAAGAATAACATACTAAAGTTTTGTCGCAATAGAAGCAGTTTTATGCAAGTTATGAGAATAATGGCTGTGGAATAAATCTTGCTTTTGTGCAATGACCTTTGACCCCATTTCGTTGAAATTCAACAGAACCGGTTCACTATACCTCCGGAACAACATGATAATGTTTTGTCACAATCGAAACATTTTTTGGTAAGTTATGATGCACAAGGGATTGGAATGGATCCCATTCCAGTGTCCCGACCTTTGACCCCATTTCGCCCATTTTCAATAGGGTTCGTCCCCAGTAGCTCCCTACGACATACTAAAATTTCATCGAAATCGAACCATTTTTACGCAAGTTATGACGCATAAGGGCAATGGAACAAATCCTGCTCTTATGTCCTGCCTGACCTTTGACCCCATTTTGCCCATTTTCAATAGGGTTCGTGCCCAGGTGGTGCCCTACCACATACTAAAATTTCATCGAAATCGAACCATATTTACGCATGTTATGACGCATAAAGGCAATGGAATGGATTCCACTTTTATGCCCTGACCTTTGAACCCATTTCGCCCATTTTCAATAGGGTTCGTCCCAAGGTGGTTCCTTCCCAAATACTAAAATTTCATCGAAATCGAACCATTTTTACGCAAGTTATGACGCATAAGGGCAATGGAATAAATACCGCTTTTATGCTCTGCCGGACCTTTAACCCCTTTCGCCCATTTTCAATAGGATTGGTCAACTGGTGGTCCCCTACCACATACTAAAATTTCATCGAAATCGAACCATATTTACGCAAGTTATGACGCATAAGGGCAATTGAATGGATCCTGCTCTTATGGCGTGAACTTTGACCCCACTTCACCCATTTTCAATAGGGTTCGTCCCCTGGTGATCCCCTACCACATACTAAAATTTCATCGAAATCGAACCATTTTTACGTGAGTTATCGTGCCGAAAGACAGACGGACGGAAAAAGCTGGAGCATATACGCTTCTTCAACCTACGGTTGGAAAGCGTAAAAATTATTAAATAACTGGGATGAATATATATATATATATATAAGGTCAGGTGATGCGTAACACCACAGCCTCTCCTTGACAAATGTCAACCCCGCCTTCTCGTGGTGCATCCTGTTCCCACTAAAGGGGCTCTGACGACCGCCCATAGCGGTATAACTATACCATCGGGATTAGAGGAAATTTTATCCCACACTCCCCAACCCGCTTGGCCAGCGTGGTGAGTTATGGCCAAACCCTCCAAAATGACTCTACAACTTAAATCTTGGCCCTCAGTCTCCGGCAGCTGGAATGTACCTGGCCAAGGCAGCGGCCAGTGCCACATGAAGGCAGAGGGTGCTAAGAATCCCCGGAGGACCGGACTAGGCTGTCATCTGATGCTGACCTTGGCAACGTACAATGGACTCTCCCTATCTTCTGATTCAAGGCTTCTTGAATTGGAAGAGGAACTACAAAGGATCAAGTGGGACATCGTAAGGCTAAGTGAGGTAAGGAGAAAAGGAGAAGATCTCATCGAACTGAAAAGTGGACATCTCTTCTACTATCGTGGGACAGATACTGGCAGAACTAGTGGTGTTGGATTTATAATAAACAAGAAACTGAAGGATAAAGTGGTAGAAGTTGAAAGTTCCTCTGACAGAGCTGCACGACTCGTTATCCAACTATCGAGAAGATACCAGGCTCAGATTATTCAAACTTATGCACCCACCACAAGTCATCCTGAAGAAGAAATTGAAGAATTTTATGAGGAAATTTGTCATCTAAATAATAAAGGTAAGCAGCACTTGAAAATAATTATGGGAGATTTCAATGCAAAAATAGGGCAACGGCAACAGAATGAAACTTCAGTAGGTAAATTCGGTCACGGCAACAGAAACCAGCGTGGAAATACTCTCGTTGAGTTTGCAGAGGCGGAGGGGTTTTTCATCTTGAACTCCTTTTTCAAGAAAAAGCCACACAGGAAATGGACATGGAGACATCCAAATGGGACGACAAGTGAAATTGATTTTATTATGTGTAACAAAAAATTCGTCATAGAAGATTGCAGTGTGCTAAACAAGTTCAACACAGGTAGTGACCATAGATTGGTGAGATGTAAGATGCACCTCAACACTAAACTTGAACGTGGCAAGCTCAAAAGACAAACAAAATCTATTGACATAACCAACCTTAAAAAACACCATAATACCTTAAAGTTGGAACTGAAGAACAGGTTCTCTGCTTTAGAAGGCCTAACATCGGAAGAAGTGGACATCTCTGAAGTTAACAGAAAAGTAACCAAAGCTCTTATGGAAACAGCAACAAAATTAGCTGGGTCTAAGAACAAGTTGCATGTAAATAAATTATCAGGAAAAACGAAAATGTTGATGCAAAAAAGAAGAGAGATGAGGACAACTAAAGAAGATGTGACTTCCAAAGTGGAATATATAGAGCTATGCAAGACAGTACGAAAAAGTATCACTGAAGACGTAAGGCAATTCAACTGTGAACTAGTGAGGAAAGCAATTGAAAACAACCAAAGCCTAAAGATAGCAAAGGGACATCTCAGTAAGGGAAGAAAACAGATTATGGCAATGAGAAAAGAAGATGGTTCTGTAATAAGAAATAGAGGCGAAATTTTGACAAGAGTGAAAGATTTCTACTCCAAATTATATGAAAGGGATGATACATGCACTCCAGACACCATGAAAGATACCAGTACCAGAGTTCCTCCAGTCCTTCCAGCAGAAGTTGCACATGCAATCAAGAACATGAAGCGGGGAAAAGCTCCAGGAGAAGATGGAATTACTGTAGACATCATACAAGAAGCAAGTGGAGAAATCGAAACAGTACTCGCCCAAATTTTCACTCGATGCCTTAATGAAGGAAAGATTCCTGAGGATTGGAACACCGCTACAATGATCCTGCTTCATAAGAAAGGTGACATTGAGGATCTCGGAAACTACAGACCTATCAGCCTCCTATCAGTAGTTTATAAAATCTTCACTAAAGTTCTTTCACACCGCTTGAAGGTAACACTGGACATGGCTCAACCGAGAGAACAAGCTGGATTCAGGAGTGGCTACAGCACAATAGATCATATCCATGTACTGAGAGAACTAATTGAAAGAGCGAGGGAATATGAACTTCCATTGTGCATGGCTTTTATCGATTATGAAAAAGCCTTTGATTCGGTGAAACCATCAGCAGTTACAATGGCTCTGAAAACCTGCGGTATTGAAGATGCATACATTAATATTATTAATAACATCTATGAAAATGCAAGTGCAAAGATTAGGCTGTTTGAAAATACAACACACATAAAAATTAGAAAAGGGAGTGAGACAAGGTGACACCATATCTCCGAAGCTCTTTAATGCCACATTGGAGGGTGTTTTTCAGTCACTGAGCTGGGAAAACAAGGGGATAAAGATTAATGGAGATTATCTAACCCACCTTCGTTTTGCTGATGACGTAGTCATTTTTGCAACTAGCCCATCAGAGCTGCAGAGTATGATCCAGGAACTTGCTGACAAGAGTAAAGAAGTGGGATTAAAAATGAACTTTCAGAAGACAAAAGTGATGTTCAATGCTTTTACAAGAAATGAAGATTTATCGATTGATGGAGAAAAGGTGGAGATAACAGACACGTACGTTTATCTTGGACAGCAGATATCAAGTGAGGGTCACATTGATGAAGAAATTAATCGGCGTACAAAACTTGCCTGGAGAGCTTTTGGAAGAAACAGCATAATTTTCAAGAGCAATATGCCATTATGTCTTAAAAGAAAAGTGTTTGATCAATGCATCCTTCCAGTGCTTACGTATGGTGCAGAGACGTGGACCTTAACTAAAAGAGACATACAAAGGCTGCAGACAACTCAAAGAATAATGGAGAGGTGCATGCTTGGTGTAACCAGGAGAGATAAGAAGAGGTGCATGCTTGGTGTAACCAGGAGAGATAAGAAGAGGTGCATGCTTGGTGTAACCAGGAGAGATAAGAAGAGGTACTCTTGGATCCGAAAAATGACAAGAGTGGAAGACATCATGATCAGAGTTAAATCCCTGAAATGGCAATGGGCTGGACATACTGCCAGAAGGACAGATCATCGATGGACAGCCGAAATTTTAGATTGGATTCCAAGGGACAGGAAAAGACCCAGAAGAAGACCACATGGGAGATGGGTGGATGAAATTCGAAAGTATGCAGGGGTGACATGGAGGAGACTGGCACAAGACAGACCGTTGTGGAGGAAACTTGGGGAGACCTTCGTCCAGCAGTGGATTGATAATGGTTGACAATGATGATGATGATGATATATATATATTGAGTTTCGAATTTATAGTTCAAAGCAGATTTGTCCGGGTCAGTTACTGGTCCGAATCGGGTCGGGTCAGGTCCGGGTCAGAAATTTCTGGCCGGTTTCCAACTCTGGTGGTGAAGAAGATATTTTATGGTAAACTCTCCCCTCAAAATGGGAAGAAAAAATTACAAGTTCTGATAAACATGATTTTTTACGCTTTGCAACCGTAGGTTGAAGAAGCGTATATGCTCCAGCTTTTTCCGTCCGTCTGTCTGCCTGTCGGCACGATAACTCACGTAAAAACGGTTCGATTTCGATGAAATGTTATTATGTGGTAGGGGACCACCAGGGGACGAACCCTATTGAAAATGGGAGAAGTGGGGTCAAAGGTCACGCCATAAGAGCAGGATCCATTCGATTGCTCTTATGCGTCATAACTTGCGTAAAAATGGTTCGATTTCGATGAAATTTTAGTATGTGGTAGGGACCCACTGGGGACGAACCCTGCTGAAAATGGGCGAAATGGGGTCAAAGGTCAGGACACTGGAGTGGGATCCATTCCATCGCCCTTGTGCATCATAACTTACCAAAAAATGTTTAGATTGCGACAAAACGTTATCATGTTGTTCCGGAGTTATAGTGAACCGGTTCTGTTGAATATCAACGAAATGGGGTCAAAGGTCATTGCACAAAAGCAAGATTTATTCCACAGCCATTATTCTCATAACTTGCGTAAAACTACTTCTATTGCGACAAAACTTTAGTATGTTATTCTTGAGGTGTACTGAACCGGTTCTGTTGAATATCATCGAAATGGGGTCAAAGGTCAGGACACAGGAGCGAGATTTATTCCACAGCTATTATCCTCATAACTTGAGTAATAATTTCTGGTATGTTGGAAAGCGTATCATAATCAATGCATTGCATGATTTTACTTACTTGTTTTCTAATAGTGCGTGAAAATTTCTCTGAGTAAGGTGGCAGTTCTTCATTCGCGAGTAATGGCAACTATGTAAGAGAAAGTGGTTATTGCGCTGAACAAGTTGAAAGAATTGCAACGTATTTTAAAGCAAATATTTGGATTCACATTAATTTAAAGCAGCAAATATTCTGATTCACAATAATTTAAAGCAGCAAATATTCGGATTCACATTAACGTAAAGCAGCAAATATTCGGATTCACATATACTTCAAGCAGCAAATATTCGGATTCACATTAACTTAAAGCAGCAAATATTCGGATTCAGATTAACTTAAAGCAGCAAATATTCGGATTCACATTAACGTAAAGCAGCAAATATTGGTTTCCAAAGTACAACATCCGTCGCAGAGCCATACAAAAACAGTCATGACGTTAGCTCAGCAAAATCGCCTGTCGTAGGTGTACCCTAAAAATAATTACGATGCTATCGTGCCAAGAGCTGATCAGTGGTTTTTGATGACAAACCATTCTTTTTGCCTTCGATGGCATTCAACCGGGTCTTAATAACTCTTTGAGAGCTTCTATTTCATTACGCTGTTCAGTGTTGACTTTCTCCCAGTGCAGCGTGATGGTATCATACCAGAGCAGGTTGGAAACGTCCACAGTGGTGAACGGTAGTGTTCAACGGTGAAGCCTGGTTCACTTCAGATTTGGTTTTCATGACGAAAGACAGTTACAATTGTCCACTGGAACGCGCAACGCTCTTTGGCCCAGTGTTTGCGATATAAACCAGTAGATCACCGGGTTTTCAGGTGTAAGATGGCAACGTAGCCCCGGGGTCAACGTTGATCATCATAGGTGGCTCATTTGAGGGGAGACGCAGCGTTGCATGACTCGGAACATTTTCAGTGCCGTTCTACGCCAATATGATGATGTTTCGCAGCCAACGAGATAGAAATACATAGAGTGCTTCTGTGATTGGTTCTCTGCCGAGGCAGCTGAAGCCAACGCGGGGAGAGCCCGCCATCTTTGATGAGGTACAAATTCTGCGTGTGTCAAGGAGTCACCTCGGTTCTTTCTGCTGTTCGGCGATCGTGTTATGCTTCATTACAAATTTAGTGTTACAGTTTCGTGAATAATCACAATTATCAGCACATTGTTGATATTTAAAATGCCATAGTACTGCGCAGCTTTTGATTGTAAGAATAAAAGGAACAAGGATTGTGGAACTACATTTCACAAGTAAGCATTTTAAAATAAGGTTGAGCTGTAAATGCTCAGTTAATCAAACACAAAAAATAAAACATCTAATCCGTGTAGCTGGTGATTAAACCAGCAGATAAGCCATTTTAATATCTGTGTTATCTTAAGACTTTTTATTTCTTATATTTTGTAAACAGTCGTACTCAATGTGAAAACTGAATGATGTTTACTCTGGGAAGCTGAGGTTAACTGTGGGTTACCAACTTTGAGGCTTTTTGGGTACAATTTCTACCTATGTAAATGTTTTGTTTTTTTCAATATACTGAGGATGTCTTGCAAATGGCATTTGCATATATATTCTAGAATCTGTACAGTGTACACGCAACTTGTCTGACAAGATAACAAATATTTCAAAATCTTAGGAAGCAGCAATTTATTTTTATGTGATAAAGATCATGTAGCCTACCCATGGCTAATGCCCATTAGACAGCAAATACTGGTAAAGCAATCAATTTATGGTTACTTAAATTGCAGAAGTAATAATTGTGATTGGTAATATAAATTTATTGCTTGCTGACACCTGTCAGGAAACAATCTAGTATTTTATCTGAAAAGCACAGGGTCACCCAGCTTGTGTTCTAGGCATTTGTCTCTGATTAGTGATTAATCTGTAGTATTACTGCAACAAAGTGAGAGTGGGGAGCTTGAAAATTTCTTGACAGAATACTCTTTATTTGTGAATGTGTTAGTCAATGTGTGTGGTTTTTGGGTGGCAAAAATACAATCAATATTGATTTAAAACTGAAAATAGGAAACAGGGAGTACAATGGTACCTCAAAAATGCAAGCAACATGAAATATTTATGAAAACTGGCACAAACGATTATGAAATGACAATTGAAAAAAAATTATGGAATAATACAAAAGAAAGGGACTAGCAACATTTTGTAATAACTACTTGCATTTGATTTTTGCGTGACAGGTAATGGTTTTTTTTTTTTTTTTTTTGAAAAATGTGACCTCTGATTCATGATGAATGTACAGTCAGTATGTCCATGTATAAATTGCCAGTTATTCCTTTTGCATCAACCATATATATGAGAGGTTAGTATTGAACAAATATCACTCACGTAAATCAATCTTTCTTTGAATTGAACAAGTTGTGCCTGTATTTCTCTAAAATACAAATCAGACGCACTTATATTTCCAGTAAGACTGCTGAAGGAACCCACAAAATAACAACACAAAACATAAACATTTGCTCGCCAAACTTTTTGCACATCATGAATGCAAATCAGTAGTTGTTAATTTCTCACTTCATATTAATAAGAGGTTGTGCCCTTAAAATTGAAACAAAAAAAAAAACTATGTGCAGTACATCTTAACAATTGCCAAAATGTGTCCAAATATCAGGTGAAAACTACAAAATTTCAGCTTTGGGACAACAAAAACTAGGCTTCTTAAAAAAAAAAGTAAAATATGAAAGTGCAAATAAAAATATTAAATACTTAATACTGAAACAAAAAAAAAATACAATTATTTGTCCCATAAAAAATTTAAGTCCATAATCTGAATTTTTTGGTCACTCAGCCCAGAGCTTGAATAATATATAAAATAATACATGCCAAGAGAAAATTTACCTGCCCAGATATTAAAAGCAGGATGTGTAGAAATATTTTTTTTATACCAAAAATTATGTCTTTTTAGGTTGAAAAAGTACATAAAACTATTTTTAGCTACTCGGTACTGGTGTTGCTAACTGTAAATACCATTTGGACCATCATATTGCCCCAATGTCTGTCTATACCTAAGTCACAGGGTAGTTACAGAAGTGATATATACATATATATACATATGACTACAGCATATATTAGGTCACCAAGTTTATTTAAACTGCACTTAAGAATAATTATTTTCAATTATTTTTCTTAAGGATAAGCCTTGGAAGATAGTTAAATAAAACATAGCAAATAAACATATCATCATCATCATCATCATTGTCAACCATTATCAATCCACTGCTGGACGAAGGTCTCCCCAAGTTTCCTCCACAACGGTCTGTCTTGTGCCAGTCTCCTCCATGTCACTCCCGCATACTTTCGAATTTCATCCACCAATCTCCCATGTGGTCTTCTTCTGGGTCTTTTCCTGTCCCTTGGAATCCAATCTAAAATTTCGGCTGTCCATCGATGATCTGTCCTTCTGGCAGTATGTCCAGCCCATTGCCATTTCAAGGATTTAACTCTGATCATGATGTCTTCCACTCTTGTCATTTTTCGGATCCACGAGTTCCTCTTCTTATCTCTCCTGGTTACACCAAGTATGCACCTCTCCATGCTGCTTTCAGTTGTCTGCAGCCTTTGTATGTCTCTTTTAGTTAAGGTCCACGTCTCTGCACCATACGTAAGCACTGGAAGGATGCATTGATCAAACACTTTTCTTTTAAGACATAATGGCATATTGCTCTTGAAAATTATGCTGTTTCTTCCAAAAGCTCTCCAGGCAAGTTTTGTACGCCGATTAATTTCTTCATCAATGTGACCCTCACTTGATATCTGCTGTCCAAGATAAACGTACGTATCTGTTATCTCCAGCTTTTCTCCATCAATCGATAAATTTCATTTCTTGTAAAAGCATTGAACATCACTTTTGTCTTCTGAAAGTTCATTTTTAATCCCACTTCTTTACTCTTGTCAGCAAGTTCCTGGATCATACTCTGCAGCTCTGATGGGCTAGTTGCAAAAATGACTACGTCATCAGCAAAACGAAAGTGGGTTAGATAATCTCCATTAATCTTTATCCCCTTGTTTTCCCAGCTCAGTGACTGAAAAACACCCTCCAATGTGGCATTAAAGAGCTTCGGAGATATGGTGTCACCTTGTCTCACTCCCTTTCCAATTTTTATGTGTGTTGTATTTTCAAACAGCCTAATCTTTGCACTTGCATTTTCATAGATGTTATTAATAATATTAATGTATGCATCTTCAATACCGCAGGTTTTCAGAGCCATTGTAACTGCTGATGTTTTCACCGAATCAAAATGTAGATACATAAATAAAAAATTTTCATTCATAAGAAATTGGATTCCAAGGGACAGGAAAAGACCCAGAAGAAGACCACATGGAAGATGGGTGGATGAAATTCGAAAGTGTGCGGGAGTGACATGGAGGAGACTGGCACAAGACAGACCGTTGTGGAGGAAACTTGGGGAGACCTTCGTCCAGCAGTGGATTGATAATGGTTGACAATGATGATGATGATGATATATATCATCATCATCATCATTGTCAACATCATCATCATTGTCATCTTGGAATCCAATCTAAAATTTCGGCTGTCCATCTATGGTCTGTCCTTCTGGCAGTATGTCCAGCCCATTGCCATTTCAGGGATTTAACTCTGATCATGATGTCTTCCACTCTCGTCATTTTTCGGATCCACGAGTTCCTCTTCTTATCTCTCCTGGTTATACCAAGCATGCACCTCTCCATGCTTCTTTGAGTTGTCTGCAGCCTTTGTATGTCTCTTTTAGTTAAGGTCCACGTCTCTGCACCATACGTAAGCACTGGAAGGATGCATTGATCAAACACTTTTCTTTTAAGACATAATGGCATATTGCTCTTGAAAATTATGATGTTTCTTCCAAAAGCTCTCCAGGCAAGTTTTGTACGCCGATTAGTTTCTTCATCAATGTGACCCTCACTTGATATCTGCTGTCCAAGATAAACATACGTATCTGTTATCTCCAGTTTTTCTCCATCAATCGATAAATCTTCATTTCTTGTAAAAGCATTGAACATCACTTTTGTCTTCTGAAAGTTCATTTTTAATCCCACTTCTTTACTCTTGTCAGCAAGTTCCTGGATCATACTCTGCAGCTCTGATGGGGTAGTTGCAAAAATGACTACGTCATCAGCAAAACGAAGGTGGGTTAGATAATCTCCATTAATCTTTATCCCTTTGTTTTCCCAGTTCAGTGATTGAAAGACATTTTCCAATGTGGCATTAAAGAGCTTCGGAGATATGGTGTCACCTTGTCTCACTCCCTTTCCAATTTTTATGTGTGTTGTATTTTCAAACAGCCGAATCTTTGCACTTGCATTTTCATAGATGTTATTAATAATATTAATGTATGCATCTTCAATACCGCAGGATTTCAGAGCCGTGGTAACTGCTGATGGTTTCACCTCGAATCAAAGGCTTTTTCATAATCGATAAAAGCCATGCACAATGGAAGTTCATATTCCCTCGCTCTTTCAATTAGTTCTCTCAGTACGTGGATATGATCTATTGTGCTGTAGCCACTCCTGAATCCAGCTTGTTCTCTCGGTTGAGCCATGTCCAGTGTTACCTTCAAGCGGTGTGAAAGAACTTTAGTGAAGATTTTATAAACCACTGATAGGAGGCTGATAGGTCTGTAGTTCCTGAGATCCTCAATGTCACCTTTTTTATGTAGCAGGACCATTGTAGCATTGTTCCAATCGTCAGGAATCTTCCCTTCATTAAGGCATCGAGTGAAAATTTGGGCGAGTACTGTTTCAATTTCTCCACTTGCTTCTTGTATGATGTCTATAGTAATTCCATCTTCTCCTGGAGCTGATATATATATATATATGTATACTGTATGTATGACCTTAACTGAAAAAGAAAAGCAGGATATATAGAAATATTTTTCTTTTGATACCAAAAAGACATGCAAAGAATGCAGACAACTCAAAGAATATATATACAGAGAGAGATAGAGTGACATCACTGAAATGGCAATGGGCTGGACATGTTGCCAGAAGAACAGACCACCGATGGACGACTGAAATTTTGAACTGGTTTTCGAGGGACAGAAGACTCATGGGAGATGGGTGGATGGAATCCGAAAGCATGCCGGAGTAATATGGAGGAGACAGGCTCAAGACAGACAATTGTGGAAGAAACTTGGGGAGACCTTCATTCAGCAGTGGATTGATAATGCTATATATATATATCATCATTGTCAACCATATATATATATATATATGGTTGACAATGATTATATATATATATATATATATATATATATATATATATATATATATGGTTGACAATGATGATCATTGACAACTATTATCATTACAATATATGTATACTGTATATAATCAATATATATATCATTATCATCATTGTCAACCATTATCAATCCACTACTGGATGAAGGTCTCCCCAAGTTTCTTCCGCAATCGTATGTCTTGAGCCTATCTCCTCCATGTTACTCCGACATGCTTTCGAATTTCATCCACCCATCTCCCATGGGATCTTCTGGGGTTTTTTCGGTAACACCTAAGCTATGATTTAACTTCGGGGCTCCAGATGTCTTTCCCTGAAGAGTGGTTTGGGGTTCCTGAGTTGTTTTATTCCATGTCATTTTTGTTTAGAACCATGAAAGTGGGTTACTTCTGGTTAATTCTATGTTTATTTCTACTACGTCTGATTCCTGCAGCAAGGTGCAGTGTTGACGTGGTCTAATTACTACATGAGTGCGCTTTTTCCTTTTTTACTGATAAATGTATAACATCAACCATTATCAACCCACTGCTGGATGAAGGCTTCCCCAAGTTTCTTCCACAGCTGTCTGTCTTGAGACTGTCTCCTTCGTGTCACTCCTGCATGATTTCGAATTTCATCCATTCATCTCCCATGGGGTATTCTTCTGGGTCTTATATATACATAGAGAGAGAGAGAGAGAGAGAGAGTGAGAATTATATTGTGTTTAAGTATTTAGTGTATGTGCTGGGAGATACCTTTATTATGGTCAAGTTACCACAATTGCCTTGCGTACCCACGAACTAGGCTTACAGATTTGTGTTGTTGAATGTCAAGCCTAACAAACAGATTAGAAACATGCCCAGTGCTAAGGACTTTAATTTTTATTAAATAAAAACCAGGTAAGTAGTAGTTTTCTTCTGATTATATAAGATAGGGGCAGTTGGTAAAAGTATTTTAATATTGGTACCTCTTGGCTGTGTAAACTCATTGTTTGCTTTCCGTTTTTCTTCGAACCTTTTTTTTTCATTTAAAACTCTCATAAAATATTTGGCGTCTATGTATTTGGAGTGATAAGCTGTGGGATGATTCAGCATTCTCATGGTGATGACCCACGAATATCTAAAATTTTTACCGAAATTGCGGATTGAGTGCAACTGTATTTTTTATTTTTGTGTTTTTTTTTTTTTTCATTTACTCTATTACCGCTGACTTATATTTCTCTGAAAATTTGCTCCAAAAAAAATTTGTTAAATGTCGAAAAATTACGGCATGAGATTTTATTCAACGACAGCAAGCTGCATCCATTAAAATATCATTTTTTTTAAAAACACTATTGCCGTCAACTAACAATGAAAAGCGTTATTTGATACGTTAAAGTTTTAGTCTCATCCCCTAGGTGTTTATAACAACATTTCTGAGTTATATCCTTATTTAACATCAAACCACATATTACGAAAACTCCCTTGCTTAACACACGGAACGGAAATCATTCTGTACCTCATCAAACATGGCTGCCACTTGTTTCCGGTGGCTTCACCCGTTCCCCGACGTAAGCGCTCTACGTATTTTTATCTCGTTGTTCGCAGCACTATAAACGCGTGTTTCTGTACTACGGATGCACTGGAGATGGCGAGACTCAGCTAAAAGGATCACCAGACTGATGTCATTCCGTGGTTTGCCTTTTGGCCTTATCGTTTATAGAACATGGGATATATACTAAGGAACCTGCATATACGTGAACCAACAATTCCGCCACGACTAGAGTACAACCATCTTCGTGTGTTTAAATCGCCATATCTTTGATAAATTCCATGGTGGACCCCTACGATATCATACAACATTCCACTGTGAACCCCTACAATGTCGAACATTTCATTGTATACTCCTACGATATCATGCAACATTCCATTGTATACTCCTACGATATCATGCAACATTCCATTTTGAACCTCTACGATATCATGCAACATTCCATTTTGAGCCTCTACGATATCATGCAACATTCCATTTCGGATCACTGTGATACCGTAGAACATTTGAACTATACGATACCATACAATATTTCATTGTGGACCACTATGATATCGTACGACATTCCATTCTGGACCACTCCGACACTATACAACATTCCATTTGGAACAGAGACTGGATGTAGTGAAACTGAGTAATGCTGAAATATAGTGAAAGAAAGTAATTCAGAAATGTAGTGAAATAGAGTATTGTAGAAATAGTTTTAATTTATTTGTTCCTTTTAATTTCAGGCCTTGCATGCTGATAGCTGCCTACGTGCACGGGTCTGATGAACGGGGCAAAATAATTCGAAGAACGTTAGCCCGTTACCTCAACCTCTTGGCTGTTCTTACATTCCAGGCGGTCAGTACTGCTGTAAAAAAAGGTTTCCAACTCTGGATCATGTTGAAGAATCTGGTAATACCATCTTTTTTAGTGTTTTTTATAATTTTACGCCTCTATACAGTACATGCTCAGTAAGATTTACCGCAATTTTCAGGGTTTAAAAATTATGTCTGGTACAACTGCTGTTGTTTAAAAGTTTTCATTTAATCTGCGCACCGTGTAAGATAAGGTACTTCTCAAGCATACGCTCTAGAAAGAAATCAGCTTTAAGTATTTTGTGAATCATACGTTTCCAGTTCGGAATGGATTATAAGATTTCTTTGAAGACCCCTTTTTGATCGGTCTGCTAGAATTATTTATTTACATTTAATCGTTTAGCTGTATAAATTTCATTTTAATTGTACCCGTGAAAAATAAAGCTGAAGTAGGTAAAGCTGTTTTTGTATGTTATTTTTTTTAAAGAATATACACATAATATACACATCATATGACATGCAACAGCATTTAGAAGATGTACCTCGCACTTTGTTGAGACGTAAACTGCAACTAAGCTTTTGAGAAAGTTTCTGAAATTATCTTGGTTTTTCTGTGTGTAGATGGTAGACTTCTTGTTTCTTGAACAGGCAGTGCGATTTTACTAACTGGTTACACATTCCAAACCAGAATGAACGTGATCGATTTCTTTAGCAGAACAGCGTTTGGCAGTGGTAGCTAAGGAACAAAACTGCAACAGTCAATCCATCTAACCACACTGCCGTCTATTAGGAAACATTCTCTCTGAGTTATTAGAAGCATCCTGTGCTCAAGACTTGGATTTAATGCATTTTAATGTCAGAGACACAAAATTAGAGATGATCGACTTTTTTATAATCGGAATGGTTACCAGAAAAATCTAGAGATTGAGTTTGAATCCTGAGCTAAATTAGATTGATATAAGTGATTCTTTTGATTGCACTGATATCAGGATTGACACTTAATCTCTCGATTGAGATCGAATCCTGAGCCAGATTAAATTGATATATATGTTCTTCGGTTATGGTTCTGTACCTTTCCTGGATTCAATAGCTGCAAATTATGGGTAGTCGAAAAAAGATGACTGCAGCTGTGGCGTGAATGCAAGTTCTTGGCCTTTAAGCAAAGTTATAAGAAAGTTCCTCCCGGTTCTGCACTGTTTGCAAAACTAAGAAGGTATTTTAACTTACGAAAACTTTATATTATAGTGAAAGATATTTTATTTCTATAAAAGGATGGAAAAATATTTCTTCTTACCTCTTGCATTGGCAAAGTCGCTCATTAAATATTTTATATATAATTTACTTGGGCCGTGAGCTTCGATGCCAATTACTGAAAACTCTTGTAATCGTTCCTGACACATTGTACAGTGAAACCTCGGTTACACGTTTTTTCTTTGAGATGGCGAATTGACGGAGAAAGAAAAAAATGCGTTACAAATTATAATATATTTAATCGCATTATAAAAGACCATAAAGCTTATGAAAATCAAACTACTCTTTTGACAACTCTGTCTGTCTATAAAAATCCCGATTCTAGATTAAGTGAAATCCTCACAACTAAGAATCTGAGATCAGTGCTTCAATATGGAACCCGTGAATTAATAGCTTTTGTTTTTTTCTTCTGCTCCTGAGTGCATCCATTTGAAACCGGAATGTTTAATATCGATTTGGGATTCTATTCTATCACGCCACAAAATAGTTGAGCGCAAGGTTACGTCCCAGAGATTTATCAATTTTTAAATTGCACATAGTATTGTGTGAGTCATGAAGTGAGAAACCGATTTTTCATTCAAACCGAAAGTAAACATGCCCTTCTGTGATGAGATCAAGATTCAACGTTGGCTGTACCAAGAAGGAACACAACAACGCTATCTCAATTCTCTCAAAGTTGTAACATATTGGGTTACGTGTAAAACAATCAAAGAATCACGAGATTTTGATAACACGAAATTAAAATTTTATCGTATACTCGAAAAAAGCGTGTAAATGAATTACGTATAACCGAGTGAAAATGCGATAGAAACTACAGCAAAATGTCAGAAATAACGAAGAATAAATCCTAGATCATAAAGCTTATGAAAATCAACCATCAGCAGTTACAATGGCTTTGAAATCCTACGGTATTGAAGATGCATACATTAATATTATTAATAACATCTATGAAAATGCAAGTGCAAAGGTTCGGTTATTTGAGGATACAGCACCCATAAAAATTGCAATGGGAGTGAGACAAGGTGACACTTAATCTCCCAAACTCTTTTATGCCACTTTGGAAAATGTATTTCAATCGCTGAACTGGGAAAACAAAGGGATAAAGATTAATTGAGATTATCTAACTCACCTTCATTTTGCTGATGACGTAGTTATTTTTGCAACTACCCCATCAGAGCTGCAGAGTATGATCCAGGAACTTGCTGACAAGAGTAAAGAAGTGGGATTGAAAATGAACTTTCAGAAGACAAAAGTGATGTACAATGCTTTTACAAGAAATGAAGATGTATCGATTGAAGGGGGAAAGCTGGAGATAACCAATGCCTACATTTATCTTGGATAGCTGATATCTAGTGAGGGTCACATTGATAAAGAAATTAATCGGCGTATAAAACTTGCCTGGAGAGCTTTTGGAAGAAACAGTATAATTTTCAAGAGCAATATGCCATTATATCTTAAAAGAAAAGTGTTTGATCAATGCATCCTTCCAGTGCTTACGTATGGTGCAGAGACGTGGACCTTAACTAAAAGAGACATACAAAGACTGAAGACAACTCAAAGAAAAACAGAGGTGCATGCTTGGTGTAACCAGGAGAGATAAGAAGAGGAACTCGTGGATCAGAAAAATGACAAGAGTGGAAGACATCATGATCAGAGTAAAATCCCTGAAACGCCAATGGACTAATATATTGCCAGAAAGACGGACCATCGATGGACAGCCGAAATTTTAGACTGGATTCCAAGGGACAGGAAAAGACCCAGAAGAAGACCACATGGGAGATGAGTGGATGAAGTTCGAAAGTATGCGGGAGTAACATGGAGGAGACTGGCACAAGACTGACCGTTGTGGAAGAAAATTGGGGAGACTTTCATCCAGCAGTGGATAGATAATGGTTGACAATTATGACTATGAAATCCTATATAACAGGCTACGTCTGTCCCTAATTCGCTGACGTAAACGCTCTAACGTCATCAGTACTTGCAGCGCCATCTGCTTCTATCCGGTGGCCCAAATCGGAACTAAGATCACCGCTATCGCGCGATACGTAAAATCAAGGAGAAATACTGAAAAATAAATTATAGTTAGTAAGACAAACGACTTCATCTGTGGAAACACGCACGCGCTCGAACAACTGTCTGCGACGTTTGTTCTGTTACGTAGACTTGATGCCATGTTTAGTGGAGAAAATGGAGAAAATCAAAACGAGAGGCAAAAGGAAGTGATGCGGAATGTAAGAATCCCAAGAAGACAGAGCACCACCTTGGGTAATTCGTGTATCGATCTACTTTGTGTTCGCTATGTATCCAGCATTATTTGTAAAAATCATGTAAACTACTTTTTTACGCTTTCCAACCGTAGGTTGAAGAAGCGTATATGCTCCAGCTTTTTCCGTCCGTCTGTCTGTCGGCACGATAACTCACGTAAAAATGGTTCGATTTCGATGAAATTTTAGTATGTGGTAGGGAGCCACTGGGGACGAACCCTATTGAAAATGGGTGGAGTGGGGTCAAAGGTCACGCCATAAGAGCAGGATCCATTCAGTTGCCCTTATGCGTCATAACTTGCGTAAATATGGTTCGATTTCGATGAAATTTTAGTATGTGGTAGGGGATCACCAGGGGACGAACCCTATTAAAAATGGGTGAAGTAGGGTCAAAGGTCACGCCATAAGAGCGGGCTCCATTTCATTGCCTTTATGCGTCATAACATGCGTAAATATGGTTCGATTTCGATGAAATTTCAGTATGTGGTAGGGCACGAACCCTATTGAAAATTGGGTTCGTGCCCAATTTTCAAACGTCGCAGACAGTTGTTCGAGCGCGTACCTGAGCACGAACCCTATTGAAAATTGGCACATTGGGGTCAAAGGTCAGGCAGGGCATAAGAGCGGGATTTATTCCATTACCCTTATGCGTCATAACCTGCGTAAAAATGGTTCGATTTCGATGAAATTTTGGTTAGTGGTAAGGAACCACATGGGAACGAAACCAATTGAAAATTGGTGGAATGGGGTCAAAGGTCAGGACATAAAAGCGGGATCCATTTCATTGCTTTTATGCGTAATAACATGCGTAAATATGGTTCGATTTCGATGAAATTTTAGTATGTGGTAGGAAACCACGGGGCACGAACCCTGTTGAAAATGGGCGAATGGGGTCAAAGGTCAGGCAGGACATAAGAGCGGGATTTGTTCCATTGCCCTTATGCGTCATAACTTGCGTAAAAATAGTTCGATTTCGATGAAATTTTAGTATGTGGTAGGGAGCCTCTGGGACGAACACTATTGAAAATGGGCGAAATGGGGTCTAAGGTCAGGACACTGGAGTGGGATCCATTCCATTACCCTTGTGCATCATAACTTACCAAAAAATGTTTCGATTGCGACAAAACGATATCATTTTGTTCCGAAGGTATAGTGAACCGGTTCTGTTGAATATCAACGAAATGGGGTCAAATGTCATTGCACAAAAGCAAGATTTATTCCACAGCCATTATTCTCATAACTTGCGTAAAACTGCTTCTATTACGACAAAACTTTAGTATGTTATTCTTGAGGTGTACTGAACCTGTTCTGTTGAATATCATCGAAATGGGGTCAAAGGTCAGGACACAGGAGCGAGATTTATTCCACAGCCAATTATCCTCATAACTTGAGTAATAAATTCTGGTATGTTGGAAAGCGTATCATAATCAATGCATTGCATGATTTTACTAACTTGTTATATCATAGACCTGTGTTGGCTATAACAAATTAAATAAACCCTTTGAAGCGATACTCGACCATCTCATTTCAACTGTCCGAACTGCATGTCGTTGTTCTGTGTTCCAAACTGACGGCTCAAGCAGAACTGAGCATGGCTGTATTTTTTTTTTTTTTTTTTTTTTTTTTGTAAACAACAGGAAAAATGTTTGCTCTTTTTGTCAATAGGAAGTGGATCAGAAATGCGAAACCCTGCATTTTCAGAGAAATTATATTTTGAAAAGTTTCTAGAAACTGATGACGTCTACTCCTGGAGAATAGGTTTCGGACTGCTGCACACTTCTTAAATAGACCTCCAAAAATCAGAACGATCCGTGGATTAGGACAATTACACAAATCTCACAGAAGTCCTTGGAGCTGTATCATATAAAGTTTTTATATATTTTGCCATGAATGTGTGTGCTAGTGTGAGTTCATTAATTTACAGATGTCCTAAATGCATCGTTTAAGGTGGTTCCACCTAAAATCTCTGCCTTATGTTTGTAAAACTTCTTTTCATATTTTCTTCGAAAATAATGTACTCCCAAGGATGAAAATTTGCATATCGATAAAACTAACTTTAAGTTATAGCCTGGGATATTTAAATACTTGCTAAAACATAATCATAATTATATTAAAAATCAATCAGTTTCTTTGAGTAATGTTCAGACCTGTTAATAGATGGCGCGACCTGTGCATTGATGACGTCAGTAGACAAACACATGTTGGATTGCTTAATTATGGTTATGTTTTAGCCAGAATCCAACATAACAGAGATTTTAGGTAGAACCACCTTAACGAAACTTGTTAAGTAAGCGTGTATATATTGTACATATGTGGCCGTGTTTTGTTTAGTGATTTTAACTTAGCCATCTATGAATTTCGCAGGTCTGATGACCAAAGAAGAAAGAAGAGTTTTTGATGAAATTCCTGTCTCCCATGGGAAATGGTGGGTACCCGCTCAGTGGTTCTCTTCGCTAGCAGCTAGAGCAAGGAAAGAAGGGCGTATTAAGGATGATGTCTTACTAAACGCCCTTTTAGATGTAAGTAAAACAGAACTTCATCTTCTTAGTGTTATAAAAACATGATAATAACTTAAAAATGTGGTTTAAAGTTCTTGTTTGAATTTTCGGAAAAATCATTTTGACTATGAGGGGCGAAGTGCATGTATTGAGTCATGTGGTTTTACTCCAGAAGGGCCAGATGAGAGGTCAGTGAGCCGGGCGGATGATGAGTGAAATAAGCGGGCATCTCTAGCTGCCGATCCAAAGACCTATTCAGCTGACTCAACAGGTAACTCCAATGCAGGTAAACGTTCTGACAGATGATTAATGCGGTAAGAAATGTAGCCAATTGCCAATTATTTTTCACACGCTCTGTATTGTTAGGATTCTTATTTGGCGGTGGTTGTTTGGATATGATGTTCGTTTCTTACTCGAAGCACCGCGTTCTCTGCTCGTCCGACGAGTCGTGGATTTAATCATTTCTATTATATAACCTTTCCAGAAGTTTTAACCATAAATTAGAAATGGCGCTTATGGTGTCTTTAAACAACAAAGATACAAACAAAAGGTAATCGTCTTTAGCAAACCCGTTGAGACTGAAATACTTTTGCATAAAAATATGAATGTAGTAAATAGTAACACTGTACTGGTGATTCGATTTATTGGCGTAGGAAGTAGACACATTAGCGTTTCCAAGGTTTCCCACATCGACCAGATGGATTTTTCAAGGAAGTTAGTAGTTTCTGTCTAATTTCCTTGAAAAAGCCATCGGGTCGATGTGGGAAAGCTTGGAAACGCAAATGTGTCAACTTCCTACGCCAATAAATCAGATCACTAGTACAGTGTTACTATTTACTACTTAATTGGTGTACTGTTACTCGTTATCAATATGAATGTATATAATGCTGTAAGAAAACTGTTAAAGAAAGAAAACCTAACAGTTCGTGATTACGCTGATGTTCTATTATTCTATCTGTTCTTATTTCTCGCAATTCATAACCTGTGTATCCCACTTTACTACATCCTAAATGTAGAAATATATGTTTTATTGCTTGCTAAACGCATAGTGATTATTGCATATCTTTTTTTCTTTTTTAAGCTTTCCAACCGTAGGTTGAAGAAGCGTATATGCTCCAGCTTTGTCTGTCCGCACGATAACTCACGTGAAAATGGTTCGATTTCGACGATATTGTAGTATGTGGTAGGGGACCACCTGGGGACGAAACCTATTGAAAATGGGCGAAACAGGGTCAAAGGTCAGGACATAGGAGCGGGATCCATTCCATTGCTTTTATGCGTCATAACTTGCGTAAACATTGTTCGATTTCGATGAAATTCTAGTATGTGGTAGGGAACCACCTGGGGGAAAAACCCTATTTAAAATGGATGAAATAGGGTGAAAGGTCAGGACATAGGAGCTGGATCCATTTCATTGCCTTTATGCGTCATAATTTGTGTAAAACTGCTTCTGTTGCGACACAACTTTAGTATGTTATTCCTGATGTATGCTGAACCGGTTCTGTTAAATATCATCGAAATCGGGTCAACGGTCAGGACACAGGCGCGAGATATATTCCACAGCCATTATCCACATAACTTGAGTAATAATTTCTGGAAAGCGTATCATAATCAATGCATTGCATGATTTTACTAACTTTTTTTCCCAGTGCTAAAACGTTGTTCAAGTGTATACAAATGTGTTTCATATAAAACTAGGCTGATTTAAGTACCTTTGTCAATGCATTTTTCTGCATTTTGTCGTGATTTTTACGCGATATGGTGTTTTTTCAGGTTTTCCCGTAATTTTAAGGCATTTTTTAATTATTTTTCCAGTCATTAAGTTTGCATATTTTGGTATGTTTTAATAAAAAAGGCATTTTTGGATGAATTTCCCTGAAAGCCAGAAGCAACACTGAGAAAATTGGGGCGGAAGGATTGCTCGTCTTTAGAATATCTGTAAACGCCTCGTAGCAAACTACGTAGCCATGATGGCAAGGTTCGGGGTATGGTACATTTTTATGACTTGTTTTCTTTTATAAGGCGTATTTTTCGTATTTTTATTAACAAAAAAACTCAGTTTGCCACAGCAACTGTAATAAGTAAAATTGTATTTTAAAGGGTGTTTTTTGTAGTGTGTGATAGGGCATATACACTATCTGCCAACAAGTAATTGGACACCCCTGCAATCGACGATATCTGCGGTCCTGATACACGTCACGGACGCCGACGTTAAATATCGTGTGGGAAACAACAACGCAACCAGTCGCATGCAAGATGCAACGCAGTTCGGAGCTCTCTGATTTTGAGAAAGGTGTAATCGTCGGGTATCCCAAAAATGGCCGATCCATACGTGACATATCCAGCGAGTTGAAGTACCCAAAATCGACAGTGGCCTACGTGATTGGCAAGTGGAAGATGAGAGGTGACTGTCGGAATGTGCCCCGACTCGGCAGACCCACAAAACTGGGAGTTAGAGACCGACGGGTGCTGGCCAGAGAAATTCGGAAGAACCGCACCAAATCGATGGGCCACATCCGCGAGGAGTTTCAACAGGCATCCGGGAGTGTTCTTTCAATGAATACCATCCGTAAGGAAGCCCATCTGCTCGGTTATCGTGGACGTGCTGCCGCCCACAAGCCTTTGACCACCAAGCCCAATAGCGCTGCTCGGCTAACGTGGTGCATAGAACGTCGACAGTGGACCTTTGAACAGTGGGAACAGGTTCTCTGGAGCGACGAATCAACGTTCACCCTCTACTGTTCGGATGGCAGGGTCTGTGTTTGGCGTCTGCCTGGAGAACGCCTCCTGCCGGAATGTATTGTGCCAACTGTGAAGTTCTACGGCGGTGGAATTATACTATGGGAGTGTTTCTCCTGGTATGGCACGGGACTCTTGGTCGCACTTCCTCGTAGACTCAACGCCGAGACCTACTGCACCATTTTGGATGACCATGCGCTTCCTACGTCGTGGCAGTTTTACCCATGTTACTTTCAGGATGACAATGCCACCTGTCATGTTGCGAGGTCTACCATGGCTTGGTATGGTGACAATGGGGTTAATCGAATGGACTGGCCTGCGCAGAGCCCAGACCTTAACCCTATCGAGCACCTCTGGGACGAGTTGGAGCGTCGACTTAAGGGGTGCCCCCACCGTCCGAAATCGGTGAAAGAACTGACCTGTCTTCTCCAAGCCGAGTGGAAGAAAATACCGCTAGCCGTCGTACAACGCCTGGTTGAGAGTATGCCCCGGAGGGTCGCAGCTGTAATCGCCGCTCGTGGAGGCTGCACCAACTATTGAAGGTGAATAAACTTCGTTTTCCTTTGCTATCACAGGTGTCCAATTACTTGTTGCTAGATAGTGTATTTGGGCAATAAATGTTTAGTTTGCCACAGGAATTGTAAAACAGTTAAGTTGTATTTCCTGTGTATTCTTTATTTTGTTCTATGGGTCATGTGTTGGTGTGTAAAATAAAGAATTCAGTAGACACAATAACAATCAAATGAAATAGTATAACTATATTAATGATCCGAATTTCTTGGCGTAGAATAGGAATCAAAGTTTCCAAGCTTTCGCACATCATCCAGATGGCTTTCTCAAGGAAGGTAGACAGACAGCAGACTGCAAACTGGATGATAAAACGCTTCAACAATTTGAACGCGGTGACTTGACTTGACAATAAACGAAGAGATGCAAATGTAAATATACAATTAAAGACACGATGCATCATGTTCGTTTGGCACGCGGAATCCTTGGAGGAAAACAATAGGCATTTACTATTTGAAGAATTGGTTCCAAATTTGTGGTAACTCTAGTGAAACGCTGTCATTGCAGGACGCATTGTTGGTAATGATCTCCAAAGTTTCTCGAATGGCAGTGGATTTAGGAATGGAATAGGAAGCTAATTTCTTTATGTCATCTCTACTCATAAATCTACTGTAATTCGGGAAACTTTGGAGTTCATTACCTACAATGAGGCCTGCAATGACAGCGTCTCGCTAGAGTTATCACGGATTTGAAACCAATTCTTCAAATAGTGAATGCCTATTGTTTTACTCCAAGGATTCCGCGTGCCAAACGAACATGATACCTCGTGTCTTTTAAATTTGCATATCTTCGTTTATTGTCAAGTCTAGTTAAAATTATTGAAGCGTTCTATTATTCAGTTTGCAGTCTGCTGTCTGTCTACCTTCCTTGAGAAAGCCATCTGGTTGATGTGCGAAAGCTTGGAAACTTTGATTCCTATTCTACGCCAAGAAATTCGGATCATTAGTATGGTTATACTATTTCGAGTATAGTTAATGTATAGTTCCTATTAATTAATTAATAACAATCAACTGATTAAATTATATTTTTTGGTCTTTTTGTTCTGTTTCATCCATACCTCTTTTTCTTTTTTTAATGAATTAGTTTAGCAAGGAAATAAAAAAATTGTGCATTTGTAAGCTAATTTTTGTGTTTTATACGGCATTTTGATTTAGTTTTTTGGGTCATAAATGCATTTTTATAGGGCATTTTTTAGCAATCTTTAGGTCATAAAAATCCTAGCCCTAGTGATCACAAACGAAAGTTAGGGTTTTAAATATTTCTTATGGAAGAACTACTACAAATACAACATAAGCAAATCTAGCATATTTTGAGAGAACAATTTTGATAATTTTCATGTACCGCAAAAGATTGATGCTTAATCTTGACATCACGGATCGTGCCTTGCATATGTGCTTGCCACTCAGTAGGCTTCAAGAATAGGGCACAGCCCCCCACACAATTTGTTTTCACCAATCTAAATATTTTCACTCACGCCCCTTACAATTTTTACACCAATTTAAATATTTTTTAAAAACCTCTAAGTTGAAGGGTTTCTAAATCTCAATTTAATGTCAGTATTTCCCGTTCACACTTAATCTTTGAGATAATAATCGTGGAAATGAAAAATGATAGAAATGCTTTATATGCTAGCAGGTCGCCAGTAAGGACTGCGGGTTTGCGTACGTTTTATCAACCATTTTCGACGGTTGCTCCCCCCCCCCCATCTTGAAGAAAATTCTGGATTCCTATATTATTCCAGTTCATTGCTTACATTTGCTACTGCATGTCTATGTCAGCAAACGCCATGATTCAAGATACGCTTCGCATAAGCACATTTGCTGTTGAAGTTATCGATGATGTATAAATTTGCTCTCGTCTTACCTCAAAGTCTGATGGAGTCGGTAACGTAAATAGCCAACTTTAAAAATTCACGCCAATACTCTTCCTCCTTACAGCAGCACCCTGGAAGCGTGAAAAACTGCAATACCTTTCTTTAGAACTATCAATTCGGTACACCTAATTTCACATTCTGTTTTGGATTCCCATAGATTTCATACAAAACCGATTTTCAGAACTATCGATTCGGTACAGCTAATTTTACATTCTGTTTTGGATTCCCATAGATTTCATACAAAACCTATTTTCAGAACTAACGATTCGGTACAGCTAATTTCACATTCTGTTTTGGATTCCCATAGATTTCATACAAAACCTTTTTTCAGAACTATCGATTCTGTGCAGCTAATTTCACATTCTGTTTTGGATTCCCAAAGATTTCATACAAAACCTTTTTTCAGAACTATCGATTCGGTACAGCTAATTTCACATTCTGTTTTGGATTCCCATAGATTTCATACAAAACCTTTTTACAGAACTATTGATTCGGTACAGCTAATTTCACATTCTGTTTTGGATTCCTATAGATTTCATACAAAACCTTTTTACAGAACTATTGATTCGGTACAGCTAATTTCACATTCTGTTTTGGATTCACATAGATTTCATATGAAAGACAAATTGGGCACTTCTCACTGTTATGTTCGATCACATATACGAGGCTTTTGCTTTATCCATTGCGAAGACATCTAATCTAATCCAGTCAAATTTGGTAAACCATGCATGGGTGTCTCCTGTTAGTTTTATCATCAACATGGGCTGGTAGAAGCTACCAAATCAGGCTGGGAATTTTTAGTGTTGCTGTCCACCATAAAGACACATGTATCTACGTAAGAAGACTTTATAAATTCCCTCATGGGAAAAAATTCTGTTAGATCTTCGACAGCTGATGAAATATCCATTGTAAAACGAATTCATTCCTGAAGCAATTTTAACAACAATTTAACGGGGAAAGGATTTTGAAAATCCTCTCATTACTGGATGAATTGTAGCATAATACCACGCTCAAAATGGGGTATTGTGCCATATATTTATTTTCCTTTGAAAATTTTGGTTTTGAAAAAAAAATTAACACTAGGCTCTTGAAAAGACCCATTTCTAACTAAATCACCACGAAGATTATTCTGAAAATTGGAATTGTCACATGCTGCATAGCAGTTTTCCTAAACAGTTAATTTTCATATTTATTTGGCTACTAATCGCCTCCTGCGCAATGGTATACTTCCTTGAGTAGACTCCGTTTTTAAGTCTAACCTATTATTTTGACTTATAAACCAGTAACGGTAAATAGTTAAGATAGATGTGGGTTGAACACGGATTTCAGAGCACTTCTGCGAGAGAATCGCTCTGTGTGATCAGTGTCAGTCTGTGGGAATGGGAATGTTGGGTTGTCACGGTATAGGTACCAGTATCTCCTTCCAAATTGTGCCATAATCTCGAAATTACTCTATCGTCACTTCGTCACGAATTTTAGTTCTCCGTTGCCAATTTCCCAGATCCCAACCTCAGATCTTGCTGTCACCTGGATGAAAGCTCAGAATTCTATCGCCTCCCCCTAAAGCAGTAGATGTTCACTGACTACACTGGCATGGTCGCCTTCCAACGCTCATCACATTACATCGTTTTGGGAACCTTGCTAGACCAGACTGCTTCTACTGTTTAATGCCAGCCAACATCCGTCACATTTACTCAATTGCTGCCTGATATTACAGCATCTCTTCTCTCTCATGTTCAGTCTCTCCAGCAAAATCTGCCATTCGTCTCACACTATGCACGGCTTTTTCTTTCTCCATACCCATCCTCCAACTACAGCCAGCCACAATAAAGTGTGTGCTTTTTTGTTCATTCAAACAAAGTTTTCAATATATCTATTTAATTTAAATAATATCACCGCTAACCCTCCAGCATCCTACATTATTGCAAGACGCAAACTCTATAAAATGTCTAAACTACAGTATCTACAATGAAGTGCAATTGAATTAGAGATACCTGTCCAGTAACGTGTAGCAACACCTTTCGTCCTGATGACGGCGGCGATACGTCTCGGCATGGACTCGACAAGACACCGGAAGCGTTGGGAATCCATACGGATCCACGACCCCTGAACAAGGTCCCACAGTTCACAAAGATTTGATGGAGGGGATCAGAGCCTAGAACATCTCTCTCGATGGCATCCCAGAAGTGCTCGATGGGATTGAGGTCAGGTGACCTAGGTGGCCAAGGAAGCGAGGTCACGTCGGTGGAGTGTTCATCCAACCATTCGGATACAATTCGGGAGCGATGGCACGTTGCATTGTCTTGTTGCAGGATGAGGTCCCCAGTGGGATGTTGAAGACGCACAAATGGGAGCAAATGGTCGTCCAGGACATGTCGGTAACGTTGACCTGTGAGGGACGATGTCACACGTACCAGGGGTCCCATTTCAGTCCACGTAAACAGTCCCCAGACGAGAATGCCACCCCCACCAGCTTGAAGAGTACCCTGCTGGCAAGAAGGATCCATCGCTTCATGTGGTTTGCGTCGTACTCGTATCCTGCCATCAGCATGTACCAACGTGAATCTCGACTCATCAGTCCAAGCAACATTTTTTCACATGTCTAGGGTCCAGTGGTGATGTTTCCGCGCCCATGCTAATCTTTGCACCCTGTGATGTGCGGTCAGCAGCGGTACCCTCGTGGGACGACGGCTTGTGTACCCCATAGCGAGGAGATGGTTCTGGATGCTGTGGCTGCTTACACGTTTTTGCGAGCTAGCCGACGATGACCCCGCTCATTCACACGCTGTTGTCCACGGCAGTTGGCCCTTGCAGGGATGGTTTTACCGGATTCGATGTACTCACGGTGCACCCATGACACAGTGGCTCGTGAAAATCCCAGTGCCTGCACGACCTCCAAGATGGAGTGACCCATTCGTCGGGCCCCACAATTTTCCCACGATCAAATGCACTTTGATCCTTCGTCTTACCCATACTGCGTCCGACTCTTACTGATTCTCGTCGCATCACTCATTATATTGTCGGATCGCTGCATACGTCATGTCGTTTCCGTTTACAGGGCAGCCCACAGCGCCACATTTGCATAACGCCAGCTGTCTCTAATTCAATTGCTCTTCAGTGTATATGTTCGGTGCTTTAAACAGAACTCAATCAAGCACTTACATCAGGGAAAAGCTCTGATTTCTACAAGAAATGGACACCTTATGAACATCGGTTTCAGGACATTCTAAACAGGATTGTTTGTTTTCTAACTTTTTTTCTCACCATAACAATGTTTCTAAAAATCGTCTTTTGCTTTACTGCTCTATTTTTTTGTTCGTTGAACTCCCGAATTTTTAGAACTTCGTGAACTTATGTTTCATTTAAAAACTGAACTCTCGTATAATTTTCAAATTTGGAACTTTTCGATTTCTGCACGCCAACAGGCGTTAGTTGTATTTTGTTATTTTGTTTATTGTTGTTATATTGTGTTTTGTTATTTTTTTCATTTGTTTTATGTATGTACTATTTCTTGGTTAATAAAGTAATGTTTGAACTCCTTCAAAATTGCAAAAGGAAGAAAGGGTATATCAGTGACTCTGGGCTGCAATTCCAACTACCTATGTCAAACTGTATAGTAAGCTTTAGTTTAATTATTTCATAACTGCATGCTTGGTCTGGATACATTTCTCTCAAGTAAGAACAGAGAATTTTGTAACGACAAAGGAAACGCCCTAACATACTGAGATATACAGTAGATAGAAGGAAACTTTTTTGTTTAAGGAAATAATTCTTCAGGCAGAATTGAAGTTCAGGATTGTTATTCATAAGTACGACAATAAATTTCGGCAGTTCCTAAAATTCCAGGCAAAAAAGAATGCGATAGAAAGTGGGCCATTTCCAGTGATATAGAAAAGCCTTAGCGCGGCGTTAAGGCACTTTTTTTAGGCTTAGCCTCGCTAAGGCACTGTATTTCTAGGCTTAGCCTCACTGAGGCACTGTTTTTTTAGGCTTAACCTTGCTGAGGCACTGTTTTTCTAGGCTTAGCCTCGATAAGGCACTGTTATTCTAGGCTTAGCCTCGCTGAGGCACTTTTTTTAGGCTTATCCTCGCTAAGGCACTGTTTTTCTAGGCTCTAGGCTTATCCTCGCTGAGGCACTGTTTTTCTAGGCTTAGCCTCGCTGGGGCACTGTTTTTCTAGACTTAGCCTCGCTGAGGCACTGGTGTTCTAGGCTTAGCCTCGCTGAGGCACTGTTTTTCTAGGTTTAGCCTCGCTAAGGCACTGTTTATCTATGCTTAGCCTCGCTAAGGCACTTTTTATGCTTATATGGTAAGAGAAGACGGAAGAGAATATTTTTTAGATGGCCATGCAGGCATAAATAGAGATCGAATAGTTTTATATGTGGGCAGTGGGCAAATTCGTATATTAAACGAATGTTCGTATTACAGCATGTGGCTAAACAGTCGGTTCACGCATTAGGGTGTTTTGGGAATAAAAAAGTTCCAGAGTAAAGGAAATGATGGTAATTCCTTTGTCAAGACCGCAATTCTCAAATTGACTTTATATTATAGAACAATGAAGGAAGAAATATTCTTCATACTACATGGGAAATCGATAGAATTTGTTTTTCCCACTTACTGGTCATCCGGATTCCTAAGCTAAGTTTGCTTAGTCTCAATTGCTTGGAACTTCACTGTCCTGGTGTGTAACGGTTAGCATACTCGAACGGTAATCGGTGGGTGTACGTTTGATTCCCGCTCCAGGGCGATGAAAAGTTTTCTGAGAGGTGTTACATGGATGATCAATAAGTGCTACAAGCAAATTCAAAATTTATATTCTGTTTGCTTTGACTTTATAGAAGCTGGCTTCTCCATATGTTAAAATTTCGCCCATTGGAGGAAAATCAACAGAGTGAAATTAAGAAAATCAGCATCGCAAGTGTTTTACGACTGTAACAGCCATTTCTGCCTAAGTCGCTACGGGTAACTATAAAAGTAATCTCCTGAGCCCGTCCCTATGTTCTTTACGGGTAACACCGGTGTACTGTTGGTCAGAGGCGCTGGCTTCTGTCTAATTCCTGGAGCTGGTCCCAAACCCGAGCCCTGGATGAAGCGTGGCCGGGGAGTCCACCCTTCGGGGTTGACCCGTCTTCCCTTCCTGGAACTAGAGCCTCAAATCGGGGACGGGTATGGCACTAGCTGCTCACGGTAATTGTGAAACTCCGAAAAAAAAAAGACATCTTTACTGCCACTTCAAAACCTAGGAAAAGCGGCCTGTAAATCACACACATGTTCAATGTGTCTAAGTCATATTATTCACACTGAATATTTGAAATCGTTTTGAATGACGTTCACCGCTGCTTCATTTCTAGCGTCTGAAGGAATGAAAACAAAAAAAAAATTATATTAGCATGTGACTGCCACGAAATAAGCTTTGGTCTTAAATCGCCTAAAACAGGCAATTTTAATAAATATAAATTATATAATAAAAATTTAATTAAGCTTGCTAAATGATTAAAGCAGCAAGTCAAACTTTAATAAGTTTTTGAGACTTTTGAAGGCATCTTTCAGGGTTGTTTATACCTAATCCATTCACCGCTTTTCTTAGAACTACATCACTGGCCAATTCTCGGTAGTCCAATTCGCCCCTAATCGTCAACCTTTGTTCTGTTCCTAGGTTATTCAGAGATTTTGTATTATCGAGAGAAAGAGCCGGGAGTGTTCTTGGATGAGAGCCATCAATCTTCATCTAAATAATGATCGTTATAATGTGCTGCCACCTATCGGTCTTCTGTGGAAACTTTACGTAAAAAAAGTAATGAGTGAATGCCTTGGTACAGGTGGTAGACGTGAAATTTCTTTATGTCATTGCCTTCATTTGTAACTATTATACGCATAGGCTTCGACTTTAAAACTTATTGGGGGTTCCGAAAATTTTTAATCGAAGTGCCCATGAATTTTTCAAAGTATTTAAGTCTAATTTAAATTCCATTCAGTCAGATTATCTGTCACAATAAGATACCTGAAATGCTAAAATGAAGCAAACTATAGTTAATTACAGAATTTTTTTCTCTCTAGATAATTCTTTATTTCATTTATTTAGATTTTGTACGCTAGATAATTATTTATTTCATTTTAAGGTTGTTGCTTTTTTGCCAATTTTAAAAATGCCAACAATTTTTTTCTTCAAATTATTGAGTTAAAATAGGAATTTAGAAGGGAGAGAACATGGCATCAGCCGCATGCCCTGCGTTTTCCGTGGGTTCCACTTCGCATCAGCTGTGTATGCCCAGTATGCCCAACTTGGGATACTTCTGTGTACTTTTCTATGGGGAAATTGTTGGCTTTGAAGAGGTTTCAGAGGAACTTGTGCAGCATGTACAGTCAGGAAAAAATGAGACCGAAATATAAATGTACATAACTAAAAATTGGCAAAAAGTTACAGAAATACTGTTTAGTATTTTCTAAAAAAATTAAACAAAATTATGCTTCGTCGAGCGGAAGTTCATATTGCTTGTTAACCAATCACGGCCTTGCTAAAGCTGTGGGAGCCTTGTTGACCTTCAGGGAGTGCTGCAGAGAGTAAGAGACGGCCGCTATCAACGTGTGCTCCAGCAGAGGTCTTCAGGAAGTGACGTCACGTCCCAGAACCCTCCCCACCCGGAGGGCACAAAAAACCAGATGATCAGAATTGGCTTCACCAGCGGCTGCTGATACCATCTCCTCTCTCTTCTAACCTCCTTGGTCCCCGACTGTCCGAAGATAGGGTGGGTCAACTGACTATACAACATATTTCCGCTTTATCACTATGACGTCGAATAGGTTCTCGTCTCCGAATGTAGAGCTAAACTTTTGTATTTTGTGGGAACCCAGGCAAACCGAAGAATTTTCTTTTATAAAGGAGACAGTTTTAAATGCTCTTAAACAACGGTACTTGTGGTATTGTCTGTCGCGTCAAATTTGATGATCACGAACAAACAATAATTTTTTTTTGAGGCACAATAAACAGTCTGAGAGGTAAATTTCTATACACATTTTCAATAAATAGTAAATGGGGAATGAATAATAAAAAACTTGAAGAATTGATAACGAAAAACAAAATTTATGCATATATGCGTACGTGTATTTTTCCCACGAAATACTCGCAAAAACTATTAGGGGTTCGAGTTACCCACAACAAAATCATTGGGAGTTCAAAAAATGTTCTCGAACCCACGAAGTCGGGCCTATGATTATGAGTGAGTGGTTTCTAGAATTTTTCAGTTTTTAAAGATGATTGGTACCTCAAGGTATTAAAAATAACGTTTCTGTTTCAATCTTAGTGGGCATTTTTTTAGATATGGTTGAAGATCACCGCGTCCTGCTGCATAAGTTTTAAGCTCCAGGTTGTAATATCCTTGAAGTACACACTGAAGTTAAAAAACTCATATAAATAACATTCATGCTATTAATCATTGCGTGTCTGGAAATTATAAACCACACTTTTTGCACACTGTAGGTAACAAAATGAGCATTTCAAAATATGAAATTTTAATTCTTTTCAAAGCTTAGTGCAAACCAGTGAAAGTATAGTAATGCAAATCGCTCATTGATTTATTGAAGTTTTCCTTGTTTTAGTGGTTAATGGTTCATAATTCTAAATTTCAGGTTGTCTATTTTTTATTTTACAAAGTTGTATTTTCTGTTTCTGTCTTTCGAAGGTGCCACTGATTTAAACAACGTTGTGTTTCTAGTTCGTTTGCTTATAATTGGCTCAGAAATCTTTCCACTAAAATTCGCTTGACTAATTTACCGATTTCAGCTGGATAAGATTTCTGTTTCATGCTAAAGTCATGCGGTGTTATTCCTGTACTTCATTCACAAGCTAATTTGCTACGTTGTGTATTCCAACTAAGGCGAGAAAAAAAAAAAAACAGTTTTCATACGTCTTTTCCGTTAGGGATTTCTCAATAAACCCAATTGCCTATTATTAGCAAATAGAAATCATTACATGAAACTTAAATCTGGGTGGATGATAAACTGTTGAGCAATTAGACTCGTACCTCTAAGCACATTTTACATTCCCTGGAGCTTTCAAGAATACTTTTAATCCCATTAAAATCAAAAAATGTTTTACACTTTGTATTTCGCGTTCAGTTGGACAGTGATAATCATACATGCGCGTGCTTTGTGTGGATATGTCTTCGAATTAATCTGTTATGTGTGTTTCTGTTATTACTTTTTTTATGTGCTTCCATATTTGTCTATTTTGATGGACTTCAACTTTAGCTTCAGTACATGATCATGTGCCGTCTTTTGAAAAATGAAGTTCAAGAATACATGTGATAAATGCAATAAAAAACCATGCTAATCAAATACAGTAAAACTCACATATAACGAGGTGCTCGGGACGGACGGAAATCCTTGCTAAATCTGTTTAGGGGTGAAAATATTTCACCATGTAAAAATCTGCATACGTGATAATATGTATATCATCATCATCATCATCATTGTCAACCATTATCAATCCACTGCTGGACGAAGGTCTCCCCAAGTTTCCTCCACAACGGTCTGTCTTGTGCCAGTCTCCTCCATGTCACCCCTGCATACTTTCGAATTTCATCCACCCATCTCCCATGTGGTCTTCTTCTGGGTCTTTTCCTGTCCCTTGGAATCCAATCTAAAAATTTCGGCTGTCCATCGATGATCTGTCCTTCTGGCAGTATGTCCAGCCCATTGCAATTTCAGGGATTTAACTCTGATCATGATGTCTTCCACTCTTGTCATTTTTCGGATCCACGAGTTCCTCTTCTTATCTCTCCTGGTTACACCAAGCATGCACCTCTCCATGCTTCTTTGAGTTGTCTGCAGCCTTTGTATGTCTCTTTTAGTTAAGGTCCACGTCTCTGCACCATACGTAAGCACTGGAAGGATGCATTGATCAAACACTTTTCTTTTAAGACATAATGGCATATTGCTCTTGAAAATTATGCTGTTTCTTCCAAAAGCTCTCCAGGCAAGTTTTGTACGCCGATTAATTTCTTCATCAATGTGACCCTCACTTGATATCTGTTGTCCCAGATAAACGTATGTGTCTGTTATCTCCAGCTTTTCTCCATCAATCGATAAATCTTCATTTCTTGTAAAAGCATTGAACATCACTTTTGTCTTCTGAAAGTTCATTTTTAATCCCACTTCTTTACTCTTGTCAGCAAGTTCCTGGATCATACTCTGCAGCTCTGATGGGGTAGTTGCAAAAATGACTACGTCATCAGCAAAACGAAGGTGGGTTAGATAATCTCCATTAATCTTTATCCCCGTGTTTTCCCAGCTCAGCGACTGAAAAACACCCTCCAATGTGGCATTAAAGAGCTTCGGAGATATGGTGTCACCTTGTCTCACTCCCTTTCCAATTTTTACGTGTGTTGTATTTTCAAACAGCCTAATCTTTGCACTTGCATTTTCATAGATGTTATTAATAATATTAATGTATGCATCTTCAATACCGCAGGTTTTCAGAGCCATTGTAACTGCTGATGGTTTCACCGAATCAAAGGCTTTTTCATAATCGATAAAAGCCATGCACAATGGAAGTTCATATTCCCTCGCTCTTTCAATTAGTTCTCTCAGCACGTGGATATGATCTATTGTGCTGTAGCCACTCCTAAATCCAGCTTGTTCTCTCGGTTGAGCCATGTCTAGTGCTACCTTCAAGCGGTGTGAAAGAACTTTAGTGAAGATTTTATAAACTACTGATAGGAGGCTGATAGGTCTGTAGTTTCCGAGATCCTCAATGTCACCTTTCTTATGTAGCAGGATCATTGTAGCGGGGTTCCAATCCTCAGGAATCTTTCCTTCATTAAGGCATCGAGTGAAAATTTGGGCGAGTACTGTTTCGATTTCTCCACTTGCTTCTTGTATGATGTCTACAGTAATTCCATCTTCTCCTGAGCTTTTCCTCGCTTCATGTTCTTGATTGCATGTGCAACTTCTGCTGGAAGGACTGGAGGAACTCTGGTACTGGTATCTTTCATGATGTCTGGAGTGCATATATCATCCCTTTCATATAATTTGGAGTAGAAATCTTTCACTCTTGTCAAGATTTCGCCTCTATTTCTTGTTACAGAACCATCTTCTTTTCTCAGTGCCATAATCTGTTTTCTTCCCTTACTGAGATGTCCCTTTGCTATCTTTAGGCTTTGGTTGTTTTCAATTGCTTTCCTCACTAGTTCACAGTTGAATTTCCTTACGTCTTCAGTGATACTTTTTCTTACTGTCTTGCATAGCTCTATATATTCCACTTTGGAAGTCACATCTTCTTTATTTGTCCTCATCTCTCTTCTTTTTGCATCAACATTTTGGTTTTTCCTGATAATTTGTTCACATGCAACTTGTTCTTAGACCCAGCTAATTTTGTTGCTGTTTCCATAAGAGCTTTGGTTATTTTTCTGTTAACTTCAGAGATGTCCACTTCTTCCGATGTTAGGCCTTCTAAAGCAGAGAACCTGTTCTTCAGTTCTAACTTGAAGGTATTATGGTGTTTTTTAAGGTTGGTTATGTCAATAGATTTTGTTTGTCTTATGAGCTTGCCACGTTCAAGTTTGGTGTTGAGGTGCATCTTACATCTCACCAATCTATGGTCACTACCTGTGTTGAACTTGTTTAGCACACTGCAGTCTTCTATGACGAATTTTTTGTTACACATAATAAAATCAATTTCACTTGTCGTCCCATTTGGATGTCTCCATGTCCATTTCCTGTGTGGCTTTTTCTTGAAGAAGGAGTTCAAGATGAAAAACCCTTCTGCCTCTGCAAACTCAACGAGTATTTCCACGCTGGTTTCTGTTGCCATGACCGAATTTACCTACTGAAGTTTCATTCTGTTGCCGTTGCCCTATTTTTGCATTGAAATCTCCCATAATTATTTTCAAGTGCTGCTTACCTTTATTATTTAGATGACAAATTTCCTCATAAAATTCTTCAATTTCTTCTTCAGGATGACTTGTGGTGGGTGCATAAGTTTGAATAATCTGAGCCTGGTATCTTTTCGAGAGTTGGATAACAAGTCGTGCAGCTCTGTCAGAGGAACTTTCAACTTCTACAACTTTATCCTTCAGTTTCTTGTTTATTATAAATCCAACACCACTAGTTCTGCCAGTATCTGTCCCACGATAGTAGAAGAGATGTCCACTTTTCAGTTCGATGAGATCTTCTCCTTTCTCCTTACCTCACTTAGCCCCACGATGTCCCACTTGATCCTTTGTAGTTCCTCTTCCAATTCAAGAAGCCTTGAATCAGAAGATAGGGAGCGTCCATTGTAAGTAGCCAAGGTCAGCATCAGATGGCAGCCTAGTCCGGTCCTCCGGGGATTCTTAGCACCCTCTGCCTTCATGTCGCACTGGCCGCTGCCTTGGCCAGGTACATTCCAGCTGCCGGAGACTGAGGGCCAAGATTTAAGTTGTGGAATCATTTTGGAGGGGTTTGGCCATAACTCACCACGCTGGCCAAGCGGGTTGGTGAGTGTGGGATAGAATTTCCTCTGATCCCGATGGTATAGTTATACCGCTATGGGCGGTCGTCAGAGCCCCTTTAGTGGGAACAGGATGCACCACGAGAAGGCGGGGTTGACATTTGTCAAGGAGAGGCTATGATGTTACGCATCACCTGACCTACATCCCAATATATACATGAAAATATGTATATTTTCATGTATATATTGGTATATTTTCATGTATATATTGGTATATTTTCATGTATATATTTTATATACATGAAAATATGTATATATACTACAGTATATCATCAAAAGTATTCAGACACTACAATGGTTTAAGGCAAATGGCTTTATTACCGCAATTAGTAGTTAGTCGATCCACATTTTGCTTGTACGACAGAGGCAACACGTCGTTCGAGGCAAACTATGAACCATATTCCGGTAGGTCTCAACAGGAGTGGTTCGCCATTCGTTCTGCAAAGCTGCTACCAGACTGCATAGCTTAGACGGTCGTTGTGGCCTGTTTGGTATCCGTCGCTCAAATTCATCGCAAAGGTATGTAACGTATACTCTATATTCACTTTCCTTTTGATTTTACTATCTCTGGTTATTTCATTTTCCTATGTAAATTATCTTCCTACTGAACGGAATATTATTTCACCCGCTGAATGAGATCTGGCAATGAGTGTAAGTCATGACGTGGTGGTAGCTCGTATATAGGCGCGTTCATCGAGAAGTGCCAGTTGTGTTGTTGCGTTGGTGTGTTGCGTTGTAGTTGTGTTGGAGTTGAGGGTGGTTGGTGGTGTGTTGCGTTGCGTTGCAGTGTGTTGTTATGTAGTAGTGATATATGAGTGCCTTAGTTGACCAGGAGTCATCATAATAAACAAGTTGTTCTGTAAGTTCAGTCTTTTTCAATTCTTAGTTTTGTCAGACCTCTGTCTGGCTGTTAGGTTTATGACTTTGATTACTTAATATAAATAACCAGCGTTGAGACTTTGTTTAAGTTCATAATTAACGAGTAACAACACCCTTTTGGGAATTCATTATTTTGAAGCGTAGAGCATTATTCATTCATAATAATTAGCTTAGCAAAAAGATAAACAAAGCTAATTCATTATAGGTATTCTGTAGGATTAAGATCACGACTCTGAGCATGCCAGTCGAACAGTTCCAACTGATTTTCAAGAAACCACTCGTGCACTTCTTCCACTAGCACGCCAGGGTTTTTCAGAACTGTTGCAAGTTTTCGTCCTGTATGCCACTATTTTTATTCCAGGACGGTGCGCAGCACATTTTTTCTTTCTTGTTTACGCTTTTCAACCATAGGTTGAAGAACCGTATATGGTCCAGCTTTGTCCGTCTGTCTGTCTGTATGTGCGTCAGCACGATAACTCGCGTAAAAATGATTCGATTTCGATGAAATTTTAGGATGTGGTAGGGGACAAACTGGGGACGAACCCTATTGAAAATAGACAAAATGAGGTCAAAGGGCAGGGCATAGGAGCGGGATCCATTCCATTGCCCTTATGCGTCATAACTTATGTAAAAATGATTCGATTTCGATGAAATTTCTGTATGTGGTAGGGAACCACCTGAGGACAAACTATTGAAAATGGAAGAAGTGGGGTCGAAGGTCAGGACGTAAAAGCGGGATTCCTTCCATTGCCCTTATGCGTCATAACTTAACTAAAAATGGTTCGATTTCAATGAAATTTAAGTGTGTGGTAGGGGACAACCTGGAGACAAACCCTACGAAAATGGGAAAATGAGGTCAAAGGTCAGGACATAGGAGCGGGGTCCATTCCATTGCCCTTATGCGCCATAACTTATGTACAAATGGTTCGATTTCAATGAAAATTTTCTATGTGGTAGGGTACTACCTGGGGACGAAACTATTTAAAATGGGTGAAATGGGGTCAAAGGTCAGGTCGTAGGAGCGGGATCCATTCCATTGCCCTTTTGCATCATAACCTGCGTAAAAATGGTTCGATTTCAATGACATTTTAGGATATGGTAGGGCACCACCTGGGGACGAACCCTATTAAAAATGGGTGAAATGGGGTCGAAGGTCAGGACATAAGAGCGGGATCCATTCCATCGTCCTTATGCGTCCTAACTTATGTAAAAATGGTTCCATTTCGATGAAATTTCTGTATGTGGTAGGGAACCACCTGAGGACAAGTTCTATTGAAAATGGAAGAAGTGGGGTCAAAGGTCAGGACATAAAAGCGGGATTCATTCCATTGCCCTTATGCGTCATAACGTAACTAAAAATGGTTGAATTTCAATGAAATTTTAGTATGTGGTAGGGGACAATCTGGGGACAAACCCTACGAAAATGGGAAAAATGAGGTCAAAGGTCAAGACATAGGAGCGGGATCCATTCCAATGCCCTTATGCGTCATAACTTATGTAAAAATGGTTTGATTTCGACGAACATTTCGTACGTGGTAGGGCACCACCTGGGGACGAACCCTATTAAAAATGGGCGAAATGGGGTCAAAGGTCAGGACATAGGAGCGGGATCCATTCTATCGCCCTTATGCGTTATAACTTACGTAAAGATGCTTCGATTCAGACAAAACTTTATCATGTTGTTCCGGAGGTATACTGAACCGGGTGTGTTGAATATCATCGAAATGGGATCAAAGGGCAGGGCACAGGAGCGAGATTTATTTCACAGCCATTATCCTCATAATTTGAATGCAAATGCTTATATTGCGACAAAACGTTAGTATGTTGCTCCGGAGGAATACAGAACCAATTCTGTTCAATACCATGGAAATAAGGTCAAAGGTCAGATTACAGGAGCGAGATTTATTCCACAGCCATTATCCTCATAACTTGAGTAATAGCTTGAGTAATTATTTCTGGTATGTTGGAAAGCATATCATAACAATGCATTGCATGATTTTACTAACTTGTTGAAATTATGTTCTGATTGCAACCAGTGGGGGCGGGTATTCAGCGATACTTATTTTTCTGTTCAGTCGGTATTTCTATTGGCTCATAACACGAAATCAAACGTTTTTGAGACAAATCCATTTATTTTAATATGTTCTCATTATGTTACATCATATTTGATTATGAAACTTACGTCGCCGTAGGTTTCATAATCAAAAGTCTAGTATCAAAAGTGATTTTGATCACCCTAAAAAAATAGGGTGTTTTACCCAGAAAGGCGAATTACGGAGAGTAATTGTATGCTCAAGTACTGGAGAAATTGGAATGGATCAGTTTCGAGAGTGTGACCATATTTTCGAGAAAAATTAGTCGTTATTTATGGCAAGATAATGCACTTGCACATTCTGTTCTTATATTGAATTGTACTACCCCAGTGATCAGTCATAAATTTGATTCATCTGGCTCACGCCAGTCGAGTCTTTTTTTTTTTTCGCTTTTCCTATGTGAGGACTCTGAGCATTAAAGACATCACAAGTAGAACTGATCTCCAGTTCCTTTGGATTCTTTCAGTGTTTGTATTGTACAAATAATGATATGCTGTTTTATTGTATCATGTGATATTGATACTTACTGTATTAAAGAAGGAAATGTACAACATACCTATTAGGTTTTCTGCTTTCCGAAGGTAATACGTTTGTGTATAGAACCCATTTTAAAACGTAAAATACGTTTTAAAATGTAGTTCAAGTGGTTAAATTTGCGGCTATTTTAGTAGCAAGCTGGAAAAAAATCTTGATTTACGAGATCAGTAATTCTGTTTTTGGAAATGGATTTTTTTTCTTCCAGGAAACAAATCACAGTATCATTCGTACGTCTGTGTAAGTTGATTAGGTTGAACATCGGTATCTTTGCTTATTTTACATGTACCATAATCTCTTGAAAACAATGGTTAGTTTGCATGATTTTTACATTAATGCCACGTTCTGTCATTGGTTATTGTGCATAATATTTTATTTGTTGTCCATAATTTTGGATTTTAATGTGATAAATAATCACACGCCATTTTTCAGATCTGATCAGAAATGAAACGAAAGATGTTCTCATTGGCCTTTACCTATTAATCACACGTATATGTAATGTGCGATTTAAGTAATCTGTTAACATCTTCATAAACTCAGGACTAGTATCTTTTTGTGAATGCTATTACTGAATTTATTTTTGTGTGATATTATTTTTGTGTGATAATACATGTAATTTTAATGGCATACATTACTTGTTATATATAAATTTTCTAAGTATTTCTGAAACGCCAATTTGTCGCGGCAATTTTCTTGTGTCTGATAATTTATGTTACATTTATGAATACTATTTCTATTTATCATTTATGTTGCTATTTTCTATTTCAGGAAATGCATACATTTCGCGGAAACTGTGGGATGTTATTTAGTTATGATTGGATAAGCATACCGTTGGTATACACACAGGTAAGTTTACAAAATTTCAGTGTGATCTTTTTCAGAATAATATGAAGCGTGTAATTGTACCTTCAATCCTTAGCCCGTGTGTAATAACAGAATAAAAACTAAATTTAAGGTTTTCACGTAAACAAGGTGTCACCGGGAATCACTTGGCACGTTGTTTTTTTTTTCCATCCTTATAGAATTCAGTGGAAGAGCCTATAAAGACTGCGAACTAAGTGGCTAGTAATTGCTACTATTCATCGGATATGTGGTAGTTAAGCAAATTTGTGCCGTTACTAACCAGAATAAAGTAACTTGTTCAGCAATTACAATGAAAATACGGAAAAATTTATTTTTGTTACCAACGGATTTCATTTATGCTTAAAGTATAGATAGAATATTCCAGTAGTGAAATATTGTTGTTCGTAAATCTTAAAATTCCTACGAGTTCGCGACAGGCCCCGTGGCCAGACGGAGAAGTTAGGAGGGGCGGCTAATGATTATGGCCGGGCAAAGTATATAAAAGAGGTCGGGCAAAGAATATAAAAGAGGTCGGGCAAAAGATATAAAAGAAGTCGGGCACTGACTGTGGGGCCAGTCGCTAGGACGGGCAAAAAGAAACGCAGATGGGCCGCCGCCCGGCCTGGTTCTCCCCTAGCAACTGCCTTGGTTCGTGGTGATTCGTGTAGCATACACACTGTATATACAGCTCACATATAGCAAAATTACAACCGTAAATGTGTCGGAAATTTAGTGAAAGACTAGGCCTTTTTTTTCCAGCTGTGTGATCCAATTGAATATGAAATAGATTAACGAAAGGACATACCTCACACGTGTTGGCAAGTGCAGTCTTGGGCCAAATTATCGTCACTTGCGGAAAATGATCTGTGCATGGAACAAACATAAAATGTTGCAACATACGAAAAAACTATTTGGTGTAAAATCTTTTCTTAGTCCCTAACAGAAGATTTTGTGCTAGGCAAATATTATCGTATATTAGTATGTGTTGCCAGAATCTACCATCAAGTGGCAACCTCACTTCATGAAACTGCATTATTTTACTCATTAATGAAGACATAAAACCTGGGACACCTTTTACTGTTCTCTCTTAGATTTTTGGAAGAATAGTTTAAATACGAGTGACTAGTGTTTGTGGTAACATAAAGCCGCGGATGGCTTAGTGGTTAGTGATTCAGACTATCGATGCAAGGTTTCCAGGTTCAAGCCTGAGCTGATCCTTCGGAGATGGTGTGATTTACTAACAATCGCTGAATATCCGCCGTGCATCGGACGAGCACGTTAAGTGACGGCCCCGAGGCTGGACCCACTGGTTAAATGGGTATCCTTTCCTATGTCCCCCATGAAATTCTCTTTGTGCAATATCGTACTTGTACGGTGGCGCCATCTACTGTTCTCTAATCTCACTACAAACTGTTCTGTCAAAGTCGTTAGATTTGCTCTCATTCCTTCCGTTTCTGTGTCCTGCCGAAAAGGCGATCTCGCTGTAGGTGGCTGGGACCTAAACTCTACTCACTGTGGAAGGAAGTCCTACAAGAAAATGACAAATGAACTTTAATCTTGTGGTAACATAACTATCAGTGATCTGCACTACTGCGGCAGTAGGGATGGGCTTGACAGTGGCTTTTCGGTAACGTTACAACCGTGACGTTCCAAAAAAGGTAACCGTGACAAGTAACGGTGACATAGTCACTCTTTGTGACAAGAACGAACAGCTGTATCTGTATGCTCAAATTAGTCACGTGCGAAATCACAATCCACGGGAACCTTTCATTAATCGTTACTCGGCCATCGGCAGTTCTCGTTCTCAGTTCTCAAGAGGATTCGTGTTTGTACTATTTCGGAGATTTCCACTGACTGACTAATTAGGCACTTGTATTCTTTATTTTTCAGAGGTATTTTAGTTACTTTTCATAGATCAGTAACGGAGAAACATTTAACATGAAATCTTTTAACTCCCAAAGAACAGATAGTAGTCAAGCTCGTGTATGAAATTTTTTCAAGTGGAAGATGAATGAATTATTATTAATAATTCATTTATTCTGTCTGTTGGTCTGTAAACAGACTTAAACACCAAAAAGATTGTTATTCGGGTTATTTTTTTAGCCAATAATTGTATTTTTCTGAAAATTTGTGTTCCAGCCCTAAAATAAAAATCTTGGTGCTCTAGAACTACACTGATCGGTGGTTTGGGTGCCAAATAGTATATATAAATGTCGCTTTAAATAAAAAACCCCAACACCGTCGGACAAATAGCTTTAAAAGTGAGATTACTGAGTGAGAAGCCGAGAAATTGAAATTGTGTGATTAAAGAGCCAGTGTGCTCTAACTCTCCTCGCAAAACCAGAAGGATTAAGGAGACCGGAATACTACTAAAAGGTGAAGGAGATCACACACTACATTTTAGACCAAAAAAAGTCAACACCTCCAAACAATCCACCTGGAGTGGGCATTGGTTGTCGAAAAGCCTAGGTAGCCGACGTGCTGACTCAGCATTAAACAGTATATATAGGAAATTTACCAGTCCTCAACAGCAAAATGAAGATTCGTATGAAAACGGTCAGTAGCAATAATGGAAACCAAAATACAGCAATCAATATTAACTAGTTTTGATAAAAAAAAACAGCCTAGAAACAAGAGGGAGAAAACCTAGCCCAAAATTGCAAGTCACTTCTCAACAAACATCTTTGCACCTTCCTGCAAAAGTATGTTCATCTGCCCTAAATTAAAAATCCAGGTGCTCTGATACAACAACGGACGGTGGGTGTCTAATAGCATATAATAAGTGAAGTATAAGAAAACCACATCGTCAGGCAAATAGCGTTAAAAGTAATATTAATGAGTGAAAAACCTGGAAATTGACCTCATGAGCCAATGTGCTCTAACTCTCTTCAAAACAGCAGAAAAGTTAAAGTCTCCTGAATATTACCAAACGGTAAAACAAATCATGCACTACATTTTTGGTCCAAACAAGTTTCAACACCCTCAAGAATACACCTTACAGGGGGCATAGGGTGGAGAAACGCCTATGGTGCACCAGAGTGCTGACTAAACATTAAACAATATGCATAGTAAATTTTACCAAACCTGAACGGTGAAATGAAGGTGATTCATGTGATAACGGTCAGTCGGAATAATAAAAGCCAAAAATAGCAACAAATATTAAATAGTTATTGATAATGATTTGTACCTATGCTGATTCCCCAGAAACCAGCCGAAATGTTTCCTAAATTCTAAATACCTGGAGGTCTCCATAACGCTCTAAACATTGATAAATCAACTAATAATATCCTTAAGAACAGTATATCAACGATTAAAATGGCAAATTTATTAATATAAAAAAGCAAATTGCCAACTTCACGCCTCGTATAGCGTTAACAGCTATTGCGTAGTATGTTCATGTCAGTAGTAAGATGGCTGCCGCATAGGCGTAACCACTAGGGGGAAGGGGCAGGACCAGGGACGGCGCCAGAAAATTTTCAACGGGGGGTAGGGGCTCTAGGTCGGGCGCTCCAAAATTTGGGGGTCGGGACGAATTATGCTTCATATATATATATATATATATATATATATATATATATATATATATACATTGTGAGGGATGTAAGGTCAGGTGATGCGTAACATCACAGCCTCTTCTTGACAAATGTCAACCCCGCCTTCTCGTGGTGCATCCTGTTCCCACTAAAGGGGCTCTGACGACCGCCAATAGCGGTATAACTATACCATCGGGATTAGAGGAAATTCTATCCCACACTCACCAACCCGCTTGGCCAGCGTGGTGAGTTAAGGCCAAACCCCTCCAAAATGATTCCACAACTTAAATCTTGGCCCTCAGTCTCCGGCAGCTGGAATGTACCTGGCCAAGGCAGTGGCCAGTGCGACATGAAAGCAGAGGGTGCTAAGAATCTCCGGAGGACCGGACTAGGCTGCCATCTGATGCTGACCTTGGCTACGTACAATGGACGCTCCCTATCTTCTGATTCAAGGCTTCTTGAATTGGAAGAGGAACTACAAAGGATCAAGTGGGACATCGTGGGGCTAAGTGAGGTAAGGAGAAAAGGAGAAGATCTCATCGAACTGAAAAGTGGACATCTCTTCTACTATCTTGAGACAGATACTGGCAGAACTAGTGGTGTTGGATTTATAATAAACAAGAAACTGAAGGATAAAGTTGTAGAAGTTGAAAGTTCCTCTGACAGAGCTGCACGACTAGTTATCCAACTCTCGAAAAGATACCAGGCTCAGATTATTCAAACTTATGCACCCACCACAAGTCATCCTGAAGAAGAAATTGAAGAATTTTATGAGGAAATTATGAGGAAATTTGTCATCTAAATAATAAAGGTAAGCAGCACTTGAAAATAATTATGGGAGATTTCAATGCAAAAATAGGGCAACGGCAACAGAATGAAACTTCAGTAGGTAAATTCGGTCACGGCAACAGAAACCAGCGTGGAAATACTCTCGTTGAGTTTGCAGAGGCAGAAGGGTTTTTCATCTTGAACTCCTTCTTCAAGAAAAAGCCACACAGAAAATGGACTTGGAGACATCCAAATGGGACGACAAGTGAAATTGATTTTATTATGTGTAACAAAAAATTCGTCATAGAAGACTGCAGTGTGCTAAACAAGTTCAACACAGGTAGTGACCATAGATTGGTGAGATGTAAGATGCACCTCAACACTCAACTTGAACGTGGCAAGCTCATAAGACAAACAAAATCTATTGACATAACCAACCTTAAAAAACACCATAATACATTCAAGTTGGAACTGAAGAACAGGTTCTCTGCTTTAGAAGGCCTAACATCGGAAGAAGTGGACATCTCTGAAGTTAACAGAAAAGTAACCAAAGCTCTTATGTTAACAGCAACAAAATTAGCTGGGTCTAAGAACAAGTTGCATGTAAACAAATTATCAGGAAAAACGAAAATGTTGATGCAAAAAAGAAGAGAGATGAGGACAACTAAAGAAGATGTGACTTCCAAAGTGGAATATATAGAGCTATGCAAGACAGTAAGAAAAAGTATCACTGAAGACGTAAGAAAATTCAACTGTGAACTAGTGAGGAAAGCAATTGAAAACAACCAAAGCCTAAAGATAGCAAAGGGACATCTCAGTAAGGGAAGAAAACAGATTATGGCACTGAGAAAAGAAGATGGTTCTGTAACAAGAAATAGAGGCGAAATTTTGACAAGAGTGAAAGATTTCTACTCCAAATTATATGAAAGGGATGATACATGCACTCCAGACATCATGAAAGATACCAGTACCAGAGTTCCTCCAGTCCTTCCAGCAGAAGTTGCACATGCAATCAAGAACTTGAAGCAGGGAAAAGCTCCAGGAGAAGATGGAATTACTGTAGACATCATACAAGAAGCAAGTGGAGAAATCGAAACAGTACTCGCCCAAATTTTCACTCGATGCCTTAATGAAGGGAAGATTCCTGAGGATTGGAACAACGCTACAATGATCCTGCTACATAAGAAAGGTGACATTGAGGATCTCGGAAACTACAGACCTATCAGCCTCCTATCAGTAGTTTATAAAATCTTCACTAAAGTTCTTTCACACCGCTTGAAGGTAACACTGGACATGGCTCAACCGAGAGAACAAGCTGGATTCAGGAAAGGCTACAGCACAATAGATCATATCCACGTACTGAGAGAACTAATTGAAAGAGCGAGGGAATATGAACTTCCATTGTGCATGGCTTTTATCGATTATGAAAAAGCCTTTGATTCGGTGAAACCATCAGCAGTTACAATGGCTCTGAAAATCTGCGGTATTGAAGATGCATACATTAATATTATTAATAACATCTATGAAAATGCAAGTGCAAAGATTCGGCTGTTTGAAAATACAACACACATAAAAATTGGAAAGGGAGTGAGACAAGGTGACACCATATCTCCGAAGCTCTTTAATGCCACATTGGAGGGTGTTTTTCAGTCGCTGAGCTGGGAAAACAAAGGGATAAAGATTAATGGAGATTATCTAACCCACCTTCGTTTTGCTGATGACATAGTCATTTTTGCAACTAGCCCATCAGAGCTGCAGAGTATGATCCAGGAACTTGCTGACAAGAGTAAAGAAGTGGGATTAAAAATGAACTTTCAGAAGACAAAAGTGATGTTCAATGCTTTTACAAGAAATGAAGATTTATCGATTGATGGAGAAAAGCTGGAGATAACAGACACGTACGTTTATCTTGGACAGCAGATATCAAGTGAGGGTCACATTGATGAAGAAATTAATCGGCGTACAAAACTTGCCTGGAGAGCTTTTGGAAGAAACAGCATAATTTTCAAGAGCAATATGCCATTATGTCTTAAAAGAAAAGTGTTTGATCAATGCATCCTTCCAGTGCTTACGTATGGTGCAGAGACGTGGACCTTAACTAAAAGAGACATACAAAGGCTGCAGACAACTTAAAGAAGCATGGAGAGGTGCATACTTGGTGTAACCAGGAGAGATAAGAAGAGGAACTCGTGGATCCGAAAAATGACAAGAGTGGAAGACATCATGATCAGAGTTAAATCCCTGAAATGGCAATGGGCTGGACATACTGCCAGAAGGACAGATCATCGATGGACAGCCGAAATTTTAGATCGGATTCCAAGGGACAGGAAAAGACCCAGAAGAAGACCACGTGGGAGATGGGTAGATGAAATTCGAAAGTATGCAGGGGTGACATGGAGGAGACTGGCACAAGACAGACCGTTGTGGAAGAAACTTGGGGAGACCTTCGTCCAGCAGTGGATTGATAATGGTTGACAATGATGATGATGATGATGATGATATATATATACATTGTGTATTATTAAAGTCAAGAATTTTAAAAAACAGCCGTCGCTTTCCCTAAACAAAGCTTTTCCTTGAATTTCGCTGCACGTGCAGCACTTTGAAGTGTGGCAACTGATGAATCTGACCTTCTTGATTTCATTTTCTAATAAGAGGTACACGCCACCAAGTAACTTTTGTGGGTTAAGCTGTTTGGTGTTTTTTAAAACGCGAATCTTTTCCAAGTGTTTTTTTCCAATTGTTGTAACCTCGCTGAGCGAAGGTGACCTCATGTTTTTCGTCGTCCGATGAAAACATTCTACAAGGAAAACAAAAGGCGGAATCTCTCTTTATACTATATGCAAGCCATGGAAACATGTTATACTAATATTCCTGGAAGCTTTCTTTGTTCTTTACCGTATTTTTTTGTGGGAACTATTTTAATATAGGCTGTTTGGGTTGATCTAAAAGTGAGGTTGCTATATCAAGTTGTCCGAGTTCAACATTTTTTGTTTTTCGACCATGTGGTCCTTTCAGCGTTTCATTTTCACAAGCATTGCGTTGATAAAAAAATTTCCATATTTCAAACTTTGGTTTGTGAAGAAATACCGCACTTTCATGCAGGTGTTTACATTTCTCACTTTCGACGCAGGTGTTTAAAAAAAATCAAGAAGGAAACATTAGATTTCCCACCAGAACGAGAAAGAAAACGTGCAAAACCATAAATCAAGTAGGAAACAGATTTTTCACCAGAACGAGAAAGAAAACGAGTGTAACTACTAACTAGCCAAGAGAAATTTCGCTCACTGTCTGGTGGTGACTGACGCTGATTACTGCCTGCTGTTTTCGACGATCGTGATAACGCCCAATACTTGTCATAGACTGCGAGGGCACCAGGGCGGTGATGGGATTGGCAGAGTGATGCATATTCAACTTTTCAACCCACTGGCATGAGCCGCGGCATCGGATTGACGATGTTCTTTGAAATTCCGACCGGTCTTTGACATCAGTGCGCCAAATCGGAAGCCCGACATGCAAGTAAGGTTTCCCGTCTGAGTCATGGATCGTGGCTGGAGGAACATAATTGCATAATGCTACCCTTCTCCCATTACCACAGAAGAACATGCAGCTCCGATAGTAAAGTGTACTACATTTTCTTCATTTATCCAAAACGTTCTGGGGGGCTGACGGGGTGGCTCACCAAAATTTTGGGCCCCCGTGGGGTGCCGTCCCTGGTGAGGACCTCCCCCCCAGATTTTTGAAACATGGTTATGCCAATGGGCTGGCGTGACGTTTCGCTGGGTTGGAAAGGTTAACGAAAGTATCCTGATTTGGGAACGCTTGATTTCGAACGTACCTGTGGTATTTAGAAAGTAGCGTGAATTTGGAACAATTCAGGAAGCTGAGTGTTCTCGTGATTTTGGAACGGGGATTTTTGCTGCTGATCACAAACCGTGACAGTGACATTTTAGTAACGTTACAAAGTAACCGTGACATGATTATGTACCCATCTCTATGTGGCAAAGAAAATTTGTCCTCCTGTGTGAGTTTGAGATCGACTTGAAGTGCTTCTATATGTCGGACTGAAGTTCAAAATGATATCTAGTCAGATGCTAAAGAAAATAGAACTTCCGGTTTGTGAAAACCCTGTGTTGCACAGTGGGAAAAAATATTTCTTTAGATAGTGTCAAAAGAAAAATAGTCTTCCTGTTTGAAGCTGGGGTCAGTGCGATCCATGGAGCCGTGTTCGAGTTAAAAATAATATGTAATGAGATTCCAAAAAAGCTAGGAATTCGTGTTCCACAAAATAGATGTGTATAAATTCTGAAAAAGAAATATTTATATCTCCGAGAAGCATTTTCAGAAACTTGATTCTTGCACTAATAAAATCATTCGCGTTTTGTATTATTCGTCCAACGAAAATTAGTCAAATTCTTGTTTGTTTAATGCAGGTTCGCGATGGTCAGTATCAACGTGTTGTCTGGATCGCATTCCGGCTTTCAGCAGCTCATTTTATAAGGTTACACGCAGAGGCACAAAATCTGCAGCCATTGAGCATATCGTGCAGCTCTGAACTTAACGTAAATAAAATTATGTATATTTTCCTTGCAATACCGATTTACGTAAGTCTTTGGAGGCTTCTGAAACTTCATGCATCGAGTCCCTGAAATGAAAGACAGAAAAATTGTAATGTGATGACGAGCTGAATTTTTAGTTGCACGATGTGTATCACACACACTACAAGTTGGCAAACCTGGTCTATAGTTTTGTGTAGTGTGACGTACTACAGAGGCGAAAACGTGTCAAGACGACAAATCTGCAGCGAGACATTCTGTCCGCGTAGCTCAGTTGGGAGAGCGGCTTACTCTGGAGTGATGGTCGTCGCGGACAAACTTTTGTTTTCACAGTAGTCTATCGAGTGTGTTAATTTAATCTTTAGTTAAAGCAAATTTTGTTTCTTGATGAGTTAGATAATCGTGTCTTCTTTCATTTTAGGTTGTCACTCTTGCCATTTATACTTATTTTCTTGCGACGGTCATGGGAAGACAATACTTGGATCCAGAAAAGGGTTATCCAGGGCATGAAGTGGATTTATACATACCCATCTTTACTATTTTGCAGTTCTTTTTCTATATGGGTTGGTTAAAGGTATGTGTATGAGTTTTCACTTTGTTTTATACACGCTGGTCAAAATAATACGAACCTTTAATATCAAGTTGGAGGTCGTTTGTTGCAAATGACAGCAAATATGCGACGCGGCATGGATTCTATTAAGTGTTTGAGTTCGTTTCGGTCCAAAGATAGCCATTTCTGCAGCGAAATATCGCGTAACACTGTCAGTGTTGACTGAAGAGGTCATCATCTACAAACGGCACTTACCAGCGTCCCCCATATACATTTTCAGTAGGATTGAGTTAGTGGATTATACAGTCCAAGGGACATGATGGAAGTCCTCGTGTTCATCAAGCCATTCCCGCAAGACACTGGCAGCATGTTATGTTGCACTGCCATCTATTATTATGCCATGACATGCAGAAAAGGAGTGTAATAGCGGACTAAGTGCATGGGGCACTTAGTTCTCTAGAACACTCGGATATTGCAGGAATGTTGTCTCTACTTTCCAGTGGTACTGGCGGACCTACTCCGTACCAACAGATCATTTCCCATAGCAGTGCGCTACATTCAGTTGCTTATAGATTATGTTCAGAAAGCATGCCAGCTCCATCACTTAATAAGATTCTAGATGCATTCTAAGCCTACCGTTAGTGTAAAGCAATGTATGACGATTTCATCTGTTCACATCGCGTTCTTCCACTGCTCTAGTTCTCATTCAGCGCTAGATTTAGCGGTGTCGCCGCACTGGACCCCAAGTTTAGAAGAGCACCGAGCTGAACATTTTTAAAATTTCCATTCTTGTAAAATGGTAGAATATATAAAAACATGAAAACATACCTTGCGTGTATTCTGATTTGAGGCGATGGTGATTGGAGACGAGAAAAGGTCTCGCTGTCTCTAGAACAATCCAAATCATCACCGTAGAATATTGTTACAATTAAGCGCGTAATGGAGCATTGTTTTTGGTGTCGATCTTGGGATCAACGCGCACGACTATTAACTTATGCTGTATATCTGCTTGAAAAATCATACAACCCGGCATAAATCAAAATACCTGTGGAGCGGTCAACGGGTATTGTTGCTTCTGGTGCCAGATACTCTGAAGCCGACACTCTCCAATCCACTGTGTTTTCTCAGAAGCACTGTAAGCAGATTATTATGTTGCTTTTTGTTGTTCTGAAACATGTGGCACCCAAATAGGTAGACGACTTGCAAGACCCTATTTTTTTGTGTAACTCCCTACGCATGGGTCTTGTCGAAATGGCCCTGGTTAAATTTATTAGTCAGTTGCTACACACTGGGAAACCTGTTCTCCCGTACAATTATCCTCACAGCACGACGGTCACGCTTCTTAAATCCAATTTTCCGGCCGAAGTTATGCCTTTCGAGTATGAGAGATCCCCGGGCCTTACACTAGGTAAACACCTTTGTAAGGTCGCTTCTGAAGCACCAGTAATTTTCTTTACTTTGTTAATCATGGCTCCAGCTAAACATGTGCCACCGATTAGAAATCTCTCCAATTCCGACAGATCCTGGGTTTTCCCCATGTTTATCAGTTAGTGCAGCAGTGGCTCTCTTTATCAAAAAAATGAGTTAATAACCTGTGCGCTCTTTATCAAAGAAAAGACAAAATGTCACTAGCCCGCATGAATGTTATATTTGCATACAGTGGCATTTATTGTCTTTGATTTTCTTACAGCAAAGTTTCGTACCTTTCTGGCGAGCGTCTGTATTGTATATATATATTATGCGCTTTCATTAAAAAAGCGGGTGGCCTTGTGGTCAATTCGTAACTGCCGCGGAGAAAACCTCTAGTTCGATCCCAGGCAGGTACGAACGCTCGAACCACTAAATACCGCCATGCGTCGGATCGGCACGTTAAACCGTCGGGCCCCGTGTTCTGTTCCCCCCCCCCCTCGGTAATAAATAAGATCGTCTTCCTCCCCATTTCTATCTCGTTTCCGTGTCACTTTCCTATCGGGTACTCTAGCCCAAATCTCCTAGCTTCCTATTTCTGAGGGATGTTTAAGACCTGGGGTCTGACACTCCCTTCCTAAAATCCTCTACATATGATCTGATCATCAAAAAGGCAATCAATTTTTGAAGGAAATATACATAATTTATAAAAGTATATTTTGATATGGCATTTTCATATGTATTCCGACATTTGTGATATGAGCAAATGCGTTGTGAATTTATGTGTATTTAGGAGATGCTAATTTCTGTGTTTAATTTATGAGAAATAAAATAAGGGTACCTCAGCACATCTGATTTAAAAAGATATGTAGTGCTGAAAATTTATTAACCTATTTCTCTCTAAGGTTGTTGAAAATGCCGGTGAGAAAGAGTAATAGAAATAATTCAAAAACGTGCCCAATGTAATACCGTCACAGAATTCCAGTGTTAGAACAAACAATCTCAGGTCTATCGAACTTGGTTGTTTTATAAATGCATAGTGATAGTGCCATCAGGGGTCGCGCTGCCGATCGCATTTTTCGCAATTTGCGAAAAAATAATCGTTTTGGCGATGGGGAACAATTGTATGACGAAAATATTGGCGATTACCTTTTTTGTGCAATCATAACACTTAGGTAAAAAAAGAAATGAATTTAGCGATAACTTTGAAAAAGCCAGAGCAACTGCAGTGTCATATGATTTAGAAGTTCATTGGGCCATTCGGACATCTGTTAAAACGCGTATGCATAGGTTTATCAGTTTCATCGTGCGGTTGTTAATAGGTCGAGGCAGAAATGTAATGATAACAGATGTGTTGCCATTGTGATGCCTGAGTCAGTTCAGCTGTGATTTTTAGAAAACGAATGGTTTGTTTCTATCGGCAAGCCTCCTCCAATATGTACAGCGTGCCGATTTTGTTAAGAGAAAATTTAGTACTCTTGCTATTTCTAATTATTCCCTTCTGCGTGATTTGTTATCTAAAGCACAGCAATTTTGACCCGAAGGGCGAACAGTTTAAACGCTGCTCCTGGTCACTAAGTGGTCCAAGGAGTTGGCTTTCTCTCATTCATTCGAGATCTGCCCGGTTTCGTCTAAGAAGCTGGCTTTCTCTCGCTTGTTCGAAATAGGCCAATCTTATTCAAATATCATTTGAAAATTATTCAAATTATATATCATTTGAATAAAATTGTACCGTGTAAATTTAGAGAGAGAAATCTCTTTTTTTTTTTTTTTCGTTAGGAAGGGTTTAACGACCACCGTTAGCAACTCTATAACAGCTATAAGTAGTCGACCTTCCCTAATTTGGTGCCACTGGTTCCGGGGAAGTGGGAATTTCAACTTCCGTAAGAAAAGCACACCACCTCTGCCGCATACGGAACTCGAACCTTGGCCGCGGACTGCTAGAAGCAAAAATATATATCGTGATATTCCTACTGCAACCAGAGGTGTAGCTAAGAATACGTGTATGACCTTGAACGTGAGTGCGTGCGCTGCCGCCTTCATGAAATTATTTCCCATCACATGCGCGTCACGAGAAGCAAAATAACTTCTTTCACTTAGAAATCTTTATGTCATTGGTTGTTGCAGTGTTTGTTGGCGGAGTGTGTGCGACATTGCGATGCATGCAGGTTTTCACTACTTGTCTCCAGTTAGGTAAATAATTTTATTTACAGTTCATAAGCCATTTTACAGGGCTTTTTTTGTCAAACTCATCATTATATTTTTTCTGCAAGTGGAAATCCATGGATGCAACTCGAGCTGTGGAAACAAAACAAGCGAGAGGAACATTTCAGTACTTAAGGTGGTTCTATTTAAAAATCTCTGCCTTATGTAATGAATGGTAAAATTTCTTTAAATATTTTTTTCGCAATTAATGTATTCCCAAGAACGAAAATTCGCACATCGATAAAACTAACTTTAAGTTATAGCATGGGATACTTAATACTTGCTGAAACATAACCATAATTATATTAAAATCAACCATTTTTATTTGAGTAATGTTCAGACCTGTTAATAGATGGCGCGACCTGTAAATTGTTGACGTCACTAGACAAACAAATGTTGGATTGCTTAATTATGGTTATGTTTTAGCAAGTATTACGTATCCCATGCTATAACTTAAAGTCAGTTTTATCGATGTGCAAATTTTCATCCTTGGGAATACATTAATTGCGAAGAAAATATGTAAAGAAGTTTTACCATTGGAAACATAAGGCACAGAGTTTAGGTGGAACCACCTTAACGGAAAGACAATTAATGCGGTTTACAGAGAGTGCTTTTGAATTATGACTTATATTTTCCCACATTCGTGTATTCCAAAGATATTGTTGCTGCGCTGCTAACAAGATTAAAAAAAAATCCGTCAATCTCCAGTTCGTCCGTCGAACTGGAGATTGACGGACGCCTTAGACAGAATTAACTCCAGTTCGAGGGACGCCTTAGACAGAATGAAAGCTTTCTGCTCCTCTGATTCCACTCCAATTTTATGGCATCTTTCGATGTTATTTCACTTTTCCCCAATGTTCCGGTACCGAGTGTTCATAATCTCATTTACGATAAACTTCTATCTCAAGCAGCTCTTTCTGTTTCTGAAATTCAGGCCATAATGTCAGCATTACAATTAATATATAAACGGTCTGATTTTCAGTTTCATCATGTTATTTACAGACAGTGTTCCGGGGGCTCCCATAGGATCGCCCCTCTCCTCACTTCTTGCCGAAATTTTATTGCAGGAATTGGAGGGTGAGGTCATTAGTTCGTTTCCAGTTGAACCTCTTTTGTTTCTCAGATACGTCGATGATATCCTTATTTTCTGGCCGTCCTCTCAAGAGGATCTTTACTCTTTTGTAGAGCGTCTTTTGTCCAAATATCCCTCCATCAAGTTCACAGTTGAGTTGGAGGTTGATAATTGCATACCGTTTCGGGATTTTAAACTGCAGCGCTCCTCCTCTTGTTCTTTGTCCTTCAGTGTATTCAGAAAACCTTGTTCATGTCCGATTATTATTCCTGCCACTTCATCTCACCCCTTGTCTTATAAACTCTGGTTTAAATTTCCTAATTCGTCGTGCCTTTTCACATTCCTCCGCCTATGAGCTTCGGAGGACTGAATTGGATATCATTCGTAATTTGGCGGAGTCTTTTGGTTTACTCAAAATCTTTGATCGACAGATTGACTAGCAGATTCCTTAGCTCTGCTTCTACTACCTTGAATGGTAATCATGCCATTCGCAAGTTTGTTGGTTCTTTTCCCTGTGTTCCTTCAATTGTCAGACCTTTAAAGACTATTTGCCATCCCCGTGATTTAAGTTTAGGGATCAGAGTTCCTAACTTGTTTTCATCTATTAAAAAGACCGTGACCGACCTTCTGACATGCAGAGACATGGAATATATCTCTTTCTTCTTAAATCTCTAACACCGCATTTCACTGACAAATGTTACATCGGTTCCACTGCTAGGAGCCTTACTACCCGTCTTAAAGAACACCAATATGACCATCGCAATGGCTCAACCTCCACTGCTTTATCCCGACTTTTAACCAAGGGCACTTACATTCCCATTTGGGACGATTCTAAAATTCTAACTGTTCCTCATACAAAATCTCAGCTGTTACTCACTGAAAGCCTGTACATCGATAAATTATCTGAAACTTGCTGTAATGATGAATTGCCAAGAAACATTCCTCGACCTTGGAAATATATGCTTACAGATTTATCAACATAGTTTCTACTAGCTAATGACTATGTTTTTGCTGATAAAATGACTGGCCATGCGCAATATACCGCATGACGATTGATTGTACGTCATCTGTTCATTCATGCATCTACTTATAAGATGCCTCTTCCACTGTATGTGTTCATTGCGTCTGAGGATGGGTGCCTGTTGGCAGGACCCGAGAGGTCTCACGTTTTTAAATTTTTAAGCTATCATTAAAGTTTTTATTCCATCATAAAACTCTTTTATATATCGTGTGAAGACGGTTTGTCGTTGTAGTGTGTCTTTTTAGCACGAGTTACCTTTGTTTTGTAACCCCTTGATTGGTCACTGTGGACACGACGACAAGGCGCTCTACAGGTGGCCCGCCAGGTCTCCGGATCTGACCTTATCGACTTTTTCTTATGGGAGTATGTTAAGGATAATGTGTATGTGCCGCCATTGCCTACAACGCTAGATGAACTCAAAGTTCGCATTCATAGTGCTCTGCAGTCGATGACAACAGACATGCTTGATCACGTACGGCAGGAATTTCATTATCGCCTCGACGTAGTTCGCGTGACCAACATTTATAAGGTATGAAAACAAAATTTGGACAGTTTTTTCTTTATGCAATGTACATTTTATCACTGTATATTTAGAAACACATGAAATACAGTCACTTGAAATCGGATGAATCATTTTGAATTACCTTTGACCAACTAGGTTCAGGGATTCTCTAGTCAATGCATACTTCCGGTCTCATGGAATTTGTACTGAAATGCGATAATCAAGACTAAGTGAAAGAGCGAAACAATCCTCGCAATTCTGATTCGACTTTCTCATATTTGAACCGTTGGTAAAAATATTCTGTTCCTAGATATTTCTGTATCACATGTGTACAATTTTCATGTAAAAGAATTTGTGTTATGGAAAGTGAAAGGAATGGTTCAATGATGTTATTTACATATAACCAAATTTCAAGATGTAAATTATGACATTTCCATGTTAAATAGGCATCAGGCCTTAAACGTTTGACACAGAATGCTTAAGTACGTCTTTAACCTGCCTTTTACTTTTTGATCCCACATTGTTTAAGAAATCCATCAGTAATCAAGCCAGCAATCTTCGGTGCACGATATTAAAAACCTGTACAATTACTTAAAATTACCAAACTCAAATGAGCATTAAAAACATTTTTTTTTTTTTTTTTTGCTTGGAGGTTTAACGACCACCGTGAGCAACTCAATGGGCTATAAGCAGTCGCCCGTCCCTAATTTAGGGTCACTGGTTCCAGGGAAGGGAGAGAGCCAGTGCCGTAAGACAAACACAACATCCATGCCTCACCGGGATTCGAACCCGGACCCCTTTCGGACGAACGATCAGAGGCCAACGCCTTAGACCACTGCGCCACCGGGGCGGCTTAAAAACATTTAATTGCACACAGATTAAAAGTAAAACATTAAATCTTAAGACCCTTCGGGTTTCCATAAACCCATTATCAGATGAATAAACCAAATCCTAGCATGGATATAGGCGTATACACAGTAGTGTCACATTACTGTGACCATCTCCTACTTTTGACGTCAACAGCGCGTTGCCAGTGAAAGAAGGCACGTGTCGTGAGCTGGCCTGGATGGTATATAAGGTGTACTGTAGGCATTCTGAAAACATATCACTCGTTGCTGTCATGGATAAAAGGAACGATTCATCAGATTTGCAAAAAGAGATGGTTATCGGCTTTCAGGCCAAGGGTGGCAGTATTTCGGAAACAGCGCAGTTTGTGAACTGTTCGTCTGATGCTGTGGTTAAAGTGTATCCCGATTAGAGAAATGACACTATTGCGAATAAGCTACGTGGAAACTGCTAAGCACCACGTGCCATTGATATGAGAAGTGAACGTCGGCTTCGAAGGTGCGTGAGGGCCGATCGACACGCTACAGTGGAGCAACTCACTGGCCAAATGAACCAAGGGGCTACCGGAAGTGTGTCTAAAACGGCAGTTCAGCCAACCTTGCTGCGTATGGGGCTCTGATGCAGACGGGTGGCCACTGCACCTATGCTAATTAAGTGAATCGGCAGAAAAAAAACGGCAGTATCGGAACTGGACCTCTGCTGATTGGGAAAGGATTGTCTTCTCCGACGAGTAACGTTTTCTGTTTCATGGAACGGATGGACGTTGGCGTATAAGACGAGAAACATCGGAGAACAAACACTTCAACCATTGCTAGAAGAACACAAGCTGGTGGGGGCAGCGTTATGGTCTGGGGGATGTTTTCGTGCCATTCTCTGGGTCTACTCACCCCTGTGGAAGGCACTATGGACAGAATTCGTTATGAATCCATCCTCGCAGACCACGTACATCCATACATGCTGGTTGTCTTTCATAGGGCGGATGGGATCTTCCAGAACAACAATGCGATGTATCACAGAGCTAGAAATGTCCGAGAGTAGTTGGAAGAGCACGATGAAGACTTCAAAGTACTTCCGTGGCCCCCTAATTCCCCAGACTTAAACCCAATCGAGCATCTGTGGAACCACCTCGATCGTGTTGTTCCCTCTACGGATCCTCCATGACGCACCCTCCAGCACCTGTCAGATGCACTGCAGTCAGCATGGCTCAGCATACCTGTGAACACCTTCCAGCACCTTATTGAATCACTCTCAGCCCGTCTAGATGCTGTCCGCGCTGCATTCGGCGGTTATTCTGGATATTAGCTGGTGGTCACAATAATGTGACGAGACCGTGTATATACATGTGTACACCACTTCATTCAAGGAAGTGACGTAAATAATCTATAACCGCCAGCAGCATGGCAGGATCGCAGAACACATACAATAAAAAATTAGTCCTCTAAATAACGGGGCCAAGCAGGTGTGGCAAAAATAAACCTGTAAATCAGTTTACAACAGTAAAAGAAACACAGTTCACCCAAGTTAAACCCAATACAGTCCAAATGTGAAATACTTACAGATTATGAGATATAGTCCACCCTGGGTTTATCAACAGTCCATATTATTTGTTTTCATTTAATAACGTGCACCGAAGGTTGTTTCCTTGAATACTGATGGATTTATCCTACACGAGGAAATTGTTTAAGAAATTTTAAATATAAGCTGAATTGTGGTGGTATATACTCTTAATTTATTTTGTTTCACTCTTTCTGAGTTTTCTCAGAAAGAGTTTGCAATATTTTTTTCCATGTATTTAACAATTTCAACCTCTTGAATATTATACCTTTCACACTGGATTATTTCTTTGTCTACATGTAGGTAGCAGAGCAACTGATAAATCCGTTTGGTGAAGATGATGATGATTTTGAATTAAATTGGTGCCTTGATCGAAATTTGCAGGTTAGTAATATAGTAGTACTTCTATTATTGAGAAATCAATAAGCTTCTGTAATAAGAATAACATGCTTTAAAGCTTTTATTTATTCCTAATCAGACATCTCCTGGTTTCAATTAATATTACAGCATTAAAAGTTACGCTTCTTAGATATCAAGAATTTCCAAACACTTTTAACATGAAAAACAAGTAACAGATCTGGGATTTCGAAAAAAAGATTCATATGTCTATATACACTGAGTGGCCACTTTAATATGACCACCCCCTAGTACTTCGTTGGGCCACCTTTTGCCTTTAATACTGCGTCGATTCTTCGTGGCATGGACTCCACGAGATGTTGATAGGTGGTTTGTGGAATCTGAGACCATGTTTGATGAATAGCACTTTCCAGGAGTGTGAGATTGCAGGGTTGTGGATCCAGCTGTCTGATGGCTCGTTCAACTTCATCCCCCAAATTCTGAATGGAGTTGAGATCTGGAGATTGTGGGGGCCACCTAAGCAAAGTAAACTCACCGGCATGTTCTTGAAACCAATCGTGTACAATACGAATACTATGGCTGGACGCATTATCTTGTTGAAAGTAGCCATCGCCATTGGAATAAACCATTCACATGACAGGATGTACTTAGTCGCAACGATGTTTAAATATGATGTGCCAGTCAGACGTTGATCAACACGAATTAAAGGGCCCAAAGCATGCCAGGAAAACATTCCCCAAACCATAACGTTGCCTCCACCAGCTTGAAGGGTTGTAGCAATGCATTTGGGGTCCATGCTTTCGTGCTGCTTCCGCCAAATTCTCACTCGGCCTTCGGCATGGGGCAACTGAAAACGTGATTCATCGGACCACATAATTTGTTTCCAATTATCGACTGTCCAATCCTTGTGCTCCTGTACGAACTGGAGACGTATTCTCTTGTTAACTGCAGACAGCAAAGGTGTTCGAACAGGCCTTCAGCTGCCATATCCCATCCGATGCAGTGTACGGCGAACAATGCGTGCAGAGATCATTTGAGGGGATCCTTGATTAAGATGGTCTGTAATTTGCTGCGCAGTTGCCCTTCTGTTGTCTGTTACCAGTCTGGACACTCTCCGTTCCGCCCGAGCAGTCATTAGTCGATGACGACCACACGTTGCACGTAGAGACCCAGTTTTTTGGCTGACAGTCCAGTCTTTAAACACTTTAACAACAGCTGCTCTGGAACATTTCACGAATGCGGTGGTATCGGTGATACTCGCTCCATGGCTCCGAGCTCCTACAATCAATCCACGTTGGAAGTCCGTCAAATCGCATTTTTTACCCATCTCGTCACCCAAAAAATCAATTCTACTACTGTCGCAAGCACTGAGCTTTCCCTTTTTATACTAGACTCGCCCTCTGGCAGCAACAGCGTGTGGCCGTAGCTCATTTCCTTAAAACTGTCAGGTGGTCATAATAAAGTGGCCACTCAGTGTATACTCACAGAACAGAGAAATGCGTCATCGCCTCCGTGAATTACATTTCAAAAGTTAACAAAAACTTTGAAAAATCGTTTTTGTGGAACGCACCGAAGAATAAAGGCATAAAAGTGACCAATACAGTAGAACCTCGGTTATATGCTTCTGGTTATACGTTTTCTACTTTTATAAGTATTTTGCGCGACTCGTGATATTTTACTGTAGTTTCTATAGCATTTTTTTAATTGTTGGTTTAACGGCCACCGTGAACAACTCATTAAGATATAAGCAGTCGCACGTCACTAATTTAGGGCCACTGGTTCCAGGGAAGGGAGAGAGCCAGTGCCGTAAGACAAACGCAACATCCATGCCTCACCGAGATTTGAACCCGAACGAATGATCAGAAACCAGCGCTCAGACCACTGCATTTTCAGGTCGATTATATCTAATTCACTTATACGCTTTGTACAATTATTAGTTTAATTTCAGGTAATCAAAAATATAGGCACTTATACGTAACCCGACATTTTACAACTTTGACAGAATTGAGAGAGCGTTTTTTTTTTTTTTTTTGAAAAATCGTTTTTTAGTAAATTTTAATTATTAAATAGTTGATTAAAATTTACTAAATAACGTTTGCAGTCCTCTTTTTTGTACAATGATTAGCTTAATTTCAGGTGATCAAAAATATAGGTACTTATACGTAACCCTACATTTTACAACTTTGACAGAATTGAGACAGCGTTTTTTTTTTTTTTTTTTTTTTAAATCGTTTTTTATGCGTCATAACTTGCGTACAAATGGTTTGATTTCGATGAAATTTTAGTATGTGGTAGGGCACCACCTGGGGACGAACCCTATTGAAAATGAGCAAAATGGGGTCAAAGGTCACGACATAGGAGCGGAATCCATTCCATTGCTTTTATGCGTCATAACTTGCGTAAAAAGGGTCCGATTTCGATGACATTTTAGTATGTGGTAGGGGACCACCTGGGGACGAACCTTATTGAAAATGGTAGAAATAGGGTCAAAGATCAGGACATAGGAGCGGGATCCATTCCATCGCCATTATGCGTCGTAACTTACGTAAAAATGCTTCTATTACGACAAACCTTTAGTATGTCCTTCCGGAGGTATACTGAACCGGTTCTATTGAATATAATCGAAATGGATTCAAAGGTTGGAGTACGGGAGCATGATTTATTCCACAGCCATTTTCCTCATAACTTGACTAAAAATGCTTCTATTGCGACAAAACTTTAGTATGTTGTTCTGGAGGTATACTGAACCAATTCTCTTTAATATCATCGAAATGGGGTCAAAGGTCAGGACACAGGATCGAGATTTATTCCACAGCCATTATCCTCATAACTTGAGTAATGATTTCTGGTATTTTGGAATTAATGCATTGCATGATTTTACTAGTTTTTTTTTCTATTCAAATCGTCAACCAATATTGCACGACTCACATGAAAATAGTTGTTAGATGAAAGTTATGTAGGTAATAAAGTGTAATTTTTCAACCTCCATATTTTTTTTTACTCTGGCCCTTTTAGAACCAAGCCACAGAATAAATGTAATGCCCAATTTTCCAATTAATTTGGAATTTATCCTGTCAATAGTTCTTTGTTTGGTAATTTTATAGGTAGTAATAAATTCAAAATTGAAATTAAGTGTCTATCTTTCTATTACTATTCGGGATCTATAACATAATACAGACGTGGCAACTCTCCGGATTTTAAGCTCGTCCTCCCGCCTTCCGTATGAATATCAAAATTCTCCAGATTTTCACCGAGAATTATTTATTAGGATGGTAGAATTTCCATCAACCATTAGGATTTCGAACCGCCTGTGAGATCTTTCTCTTTTTGCGTCGATGCAAGGCGGCATTACAGTAATCAGTTTCGTACTTTTCCTCTCCTGTCTGAAAACAGGAGACGCTGCCCCGGTGGGGCAGTGGCTTAAGCGCTGGCGTCTGACCTATCGCCCGAGATGGGTCGGAAAAAATTTGCTTTAAAAAAATGTCTCCCAGTCCGATTGTCATACGACGCCTTCAGCAAGGAGCTCACCTACGCTGGCACTAGAATGCCGGGAAGGGTCAGTAATGAATTGAAAGATGTGAGCTGCCCTGCATGCTCCTTTCAGTTCAGCCTTTCAACCCCTCGCCCCAACAGAGCCGCGCGCATTCTAAGTGTTGATAAACAGTTGAGTAGCGGCGAATTCACTTAAAGACAAAGGGGAGTAGTTACAGTTGGCCTCGCCTTGTAACGAAAGGAGATGTTAGTACGATGCCTTTTTGTCGTCTTCGCTTTCACGCACAACCTAAAGAAGAAACGAAGAACAGTTGGCTGTTATTTTATTCGTGAAAAACTACAGCATGCGGGCTATTTTGCGTTTTCATTATCTTGTGGAATCGATGTACCTGAAAACGAATTTCAGTAGGGAGAGGGGTGTCGCTTTTCGTACGGTTTTTTGTTTCTTCAGAACTCTTAGTGGACAAATAATACTACTGCTAAAAGTTGTTCCTAACGTCTGGAAAACGTCGATAAAAAATAGGGTTCGTGTGATTTTATGAGCTGTAAAAATTTCCCGATTTTCAGATTTTGAAGGTTGGCATATCTGCATAATATTTTGCTGCTTAATTGTAAAACATCTATAACCTATTCTTTTTGGACTGTTATAACGCATTATGGTTTTTATATTTCCAATGGAGAGTTAAAAAAAATTGCCGATTTCAAATAATATTTTATCGAAAAAAATTAAATTTGGCGAATAGGTTGGCGAAAACTTTAGAAATTCCAGACCAACCGCTGCCTAAGGTAGCAAAGTAAGTATGTATGTATGTATTTCTTTATTCGCTTTATCTAAAATTACGCATCCCCCCAGTTTTTTCTTTTTTTTTGGAAATGTTAAAAATTTTACAATAGTATATAACCATGTGAATTTTTTTTACACGTTTCTTAGCGCCATTCTCTAGAAAAATGTATAACGGATGTTCCTCTGTATTACTTTGTCTTTCGGAATAATTTTCATCCGATTTAATACTACTAACATGTTGTTAAAGCTTTCATTGGTTGTAAAGAAAATATAGCCAATGGTTAATGCAAAATGATTTTTTGCTTTCATTTATATCACTCCTTTACTACGTAGAAACCGAGTAACGTGCACTTTAACAGAAACCTTAGTAACAAGTCTTCCCCTTAGGGTTGGTCTCACAACATGACGTGTTATTCAAATAACAGAAAACAAAGCACTTTCGCCTAGACTGATGCTCGTGAGCAAATACACGCAGCAAGGCAATATTTAGAGAAGAAAAGCTTCCTCCTGAAGCGTTAATATTAAGTGTTGGTGGCAGAGTGGTCTAGGCGCTGGCTTCTGACTATTCGTCCGAGATGGGTCCGAATTCGAATCCCGGTGAGGCATGGATGTTGTGTTTGTCTTACCGCACTGGCTCTCTCCTTTCACTGGAAGCAGTGGCCCTAAATTAGGGACGACCAACTGCTTATAGCCCACTGTTACTCACGGTGGTCGTTAAAGCTTCAACCAAAAAAAAAAAATTAATATGTCGAAAAAACTATAATAAATGAATAAATATACACTGAAGAGCAATTGCATTAGAGATACCTGTCTAGTAACGTGTAGAACCACCTTTCGCCCTGATGACGGCGGCTATTCGTCTCGGCATGGACTCGACAAGACACCGGAAGCGTTGGGAAGCCATACGGATCCACGACCTGTAAACAAGCTCCCACAGTTCACGAAGATTTGATAGAGGGGAAGTCAGTGACTAGAACATCTCTCTCGATGGCATCCCAGATATGCTCGATGGGATTGAGGTCAGGTGACCTAGCTGGCCAAGGAAGCGAGGTCACGTCGGTGGAGTGTTCATCCAACCATTCGGATTCAATTCGGGAGCGATGGCACGGTGCATTGTCTTGTTGCAGGATGAGGTCCCAAGTAGGATGTTGAAGACGCACAAACGGAAGCAAATGGTCGTCCAGGATATCCCGGTAATGTTGAACTGTGAGGGACGATGTCACACGTACCAGGGGTCCCATCGTAAACAATCCCCAGACGAGAATGCCACCCCCACTAGCTTGAAGAGTACCGTGCTGGCAAGAAGGATCCATCGCTTCATGTGGTTTGCGCCGTAGTCGTATCCTGCCAACCGCATGTACCAACGTGAATCTCGACTCATCAGTCCAGGCAACATTTTTCCACGTGTCTAGGGTCCAGTGGCGATGTTCCCCCGCCCATGCTGCTAGTCTTTGCACTTTGTGATGTGCGGTCAGCAGTGGTACCCTCGTGGGATGATGGCTTCGGTACCCCATAGCGAGAACATGGTTCTGGATGGTGTGGCTGCTTACACGTTTTTGTGCACCAGCGTTAAATTGCCGAGTGATTTCTTGCACTGTAGCCAGTGTATCCGCTGTTACAATGCGAGCTAGTCGACCTTGACCCCGCTCATCCACATGCTGTTGTCCACGGCAGTTGGCCCTTGCAGGGATAGTTTTACCGGATTCGATGTACTCACGGTGCACACGTGACACAGTGGCTCGTGAAAATCCCAGTGCCTGCACGACTTCCGAGATGGAGTGACCCATTCGTCAGGCCCCGACAATTTTCCCACGATCAAATGCGCTTAGATCCTTCATCTTACCCATACTGCGTCCGAATCTTACTGATACCCGTCGCATCACTCCTTATACTGTCGGATCGCTGGATACGTCGTGTTTCCGTTTACAGGGCCGCCTACAGCGCCATTTGCATAACGCCAGCTGTCTCTAATTCAATTGTTCTTCAATGTAATATGGGTACTGGCCCCCAGTTATAGATAACGGCGTCTTCCTCCCTCTTTGTATTTAGTTTCCTTGTGACTTTTTTATTGGGCAGTATAGTCCAAATCATGTAACTTCTACTTTTAAGGGTTGTTTAAGTCCTGAGGTCAGACATTCTCTTCCTAAAATCCTCTGCATAGATTTCTAACCTCTAAGTAATCATCGGTAGTGTTGATCACAATGGGAAAATGAAAATATCTGAGTTCAGTAAAGGACTAACTGTGGCTACTCGTCTGGCTGGAGCGACGATTTTTAAAACAGACAGGTTTCTGTAAAGGTGGGATATCCCGCGTCTTTAATCAAAGGAAAAATAACCCACATTGCTTGTCTTCAGAGGCGTAACTGTGGCTTCGACGACAATATGTCAGGTACGAGATCACTGTCGTCTGAATAGGGTTGTAGGGGAAAAGGGACTTGTTGTGTGTAGCAATTGATCGAAGCATCCAATGAAAGCTGTTCCCACCCTAGTGAACTATTTGCAAGGAATTGAAGAGTGTCGGCATTGGTAGTCACATACCTATACGGAAACCACTGATTTCTGTGAAGAACAGCGAAGTCCTTATACATTAGTGTGAGGAACACCGTGACTGAACACGGGGGAAAAAGTCATGTGGCCCGACGAGACGCGGTGCACCATGTTCTGCACCGACAGTAGGCAGAGAATTTGGCGAGAGCTGCATCGAGTAGTGGACTCTACTTGCTTTGTACACAAAACTTTAGGTGGTGTCAGTCATGACGTGAGGCATGTTCTGTTGGTAAGAAACGGGTTCCCTGATATTACTCGAGGCTCGAGTGTCCTCCAAGTATTATCTGAATATTATTGCCAATTAAATTCACCTGCAATACTGACTTTTTATCCAGCAGGTGACGGCTGTTCCATGGACGACAATGCTACTATCCATCGCTCAAAATGTGTTTAGCAGTGGTTCAGCGACTTCCACCATCTTTCCTGGCCTCCACAATACCCAGATCTGAACCCTATTGAGAATCTATGCGAGGTGTTAGAAAAGCAGATCGCCGGGCAAAGCCATCTTCCGTAAAATCTGAGCAAGCTACAGGCGTGATATGCCGTAGTTGCAGATGCACTCCAACACCTTGTGGAATCCATGCCAAACCGCATACGCGCTGTAATTCGGGTTGAAGGAGGCCCAATCCGGTATTGAATCCCAGTTTCTAATTCAGTGACCCTTAAGTGTAGTTAAGGCTACGTACAAATCTAAATTTGCATTGTGTTAAACAGTATTTAAAATTTGATCAAGACTTGTAACATCTTCAAATTTTATGTTTTGATTACGTTTTCAATAGAACTTCCTTAAATCTCTAGGTTTCTTTCATGATTGTTGATGAAATGTACCAGAGGCATCCTCGTTTGGTGCGGGATATGTACTGGGATGAGTTAGAACCTCAATTACCTTACACAAAATCGTCACTCAGTATGAGGACTCAACCACATCTGGGCTCTGCCGTAAACCTCGAGTAAGTATTGATTATGAAATTTTTGATAGTGCAATATTTCTCTGTTATTATTTAGTACAGTAGATTTCGGTTAATCGGGACAGTTGCTTATTTGGGACAGTTCTTGAATAACATCTCTTTGGGATACAGCTTCGCATAATTGCTGCTTACAGTCTCGATGTGTTCCAATTAACCGGAATCTACTGTCCATGTAATTTTGCTGGAAATTTTATAACTTTTCAAACAATACGTAGTCTGTAAAGATTTAGTTGAGTTGCTTGACATCGTAACTGTCACTTTAGGAAACGTCAGCAGATTCGGATACTATTCAGGAGAAGAAGCGCGTAAAATAATACATGCGCACCCGCATATAAATTCTTCGTATCTTTGGAGATCTTGGCAACATTCCATCCATGTTTTGCGGGATGTGTGGATTTTGTGAAGGATAAAATATTTTGTTTTTTTACATCCCGCACCTATGACTCTCATGCAGAAGAGACTTGAACTATTTACCTTCACTTCCAAATATGCCACCTTACGGACTCATTCTTTTTTCATGCTCTTGTTATTCCACTCTTTTCATGTACAGTGCCATTTGATTGTGCACCAAAGTTTCTCAGCTGTTCTTTGCAGCATAGTTTCATCACCCAATGGGACAGATTTGTGACTCTTGTACATCTGTAAATATTTCTTGTTTTGTACATATACTGTATAATGTTATCCACTTCCAGCTTATTGTACACACGCAATTATTTCCACTTCTGCCTCATCTTATTAAATATTCATATATGCACAATGTAAAAAGGATGAAGTATTAGATTAGTATTATTCATGTCTGTAAACCTATGTTTTCAGTGTCAAATAAAAACACCTAAAAAGCTGTTGTGAACGGGGCGACAAGTCTTCCATCCCAGACTCTTTGGTGGCTGGCCAAGATTGCGGGCTGGCTCCCCGGCGGGCCTCTGGTACTGTGCGGGATTGCGCTCGCTACACCCTCTTACTGTGTTACAATGAGCTCTGCAAATGTGTTACAATGAGCTCTGCAAATCCGTGCGATCCCCTTTTGGGTGGTGCAGGCAGAATTGATCAATATTAACGATCTGGGGTTTGTTACAACCGTTAATGCAGGCCCAGAAAAATTGGCGCCACTCAGTTCTTGTAATATCATCATCAGCCATTATCAATTCACTGCTGGATGAAGGTCTCCCCAAATTTCTTCCACAATTGTCTGTCTTGGGCCTGTCTCCTCCATGTCGCTCCAGCATACTTTCGAATTTCATCCTTCTATATCCCACGGGGTCTTCTTCTGGGTCTTTTCCTGTCCCTCGGAATCCAGTCCAAAATTTCGGTTGTCCATCGGTGGTCCGTTCTTCTGGCAACATGTCCAGCCCATTGCCATTTCAGTGATTTCACTCTGCTCAAAATGTCGTCCACCCCTGTCATTTTCCTTATCCATAAGTTCCTCTTGTTATCTTTCCAGGTTACTCCAAGCATGCATCTCCCCATGCTGCTTTGAGTTGTCTGCAGTCTTTGTATGTCTTTTTTAGTTAAGGTCCATGCATCTGCTCCATACGTAAGCACTGGCAGGATGCATTGATTAAACACTTTCTTTTGAGACATAATGGCATACTGCTCTTAAAAATTTTACTGTTTCTTCCAAAAGCTCTCCATCCAAGTTTTATACGCCGATTAATTTCTTCATATATGTGACCCTCACTCGATATCTGCAAAAAGATGAAGACGAGCTACTGAAAGACGTTACTGTGGTATTATTGCATGTATATTAAAATGCTGCTGAGTGTTCATATTACAATTTCTTGGAAGCCTCTGTGATGTGTTTGTGAAGGTGTTTTTTGCATATAATGGAAGCAAGGTAATAATTTCATGAATGGAATACGGGATTGCATCAACAATATACACTGAAGTGCTAGAAAAACTGGTACAGACGAGCTTATGCAAAATACATAGCAACGCCATCTGTGCGCGTACTCGGTTGCGTCCGCCAGTGCATGTATAAAGCGATAGACATCCTTACCAGCTGTCAGAGCTGTTTTCGGCATGAGAATGACAAGTAATAACGATTTAAGCTATTTTCAACAAGGTATCATAGTTGGCGCTCGTGAGATAGGCTATAGTATTTCGGAGGTTGAAACGAAGTTCGGATTTGTACGAACGACCATTGCAAGGGTGTACCGTGACTACAAGAATTCCGGGAAAACCTCCAATCTACGATACCAGTGTGGCCGTAAAAAGACATTGGGTCCACGTGACCATCGTCGACTGTCAAGAATCGTTTCACGCGATAGGCGTGCAACACTCTCGCAGCTATAATCGGAATTCAATGCTGGAGCCTCAACAAGCATCAGCGTCCGGACTGTGCAATATACCCTGCACGATCTGGGCTTTGGGAACCGACGCCCAACTCGAGCCCCCTTGATGGGTGCACGACACAGAGCTATGTGCCTCGCTTGGGCACGGCAACAAAGCCACTGGACCCTCGATGACTGGAAACAAGTAGCCTGGTCTGACCAGTCGCGTTTCCAATTGTATAGGGCAGATGGAAGGATTCGTGTGTGGCGTAAACCATATGAAGCCATGGATCCTACCTGTCAACAGAGAACTGTACCGGATGCTGGGGGGTCCATAATGGTATGGGGTATGTTTAGCTGGACTTCACTGGGACTCCTGGTACGTCTACAAACGTCTGTGAAAGACCAACGCTATGTACGCATTCTTTCTGACGAGGTACACCCGTGCATGACCTGCATTCATGCTGATGGTTTGGGCCTGTTCCAACAGGACAATGCACCTCCACACAAGTGTCGGGATGCCACATTATGGTTAGAGGAGTATTCATCTGAGTTTGGAATGTTGCCATTCCCACCCAAGTCCCCAGATCTGAACATGAGAGAACACATTTGGGATGCCATGCAGCGCGCTATCGAACACAGGAATCCGAGACCTCGGAATACACCCGAATTGTAGAACGCTCTGCAGGAAGTATGGTGTGCATTGCCTACAGCGTATTTCCAGAAGCTAGTGGAGTCCATGCCCCGTCGTATTTCTGCAGTCCTTTGCTACCGTGAGGGACCTATCAAGTATTAGACTGGTGTACCAGTTTCTCTGGCACTTAATTGTATATTTTTGAAGATGACAATCCGTTTTCTAGTGTAAATATGACAAGGATGGCAAGTTAGACAATACCCGAAAACTTCGTCGCTCTGGAGCGGGAATCGAATACGCGTCTGCCAGACAGCGCCCGGGCAATGGTGATAATAATTATAATTTCGACTCGCGAATTCTGTGATGGTTATTCCATGGAGGAAAGAATAAGGGGTGAAAGCACTCTCCGTTGGAGCAATGCAATCCAAGTAAAGCCAGCAAAACGTCACGCCTGTGACGTCCCGGCAGCCATCTTAAGCCAGACATGAGCAGACTATGCAGTATCTGTTAGTACCGTGCGAGGCATGAATTTGGCAATTTGCTTTTACTATTAATAAATTTCCCCATCTTTATTATATTAATCGATGATATATTGTTCCTAAGCGTATTATTAGTTGATTTATCAATGTTTAGGGCGTTACGGCTACTTCCAGGTACTTAGCATTTAGGAAGCATTTCAGCTGGCTTCTGGGGCATCAGCGTAAGCACAAGTGTTTTTCTCATTCTGTATGTAATATCGCCGTGTAATTTCATAGTTTTTAAATTTGTGTGTATGATAATCAAAGTTTAGTGACGAGTTTTAATCTAAGTTTAGTGACGTTTTACAGAGATCTGCTCTGTTAAAATGAAAGGAATATGATAGTGTACGCAAATTAATGTTAGTGTAATACCCCAATATTACTTTATACAGTGGCGTGCAAAAATTAAGGACGAGACGGTTTTTCGAATGTAACGTCGTGCACTCAAATCATACCATAAGATCCCCAAGATGTAAGAATATGGGACAAGTGAGCAAAATCGTCCAAACAAGGAATCCAAAGGAGATACAAAGGCACTTTATTGAAAAGGTAGCTTCGAGCACAACTGGACGGAAGACAGAAACGTCCATGTGACAGGCGGCTGCCAAGAAAAATCCAGTCTTTAGTAAGGGATATGATCACCCCTGACAGCGTGCAGGATTTACAACGTCTTTCCATGCTAAGGACGAGGTTTTCAAGGAGCTGTTGGGGTATCTCAGCTCATTCCTCTTGTAGCGCCAAGCGCAGCTGCGGAATCGTTGCTGGCGGCTGGTGACGTGCTGCCAAGCGTCTCCCGAGAAGGTCCCACACGTGTTCGATTGGATTTAGGTCCGGGGACCTTGCGGGCTAATCCATGCGTTGCATATCTTTACTCTCCGACAGCTATGCGACAGCCACTGTACGATGAGGTGTAGCTTTGTCGTCCATGAAGAGGAACTCAGGACCCACAGCACCTCTAAACAGACGCACGTGAGGCAGGAGAACCTCGGTACAATAGCGGACACCAGTGACTGAAACTCCTTGGAAGATGTGGTGGTCAGTACGGCTACCAAGCATGATAATGCCCCAAACATGAACTCCGCCACCTCCAAACCGGTCCCTTTCGATGATGTTGGAGGTGTGATTGCGTGTTCCCTGCTCTCTCCAGATGTGTATACGTCCAGAATCGCTCGTCAGACTAAATCGGCTCTCATCCGTAAAGAGAACTCGACCCCATTGCTGACGTGTCTAGTTCTTTCGTCCTGGCACCACAGAAACCGCCGTCTCCGATGAGCAGGCGTTAATGGCACGCACCGTACTGATCGTCGTGTAAATAAACTACCTTTGTGCAGCCTCCTGGCCACGGTAAAACGCGATAACGGACGTCCAGTTGTCTGTTGCATGTGCCTTGCGATTTCTCCCGCTGTCTGCCGTCTGTCTCTTCTCGCCTGTAGGACAATATACCAGACGTCCGCCGCCGTGGTTGCTCGTGGACGACCACTGCTAAACTCTCAGACAGCTGTTCCTGTCATTTGAAATGCTCTACAAGCTCCGTAAAACGATGCTGTGAGCGATCCCGAACTCGTCGGCCGCACTAGTCAGACTTCGACCTTCTTCCAACTTCCCAATGACGCGACCTCGGGTAAAGTCATTCAGATGTCGACTACTGGATTTCCTGTTGGCCATATCACACGGTGGCAGCAACTCGACGTCGTTCAAACCGATGTACACCGTACAATAGCTTTCACCGAATTGCTGAGCGTACACCGCCTGTGTGCTTTATACCCTTCCGAAACTCCCCTACGTCATGCTGCATATATGCGTATGCCCTACCGTACCGGACCCTAGTCTATCTCCTGAGTGGTCTTTCGGCACGTTCTGCCTGCTCGTTCCGCTTTTATGCTAATTTCTCCTCTTCGTCCTTAATGTTTGCACACCAGTGTATTTGATATACTATTATGATGTTACCTTTTCACCTGTGAACAAGCCCGTGTCTTGAAAGATCACTTTTCCGAGAAAATGCTTGGAACATACATCTCATTGGTAAGCCTTTTCACCTGAATGAACAAGCATATGCCTTAAAAGATTACTTTTTTGAGCAAATTGCTTAGAGCATACATCGCACTGATGAGGCTTTTCACCTGTGCGAAGGAGAACGGGCTGTGAAAGAAGACTTTTCCAAGAAAATTGTTTGGAACGTACATCACATTGGTAACGCTTGTCCCCCGTGTGAATTAGTAAATGCTTCGAATGTTCACTTTTTCGAATAAATCGTTTAGAGCCTACATCGCATTAGTGAGGCTTTTCTCCCGTCTAAATGAGTTAGTGTTTCAAAAGATCACTTTTTCGAGCACATCGTATGGAGCATAAATTACATTGGTGTGGCTTTTCCCCTGTGTGAATGAGTAAATGCTTCAAAAGATCACTTTTTCGAGTAAATTCCTTAGAACATACATCACGTTGGTAAGGCTTTTTACCTGTGTGCATAAGCATATGCTCCGAAAGAGGACTTTTCTGAGCTTCTATTAGAATACTTTTTCCTCTGCTAGCACAACAAAATGTCATACTGTTCAGTGCCATTCTGTCAATCAAAATGGAAAATTAAGCTGGTCATATCTAAATTGACTTCATATACGCGCCTTACTACTAAATGCTCTTCAGAAATTAAAAGATTTCATATTAAATGTTTCTCCTTTGCTTACCTGTGAAAAGTAACTCCAGGAGGTGGTCGGTCGGAATCGTTATGGCATCCGTAAGCACAACAACACACCATTTCTAAAAATAATAACTTCAAATTTCGAATATCAAACTTCTCACGTACGTAACCTAATGGTCCAAAACCACCATCAGAGGCTTAAGATGGCAGCCACACCGTCTGCGTCGTCTGCTAAGAAAGTTACAAGTTTGTAACGTTATACTTTCTCACCTTATTCCTACCTCCATGAGTTATTCAAATTAATCGGAGACTTGAGACTCGGTCGTTCTGGGTGGTGTAACATGCCCGGGTGCTGTCTGGGAAACGCAGATTCGTTTTCTGCTCCAGAGCGACAAAGTTTTCGGGTGTTGTCTGACTTACCACCCTTGTCATATTTACACCAGAAAACGGATTGTCATCTTCAAAAATTTGTAAGGTAAGAATTTGTTCTGCAGATGCTTCGAGCCTAACGTAAATAAAAATACACCCTACTGTGAACACTCAAGAGACGCATATAGCGTAATAAATCCGTTTATTTTTGTGATGTAGTAAGCACAAAGATTCGTCCAGCTTTCGCACTACACTGGGAGGCAATTTCATTATGTTCTACCATTGCCTTGAAAATGCCTCCCAGTGGAGTGCAAAAGCTTGGCGACCACAAAAATAAACGGATTTAATACGCTATATGCGTCTCTTGAACTTCATGCCTATGCAATGTAAAACGCGTCTTGAACCGATGTCATTTATTTTGAGAATATGATTTATTTTACTCCATGTTCTTTATCTTCACAAAATGTTTAATCTGTGCTTGTTCAGTTTATATTTCTTTAAATAAAATTTGCAAATTGTCATTTTTAATTTTACAGTGTCGACCCAGAAGAAGCAGAATTCCTTCCTATGGAGACAATTCTTGAAGAAGATAATGATGATAATAATTACAACAGCCCGCCCACAAGTCCAACCAGTGACTTTTTCCCTCCAGGATTTCGTTCCATCAGCGGCAGTAAAAGTAACCTGGGAAATGATTGTAATGATACTAGCTCACAGTCTGGGTTAAGACTGTTTTCAGATTTTCCGGGATCCAAAATTTTGAACATGATAATAGGCTCTAGTTCTGAGAATGTCAGTGGCACTCCTAAGAAAGATGCAAATTTCCTCCCGCAATTTGTTTTGAAAACACCAAACCGGCGATCTCGCACGAGCTCAGTTGCAGAGAGTTTGAACAGTCATATCCTAGACTTACGAAAGGAAGAAGGGGATTACCTCATCTCTGACCATGCTCAAAATTCCAATCACGCAGAAACACGTGAGGACCACCGTCATTTGGTCTTAGAAATCCCTCCTGATTCAAATCCACCAGATAATAATGTTGTTCACGGCACTCCTGCCATGATAATTGAGGAATATGCAAAAAGGCATGATCAAAATGCCACTGTAAGTTTTGCTTCTGATGTTGTTCTTAGCGAAGCTGGTCACTCCAACGAGAGCCATAGACACAATCAAGAGGAGCCGCAGTCTCCAACCGAAACCAAAGAATCGCCATATGAACCAAACACTTCGCAAGAGAGTTTGGGCCCATATGTTGATAGCAATCAAAGTACCGTTAGCAGTTATGCCGAGCTTCTGCAGCATCCTAAGTAGTTCATGAATTTATTCCGGCCTTTTCACATTTCATCCCCTTTTTGAATGTTTACAGTTTTCCAGTTTTCTTATCGAACGCTTCTATACAAAGCGATATACAGATTTGTGCATACGCGGTTGCTGGATATATACGAAACCAGTCACGCCTCTGTATTGAAAATGGATGTAGATTTTGTTTATTTGTATTCTTTAGGTTTTATTTTGGCTGAATCAAGCTATGAGAAGCATATATGTATGATTTATGCATGCACTGCTGAAAATATTTAAAGGATGCCTTTGGTCTGTGGGTCGAGTAAAACCGAATTCGAAATGCTGCAGTTTCAATGACATTTTATTACAGTTACTTTGAATTAAATGCAGCAATACAATAGCAGAATTAATATTGGCAAGAAAGCCACAGTTAGAATTGCCTATGATGTTCTGCGTAGACAAATTCGTGCGGAAAATCCATTATGTGTGACCAGAACTCCCAGTTTTGATGGGGAGATTAAAACACTTCGCTACTCCGTTGAATTGAGTAGCAAGATTTTGGATTTTGTTAATAAAAGCATACATATGTTGACGTTTATGAACTTCTGAAAATAATAATGACAGTATTATGATATATAGCTGACCATGCACTGTTTCTCTACACAAATTCAACTGCATTTCGTAAACTAAACTGCAGGCAGCCGAATTTTAGAATGGATAACATTTGCTGTCATCACTCAGATGTTGTCCTCAGTTCTCTCACAATTTGATTCTAATTCACAAATACTTTTGGAAGAATTTGCCGAAACATTTTTAGAATCCATGATAACAAAAAAAAGGGAGACTTTAATTCCTGTAGCTGTGAATGCATTTTAAGGAACAACAAGAAAAATGTCATCTACTGCGGCCATTAGAATGTAAACTTTAACATATCAAAATTCATCCTTCTGTTCCTCAAACTCTTCAATCCTTTTTCAATTTATTTTAAAAGAAAACGAGCATCAATTAAATATTCTAGGCAATGTTTGCATTTACATACATATGCCCAATTTAAGAGCGTGACATACGGTTTATATGAGTTTCCAATGGTAATCAGCTAATCTTTTTTGTTCAAGCAATCAATCATATTATGTATCTAGTACTTTTTCTTTTGCAATTGTTTTAGGTAGTGATAAAACATGATGTATAATCGGGAATATTGTGCCTCGTACAGGTAATGACTCAATACTTTCCATCCACGAAAGTACACTCGTAGTCGGAATATATCATTTCAGATATATTCTCAAAACTGTTAGGGTGCAGAGTAGAGGAATAACTGCTGTTATACGACTGATCCTGATATATGAGATTTGGGTGTACTGTTATAAGTTTTCATTTTGACAAAGTCAGTGACAGTGGTACTTTAAAACAATTTCAAATTCCCGATGAAAGAAAGCCCGTTATGAGATGTTTTTATATTTATGAATAATAATTCTTGCCCATAAAAGGTAATATTCAGTTATAGTATATACTAACGCAGTGAAAGGTACTGATGCATAGATTGAGTAAATGAGTAAGCCGCTATTGCTTTGATTCCGATCTCGTAACTATAGTTTCAGTAAACGTGAAGTTTGATAATCCTTTGATCTCGTGTTCACAAACAGAAAAAAATATATTCGAGATATCTGTCCAGCGTGTTTTAATATCATTGTTATTTGAAAAAAATTCAGTTTTTGTGGTATTCAGTTTGATTTTCATTTGTAGATTTCGTAAAAGCAGAACAAAACATAACTATTTAAGTGCGGATTTGGCTTTTCCCTACTGTGTTAGCCACCTCCCTCCATTACCACCAAGGTTAGTAGATCACAAGGTTGGGCGCATGCTGCACTTCCGGTGATTACTTTATGACGTCACTGTCCAAATCGCCATCGTAAGGTTATTTAATCGCTACTTTTCTTTGTATCTGCACCGTAGCAGCGTGTCGGAATTATTATTCGTAAGCCAGCTGAAATAATCTTCATAAATTCTACCAGATGTTTTAATCCATAATGTTTATAATTTTTAATTTAAAAAACTTTTGGGTAATGTTGCCGAAATGCTTTTCGTATTGCTCATAAAGAAGTGCTTTATTATATGAAAATGATGCGTCCTGCTGTGAGCTCTCCGTTCAAAATTTATATAAAAACAGCAAAAAAAAAAATCCTCTTGTAACTAAATTAACATTTTAAAAGTTAGACCTTTTCCCCACCCTTTACACAACAAAAATGTGCCGGAGGCATTTTTGAAATCTCTGTTTCAAAAATATTCATATTTCTTCTGTATTTAATGTAAATGTGCTTTTGAATAAGCTTTTGTAGCACGATTGAGTTATAAAAATTGTTGACATCTCCCTCCATAGCTACAGTTCGCATCTACGATTCACATGTTAGGACGGTGACGTCATGATTATTCGTCTGCGAGGAAGGCGGGATGAGCAAACCTTACTGTCTATTAACCTTGCATTACCACCAGCAAAATATCTAGTAGCTTTAGAATATGCAAAACCTATGGGGTTGTAATTGAATCTTCGAGTGATAACCCTTCTGCGCCAAGAAATATTCCCATAGCGCAGAAAGATTTTTTTCTTTAAAAGCCGTTAAGTCGTCTTGCAAGCGGTAGAAAACAGTTTTGCATACAAGACCTCACTCTATGTGAAATATTTTTGTTTTTTAGTCAGAAAAAAATTTCGTTTCTTATTTATGAAGACTTCCATCAGATTATAACATAAGCTGGTTATTTGTCTCTTGTAGCGTTTATTTTCCTTATCTATATTTCATAGCATTCCAGCCTGCTATTATTCACAGCAACTTCGGTACCTTGATTAGTCTACCCCTTTGATTAAACCAGCTCACTTACACATCCTTCTCACGAAGTAAAATATATAAGAAAAAGTTCTTTTTCTGAAACGTATGTATCTAAAGATTAGCATAATGACCTTCTTTACGAACGCGCTACTTTCCCGCTTCAGTAATAATTATTTTCTGTAATTCTTGCTTTTATTATAACAGTGAGATTGTATTAGCACTTCATCGTCGTTCGGTAAGTTTTTTGGGCTGTGAATTTTTCAGCTACTGCATGCTGGTTTTGGTTCATGATGAGCTATGCTTTGATTTCATACCGTGTTGCCTCTTAAATTATCGTTCAGATGCGCATTTAGGTTTATGTATATACCGATGGGTAATAAAGCAAAATGTGCTCTTAATGCGATATGAGCTTTCTTCTTGTTTCTATTCGCATCATATATCGTTCAGTTTTTATAAGACTGAGTTTGGTGAATTTTCCTCCATGAGGATTTTTCTTATTGTTTTTTCTATGTTCTCTATGCTGTCGATAAACGGCGAGATTTCGTTTATGTCTGCGGCTAATCTGTCGCAGTTTATTATTTTAGTACGTTGACTGCAGATTATATTATAACACTTTTTCTTAATGTATTTTGATAGCTTTCTCTCTCTAGTTTTCTGTGTTAGATACTTATTCAAGATCTGGGAAAGTTAGTATGATGTCATATTATTTAAACTGCTCCTTCCCGGTCAAAGGTTTTGGCACGCGTGAAAAATTGGTTATTTTCTCGTGTGGGGATGTCGTGCAATTTTCGCAAACACAAAAAGTTTATGGCAGATGACAAACGGTCGGTATTGTTTCAATTCCAAGAAATAAAACGATAGATTTCCAAGAGAAACGCCTGTTTAAAACCTTTAAGTATGGTGCACGATTCCCGTAGTCACTCTTACGTTAAGAGACCATGACCTTTACCATATAAATGTAGTGATTTACATTTGTATGTATATTATTTATTATAAGTGTTAGGTCCAGGATCATTAGAGTGATCTTTCAGTGTGATTCTAGAAAAAATCATTTAACGGACCTCTCAAATACATGTTGCCCTAAATTCGTAATATCTGATTCTCTAGTGGTCGTAACTTTTGCATGTGTTGTGGCATTTCTGTGGAGTTACAGAACAGAGCATTTTTCCAAAAGTTTTGGGGTGGATCATAAATGTGAAATCTAAATATCTTTTCAAGAATGTTGTGAATTGCTTCCATTTTTTATTAAGCTGAAATGTTTGGATATTTTAAAACGGTTCTGATTATCATATTGCATCTTGAATTTATCACAACAGCAGTTATAAAATTCTGACCAAAAATGGTGTTTTGTTTTTAACTATAAAAGTTCTTACCTTTTCTCATTGTGTCGTTTATTTACTGAAATGTTTTATTTCAATTTACACGGTGATAGAATTAACTGAAATACGGAGGAAGACAGTATGCGTAAAGAAACACTTGTAAATTAAAATAATGGAATCGATACCTTCAGTGGGGAAAAATGGTGTAATAAGGAAAAAGGAAGTTCTAATTTGTACTACAGAAATTAAAATTCGTTTTATTAATTTAAACAATAATTTTAATTTCATTCCTACTAGAACAAGAGCTAATAAATGTATTTGTTTTCAATAACATTCGAAGAAGCCGCCTTTAAATAGCAAGAAACTTTTCTGAATATAAATAAAAAAATATGTCAAGCTTATTTTCAGTGAAAGACAATGATAAAAGCACGACTAAATTCCTGGTGCAAGTATTTCTTCCATGAGAAATAATTTCTGGTAAGAACGTTTAAACGTAACCAGATTTGCAACACTAACAGTATGTTATAGGGGGATGGCATAAAATTTCATAAATGATTATACAAAGCATATTAAGAGGTAAACCACTGAGGACAAAACAAAGATAAATAATCATTGTAATCTGATGGATATTTGTCAAATTTAGCGTGTACATGGAAGGACTTTATTCGTTTTGCTGAGAAAATATATTCCAAAGAAAAAAAAAATTATAATTTCAGCAATTCTTAAATTATGTGTTAGAATACTGATTTATTTCCCGAGAAATGAAATGTTAAAAGGCGCCTCTAAAAACGGTACTGTCACCCAGCTGAAAGGCTTTTCTTAAAGTGACATAAAAGATTTATTCTTTAAATCATCATGCATGGGTAAGTTGTATTAATCAGAAAATCTGAATTTGCTAGAATGTAAGGGCAATAGAGAACATAAAACGATGCTGTCTTCCTTCATTTTTCAGTTAATGAAAATGGTATCTGCAAACACAACTGAAATTGTACTTTACATTCTGTCAAATATCTGATCTCGTTATCTCGCAAAACGTAGTTTATTTTCCTGATGCCTAATACTGTAAAATGTATGTATGGTACATTTCTGTGTCTCGAATCGTATTACTTGATCGAAATAGAAAAGGTTTTGCTACTAAAGATATAAGATTAATGACTTCAGTTGTGGAAAACTTAAAGAGGTTCGAAAATTCCTGAACTATATATGTATGTATGTGTGTATATATATATATCATGTGTGCGTGTGTTGTAGAAAGTGCTGCTTATAATATCCCATATTCCACTTACATACTTGCAGCAAAGTACGATAAACCTAACACTGGTATTTCCCATTTTAGTAGTTCTTCTAGTTATTAAACTCTCTTATACACATTTACTCTTGGTGCTTTTTCGGTGTTCATTATCAGCATATGCTAGTGCTATGTACGTTGCATTAGCCACCAGTCTTTATACGTCATGGACTGCAGCATAATTGATGGGAAGAATCATTTGATTCATGAAATATTTCATGTTTGGTTATTGTTAAAAGTTGGGATAGATGCTTTACGTATACACTTTGAATAAGTAGGAATTTACGTGAAAAAGGCGCGTATGTGTTCTGGTGGTAAAGGTTTTTCCTTAGTAGTAGTAGCATGCTACAAATTTTAGGGTTTGGATAAGTTTGTAGGATATTATATTATAAATGAATTTTCAGATTGAGTTCACTGTAATTGGACCGAGTTGTTTCTACAAAATGATGAACATGTCAAAATGTCGTCATTGATTTAATTAATATTATTACGTGCACCGTTCGTTTCAGGTAGTTAAAAAATAGAGTGAGTTTTTAAATCTGCAAAATTCTTTTCAACAAAGGTGCTTTTGCTGTAGTCTGAGTAAATTTGATTTCATTCTGATTCGACAAGTCTTATATTTCTTGTTTTTAAGCATAAAATGTTTTAGCCAATACGCTGCAAATTGTTAGAGGGAGATAAATATTTCAGTTTCAAGCGAACTCATTTAGTATAAGCCCAAAATAAGCTCGTTTTCAGTGTCGGAGAGTAACCACTACGTTAGCTTTTCTCTCCGAGAACATCGGGATTGTTTATCGATTTTTGCTGAATTTGCAAGAAAGGGAAATATCGATAAGTGATATATAAGTTGGGGTATCTACCGTTTATTTCCTATATCGATGCCAGTAATTTCTTACAAAAATGCACAGTCTTTTAAACAGATGAAAATTTCGTTTTTCGTTTCATCAGTTCATTAAATTAAAACTGCATAAGGCGTTCATGAGTGTCGATCTGTTAATAATTCTTTCGAAAACCAGCAATTAAAAATTTTCAACTTTATCATGCAGCGCTGCTAGAAGAAACAAAAGCACTTAAATAAGCACCAGCTATTTGGAAACGAAGCAGTATTATTTAGAACAAGAGATGTAATAAATCTATTAACAGAAATTTAAATTTTTTAGTCTACGTAAGTCACGTGTTCTTTTTTTACCAATATACCAAAAGTCACCATTTTTGGAACAAAAAAAAAGCTATGAATTATTTTAAAAATGTATACGTGTACGTAACATAAAAGGGTTATATGTTCATGAATAAAACGTTCGAATGAGCGTAAGAGAGAGTGCATTTTGAAACCTTTTACGAGACAGTGTAATAATTATCTTACATAGGTTAATGGAAATGAAGCTGCACGTTTCCTGTCTCCGCACACATTTTTTTTTCCGGACAAAAGACCTACAAATCACTCGCATATGTTTTAAATGTATTTAGGATTTGTTTATTACTGCAATTATTGTTGTAGAGAATTTGGAATGTGCTTTTGATCCAGCTTCTATTTGTAAATTTATGTGTTGCACATGAGAAAACATTTCAGCCGTTGCGCTTTTCAATGTGATATATTGAATACTTCTGTGATAAAACCCTTCTCAGTTCTACGTTTTGTATTTTTTATATGCAATGCCTACTCCTATATAAATTTTCTGTGTATTTACCAATCTTCTGTACTAATTACAAAATACACGATCACGGATGTGCTAAAATGACGGGATTTTTGATAGTTTTTCGAAGTGTGTAATGTTAGCAACAATAGTAATCACGAATTAAATATTGGAAGACGAGTGGAGAGATGTGAAATCCATTAATGAATGTATTTGTCCATGCGCTTTTAACTGTACTCTTTGTATTTAAAATCAATAAATATGTAAATATGAAAGTCTTGTTTGTCCCATTTCCTCTCTGGTTCATCATATACACCAACGGAAAAAAAAATCCCAACACCACGAAAAAATAGTTGTAGAGGAATGAAATGGCGACAATACATTTGTATAGGTAACATATTTAATCGATTAAGGTTTCAAGATCACAGCTTATTGTAAGCGCGAGAAGAGCTATTTTAAATGTGAAATGCTGGTACATTAATAACCGCCAGAATGTTGAATGCAAGCACGCAAACGTTCATGCATTGTGTCGTACACGTGCTGGATGTCAGTTTGTGGGATGGAGTTCCATGCCTGTTGCACTTGGTCGGTCAATACAGAGACGGTTAATGCTGGTTGGGTGTGACGCTGGAGTTGTCATCCAATGATGTCCCATACGTGCTCGATTGGTGAAAGATCTGGTGATCTAGCAGGCCACGGCAACATGTCGACACTCTGTAGAGCATGTTGGGTTACAACAGCGGTATGCGGGCGAGCGTTATCCTGTTGGAAAACACCCACTGGAATGCTGTTCATGAATGGCAGCACAACAAGTTGAATCACCAGACCGACGTACAACTGTGCCGTCAGGGTGCGTGGGATAACCACGAGAGTGCTCCTGCTGTCATAGGAAATTGCTCCCCAGACCATAACTCCAGGTGTAGGTCCAGTGTGTCTCGGCCGCAGACAGGTTGGTTGCAGGCGCTCACCTAGTCTCCTTCTAACCAACACACGGCCATCACTGGCACCCACGCAGAACCGGCTTTCATCAGAAAACACAACAGATCTCCACTCCGTCCTCCAATGAGCTCTAGCTTGACACCACTGACGTCGCAAACGGCAGTGGTTTGGAGTAAGTGGAATGCACGCTACAGGGCGTCTGGCTCGGAGCTGTCCTTCAAGTAACCGATTTGTAACAGTTCGTTGTGTCACTGTGGTGGTAACTGCAGCTCGAATTGCTGCCGCAGACGCGGTACGATGCGCCACGGCCATACGCCGTACACGGCGGTCTTCCCGCCGTGTACGGCGCCACGTGGCCGGACGGAACACGGTCTTCTTGAGGCAGTACCTTCCCTTGACCACCGCTACCAACAATCTTGCACAGTGGCTACATTCCTGCCAAGTCGTTCTGCAATATTGCGGAAAGAAAATCCACATTCTCGTAGCCCTATTACAGGACCTCGTTCAAACTCCGTGAGCTGTTGATATTCTTCGTCTTCTTAAAGGCATTCTTGACTAACATCAACACCCTACGTCGAATCTTAACGATAGCTAACTCTCACGGACGTTACAGACCGTATTTACAGCAAACCTGCTTTGCACGTTCCGAGAGGTACTGCTAGCCACACGTATGCGCCGAGCGCGAAATTTGCATAGACGTCATCTTACAGATGTACTCTCACCGCCTACCAACTGTCGTTTATCTAACACAACCCCTTCTTGGTGTTGGAATTTTTTCCCCCCGTCAGTGTATATACTAGGTGAAGGCTATGCCAGTATATACTAGGTGAAAGCCCGTCAATACTGTATATACTAATGTAAAAAGTATATGCTAGGTGAAAGCTGTACAAGAACATACTAGGTATCATCATCATCATCATTGTCAACCATTATCAATCCACTGCTGGACGAAGGTCTCCCCAAGTTTCCTCCACAACGGTCTGTCTTGTGCCAGTCTCCTCCATGTCACTCCCGCATATTTACGAATTTCATCCACCCATCTCCCATGTGGTCTTTTCTGGGTCTTTTCCTGTCCCTTGGAATCCAATCTAAAATTTCGGCTATCCATCTATGGTCTGTCCTTCTGGCAGTATGTCCTGCCCATTGCCATTTCAGGGATTTAACTCTGATCATGATGTCTTCCACTCTCGTCATTTTTCGGATCCACGAGTTCCTCTTCTTATCTCTCCTGGTTATACCAAGCATGCACCTCTCCATGCTTCTTTGAGTTGTCTGCAGTCTTTGTATGTCTCTTTTAGTTAAGGTCCAGGTCTCTGCACCATACGTAAGCACTGGAAGGATGCATTGATCAAACACTTTTCTTTTAAGACATAATGGCATATTGCTCTTGAAAATTATGCTGTTTCTTCCAAAAAGCTCTCCAGGCAAGTTTTGTACGCCGATTAATTTCTTCATCAATGTGACCCTCACTTGATATCTGCTGTCCAAGATAAACATATGTATCTGTTATCTCCAGTTTTTCTCCATCAATCGATAAATCTTCATTTCTTGTAAAAGCATTGAACATCACTTTTGTCTTCTGAAAGTTCATTTTTAATCCCACTTCTTTACTCTTGTCAGCAAGTTCCTGCATCATACTCTGCAGCTCTGATGGGGTAGTTGCAAAAATGACTACGTCATCAGCAAAACGAAGGTGGGTTAGATAATCTCCATTAATCTTTATCCCTTTGTTTTCCCAGTTCAGTGATTGAAAGACATTTTCCAATGTGGCATTAAAGAGCTTCGGAGATATGGTGTCACCTTGTCTCACTCCCCTTTCCAATTTTTATGTGTGTTGTATTTTCAAACAGCCGAATCTTTGCACTTGCATTTTCATAGATGTTATTAATAATATTAATGTATGCATCTTCAATACCACAGGATTTCAGAGCCGTGGTAACTGCTGATGGTTTTACCGAATCAAAGGCTTTTTCATAATCGATAAAAGCCATGCACAATGGAAGTTCATATTCCCTCGCTCTTTCAATTAGTTCTCTCAGTACGTGGATATGATCTATTGTGCTGTAGCCACTCCTGAATCCAGCTTGTTCTCTCGGTTGAGCCATATCCAGTGTTACCTTCAAGCGGTGTGAAAGAACTTTAGTGAAGATTTTATAAACCACTGATAGGAGGCTGATAGGTCTGTAGTTCCTGAGATCCTCAATGTCACCTTTTTTATGTAGCAGGATCATTGTAGCGTTGTTCCAATCCTCAGGAATCTTCCCTTCATTAAGGCATCGAGTGAAAATTTGGGCGAGTACTGTTTCAATTTCTCCACTTGCTTCTTGTATGATGTCTATAGTAATTCCATCTTCTCCTGGAGCTTTCCCCCGCTTCATGTTCTTGATTGCATGAGCAACTTCTGCTGGGAGGACTGGAAGAACTCTGGTACCTTTCATGATGTCTGGAGTACATGTATCATCCCTTTCATATAATTTGGAGTAGAAATCTTTCACTCTTGTCAAAATTTCGCCTCTATTTCTTGTTATAGAACCATCTTCTTTTCTCAGAGCCATAATCTGTTTTCTTCCCTTACTGAGATGTCCCTTTGCTATCTTAAGGCTTTGGTTGTTTTCAATTGCTTTCCTCACTAGCTCACAGTTGAATTTCCTTACGTCTTCAGTGATACTTTTTCGTGTTGTCTTGCATAGCTCTATATATTCCACTTTGGAAGTCACATCTTCTTTAGTTGTCCTCATCTCTCTTCTTTTTTGCATCAACATTTTGGTTTTTCCTGATAATTTGTTCACGTGCAACTTGTTCTTAGACCCAGCTAATTTTGTTGCTGTTTCCATTAGAGCTTTGGTTACTTTTCTGTTAACTTCCGAAATATCCACTTCTTCCGATGTTAGGCCTTCTAAAGCAGAGAATCTGTTCTTCAGTTCCAACTTGAAAGTATTATGGTGTTTTTTAAGGTTGGTTATGTCAATACATTTTGTTTGTCTTATGAGCTTGCCACGTTCCAGTTTAGTGTTGAGGTGCATCTTACATCTCACCAATCTATGGTCACTACCTGTGTTGAACTTGTTCAGCACACTGCAGTCTTCGATGACGAATTTTTTGTTACACATAATAAAATCAATTTCACTTGTCGTCCCAATTGGATGTCTCCATGTCCATTTCCTGTGTGGCTTTTCTTGAAAAAAGGAGTTCAAGATGAAAAATCCTTCTGCCTCTGCAAACTCAACGAGAGTATTTCCACGCTGGTTTCTGTTGCCGTGACCGAATTTACCTACTGAAGTTTCATTCTGTTGCCGTTGCCCTATTTTTGCATTGAAATCTCCCATAATTATCTTCAAGTGCTGCTTACCTTTATTATTTAGATGACGAATTTCCTCATAAAATTCTTCAATTTCTTCTTCAGGATGACTTGTGGTGGGTGCATAAGTTTGAATAATCTGAGCCTGGTATCTTCTCGATAGTTGGATAACGAGTCGTGCAGCTCTGTCAGAGGAACTTTCAACTTCTACCACTTTATCCTTCAGTTTCTTGTTTATTATAAATCCAACACCACTAGTTCTGCCAGTATCTGTCCCACGATAATAGAAGAGATGTCCACTTTTCAGTTCAATGAGATCTTCTCCTTTTCTCCTTACCTCACTTAGCCCGACAATGTCCCACTTGATCCTTTGTAGTTCCTCTTCCAATTCAAGAAGCCTTGAATCAGAAGATAGGGAGGTATATAAAAGTATATATTAGTATATCAATAATGTATATACTAATATATTAATATTAGCATATATATAAGGTCAGGTGATGCATAACATCACAGCCTCTCCTTGACAAATGTCAACCCCGCCTTCTCGTGGTACATCCTGTTCCCACTAAAGAGGCTCTGACGACCGCCAATAGCGGTATAACTATACCATCGGGATTAGAGGAAATGCTATCCCACACTCACCAACCCGCTTGGCGAGCGTGGTGAGTTATGGCCAAACCCTCCAAAATGACTCCACAACTTAAATCTTGGCCCTCAGTCTCCGGCAGCTGGAATGTACCTGGCCAAGGCAGCGGCCAGTGCGACATGAAGGCAGAGGGTGCTAAGAATCCCCGGAGGACCGGACTAGGCTGCCATCTGATGCTGACCTTGGCTACGTACAACGGACGCTCCCTATCTTCTGATTCAAGGCTTCTTGAATTGGAAGAGGAACTACAAAGGATCAAATGGGACATCGTCGGGCTAAGTGAGGTAAGGAGAAAAGGAGAAGATCTCATTGAACTGAAAAGTGGACATCTCTTCTACTATCGTGGGACAGATACTGGCAGAACTAGTGGTGTTGGATTTATAATAAACAAGAAACTGAAGGATAAAGTTGTAGAAGTTGAAAGTTCCTCTGACAGAGCTGCACGACTGGTTATTCAACTCTCGAGAAGATACCAGGCTCAGATTATTCAAACTTATGCACCCACCACAAGTCATGCTGAAGAAGAAATTGAAGAATTTTATTAGGAAATTCGTGATCTAAATAATAAAGGTAAGCAGCACTTGAAGATAATTATGGGAGATTTCAATGCAAAAATAGGGCAACGGCAACAGATTGAAGCTTCAGTAGGTAAATTCGGTCACGGCAACAGAAACCAGCGTGGAAATACTCTCGTAGAGTTGGCAGAGGCAGAAGGTTTTTTCATCTTGAACTACTTTTTCAAGAAAAAGCCACACAGGAAATGGACATGGAGACATCCAAATGGGACGGCAAGTGAAATTGATTTTATTATGTGTAACAAAAAATTCGTCATAGAAGACTGCAGTGTGCTAAACAAGTTCAACACAGGCAGTGACCATAGATTGGTGAGATGTAAGATGCACCTCAACACTAAACTCGAACGTAGCAAGCTCATAAGACAAACAAAATGTATTGACATAACCAACCTTAAAAAACACCATAATACCTTCAAATTGGAACGGAAGAACAGATTCTCTGCTTTAGAAGGCCTAACATCGGAAGAAGTGGATATTTCTGAAGTTAACAGAAAAGTAACCAAAGCTCTTATGGAAACAGCAACAAAATTAGCTGGGTCTAAGAACAAATTGCATGTGAACAAATTATCAGGAAAAACCAAAATGTTGATGCAAAAAGAAGAGTGATGAGGACAACTAAAGATGTGACTTCCAAAATGGAATATATAGAGCTATGCAAGACAGTACGAAAAAGTATCACTGAAGACGTAAGGAAATTCAACTGTGAACTAGTAAAGAAAGCAATTGAAAACAACCAAAGCCTAAAGATAGCAAAGGGACATCTCAGTAAGGGGAAAAAACAGATTATGGCACTGAGAAAAGAAGATGGTTCTATAACAAGAAATAGAGGCGAAATTTTGACAAGAGTGAAAGATTTCTACTCCAAATTATATGAAAGGGATGATACATGTACTCCAGACATCATGAAAGGTACCAGTACCAGAGTTCTTCCAGTCCTCCCAGCAGAAGTTGCACATGCAATCAAGAACATGAAGCGGGGAAAAGCTCCAGGAGAAGATGGAATTACTGTAGACATCATACAAGAAGCAAGTGGAGAAATCGAAACAGTGCTCGCCCAAATTTTCACTCGATGCCTTAATGAAGGGAAAATTCCTGAGGATTGGAACAACGCTACAATGATCTTGCTACATAAAAAAGGTGACATTGAGGATCTCAGGAACTACAGACCTATCAGCCTCCTATCAGTGGTTTATAAAATCTTCACTACAGTTCTTTCACACAGCTTGAAGGTGACACTGGACATGGCTCAACCGAGAGAACAAGCTGGATTCAGGAGTGGCTACAGCACAATAGATCATATCCACGTACTGAGACAACTAATTGAAAGAGCGAGGGAATATGAACTTCCATTGTGCATGGCTTTTATCGATTATGAAAAAGCCTTTGATTCGGTGAAACCATCAGCAGTTGCAATGGCTCTGAAATCCTGCGGTATTGAAGATGCATACATTAATATTATTAATAACATCTATGAAAATGCAAGTGCAAAGATTCTACTGTTTGAAAATACAACACACATAAAAATTGGAAAAGGAGTGAGACAAGGTGACACCATATCTCCTAAGCTCTTTAATGCCACATTGGAAAATGTCTTTCAATCACTGAACTGGGAAAACAAAGGGATCAAGATTAATGGAGATTATCTAACCCACCTTCGTTTTGCTGATGACATAGTCATTTTTGCAACTACCCCATCAGAGCTACAGAGTATGATCCAGCAACTTGGTGACAAGAGTAAAGAAGTGGGATTAAAAATGAACTTTCAGAAGACAAAAGTGATGTACAATGCTTTTACAAGAAATGAAGATTTATCGATTGATGGAGAAAAGCTGGAGATAACAGACATGTACGTTTATCTTGGACAGCAGATATCAAGTGAGGGTCACATTGGTGAAGAAATTAATCGGCGTACAAAACTTGCCTGGAGAGCTTTTGGAAGAAACAGCATAATTTTCAAGAGCAATATGCCATTATGTCTTAAAAGAAAAGTGTTTGATCAATGCATCCTTCCAGTGCTTACGTATGGTGCAGAGACGTGGACCTTAGCTAAAAGAGACATACAAAGGCTGCAGACAACTTAAAGCAGCATGGAGAGGTGCATGCTTGGTGTAACCAGGAGAGATAAGAAGAGGAACACGTGGATCCGAAAAATGACAAGAGTGGAAGACATCATGATCAGAGTTAAATCCCTGAAATGGCAATGGGCTGGACATACTGCCAGAAGAACAGACCATCGATGGACAGCCGAAATTTTAGATTGGATTCCAAGGGACAGGAAAAGACCCAGAAGAAGACCACATGTGAGATAGGTGGATGAATTTTGAAAGTATGCGGGAGTGACATGGAGGAGACTGGCACAAGACAGACCGTTGTGGAGGAAACTTGGGGAGACCTTCGTCCAGCAGTGGATTGATAATGGTTGACAATGATGATGATGATGATACACTGAAGTGCCAGAAAAACTGGTACAGACGAGCTTATGCAAAATACATAGCAACATCACCTATGCGCGTACTCGGTTGTGTCCACTAATGCGTATATAAAACGATAGGTATCCTTGACAGCTGTCGGAGCTTTTTTCGGCATGAGAAAGACAAGTAATAACGATTTAAGCGATTTTCAACGCGGTGTCATTGCCGGCGCTCGTGAGATGGGTCATAGTATTTCGGAGGTGGAAACGAAGTTCGGATTTTCACTGACGACCATTGCAAGGGTGTACCGTGACTGCAAGAATTCCAGTAAAACCTCCAGCCTACGATACCAGTGTGGCCGTAAAAAGACATTGGGTGAATGGGACTATCGTCGACTGTCAAGAATCGTTTCACGCGATAGGCGTACAACCCTCTCGCAGGTATCATTGGAAATCAATGCTGTAGCCTCAACAAACATCAGCGTCCGGACTGTGCAACGTACCTTGCAAGATATGGGCTTTGGGAGCCGACGCCCAACTCGAGTCCCCTTGATGGGTGCACGACACAGAGCTATGCGCCTCGCTTGGGCACGGCAACACTGCCACTGGACACTTGATGACTGGAAACAAGTAGCCTGGTCTGACCTTATGAAGCCATGGATGCCACCTGTCAACACTGTAACGGCTGGTGGGGGGGGGGTCCGTAATGGTATGGGGTGTGTTCAGCTGGACGTCACTGGGACCCTTGGTACGTCTACAAACGTCTGTGACCGGCCAATGCTATGTACGCATCATTTCTGACGAGGTACACCCGTTCATGTCCTGCATTCATGCTGATGGGTTGGGCCTGTTCCAACAGGACAATGCACCTCCACACAAGTGTCGGGACGCCACATTGTGGTTAGAGGAGCATTCATCTGAGTTTGGGGTGTTGCCATTCCCACCCAAGTCCCCAGAACTGAACGTCATAGAACGCATTTGGGATGCCATGCAACGCGCTATCGAACACAGGAAACCGTGACCTCGGAATACACCCGAATTGTGGGACGCTCTGCAGGAAGTATGGCGTGCATTGCCTACAGTATATTACCAGAAGCTAGTGGAGTCTATGCTTTGTCGTATTTCTGCAGTAATGCGCTCCAGTGAGGGACCTACCAAGTATTAGACTGGTGTACCAGTTTTTCTGGCACTTCAGTGTATATGTCTTAATGTATAAAAGTATATACTAGGTGAAAGCTATACGAGTGTATAAAAGTATATACTAGGTGAAAGCTATACGAGTATATACTAAGTATATATTAGTATATCAATAATATATATACTAACGTTTATTAAAAGTATGTACTAGGTGAAAGCTATAACTGTATAAAAGTATATACATATTTTTAATGTATATAGATGGTGCAAGCTATACGAGTATATACTAGGAAGGTGAAAGCCCGTCAATAATGTGTAAAAAAGTAAATTTCTCCGCCATTTTTTGTCTACGCGGGCATCGAACCTGGGTCATCTCATTCCCGGATAAGTCGCTCTCCCAACTGAGCTACGCGGACGTATGCTCTCGCTGCTGTCTACCTTTATCTGATGTGCGCCCTGCGGTGCAGGCACGTTACAAATGACAGGGAACAATAAGATATGTATATATTTTTAATAACCAGGTGTTCTTTTTGTTTGCGATACAGGAAATGTTTTTCAAATCTGAGTTTTAGAAGCAGAAATATCCGGGAAAACGGAATTTTACCTTAACGCCCTCTAAGGGAAAATCTATGAGTTACTTGAAAATTTTGAAATTATGTGGAAAACATTTTGCACCGGAAATGCTATCCAACAAAGAGGGAATTCTTCAAATCGGACTCTTAGAAGTAGAGGTATTGACAAAAATAAAATATATATCCATGCACCCTGGTGAAGAAACCACGCTTTACTTTAAGAAAAAAATATTCCGAAAGAGTTTATCGACGTGAGCAGTGTCGGTCCACAAACGAATTTTTTTTCAGTCGAGATTTTAAAAGCTCACATTTTGCTGCAAATACATCAGAAACGGAAATTGAGATTTACGCCTCCTGGTGGCTAAATCATTTTTTTTAACAAAAATTAGAAATTATATGCAAAAGAATTCCTATCAAAAACTGGGTCCGGTGCAGAAAGAAGTTGTTTTCAAATCTGGGTTTTAGAAGCAGAGATATCGGGAGAAACGCAATCTACCTTTGCACCCGGTAGCTGAAAGTCTATGAATTACTTGAAAATTTTGAAATTATATAAAAAAAAAAACAATGTCGCACCGGAAACTCTATCCAATAAGGAAGGAATTTTTCAAATTGGACCATTAGAAGCAAAGATACTGACAAAAATAAAATATACATCTACGCCCCCTGGCGGAGAAACCACGCAATATTTTAAGAACAAAACATTCGGAAAAGGTTTATCGACGTGAGTGGCATGTGTCCACGAAAGAATGTTTTCAATCGAGATTTTAGGAGCTCCGATTTTGTGGCTGAAGAAGAAAATATTATTTCTTCTTCAGCCACAAAATCGGAAGAAGAAGTTATTATTTACGCCCTTGGTGGCCAAACCACTTTAAAAAAAATTAGAAATTACATGCAAAAGATTTCCCATCGGGAGCTGTATCCACCGAAGAAAAAAATTTTAAATACGAATTTAAGAAGTAGAGATATCGCGGAAAACGCAATTTACTTTTTCGCCCTCTAGCGGAAAATCTATGCGTAACTTGAAAAAGTGATTATACCTACATTACTCTTCCACATAAATGGAAAGGAAAGGCAAAATAATTTTTTTCAATCTGATGTTTAGAAGCAAATACATGGAATAAATTGTATTTTGAATTCGATATCATCTGTTTTTGCGCCCTCTAGCGGCGAAATTGTACATCGTAAAAAAAAGGAAATGAAGGATCCTCATTTTTATGCTTCAGTCTTCCCAATTTAAAAATATTTTTTTAAATCGCACTAATAGTTGCAGAGATGTTGGTGTCCACAGGCGGACGGACAAACTGATAACATACACGATATTTTTTAACAGAAAAGACGTGCTAAAAAAAAATAAAACGTCATAATGTTGTTACGTCACACACTGATATAATTCTCAATTTCCATTCACGGAACACCTGCTCGAAAACACCAAAAACTAAGCGAGACATTACAAATATTTCTTTCTCAGTTGGTACTACGGTGATGACGTCACATATATCTGGGAAGCTGTTTCCATTCACTGAACAGAAACACGATAACTAAGCGTCTCGTCACAAATATTTCTCAGTTGTTACTAAAGTGATGACGTCTCATAATTTAATCCGGATAGCAGTTTCCATTCACTGAACACCTGCACGAAAAGCTATGCATGACGTCACAAATGTTTCGCGATTGTTGCTATAATGATGAGTCCACTGCTCCATCAAAGTGGGACAAACGTTCAGACAAAAAAATTCTGTTTTTTATGACTAGGTGAAAGCCTGTCAATAATGACTGGGAAAATAAGTCATGTCGAGTCATTTTTAACAACCAGATATTTGTTTGTGGTGTCCAAATGTGAAAGTATGTTTCATGAATATTACAACAATAAAAAAAAATATATCAGTTGAGGCAGGGATTCGGCATTTACAACAAGTAGGTGGACAAACGTTCAGACAAAGGATATTATTTTGAACTTTGGTACAACATCCGTTGATGTTATTAGTGTGGAAACAAACTGACATAGCTGAGTTTTCGCTCACCAAATGGTGGCGTTTTTAAGGATGACTGATACTAACCTATACGAAGGGAACTAACAGTAAACGTTAACATTAGAAAATATACACCAATGCGACATTACATTATGCCCACCTACCTAAAAAGCTGTAGGACCCCCTTTACACCGCAAAACAGCGGCCACTCGGCGAGGCATCGATTCGATGAAGTGGCGATAGATATCCTGGGGTATCAGATACCATAATATCAACAATAGGTCCTCCAGTTCCCGTACATTTCGTGGTGGTGGTGATGGCTTCTGATCATTCGTCTGAGATGGGTCTAGGTTCGAATCCCAGTGAGGCATGAATATTGTGTTTGTCGTATAAGGTGCTGGCTCTCTTCCTTACCTAGAATCAGTGGCCCTAAATTGAGACGGGCGACTGCTTGTAGCCCACTGCGTTGCTCACGGTGGTCATTAAACAAAAAAAAGTATTTGTGATGTACATTTCTTCTAACAAACATTTTTGAAGATCCCACGTATTTTTAAGAACTTATGAGTGTATGCATGTTGATCATTCAGTCCGAGGGGGACTTTAAAAACCAAGACAAAGAATATTTAGAAAGAGTGAAAAAGTGGGCCACTCAACACAACATTCTTGACTGTACTTCCACAATTGCTACTAGTAAAATTCGAATGTACTTAAGTCCTTTGAAATACATTTGCTGATGGATTTGCTGATGGATATCAAGTGATGGATTATGTGGTTCATAAAGGTATGAGACAATAAACTACACTCACGGACCATGCAATTTTCGCACCAAGAAGGAAGCATCGGATTGAACTGAAATTTTATGGACGTAATGATACTGATGCATGTTACATATGATGGCAAAAACAGAGCTACAGGACAATAGCACGCAGTCCGGTCATCTTCAATGGCGCGTCGCACCGCCTCGTGCGGCGATACATGCTGCAATACAGTCCGGCATGGAGACGAACAGACGCCTGAAGTTGTCTTGCGGCAGGATGGTCCACGTGTGTTGGACGGTGTGCTCCAAATCTCGGATAGCGCAGCACGACGGCAGCTGGCGTTTCAACTGCTCCCACACATGGTCGATAGGTGACTTGTCCGGATAGCGGGCGGGCATTATCCTACTGGTATAGTACACTTGGAATCCCGCTCAGGAATGGGGCCGTTGGATCTCATCCCCACACCGCTACCCGTCAATGATCCACGTATCACTACTAGAGCTGATCGGCTATCGTAGGCTATGGATCTTCATACCATAATTCCTGCAGTGGGGGAAGTGTGGCACTCGATAGCAAGGTTGGGATTATGCCGTTGACCCGGGGACCTCCACACCCGGACACGATGATCATCTGTCTCCAAAACGAAGTGGCACTCATCACCAAACACCACCCGTCGCAAGTATGTGGCGTTCCACGTCGCTCTGGCCTGGCACCACTGCACACGGAGCCGGCGATGTTTTGGTGTTAATGGCAGCACACGTAAGGGGCGCTGGAATCGCAGATTCGCTTCCGCAAAGGCGTCGAGAAATGGTTCGTGGGCACACGGTAGCCGCTACATCTGCCTGTATAGTGGAACGTATCCCCGTGGGATCCGTTCGTGCCTGGCGCACGATCCGTCGTTCCTCTCTACCGGTGATCCTCCTGGTCCGTCCGAAGCCTCTCCGCCGTGTGGCAGTGCCGTCTCGTGTCGACTGCTCCCAACACAGTCGGACGGTATGGTCAGAACAATCCACGTGGCGTGGGGCTATACGGCGATCCGATCACTCTACGGTTTTCAGCTAAATGATCAGACCTCCCGCCAAGTCCGTAAGTTGCGTAAATCGACGTCTCTGGCATCTACCAGGCATTCTTGTCACTCTGTACTCTTGCTTGCAGCTCCACCACAGGGTGTGCGATCATGCGCAATCGCATAGAACGTGGATCATTTGCACGCACTCTAGCTATTTGCAAAGGGTCGCGGTTGTAGCATGTTTTCTTCGAGGTGCGCAAATTTCATTGTCCGTGTGTGTATTTTGAAAAACACATAACCACTGATGTTCATGTAACACTTCCGATATCTAAATTTGATAAAGGAAGAGGGGTGAAATAACGATAAAAAAGGTGCTTTTCGGAAATATACTCTGTAATACACTGATCTCCAAAATTAAAGTGCGGAAGACATTCGCAGTAACCAAAAGGAAAACACGTAAAGGCAGGTAGCGAAGTTTGGCAGATTAACAGACACAATCATAAGGTAATAAACGTTGTTTTATAACAGGCAAATATATATACACATTTTACCTATACAAAGTCACATCCGCAAATGTCAACAAGGTGATATGTAAGAACGCAACTTAAAAGTGTTACAATTAACACGGAATGTGATCACCTCGTACGGACAGACAACTCTCAGAATAACGACACGTACTCATCCCCAGGTTGTTGATGAACTCTGGAGCTATGGAATTCCATTCCTGGATGAGGCTGGTACATTGTTTGGGAAGAGTTATGGGTACGCGCTGGTGAGCTGCTATTTACGTTTTCCCAGGTATGCTCTGTAGGGCTTCAGGTCCAAAGAGCTGGGTGGCCAATCCGTACGCTGAACATCATCGCACCGCAGGAAATCATCGGTAAAGTGATCTCCGTGCGGGCGAGCGCTACCGTCCATTAAAAGGACTGAGAGACAACAGCTTCCTGAAAAGTCTGGCACAGGGACCTAGAATCTCGTCCCTATAGCGCTCACCATTCACCATTCACATGACCTTCTGCGAACATATGGAGTGGTGTGCGGCCGTTTAACCTACCACCACTCTACACAAGAAGATCACCGCCTCTGAAGGAATCTCGTTCGTGGACGTTTGCATGATAATTACGGGTTCCTTCCAGATGAAATACCGACGAGAATCCGTTTTCGTTTGTCGACGGAATCTCGATTCGTCTGTACGAAGAACACTGGTCTACTCGTCTGGCCTTCAGGAACGATGTTGCCTGCACTAGTGCAAGAGGGCTCTCGTGCGAGATGTGGTTAGTGGGATGCAAACTATACATCCCTTGGCCAATTGCTTTAAACCTTCGATATATCGTTTGCCTTGATACCGTAGTCCCAGTGGCAGCGGAGAACTCCGAAAACAATTGCCAGACTTTATACGACCTTATGACGTTGTGCGGTTAAAGCGGCATAACGATCCTCAAGAGGTGTCGTACTCCTTGAACGACCTTGTCCAGGTCTTTGTGACACCCCATCAGTGTTGCTGAAATGCTGCCGTAATCATAAAATCACTTTGGGGTGGATATTCAAAGCGCTTGCGATTTGGGACTAAGACTGTCCTGCTTCTAGGTTATTCTATCGTCCGCCACCGTACAGTGTCGGATACACGTGTATGAGACATATGAACAGCATTTGCAGCCACTGGAACTCTTACACGCGTTATCAACGAGAAATTCCACTGCCGTTACACGTTAGCTTTACAGTAACTATAACTCAATTTACATGCTGAACACCATTTTGCTCACTGACACGCAAATTTCACTGCGGGCATTTGTTGATCGTGTCAATTTGCATATGTCCTGTAAACATCGTAGCATTTCATTGAGCGCTTTGGATTATTTCCCCCGCTATTGCTTTCCGGACATTATATCTGGACACCAATGTACAGGGTTGTATCCGAATAATAAGACCACCCCTGGAATGACAGTGTACTCTCCCAGGCGTGTCACAGAGTGCACGTGATAAGGTCCACAACACGAACACATGAGCGGCTAACCAGTACAGATGAGCCATAGTGCATGACGTGTGCACAATGGGATGAGATAGTGATTTGACGGACGATCAAAAAGGAATGATCATCCGCTACCGCACCAAGGAAGGAAGCACCTCAGAAAAAACAAACTTCGTGGACTGTTCGCGAGGTGCTGTAGTTAAGGGTGTATCAAGAATGGACCGCTGGCACACCGAGTACCTCGTGACGTCATAACTGTGGAGACCCCAAAGGCCATCGACCCTAGAGGAGAACGTTGCCCCCGTTGACTGGTAAAGGGCAATCGACACGCAGCAGTGCAGCACTTGACCACGTAAATGAAAGTTGGGGTACCCAGACACGTGTCCCCGATAACAGTAGAGCGAACCCTAATCCGTATGGGACTCCACAGTCGACGCTGCATCAAGGTATCCGTGTTAATCCAGGTTCATCGGCAACAACGCTTGCCGTTCGCATAGGACTACCGTCATTGGACAGTGGAAGAATGGAAAAAGGTTGCCTTATCCGACAAATCGAGATTTCTACTCCATACAAGTGACAGGCAGTGGCGGATACGGCGTCAGTCACACGAAAACCAACATCCGGACACGCTTGTCCGTCAAGTACAGGCCGGAGGTGTGCATGTCTGGAGGATGTCTTACTGGTATGACCTGGGACTGCTGGTACCACTCCATGAGTCCCTGAACGCCAATGGCTACCTGTCCATCCTCGCTGATCACATGCATCTCTTCATGTTGGACGTTTACCCTAGTGGCGATGTTGGTGTCTACCAACAGGACAATGCGCCGTGCCACGTCGCTAAAGAGGTGTATTTTACTCGTTCTAGGAAAATGACAGCGATGTCTCCGTTCTCCCTTGGCCGGCGAAATCTCTCGACCTCAATCCCATACAGCACTTGTGAGACTATTTCTCAGCAAAAACACAAGTGTTAGGAAACTGCTGGCCACCAGCTGGCAGTGATGGGTCACTGCTGGCTGAAATCGGCCGCTCACGGCCCGGTAGCGGTCCTCTGGTAGCAGCCATTGATGGCCCTGCAGCATCGCCGTGAATTGCAGGCCTCCACGCAAGTGTCACTAGTAGCCCGTAGCTGGCAACCGATGAAACCCCAACACTAGGTGGAAGCAATGGAATGCGCATGCGCAGAAGCAACACGTGCTGTGTCTGTCGTGGTACCACTTACTTGAAGACGACGCTATCGCCATCGTGTTATTTTAGTGGATGTTAAGAAAAAGAAAAGCATATATAGAGAGGCGAATTAATTTCCTAATGAAATGCCACTTCAACGAAGATATCAGATTAAACCATGAAATACTAGATTACAGCCATAAAATACACCCACTCCATTCCCATGAACAACAAGAAATAATTTCTGTGTAATGTTTCGCTTTAACATTCACTAAACTGCTTGAAACAAAAGTCCTGGAAGAACATTAAAAAAGCGTTATGTTGGAAAAAAATAAAAATAAGAATTATACGCGTACAAAATTTATCAATTATTTGAAAAAAAAAACAAACAACGCTATGTGGATATAGCGTACTCATCTATGGGTTGAATATACAAGACTGGAGGAATTCACTTCTAAAAGTAACGAGAAGTAAAAAAAAATATCTTTCTTCTTTAAAACAAATGTAGCTTCGGACAGCGGAAAGGAAAGATACAACGTTAAAAATGTAACAGAATGTGACATGAACGGGTAAATATAATATATTGATACAAACGTGCCGAGCGATATTATTTACTAAAACGCTCGCCACCAAATGATACGTTCGTGGTTTCCATCCTTCCGCATTTGGCAATTAATACGCTATTTGGATCCGAGACTTGTGGGTTCTTTTAAATTCGGGAGCTGGTATAAATAAGCGAGAACGTTAGCTACTTGCTGAAACACAGGAATTTAATACACCAGAGCATAAAAGAACAGAGAGCAAATAATAAGGAACCACACTAATCTATTTAATCAACGGAACACCCGGTCTGCTAGGAAGTAAATTCCGTTCATCGGGTAGGCATGCGAAAAAAGAAAGGGGAGGGATCTCCCTACTTGTGCAGTCCTTACTCTTCTGTAGTTATATCCGGAGAGTATTTCAATTCACCATACCGGGAATATTTAAAGTTCTGGATAGCCAGCGTATGGCTAGTAAGTTCAGTCGGCAGTCTATGCACTTGAGCACGGGTTAGAACCCCATTTCCAAAATGAACTACGCAAGCTGATAATTAAAAGTCAGTACTTGCGAACAGCTGGCGGATGCTGGGCAATCCATGCAATTAGTATACTATTTGCGCACGCACACACGCACCCCCCCCCCCCCCCCCCGAAGTAGCAGTGGCGGGATATTTCACCTGTGTGTCACAGAGGGTCATCGCTAATTCTCTGGATTTCACCTCTTTCATTTCTTCTTTCCCCGGCGATCGGACAGTTCTCTTTCAGCCCTCCGAGACTCGGCAGAGGGGATGGATGTAGGATGGACCGGGGATAGCTCTTCTTTGACCCCGTAGAGAGTGATGCGTAGTTTGCTTGGAGGGAGGAACCGTTGTCGCTTTCTCAGAGGTCTGCGACCTCTACTCTTCTTCGATGGAAGACGGCGTTTTCAGGAGGCTGGTTTGCTGTCCGTGGTTAGCTAATGATTCTTAGTAGGCATTCTAGACGGGGAAAAGAAGATCTTTGCTCGGCGTTCCGAGCCTTATTTTTCGCTGGTGGTTCATCGTAATATCTTGTCGGGAACCGTGTATGAGAAGATAGTCGTAGGTCTCTGTGGCCCGTGCCCTGGCAGCGATTTATTACTTCTGCAAAAGAATATAGCGGCCTTTTTTCCACGGCGGTTGAATCGCTCTTGTCGGCCCCCTCAATTTGGCATTTTTTGGTGGTCTTACCCAGCCACCTAATTACCGTTAAGCTCTGCTTTCTTTGTACCCCGGCGTCTTACAGCTGCACGTCAGGTACAGTGGACTATATTAGGTTTCGTACGACGTCGGCCTTGCAAATTTCGGTCTCGTGCGCCTTACCGCAGCGCCGAGCCTCCTTGCGTATTCTTTTCGTGGCTGTTTGTCACGTGCGACTTACTACAGCGTACGGAGATAACTGATTCCCTTTCGTCTGCCTCTTTTCGGAGGCGAACAAAAGTTGCCTCTATTCCCTGTCACGTGGCTTCGTCTGCCTCTTTTCTGTCAACACTTGAGATTTCTTTCTTCTCTTTTGTACAGAGCGCCGTCGCTTCTGCAAGAATAGTTTCGCAAATGACTCTCGCCCCTCATAATCGTAATTTTCAGCGTTCCCTACGGATTTTTGGCACTAATGGCACACTTGAAGGCGTATTTATGAGGGTCTAGATGCCTCTCTGTCGCCGACTGGGTGGTCTTGGTGTATCTGTGTGGGCCCTCAAAGGCGATCTCACGATTCCCTTGTTTTCACTCAGCCAAAGAGAATTACCAGACTTCCCCAGTTAAAACGAGTTAATTTTCCAATTAATTTGCAACAGGCCAAATATTTAATTTGATCATCATCATCATCATCATAATTTAACCACGCCTTTCGATTCCGTCCCTTTAATGGCAATTAGTTTGTACCCAAATTTCGTATCAATATTAATTCAACAATCGCCTTTCAAGACAACAAGGACTCTGGAAAGCGCTTTTAAGTTGGTACACTCCTTGAAAATGAGTGAAGTTTCCTTAAGGTGAAAAAAAAACAATCGCACGTTGAAAAAATACATTTATGAATTATATCAAACTGACATTTATGAAAAATACCTCGGAATATTGTAAAATTAAATACAACACAATTCGTTACACATTCCGCAGAAAAAGGTTCAGCTTCAAGCCATGCTCGCGTGGTCCAAGTCAGTCCAGTTGGTAGAGCGCCCGCTTCCCACGCATCCAGTCTTGGTTCGTTTCCAACCAGATCTAAATAGCCGTTTTTCAGGACCTGTTGAGAAAATTTTCCCAGCACAGTGCTATAATTCAGAAGTTTCGTAAGGAGAAAAAAAACGTAGTTATAGCTTTCGGAAACTGCGGTTATCCTTTATTCTTTGTATTTTTTCATGGCTACGACTGCGGAATTGGCGGACAAGATTTGGCAAGCCATCAGTTACACCACGTGATTACCGGGAAACTAGCGGATTACATTAGGCAAGCCATCATTTATGGCACGTGCTTGCAGGGCCTCTGAAGGGCCATTTGTGGCAGCTACTGCCTGTTATGGATAACTGATGGCCCTGTTGTGGCATATGACAACTGATGGGGGTGGCAACTGTTGGCCAGCTGCTGGGCCTTCTGTTGGCCACACGACATTTTATTGACGGTTCGGCAGCGGCAACATAATGTTGGCCCAGCAAGACTGTTTTTGCTGGGTTGGATTGACAGGTTCGACGTGCCGACTCCAACCCACGTCATCTCCGGGACCTCTGTGCTCTGCTGCAGACCGAATGGGCACGTGTAACTCTGGCAACTTTCCAGGGCCTCATTGCATCTATGCCACGCCGTCTCGCCGCTGTCATCCGAGGCAAAGGTTATTTTTACCATTATTAGGTAGGTGGTCATATTATTCTGGTACGACAGTGTATATATACATATTCATCCATATATGAACACACGAATATAAAATATAGGTTGATTATGCATATCGTTGAAGGGGCCGAAGTTAAAACACGTATAACTGTAAAAAGTGCATAAAAAGAATTAAGAGAGGGCAAATATACATCCGTCCCAATTTTGAGAATCTATCACCGATTAAATTGCATGCCTAACTGGCTTACAGTCGACGTTCCACTGTAGATTTATACGACGTATATTTGCATATATGTGTGTAAAAGGCACCAGTTGGACATCACGTCCTGAGCTAAAGCACGAAAAAGACTTATCCAGAGCTCGACCGGTCATTAGGCTTCATATCCAGAGTTCGAGCACCCATTAGACTTCATTATCCTTAGCTCTAGTACCAAGAAGACTTATCCACAGCTCAAGCAGCACCACTGGCTTTCGCGTCCTCAGCGCCAGCACCAAAGAGACATTCAGAAATCGATCAATAATTAGACTTCATTTCATGTCCAGAGCTGGAGCACCTGTTGGACTTTATTGTCCTAAGATCCAGTACCAAGAAGACTTACCCGGAACTCGAGCAGCACACTCATTTGACTTTCGTCCTGAGCTCTGGCATCAAAGAGACTTGTCCAGGACTAGATAACTAATTGAACTTCATGTCCTGAGCTCGAGCGTCCATCAGTCATCGCGTCCGAGCTGCAGCACCTAAAAGACGTATCCAGAGCTCGAGCACCCATTGGACTTGATCGTCCTAAGCTCCTGTATCAAGAAGACTCGTCCAGAGCTTGAGCACTGACTGAATTTTGTGTGCATACCTCAAGCACTCATTCGATTTTGCGGAAAATCGGAGCCTGTGCTGTCTGGGCAGATTGTCCCACCGGGATACTGAGACATTTCCGGGTAGAGCACTAGAGATATGATCCAGTTTTTGGTATTCTCTTTCTCCGCATTTCTTGAAAGACTAAATATTTTTGTATTTATGGATAATAAACGTTAACTTGGTTTGAGATTTATACCTGTGTAAAAAGTTATTTAAAAAAATGATAAAAAAAAGAGGAAGCGTTTTCTTCTATTTATATGTTGAACGCTGGCTGTGAAATGACATAGAAGAATTTCCCGTACTTTGGGAAAAGAAATGCACGCTGTTATAAATTAATTAAGCTAAAGCTAACCACAGTTAGACGTAGGTCGCTCGACTTGAAGCCCAGGCTCATTGGTAGGCCCAACCAACCTTTTTTAATCTTGGAGATACTAGTAACCATTGTGCTTGCCCGTTATCATCACTCACCTTACATACGGACTGATACAAAGTACAAAGCGATTCTCTGGCAGAGGTTTTCCGAAATCCGTGTAACCCCCCCCCACACACATATATTTTAAAATAAACATACTGGTTCATGGGATATTATTTTGTTCGTGCGTCAAAATAATGGGTAGACTTAAAAAAAAACGTCTACTTAAGGTAGACTTACCAGTACCATTCTGCAGTTGGTGACCAAAGACCAAATAAATATAAAAATTAATTGCGTAGAAAATTTTCTGTATAGCATGAGCACATTTCAACTTTCAAAATGATTTTCATAGTGATTTAGCTGGGAATGTTTCAACAATCTCCTCCCTTTCTTCTAGGGGTCACTACTATCTCTTCACGTATTAGACCAATTAAAAATATTATTTTTAGATAGGAGCCCCCCCCCCCCTATGCATAGCATAACTTCGCAACTATGGCGGCGCAAGTACAGATGCCATCGAATTCAAAATACATTTCACTCCATATTTTCAATGAAGTCCATTTTGCATACAGTACCGTCTTCAACCACCAAAGAGTGTTTCCGCTAGAGGGCGTACTGCATTTCCTCCAATATCTCGGCAACTAAATGTCTTGAAAAAATGCTTTCAGCATTGTATAAAGGTATGATAAACTATTTGAATAAATTTCTAGTTTTTCGTAACACATATCTTAGCCGCAAGAACTCAAATTATGTGTTACATCGAGGGCAATGAACATTTTTGACCGCGATATACACTGGCATCCAAAAGTTAAGGTACAACCTGTTTTTTGTGTATAACTTTCAAACAAACTAATAGAAAAACATGAAATGTGGATGAGCTGTACATTATACATTTATTTATTGAATATTTTATTCGCTTTACAGCATGCATAATTTACAAAAGAATAAATACGTTTCGTGAAAAACGTCCACGTGTGGAGAAAAAGAAGAAATGACAGTTGTTGTACAAAATAATGGAAGACATGAGTTTTAATAAAGAATATGTCCTCCCGAGCTGTAATGCATTTTTGGCAGCGCCTGTCCATACTGACAATCAAGTTGTCGGACAGCTGAATGGGAAGCAAAGAGCATACATGGATCAACCCTTGTTCCAGCTGATTTAAAGATCGTGGAATTGAACTTAGAGAAGCCACCTGTCTTCCACGGTAGTCCCAAAGGTGCTCAATAGGATTCAGGTCCGGGGATCGAGCGTGATAGTCTATTCGTTCCATACCTTGATCAGAAAGATATCTGTGTACAGGACTCGCTCGGTGAGGTCTGGCATTATCATCCATTGGTTAAAAATCATCACCAATCGCACCAGCGTACGGTCTTACATATGGATCAAGGATCTCGTCCCGATATCTCTGCGCGTTCAGAGTCCCTGCATGGAACACATGGAGAGTGCCGCCCTGGTGGCGCAGTGGTCTAAGGCGTTGGCCTCTGATCATTCGTCCGTAAGGGGTCCGGGTTCGAATCCCGGTCAGGCATGGATGTTGTGTTTGTCTTACGGCACTGGCTCTCTCCCTGCCCTGGAACCAGTGACCCTAAATTAGGGACGGGCGACTGCTTATAGCCCATTGAGTTGCTCACGGTGGTCGTTAAACCTCCAATCAAAAAAAAAAAAAAAAAAAAAAAAAAAAAAACACATGGAGATCAGTGCGAACACCCAAAGGGATCCCAGCCCAAACCATGATTCCACCCCTCTATAACTGTCTCTTTCAATAATGTTGGATGGGTTGCATCTGGTGCTTTGCTCTCTCCAGATAAAAAAGATGACGTGAATCACTCTCTAACGTAAACCGGGACTAGTCTGTGAAGAGTACAGACCTCCATTGTTGTGTGGTCCAGGGGACGTGATCTCTTGCCCTACGTAATCGGGCACATTTCTGCAATCGTTTAAGAGGAACACACACAACCGGTCTTCTCGCATACAGCCCTTGCATATGAAAACGGCTTCGCACTGTAGTAGCAGATATTCTTGTCCCTGTTGCCACAAAATGATCTGCAACGAGCTGGAGCACAGTAGTGTTCCTTCTTCTTCGGGCCAGAAAGTGATCATCCGACGGGGTTGTAACGCGTGGCCGACATGGGGCAGGTCTCGTTGAAACTGAGTTTCCGGATTCGAACTGATCCCAAAGTCTTTGTACCATACTGCGAAAAACATTAAACCGCCTGATAGCATCAACTTGTGATAAGCCCATTTCTATTCACCCGATTGCCCTCCATCGTAACGAATCGGGTAAACGATTTCTCTTTGATACCACCAACAATATCTTCGTACCTAAAATTGAAGATCAATGAACATTAGTTTGCAATAGACAAACACACAACAGTGTCACATCCAGAGCTACCTCTGGTTTTTGCAGGAATACCCAGTTCTTGTCCCACAAACGCGGTGGGTATACTGTTTTAAATGTGATTTTAGTAACGTGACTTATTTACCTTTATATCAACTCTGTTTGTTATATTTCTTTGCATTTTTTTAATGGTGAGGGTCGAATAACTGGATATACCTTAACTTTTGGAGGCCAGTGTATTTACAGCCGTATCTGCGCTCCATAGAATTTCACTGGAAAAATTATTCCTTTTCAGTCAAATACCACTCAATTCGAAAATAAAGTGAGCATATTTGCTGCTCAAAGTAGTATGTAGGTTTTTTGCTGGGTCGTGTAAATAAATGTATATAATATGCTTCGCGATGTCACTGATTCTGATAGTCCAATGTGAAAAGTCCTGTTGCGTTGGACAGCGTTTATGACATAGGATATATACAGTATTACAATGAAAGGGATGATATATGCACTCCAGACATCATGAAAGATACCAGTACCAGAGTTCCTCCAGTCCTTCCAGCAGAAGTTGCACATGCAATCAAGAACATGAAGCGAGGAAAAGCTCCAGGAGAAGATGGAATTACTGTAGACATCATACAAGAAGCAAGTGGAGAAATCGAAACAGTACTCGCCCAAATTTTCACTCGATGCCTTAATGAAGGAAAGATTCCTGAGGATTGGAACACCGCTACAATGATCCTGCTACATAAGAAAGGTGACATTGAGGATCTCGGAAACTACAGACCTATCAGCCTCCTATCAGTAGTTTATAAAATCTTCACTAAAGTTCTTTCACACCGCTTGAAGGTAACACTGGACATGGCTCAACCGAGAGAACAAGCTGGATTCAGGAGTGGCTACAGCACAATAGATCATATCCACGTGCTGAGAGAACTAATTGAAAGAGCGAGGGAATATGAACTTGTGCATGGCTTTTATCGATTATGAAAAAGCCTTTGATTCGGTGAAACCATCAGCAGTTACAATGGCTCTGAAAACCTGCGGTATTGAAGATGCATACATTAATATTATTAATAACATCTATGAAAATGCAAGTGCAAAGATTAGGCTGTTTGAAAATACAACACACGTAAAAATTGGAAAGGGAGTGAGACAAGGTGACACCATATCTCCGAAGCTCTTTAATGCCACATTGGAGGGTGTTTTTCAGTCGCTGAGCTGGGAAAACAAGGGGATAAAGATTAATGGAGATTATCTAACCCACCTTCGTTTTGCTGATGACGTAGTCATTTTTGCAACTACCCCATCAGAGCTGCAGAGTATGATCCAGGAACTTGCTGACAAGAGTAAAGAAGTGGGATTAAAAATGAACTTTCAGAAGACAAAAGTGATGTTCAATGCTTTTACAAGAAATGAAGATTTATCGATTGATGGAGAAAAGCTGGAGATAACAGACACGTACGTTTATCTTGGACAGCAGATATCAAGTGAGGGTCACATTGGTGAAGAAATTAATCGGCGTACAAAACTTGCCTGGAGAGCTTTTGGAAGAAACAGCATAATTTTCAAGAGCAATATGCCATTCTGTCTTAAAAAAAAAAAGTGTTTGATCAATGCATCCTTCCAGTCCTTACGTATGGTGCAGAGACGTGGACCTTAACTAAAAGAGACATACAAAGGCTGCAGACAACTCAAAGTAGCATGGAGAGGTGCATGCTTGGTGTAACCAGGAGAGATAAGAAGAGGAACTCGTGGTTCCGAAAAATGACAAGAGTGGAAGACATCATGATCAGAGTTAAATCCCTGAAATGGCAATGGGCTGGACATACTGCCAGAAGGACAGATCATCGATGGACAGCCGAAATTTTAGATTTGATTCCAAGGGACAGGAAAAGACCCAGAAGAAGACCACATGGGAGATGGGTGGATGAAATTCGAAAGTATGCAGGGGTGACATGGAGGAGACTGGCACAAGACACACCGTTGTGGAGGAAACGTGGGGAGACCTTCGTCCAGCAGTGGATTGATAATGGTTGACAATGATGATGATGATGACAATGGAAGCTACCAGAACATTCGCACACATAAAATAACTGCAACCAAAGAAAAAAATATTAGCGCCTTCTTGAGCCTCCCCCCTCCCCTCTGACACTGGCGCCCAGGGCACGTACCCTATAATCCTAATAGCCTTTACTATTCACGTCTGAAGTGTATTCATTCTTTCTGGGATACGTTGTAGCTTGTTTAAAAAGTTACGATCACTTTTTTTTTATGTTAGACACGCTTTTTACTTCATATCAAAAGTGGCCTAACTCTTAGAAACAATTTATACGTGGTAGTGACAAAGGTAGGAGACGAAAAGAAATAACAACAAGCATTCAAAATGTGTGCACTATTTATTATTTTACTATTCTCAGCCAAATGTTTGTACATAAATTATAAGCACTTTCTACACTTTGAAAACAATTTATAAAATGGGAAAAAATACACAAGGAATAGAAAGCGTAATGCAAGAAGACTGTACAGAGCTTGCCTTGGAAAGAACTTTAGAAATAATAAATTAAAAGACGAAATTAGTTTAGCACACAAAGAATGTTATAAAGCAAGCAAAAACATCGTGCTTAGCTCCATCGCATGAGTACATTTTTGGCATTACGTTAACCCGTACACACACAAATGTCAGATTCTGAAAATTTCGTAAAATTCCTCTTTTTTTTTTTTTTTTCGGCTTACTTCGTGGATTATTTAATATATAAAACTGGCAGTTGTTTCTTATTTTTTTTATGTTTATGAAAGCTTTGATATTTGGTATAAAATACTAATGTTAGTTTTAACGAACTGTTGTGGACAAAATGTGAAGGTTAGTGGTTCACTCGTGAGCATATTGTCAGTGAATCACTGATCATCACAAAAGGTGAGTTTCCCACTTTGGGCACAGTCAAGCAGAGCACTATATTTTCCGATTTTGTATTACTTGTTGTTACATAACTTAGGAATTAATACGTCCATGTATGCATTTAAAAATACATGTTTGTTTGTTTCATTGGGTTCTATTTTTACGGTAACTTGCTAACAAGCTGCTTACAGCCGATAATACAACACTGCAGAATGCCTTTCTTAATATTTCATTCCCGAAAAAAAAGCCCTAATGTTTTTCTTCATTTAAAGTGTTAAATCAAATAGTTTGCCTAAAATTGTGTATTCTGATTTTGAAGCTATATTTAACGCGATGTTCGGCAAAATATTGATCAAATTAAAAGCTCCTCTTACGAAAAAGAAAATGTTATAAAACATTACTGAAAACAAAAGCTGCAGATGTTAAGCGAGCAAATATTTCAGCTATTAAAATATTACTTGACATCGTAAAATTCTGTTTATTTTTAGTATTTTTTTACTAAGATTTTATGAAGAAAGTTGGAAATATCATAAAAATATGCTAAAATAGTTCATAAATTACACAAAATAATTATTTTGTAACTTGATCCAGTTTTTTTTATGTAATTGATAGTTTTAATACTATCTCCACAGCATCAAATAAGAAGCTAATATTCATATCTGTGAGTATAGGTAAATTTATGGAGCTAAAAGTCATGGATTCAGCATTCTACTTTGAAATTTCTGTAGTTTAAAAATTAGCAGGCATCATTTTTAGAAGTCGAAACTTCTGTTTTTCGACCGCAAATCCATTTTGCGGCATGCCTGGCGACATGCTGCAAAATAGACAGACATGTGGTACTTCTCTCGTTTTTTTTTTTTTTTTTTTGATTGGAGGTTTGACGACCACGGTGAGCAACTCGATTGGCTATAAGCAGTCGCCCGTCCCTAATTTAGGGCCACTGACTCCAGGGAAGGGAGAGAACCAGTGCCGTAAGACAAACACAACATCCATGCCTCACCGGGATCCGAACCCGGACCCCTTTCGGACGAATGATCAGAGGCCATCGCTTGGACCACTGCACCACCGGGACGGCCGATACTTCTCTGTTGAAAAACGGAAATTACACGGCTAAAACTTTTGTGGTAGGTTGCACCAAAACGTGGTGCTACACCAGTTACACCACTTTTTTTTAGAAAAGATATACCATTTTGTGGCGCAAAATAAACCCAACAGCATGGCGCAACCTTGCGTGCAACCTTTTACCATAACGTGGTATAAGTTGCACCACGTTGTTGGGTTTTGTTTGCACCATAGAATGGCGTACCTTTCCTCAGAAAATGGTGCAGCTTGTGTAGCACCACGTTTTGGCGCAACCTACCACAAAATTATTAAAAGTGTAGCAGTCTCAATACACTCTAGAAATTCTGCGACTATGTTATAAAAATTTTGAGAATATTGTTCCTTTTTCATGTTAATTACTTAAAGTTCTTCAAAATCTTCAAGATGAATTCTGAAGTGTTCAAAGCAACATTTTTTTAGGAGACGCTTCCAATTGGAAAATTAGTGCTCCAAAACCAACTTGTAGAAACTAAAAAAAAAAAAAAATATTGAAATGGCTTTATGGCGAAACAAAAGAAATAAAGTGGCTTCAAACACAAAATTTTCGCTACTGGTTGTACATAAAAAGGTAATCAAGTTTCCAAATGCCTTTACAAACACTAGCACAATTTATTTCCCGAAATGAATTTGTAATATATTTTTACTTCTCGGAGTAAGTGCCATGCAGTTTTTTGGATTTGCAAAACGCGTTGCCTTTCAGAAAACGTTTCCAGTAAATAAACAAGTTAGTAAAATCATGCAATGCATTGTTATGATACGCTTTCCAACATACCAGAAAGCATTACTCAAGTTATAAGGATACTGGCTGTAAAATAAATCTCGCTCCTGTGCCCTGACCTTTGACACCATTTCGATGATATTCATCAGAACCGCTTCACTATATCTCCGGAACAACATAGTTTTATCGCAAAAGAAGCATTTTTAGTCAAGTTATGAGGATAATCTTTGTAGAATAAATCACGCTCCTGGGCCCTGACCTTTGACTCCATGTCGATTATATTCAACATAACCGGTTCAGTATACTTCCGGAACAACATACTAAAGTTTTGTCGCAATCAATGGATTTTCACGTAATTTATGACGCATAATGGCGATGGAATGGATCCCGCTCCTATGTCCTGATCTTTGACCCCATTTCGCCCATTTTCAATCGACTTGGTCCCTAGGTTGTTCCCTACCACATACTAAAATTTTATTGAAATCGAACAATTTTTACGCAAGTTATCGTGCGGACAGACAGACAGACGGTCAAAGCTGGAGCATACACGCTTCTTCAACCTACAGTTGGAAAGCGTGAAAAATACGGAAGTTCCAAAGTAGATATTTTTTTCTTTTTTTTTAAATAAAATTTTAATACCCAAATTGGGGGGATTTCTGTTTTCTCAGAGGATCAAAAACAAGTTAAATAGTTTTGTTGAGGCTGACATCAAATTGGAAATTATGAAAGGTATGATTTTTGCTTATTCCCGTAATTCATTTTTACAACACGTGCAAATTTACGCTCTGGCTGTGGCATGTTTATCTAAAATGGTAAAGGTACGTTTTTTACTCGTAATATAATAAAAGAAAATGATGTAGGCTTTTACCCCGTATAGGTCATGTTTAAAGAGTGTTGACTAGCATCCTAGGTTGTAATTAGAAATTTAGAGTGAGCTCAAATTGCAGTGAGACTGGTGGAAAAAAAAAAAAATAAAAGAGAGAAATAAAAACGGAAGAAAATAACGGCGCATAACGTTATTTTTATAAAAATTACTGCCTCTGTAATTGTGTAAAAAAACAAAAACAACAACAAAAAAAAAACATTATTTCCCATGATTCCTTTGCGGACGCTCATGCCTCATGAAAATCTTTTGGAGGCAACTGCTCGAGACCTAACAAAGAGCCCAATATACAGGTCAATAGAGCCACGCTAAGGCCTTGTCTCAAGAAGGCTTCAGAGGGGGGGGGCTTCGGGGGGGGCTTGGGTCCAACATGAAACATGGATGATCATGGCTAGATTTACGAAAAAATATAAGTGTAGCAACATTTGCTATACAAATTAAGTTTTGTGTAGCAATGCTAAACTTTTGATTAGCACTAGCAGTTCAGTACCTGCTGGGAAACAAACTAGAAAGAAATTTTAGAAACATAATTTATTACTTTTTTTAATGCCGCTCCTCTTCAACGTCAGACATTTTTCTTTTGCGATGTGGCTGTGTGTTGGGCCTAAATGGTGTGGAAATTTTTTTTTTTGCAGCCTCATAACAGGTGAAAATTTGTCCATAGATGGTCTTTTAACAGATATGCGCATTAACTTTTCCATCGAAGATTCACTAAAACAGCTGCGATAGTCACACTTTACGCGACTCATGTGGGTAAAATCCTCTCATTAGACACTGGCAAAACAAGAAGTATTTCAAAAAATGAGAAATATTAAAGTAGATATTTCTTTCGGATTTTAAAATGAACCACAAGTCTTCTCCTGATGAATTTGCTATATTCTGGAGCCGGAATTCCTTAAGCTCCCACCATTCTTGGCTTGCAGCAATAAGGCAAAATGGTGAATCATGTGCCTAATTTCATCCTGACCAAAATCTTTTAAGGCTGTCTTTGAATGAGTGTTAGGGTTCATCTTCTGCGATTGATGGCGCAAAAAATCACTCCTTGGGCGTGGCTTTTACGTACGTCTTGAGAGACTGTCCCAGAAGTTGGCGTCAGCAAATCACTGCTGAACCCGCCATATTCAGAATGGAAGCGGTCTCTCGTTGGCTTCACAATGAAAAGACAAATACTCCCTGTTACGCTTTAACCAATGACGTTATTTGAGGGAAGAGGGGGGGAGCTTAGTAGGTAGGCGGAGTTTCCATAGCTCAAACTCATGGATTCTTTGCTAATGTACACATTTTCTCTTCAGAAAATGAACGTACAGTAGGATTTAAGATGATTCATGGGAGACAAGATTCCAGTCTCACTTTCGGCCACATTAATTATTTCTTTTCGGCCCAGATAATAAAAAAAAATCAGACAGAAATGAGAGATTTCGTTTCTTCCAGACAGAAACACTGCTAAGCTAACTTATCGCGCCATCTAGCGGCCAAGTTGGAATGCTTTCGAGTCAGATAAATTGAATTTAAAAACATATTCTAACAGTTTTTTCGAAAATATAACTGTGGCATACGTTAGCTATAGGTCGTTTTTAATTGCGCTCAAAATTTCAAACACTACAAAGTAATAGCCTTCGAGAAAATGTGTACAAAAGAATTTACATTGCAGATATAGGATAGAATTTCTCTTACACTCATTCAAAGACAGCCTTAATTTATAATATTATTGTACTTCAAATGCAATTTTTTTTTCGTGAGTTTGTTCTACAGCTCATATCACTCTTTTCTAATTTAAATAACATTTTTTTAGCAACATTTCCCATACGTTTTTTTTCCTGGATGAGAAGTTAACGATTACCATAAACAACTCTAAAGGTAGAAAAAGGCCGAAGAAATCAGGAGAGGATGAGATTGAGGAATGTTTGCGCGAGAAAAAGATAATGAATGTGAAGTACAAAGGTCTTGCGCGAGTCGTATGATGGATGTCAGTGAAGCTCGAGTTGTTTGCCAAGATCGCTGTAAATGTAGAATTTCGATGCATTAACAGTAAGTAAAATCTGATACCATGAGTTTTAAACTTCTATCTGGCAGATGATTTTTTTTTTTTTGAGGAGTTAACCTGAATCTCAGAGAACAGTTTAGTGTGTAGTATATACGAGCAACTGTAAGGGGTTATAACGAAGTAAATTTCTCCGTCATTTTTGGTCTACGCCGGGATTCGAACCCGGATCCCCTCATTCCGGAATAAGTTGCTCTACCAATTGAGCTACGCGGACGTTTTATTCTGATTCCTATCTGCCTTCATGTCGTGTGCGTCCTTCGGGCAGGTACGTCATATCTCCTGGTACGTTACAGGGTAGTATAAGCAGTCGCGTGTCTCTAATTTAGGGTCACTAGTTCCAGGGATGGCAGAAAACTATTGCCGTAAAATAAACACACTACCAATGCCTCATCTTGGGTTCGAACCCGAACGCAGCAAGACTGATTTGCCAGAAACCTACGTCTATGGCCCTGGCAATCGGGACTGCTTCTTCCTCAACACGACCTGATAAATGAGTACTGGTAGCCTCAGTAAAACTTAGTACGGATTTCATTTTAAGCCACTAAGAAAATGTCTTGCACTGTAATTTTTCTTTCTGTTGAGTGACTGGATAGAGCCTTATACAGTCCTTAAGATTCAATTCAGGCATTTGTATGCTGCTTGTTTTAAATAAGTATAAACTGAAGTGCCAGGAAAACTGGTACAGACGAGCTTATGCAAAATACATACCAACGTCACCTATGCGCGTACTCGGTTGCGTCCGCCAATGCGTATATAAAGCGATAGACATCCTTGCCAGCTGCCAGAGCTGTTTTCGGCATGAGAACGACAAGTAATAACGATTTAAACGATTTTCAGCGCGGTGTCATAGTTGGCGCTCCTGAGATGGGCCATAGTATTTCGGAGGTTGAAACGAAGTTCGGATTTTCACGGACGACCATTGCAAGGGTGTACCGTGACTACAAGAATTCCGGCAAAACCCCCAGCTTATGATACCAGTGTGGCCGGAAAAAGACATTGGATGAACGTGACCATCGTTAGCTATCAAGAATCGTTTCCCGCGATAGGCGTGCAACACTCCGCAGGTATCATCGGAATTCAATGCTGGAGCCTCAACAAGCATCAGCGTCAACTCTGTGCAATGTACCCTGCAAGATATGGGCTTTGGGAGCCGACTGCCAAGTCGAGTCCCCTTGATGGGTGCACGACACAGAGCTATGCGACTCGCTTGGGCACGGCAACACCGCCACTGGACACTTGATGACTGGAAACAAGTAGCCTGGTCTGACGAGTCGCGTTTCTAACTGTATCGGGTAGATGGAAGGATTCGTGTGTGGCGCAAACCCCATGAAGCCATGTATCCCGCCTGTCAACAGGGAACTGTACCGGTTGGTAGCGGGTCTGTAATGGTATGGGTATATTTAGCTGGACTTCACTGTGACCCGTGGTACGTCTACAAAGGTCTGTGACAGGCCAACGCTATGTGCGCATCCTTTCTGACGAGGTACACCCGTTCATGTCCTGCATTCATGCTGATGTATTGGGCTTAATCCTACAGGACAATGCACCTCCACACAAGTGTCGTGACGCCACATTATGGTTAGAGGAGCATTCATCTGAGTTTCGGGTGTTGGTATTCCCACCCAAGTCCCCAGATCTGAACGTGATAGAACACATTTGGGATGCCATGCAACGCGCTATCGAACACGGGAATCCGAGACCTCAGAATACACCCGAATTGTGGAACCCTCTGCAGGAAGTTTGGTGTGCATTGCCTACAGCATATTTCCAGAAGCTAGTGGAGTCCATGACTCGTCGTATTTCTGCAGTCCTGCGCTCTCGTGGGGGACCTACCAAGTATTAGACTGGTGTACCAGTTTTTCTGGCACTTTAGTGTATGTGTTGTTTGATAAAAAGTTGTGGCCGCTTTCACGTTTTCATATGTAATTCGATATTCCAGGACATTCACGCCGTTAAAACGCTAAAAGAATGCAGGAATTCCATGTAATGATATTGGCCGATGACAAGGCTTAAGAAGCGAGCACGTATGGAACTTTTATGGCGTTACAGAAAGATCCACTAACTGTGAGAACATTAGGTAGTGAAAAGTTTAAGAAAAATATTGGTGGATTGCTTATTTGCCCTCCCAGTGTATTGCATGTGACTTTAGCAACTATGATTTCCACTACATTACTGTGAAGGGTGAAAACATCGCATGGTCATTTTTGCGAAGATAAATTTATTTTCAAGTTGTAGTTTGAAAACACTGACTGACCGTTATGAAACGTTAAAACTTTCATATTTTGAGTGACTGCATCATTTATTGAGGAACGGATTTAACAGAAAAACTATCCGCTGTATTGCTTTGTTCAGGAGTGTTACACTTATTTTTAGCAGATGAATCAGTAAATCAGGTGAGTATCAGTAATTGAGATATTCTGAAAGGTTTTTCTGTTCAATTTTTTTCTTTCATTATTAAAAGCAACCAGCCGCCCCGGTGGCGCAGTGGTCTAAGGCGTTGGCCTCTGATCATTCGTCCGTAAGGGGTCCGGGTTCGAATCCCGGTCAGGCATGGATGTTGTGTTTGTCTTATGGCTCTCTCCCTTCCCTGGAACCAGTGACCCTAAATTAGGGACGGGCGGCTGCTTATAGCCCATTTGAGATGCTCAAGGTGGTCGTTAAACCTCAAAAAAAAAAAAAAAAAAAAGCAACCAGTATTGTGAAAGCTGCGCATTTCATTTCGTGACCTTAATTTCGAATTAGCGGCCATATCAAAAAGACTCATTAGTGAAATATTTTCAGCATGCCTTTTTTTTCTTTAAGAAAATTCCTGTTGGTATCTCTACGTGCCTCCATTCGTCCGTCAGTCTGTCTATGTGCATCATATATCTCTGTGCGTAATAGTCCGATCTGAAAAATTCCTATTTTTTACTGGACAGCTTAAAATAAACGCGAGAATCAAGGCCTTTTAGCCTTTTTCCGACGCATGAACGAATCCCTAGGTGGCCTAAAATGCAGATATTATTGAATTAAAGATACATTTTATTCCATATACGTACATCTATAGGAGCATATGAAAAGATTCATGTTTTTCCTTCGGTTATATTTTGCTACGACCATTTTGTTTCTACTTCAAAGTAAGGCATGGCTTTTCCGATAGGGGTTGTAACAGTAAACTGCGCTTTTTTCGATATTTATTCTTCTAAAAGTCCAATATGTTTTCTTTTCCTTTTATAAGCTGGTTAGAGTTCAAAATGCAGAATGCCTTGAGTAAAATTTTTCACAACGCACATTCTGCAACAAGGAGCGTAAATGCAATTTCTGTTCGCCACTTATATTTGCAGTTTTATTCACGCTTTAAAAATGTAGCTGAAAGATTCCTTTTTTTTTTATCAGACCACTCAGTGTGGAAAATTTTTGTGCAAATTTACTGTTCAGAACGATAGAGCTTTTCCACTAGAGGGTGCAGATTTGTGTTTTGTTTTAGTTTCCTAGATATCTCGAACTTTAAAAGTCCAATTTGAAACACTGTCTCTCAGTCCAGTGTTGGAGAATATTATTCATACATTTTCTGATTTTTGTAAAGTATATTATTGACACTAGAGGGCGCAAGATCATATTTTGGGCTAAAACATATTCGCAACCTTATTTCCATTGCTGAAAACTTGACTGGAAAAGTTTTTTTGGTCAGATACCACTTACAGTATATCACGGAAAACATTTTTACACATTTTCTCTCTGGAATAATAAACAGTTTTCCAGCTAGGGGTTCTAAATGTATTATTTATTTTTCTGGATAACCCTTGTACGGTATTAAAAGTCCGCTTTGAAAAACTCTTATTTAATTTGAGTTTCAAAAGAAGGCATATCCATTCCCTCCTGTAAGTATTTGGCATGTCTTTTTGAATTTTTAATAATAAAAACTGTTTTGGCTAGATGGCGTACATGCGTACTTCTGTTTGCAACTGTACCCGTGCTTCTAACACCACGGATTTTCTTTTTTACTGTATGCCATTCGGTATGTTAAGATTCCATGCGTTTTCCTCTTTAAATGACGCAGTTTTTTTTTCGTAGGGAAGATATGTAAAAATTGTTCTCTTCAAATCTCTTCCGGTGCAGGTCATATTTCGGAATTCCTTTCCCATCCCATAGCTTCCACAATGAAGAACATTTTGTTATTATTTTCTGCTTTTTAGTATTCGTAATGTACAGCTGTACTGCTAGGGAGTGTTGGTGTATGTTTTTCCTTTTGTATTTTTTTAAGAATATCCTTGCTTTTAAAATTGCCGTTAAAACATTTCAATTGAAAAACTCGTTTTTTTTTAGATACTGAGGCCTGTTTTTTTATAAATCTTTTTTTGTTTTTTTGTTTAAGGATTTATCGACAACCATGTGCAACTCAAGAGCTACAAGCAGTGGCACGTCCCTAATTTAGGGTGACTGGTTTTAGGGAATGACCCCCTCATTCCCTAAAAAAAAAAAAAAAAAAAATACCACCACCCTTGCCATATCCGATACTCGAACCCGGACACATCTCGGACGAATGATCAGAAGCCAACGGCTCAGGCAACTTAGCAATGAGGAAGGCACTCTGTAGAACATTCAATATATAGAACATTTTTAGGAGCATTGTTCGATAATCTTTTTTGTCAAATAACACACAGTTTCCGCATTAAGAGCTTAAAATTCATATGAAGTTTTCTCCATAAGTAATGCATACAAAAGTTCGACTTGAAAAATTCCTTTTGCTTCGTTTACTTTCCGCTATGAAAACTGTTGATAATTTATGATTTTTCAAAACGCACATTTTTTGCCTCTAGTTAACTAAGTGCACATTCCTTGTAGATGCTTGACTGATTTTAACATTCTTGTTTAAAAAGTTCGCTTTCTTACTGGGACCGTTCGTTATGAAGAACGCTGCGCACATCATGCAGTTTTAGTAATGCGCAGATTTTTCGCTAGGAGCATAAAACATTTTCTCTTTCGCTGATTTTCTGTTTTCCTAAATTTCACTTCGAAAAATTATTTTTGTGTTGGAAAGCTTCCATTACGGAAAACGTGATCTTGCCCCCCTCCCCACACCCGCAAGCGCACAATTCTGGCACTAAAGCTTGCAAATGCATATTTGCATCCTTGGTTACCGCTTTGCAACAACATCAATAGAAATAACTCTTTTTCGTAGGATTGTTGCTGTCACTGTGACAATGAGATGCCAGCATCTGGTGATGCAAAGATTTTTGACTAGAGGCGCACATATTTATTCTTATTTGCGACCTCATTTCCATATATTTTACATGCATTGCCGTCTTTTAATGCCGCAAAGTTTCTCTATCATGAGCGTAAAAATTTATTCGTATTTGCTGCCAAATTTCATTTTTTTCATGCATTGCCATCTTCAGTGGTGCATAGTTTCTCTTCGAGGGAAGATAGTATTTATTCTTATTTAGAATTAAATTTCCTTTTTTACATGTATTGTCGTCTTTTAATGATGCACAATTTTTCTACTAGGGAGGAAAGTATTTATTCCTATTTGCGACCAAATTTTCGTTTTGAAAGTCTGTCCGTAAAAATGTTTTATTCTTCTGATAGATTTCTTCATGAATAACATTTTCATGAATTTTCTTCTAATCGGATTCAGTTTTCTGGTATTTATGGAAATTGATTTTTTCCGTTTACATCCGCTTCCCTATTTCAAAACGACTGATTTAAAAAAGCTTTTTGTATTATTTTTTTTGAAGCTGGCTGCTACGAAGAACGTACTTTTTGTTATAATAAACATAAACAATCAGTTATGAGATCTCATATGCTGATATAAATGTTAGAGGATTGTTACGTTTTATGCTACTGCACATTTTTCTGATTCAAAACACATGCGATAGATAATTCGATATTACCTTTTTTCATCACGTCTTTTGTAAAAAAAAATGAAAAAACCACGCGCTTGTAGTATTATTTTGTACGTCTATGAACACCATATCTCTGCAACTATTCTATTTGACTAATTTGAAAAAAATAGAAAAAGAAAATGTAGTGTGATTAGTTTAGCTTAAGAATCAAAGTATTCATAATGCTGTATTACGTAGTTATCCGTATTTGTAACTGTGACGACTTAATGAACGTCAAATTCCTGTTTCACACGTTTATTTTAAAGTATTCAAACACCATGGAATGCCCCTGCATAACATACACAGTGCGTCAAAGAATTTTTAAGACTGGGTCTGTAAATTTTTTTTTTTTTTTTTGAGGTTTAAAGACCACCGTGAGCAACTCAATGGGATATAAGCAGTCGCCCGTCCCTAATTTAGGGTCACTGGTTCCAGGGAAGGGAGAGAGCCAGTGCCGTAAGACAAACACAACATCCATGCCTCACCGGGATTCGAACCCGGACCCCTTACGGACGAATGATCAGAGGCCAACGCCTTAGACCACTGCGCCACCGGCGCGGCGGGTCTGTAAAATGAAATAGAAGCAACAAATTATAATTAGTTTTGGTTTGTTATTCAAAATAAGTCCCTCTGGCTTCAATACACTTGTTATAGCTATTTAATAATGATTCGAAAGCCAGTTACAATTCACTTTGCGGAATTGCCTCCAAAACACGCATCGAAGCTGTTTGTATGGTCGAAATATGCTGTTTGTATGGTCGAAATATCACAAAAAAAAACATCCTTTTAACGTCATTTTAAATTTTGGGAACAAAGAAAAGTCGCAGGGTGCGAAATCAGACGTATATGGTGGATGATTCAACACACAGACGTTATTTTTCACCAAAAATCTACGAACAAGAAGTGAGGTGTGACTGGGTGCATTATCGTGCTTGTAACAAACACCAACTGTTTTCATCTCGATATTCTGGACGAATGCGACGAAATCTGCCCATCAAACACCTCAAAACATTTAAATAAAACTCACCAGTAATTGTTTGTCCACTTGGAACAAATTATTTGTGGATAATACCCTTACTATCGAAGAATGTAATGAGCATTGTTTTGATTTTCGATGGAACTTATTCTTGTTTTTTTTTTGGCTTGTGGCGAGTTTTTTTGACTTCCATTACGCACTTTGTCGCTTTGTTTTAGGATCATATTGAAAACACCATGTTTCATCACCAGTAACAATCGATTTTAAGAAGTTCGGATCATTTTCAGCGGCTGAAATGATGTCTCTGCAATGTGCACTTCTCCTTGATTTTTGATCATTGGTTAACGTGTGTGGAACAAATTTAGCACAGACTTTTGTTTTGCTCAAATCTTCATGCAGGATGGTTCGAATAATTTCTTTGTTGATGTTTAAAGACTCTTCTATCATTCTTAGTGACGCACGTCGATTGTTTGCCACGAATTCACGCACTTTTTCAATAATCTCAGGTGTCCTAGATGAACTTGGTCTTCCAGTATGCTTATCATCTTTTAGCGTCTCTATTCCGTCGAAAAAACGTTTGTGCCACAGGAAAACATTTGATCTACATAAACAAAACTCACGTAAACTTGTTTTATCATTTGGTACGTTTCTGAGGCACTTTTACCAAGTTTTGCGTTAAATTTAATAGCAGCCCTTTGTTCCATCTTAATAATTCAACATGAAAAAAATTTTACTACCCTAATGAACGGCCGTTTCGTTTGAGTTACTTTAACAACGCGCAGTACTTTTGGCAGAAAGCAAGCAGATGGTCATGGTTTATAACGCATTCGCAATTACACTGGTGGCGCCACCGTAGGCTGAAATCTAGCGCCAGTCTTGAAAAATTCTTTGACGTACTGTGTACATTTGCGAGATACACCATCTAACTATACACTGTAATTTGAAAAATTAATTAATTGAAAAAACACTTGAAAAAATTTCTGCGATGAGGTGATCAATCAGAGAAGTTTTTTCAAGTGTTTTTTCAATTAATTAATTTTTCAAATTACAGTGTATACCCTCACCTCATCGCAGAAGTTTCTTCAATTAATTAATTTTTCAAATTACAGTGTATAGTTAGATGGTGTATCTCGCAGATGTATGTAATGCAGGGACATTCCATGGTGTTTGAATACTTTAAAATAAACGTGTGAAACAGAAATATGACGTTCATTAAGTCGTCACAGTTACAAGTAATGTGATGTTTGAAATATAGGAACGATGATCCTGGCTTTCATGGTTTTCCAAGATGCACAACTTCGCCGCTAGAGGGCGCAAATGCAGATATTATCGAATGCAAAATACATTTTACTCCATATCATTATTTCTAAATATCCGATTGAAAACATTATGTGTTTCTTTCGATGCCATTTGTTACGAAGACTAGTTTGGGAACAGTTTCTTTAATGCATAGATTTTTCCGCTATGGAGCGTGAAGGTAAATTACAATTTTCTTAATATCTCTGCTTTTGAAAGACGTATTTGAATAATTCTATCTCCTTCGGACAGAATTACTAGCGTGAAATGTTCATTCCTAATTTTTGGGAAAAGCTTTTGGCCACTAGGAGGCAAAAACGTATATTTCTGTTTCTGACGTATATGTAGCAAACTCTGCGCTTCTGAGAACTCAATTTTAAAAAATTCTGTTGTGGACTGATACATCTCACCACGATAAACCTTCTGAGACTACCTGCTGCTTAAAATAATGCACAGTTTTTCTGCCAAGGGGCGTAGATATATAACTTACTTTTGGAGATACTTCTGCTTCTGAGAGTCCGGTTTGAAAAATTATTTTTTTATCAGAGAGCGTTTCTGGTGCAAAATATTTTGCATATAATGCCAATTATTTTTTTAACGCTCAATTGTGCCACTAGAGAGCGTAAATTTAAGTTTTAGTTTACAGCATATTAGCAGCAATATCTATGGGACTAAAACCCAATCAAAATAATTCTTTTTCGGTCATATATTACTAACAGTGAAAATATTATGCATGAATTGCCTTTCCAAAATAACGCATAATTTCTCCGCTAGGAGGCGCGAATATTTAATCTGTTTTTTTCTATATCTCTGGTTCTAAATGTCAGATTTAAAAAATATTTTAACATCAGAATACCATACACCTTGCTGCACACTTTGCTTATACTTATTGAGTTTTTCATTATTTACAGTTTTATCGCTAGGACGTGTTTGTGAACTGCTTGCAGCTCTGTCTTCGATTCTAAAGATCCTATTGAAAAAAAAAAAAAAAAAACGTTAGCCCGGTGGCGGAGTGGTCTAAGGCGCTGGCCTCTTATCATTTGTCCGTAAGGGGTCCGGGTTAGAATCCCATGAGGCATGGAAGTTGTGTTTGTCTTACGGCACTGGCTCTCTCCCTTCCCTGGAACCAGTGACCCTAAATTAGGGACGGGCGACTGCTTATAGCCCATTGAGTTGCTCACGGTGGTCGTTAAACCTCCAATCAAAAAAAAAAAAAAAAAAAAAAGAAAAACTTTAATCGCGTCGGAAAGGATTCAAAAGACGTGCTCATTACAATAAAAAATGTGTTGTCTTTCTTGTTTTTTTCTTTTCTTTCACGCTGAGCTCTAAATATTCATAGAAATAGAAACAGTATTTAAACTGCTACGATCTGAAGGAAGTTCAGGAAATTTTATCAAGCCATGCGTTCAAGGTCATATCTTTCCATATGATTTCTGACATGTGCATTCCTTTCTCATGTTTACCTTTTCTCTGCTGTTTTAGGAAATATATTATAATTGTAGGTATTTTCTTCAGCTGATGCTGTGATAAAGAATTTCACTTTGCACGGTCTTGTTCAAAACGTTTTTTCCGTATATTCTTATTTTTGGTGAAAACCAGTCCATGCGTTCTTTACTAGCACCACAGTTTAGCGCATCAAGTTCTTATTTGTCAGTTCCTTCAAGAACTTAGGTGTAGCACCAATAAGTAGTCACCACAAAATCAACGTGACATAGCTTTGTCTTCATAGGAACATGACATTTCTATATCTTAGCTAAATCAGTGTAAGAATCCGACATTAGTTTGTATTTCCTGAATAACACTTGAGCAACTATGACTTTTGTAGGATTTTCAGCACTTTTCAGCAAACCGCCTTTCTGAAAGATAAAAGGCTACCATAAAGTTCGATATTTGTCACATTGATTGTGGTCAAATATCTTATCAGATATTTATTACCTAATATATATATATATATATATATATATATTTGCAATGTCACTGCGCTTTCCTTTTCCACTCTTTCTTTTTCGTCAACTATGAAATTTTGATCTTGTCTGGTTACACACAAGCGTTGTTCATCTATGTTACAAAATGCCCAAATTAAATGAAAAAATTAGATTCTGGTTCGAATTCAGTTACTGGTATCTCACGAAAAAAATCGCAAGCTGATTGCAATCATTAAACTTTATGAACAGCTTCTAATGACGTACAAAAGCAAAAGTTTCTAGGGAATGGTTTTACATTACCTGTCTTTGAATTCTTAGCATCAGAAAGCCGAAATTATTTTCCAGGGTATGAGAACGTCAGAAAATTACTTTATATTCCTTTGCTACAAGCTATAAACAATTACAAAAGAGAAGAACGGAAAAAGCGATCCTTGTGTAGACTATAACAGTTGTTTTCATACTGGAGAACTCTCGAAGTTAATCTTCATAGAAAACAATTCCAGTTTTAAAGTTACAGTAGAACCAGCTTATATAACGAGCCCGTATTTAGCGAAATCTCAGACTTAAGGAGCAAAACGGGAACTTTTTTCGGTATAATGTTAATTCAAAGCTAATTTGATAGCTTCTAAAGAACAAAATCGAATGAAGTTCTCGGATTTCACGAGGGAGGGAATAGCTTACATGACCACTTTTAGCTAGAGTAGTAAAACAACTTTAATGAAATTTCATATTCAACAAGGCATAGAAAATCTGCTACGCGATGGCCTTGAATAGAAATGGTAGCATACAGGAAGAAATCGCAACAGTGCAAGAAAAACCTTCCTTATGTGCTAGTGGAAGAATGTTGAGAGAAAAGCAATAGGGAGGGAGTGCATCAAATGCTCAACAAGCGAGTTGTGCAAGAGACTCTCTCCACTACTCACTCCTACGGTGTATTTTTTTTAATTGGAGGTTTAACGACCATCGTGAGCAACTCAATGGGCTATAAGCAGTCGCCTTTCTCTAATTTAGGGCAACTGGTTCCAGGGAAGCGGGAGAGCCAGTGCCGTAAGACAAACACAACATCCATGCCTCACCGAGATTCGAACCCGGACCCGTTCCGGATAAATGATCAGAAGCCATCACTTAGATCACTGCGCCAACGGGGCGGCCTATGGTGAGCAGAGAAGAAAACGGCTCACCTATTTCTAGCGTGGATCGGTGGGGAGTTTTGGGCGACAATTGCAGAAGGCGATAGGGGAGTAATAGAACGGGGATGTCATCGGAGAGGAAACAAGAGATAACAATTCCAGGAATTGTGCTCACTTCCCCTTTCACCTTCCAAGTGAGCGTTGCATTGGAAAGAGCGATGCTGCTTTTGCTCATGTATTTTGTGTAGCTAAACAGGTTTCAGTCTTACGTGGCCGTCAAATTGAATATACTTGAAAAGTTTAATTAATTAACTCTAGTACTAAGGTAGTTAATTACTGAAATCTTTCATGTACTGTACACCCATCCTATTGTTATATATTACCGCGTATGCATATTTTTATATGATGGAAATTTTTACGTTAAAACGGTGTTAGTAAGCGCCCGGATATAACGAGTGTTTCCGTTGGTCACGTGTTCCTGGTTATAAGCGGGTTCTTCTGTATTTCGTTAGCGGACTGTTATCAAAGTTTTGAGCTTCTAGAACTACTACAAACTAAAGCCAAACGCATTACAATTTTGAAGTTACAAAAAGGAGTGTGTGGGCCTATAAATGCAGATTTAAAATGAACTTCGAAATGTTCTTCTTCAGAGTACCTCAGAAAATACTCTAAAGCGCATCATGAGCATAGTAAGGGCACTTGGCATGACGATCACTAGAACGCATTTATGCCATGCTTTAAATTTGTCTCCTGTTTCATGAAGAAACTCTACCAGCACACGTATAAAGCACTTCGCATTGGCATCGTAAATGCAACGAAGTGCTCTCAGAGTGCTCTGCATTAGAACAAAGCTGATTTATGAGGTATTTTATGGCAATCAGTCTTTCATCCTTCTACATCAATTGCTCTGTCTATTGGATTCAACCTTGGAAACCATCATTTCACAATCCGATACCATTGTTACCATTAACATATGCATTTCAGTATGGATCGCGCGCTGACCAAGCTACGTTTCACCTGTAATTCCTAACGTAAAAACTTTTGTGTAAGCTGTAATCACTTCCCTGAGAATTAGACTTCACAATCCTTGAATTAACTTTAAAAACAAAGTGGTTTCTCTCAAAGTATTCTATAATTAGTAATATTTGGCATGGCACTGTGCGTTAAAGTTGTGATACAAATTTCGTGATCACTAAAGATCTACGAGCATATGGATAGCTTTTGTTTGAACAATATGTATAACAAAAAACGATTCACCGTTTCGCTAAGTATCGCTTCAGAAGTGATTGTTTGTTGATTGATAAAGCATCACATTTTCAGTATTTACTGGAATAAAAACGTGTGGCAACTTTTGGCTGTTTATATTTTCCAGTTATATTCAGGACGGATTTCAGAGTTTTGAGCAGAGGATTTGTGATTGTATTCGACACAGCGAATAAATAACTTATGCGTAGAAACATGAAGGAAACCTCCGTACTACTAAAGATTCAATTTTTTTCAGCTTGTTTTTTTCAGGTTGCACGACCAAGTTGAATCAATTAATCTCGAAAACCATTTGCCGAAAATATTGTGCTAATATTCACATACGTTGGAAAGGAATGGTAATTTTGAATTCATATGTGCAATATAATCTTTCTCTTCCGAGGTAAGTTGTAGATGACTATTGAGGATAATAAACTTTACCCTCTTCTCAATGTTGCTCACGTTAAAGAAGTTTTATTTATGTTCACATCTGGAAAGATAAACACTACGCAATTTAATAAGAGCACGTCATTGCTCCTGATGTATAGGAGCTTTTCTTGGGGGGGGGGCGGAAACCATTACCGTGATCAGATCAGATCATATCATATGTAGAGGATTTTAGGAAGGGAGTGTCTGACCTGGGTCTTAAACAACCCTCAGAAATAGGAAGCTAGGAGATTTGGGCTAGAATGCCAGATAGGAAAGTGACACGGAAGTGAGGTAGAAAGGGGGAGGAAGACGCCCTTATTTATTACCGGGGGACCAGTACCCAGGGTCCGACGGCTTAACGTGTCCATCCGACGTACGGCGGGTATCTAGTGGTTCGAGCGTTCCTACCTTCCCAGGATCGAACCTGAGGTTATTTCTGTGGTAGCCACGAACGCTGACCACTAGGCCACCCGCGGCCTTACCATTACCGTGAGCAACTCGATAGGCTATAAGTAGTCGCAGTTTCCTTGTCACCCGTCTGTTTAAGGTCACTGGTTCCAGGGAAAGAAGGATTAAAAGCAGGAAATAAATGATCGTCGGTTTTATGATGTTTTGGATCAGATCTGTTAAATCATGACACGTTAAATTCTTTACCGAAGATCTTCGTACAATAAACATCGCCAAAGTGTTTGTCGTTTTTTCTAAAATTCAACAGGAAAAATAATTTTTTCGGACTAACATAAAGTATGTTTCTATCGATGCTGTACTTTTCAAAAAAATATTGAAACGAATCAGTCTCAGTTAAAGGGATATAGTGTTAACCGCTTCATGCATTACATTATGGGGATAATGAAGCTCATCAACTTTGGCCTAAAGCTGAATATAAAAAAGGCATTATTAATTTTATTGGTTAACTTTCTCGAAATATTCTATTGAACGACGTGAGCGTTAGAAATTATGACACTGGGTGTTCCTTGCCCCAATTACATTGCGATGTCAGGTAAAATTAAATTTGTACTCGGAGTAGGGTGAATGAAAATGAGATAGTTCTTGAAATAATCGTGTCATTCTTAGTTAAGAAAATGTGCGTCTTTTTAAGACAATAGGACAACCTTTGAAAATATCTCGTTTTGTTCAAATTCCCGCAAACGTCCTCACACAAGAAGTGCCTAGGTGATTTTAGGTGGATGGGCGAAGCTTCATCAAGATGTACATAATTTACATCCTGTTACTAAGTTCCGTTAAAATATGCCCTGTGACTGTGATCAATGAAATTTCAGCGTAAGAAAGTAAGCCATATAGTCTACATAGAAGTTCTTGGACTTCGGAATCGTTTCGTAAGCTTTTTTCCCAAAATGATGGATGAACCATAAAGAAACTGGCAAGGGCCTATTTCTCCAAAACAGGCGTACATGGTGTTGCAAAAATGTAAGATATCCTTGTATGTTACCGGTAACGCCGTTCATATTTTACGTTGACACAAAAACATTCGTGTAGCCATAGCCTATGATATTATTAAATACGTACCCAATGTAACCACCTTCATGTCCCAATATCACTGAGATAATTCAAGAGGAGCATCTTTCATCGACATATGTTGCAAACAATTACAGATACCTTCCATAAATGCAAAGCTTGATATCGAACAACTTCGCAAATAAATAAGAGGAAAAAAATTCACGACATGGTTCACGGGTGGTAATAATTATTCCACATAGAGAAAAATTTAGTACAAAATTACTTTTTTTCATTCACTTTTTCTGTAAGGGGCGTTTTAGAGAAACTCACTGAATTTTCAAGCCGCAGTTAGATGAGCATTCCTTCTGCAAATTTGAACCATGAGTTTTTGTTGAGAGAACGAGCACTAAAGCTGAATACCCACACCAAAAAGTTTATAAAAACGTTACGATTCATGTGCAAATGTTTGAGACGATAAATGTTTAATAAAAACATCACTAATTTATTTTATCATTAATGTAAATATTTTAGTTGTGAAAGAAAAGGTGAAATTATTATGATTGTTTTTACAATAGGACGCACAAAACAAGATTCCCTAACTTAAGTTCTTTGTAATCGTAGAGTCTGAATGTATTTGAGGCGAAATGCAGTATTTAACCATTCTGTTAGCAAGATACTTTCACGCACTTTTGAAATTTCGTGTGCCTTTAGCTTCGGCTGTAAACCTTACAAACTTCCGATTCCAATTTTTATGCTAAGAAATGATTACTTTGCTAAAACTTTTGGATCAACATTTTCAGAATATGAAGCACAGAGATAATATTTGATTTTCTTGTTTAAATTTCATTTTTGGATCAATTTCATTTTTGGATCACTGTTGTTCTGCCTTAAGAGACTCATTGTTTTTACATATTAAATCACTCATTTGTTACTAAAATGCATTAGGATGAACAGTACAAACGTTGCTTTAAAAACTGATTCCTCTTAGTAGACTGAATTAAAATGGTGTGCAGCTGCATTTCAATTATCAAGACTTACTTTGTCGCTGTTGTAGAAGCTTGTCTTGACATCACGATAATATAACACCTCATTGCAGATTTCATTTCAGAACGGTATCGCTCTTTACTTGATAGACTATAGTTAACTTTTCAAAATCTGAATTAACATCAGGTTTCGTGTGAAATAGTCTAAAAAGTCAAATGACTTCGAAAATTTCCCGTTCTTGTTTAAAAATACCTACGAAGCTCCCAAAATTTGGATTAGTAATTTACATTGTATCATAGACAGTATTTTCAGCTTGAGATAGTTTATAAAACAACTAAACGGAGTGCAGGAATTAAGATGAATGCAAAGGAAGAAATGTTATACGGTATCTCTCTCTTCGAAAGCTTGGCCACCTCGCACTAGCTACGGAGTCGCCACTTAGGGGTACTAACTCCATGAAAAGGAGAGAAACAGAACTAAAGAACAAACTGGAACTTCATGCCTTATCAGGAACTCGAACTTAAGGACCTCAGCGCGTAAAGCCGGCATTCTGACCTTTTGGTCTAAGGTAAATAAGGAATCTCAACTGTTTTGTTGCATTTTTGTGTTGCAAATTGAACTTTCTTTAATTTTACAGGTGAAAAGGATTGTACGCAATTCCTTCATCAGCTGTTCGTACTATAGTTCATCGCATAATGAACGCACCCTGTTTTGGCAGCCAAGACACGTCTCAGACGAATGAGCGACCTAGGCGGCCACGTCCGTTTAAAAGGCAGGTTAACGGAGCAGTAGGTAAAATGGCATACACAATTAATTCGCATATATCTTCAATTTAACGATAATATGCTAATATTATCTAACACTCGTTATTCGCAATCAATTCCGTTTTGTTTATTAATATGTAATACACAAATTTCGCCAACTGAAGAAAACATTCTAACGGATGCGGATCCTATTTCTGTGATAGCCATGATTCTTAGGGGTGGATAGATTTTATCAAACCTCTTATTGTTTATTGTTTAATTGTAAAACTCAGTGTTTAAAGTTTCCTTTAGTGTGTGTTTGGGAATTTACCGACCACCGTAAGCAACTCAGTGTGCTATAGCAGTCACCCACCTCTAATTTAAGGCAACTGACTCCAAGGAAGGGAGACAACCAGTGCCGTAAGGCAAATTCATCACTCATGCCTGACCCTGAACTCGAACCAAGGTGCATATCGGGCGAATCACAAAAGCCAGCGCCTCGAACCACTCGGCCACTTTGAGAGCAAAAGTAGTTTAAACTTAGATACTAAATTATTGAATTTTCCTTTCACCCACGTTAGGCAAACAAAAAAAATGAAGAACTATTTCTAAATAATGATTTCCATTCATTTTTGCAATTTATCAGTCACAGAAGCACTTATGAAGTCGCAGTCCTCAGGTAAGGGAGAAAGCCTGAATCGGATAAATAAAAAGTATAACCATACTCATCCAAATTCCCAACCCATCCTTGGCAGGAAAAGGTGACCTTTCACTATTTGACTTACGTAAGTAAATAATAAATATACAAAGGCCGCTCCATAAAAACTGAACGTAATTTTTTTTTGAGTTGGCAACAGTGCAAAGGGGGAAATAACCAACACAGACGACTAACTGAATTAAGGCAGTATCTATGAAAACAGTTATTAGCCGTGGCAGATGATTCTGGTTTTGTTATTGCGCAGTTGTTTAAGTTACGTCTGCATTATGCCATACAGCTATGGAGATGAGTGATTCCGAGTTAAGAAGTGAAATGCGTTGTGCGCGACTGCCCATTGAGTTGCTCACGGTGGTCGTTAAACCTCCAACCAAAAAAACAAATGCGTTGTGCGATAAAATTTATTATCGTTTGGGTAAAACCGTTCTAAACAGTTGATTTAATGGAAAAAGCTTACAAAAATACATATTTGGGTGAGTCAAGCATTTTTAGATGGCACCATGATTTAAAAAAAGGGTGTTTGTCGGTAGAACTCGCTTCTAGGCCTAGTCGACCTGAAAGTGTAGTTACGGAGCTTATTTTTCACACTGTTTGGGCAATCCTGAAGGAAGATCGACGAATGGCGTGTGAAGACATAACGGCGTCAACTAATATTTAAAAAAACGTCGGCATTTCGCATTCTACGCGACAAATTACTGCTGCCAGATGAGTACCTCATCGCCTAACGAGAGAGCAACAGTTGGCCAGAGTTCAGGTGTGTCATGAGTGGAAACAAATGATTGCAAAGGATCGAAACTTTCTCAACACAGTAATAACTTCCGATGAAACATACGTTCACTATTTAGAGCGCCCTCACGAAGCGCGCAACGAGTGTCTGGAAACACACAGACTCGCCTCCTCCGAAAAAAGTCCGCCAAACCAAATCAGCTGGGAAGGTGATGATGATAATTTTCTTGGATCACTGAGGTATAATTTGCAAGCATGCCGTTCCACCACAAATTACTGTCAATGTTGAATATTACATTTCAGTCTTGAAGCGTCTGCGACGACACATATCGATTTAGCGCCCGGAACTGGTGGACAAGGGGACCGTACACCATGATAATGCCCGCCCACATACGGCTGCTTGTGTTGAACAGTTTCTTATAAACTGCAGTATTGAAATTATGCCACAGCCTGCCTACAGTCTTGATCTCGCCCCGTGCGATTTCTAGTTGTTTCCAGCAATGAAGGAGAAGTTCCGTGGCGCAACAACATTCAACACAGATGCTGACGTTATTCAAGCTGTACAGTGGTCGCTAAAGCAGCTTCCACAAACTGCCTTCGCCACATGCTTTGAAAAGTGGACTGAACGATGGGACCGTTGCATATCATCGGAGGGAAGATACTTTGAGAGAGAATAACATATATTTTAGTGTATACCTGTATTTCTTCATTTTGTGCGACTTTATTCTCAGTTTGTATGGAAGGGCCGTTGTAATAATTACGGCAAACGGTTTCTAAAATTTTAGTACTTCACAAAAATAACATAATTCGACCAGTTACGCTGCAATTAACGCATTCTGAAGAAAAAAAGAAAATGATAACAAAAACAAATTATCATGCGGAAAAATGTATTACATGTTCCCCAAAAGCTTTGAAAGTTCTTGCTGCTGATTTACTATATAACGAAGTAAATTTCTCCGTCATTTTTATCCGCGCCGGGGTTCGAACCCGGGTCCACTCATTCCGGAATAAGTTGCTCTACCAATTAAGCTACGCGGACATTTTATTCTGATCCCTATCTGCTTTTATGCCGTGTGCGTCCTTCTGGCAGGTACGTCACATCTCCTTGTACGTTACATCATCTCCCCCTTATTTTTCTTTTTTCGAAGTGCTGCTCATTTTTCCTATCTCGCGGTGTGGAAATAACATCACACCAATGCGAGATTTTGAACGGTCGGGTCATCCGGATAGTTCGGGCGCCATTATAACGAAGTGAATTTCTCCGTCATTTTTATCCGCGCCGGGGTTCGAACCCGAGGACGCTTATTCCGGAACAAGCAGCTCTACCAACTGAGCTACGCAGACATTTGTTCGGATTGCTATGTGCCTTTATGTCGTGTGCGTCCTTCTGGCAGGTACGTCACATCTCCTTGTACGTTACAACTATTATTCTCTTAAGCTATTAGATATAATTTAAGGGTAACTTGTTCTAGAAATTTGTACGTGGGAGAGAAAGAGAGAGAGAGAAAACTAAAAAACAAAGCCTATATCATTGTTTTGGTGCTCAGCAGTACATGAGCCCAAAACCCCATGACTTAGAATTGGGCCACTGTTAACCTAAACTCAAAAACGAATTGCATGATCAAAATAAACACATAACTCTCACGTGTTAGAATGTTATTTAAAAAAAGCTCCTATTTTAAGTTTCTGTATAAGTTTATGTTTTCTAAAATGTTACCTGCTATCAGAGGAACATATCTTGGGCTTAAATTAAAAGGTCAGTTTGAAATCGTATTTGCGTTTTCTGAAATGTTACCGCAGTCAGAGGATTATATTTTGGGATTAAGACGATTTTAACTGTGATTACGTTTCCTAAATTCTTACGCACAGTCCGAGAACTACACACTGGGCACAAGAGGTCAGTCTGAAATCGCATTTACAACATGCTAATTTAAATGTAAAATAAATCTTTTAGAAATTTTATTTTTTACGTTCTTATGCGTGACGTTATTCTCGTCGTGAGTGTCATCTGTTTAGATCTTCCTTAGCTTGGTATTATCATGTGATATTTATCACGTTAAACAAAATCCATATGATATGGAAACAAAGCTTTGGATTAAGCGCTTTCTATTACACTTCTTCCTTTGCACGAGTATAGAATAAAAGCTTCTTCTTCTGTTTGTTACTGAAGGAACTAGCAACTTTGTTGTTTCGTTTTAGAAAGTGGCGTGAAAATACGGCCAGTGAAACAAAATGTCAATGCAACACGACCAGTTAACTTTAAATGAGTTGTTCGTGAAGTTAATATAGTGATACATGTAAGCAATCCTTCTCGGACTGCAGAGTATAATAAGGCAGTTCTATCTTCGGATTTTCTTCAAGGTACATAATACAGTTAACCAGTATGTGAGCGTAATGTACAGTAAGACAAATTATGTTTATAAGATCGTGGGCCACAGCAATTTCAGAAAATAAAAAAGTAATTAAAATCATGGGAAAATGAAAACAAATACAGGAACCTCTTTACGACATTACTATACACAAATTTATCTTTCCGTCAAAACAGACGCAGCAAACATAGTCCTCTTTAAGCAGTGCTTTTCAGACATTCTGAGCAATTGGGGAAATATTATTTCTCGTAGTTTTTAACAAAAGCACGTTTTCGTGCCATCTCCCTCCGTATCACTGTAGCAATCAATGTTCACTTCTCAAGTTGTCCCCGTTCCACGCTCCATCTTTGCCGGAGCATATCGAAAGTGGTATGATTGGCTTCAAAACTGCAGTGATTTCTACGCTCCTCGATGCATAAATGTGCCCTTTGATTCAAGCTAGCAGCACCTTAGGCACATGGGTATCGAAGCAACTCTAGAATTGGTTCCTTTGTTCTTTTATGAAAAGAAAGCACAATTTTGGCAGTGTCAGGGGTCATCACTTGAGATACCACTTGATGGACCTCTCCATATTCAGTCTGTGACCGGACTGTTTCACGCCTAGCCCCATAAGATCATTGTTGTCCATGTTGGCTAGCTTGGAACCCGTGATGCCTGCTTCAGCGAAACATATTTTGTACTCTGGTAGGAATAAACTCTCTAGCCAGTCGGCAACGTCTTTCCCACTCCACTGGTGCAAAGGCTTTTGGCGAAACTCTTTGTGCGACTGCTGTGGCGGCTGCATTGGCCCCATCATACGCTGAGGAACAACATCTCTTGCCGTCCGACCAGGAGAAAAAGGATGCTCCATGCGAACGTGTCCTGCAGCTATTCTTGCTGGGTGAGGCAGTGTGCTGCAGTTGCTATCGTAACGTATAGGTTGGTGCATGAAGTGATGAGACGGGTATCCTCTCGATATTGTCATTGTCTTTACAGGGGACGAAGACATATTGTTAGGGATGAGATGTGGGTGAGAGTCTGGAGATTGAACGTACCCAGCTCTATAAGGGTGATCACTATAAGGATAATTCGATCCGTCGGGAGGCACAACACGACGACTTACGGGCATGTCTATTGTTGATGGTGGCGCTACCATTCTGGCAGACTGAGGAAGAGCATTAAGGGCATGGGCTTGCTGCTGATGGTGGCGCCTGTGCCGCGCAAGGGTTTCGTCGCTGAATTCTGGTGGAGGTGCGATGTGCAGAGGACCCATATTTGGAGGTGGGTGGTTTCCTACAGGAACAACAGGAGGTGCAAAGGTGAATTCTGGTGGCGGTGGCACAAGTTCGGCTAATGTTTCGGGTTCACTTGCGGCTGCCATACCGAGGGAGTCCACTTGCAGACGAATGAGTTGGAGACTTTTGTCCACTCGCTGACACAACCTGAGACACTCATCGTCTTCTGCCTTTGGTAAAGCTACTCTGTTCGTGGGAGGTGAGACGCGTATGTGTCTATTGTCTAGGAGACGTGCCTGAGCAGAGAGAGGTCCTGAAGCTCGTGAAGTTATTATTTCAGGATAAGAACTTTCTTCGAAGTCTCTCATCCTTACAGCATTTGCAATTTGCTCTGCAGCAAATTTTCTGGTGTGTTCTACTGTGGATAACATCGGATGCTCCATTGAAATTTTGTGTGTGTGATCTGCTGCTGTGCTCACCACATGTGACGTTGAAAGTCTAGGTGCGTGTTCCACTGAGGAAGTCATGATCAAGTCGTTGACCATTTTACGTGTCGTTTCAGACGTAGGTGTCATGAGATCGGCGACAATTTTGCGAGAAGGATCCACAGAAGAAATCATCATCTGCTCAGTTGCGATTTTACGGGGGTAGTCTATTGTGGAAGTCATCACATGTTCGGAAGGAATTTTGCGTGACACATCAGCTGAAGAAATCATCATATGTTCTGTGGCAATTTTCCGAGTGTATTCCGTTGTGGGAGTCATAAGCTCTGCATTTGCTTTACGCATACATTCCGCAGATGAAGTAAGAGGGTACTGCTCTACTCCTTTCTTACGTGTATGGTCAGTGGCATGAGCAATTAGTTCAGACGCCATTTTGCGACTCGCCTCTGATGCAGAGCTCATCATGTGTTCTGTGGCAATTTTACGGGTGGATTCCGTAGAAGTAGGTAACGCTGCAGTTGAAAATTGATTACTTTTGGTAAAGCTCTGTCTGTTCAGAGTCATCGCCCCGGTAAATACTGGAGATTCTAAATCCCCATTTTCCGTTTCTTTCATGCCACTTGGTGGCCTGCGTCCTAAAGTACTTTGCTTATTGAAATTTTCCACACGCCTCATGATAGTAGTTTTTGGTGGCGTATCAGGAGGCTTCTTAGCGTTCTCGGTCGTGGCAATGAGAGGTGAAACAGAGACAGGGGCGCAGATTTCGGGGCGCTTCCACTCCTCCGAAAAAGAACCCACAGGCCCAGAGGTGGTAGGAGTTTCTGCAGAAAACCTCGTTACTTGAGTTTCTGGATCATATGCACCGGCAGATGTTAATATACCACTGCCATTTTCTCCCGAGTCTGAATCCTCTTCGAAAGTCTTAGGACAAGACTTAGACGTTTTCATTGTTTGCATCAAGTTCACCTTTTCTTCCGGTTTACTCTCTGTTGTTTTATGTTGAGAACCGACGAGAGTGATCCTAATAACGTCGCTCTTCCTACGCGGTGAAAATGTAGTCTTTGCAGCAAGCTCGCTTCTTTTCTCGAAATTATAAATATTTTCTTTTACTGAACGTGAAACACTATCCACACCAGTGGAAGCCGTTTCTTGTTCGCCATTACTGTTATCCGACGTTGGCAGTTTTGTGGTTTCGGAGATATCCGAAATATCCTCGGGTTGTTTTACATCATCAACTTTGGGCTTTTTAGGAACAGCTGGGGCAACTTTTTGAGATGAGGCATCTGGCTTCTCTTTTGGACTTCCTTCAGCTGGTCTGAAAAATTCTCTAAACGATTCTTTCATCTGGGATTCCTCTTGAGCCCTACTAATCTGTCGTGTATCTCTTAAGCTGTCTTTGTGTGCTTGAGATGGTGACTGTGTACTCTTTTCCTTCGCTTGAATATCCTTATTTGCTACATCGCGGATTTCTTCTTTGCTCTTAGTAGAAGATTTCTCAGAATTCTGAATCAGTTCATGCGCACTGTGTTGATGGATTAGTTCTTTGTGTCGCGATTGAATTTGTTTCTCTTTTGAAATTATTTCTGTTTGCTTCAGAATAATCGTTGCTTTAAAAGGAACCGATTCTTTTGCTTTAGATTTCATATCATGCCTTTCCTTTTGGCTTGCTTCTTTTTCCAAAATGAGTTTCCCATGTGAATCCCGGTCATCTCTCTCTGGTGATTCCCTTCTTACTTCATCTTTGTCTTCTGAGCTTGCATCAGATTCCACAACCTTTGGCAATGCATTTTCTTCAACTCTTTTGGGAGGTGGAACAGGAGCTACTTTCTGTGGTTTCATTTGATTTCTATCCAGTCCGCTGATCACTGCTGCATTTACTGCTGCTCCTTCATCATCAGGCGCCTTTTCGGTGGTAATAGGAACTTTTACTTCTTTGCGCTGGAATGCATTTCCGGGTATTTGCGAAATATCACCATCTGCATCATTGTTCTTTGAAACTGCGGTTTCAGTTTTAGTTAGATCGTTTCTACGAGGTGTGTCATCTGATTTTGAGGTTTCCTGCAATATTGGAGCCTTCTCTTGAACCCCAGATATTCTTGAATCAGCCAGCTCTAAGGACGTTTGGGGCCTCAATGGCCTAATATTTTGATCAGTAAACAGCTGCTCAGAATTAACGCTGGCATCTGATTTTTGTTTCGTAACTTTCCTCCGTTCTCTGATTTCTTGGGATGTCTCCTGATTTCCGTTCTGAGATTCAGGCGCCTTGAATGTGACAAGTCCTCCCTTTGTATCCATTATGGATGATCTTTCCTCTTCCTCACTGCTCTCATAGTCCGGCTCTGGTATGAAATGCTCATGCCCATGCTGCGCCATTGGAGGATAATGTTTTGGACTGGCTGTGTCTTGTACGGTGGTGTGAAGCTTTGAACTCTTCACCTTCCGCAGTGTACCACCTGCCCTCTCCATTTGCATACCCGATTCTGCTGTAATTTGATCTCTTGATCGATGGGCGGTTTTGTAAGGGGCATAGCCAGTCGTCGAATCACCGCTGCTATTATCTGTATCAAGAGAAGTTGTACTGCGTCCTCCTGCTTGTGCGGCGTTAGACACACCTTTCGCACCTGCCGGCATTTTGGGAGGAAGGGACTGTGACCTAAGGCCGGTGCCTTTCGTCATGTGTCGAGGTAAAGTTACGTCGCATTTTTGCAAGTGGTCCTTCTTGTATCCCACAGGTGTAAATGCATCTGGAGAGGCATACAGCTTTGCGCTGTCTGTTGGCCTAAAGCTGGACATAATGGCTGTGGGTTTGTGGTGCTGCCTTCCGACAGTCGAGTTTGCGTATTCGCCGGAAGTCCGAGAAACATCAACCTTGATCATTTGGCCAACAGGAGGAGGAGGAGGTGGGTACGATGGAGGAGGACAGCTCGCTCTTCCAGATACCAGAGTCTTATCCAATGGTTTTACATTCACAGGTACCGTCTCAGCATAGATGTCTGAGCCATTTTGTTTGATGACAGAGGGAGCAATCAGTTCTGGCGTGGCAGACCTCTCACGAACTTTTCTATCTCCCTGGTGAGAAGGCTTCGTCGTTTCTGGAATCGAATGCTGCCTTAAAAGAGGTCGCTCGTGCCGGTGGTGATGATGTTTGTGATGCTCTCTGTCAGAGACAGCCCTCATATGATTCTGGGAATGGTACGCTCCAGGATGACGTACGGTGTACCGTGATAGAGGGAAGTGAACGCCCCCAAAGCTTCTGCTTCGCTTTAAGATGGCTTCATTACAGATATCGAATTCCTCACAGGCATGGGGATCGAAAGTAAGCTCTGGTGTACTACTGTAGTTTTTAGGAGTTCGCAAATCACTATCAACAGGTTGGGTACTTTTAGATCTTTTCGAAGGTTTCTTGGGCAAACGGTGAATTCGTGCTTTAGTAGCAAATCTGTTGCGAATGTAACCTCGCGGGTGGTCTGTGGTTGATAGATGTCTTGCGAAGAAATCTTCTAACTCAGAGACACTAACTTTACGTGAGCTTGGTCGAGATAGCACTGAAGACGGCATCTGGGTAGATGTAGGTGTTGTCGTTGTAGTTGCTACTGGAGTAGTTGTTGTTGTGCTTGGAGTGCTCTCCGGAGTAGCGTTGCTACCGGGTTTGTTTGGAATGCTCTCAATGGAACTACTTTTTGTAGATCTTCCTTCTGAATCGTATTCGTTCAGTGTATGGTCCAAAACTTCTGCATGAGATTAAAGAGAAGTGAATATTAATCAACATAATAAGTAACAATAAATTTTTAAAAGCAAAAAACATGAAAACTTCATTAAAATTGAGAACAATAACAAATATGTGCTTTCTTAAATCAGTTTTGAATTTCCTGTTGGTAGGTTCAGTTCTATTGGTCAATACTTTTTCTCTTAAAAATGGGAGCGCTACTTGAAAAACTTTAAAGGGGCACGCTAAAGAAAAGAAATGACTGAACGTCAGGAAACAAGATGGTGGATAAATATACAGGGGTTGGATAGAATATTGTGAACACATAGGAAAACAAGTTTTGCGCTCCTAATATGGTGTGGGACTACTTTTGGCATCCAAAACCGCCTGAATCCTCCTTCGAATTGACGCATACAAATCCTGGATGGTAGTTAGTGGGATGTTATAAAATTCTTCATACAGAAACTGCTCCATGTCCTTGAGAGATGCAGGAGGTGGGAAACAGGATCTTACTCTGTTTTCCAACACAGACCACAGTGGCTCGAGGATATTTAAGTCTGGTGATTGTTTAGGCTAAGGAAGGTGTTAAAGTTCGTTCCCATGTTCCTCAAACTATGATTGGACATTACAAGCTCTCTGAATTAGGACGTTATCATCTTGATAGATGGCATTTCCTGCAGGAAACAGCTATTGGATAGACTTGGTTGGTCAAAATGGTTTAGTAAGCCCTGATCTTTATTTCGGTACGTTGTTGCGAGAATAGCCTTCCATTCTCTCTCAAGAGCACCATTCAGGTTGGTCAAGAATGTCGACCGGTTAGGCGTGGGTCACAATCAGCATTCCAGTTCATTCTGAAATTGCTCCACGGGGATGTAATCGGGGCCCTGTGCAAGCCAGTTAAATTCTTCCACACCCATCTCAAACCATTCCTGCACGGACTTCGCTTTGTGGACGGGGACATTGTGCTATCGGAAAAAGAAAAGCCTTTCATCGAACTGTGGCCATATTATTGGGGAACAGAATGGTGGAGAATGTCGCTACAGGCCTCAGATTTAAGATTTCTTGGCACTGGAACTAGGATGATCACGAAGAATAGGCCAAGAGCATGCATGAGGCCACCTCCACCAAACTTCACAGTTGGCACCAAATAGTCCGGTATGTAGCGTTCGTCTGGCATCTTCCACGCCCAGACTTGTTCGTCGGACTGCTAGGTGGTGAAGCGTGATTTGTGGCTCCAAGAACTCGTTTCCACAGCTCCAGAGTTTCCCGCTGCCGAGGTTTGCACTATTTCTATCGACACTTGGCAGTTATTCTGCTGATTGTACGGTCGTGCAATGCAACTACGGAAACCCATTCTCATCAGCTCTCGACCAACAGCTATAGTGCTGGGGTTGCTTCCAGAGGCTTTTGGAAGTTGGGGTTAGTGTTGCAACCGAGGACATGCGATATTGTCGCACGTGTTTCAGCACTCGGCGGTCTTGGTTTTGTGACTCACATTTTTTACCGCTGGCTCCAAACCCCTGTCCTGGTAGAATTTGGCAGAAGTTTTTATCTTTGTACACAGAAATGGAACTCCGTGATATCCTCCTACGAGACTCCCCACCAAACCATGACAGAAGCAGGATGATGGGCCCTCATGAACATTGGAGCTTTCTCCTGAGCATCGCATGAGGTTGACGCATATACCCTGTCATTTTGGCAGTTGAAAGCCTCTTCAATAATGCAAATGTTTTCATCAGAGGAAAGGATCTGTCTCTGGCGATTGTCTGCGTAATGCTGCAGCAAACGTTTTGCTTTTAGCCCCCTCTGCCGCTTCAGTTAGTTGAGGAAGTGTCCAGTACGCCACCGGTAAGCTGTCACCCTTAGGCCACTGAGAAGCACGTGTGACATCGACATTCTTGAAATCTTAAGCTCACTAGCCATCACTGATTGTTTTCTGACGGGATTTCGTCAAATATGGGCCGCCACTGCTTTCACCAGACAAGCAGGCCTCACGGTAAGCGGCCGACCCTTCCTGGGGTGGTCAGCAACGGTACCAGTCTCAAGGAACTCTTTTATGGTCCGTTAGACAAATATTCGGTTGATTTTCAGCTTCTTCAGCATGTTGAAAATCTCCGAAGCTGATACTTCAAATTTTGTGCAGCGCTATTACAGCAACACGATTCTCATAATCGCCCCGAGGAGGGGTCTGGTACGATTCGTCCAACGACGATTGGTCCAAAGCCGATTCGTCCAATGCCGATTCGTCCAATGGGACGATTGGTACAATGCTGATTCGTCTAATGGACGATTGGTCCAATTCCGTGCTATCAGTCCGAAGTGCTACTCGTGCTATAAAAGTATCATCTGTTCTGATTCTATCTCTGATGTTATACGAAAGTACCGGTAGTCCAAATATGTAAAATAATGTTACATTTCATACGTAATATTGTGGTTACAGATTTTTTTTTTTTTTTTTTTGGAATCGCGTTTTCTTGTTATACTGTCCTTGCTGCCGTATGAAGTTATTGATGTGCGAGCCGTTCAATCAACTTCAATGTTTCTCTTTTGCATGAAATATTAAAAAATACTAGTTTTCCGTTTCGGTTTGTAGAATGCAGTGGGGTTCCGCCAACTGCCCAATGGTAACAACTGGTCGGGGTTTGGACAGAGGCCTTTTCAACAGTTTTTATTCCAGCGATGTCATATTAATAACGTTTACATATCAAATCAATTTAATAATATTGCGCTTTTACTTAAACACGAAATATTAATTCATCGGACATAGGCCTAGGCCTTTTTAACAGTTTATATTCTACCGATGTCATATTCATAACATTTACATATTAAATCAAGTTATTAATATTGCGCTTTTACTTAAGCACGAAATATTAATTCATAGACCCTAGGCCTAGGCCTTTTCAACAGTTTTTATTCCAGCGATGTAATTTTCAAAACGTTTACATATCAAATCAAGTTATTAATATTGAGCTTTTACTTAGGCACGAAATATTACTTCATAGGCTCTAGGCCTAGGCCTTTTTAGGACTTTTTATGCTACCGATGTCATATTCATAACGTGTACATATTAAATCAAGGTAATAATATTGCGCTTTCATTTAAGCACGAAATATTAATTCATAGGCCTGCGGCCTAGGTGCCTTGCAAAGACCTCAGAAATGATACGATGTGTGCCTTTTATAAAGTTTTATAAAATGTTTACAAATACCAAATATCTAGGTTGTAACTTAAAATCTTCTAAAAAGGACCCCGACCTAGGTGCCTGTTAGACCTGAGAAATGATACGATGAGTGCCTTTTATTAGGTTTTATAAAATGTTTACAAATACCAAATATCTAGGTTGTAACTTAAAATCTTCTTGATAGTTCCGCGGCCTAGGTGCCTTGTAAAGACCTGGGAAATGATTCGATGAGTGCCTTTTATAAGGTTTTATAGAATGTTTACAAATACCAAATATCTAGGTTGTAACTCAAAATCTTCTAAAAAGGCCCGCTGCCTAGGTGCTTTGCAAACAGCTGAGAAATGCTCCATTGAGTGCCTTTTACCAGGTTTATGTAAAATGTTTACAATTACCAAATATACGGAAATTATCTTTCGAAAGGATATAAAGATGAGAATAATTTAAATTATTATTCCTTTCTGGAAAATAAAAAAGTTTACCGTTGGTAAGATGATACCATTGGACGAATCGGGGTTGGACCAATCGGCATTGGACCAATCGTACCATTGGACGAATCGGACATTGGACGATTCGGCATTGGACCAATCGTCCCTTTGGACGAATCGGCATTGGACCAATCGTCGATGGACAAATCGTCTGGGACCGCCCGAGGAGATAACGCGTTTCATGGCAAGCACTTCACGAAACTCGTTATTTCCTCTGTGACTGAACGCACAATGATTCACTAGATGCCTCATGCCTCCTGGCTGGTCGGTGACGTTGCACACCGGTTGCACGCCATCTGTCGAATGTTTGTAACGGTATTTATATTACGACTGGGTAGAGTATATTTACGTAGACTTGTTGCCATGATAAATGAAAGATCTGACTTCGTAGGCAAAGTCAGGTGACGCTTATACAAATGGAAAGCTGCAGCAATTATATGGCTGAATACGATGACGTGTGTGGCTTCTATTATAGCTAGCCAGATCTTCATAGTACACTCTTTGCCAAGAAATACGAAGCACCCTGAGAAAGTCGTTCGATCATGATGAAACTCCGCATACAAGTACCGCAAGACCGATCAAGCAAATGATTAGAAAATAACGACCAATGACTAAATAGTGACAAGCCACAGCGCAAGGGAACCATGTATCGAGGAGAGTATATGTAGAGCAAAGCTCGCAAACCCGGGACCATTGTGACAGCCGAATTACGGTTGTATTAACCTCCGCGAGCTGTGAGGATGCCTCGACGTACGGTCCGTGAACAATACGAGCAGTTGAGCGTGTTTGAGAGAGGACGTATAGTTGGGCTGAGAGGCCTGTTGGTCAAGTCGCCGCATTGCCAGGAATTTGGGACGCAGCGACGCGGGAATCAGACGATGTTGACGCCAGTGTGTTGAGGAGCGCACAACCCAGTGGCACGCCGGCAATGGACGGCTGAAGACAACGACAGAACGTAAGGATCGAGCGATTGTGAGATCTTCAAGAACAGAAAACAAAATCGTCGCTCTCAACCATCCGTGGGCATGTTGTGTCGCCTACAGGTACGAAAGTGGACATCCGGACTTTTTCTAGACGACTTGAGGCACAGGGACTATATTCGAGGAGGCCACTCCGCCGTCTACCACCGACAAGGAAGCATCGCCGACACCGGTTGCAGTGGTGTCAGTCTGGCCCGATCAACGTGGGATAGTGTCCAGTGGCGTCGTGTTGTTTTCAGCGGTGAGTCACGGCTTGCACTTGGCGCCGATGACCAGCGCATACGCGTGTGGAGACGATTCGGCCAGCGCACGGATCTTGCCTTTTCCGTGGAACGACATACGGCTCGCACACAGGGAGAGACTGTCTGGGCAGCCATTTTCTGCGATAGCCGGACACCCTTGGTAGTCTTCCTTATCACCCTCACGGCTCAACGGTGCGTCGACCACATTCTACGACCAGTTGTGTTGCGATTTCTGACGCAGCATCGCCAAGCGATTTTTGAACAGGAAAATGCCCGTCCATACACGATACGGCTCTCCCAGGCCTGCTTCAGTAATGTCGACACCCTTCATGGCCAGCCCGATCTCCCGATCTCTCATGTCGACACCCTCCATTGCCACCCCTATCTCCCGATCTCCCGACCTCTCACCGATATAACACATTTAGGACATGATGGGACGCTCCGTACGTCCATCCTGCAATGTCGGCGAACTGACCCGCAATTTGGACCCCATCTGGCATGCTATACCTTAGGACAGTATCCGTGAACTGTATGCTTCTGTTTCATGCCGTGTATCCGATTGTATCCGAGCCAGATGTGGCGCTACAACGTACTAACTTGTTCCACTCGTGTAGCTGTTTTATCCGAATGAATGGCCAAACTACTCTGAAATTGCACGAATTTCTTTCATTGTACACACCAATCTTCATCTTGATTGGATAATTTCTTCTGGGTACTTCGTTTATTTTTGTCAAGAGTTTATATACAGGGTGTACACAAATTAGTTGGGCAAAAAGAATGGTTTATTATGCGTAGATATATAGGTACACATGAGAGTGAACAAGATTATAAGATAGCGAAACACACCAAGTTCACCTTTTTCACAAATGTTCGATGTGGCTGCCCTTCGTTACTCTGCAAATGTCCCATCGGTACATCAGTTCTTGCCATATGTTAGTGAGCATGTTCACGTCGATCAAACCAAGTGCAGTGCTGATTCGTGATTTCAATTCAGGAATGGATTTCGGAAGCGCCGGACGGTAAACCTGGTCGTTAACAAAACCCCATACACTGAAATCTAGGAATAAAAGATCTGGTGATCGTGATGGACGTGGAATAACACCTCCGCGACCAATCCAAACAGGTGTCTCTTTTCGGCGCACTTTTGTGGTATTCTCGACGGAAATTTCGTTGCACTTGCACAGCGGAATGCGTTTCATGGAACCACAGACAGCATTTCGCTTTTTCACCGCCGGTATACGTCTCCATCACTACTCGAACACAGAACGAATGATGAACAACCGTGATCTACAGCTCACTGAGACGTGGACATGACACACTTAGCGCCATCTATCCGCAAACTTAGGATACACTAAGACTCATCTGCATTTGAACCGGTAACTTACAATAAATATTTCGCACATTATTCACTTACGAAATTGTCCAACTAATTTGTGTACACCCTGTATTTATTTTTGTCAAGAGTATATTTATTTTTGTCAAGAGTTTACGTATATTTACATTGTTTATGTATTTTGTCAAGAGTTTATTTTGTAAAGAGTTTATGTACATTTTATATTTATATTTTTATAAGAGTTATGTATATCTATATATTAACTCTGAAGGATCCTTTAGTACTATGAACTAACTCTGAAGGATCCTTTAGTACTGTGAACTTAATTCTGAAGGATCCTTTAATACGTTTTATAAGAGTTATGTATATTTATATATTAATACTAAAAGATCCTTTAGTACTATGTATATTTATATACTAACTTATTAAATATGTATATATTCACTATATTTTTATAAGAGTTTATGTATATATATATATATCATCATCATCATTGTCAACCATTATCAATCCACTGCTGGACGAAGGTCTCCCCAAGTTTCCTCCACAACGGTCTGTCTTGTGCCAGTCTCCTCCATGTCACTCCCGCATACTTTCGAATTTCATCCACCCATCTTCCATGTGGTCTTCTTCTGGGTCTTTTCCTGTCCCTTGGAATCCAATCTAAAATTTCGGCTGTCCATCGATGGTCTGTTCTTCTGGCAGTATGTCCAGCCCCTTGCCATTTCAGGGATTTAACTCTGATCATGATGTCTTCCACTCTTGTCATTTTTCGGATCCACGTGTTCCTCTTCTTATCTCTCCTGGTTACACCAAGCATGCACCTCTCCGTGCTGCTTTCAGTTGTCTGCAGCCTTTGTATGTCTCTTTTAGCTAAGGTCCACGTCTCTGCACCATACGTAAGCACTGGAAGGATGCATTGATCAAACACTTTTCTTTTAAGACATAATGGCATATTGCTCTTGAAAATTATGCTGTTTCTTCCAAAAGCTCTCCAGGCAAGTTTTGTACGCCGATTAAAATCTTCATCAATGTGACCCTCGCTTGATATCTGCTGTCCAAGATAAACGCACGTGTCTGTTATCTCCAGCTTTTCTCCATCAATCGATAAATCTTCATTTCTTGTAAAAGCATTGTACATCACTTTTGTCTTCTGAAAGTTCATTTTTAATCCCACTTCTTTACTCTTGTCAGCAAGTTCCTGGATCATACTCTGTAGCTCTAATGGGGTAGTTGCAAAAATGACTATGTCATCAGCAAAACGAAGGTGGGTTAGATAATCTCCATTAATCTTTATCCCTTTGTTTTCCCAGTTCAGTGATTGAAAGACATTTTCCAATGTGGCATTAAATAGCTTCAGAGATATGGTGTCACCTTGTCTCACTCCTTTTCCAATTTTTATGTGTGTTGTATTTTCAAACAGCCGAATCTTTGCACTTGCATTTTCATAGATGTTATTAATAATATTAATGTATGCATCTTCAATACCGCAGGATTTCAGAGCCATTGCAACTGCTGATGGTTTCACCGAATCAAAGGCTTTTTCATAATCGATAAAAGCCATGCACAATGGAAGCTCATATTCCCTCGCTCTTTCAATTAGTTCTCTCAGTACGTGGATATGATCTATTGTGCTGTAGCCACTCCTGAATCCAGCTTGTTCTCTCGGTTGAGCCATGTCCAGTGTCACCTTCAAGCGGTGTGAAAGAACTTTAGTGAAGATTTTATAAACCACTGATAGGAGGCTGTTAGGTCTGTAGTTCCTGAGATCCTCAATCTCACCTTTTTTATGTAGCAAGATCATTGTAGCGTTGTTCCAATCCTCAGGAATTTTCCCTTCATTAAAGCATCGAGTGAAAATTTGGGCGAGTACTGTTTCGATTACTCCACTTGCTTTTTGTATGATGTCTACAGTAATTCCATCTTCTCCAGGAGCTTTTCCCCGCTTCATGTTCTTGATTGCATGTGCAACTTCTGCTGGAAGGACTGGAAGAACTCTGGTACTGGTACCTTTCATGATGTCTGGAGTACATGTATCATCCCTTTCATATAATTTGGAGTAGAAATCTTTCACTCTTGTCAAAGTTTCGCCTCTATTTCTTGTTACAGAACCATCTTCTTTTCTCAGTGCCATAATCTGTTTTTTCCCCTTACTGAGATGTTCCTTTGCTATCTTTAGGCTTTGGTTGCTTTCAATTGCTTTCCTTACTAGTTCACAGTTGAATTTCCTTACGTCTTCAGTGATACTTTTTCGTACTGTCTTGCATAGCTCTATATATTCCACTTTGGAAGTCACATCTTCTTTAGTTGTCCTCATCACTCTTCTTTTTTGCATCAACATTTTGGTTTTTCCTGATAATTTGTTCACATGCAATTTGTTCTTAGACCCAGCTAATTTTGTTGCTGTTTCCATAAGAGCTTTGGTTACTTTTCTGTTAACTTCAGAAATATCCACTTCTTCCGATGTTAGGCCTTCTAAAGCAGAGAATCTGTTCTTCAGTTCCAATTTGAAGGTATTATGGTGTTTTTTAAGGTTGGTTATGTCAATACATTTTGTTTGTCTTATGAGCTTGCTACGTTCGAGTTTAGTGTTTAGGTGCATCTTACATCTCACCAATCTATGGTCACTGCCTGTGTTGAACTTGTTTAGCACACTGCAGTCTTCTATGACGAATTTTTTGTTACACATAATAAAATCAATTTTACTTGTCGTCCCATTTGGATGTCTCCATGTCCATTTCCTGTGTGGCTTTTTCTTGAAAAAGGAGTTCAAGATGAAAAACCCTTCTGCCTCTGCAAACTCTACGAGAGTATTTCCACGCTGGTTTCTGTTGCCGTGACCGAATTTATCTACTGAAGTTTCATTCTGTTGCAGTTGCCCAATTTTTGCATTGAAATCTCCCATAATTATCTTCAAGTGCTGCTTACCTTTATTATTTAGATGACGAATTTCCTCATAATATTCTTCAATTTCTTCTTCAGGATGACTTGTAGTGGGTGCATAAGTTTGAATAATCTGAGCCTGGTATCTTCTCGAGAGTTGGATAACGAGTCGTGCAGCTCTGTCAGAGGAACGTTCAACTTCTACAACTTTATCCTTCAGTTTCTTGTTTATTATAAATCCAACACCACTAGTTCTGCCAGTATCTGTCCCACGATAGTAGAAGAGATGTCCACTTTTCAGTTCAATGAGATCTTCTCCTTACCTCACTTAGCCCGACGATGTCCCACTTGATCCTTTGTAGTTCCTCTTCCAATTCAAGAAGCCTTGAATCAGAAGATAGGGAGCGTCCGTTGTACGTAGCCAAGGTCATATATATATATATTTATATCATCATCATCATCATCATCATCATCATCATCATCATCATTGTCAACCATTATCAATCCACTGCTGGACGAAGGTCTCCCCAAGTGTCCTCCACAACGGTCCGTCTTCTGCCAGTCTCCTCCATGTCACTCCCGCAGGGATATAAGGTCAGGTGATGCGTAACATCACAGCCTCTCCTTGACAAATGTCAACCCCGCCTTCTTGTGGTACATCCTGTTCCCACTAAAGGGGCTCTGACGACAGCCAAATGCGGTATAACTATACCATCGGGATTAGAGGAAATGCTATCCCACACTCACCAACTGGCTTGTCCAGCGTGGTGAGTTATGGCCAAACTTCTAGTTCTGTACGGTTCGTTGAAGACCGGTTTAACACGGTATTTCCAAAGCTTGATGTTACTCAATCACACTTAAAGAGCATAACGAAAGTGACCATAGAAAAAAAATGCTTTGATAATAATGCTTAACATATACATGACTCCACAACTTAAATATATATATATATATTGACAAAGTTTATGTATATTTTAGTAAGGGTTTATATATTTTTTTATTGTTTATGTATTTTTAAGTATATTTATTTTTGTCAAGAGTATATTTATTTTTGACATCAGTTACAGGTATTTCACGGACGAATGGCATATCCAATGCAGCTGCAAATCCACTAGGAAATACGCGGAAGGATACGTCATGTCACCTTACTTGTTTTGTTTTGGCTTCTGAAGATTACAGCCAGTTATTCAGAATATGTATATGTTAAGCATTATTATCAAGGATTTTTTTTCTATGGTCACTTTCGTTATGCTCTTTAAGTGTGATTGAGTAACATCAAGCTTTGGAAATACCGTGTTAAACCGGTCTTCAACGAACCGTACAGAACTAGAAGTGCTTGCTGTACTGCAGTCTTTCGAAATTATGCAATAGCTTTGGTAATAATTCATTAGCATAGACGTTCTTTTCCTTTCTATGTTTTAATTGTTAAACCTCTGTTCAAGGATAAGGTGGAAAGAATCCGGTTCTTTGAATCATGCAATTGAAACGTCTGAGGTCGTGATAAATGGCGACAGAAAATGCAGTGGTGCAACTTTACCAAAACAACTGCGGACACAAAATTAGTAAACTCTGAAAACTATCTTTAAGAGTATTGAGAGTATCAAACCCAAAGAAAATCGGAAAAGAGTCCACGCTATAGTGGCTTGTCATAAATTTTGATTTTCATGTACAAGACAAAATACAGTATACGCGTATGCTACTGTGTGGTTTCTTATAAAACACTTAGACGGGATACCATGAATAGATTTAAAATCATAGGTTATTCCGAAAGCAAATCTGAAGAACGTCCTAAACCTCTAGTGGAATTTTCAGAAAATTAGTTTGAAGTTATCCTAAAGCCAAAGTCAAGAGCTATATAGACAGCAAACATAGCGAATGTTATGGGATGCCAGTAGAACAATGCATAGTGAGAAGGAGAGAGATTTGAAGGTTTGATATAGTGTGCATTACTTAGAAAGTAAAGTGCTTTGAAATAATTTAAAATGCTAGCCAGCCTCGTCTTTAACCGTATGAAAAGCAGGAAGCGTTCAGCGTGGTAGGATTGTGGACACATGGGAGGTCGTTGATCTACTCGCCGCACCGCGCGCTACATGCTTTAATCAAGTTACCACCATATTATGGTGAGATGTCTTTGGCATCAGTGATGGTGGCGATAGTATCTCAGCTGTCTAATGCATATCGATCTCAGTATTCGTCTTTAGCAGTTCCGGACTTAATGGTAACTGAAACGATCATTCGATGAACGGGTGACTGCTACTGAGGACATCTTCATCACGACCAGGACTGATATCTCCATTTCCTCCGTGGCAACTATCTCCTAGTGTAAGCTGGGTTAGCTTCGGAACAGAGCCCTTTGGAGCTTTTGGGACATGTCTCATCTGGTAATGAATTTTGATTCTGCTTGGGTGCTGACGTCTGCTGCATCCACGCCTGAAGGCGACCTGGACAATGTGTAGATCTAGCATTCGACTGAGTGCGCTGTGCACACTTGTTCTCGTCTGTCGTGTCATACTGAACAGATTCTTCCTTCTTATAACACAGGGAATCTTCTTAATAGCCTCTATTACGCAACGTTGAAAATGTGCCACAATCCGTTGCATTGCCATTTCCGGTGGGTATCCCGAATGCTGCCTCTAAGCAGCATAATGATCACTTGCATACTGCTGCTAACACCAGGGGAAGTCTGTACGGTATTCAAAGTGTTGGTAAGAAAGAGCTCTCGATCTCTCGCCCACATAACATGTGTGCGATATCATTGGATCTCACTTTCGAGTCACCCTTTAACTTTCGTTTAATGATTAATACAGACATTTGACGTGGACCAGGAATATCAAACAGAGGTCATTTCTATTTCTAAGTTTATAAGTGAGTCATGGAAAAATTCTCATTGGCCGCCACCGGGAATCGAATCCTAGTTACGCGCCGGATATGTTTCCACTACACCACAGCGGCCTCAAATTCCTCCAGACTCACACACACACACACAACCTGCCAAGACAATTTGGCAGGTTGCTTCTTGGAGCCCCGCACAATGCTGGTGATTCACCAAAGATGGTAAGCAGCAACTGAACAAGTAATTAGAAGACCTGGGTTCGAACTAGAAGACCCTGGGTTAGATTCCCGGTGGCGGCCAATGAGAATTTTTCCGTGACTCACTTATAAACGTGGAAAGATTGATGGCCTCTGTTTGATGTTCCTGGTCCACGTCAAATGTTTGTATTAATTATTCATTCGCCTTCTAATTATTTGTTCAGTTGCTGCTTACCATCTTTGGTGAATCCCCAGCATTATGCGGGGCTCCATGAAGCAACCTGCCAAATTGGCTTGGCAGTTAGCGTGTGTGAGTCTGGAGGAATTCGAGGCAGCTGTGGTGTAGTGGAATCATATCCGGCGTAACTGGAAGACCCTGGGTTCGATTCTCGGTGGCGGCCAATGAGAATTTTTCCGTGACTCACTAAACGTGGAAAGAGCGATTACCTCTGTTTGATGTTTCGTGGAATGTTTGAGCACTATGGAATCATGTGAGTGTGAGGAAGTGCGAATATCCTATAGAAGCCATCATACATCGGTACACCGCTATGCAGCTAGGTGTGTGCATACGTAACGCGCAGCTGGGTGTCTGCATACGTATCTCACACCGCGGTTGATACATAACGCATTGACAGATGAATGCTTCCTCCATTCAGTACTGTAATTCAGGAATTATTCGTCTGATAATCTACGCTGATTATTATCTGATTTCGGCCACCTATTCCGAGCAGAGCAATTTTAGTGTTGATAGTTCTACATACTAGTTACAAAAGTAAAACAATTATAATCTTTTTTTATTTTTTATTTTTTATTTGAAGAAACTATTTATTTACCAAACGTTTGGCTAAAGGGTTCACCTTCTAAGACCTGTTCTAGGTCTTCGAATTTTAATAACTATATAATTTGTCAGCTCTTCGTAGAAATACTGCTAGGAATGAGTTATGATTGCTTTCAAGAGTAGTTTACAGTTCTGATTACATTTTATGTGCTTTATATTGATATTCAAGGATTGTTTCCTCATTATTGAGAACATGGACTGAATACATGACGACAAGATTACGAAGGGTATTGTAGAAGACATAATATAGTAATAGATTTTTTCGTTTGAAAGAACTGTCTACAGCGAAAGAGAAATGAGAAAAAGGAGCGTTTTCATGACATTTGGTATTGTCTTGTCACTTTCCAGCTTTTGGTGTCATGTTGGGACGGACGCCCTCCATGCTAGAGTACCACGAATCTACAAGTCCTATGTTGCCATTTAGTTCATCTAACTTCCATGCCCAGTGAAACCTGCCTAAGAGGGAATCCAAGGGACTGGAAATACTTTTCGTTTAGACAGGTTTCCGTTTCACAAAGGTGCATTCGTGGGAGCCATTGAAATGCAAACATTTGAATTTTCGTCATGGTAATAACAGATTCTACATAATCAATGATTATTTATTTAAGAGAATATGTTGTTCGTACTTACTCTAATCAACTAAAAATCACAAACTTCTATTTTTTTCAATAATCTGACGTTGATTTCTGTACAGTAATACGTACAATATGAAGTTCAGTGACAGCACGTGCGCTGATCATTAAATAAAATTATTCAGTCACCTCTCTCTGATTTGACGTCGATCAGTAATTTCGTCAAGATCTTCAATACAAAGCTCAGCTGCAATATTGCTGTTGTGCTGTTACCTTTACTTCACCGATCTCTTATCTCGTGTTTTCCCTTTAAAATGTCATAAATTTATATTTCCCAGGCATTGAAAATCTCTGCCAAATGCCTGATACCCACACTTTGTTTTCATGCATTTCAGTGACTTTGACTTTTTATCCAAATCCAGAACATTCTTCTCTGCTGCCATGACAAATGACAAACGTCCGTAACTCACAACAAGCAAAGATGTAACGTACTACGAAGGCAAAAACATGTGTCAAGACGACAAATCTGCAGCTAGAAATTCTGTCCGCGTAGATCAGTTGGGAGAGCAACTTACTTCGGAGTGAGGGAACACGGACTCGATGCCCTTCGAGGACAAACTTGTGTTTTCACATTGGCGCCCGATTACGGAAAATGGATCCACTGGTCGTTGGGTTCTCCGAAAATGTGTGATGTTTTTTCCACCCATTGTTTGGAATTAATGAAAAATTCCTACGTGGCTTCAAAGACAAAAGAAAAAATTAAGAGGAGATGATGTGATGTACTAAAGAGGTGAAAACATGTGTCAAGACGACAAATCTGCAGCGAGACATTCTGTCCGCGTAGATCAGTTGGGAGAGCAACTTACTCCGGAGTGAGGGGACACGGATTCGATGCGGACAAACTTGTGTTTTCACAAAGACTGCAAATCATAATCTTAGTTAATAAATATTAGTGAATTAAATCGGAGCTTCTCGTTGTAATCCGTACGAAGCAGCTGGCTGCGAAGACTTTGGACGTTACATCCAGCAAAGCGAGCACCGCTGGTTGCATGTTCTAAACCTAAGTCGCGCTACGTGCTTAAGGAGAAAGAAACCAAACAGTTGATATGCTGCAATTTGTGTTTGTGTAAACTCTCCAAAAGCAATTCCTCTCTCTGTTCAACTACGTTATCGTCAACCACAGGGAAATTTGTTTCGTGTGAATTCATCATTAGACTTTATCGTGCAATGTTTTCTACTCAGTTTAAATACTTGACGAAGCCGGACATCTATCCGTTTTTGCAAGGTTCATTTACGATCTTGCCATTTCCGTTTCCGTGTTAAGAAGGTTCCGTTTTAGACAGGTTAGTGCTTACGTTCATGCCATTTTATTTTACGAGTGTTTCCCACGTCAGTACTGACGGTGCAGATGGCCAGTTGCATATCACATGTAGCCAGTAATATCATGTATCGAAATCATATTGCGTTGCGTGATTGTGGCGAATGGTTTTTTGGAGAGGAATGAACATTTCCGACATCTGCTCCTCTACGAGTTTAACAAAAGATCCACAGCCGCCCAGGTTACTCGAAAAATTTGTGCTGTGTATGGGGACGATACTATTGCTCAGAGGACAGCCCGCAAATGATTTGAGCGGTTCCGAGGTGGCAATTTTGACCTCAACGACTCTCCACCCTCAGGTCGTCCATCTCATTTTTTTTCTTTTGATTGGAAGTTTAACGACCACCGTGAGCAACTCAATGGGCTATAAGCAGTCGCTCGTCCCTAATTTTAGGGTCACTGGTTCCAGGGAAGGGAGAGAGACAGTGCCGTAAGACAAACACAACATCCATGCCAGACCGGGATTCGAACCCGGACCCCTTACGGACGAATGATCATAGGCCAGCGCCTTAGACCACTGCGCCACCGGGGCGGCCCATCTCACTTTGATGAGGATTGGTTGAACCATCTCATCCACTTGGATCCGCGTCAAACCACACGCGAAGTGGCCACTGAGATGGACTGTGGTCAGGCCACAGTGGTGTGACACCTAAAACGTATGAGAAAGGCCCAGAAATTGGGGTCTTGTGTGTCTTACACTCTTACCGAGGACAACAAGAATCATCGTGTTGTATATGTGGTTCCTTGCTTGGCCGTTATCGCGAATTTTCTCAGCAACACAAACCCTTTCTGTCACGTATTGTTACTGGAGACGAAACGTGGTGCCTGTACGTGAATTTCAGGCGTCGGAGGAAATGGTTAAGACCAAACAAGGCGCCTACACCACGTCCAAAAGCATGACCTTCATCCTGCGAAGATCATGTTGTGTGTCTGGTGGGGTATGGAAGGCATTATTCACGGGGAAATGCTGCCGAAGGATCGGACCATCAAAGCTGCAGTCTATTGTGAGCACTTCCGCCGTGTGGAGGGAGAAACGGCCACATCGGCGCCATGGCGTCCTTCTCCAACATGATAACGCACGCCCTCACAGTGCAAACACGACCAAAATGGCCATTCAGGGCATGAAATGGGAGATCCTTCTACATCAAACGGAAGTCATCGCTCTTTCCACGTTTATAAGTGAGTTATTCAAAAATTCGCAGCGGCCACCACCGGGAATCAAACCCAGGATTTTCCAGTTGCACGCCGGACATGCTACCACTAGCCACAGCGGTCACGAATTCGCCAGACTCGCATACGACTAAGTGCCAAATCATATGGTAGGTTGCATCTTTGCTGGGGATTCACCAAAGATAGAAAGCAGCAAATAAACAAATTACTAGGATGCGGATGAATAATTAATGCACACTATTGACGTGGATTTGGAAAATCAAACGTAAGTCATCGCTCTTTCCACGTTTATAAGTGAGTCACGGAAAAATTCTCATAAGTGAGTCACGGAAAAATTCTCATTTCCCGGTGGCGGCCGATGAGAATTTTTCCGTGACTCACTTATAAACGTGGAAAGAGCGATGACTTCCGTTTGATGATCCTCATCCACGTCAATAGTGTATATTAAGTATTAATGATCCTTCCACATCATGTCTATTCCCCAGATGTCTCCCCTTCAGACTATCACCTGTTCCGATCTCTGTCGAATGCACTCGGTTGCAGAACGTTCAACAATGATGTTGATCTACAGAATTTCCTTGATAACTTCTTCGCAGCAAAACCTGCACGTTTTTTCAAGAATGACATTGCAGACCTGTTCAGATGTTGGGACACCATCATAAACAATGGAGGGGTTACATAGTTGATTGATTCCGTTTTCCCTTCTGATGTAATAAATTCCTTGTTGGAATTCAACCCTTATTTATTATCTTTTGTTCTCATGTAATGACGTAATTCATTCATTTCATCTTTTATAATGTAACTCAAGTCAAGTGAGATATGGATACTGTCACGCATTGTTCTCGTGACACGCCTTTTGATATATGCTTGCTACAACGGCTAAAGTTTTAAGAGAGCTGCTATTGTCTTGACAGTGAAAGGCTGTGTTCTAATCGTCGTCGTTCCATTTTTATATTTGTTCATGATTCAAAAAATAGATCTGATTTAATCACTTTATTATGTTTATAATAAAGTGATTAAATCAGATCTATTTTTTAATCATGTCTTAGCAAGAGTGATTCCACTGCATCTTCTGCTGCATTTATGTTTTCCATCCCACATTCCTGTAATGCGGTGAAACAAAAGAAAAAAGGCATGAACTTATGCATCAACCCAATAGAACGTAATTTTCTATTTCTCCTTTGGTGCAATAAAAAAACCCCTAAAAGTTCGGCTTTGGGTAGGTTTCCGTTGCATGCAGGTTTCGTCACAAACAGATTTTACTGTATTAAACAGTAACTGTTTCTTATAATTGGGAGCCATTTCCTCAAGGCTGAATTTTTTCTGGATTAAATTCCTCAAAGTTGAATTTCATTAGCTGCTGAATTGCTCTTCATTTCACACATCTTCTCGTTGCTATGAAAAATTCGCAACTCGCTTAAAAAAAAAGTGCTTCTCATATAATTTTTTCACCACAAATCTGTATTTGTAAAATTTCCAGACTTTTTCCTCCAATTTTATTCGGTATTTTTACGCTATCTCACATTTTCGACAATGCCTGAAACTAAAGTTCCAATGACACATCTTTGTTTTCAGTTAGTGGACTGGACACAAAATTTGCTCCAAAAAAAAAAAAAAAAAAAAGGTGTCTATGAATCTTCCTTTTCTAGCAATTTGTAGTAGTTACTCCAGATGTTTAAATGAACAGTGTGGCAAAATAACAGCGGTAGACCTTCTAACTCTAAGGTGTGCTTCTCAGCTGCATGTGAAACTTCGATCTGTGGTTTGGCATTTCTAAAATACATAAAAACAATATAAACATGTAGAGTGGGTTTAACGGATTACCTATCTCTGCTAATCCAGCAACCATTGACCTTGCCCTTGCTCTTCCAACAGAAAGAGTGGTTTTGGGATCTCTCTTTGGTGGCAGAGGAGCTGAAAATGACAAAAATAAACGAGTTAGTAAAATCATGCAATGCATTGATTATGATACGCTTTCCAACATACCAGAAACCATTACTCAAGTTATTAGTCAAGTTATGAGGATAATGGCTGTGAAATAAAGTTCGCTCCTGTGCCCTGACCTTTGACTCCATTTCGATGATCTTCAACAGAATTGTTTCAGTATACCTCCGGAACAACATGATGCAATTTTGTCGCAATGGAAGCATTTCTACGTCAGTTAAAAACCATAAGGACGATAGAATGGATCCCACTCCTATGTCGTGACCTTTGACCCCATTTTGCTCATTTTCAATAGGTTGTCCCCTACCACATACTAAAATTTCATCGAAATCGAACCACTTTTACGCGAGTTATCATGAGGACGTTCAGACAGACAGATGGGCGGACAAAGCTGGAGCATATACGCTTCTTCAACCTACGGTTGGAAAGCGTAAACAAGTTAGTAAAATCATGCGCAATGCATTGATTATGATACGCTTTCCAGCATACCAGAAATCATTACTCAAGTTATGAGGATAATAGCTGTGGAATAAATTTCACTCTTGTGTCCTGACCTTTGACCTCATTTCGATTACATTCAACAGAACCGGTTCAGTATACTTCCGGAACAACATACTAAAGTTTTGTCGCAATCAAAACATTTTTACGTAAGTTATGATGCATAAGGACCATGGAATCGATCTCACTCGTACGTTCTAACCTTTGACCCCATTTCGTCCATTTTCAATAGGAGTCGTCCCCAGGTTGACTCCTACCACATACTAAAAATTCATCGAAATCGAACCATTTTTACGCAAGTTATGAGGCAAAAGGGCAATGGAATAGATCCCGCTCCTATGTCCTGACCTTTGACCCCATTTCGTACATTTTAAATGGGGTTCATTGCCAGGTGGTTCCTTATCAGATACTGAAATTTCATCGACATCGATCCATTTGCACGCACGTTATGACGCATAAGGGCAATGGAATGGATCCCGCTCCTATGTCCTGACCTTTGACCCCATTTCGTCCATTTTCAATAGGGTTCGTCCCCATGAGGTCCCCTATCACATACTAAAATTTCATAAAAATCAAACCATTTTTACGCGAGTTATCGTTCGGACGGGCAGACAGACAGACGGACAAAGTTGGAGCATATACGCTTTTTCAACCTACGGTTGAAAAGCGTAAATAAAAACCAGTATGAAAGTCAAGTAGTCAAGTAACTAATATACCGTCGCTAAAATATAACAAAGCAAGTACATAACCGTACACAATCAAATAATAATTTTAATTCATAAGACCTATGTACAAGAACTTTCGGAATACCATGCACTCCGTCCTCAGGTACTAGAATCAACAGAATGGATCCAAACAAAGTTCAAATTACAATAGACGATGACGTAATCAACGTAAATATGCGCTTGCGTAAATAGACTATTTATATCGAAAAAAATATCCTACGAAACAATACAATACAATATATAATATAAATTGATAAAAATGTTGATTGAAATTAATTAAATAAATAAATTATCCGTACATACTTCTTGACAATACCCGTATGACAACATTTTAACAATGAATCAAACGTAACATGTTGATTTAGGAACATCATCAAATGTGGATGTATAAACATTATACACTGCTGGCCACCCGAAATGCAACACCAAGAAGGAAGCATCCCATTGGCCTGAAATTCGCAGCATGCGTCGCCCGCGAGAGGACATGCAAACGATTAGCATTGCAGGGCATACGCAATTCATGTGCGCCCGGCAAGCCACCAAGAAGCACGATAAGAATGGTGCACAAAAGGCGGGGTGTAAGTAGTGGAAGTGCGTTGTGCTGCCGGACCTGTGCTTGAGAAGCTACCTGATGCCTCGTTGCAGAATACGGCAGTCATTCCAGCACGTTTCGGAGTTCGACAGAGGACGAATAGTGGCTTATCGCGACAGCGGTTTATCGTACCAATACTTAGGCGCCCGTGAGGCAAGGATGGATTTGGTGGGTGCAGGAGGGACGGACGGACCGACGTGAGCGATTGCCGCCACAGCGGCACACCACCGAACGCGAGGACCGGCATGTTGTGCGGCTGGCTTTGACTGCTCGCACCGCCACATCACGAACGTTAGTGCAGGAATTAGGGTGTGTTCCGCAACAACCTGTGTCAGCACGTACCGTTCGACGTTTTCTGCAGGTGCAGGGACATGTCGCACGGTGCCCATTGCTCCGATCACCATTGACGTTGCACCACCTTCGAGTGCGGCGGCAGTGGGCCGTGGAACGCCGCACCTGGGCTACGGAATGGCACGACATTGTCTTCTCCGATGAATCCCGCTTCTGCCTGCAACACCACGATGGTAGGATCCGCCTGTGGCGGCACCGCGGCGAGAGACTGTATGACGCCGGCATTATGCATCGCCATACCGGTCCGTTGCCTAGCGTTATGGTTTGGGGCGTAATTGGATATGACACGCACACCCCTCTGCTACGCATCGCCGGTACACTTCACAGCCACCGCTACATCTCCGACGTTTTGGAGTCTGTAGTCCTCCCTTACCTGAAGGACCTGCCAGCGACCACGTTTCAACAGGACAATGCGCGCCCGCACGTGGCACGCATCGTGCAACATTTCTTCACGGCCCACCAGGTGTCGCTGCTGTCGTGGGCCGCCTGTTCTCCCGATATGTCGCCCATCGAGCACGTCTAGCCGCTGTTCGGCAACCGAGTGGCCCGGCAAGCACCACCCGCGGCTACGCCTGATGAACTGTGGCAACGTGTAGAAGCAGCGTGGACCAACATACCCCTAGCCCACATCCAAAAAATATTTCGTTCGATGTCGCGGCGTGTAGCGGCCGTTATTGCCAGCCATGGAGGCCACACGAACTATTGATGTCTGTGTGTTCCCTCAAGTCGCACGGGCCTGTAAGCTTAATCGTTTCATCTTTGTATCTGTTGTTATGTGCCCAAAAAATCTGGCTTTGCTATCTCGTGTCTTTCTTGGTGTTGCATTTTGGGTGGCCAGCAGTGTATATAGCAGAGCTTACTTCAGTTAACAAACTTTTGAGTATATTGTAGAAAAATATTCTAGATTGAATTATTGAAAAGTTAGTGTTCCATATTGGCGTTGTCAATTGACAAATTTGGAATTAACACTTTCCATGGTAAGGGTATGAATCTTAGTAAGTCTTCATTACAACATCTGGAACCATAGGTTTATATAAACATACTTTCAGTTAATAATAGTGACTTCTTAGAATATGCAGGAGCTAAAATTTTTGCTTGGTTCCAGTCCAGGTGATGTGAGCCTGAATTAACGATCCGTGAATTACGATCCGTGGAACTTGCTTCTGAGTGATTTTTAATATCATATTTATGTTCAGAGATTCCTCAACGTAACTGAAGCATAGTAGATCCTATATAATAAAGTTCAAGTCATTTAATGGTTTTAATGGTATTCAAAGTACACCATGTCGATTTAACATTGTAGGTATTGAGTATGATCAGTACTACCTACGTATTGAATAGTCTTAGTTATTCTTGCAAGAGTAGAAAAATTAGATTGTAGCATTTTGCTGACAAACTTCTGCACTACTACTACTCGGTTGTAACCATGTGATTTAGCAATATTTGACGAATGCGTGACCGAACGTCGAACAAGATACTGGATAGATCATCATCATCATCATCATCATTGTCAACCATTATCAATCCACTGCTGGACGAAGGTCTCCCCAAGTTTCCTCCACAACGGTCTGTCTTGCGCCAGTCTCTTCCATGTCACTCCCGCATACTTTCGAAGTTCATCCACCCATCTCCCATGTGGTTCTTTTCCTGTCTCTTGGAATCCAATCTAAAATTTCGGCTGTCCATCGATGGTTTGTCTTTCTGGCAGTAGGTCCAGCCCATTGCCATTTCAGGGATTTAAATCTGATCATAATGTCTTCCATTCTTGTCATTTTTCGGATCCACGAGTTCCTTTCCTTATCTCTCCTAGTTACACCAAGCATGCACCTCTCCATGCTGCTTTGAGTTGTCTGCAGTCTTTGTATGTCTCTTTCAGTTAAGGTCCACGACTCTACACCATACGTAAGCACTGGAAGGATGCATTGATCAAACACTTTTCTTTTAAGACATAATGGCATATTGCTCTTGAAAATTATGCTGTATCTTCCAAAAGCTTTCCAGGCAAGTTTTGAACGCCAATTAATTTCTTCATCAATGTGACCCTCACTTGATATCTGTTGTCCAAGATAAACGTACGTGTCTGTTATCTCCAGCTTTTCTCCATCAATCGATAAATCTTCATTTGTTGTAAAACCATTGAACATCACTTTTGTCTTCTGAAAGTTCATTTTTTAATCCCACTTCTTTACTCTTGTCAGCAAGTTCCTGGATCATACTCTGCAGCTCTGATGGGGTAGTTACAAAAATGACTAAGTCATCAGCAAAACGAACGGGGGTTAGATAATCTCCATTAATCTTTATCCCCTTGCTTTCCCAGCTCAGCGACTGAAAAACACCCTCCAATGTGGCATTAAAGAGCTTCGGAGATATGGTGTCACCTTGTCTCACTCCCTTTCCAATTTTTATGTGTGTTGTATTTTCAAACAGCCGAATCTTTGCACTTGCATTTTCATAGATGTTATTAATAATATTAATGTATGCATCTTTAATACCGAAGGATTTCAGAGCCATTGTAACTGCTGATGGTTTCACCGAACCAAAGGCTTTTTCATAATCGATAAAAGCCATGCACAATGGAAGTTCATATTCCCTCGCTCTTTCAATTAGTTCTCTCAGTACGTGGATATGATCTATTGTGCTGTAGCCACTCCTGAATCCAGCTTGTTCTCTCGGTTGAGCCATGTCCAGTGTTACCTTCAAGCGGTGTGAAAGAACTTTAGTGAAGATTTTATAAACCACTGATAGGAGGCTGATAGGTCTGTAGTTCCTGAGATCCTCAATGTCACCTTTTTTATGTAGCAGGATTATTGTAGCATTGTTCCAATCCTCAGGAATCTTCCCTTCAAAAGGCATCGAGTGAAATTTTGTGTTAGTACTGTTTCGATTTCTCCACTTTCTTCTTGTATGATGTCTACAGTAATTCCATCTTCTCCTGGAGCTTTTCCCCGCTTCATGTTCTTGATTACATATGCAACTTCTGCTGGGAGGACTGGAAGAACTCTGGTGCTGGTACCTTTCATGATGTCTGTATCATCCCTTTCATATAATTTGGAGTAGAAATCTTTCACTCTTGTCAAACTTTCGCCTCTATTTCTTGTTACAGAACCATCTTCTTTTCTCAGTGCCATAATCTGTTTTCTTCTCTTACTGAGATGTCCCTTTGCTATCTTTAGGCTTTGGTTGTTTTCAGTTGCTTTCCTCACTAGTTCTCAGTTGAATTTCCTTACGTCTTTAGTGATACTTTTTCGTACTGTCTTGCATAGCTCTATATATTCCACTTTGGAAGTCACATCTGCTTTAGTTGTCCTCGTCTCTCTTCTTTTTTGCATCAACATTTTATTTTTTCCTGATAATTTGTTCACATGCAACTTGTTCTTAGATCCCGCTAATTTTCTTGCTGTTTCCATAAGAGCTTTGGTTACTTTTCTGTTAACTTCAGAAATATCCACTTCTTCCGATGTTAGGCCTTTTAAAGCAGAGAATCTGTTCTTCAGTTCCAACTTGAAGGTATTATGGTGTTTTTTAAGGTTGGTTATGTCAATACATTTTGTTTGCCTTATGAGCTTGCCACGTTCGAGTTTAGTGTTGAGGTGCATCTTACATCTCACCAGTCTATGGTCACTACCTGTGTTGAACTTGTTTAGCACACTGCAGTCTTCTATGACGAATTTTTTGTTACACATAATAAAATCAATTTCACTTGTCATCCCATTTGGATATCTCCATGTCCATTTCCTGTGTGGCTTTTTCTTGAAAAAGGAGTTCAAGATGAAAAACCGTTCTGCTTTTGCAAACTCAACGAGAGTATTTCCACGCTTGTTTCTGTTGCCGTGACCGAATTTACCTACTGAAGTTTCATTCTGTTGCCGTTGCCCTATTTTTGCATTGAAATCTCCCATAATTATCTTCAAGTGCTGCTTACCTTTATTATTTAGATGACGAATTTCCTCATAAAATTCTTTAATTTCTTCTTCAGGATGTCTTGTGGTGGGTGCATAAGTTTGAATAATCTGAGCCTTGTATCTTCTGGACCGTTGGATAACGAGTCGTGCAGCTCTGTCAGAGGAACCTTCAACTTCTACAACTTTATCCTTCAGTTTCTTGTTTATTATAAATCCAACACTACTAGTTCTGCCAGTATCTGTATCACGATAGTAGAAGAGATTTCCACTTTTTAGTTCAATGAGATCTTCTCCTTTTCTCCTTACTTACCTCACTTAGCCCGACGATGTCCCACCTGATCCTTTGTAGTTCCTTTTTATACACGTTTATATTTGTGAGGATGTGATGAATTTGTAGGTATAATAGTAGACGTAACAGTAAGTTTTCTATATACAGAAAACGAAATATTATTTGAATTAGGGTTCCGTTTTAGCAAGATTTCCAAAAGTGGCAGAGTATAATTAGTTTCGTACTCCATCATTCAGAAATTGGTTGGAGTGGACTTTCGGAAATTGATTGGAATGGACTTTCGGAAATTGGTTGGAGTGGACTTTCGGAAATTGGTTGGAGTGGACTTTCGGAAATTGGTTGGAGTGGACTTTCGGAAATTGGTTGGAGTGGACTTTCGGAAATTGGTTGGAGTGGACTTTCATTGACTGTTTGGAGCAATTGATGCTTGGTCTGAAACCGATTTGCAGTTACCAGGAGTGAAACATAGCGGTCATCCCTCTTGGTGAGAATCGTTTTCTGGCCACAGTTGCGTCACCGATTTTCAGCTGACTGCGAACTAAACCATTGTTTGTAGACCCGCTGGACAGTACTCTTCGACACACCAACAAATTGGGCAACTTCATTCACATGTGCTTTTCCACGCCCGAACGCAAGAGGAGATCTCCCCGTTAAAATCAACCTACCTTTCTCTAAAGGTTCATTTTAAGTCATTAATCATTTTAAGTGATAATTTTTCCGTTTCCAATAATTGTGGCTGCGCGGTGGTAGTACTGCATATAGGTATCATGACTCATCCCCTAGGGCTCTGCTTCTCTTTTTCGTTAGAAATTAAGCCCTTTCCAAAAGTGTCGGTTGCTACTTTCTGAATTTCTTCTTCCCTTGCATAGGTTAAAAAAAATCGAGAGACTGTTTTGGTACGCTTTGTAGAGAATCTATGCTGTGCATCTTTTGCATGACAAAGTCTTTGTAGGTGTGAAATAAAAGAATGATTGAAGTGATATACATATAAACTATATTGACAAAAGTCAACGGACACCACTTCAAAAGCAAATGAACGGATCCGCTGCGTTGTTAAGATGCGCGGGACAGCTGCAGACGGTATAAAAACAAACCTGCAGCTGACCGCGATCATATCGCACTGTGAGGTTGAGTAAAAATGTCGCGGCGGGAGAGAACTGACTTTAAGAAACGAAAGATTGTTGGGTGTTATATTAGTGGGTTGTCCATAAGAGAAACCGAGAGGCTTTTAAACATACCCAAGCCAACTATTTTGGACGTACTGAATAAGTAGAAGACCCATGGCGTGCCTGAAGCAGCAAAACGTACCGGCAGACCAAAGAAAATCAGTGATAGAGGACGTCGAAACCTCAGGAGAGTCGTTACAGCTAATCGACGGAATACTGCACAAGACCTCAGTGTACAGGAGGTTAAAAATTCTTGAACCTCGGTATGTACACGTATCATTTGCAGAGAACTTTATTCCATGGGTCATCGTGGTCGTGCGGCTACTCATAAGCCTTTCATCTCCACTCGGAATACTACTCGTCGTTTAGCATGGTGCAAAAAACATTTATCGTGGACCGTAGATCAATAGAAACGGGTCCTAAGGAGTGGTGAAGCCAGATACACGATCCATCAGTCGGATGGCCATGTGTGTGTGTGTATGGCGGTAGCCGGGGGAACGCTATTTACCACATCGTACTGTTACTACGGTAAAGTTTGGAGCTGGCAGAGTACTCGTGTGGGGGTGTTTTTCATGGTACGGTCCCTGCCCATTGGTTATCTTGGACAAACATGTTAACCGGTACGTCTACTTCGATATTCTGGACAATTGTGCCCTACCAACTCTAGGGCAGTACTATGGAACCGAGCCTTGTTGGTACCAGCAGGATAATGCACCGAGCCATAAAGCAAGGACTGTTACGGCGTGGCTTGACGATAATTCCGTATCGTGTGTGGACTGGCCTGCACAGAGCCCTGATCTTAATCCCATAGAGCACCAATGGGATGAATTAGAGGGCCGCATAAGAAGTTTGGAACCAAGGCCTACTACTAAGCAACAGTTAGCGGCAGCATTGCGTACTGAATGGAAACGCATACTTATCGCTGTGTTCTTAAACCTTGTAGAAAGCCTGTCTCAAAGGGTCAGTGAATGCATTAAGGCCAAAGGTGTACCGACACCGTAGTAATGTATGTTAATAAATGCCATGTTGTGTTTCTCTTCTAAGTGCCCGCTGACTTTTGTCTATATAGTGTACCCTTTTATGTACAACACACTGCATTTATTTGTGTCACTCACGATAAGAACTTTTGACTGTTGTGCCATTATAGTATATATACTACTTACAAAAATTCATGATATGCAGAAGCTTATTTAAAATTCTTAAAATTCTAACAAAGTTATTTTTTCCAATTGCACATTTTTTTCTAACGTCAATTTTGGTTTTATTGCTCAAGGTTCTTTTTTATTTCAAATGTATGATTTGTTAGCTTGCGATTATGTTTGCTAGTTCTTCGTAGTTGATTCTTGAGATACAGTTAGCTTCTATTCTGTTCTGTCTGCGTAATTTTTTGAAGACATAAACTTGGTATTTTAGCATCTTACTGTAAAATTATTCGCTCTTAAAAGAGGCATCTGCTGTTTTAAAAATTATTTCAGCTATAAAATCTTTAGTGGAAAAATGTTCTTTATTGAAAATTGTTTTTGTTTATAATAAAAATGGCGACTTCAGTTTTTGATTTATGAAACGTCAGCATTGTGATTATGAAGCCATTCTCCTTTTTGCATTTTTCGCGAATTTTTTCACCTATACTTTTTTGTTACTATTTCCCTTTCTCTTATAAAACTAGAAGTATTGAACTTATCCAAGTACATCTTCATAAATTTTCTTGCCCTTGATGATAATTTGTACTCTTGGTGCATATATGGTGGTTAACCGGATTTCTGAAGTTGAAAATATAGCTTCACGAATTAATTCTATGCTATTGCCACGAGAAACATCTGATAAACTTTAAATGTTATTGGGATCAGAAGAGGGATTTCCATCATACGCTCACCAGCCCATTAGCCGAGAGTTTTGAATCATGACCAATACTCGGAAAATGATTTCATGACAATAAATAAATAAACATAGAAGTACCGTGTGTCTGTCACTAAGCAACAAGCGATATCATTACAATTGAATTATTCAATTGTTCTTCAAGAAATCACTTAACCTAAACAATCGCACAAATGGAATTCAGTGAACATCTTTGCATTTCTACATCAGTTCATATACAATAGCGAAAATTTCCGATGAGACATCCTCTTGAAAGAAACAAAGGCGTTAAAATTCCGACAAAACGACCCCTGACGCTTCTCAGAAATCAGTTGTTCTATCGAATGACTCATCATTAAAGCGAAGCGCTTAGGCCGTACGCTCTTGCAAAATATTTCTGCGAAACAAATGTCGGAAAGTGAGTTCTCCATGAAACAATGAGAACCATCTCCACCGTCGTTCAACCACGAAATAAGTTTTGCAAGTGTTATTTTATTTCACAATTGCATGACGCAAAAACGCCAACTTAATTTCTTAAACACAAACCAATCTTAATTCTGTCATCTTCATCTTCAATGACTTAACAACCCTGCGTGGGCTCAGGTCTTCTCAAAGGGTTTTTCGTGAGATTTAGTAAGAAGAAAGTTTTGACCAGGTGGGGTCGTTTGCCCCACGCCCAACCTAGAGGACCAAGGAAGATCAGGGCCGACTTCACAGGGAACCACTCACGAATTCGTGTCCCCAAACACGGGGAATCTGCGGAAAACCATTGGAAAAACCACAGACTATATGGCCAATCGAACACCCGTCAAACCACAGACTATATACCGGGATTCGAACACCCGTCAGAAACGTACTCCAACCAAACAGCGCATAGTTACTTAACCAATTACGCTATGCCGGTGGTCTTGAGCCTGTTATAGCAGACCAAATTTTATAACGTGCATTACTTCTGCAGAATGTCCCGACCGATAAGTTTCACACATTTGTGTTTCTTCTTTCACAGTGCGACTAACACACAGTTTCCCGAATATGGAAACTGTGTGTCAAATTACACCTAACACACAGTTTCCCGCATATTGGATTGGACGACGAGGAAACGTTTAGTGGCGTCCAAGAAGCCCAGATCTCACTCCGCTCAATTTTTATTTCTGGGGACACCTGAAAGTCCTGGTGTACGAGGCCAAAATTTAAAGCATTTTCCATCTTAAAAAAAAAAAAAAACGCATTGTGCAGGCGTGTCAGCAAATTACCGCGAGTGTGATCCATAAAGTGCTACAAGAGTGGAGATTGAGTTTTCATCTGTGTGTGCAGCACAACTGCGGACACTTTGTACATATTCTGCAATTGTATGTGCTTTTCTCTTATGGGTCCTGATTTACAGGACACCCTGTATTTCAAATGAATGTTTGATAATTCGCTAAATGCCATGTGTTGAACTGTATTAAAATGATTTTTCACTCGAAATTTAATTCATCACGCGCCAACTAGCTCCGGTGCAGTTTCTTTTCAATGCGAGATTTCCCGATTTACATCGAAGCGAGTAGCTCCCATTTTTGGGTATATAGTGAGGGCTATCGTCAGGTGCATAGGCTCCGACTATGTGGGTGCTCCGTGGCCATGGTACCATTAAAATTCACCAATGAGTGCTCCCTAGCCATCAAGTCCTTAGTAAAAATAAAAGTTAATAAAAAATATTTTTTTAGCCGATGACGCCATAATTTCCTTCATTGCAGTACTTCTATATACACTGCTGGTGCTGGCCACACAAAATGCAACACCAAGAAGGACACGAGATGGCAAAGCCAGATTTACTGGACACATAACAGCATATACAAAGATGAAACGATTGAGCTTAGAGGCCCGTGCGACTTGCGGAACACGTAGACATCAATAGTTCGTGTGGCTTCCATGGCTGGCAATAACGGCCGCTACACGCCGCGGCTTCGAACGAAAAAGGCTTTGGATGTGGGCTTGGGGTATGTCGGTCCAGGCTGCTTCCACACGTTGCCACAGTTCATCAGGCGTAGCCGCGGGTGGTGCTTGCCGGGCGACTCGGTTGCCGATCAGCGACCAGACGTGTTCGATAGGCGACCTATCGGGAGAACAGGCGGGACACGGCAGCAGTGACACCTAGTGGGCCGTGAAGAATTGTTCCACGATGCGTGCCACGTGGGGGCGCGCATTGCCCTGTTGAAACGTGGCCGCTGGCAGGTCCTTCAGGTAAGGGAGGACTACAGGCTCCAAAACGTCGGAGATGTAGCGGTGGCTGTTGAGTTTACAGGCGATGCGTAGCAGAGGGGTGCGGGTGTCATATCCAATTGCGCCCCAAACCATAACGCCGGGCGACGGATCGGTATGGCGATGCATAATGCAGGCGTCATATAGTCTCTCGCCGCGGTGCCGCCACACGCGGATCCGACCATCGTGGTGTTGCAGGAAGAAGAGGGATTCGTCGGAGAAGACAATGTCGTGCCATTCCGTAGTCTAGGTGCGGCGTTCAACGGCCCACTGCCGCCGCACTCGCCGGTGGGGTAACGTCAATGGTAATCGGAGCAATGGGCGCCGCGCGACAAGTCCCCGCTTTTGCAGACGACGTCGAACGGTACGTGCTGACACAGGTTGTTCCGCAACACACCCTAATTCCTGCGCTAACGTTCGTGATGTGGCGGTGCGCGGCACCAATGCCCTCCGCAGAACATGCCAGTCCTCTTGTTCGGTGGTGTGCCGCGGCTGCGGCAATCACCCACGTCGGTCCGTCCATCCCTCCTGCACCCACCGAATCCATACTCGCCTCACTGTGGCTGGATGTCGTACCACACGGCCGCCGATGGCGCGGTACGATAAACCGCTGTCGGCACAAGCCACTATTCGTCCTCTATCGAACTCCGAAACGTGCTGGAATGACTGCCGTGTTCTGCGACCAGGCATCAGGAAGCTTCCCACGCATAGGTCCGGCAGCACAACACACTTCCTCTGCTTACACCCCGCCTTTTGTGCACTCTTCTTATAGTGCTTCTCGGTGGCGTGCCGGGCGTACAGGATTTGCATATCCCTGCAGTGCTAATCGTTTGCATGTCCTCTTGCGGGCGACGCATGCTGCGAATTTCAGGCCAATGGGATGCTTCCTTCTTGGTGTTGCACTTTGGGTGGCCAGCAGTGTACATAAAACGATTTATTACAACGCGAGTGCACTTTGTGAACAAAGATTACATTTAAGTCTATAATATCTATTTTTGGGAGATGAAATGGGATGTGGTTCACACAGTTATGAGAATATAAACTTCCGAAAAAATAAGAAAATAAACTACTCCTGCTCATGAAAAACTTTCATGAGGCAGTTTTAAAATCACACAGCAAAAGTCATACAGGAAGAGATGGATATAACTTCATAAAAAAACTGCTTTTTAGAGATATGCGCAATTCTATACATTGAAGTGCCATTGAATTAGAGACGATTTTGAATTTCTGCAAATGCTTGGCTGCTACTCTCAGATCGTCGTGCATACCCGTCCGGAACTGCACTTAAATACAGGTAGATCTTGATATAGGCGATAGATACGTTCTGCGAAATCTCCGTGTACACCATATTCGCGTAAAACAGGAGGCATTTTATACGAACAATATAAGGTTAGGGATTCTCACTTTTTTTTTTTTATTGGAGGTTTAACGACCACCATGAGCAACTCAATGCGCTATAAGCAGTCGTCTGTGCATAATTTAGGGAAACCGGTTCCAGAGAAGGGAGAGAGCCAGTGCCGTAAGACAAACACAACATCCGTGCCTCATCGGGATTCGAACACGGACCCCTTTCAGGCGAATGATCAGAAGCCATCGCTCAGACCACTGCGCCATCGGGCGGCAATCTCCTACTTATTCACAAATTCAGTTTCAAATAATCGGGTTAATATCGCATTTAGATTACAAACAAACAATATTATCTTTCTGAAACTTAATTTTAATGCAGAAAATCAAAATATAATACGCGTAGCATCTTCTGTATGCTTAACATCTTCCCCATTCTTTCCATTGCCTCCGACCGAGATTTGATCACTTTAATTACAGTCAAGTTGGTTGAAGATTGAGAACTTTTTCAAATTGATTATTCGTTCTCACAGTGGATTCACTAAGTCCCAAAGCACGCTGAATGTCAACAATGCGCTCACCTTTCTCACAGCGATCCAGAATTTCTAACTTTATTTCTAACAAATAAGACCTTCGTACACGCTTCTACCCCTCGAAAGACACACTCTTTACTTTTGCCTGACATTGTAGATCCTCTCACACGCAGTTTTACAGCACTATTGATCTGATCTGAGCGAGCACTTACGTCTTGACAAAAACATCGAAAGATGCGCGTCAAGATGCGCAAAACCCATTATTGTAATTATTGTTTCCTCGTAGTGTTAACAGATGGCACCATTCAATCTCTTAAATCCGAAAACGCGTATAACAATGCCGCGTATACCGAGATGTTCTTGTACAACCAACGCCCACAAGATAATGATCGATTATTGGCGTGGTGGAAATAACGCCTGATTTGGATGCTTTTGTCAGAGGGCAGATTGTAGGTCCCCGAAGGATGGGGTCTCGGAAGTCATCAACACACTGGGATCTTCCGGTGCTACAGCGCCTAAAGTGTTTCGGGAATACGAAAATTCTAGCAAAAGGACAATCTCCCTAATAAACTGCAGAGGTGTACCAGCCTTAACATCTCGTGGTGTAAGCCTTTAAACCGCATTTTTCGAACTGATATGCCCAAGACAATATCGCAAATCACCACCGATTTGAACAGTGAATCAAGACACCATGCCAGTGTAACTTACTCATAAATATCTTGGGTTCGTGAGCCGCCCGCCCAAAAGAGTTCGCTGTTAACGGCACGACACTGGGATCAACGTCTTGCCTGAGCAAAAGCACACCGACAGTGGTCCACGGATGACTGAAAGCGGATAGCATGGAGTGATGAATTCAAATTTAAACTGTATCGAGCTGATGGCAGAGTGCGGATCTGGTGTCAACTTCATGAAGACACGGACTCTCCGTTTCAAGTTGAAACACCGAACAGTTCAGGTTGGTAGTGGCTCAGAGACGGTCTAGGGTGTCTTCAACTGAAATGTTTTGGGATATTTAATACGGTGTGGCACAAAGATGGTCTGGGGTGTCTTCAGCTGGGATGTTTTGGAACATTTGGTACATTTAGAGTCGATTTTGAGTGCCACAAGTATGTGGACATTCTAGGCAACCATTTATATTTATTCCTGTCCAGCATGGATATCAGTTGTAATGGCGTATTCCAGCAAGATTATTTCCCATCTGACAGGTCCCACTGGCCGCCTGCATGGGGTATAAGAGAATTTTAGTGAATTTGAAACTACTCAGTAGCCATCTAGATGCCCGAATTTAAACCCGATCGAAAAGCTTTGAGATACCGCCGGACAGACACTTCGGGCACGTGTCTCATCTGCTTCGAACCTAATCGAATTACCTACATCTTTAGAGGAAGCATTACTAGGGATACTTGCAGAACCTTTTCGTGAGCTCGTGGAGTACATGACTCAATGTGTGGCAGCCGAAATCAGGACAAGAGGTGGCCCAATGCGTTACTATAGGCAGATATCTCTAATTCAATGGTGCTTCAGTCTATATACAAGCCTACACATTCGCATGAAAAGAGAATAAGAGCGGCACGTCAATTATACACTCACGGACAATGAAATTATCGCATGAAATGAAATTTTATGAACGTAATGATACAGATACACATGATAGCAAAAACAGAGCTACATGACAATTACAGAGAGCTCTGTGGAACGCAGTCTGGTTATCTTCAAAAGCGCGTCGCACTGCCTCGTGTGGCGATACATGCTGCAATATGGTCCGGCATTGTCCTGCTGCAGACTGGCCCACAAGTGTTGGACAGTGTGTTCCAAATCCCGGATGGTGCCAAACGGCGGCGGCTGGCGTTTCAACTTCTCCCATACATGATCGATAGGGGGCATGTCCGGGGAGCGGGCTGGCCATGGATGTGTCTGGACAAGACGTAGGTAGCTCTGGGCAACCCGAGCCGTGTGCGGGAGGACATTATCTTGCTGGTATAGCGCACCTGGAATCCCGGCCAGAAATGGAAGCACATGGGGCCGTAGGATCTCATCCGCATACCGCTGGCCCGTCAATGATCCACGTGCCACTGTTACAGGGCTTGGTGCTGAGTTATATTACAGCGCCCTGTGAAGAGGGTTCGTTTAATGCTTCCTTTGCAGTAAGTTCTGTATCGGGGGTTTAACCCGTAATTCTCCTGACTGGAGCAGATTATTAAAATACAAAGTGTATACAAGAGAATCGACTGAAGCTAAATTCTTGCAGTGAGGAAGACTTTTATTCAGATGTTACGGGGAATGTCTTTAAACTTTTTCCAGATTCCTTTTGTATATTATCATCAACCTCACTGCTTTACTCCCTCTTTCCGTCATTTTCACTCTTTCCTTAATATATTGACACCTCGGTGCCTTTCCTTTCTCTCGCTAAATCTACCACGCGCCGATTGCGTTCTTTTCTCCCGTTAAGTCCTCGGCTCCCCTCTCATTCTCTCTGTCCCGCAGTCCAGTCAGCTGCTTCGCACCTCCTTTCCGTTCAACTTTCTGCTGCCGAGTCCCTGTTCTTCTTCTCTTGCTCCGATCCAAAACCCCCAACAAAAAATGACCCATCGTCCGAAGAGGGACGACCCACCTCATTCCCAGAAAGCCCGGCCACACCCTAAAAATACCTTCTCTCTGAAAACGCAAGTGTCTTTAATTGGCTCGCTGCCCCCTCTTCTCGCTTTGTCGTGCTGCTTGGGACGGCGAAAAAGCCATAAAGTCCAGTTTCATTCTTCTCACATCGACGAAACTATAAATCTAACACCCCCTCATTTGAAGGAACGCGTGAGAAAAAGCGCACTTTGACTGTTTGCTTCCCAGCTCATCAAAATGGCGGAATTCCAATTCTTTATCCCTCAAAATGGCTGCTGAACTTCGCTTCGGATAAATATGGAAGCCCCGGTTACACCACTACTAGAGCTGATCGGCTATCGTAGGCAATGGCCCGCATTGATCCTCTCTACCGGTGGTCCTTCTGGTCCGACCGGAGCCGCTCCGTCGTGTAGCAGTGCCGTCACGTGTCCACTGCTCCCAACACAGTAGGACAGTATGGTCAGAACGATTCACGTGGCTGGCTATACGGCGCACCGACCACCATGCTGTTTAGAGCCCGATGATCAGGCCCCTCTCAAAGTTTGTAAGTTGCGTAAATCGACGTCTCTGACATCTACCGGTATTCTTGTCATTCTGTACTCCTGCTTGCGTCGGCCAGTGCTTTTCGCTTTCATGAGACATCGACTACACACCGGTTTATAAGGCTGACCGTTCGTGCTTGCAGGGCCACCACAGGGTGTGTGGTCATGCACAATCACACCAAACGTGGATCATTTGCATCCCAGCACGCACTCTAGCTATTTGCAAAGTTTCGCGGTTGTAACACGTTTCCTTCTAGGTGCGCAAATTTCATTGTCACTGAGTGTATATCTTTCAAAGGACCAAACTAAAGCACATAAGTGCACAAAGTGCATAAGAAAATTTAGACCGTACTTAGGAGCGTACATTTATCCCAGTTTAAACCCTATCACTGATTAAACCGTATGGCAAATTCGCGTATAATTGACTATGAATGATCAGAGGCATCGGTCTAAGCGATGGCCTCTGATCATTCGTCCGAACGGGGTCCGGGTTCAAATCCCGGTGAGGCATGGATGTTGTGTTTGTCTTTCGGCACTGGTTCTCTCCATTCCCTGGAACCAGTGACCCTAAATTAGGGATGGGCGACTGCTTATAGCCCATTGAGTTGCTCACGGTGGTCGTTAAACCTCCAACCAAAAAAAAAAATATGTAAAGAACTCGAGCGCTCAGTGAATTTTAGATCCTTACTTCAATTGCCAAAAGCCGCCCCGGTGGCGCAGTGGTCTAAGCGATGGCCTCTGATCATTCGTCCGAACGGGGTCCGGGTTCGAATCCCGGTGTGGCATGAATGTTGTGTTTGTCTTACGGCACTGGCTCTCTCCCTTCCGTGGAACCAGTGACCCTAAATTAGGAACGGTCGACAGCTTATAGCCCATTGAGTTGCTCACGGTGGTCGTTAAACCTCCAATAAAAAAAATGCCAAAAGGACTTACTTATTCAGAGCTCAGTCAAACGCTCAAGCATCCATTGGATTTCTGAAAAGTTGGCGCCTGTGGTGAGAGGTGATTACTTTGCCGCGTATACGCAGCTGTAGTAGTGGTCCGCACCCTTAAGGCAGAGGGAGAGAGAGAGAGGGGGAGGGAGAGAGAGAGAGAAAGAGAGAGAGAGAGAGACAGAGTGAGAGTAAGAGAGAGAGAGTAAGAAAGAAAGTAAGAGAGAGAAAGAGATGACAACCTATCTTTGTCTGGATACAAATGGTACCCAAAGTTACTCAAGAGTGTACCTGTACCGCACAACGTAACCTTGGCGACACACACACATGTATATAACAGACGGCACAGGAGGCGTACCAATTCGGTAGGGGACAGTGGAGAACAGAGAAAGATTATTACTTTGATGAAAGCTGCGAGTAGCATCTCATGATCCACAGTCGCTGTTGTCTGTTCAAGAGTGCGGAGATGAAGACGAAGGTGGTTGGAAGTGAAGTGAAGGTGTGGAGAAAATTGTCCGAAGAGGGACACACATTCACTCAACGTTCCGAAAAGGAGAGACCATCACTGGTTTGCAATCGAGGTGAATGCCTGTTGACACGTACTTTCCTGAACAACAGACGGTTTACGAATTATCACTTAAGGGCAAGCCAGGGAGCACGGAGAAACGTTTCTATGTATACAATAAGTTGGATTGTTTTGCGAAAGACCTCAAGGAATTGGCGGTCCGTTCATGTCCCAATGTTGATAGACTGTCACGCACAGAAGGTGGCACAGGAGCACCGAAACTGGACACTGGACTACAGGAAAATATTCTCCTGGTTTGATGAGTCCAGGATCAAGTTCCAACATTCCCATCGACGGGACCGTACCCAATGGAGTGGCTGTAAACAGCTGCAACAAGATTGCATAGTTGGACGAAAACAGGTCAGCGGCGTTGGTATCATGGTATAGGGATTGTTTTATGACGATCCCTATACCAGAGTAGTATAGAGATTGCTTTTATGAACATCACAGGGATCCTTTCATCCTCGCTGAACACCCACCCGCAGCCAAAGACATTTTTTAGATCATGGTTTTGCTTACGGGTACATAGATGAACTATGTACCCGTAAGCAAAGCCATGTAGATGAGAGGCCATGACGATGTAGAAACGACTACGCTTCTTTTGCTACGTCACTCTCCGGTTACATGGCCGGGTAGTTAGGATTCATGTTCGACGTCACACACGACTCCGTTCGAAACTAACCCTAAGCTTTGCTTTTCGCGTGACGTCACTAAAGGAGGGAACTCATCTCTCTCATATCATGACCTCCTGTTTTCATGATCGCCTTGCAGGAAGGTACTGGAACCTTTGTGAAGAAAACGCCTCCTGTAACAAGACCCATATCATGCGCGAATTGTTCAAATACGCCCGAGAATTCCATGTTCTGTCTGGCAACCAGTTTCCACCGATCTCAATCCCATCGACCATTCGTGAGATGCAGATCAACGCCAGTGCCTCTCTCCGTCGCCGAATTCTGGTACTCCATTATTCCAGGTGGTATAGAATATCCGACGACATCTTCCACGATCAAGTGGGATTGATGACACACTGGGCGCAAGTATTCATCACGTTGGTGGGCGGATCACGTCATTGCTGATGAATGTATCCCTTTTGAAACAGAAAAAGCCATTAAAAATGTAGGCTTCCTTAACTAACTTTATTAAATACAACATATCTCTTTATATAACATATCTCTAGACAAGGTGACACCATATCTCCGAAGCTCTTTAATGCCTCATTGGAAAATGACTTTCAATCACTGAACCGGGAAAACAAAGGGATAAAGATTAATGGAGATTATCTAACCCACCTTCGTTTTGCTGATGACATAGTCATTTTTGCAACTACCCCATCAGAGCTGCAGAGTATGATCCAGGAACTTGCTGACAAGAGTAAAGAAGTGGGATTAAAAATGAACTTTCAGAAGACAAAAGTGATGTTCAATGCTTTTACAAGAAATGAAGATTTATCGATTGATGGAGAAAAGCTGGAGATAACAGACACGTACGTTTATCTTGGACAGCAGATATCAAGTGAGGGTCACATTGATGAAGAAATTAATCGGCGTACAAAACTTGCCTGGAGAGCTTTTGGAAGAAACAGCATAATTTTCAAGAGCAATATGCCATTATGTCTTAAAAGAAAAGTGTTTGATCAATGCATCCTTCCAGTGCTTACGTATGGTGCGGAGACGTGGACCTTGACTAAAAGAGACATACGAAGGCTGCAGACAACTCAAAGAGCCATGGAGAGGTGCATGCTTGGTGTAACCAGGAGAGATAAGAAGAGGAACTCGTGGATCCGAAAAATGACAAGAGTGGAAGACATCATGATCAGAGTTAAATCCCTGAAATGGCAATGGGCTGGACATACTGCCAGAAGGACAGATCATCGATGGACAGCCGAAATTTTAGATTGGATTCCAAGGGACAGGAAAAGACCCAGAAGAAGACCACATGGGAGATGGGTGGATGAAATTCGAAAGTATGCAGGGGTGACATGGAGGAGACTGGCACAAGACAGACCGTTGTGGAGGAAACTTGGGGAGACCTTCGTCCAGCAGTGGATTGATAATGGTTGACAATGATGATGATGATGATGATGAGATGTAAGCGAAATCAAAATGAAGTTGACGCACTGTCATCCATAGAAGTTGGCACAGGAGCACCACAATTGGTCGGTAAAATATTAGCAGTTGCGGTGCTAAAAAATACTAGCACCACACGGCAACTAGCAAACTACTCTTAGAAACTACATTTTCCTCATGAATTGCAGCGCAGTGTAACTGGGAGTGGTACTCACCTTTCTTGGTTGACAGCTTTCTCGGCAGAGTGGCACACTGCCGGTTAATCAGCTGAGGCTTTTCCGTAGGTGTCAGTGTCAACTGGGGTTGCTGAAGAACAGTCACAACGGTCATGGACACCAAATCCCCAGATTGGCGAATAATGGCAACGACATGTTCATGGGACGCTTGAGACACATCCTGACCATTGATCTGGTTTGGGAATAAAATACAATTCGATTAGTGCATAGCTATTGTTGCAATACATTTAAGTAAGACAAATCAATATAGTGCCTCCAATAAAGGGCGATTTTATCATAGTAAAACCGATGCCAACAAAGCTTTACAAATAAAATGTAAAATGTTCAGTCACATGCGTATATTTATTTACTTTCATTCTATGTGTTCTACGATGAGTGTCTTGCACTTACACCGATGAGATATTACATTATGACTACCTACCTAATAAGCTGTAGTACCCCTTTTAGCCAGCAAAATAGTGGCTACTCGGCAAGGCATCGATTCGATGAGGTGGCGATAGGTATCCCAGGGTATCTGGTATCATAATGTCAACAGCAGGTCCTGCAGTTCCCGTATATTTCTGGGTGGTGGTGATTTAGCGCGAACGCGCTTTTCCAAGTCGAACAACAAATGTTCGATTAGGTTCATGTCAGGTGAATTTGGAGGCAAGGACATTAACAGAAAGTCACCAGAATGCTCCTCGAACCATTCCTTGACGATCCTGGCGGCGTGGCATGGCACATTATCCTGTTGGTAATGGTCATCACCAGCAGGGAACACAGTTGCAATGAATCTGTGAACATGGTCCGCAACGATGTTCAGATACCTGATAGTTGTTAGGGATTGTGCTATTGCGATAATGGGGTCTAAAGAGTCCCACGAAAACATTGCCCACAGCATTTGTTGGTAATCGGCGTATCCGCGATTATTATTTGTTGGTAATCAGCGTATCCGCGATTATCATTTGTTGGTAATCGGCGTATCCGTGATTATCATTTGTTGGTAATCGGCGTATCATTTGTTGGTAATCGGCGTATCCGCGATTATTATTTGTTGGTAATCGGCGTACCCGCGATTATCATTTGTTGGTAATCGGCGTATCCATGATTATCATTTGTTGGTAATCGGCATATCCGCGATTATCATTTGTTGGTAATCGGCGCATCCGCGATTATCATTTGTTGGTAATCGGCGTATCCACGATTATCATTTGTTGGTAATCGGCGTATTCGTGATTATCATTTGTTGGTAATCGGCGTATCCGTGATTATCATTTGTTGGTAATCGGCGTATCCGTGATTATCATTTGTTGGTAATCGGCGTATCCGGGATTATCATTTGTTGGTAATCGGCGTATCCGCGATTATCATTTGTTGGTAATCGGCGTATCCGTGATTATCATTTGTTGGTAATCGGCGTATCCGTGATTATCATTTGTTGGTAATCGGCGTATCCGTGATTATCATTTGTTGGTAATCGGCGTATCCGCGATTATCATTTGTTGGTAATCGGCGTATCCGTGATTATCATTTGTTGGTAATCGGCGTATCCGTGATTATCATTTGTTGGTAATCGGCGTATCCGCCATTATCATTTCTTGGTAATCGGCGTATCCGTGATTATCATTTGTTGGTAATCGGCGTATCCGCGATTATCATTTGTTGGTAATCGGCGTATCCGGGATTATCATTTGTTGGTAATCGACGTATCCGCGATTATCATTTGTTGGTAATCGGCGTATCCGTGATTATCATTTGTTGGTAATCGGCGTATCCGTGATTATCATTTGTTGGTAATCGGCGTATCCGTGATTATCATTTGTTGGTAATCGGCGTATCCGCGATTATCATTTGTTGGTAATCGGCGTATCCGTGATTATCATTTGTTGGTAATCGGCGTATCCGCGATTATCATTTGTTGGTAATCGGCGTATTCGTGATTATCATTTGTTGGTAATCGGCGTATCCGTGATTATCATTTCTTGGTAATCGGCGTATCCGCGATTATTATTTGTTGGTAATCGGCGTATCTGCGCTCCACCGTCTGCGTGATGCACCAGGAATCTTGATTCTTCAGACCAGGACACTTTCTTCCAATCATTCACTGCCCAATCTCGATGATCTTGGAACCATTTCATGCGTTGTTGGCGATGACGTAGAGTGAGCATAGGGAGCAGGCTGGGTCTTCGGCTACGCAGGTCCATTCGCCGAAGCCTGCGATGAACTGTGTGCTGTGACACATTGCCCTGATCACCACTCTTGTAGCTGCGGGTGATTGTGTCGCATTGTGACGGCCTACGGTCGCTATGAACAATGAGCGACAGTCTCCGCTTCCCTCCGACATCAATGAACTGCGAACGACACACGTCTGGGCGACGGATCGTCGTTTGGCCATATGTGCACCACTTTTGATACGTACTCACTACAGCGGCACGTGAACAACCCACAAGCCGCTCAGTTTCCCAGATGGTAGTTCCGAGTCGTTTTGCCATAACAGTTTGACCTTTATCAAACTCCGATAAATCGGCAGCTTTTCAATTTCGACTCCTAACACTCTACTAAACGAAAGTCAGTCCTTCGGTTGTATATACACTGGCGGAAAGTGAAAAAGAACACCAAGAAGGAATTGGCGGGCGATCATGAAATTTACATATGTTAATGGGGTCGAGTTTACGTAGGCGTGATGTTAATTTCGGGACCAATCGGTGAGCGCTTACGCCACAACACGGCCTAATATGTAAATTATCGTCGGTAGTATTTAAGGAGTACGGCGAAGGGAATGTAATCAGTCGTCGGCGTACGGACACATGCGAAGACCCTGAAGAATCTGCAATGCCTGGACATGGAAGACGTGTACGATTTCACCAGTTATCGGACTTTGAGCGAGGTCGTCTAGTCGGACTCCGCGAGGCCGGGTGGTCGTATCGTCGTATTGCGGAGCGAATTGGACGGGAAGTATCGGTGGTGGTACAATGGTGGTGCAGATGGTCCGAGGAACTACCCACACGAGAAGACGTGGAACCGGGAGTCACAGACGGACTGATGAGCGGACCGATCGACGCATAAGAAGAGCGGCGTTGTCAAGCAGAATATCCACTGCGATGCAAATCCCAGCTGCCGTTGCACCTGAGGTGACTGTGCGAAAAATCCGCAACCGTCTACCGGATGCAGGACTACCTGCCCGTGTGCCTCTGGCATGTGTACCTCTGACTCCAGCCCACCGTCAGGAACGTCTGCAGTGGTGTCGCCAACGTCTGCACTGGAGAACGCAATGGCGATCTGTCGTGTTCAGCCATGAAAGCAGATTCTGCTTGGGAGCCTCCGATGGCCGTATGCGTGTTCGCAGACGCACAGGGGACCGTCTCCACCCTTCTTGCATCCGCCAGCGACACACAGGGCATACACCTGGTCTCCTGGTGTGGGGAGCGATCAGATATCACTCCCGTACACAACTAGGGTTTGTACCGGGTATGTTAAACAGCACCTCCTACATCAACAACATCATTCAGCCCGTTGTTGTGCCATTTGTGAGGTCGGTCCATCGTGGTGTTTTCCAGCAAGATAACGCACGCCCACACACGGCACGCGCAACGCAACACGCACTTCAGGTTGTGAAACAACTTCCATGGCCTGCACGTTCACCGGATTTGTCCCCCATTGAGCACGTGTGGGATTTTATGGGACAACGACTTAACCGGTCTCCATGGCCAGCCACGACCACCCCCGATTTACGTGTCCAGGTTGAGGATGCTTGGAACTCAATACCCCAAACTTACATCCAACATCTGTACGACAGACTCCATGCCAGAATTGCACAGTGTGACGCAGTTCATGGTGATTCAACCTCGTACTAACCATGTTACATGGGAATGTTATTTTTCAGTTTACCAGCAAATACAGCTACATTTTGCCATAATGTTTTGATCACGTTATCCTCTGTATTCCGTTATTATGCTGTATAAATTTCGTTGGTATCAGACGTCTCCTTCTTGGTGTTCTTTTTTCATTTTCCGCCAGTGTATATTGCTCTGTGAAATTCAACTGCGCCATCGTTCGGCCTCCAGGTGCGCTCATTTCTCTAGACTGGGGATGGTCATAATGTTATGGTTCATTGGTGCATGTTGTGCAAGCGCTTTTGTTTGATTTATATTTTGCATGCCGCTTGTTTCAAGTATGGGTTTCTTTGAAACTTGAAGAACTAAAAACAACTACCTTTACTCGGTGCTCACGTGCCATAGCTTAGATGTTCCTTCCACTCTCCGCGTGTAGATAAACTACTATTGGCCAAAGGCTCTCAGTGTCGCCGCCTCATTGATTGCAGAAGCGCTTGTTAAGTTACCGAGCACGCGCTTTGAAAAAGATGTCTCAAGCAGCCACCGATTTAGATGGAATGTTGTGTCATAGTACAAAGAAGCTTTATGTACCGATATTTACTCCGTAATTTATTACATCCTAAAGCGGTAAAAATCATTTTTGTGAAACGGTGTATTGTTTTTAAAGTACGCAATTAAGGCAGTGTTCAAAGGACGCTCGTCTTTTAGGAAACCAGTTAATTACACATCGCCTTTGATTATCATAATTATTTATACAGTACGTTTAGTGTTTAGTCTTTTTTGTCAAGTTAACACGGTGCGTTTCACTCGCTCTCGGCCCCTGAATTTCCCTTATAACCTGCAAACTAATGGACGTAATTCAGTGACATTTGACACGGGCCTACCTTGGTGTATGAGAAGCACGACGATCTCAAAGAAAGTGTTGAAAGTGGTTGCCATTAGCATCAAAGTATGCCTGCACAATCCTCTCCACCTTACGAAAGGTATTCACCAACACAGCGGAACTCACAACCTCAATTTGCCGCAGAATGTTTTCCTGCACTTCCATGAGAGTCCTTGGCTTGTGGCGATACACTTACCTTTCAGCATGCTCCGTAGGAAGAAATCCAGTGGGGTAAGGTCAGGCGACCTTGGTGGCCAAAGTCCCTTAGAAAGGACACGACCTTCAGAGAAGGAAACAATTTCAGCCATGCTGACACTGGAGGTGGAGCAGGTGGCACCATACTGCTAAAAATAGCCAGTACGGAGTTACGCGTTTTCCAACTGATTCACAAACTCATGGAAGATTTCCATGTAGACTGTGGTATCTCTCGTTGTATGGAAGAAGATGGGCCAGCTCCGCGACAGAGCACACACAACACACCCCAATTTTTTCGTCATGAAGAGGTGTCTCATGCACACAGTGTTAAGATTCTCACCAGCCCAAATACGGCTACTCTGAGAATTGACGGGCCCTTAGGTGGAACCATGCCTTGTCGGAGAACCACGTGTCGTCCAGTATTCCCGGATGTGCATTGACAAACTGCTGGAGCCAATGATAGTAATTCAGACACCTCTGTTCGTCTGGAGGTTTCAATTCTTGCACAGCAGTAACTCGATGTGCATGCAGCTTTGCTTTTTCTGCAGCTCGTTGAATTGAGCTTGCGGAGACCCCCATCTCCTGCGACAGTTTACGCAAGGACGTCTGTGTGGAGGCCGGCAGTCTGTTTTTCACTTGCTGCGCCGTGGCTTCTGACTGTTTCCGATGTCTTTCTTCGTAGGCATGCAAAAATGTTCCAATGGTTTCCAGTTTCCTCACCAGATACTGAATGGAGAATTTTGCCGGTGGGTTGCGATCCACAAACTGCGCAATAGATTGTCTTTGGCACTCCTTTATTACCTATGTACTGGTTCATACGGTAATTGCTCGCAGCACAAAGGCACGGTGACTGTTGAAGATCCCGTAACAACAGCACAGTCAGATGCGTTACACCAACTGCCGAGGACAGCGAACACGCCATCGGCCTTCACTTTGCGCAGGCGCGAGACATGGCTTACAGAATAGCGTCGCCGCTCGCTACTCTGCAGCCCGTGTGTCGCGCCTGCGCGACGTGAAGGCTGATGGCGTGTTCGGTGTCCTCGGCAGTTCGCTGACCATGCTTCTCATACAGCAAGGTATGTCCATGTCAAATTCCACTAAATTACGTCCATTAGTTAGCAAGTTATAAGGGAAAATCAGCGAGTGAAAAACCCTGTATATTCTGAATAAATCAAAGTATGATCCGAAAGAAACTTGTGCAGCCACCAACATTTTCTTCATTTTTTCCGTTTTCTGCAGTGTCAGTGTAGACAAGAATCTCATCTACAAAGCTTACAACGCATACTACTCCTTCTTCTTTTAGATTAAATAGATGAAACTGCTACCACATATTTATATCCATCGCAACGTAGTCGGTGCGCATTTTTCAGACTGTAAACTACGGTCGATTTTCTAAGGCCGTTGATGTAATTGCTCAAGTTCCAAACTTTGTGTATTCTTCTTCTTCTGAGATCTCATATCCTTGCTGTCGTGATTTTCAAAAACATACAGGGTGATTGTAAACTACTTCAACAAAACAAGAGGGGTGATAGTACACATCAAGACGAACAATATTTGCCGTCCCGGTGGCGCAGTGGTCTAAGGCGCTGGCCTTTGATCATTCGTCCGTAAGGGGCCCGGGTTCGAATCCCGGTGAGGCATGGATGTTGTGTTTGTCTTACGGCACTGGCTCTCTCCCTTCCCTGGAACCAGTGACCCCTAAATTAGGGACGGGCGACTGCTTATAGCCCATTGAGTTGCTCACGGTGGTCGTTAAACCTCCAATTAAAAAAAAAAATAAAAACAATATTTGCAATGGAACCTAGGGCAGCAATCCACTCGTTGTGTCAGAAAAGAGCACGTTCGAAAAACGTCCAACAGACACACGCAGTTCCAACCACTGCATGAGAAGCACAAGATGCAAATCAGGTGCGCTGAACACGTGCATAGACGATGGGGATCAAAGATTTAAAAACGAAGCCGAACCCGTTCAGCGATATTACCGTACGAACATCACATGAGAATTGACGTATACGTCTGACCAGTGCAGCGTACCGTGTGTTCCTGGAGCAAGTGCTTCCCTGTCTGTTGCAGGATGTTCCACTCACCACACGGAGGGACATGGGGTTTATGCATGATGGGGGCCAAAGCACACTTTACCACCGAGGTCCGATACTTCCTATATGCGACATATCCCGGGCGATGTATTGGACGCGCTGGACCTGTGGCTTGACCTTCACGCTCCCCGACCTCAATCTACTGGACTTCTTCTGGGGGCACATGAAACAATTGGGTTCGAGACACCTCTGGACTCCCTGGAAGATCTCGTCGCGTGAATCGCTGTTGCTGCGGACAAGATCAACACCACACCGGAAGTCTAAGAGAGGGTGCGACAGACCTTCATTCGCCAGTGTGTGCTGTGCAACGACGCCCTTGGAGCCAGTTTGAGCAGCTCGTCTCTCTCTTTTGCGATTGGAATTGCTCAACTCATAAAAAATTAGGTATGTCTCTTTGTTTTTACTGTTGAAGGCTCGACGTGGATGTGTAACTTTAATCATTTCTCGCACTAGGAGTGGAATGCGGCCCTAGGTTCTACTGCAAATATTCTTCGTCTTGATGTGCACTATAACCAAGGCACGTGTCGTGAGCTGGCTTGGATGATATATAAGGTGTGCTGTAGACATTCCGGAAACATATCACTCGTTGCTGTCATGGAAAAAAGGAGTGATTTTTCAGATTTGCAAAAAGGGATGATTATCGGCTTTCGGGCCAAGTGTGGCAGTATTTCTGAAACAGCGCAGTTTGTGAACTGTTCGCGTGCTGCTGTGGTTAAAGTGTATCGTGATGGGAGAAATGGCCCCACTGCGAATAACCGACGAGGAAACTGCGGAGCACCACGTGCCACTGAAGTGAGAGGTGAACGTCGGCTTCGAAGGTGAGTGAATTCCGATCGATAAGCTACAGTGCAGCAACACGAACCAAGGTACCTCCATGGTTCGTTTGCTACTGTGGAGCACTGGCCGAATAAACCAGGGAGCTACCGGACGTGTGTCAAAAACGACAGTTTAGACATCTGCTGCGTATGGGGTTCCGATGAAAACGGATGGTCATTGCACCTATGCTAACGAAGGTGCATTGGCGGAAAAGGCTTACATTTGCACGGCAGTATCGGAATTGGACCTTTGCTGATTGGCAAAAATTTACCTTCTCCGATGAGTCACGTTTTCTGCTTCATCGAACGGATGGACGTGGTCCTATTAGTCGAGAAACATCGGAGAGCAAACACTCTTCAAGTATTGCTGGAAGAAACACAAGCTGGTGGAAGCAGCGTTATGGTCTGGGGAATGTTTTCGTGGCATTCCCAGGGTCCACTCATACCTGTGGAAGGCACTATGGACCGAATTCATTATGAATCCATCCTTGCAGACCACGTACACCCATACATGCTGATTGTCTTTCCTGGGGCGGATGGGGTCTTCCAGAACGACAATGCGACGTGCCACACAGCTAGAAACGTCCGAGAGTGGTTCGAAGAGCACGACGAAGGCTTCAAAATACTTCCCTGGCCCCCTAATTCTCCAGACTTAAACCCAATTGAGCATCTGTGGGATCACCCCGATCGTGTTATTCGCTCTATGGATCCTTCACCTCGCACCCAACAGTAGCTGTCAGGTGTACTGCAGTCAGCATGGGTCCACATACCTGCGAACACCTTCCAGCACCTTATTGAGTCACTCCCAGCACGTCTATCTGCTGTCGGCGCAGCACACGGCGGTTACTCTGGATATCAGCTGGTGGTCACAATAATGTGACTCGACCGTGCATATGTTATATACAGAGAGACTAGTGTTACGTACATCGTACAAAGTTATTGAGTGAATTCTATTCAGTGTCTTATTAAGGACGAAGTCATTTCCATCAACTTGTGCCATGTTTGGATAACGAATAAAATGAACTGGGTTTCCGTAAGTAGAACTCTGTTGTCATTGAAATCTGGAAGTTATCTCGAAAGTGATGTTCAATGCTTAATTAAGTTTTCAGCTACAACGAGCAAATTGGAATTATCCAGGAAAGTGATATTTAAATCACCAAGCTACGTCAAGCGGTAATGGCCTAATTCAACGGGTCTGGTACGATTCGTCCAACGACGATTGGTCCAATGCCGATTGGTCCAATCCCGATTCGTCCAATGGACAATTGGTCCAAAGGTACGATTCGTCCAATGGTACGATTGGTCCAATGCCGATTCGTCCAATGTCGATTGGTCCAATTCCGTCCTATCTGTCCGAAGTGCTACTCGTGCTATAAAAGTCTCATCTGTTCTGATTCTATCTCCGATGTTATACGAAAGTACCGGTAGTCCAAAGAATGTAAAATAATGTTACATTTCATGCGTAATACTGTGGTTACAGATTTCTCCTTCTCCTTTTTTTTTTTTTTTTGAAATCGCGTTTTTTTGTTATACTGTCCTTGCTGCCGTATGAAGTTACTGATGTACGAGCCGTTCTATCAACTTCAATGTTTCTCTTTTGCATGAAATAATATAAAATACAAGTTTTCCGTTTCTGTTTGTAGAATGCAGTGGGGTTTTCCGCCAACTGCCCAATCGGACAACTGGTCGGGGTTTGGACAGAGGCCTTTTCAACAGTTTTTATTCCAGCGATGTCATATTCATAACGTTTACATATTAAATCAAGTTAATAATATTGCGCTTTTATTTAAACACGAAATATTAATTCATAGGCCCTAGGCCTAGGCTTTTTCAACAGTTTTAATTCTACCGATGTCAGATTCGTAACGTTTACATACCAAATCAAGTTAATAATATTGCGCTTTCACTTAAGCACGAAATATTAATTCATAGGCCAGCGGCCTAGGTGCCTAGCAAAGACCTCATAAATGATACGATGAGTGCCTTTTATAAAGTTTTATAAAATGTTTACAAGTACCAAATATCTAGGTTGTAACTTAAAGTCTTCTAAAATGGCCCTCGGCCTAGGTGCCTTGCAAAGACCTCAAAAATGATACGATTAATGCCTTTTATAAAGTTTTATAGAATGTTTACAAATATCTAGGTTGTAACTTAAAATCTTTTAAAACGGCCGGCGACCTAGGTGCCTGACAGATAGCTGAGAAATGATTCGTTGAGTGCCTTTTATAAGGGTTTATAAAATGTTTACAAATACCAAATATCTAGGTTGTGACTTAAAATCTTTAAAAAAGGCCAGAGGCCTAGGTGCCTTGTAAAGACCTGAGAAATGATACGATGAGTGCCTTTTATTAGGTTTTATAAAATGTTTACAAATACCAAATATCTAGGTTGTAACTTGAAATCTTCTAAAAAGGCCTGGGACCTAGGTGCCTCTTAAAGACCTGAAAAATGATACGATGAGTGCCTTTTATAAGGTTTTATAGAATGTTTACAAATACCAAATATCTAGGTTGTAACTAAAAATCTTCTAAAAATCCCAGGGGCCTAGGTGCATCGTAAAGACCTGAGAAATGATAGGATGAGTGCCTTTTATTAGGTTTTATAACATATTTACAAATACCAAATATCTAGTTTGTAAATTAAAATCTCCAAATAATGCCCGCGGCCTAGGTGCTTTGCAAACAGCTGAGAAATGCTCCATTGAGTGCCTTTTACCAGGTTTATGTAAAATGTTTACAATTACTAAATTATACGGAAATTATCTTTCAAAAGGATATAAAGAGGAGAATAATTTAAATTATTATTCTTTTCGAGGAAAATAAAAAAGTTTACCGTTGGTAAGATGATAGCATTGGACGAATCGGCGTTGGACCAATCGTACCATTGGACGAATCGGCATTGGACCAATCGGCGTTGGACCAATCGGCGTTGAACCAATCGTACCATTGGACAAATCAGCATTGGACGAATCGGACATTGGACAATCAGCATTGGACCAATCGTCCGTTTGGACTAATCGGCATTGGACCAATCGTAGTTGGACGAATCGTACTGGACGAGTTCAGACAACTTTGAAATCCACCGGGGAATGCAGTAAAGTTTCGCGGCAAAGATCTCGAGCTGACGCGGAAACGTTCTTTGCGGACGACGGTCGACTCTTGGACCTCTAAGGGGCTCGTCTGCAAATTACGTTTGCAACATCAACCTAACTTGTTCCAAGGAGTTGTGCAGCAGGGAAATGAGTGAGATCCCAAATAGGAAAAGCAAGGGTTTAGTGAATGCAAATGAGCTGACACCAAGGGCTGTCTCCCGAACTAAGGGTGATACAGAAATGCAGTACCACTGGTTTTATATCTTAAAACAAGTGCTATTTGGGTCACATTGTCGGAATGATCCCTGGACTAATACCAAAGAAGTTCTTGAATGTTATAACCCTGACAACAGGAAAAATAGTGAGGCAACTAGAGAAAATAAACCTAAAGGGGGCAATGTCCAGAACTAATGTACATACAGAAATGTAATACCATCTGTTTTAAGGAGGACATCAAGTAATTTTGCTTCCTATACTTCTAATGGAAAAACTTATGTACACATTTTCTTCACAGTTAATGCGTTCCCAAGGATGAAAATTTGAACATCGATTAAAATGACTTCATTTTATAACTTGGAATATTTAATATTTTCTAAAACGTAACCATAATTATGCAATCCAACATTTGTTTGTCTACTAATGTCATCAAATTACAGGTCGCGCCATCTTTTTTGTGGACAATTAATGCGTTCCCAAGGATGAAAATTTGAACATCGATCAAAATAACTTCATTTTATAACTTGGAATACTTAATATTTTCTCAAACATAACCATAATTATGCCATCCAACATTTGTTTGTCTACTGATGTCACCAAATTACAGCTCGCGCCATCTTTTTTCTGGTTTCAACACTACCAAAGGAAAACTTATTGGTTTTTAATATAATTATGGTTATGTTTTAGAAAATATTAAGTATTCCAAGTTATAATATGAAGTTATGTTAATCGATGTTCAAATTTTCATCCTTGGGAACACACTAATTGTGAAGGAAATGTGTATAAAAGTTTTTCCATTGGAAGCATAGGAAGCAAAATTACTTGGCGTCCACTTTAAAGCTCAGGATAAGTGCTATCTGAAGCACCTTGCCGGAGTGAACCCTGGGCGAATATAAAAAAAAAGTTATTAGTTGTTACAACCCTGACAGCAGGTAAAACAGTGAGACAACTGGAGAAAATAAAGTAACTTAAGGTTTTCATAATCAGCATGCATGCATTTAAAGAAGTATTTTCATTCGAGTCAGATTAAACACCAGGGTATCAGTAGTTTATCCTCAAAACACGATTCACACTCATAAGTATTAAAAACACATACGAGTTAAAAACATTTGCTAAAAACTATATACAGGTAAGAACTTTCGCCTCACATTGAGGCCATCCTCTGACCAGATAAAAAATGTCAAGTTCCACTATAAATTCATTGTGGCTATTCCTCGGTTACGGTTTATATGTTCCGCATAAACCGCCACCGAGGCTTAGTCGCAATGTATTTATAGTGGAACTTGACACTTTTTATCTACTAGATCAGAGGATGGCCTCAATGTGAAGCCGAAAGATCTTACCTGTACATAGTTTTTAGTAAATGTTTTTAAGTCGTATGTGTTTTTAATACTTATGAGTGTGAATCGTGTTTTGAAGGTAAACTACTATTATCATGATGCATGCATTTGATGGCAAACGCTGCCTTTGGTATAAATACTTATTTGTAATATGTTTAAAAAAGAAAAATGGAACCAATCCTGGCTGTGTTTCCCGGGTTGCTGTTACAAAAGCAATTTGCAGATGTGCTACTAAGAGGTCCAAAAACTCGACGGTCTTCAGCAAAGATAGCTGCCGTGGCTGACCGCAATCTTCGCCGCTACACTTCGCTAAATCTCCCAGTGGATTTCAAAGTTGTCTGTATTAAGACATTACCAGTCAAGCTTTATTTTGAAGTGAAGCCAAAGGTAAACGCCTAAACGTAAATCCATTCTACAGCACATTTAAAGCAATTATTTCAAAAGTACAAGTGCATACATCTAACAAAAAATAATTAATTTTACACACCTCGAGTAAAAAATCCCCTTTTTTTAAGCCAGCCATTTCTGCGACACCTCCTTTATCCACGTCGTCCAAGTACTGAAGACTGGGCCAGAATTCCGTAGGTTGCCTTTCCATCAATGGACTTGTGGCTAGTTAAGGAAGAAAATTCTTACTGAAACAAACATGTAAAAGACAAAACACACATATAATAGACTTACGCATGCGCACTTTAGACGGATAGAATAATTTTTTATGTGTGTGCTAATAATTTGGTTAACATATTACTGCGAATCTCTTTGTTGCATGAGTTACGACACCTATATTCATCACAGAAAAATCAGTCGTCTCAGGAAACAAACAGAATTAATTCATTGAATTTCGGAGCGTTTCTTTTGTGGCATTTGTATAATGGAACGGCGTCGTGAAAAATGCGCACAGTGAAAAAAGCTCACAGCAAAATAAGCGCACGCTCAAGCCTGCTTCCGCGTGAACCTATGTTCGACTTTTTCGTCACATCCTTGAAGCTGTTCCAGGGTGGAATCCTAGAAAAGTTCGCTTTGAAGCAGCAGCAATTTCTGCCGTTAGAAAAGTGTTTCCATTTGTGGAAATAAATGGCTGCTTCTTCCACATGGAAAAATGTCTCTGGAGGGAAGTGCAAGACCTTGGACTTTAAGCGTAAATACAGGGAAAACGAGGAGGTGAGACTTAACATTTGTATGTGTGTGAGTAGCATTGGCCTTCCTTAGACCTGAGGACGTTTGCGATGTCCGGCTTTGCAATTCACTCGCAGGCTCTTAACAGTAGGAAACTTTCTCATTTTTTTTTATTTTTTCGTCGACAGATGGCTGGAAAATGAAAAAATTCCTGTTCAATTGCGGAGCTGCTACAAGAGACGGCATCGCACTACCTGTGGATGGCTAGAGAAACAGAATCAACAGTGTACTTGCAAGATCAAATCCCAGAATCAATCAACAGATCTAAATGTGACTGAAAAAATCTGGGAAGTGTTGGAAAGAGCCGTGAAGTAGAAAAAACAACACAATGCAAATTTGCCGGAGTTAAGGGATCTTTTGAGTATGGACCCACACAGCACAGAATATTTCGTATATGTTACAGGTACGTAACACTGAAACATTGAGACTTTTCAGGTACGTTGCGCAATGTAACAGTAATGTTTCAGGAACCTTACGGTTACGTCAAAATGTCCTCAAACGTTACATAACCGATACTTTACAGTGAAAGGTCTTTGTAATTTCAAGATACCAACTCATGTTACTGTTACGTGTTTGAAAGGTATTTGTAACTTCGTTACGTTACTGTTACGACGTAATAGGGGTTTCTGTAAAAAGGAACCCGTCCACGTGCTGCCTCAAGGACGCATGTGGTCAATTCCTTGTCAATCATGACGTCAGTCGCAGCCAGTATTTTCCGACCATCTTTTGTCAGCCATTTTCTCTTTGTGTTCAACCATAACATTTTGTGTGCCACGTGGTTCTACCGAACATGTTTTACTCGCCAAATTCTTTTTACCTCCCCACATGGTCTCAGCGATATCTTTCGTACGACTTTTTGTTTTTCCCCATCAGGAAATTTTACGGTGGGACGTCACGACGCTAGGGAAATATTCTTTCCAAGGAAATACAAATCATTGAAGTTACGCCAGGTTCGAACCCCTGTTCAGCGGATTTCTAGGCAGATACATTATCCCACTCGACCATGCGAAGCCTCGCGATTACAGCGTTCTGTAGGAACTAACGAGAAGGCCAGTGCTTTGCGAATACATTAATAGAAATACATTATTTTTTCCATAGATCATTTTATTTTTCTGTAGGATGACTTAATTTTCTTCATGATTAATCAACGAAATATACCTTTTAATGCATATCTTAATCTATTTTTTTCTAAATGCTTTGCGAATACGTTATTTAATAGAAATTCATTTTTTTCCATCGATCATTTTATTTTTCTGTAGGATGACTTAAATTTCTTCATCATTAATTAAGGAAATGTACCTTTTAATGCATATCTTACTCTATTTGTTTTTCATTACTTGCGTAGTTGTTAAGCTTCTCAATATATCAACATTGTTTTTTTGTCTACCTTTACAAACTAACAATTACTTTTATTGATACTTTTTTTTTCTGATTCAAAACCAACAGACGTACTAAGATATTATACACTGGCGTGCAAAACTTAAGGACTGACACTAGTGTATACTAACTAGCTAACTCCGTGGTCGGAGAAGTGGCCACCAGAGAACTGGACACATTGGAATTTCAGTGCCATTAAATTGTTCTGCATAAACACATTTCGTATGGTTATATTCCCCGCTACTTGAGCAACTATTGTTCGTAAATTTTTTTTTTTAATATTTCATTTTCAGTAAGAAATTTAGACATTTCCATGATTTTCGGGCTAAAAACAAAGTGGAGAACTGGCCACCGAAGAACTGCCCACAAAAATTTTAAGGGGCCGTATAAAAATTGCGTTCTGGACTGTCCGTGGCTACGTCGCTATCTGACACACATTGCATTTCCATACTTTTGTATATTCTTTTTTACGATATTTTTCAAGGTTTATAAACTACCGCTAAACAAATTCTATACCGGTATGTTCAAACCCCGGAAACTTATCGGGAGGGGGGGGGGTTATACCTAAAATATAAAATATAAAGAATTTCTGGTCCTATCGGGATACTTTCCGCGTTTACAAGCTACAACTCAACAAATTATCTGAAGTCATGTGCCTACACAGGTAACCTGTCCGGGGGGGGTATACCAAAAATGTGGAATATAAAGAATTTCGCGTCCGATCGGGAGATTTCAGCATTTACAACCAGAAATATTTTATGTTTTGTAATTTAGGTATTGACTGCCCCCCCCCCGAGAGGTTTCCTGAGTCAGCACATGCCCTTAAAGAGTTTGTTGTGATGTAGGTAGTAAATGCAGGTAGTAAATGCCGAAAATCTCCCGATCGGACCATAAATTCCTTATATTTTATACTTTTGGTGTCCCCCCCCGCCCCCGATAGGTTTCCTGGGGCAGTACTAACCCTCAGATAATTTGTTGACTTGTAGGTTCTAAATGCTGAAAATCTCCCGATCGGGCCAGAAATTCTTTATATTTTACACTTTTGGGTATTACCCCCTCTCCATCCCCGACAAGTTTGTTAAGTAGGCATATGCGCGCAGATAATGTGTCGAGTTATAGATTGTAAATGCTGAAAATCTCCGACCGGACCAGAAATACTTTATATTTTATACTTTTGGTTTTGCCCCTCCCCCGACAGGTTACGTGAGGCAGCACATACCCTCAGATAATTTCTTGACTTGTAGTTTGTAAATGCTGAAAATTTCCCAATCGGACCAGAAATTTATTATATTTTACACTTTGGGTTATACTCCCCTCCCCTTGACCGTTTTTCTGAGTCAGCACATGCTCTCAGATAATTTGCAGACTTGTAGTTTGTAAACCCTGAAATCTTTTGTTGAGTTATAGATCACAAACATTTTTTTAAAAAGAATTACATTAATAATCGCAATTAAGAAAAGACGAAATTATGAAAACTTTATATGACTCAGATAACCAACAACTTGGGGTCGTGGACACGAAGTTGTCAAAAATGCAATTTTTATACGGACCCTTAAAATTTCTATGGCCAGTTCTCCTACACCCAGCTAACTCGAGTACGACAGTATCACAAAGAATATATCAGTAGCACGTGGAACAACTACGAGAGTGTTTCGATGAAATGGCATAAATGTGCATACGCATCCACACCGTTGCCAAATCAAAAATCTTAAATATCGCTGGAATGTAACATCAAGGTAACAATTATGTACAATGGAAACTATAAAGCAGTAGTATCGGTGAATGCTATTTTTAACGTAAACGTAATGTACAAAGAATTATGTTCCAAAATAGATGTTGCTGAAACGTAATTGTAAGATATCTCGGAAAGTTTAACGAAAATGAGAGATTGTAACATTACTGACACATATGTGAAACGTTTTGTGCTGTATGGGGAGTGGAATAAGCTCGATGCGCATGTGACACGGAGTCCTATTGATTCATGCCAAACAAAATTAAAGCTGTAATTAAAACAAGTGGAGACATAATGTAACTCCATATTAAGGAATAAATTTTACATTCCGTAATTTTTGTGTCTCGTGTGTTAACATCACTTAGCATAACGTTTTGAGATGACAAATACCGGACAACACTGACGAAATAATCTAACGGTTTTATACTGCTGCCCAAAATTAACGTGATAAACACAAAATCGTGAATAACGCAAAATCCACACTACACAGTTCAGTGATAGTTAGTACGGACATATGAGGATCACGCAGCAACACACAGTAGATACGGAATGCCACCACTACATGATGAGAAAGCATGCGCATGACAGCATGACATTCCAAAAGTGATGCAGCAAGTGACGCGGATTTCGAGGGGCTCGTAAATAATATGATTACCCCAAACAACGATACAGGTCGCACGATGAGTCCGCATGCTGTTGGTACAACGATGTACAACGGCCGCTCCATAAAAATGAGAGTAAAATCATACAAAATGAAAAAAATATAGGTACAGCTAAATATATGTTATTCGTTCTCAAAGTGTCTTCCCTCGGATGACATGCAACGGTCCCATCATTCAGTCCACTTTTCAAAGCATGTGGCGAAGACATTTTATGGAAGTTACTTTAATGACCCCTGTACAGTTTGAATATCGTCAGCATTTGTGTTGAATGTTGCTCCACGGAAGTTCTCCTCCATTGTTGTAAACAACGAGAAATCGCCCGGGGCGAGGTCAGGACTGTAGGCAGGCTGTGGCATGATTTCAATACTGCATTTCGTAAGAAACTGTTGAACACAAGCAGCCACATGTGGGCAGTTGTTATCATGGTGTAGGGTCTACTTGCTCACCAGTTGCGGTCGCTTAATCGATATGTGTCGTCGCAGACTCTTCAAGACTGAAATGTAATGCGCAGCATTGATAGTAATTTGTGGAGGACTGGCATGCTGATAGACTCCACCTTTATGATCAAAGAAAATTAACATCACCTTCCCAGATGATTTGCTTTGGCGGACCTTTTTCGGAGGAAGCGAGCCAGTATGTTTCCAAACACTCGCTGTGCACTTCGTGAGGGGTTCGAAATAGTGGATCCATGGTTCATCCGCAGTTATTACAGTGTTTAGAAAATTTGGATCCTTTACAATGATTTATTTCCACTCATGACACACCTGAACTCTGGCTAACAATTGTTCTCTTGTCAGGTGATGAGGTACCCATCTGGAACACACACGATGCAGCAGTAATTTGTCGCGTACAATGCGGAATGCAGATGTTTTGGAAATATTAGTTGACGCCGCTATGTCTTGACACGTCATTCGTCGATCTTCTTGCAGGATTGCTCAAACAGTGTTAACAATACGCTCCGTAACAAAACTTTCAGGTCGACCATGCCTAGGAGCAAGTTCTGCGGACAAACGCCCTTTTTTGAAATCATGGTGCCATCTATAAATCGTTGACCCTCCCAAATATTTATCTTTGTACGATTTTTCATTAAATCAACTGTTTCTGGAGCAGTTTTACCCAAACGATAGCAAACGGTTATCGCACAACGCATTTCACTTCTTAACTCTGAATCACTCACCTCCATAGCTGTATGGCGAAATGAGGACGTACCTTAAACAACTGCGCAATAACAAAACCATAATCGTCTGCCACGGCTAATAACTGTTGCCATAGATACTTCCTTAATTCAGTTAGTCGTCTGCGTGGTTATTTTTTCCCATTCGCGCTGTTGCCAACTCAAAAAATACTTTCAGATTTTATGGAACGGCCTTTGTAAATGAGGGTTTAGGGAAATAAGTTCTACTCCTTTACCAAAGCCCATCGGAATCCGAGGAGGGTCCGACTTGCAATTAATCTTTCCAGGGCATCACAGACATGCCCTATTTGGTTCAGGTCAGGAAATCTCGCTGTTTATTCCATTCTGTGAATATCCTCACTCTCCAGATATTCGTTGACATGCCGAGCTTTATGGGAACTGGCGTGATCGCCCATAAAAAGGAACTGGAGGTCAACAGCCCCACTGAAAATCCATGCACAGGGCTCTACGGTGTCATCCCTGTAGAGTGCACAAGTCAGGGCAACAGCACCACTGAAAATCCATGCACAGGGCTCTACGGTGTCATCCCTGTAGAGTGCACAAGTCAGGGCAACAGCACCACTGAAAAGTTATGCACAGGGCACTACGGTGTCATCCCTGTAGAGTGCATAATTCAGGACAACAGCACAACTGAAAACCCATGCACAGGGCTCTACGGTGTCATCCCTGTAGAGTGCACAAGTCAGGGCAACAGCACCACTAAAAAACCATGAACAGGGCTCTACGGTGTCATCCCTGTATAGTGCACAAGTCAGGGCAACAGCACCACTGAAAAGTCATGCACAGGGCTCTACGGTGTCATCCCTGTATAGTGCACAAGTCAGGGCAACAGCACCACTGAAAAGTTATGCACAGGGCTCTACGGTGTCATCCCTGTAGAGTGCACAAGTCAGGGCTACAGCACCACTGAAAAGCCATGCACATGGCTCTACGGTGTCATCCCTGTAGAGTGCACAAGTCAGGGCAACAGCACCACTAAAAAACCATGAACAGGACTCTACGGTGTCATCCCTGTCGAGTGCACAAGTCAGGGCAACAGCAGCACTGAAAAGTCATGCACAGGGCTCTACGGTGTCATCCCTGTCGAGTGCACAAGTCAGGGCAACAGCACCACTGAAAAGCCATGCAGAGGGCTCTGCGGTGTCATCCCTGTAGAGTGCACAAGTCAGGGTGCCTCCTGGAAACACGTGCAATGTTATGTTCTCATCCAGCATGATGCCAGCCAAACCAGGATTCCTTCAACACCGCAGTAGTCGATTTTCCTAATGTTGGAGCTTTCGGATTTCCACCTCTCTCCACACACGTCGAGCATCCGTGTTTAGGCTGCACGGCGACTCGTCACTGAAGAGAACATAGGTCCTTTGATCAGGGATCCGTGTGTTATATTGTCGGGCTTAACTCAGACGGATCCTTCTGTGCAATGCGGCAAGCGAGATACAGACCATTCGCCTTCTTGAATACAAACTCTCTCGTGGAGCCTGTTTGCCTGGATATCGTGATTCCCGTAGCAGAAGTGAGTCCTGCGAGATTTGCTTGCCTGTGGACACCCTATGGCGGCGAGTTTTTAGAGACAAACACCAGTCGTCTTGATTTGTTGTGGCTCGTGGGCGTCCTTGTCTCGGCCTTCCGGTTATTGTTCCGGTTTCCTGGAACTGTATTATGTTATTGGAGGCCACTTGTCTTGACACAATTAGCCATCTAGCTACCTTAGCTTGCGATTGCCGTGTTTTCAAACCACCGATCTTTCTCAACCGTAAAGAATACTTTAAGCGATAGTGCTCAGCAATTATCCCACTAACAGTCTGTCTGAAGCTTCAATTTCCGCACCCCGCTCTGCACAACTTTTAACAAGGTATCGTGCCTGCCAGCTAGATGACGTAGGTCGTCATTTGCATTTTTCTATAGGGACTAGCACAATGTTGCTTGGGTACTTCGATTTAGAGTTTCTTCTTGCACGTGTCTGGTTTTAGATGTTTCTGCTCCTTTGTTTCCTATTTTTGCGTTTCAATGTCGATATTTATTTGGCCTTACATTTTCCAACGGATTTCACTGAATGCAAAATTTTTCAAAAATGAGTGATCATTATAAATACTGGGTGGGAACGGGTATCGTTCACTTGATCGAAAGGTCACTTGACCGAAAATCACTTGATCGAAAGGGACATTTCACCGAAGTGTCACTTGACCGAAAAGTTCATTTCACCGAAAGGTCACTTTACCTAAAAGTTCATTTCATCGAAAGTACATTTGATCGAAAAGTTAATTTCACCGAAGTATTACTTTACCTAAAAGTTCATTATATCGAAAGATCAATTCACCAAATGGTCAGTTTATCGAAAACTTAGAATTTTGTTGTTAGAGATCTGTTGGAGTGTGGTGCGGGTTTTTGAAAAACTGGCCACCTAAACATTATCGGATTGTATAAAAAATACACATTTAATTTCTATGAAACACTTCCCCATGAGTAGGTTTTTCAAAATATAACATTAATTATAAGGCCTAGATTTGTGCTTTTTTGTCAAATTTTAATCCTCCGAGCTTATATTCATAAGGGTTACATAGCAAATCAAGTATATAATGTTCCACTTTTACTCAATCACAAAACGTTAATTTTTTGACCGGAGGCCTAGATACAGGACATTTAACAGATTTTCATCCTACTCGTGGCACCACAGAAACCGTCGCCGTCTCCGATGAGCAAGCGTTAATGGCACATACCGTACTGGTCGTCGTGCAAATAGACCACATTTGTGCAACCTCCTGGCCACGATAAAACGCGATAACGGATGTCCAGTTGTCTGCTGCATGTGCCTTGCAATTTCTCCCGCTATCTGCCATCTGCCTCTTCTCGCCTGTAGGACAATATATCGGTCGTCCGCCGCCGTGGTTGCTCGTGGACGACCACTGCTAAACTCTCGGACGGCTGTTCCTGTCGTTTGAAATGCTCTCCAAGCTCGTGAAACGATGCTGCGAGCGATCTCGAACTCCTCAGCCACACTAGTCACACTTCGACCTTCTTCCAACTTCCCAATGACGCGACCTCGGGTGAAGTCATCCAGATGTCGTCTACTGGATCGCCTGTTGGCCATATCACAAGGTGGCAGCAACTCGACGTCGTTCAAACCGATGTACACCGTGCAATAACTTTCACCGAATTGCTGAGCGTACACCGCCCGTGTGCTTTGTACCCTTCCGACACCCCCTTCCCCCTACGTCATGCTGCATATATGCGCATGCCCTACCGTGCCGGACCCTAGTCCATCTCCTGAGTGGTTTTTCGGTCCGTTCTGCCCGCTCGTTCCGCTGTTATGCCAATTTCTCCTCTTCGTTCTTAATTTTTGCACACCAGGGTACGACTGTTGCTTTTGAAACAGCTGCCGAGTGTAATATTTTTATTGCGATTTTACAAAGTTTATTAAAACTATAATGTTCAACCTAGTAAATACGTAACAGTAATGTAATGAAGTTACAAATATCTTTCAAATACGTAACAGTAACGTGAAGTTGGTATGCTGAAGTTACAAAACCTTTCATTGTAACGTATCGGTTATGTTTCAGAGTTATGTAACGTTTGAGCACATTTCGACGTAACCGTATGGTTTCTGAAACATTACTGTTACATTGCGCAATGCATCTGAAAAGTCTGAATGTTTCAGTGCTACGTACTTGTAACATATACGAAATATTCTGTGCTGTGTGGGTATGGACTGGCATACCGTGTACGATTGCAACAGTTTATAAAGGCGCAACATGATCTGCGGATTGTATTGTGTGGCGTAGTACAGAAGTAAAGCATGTGTCAAGACGACAAATCTGCAGCGATACATTCCTTCCTTGTAGCTTAGTTGGGAGGGTAACTTACTCCGGAGTGAGGGAGCGCGGTTTCGATCCCCGTCACGGGCAAATTTGTGTTTTTACATTGGCGCTCGATTGTGTAAAATGGATCCACTGGCCGTAGAGTTCTTCGAAAAATGTGTGATGTTTGTTCCACACATCGTCTGTAATTAATGAAAAATTCCTTCTTCGCTTAAAAACAGTTAAGAGGGAGATGATGTGACGTACTACAGGTGTAAACCACGTGTCAAGACGACGAACGTGCAGCGATATATTCCCATAATGTAGCTTAGTTGGGAGAGCAACTTACTCCGGAGTGAGGGGGTGCGGTTCGATCCAGTCAAGGACAAATTTGTATTTTCACAAGTGTTGTATCTTAAACCTGCTTCTGTACGAACGTTTTCTCGAAACAGCTAATCTGTAGAATTTTCCCTCAGTCAGATCGATGTATACTACCCATCTCTCGCGTCTTTTTTGTGACTTTGACATCCAGTCTAGCAATTCAGTTGTGCAACGGTGGTCAGTTTTTAAGTGTGATACTGAAATTATTTTCGTTATTGTTTTCCAAATATGGCCTGTGCTAACTGTTATTACATTCCAAGAGCCTTTCCCAGGGGATGCTGAGCCTCTCCTGCCCTCCCACAAGCGACTTGAGCCCGGGCTCAATTCCGTCTAGCCAGATACCCAAGCCTCCGACCACCACGCTCACCAAAGAAATATTATGTGTGGGATGACGTAACAGCATGGAAAGCATTGCCAACGGCCAGAAATTGTTATTAAAACACTAAGTGTTTTGTTGTATTTGAATTATTCTGAAATGATCCTAGCTATGCAAAATGGAAACACGAAAAAAATTGGTAATGGTGTTTTCATTTATTCTTGTCAATGGTACAATCGTTGTACTTGGTTTATGGTGAAAACAAATTGAGAAAATAGTTTAATTTCCCAATAATTTCAGAATTCTGATAGGAAAAATCTCATTTCATTTTTTTCTTGGTCAACTGTCTCATAAATGAAGTGGTGTTAATATGATCCGGCAGTGGCGTAAGCATGTTTCCATGTTTCAAAATCTGGGAGGGGGGGTCCGATGACACATACACGCATTATATGTACACATAAATATATATATAAAACACATAAAAATTGGAAAGGGAGTGAGACAAGGTGACACCATATCTCCGAAGCTCTTTAATGCCACATTGGAAAATGTCTTTCAATCACTGAACTGGGAAAACAAAGGGATAAAGATTAATGGAGATTATCTAACCCACCTTCGTTTTGCTGATGACGTAGTCATTTTTGCAACTACCCCATCAGAGCTGCAGAGTATGATCCAGGAACTTGCTGACAAGAGTAAAGAAGTGGGATTAAAAATGAACTTTCAGAAGACAAAAGTGATGTTCAATGCTTTTACAAGAAATGAAGATTTATCGATTCATGGAGAAAAACTGGAGATAACAGATACGTATGTTTATCTTGGACAGCAGATATCAAGTGAGGGTCACATTGATGAAGAAATTAATCGGCGTACAAAACTTGCCTGGAGAGCTTTTGGAAGAAACAGCATAATTTTCAAGAGCAATATGCCATTATGTCTTAAAAGAAAAGTGTTTGATCAATGCATCCTTCCAGTGCTTACGTATGGTGCAGAGACGTGGACCTTAACTAAAAGAGACATACAAAGGCTGCAGACAACTCAAAGCAGCATGGAGAGGTGCATGCTTGGTATAACCAGGAGAGATAAGAAGAGGAACTCATGGATCCGAAAAATGACGAGAGTGGAAGACATCATGATCAGAGTTAAATCCCTGAAATGGCAATGGGCTGGACATACTGCCAGAAGGACAGACCATAGATGGACAGCCGAAATTTTAGATTGGATTCCAAGGGACAGGAAAAGACCCAGAAAAAGACCACATGGGAGATGGGTGGATGAAATTCGTAAATATGCGGGAGTGACATGGAGGAGACTGGCACAAGACAGACCGTTGTGGAGGAAACTTGGGGAGACCTTCGTCCAGCAGTGGATTGATAATGGTTGACAATGATGATGATGATGAAATATATATATATATATATATATTCACGGATACATTATATATATACGCCAACGATGTTGGTAACCATAAATGCACAGTTGACCAGGAACATCAAATATTGGGTTATCGGAAAAGTCATGACGTATTTTGGCACCCCATAGTGGTTGGGTGGCTTTGGAAGTACTAGAGGCATGCGCAGCTCTGTTATCGCTATGGCATTTGACAGGTGCCAGTTCTCGCTGCAGTCTAAAAGGAATAGTGAGCGATTTGGTTGATTTGCGGAGATTTGACATCAAGTTGAAGATGGAAGACCAAACTGTACATTTTCGCCATATTTTACTCTTTTACCTCCATAAAGGGAAGAACGCACGTCAAGCTTGTGAAAAGTTGCGTAAAGTGTACGGTAATAATGCTCTACAGGAACGTCAGTGCCAGCGGTGGTTTGCAAAATTCCGTCCTGGTGATTTTGTGCTCAACGATGCTCCTCGGTCCGGGAGGCCAACCGAGGCTGATAACGACCAAATCAAGGCATTGATCGAGTCAAACCCACGTTACACGACAAGAGGGATTGCAGACACATTACACATCCATCAATCAAGCGTTCACGACCACCTGAAGAAGCTGGGATATGTAAGCAAGCTCGATGTGTGGGTTCCTCGTGAACTCAAAGAAGTTCAATTGACGGCGCGTATAAACATCTGCGATATGTTCATTAAACGTGAGAAAACGATCCTTTTTTGAAGCGACTGATAACTGGTGACGAAAAGTGGATTGTGTACAACAATGTGCTGCGCAAACGGTCTTGGTCCCGACGTGCTGCTTCGCCTCAAACGACATCCAAACAGACATTCATCAACGGAAGGTTCTGGTCTCAGTGTGGTGGGATTTTAAAGGTGTCGTGTTTTTCGAGCTCCTACCACGGAACCAAACAATCAATTCGAATGTGTACTGTCGGCAATTGGACAGTTTGAACGAATCCATCATCCAGAAACGTCCAGAGCTCGTTCATCGTAAAGGTGTTGTGTTACATCACGACAACGCGAGACCACACAGAAGTTTGATCACCCGCCAAAAATTATTGGAGCTCGGGTGGGATGTGTAGCCACACCCAGCATACTCGCCTGACCTTGCGCCGTCAGACTTTCACTTGTTTCGCTCTCTTCAATAGTCCTTGCGGGGTATAACGTTCAATTCAGATGAGACTGTAAATCAGAACCTTGTACAGTTTTTCGCCACGAAAGACAGGTCGTTCTATGGACGAGACATTCTGCAGCTCACTGAAAGATGGCAAAAGGTTATGGAATAAAACGGGCATTATATCATTGATTGATATTTGTTCTTTCTATCAATAAATGACCTTTTCAAAACATGACTAAAATGCGTCATGACATTTCCGACAACCCAATAGAAGCCATCGCTCTTTCCACGTATATACGTCAGTCACGGAAAAATTCAGTCATGACTTCTATTTGATATTGGTAACCATGCTTAATCGATATCGGTGTTTTATTAAACACACATTATACACGTGTTTGCATTCTACGAAAAATTATAATCTTATGTTATTAAAATTAGTTGGTTCACATCATAAAAAGTGCGCATAATATCATTATATACCAGAAAAATTGAGGGGGTCCTAACCCCCCCCCCCATCCCAGTGGTTACTCCTATGTGATCCGGTGTTAAAATGTTCCTTGTATCAGACGATGTCCGTATAAGTGTTTCTGCAGGGCATTTCGCAATTATCTTCAACATTGAATGATGTTTTTTCTTAGATTTCTTTCGTTATTTTTCCTTGTGCAAATATTTTCTTCGTATTGTGAAAGAGAAAATCGTCTCGTAAGTCTTCTAGGCCTCTGACTGCAACACTGACGGAGTCGCGAAACTATTAATATCTTGTTATGTAACTGTCTGGTAGAACCACGTATCGATTCCTGATTTCAGCGATGGATGTTTTTGCTTGTGGGAAAGCAGACATTTAGGATAGGATTTTTGAACAAATAACTTGAGAGACGGCAGGTCGTATTTTCAAGCTAAGTATTTTTCATCTTAACGGATCTACTCTCATCCTACCAGGTCTAGAGAAAAATCACGAAATTTGATGAGCTCACACTCTTACGCGGATTTCTTCCTCCAGAATCCGTTTGTAAATGGGGCTTGGCGTTAGCAGTGATCATCATGCGCTCATCAATATGACGCAAAATAGCGAGATCATCAAGACTGGATTTTTTCTGAATTAATCATGGTTTGAAACCGTCGTGGGTTTTTGCATTAAGTAAAATAGACAAGGGCATGAGATACAGTGTCACACAAAGAACGAAAAACCTTGGAATTTCATACGTCTATATCATCTGATGCGCGTTGATCACCAATACAAATTAATTTACTGAATCTGAACACGACGGATTCATTATCGATTTAAAAAATACTGTATATTCAGTATATCTTTTCTATGTCTTCAGTATTACGCGATAAATTTTTTTAAATTCATATAGGTTGGTCAAACACTACCAGAGAGTATAACATCTGAAATTTATCATCATCATTCTCAAACATTTTCAATAGTTTATAACGAAGTAAATTTCTCGTCATTTTTGTCCACGCCGGGGCTCGAACCCGGGTCCCCTCATTCCGGAATAAGTCGCTCTACCAATTGAGCTACGCGGACGTTCGTCATCTCTGCTATCTGCCTTTATATCGTATGCGTCCTGCTGGGCAGGCACGTCACATCTCCCCCCTCCCCACCCGAAATAGGGCCGGAGGCATGGCCCACGGGTCAGCCGTGACCATGAATCGTTGCAGGCAGCCATCCTCTGTAGAACGTGCACTTGAGAACTCCCAGGCAATCTGGTGTGGGGAATGCAACGTCACACACATATATTTTTCGAAGCGTTGGAAAAGGGATTATCTTATTTTTCCTATCTCGCGGTGTGGAAAGAACATCACACCATTGCGAGATTGCGAACGGTCGGGTCATCCGGAAAGTTCGGGCGCCATTATGACGAAGTGAATTTCTACGTCATTTTTGTCCACGCCGCGGCTCGAACCCGGGTCCCCTCATTCCGGAATAAGTCGCTCTACCAATTGAGCTACGCGGACGTTTGTTATCGCTGCTATCTGCCTTTATATCGTGTGCGTCCTGCTGGGCAGGCACGTCACAAGTTTCAAATTTCATCGACCCACGTGGTCTTCTTCTGGGTCTTTTTGTATTCTTAATTTTCAGTATAGTACATACAGTAGGACCCGCCTATGATAAAGAGCTCAGAACTAACGGAAACACTCACTAAAAACTGGCGCTGGTTAAATCTATTTTTGGATAAAAATTCCCACCATGTAAGAATATACATACGTGAGAGCATGCACATACGTTTATATTATATATTCATAACAATTAAATGTACTGGAAAAAATTTAAGTAACTTTATTACTACTATATTTAATTAATTAAATCTTTCAAGTACACTCAGCAGACAAAGCATTAGAGATAGATAGGGGTGATAGACAGTTCACATGGACTTCCCCGTGCAGAGTGGAACAGAGCCAAACCGAACGCAGGAGATAAATGGGTGGCTACCCAACAATGTATAGCAATCGACGAACATGGGTAAACGTGGTGATATGAGCGACTTTGCTAGTGGACTCATTGTCGGCGCAAGGGTTCTCGAGGGCAATTGTATCAAGGGTGTACCGTGGGTATAAAGGACAAATTATCAACCCACCTAATAGCGTGCGGCACAACCTTCTTCACGCAGGAAAGCATCCAAAATTCGTGGTACGGACACAATGAGGTTTCGAAACACAGACTCAGGTATCGCTGACAAGCAATCTAAGTGTGCTTGGAGGAAAAAAAGTAGGCAGAGATGTAAGTGGGGATGGTTGATCACGAACAGCTCGTTCCAATATGTTCCGTAAATTCCCTATGGGGTTGATGTCATGTGAGCGAGGGGACCGTACCAGTGTGGTAAGTTCACAGCTATGCTCCTGGAGCCAGTCGGTCGCTAGCCGGGACCGATGGGGTGGAGCGTTGTCCTGTTGAAAGATCGGAGCTTGGTTCCGACAGAGGCACGTAATGAAAGGGTGGAGATGGTCAGCCAGCAGCTGCACATAGCTGAAACCAATGACAGAAAACTTAAGAGGTACCAAGGGACCTAGGTTGGACCACGTGAAAGCTGCCCAAACAGTTACACCGCCTCCACTGACCTGTAGTACCTCAACTTGGCATGCGGGGTCCATAGCTTCGTGTGGCTTGCGCCACACACGCTGCCTGCCATCGGCGGGATACAGTGTGAAACGGGATTCACCAGATCATATGACGCGTTTCCAATCATCCATGCTCCTGTTTCGATAGGCTTTCGCAAACTACAGCCTAACCATGCGATGCTGTGCCGTTAACATCGGGACACGATCTGGTCGTCGAGTGCCCCAGCCGAGTTAAGCCAAGTGTTGGCGGATTGTCTTTGAGCATAGGCTTGCGGATGTTCCTTCATTAAATTGTGACACGATTTCTTGCAAACAAGCCTTCCAATTTGTCTGTACGATGCGGGCCAATCGCCGGCGCCCTCGATCATCCAATGCACTTTTACGGCTACTTTTCATCCGACTGTTCCCGGTTTTGCCGGATTTCACGTACTCTTGGTACACACTTGTTAAGGTCTGTCGCGGAATTCCTAACTATTTAGCCGTTGCGATGATTGAACATCCGGCCTTCCTGACTCTCACGACTTGACCTCGATCAAACTCACTTAAGTCTCGTCCTCGATCCATGCTGGCTATTGGCAAAATGTATTCCTGTGCGTACCGGCCCACTCTATTTATAGCCCCAACCGGTTTTCCTGCACACCGCGATTTCCCGCTGCCTTGATGCTTTGCGTATTTTCACCGGGGTGTACGTAATAATTTGTGCTTTCAGTGTAAAGTGAGAAACGTACAAACGGGGTTCGGCTACATATGTAACATGGACATCACTCGCACAGAGTGGAACAGACTCAAACCGAGCGCAGGCGATGCATAGGCAGAGATGGAAACGGGTCTCTGGTCGACACCTTCTTGCGGATCCAACGGGTCGGGTCAAGGTGTTCTTGACCCAATTTTGATTAGGTTTTATTTTTGAAAAGAGAAAAAAATATTGGAGAGAAAAATGCAAGTTGTGGAATTCTGTAGTCGAGCGTGGTGCCCACGGAGTAAATAATGATTTGCCATGCAAAAAATATTGTCTTCTCTTGCTTAAAGCAAAAAAGATTTCCACCGAACGACGTCAGACACACCGACACCATATCGTAAAAAGATACTTCCTTTGCGTTCTTTTACAGTGCGATTGTCCAGGGCAAGGTACAGGCAAACGCCATTCGCCTGCTTCTCAGCTGATTCACTCTCTCCGTGCGAAGTTCACTGTATGACTAAGAGTTACTTTTCACATGGCATCGTTTACATTGAGCATTCAGAGATTTTCGATTGATGTGCTAACATCCCGTTCCCATGACATGTCATGTCAAAATTAACTCCTTATTTGTTAATATGGATGGATTTAACATTAAGGAGGTTCAGAAAGGCGTCGAGGCAAACAAGTACGTGCTTGTTGAAAACCACAAGGGGAAGACTGAATGGTGGAAATTGTTTCGTCTCATTAAGGAACCGGTGAATAATTCCGTGTTGTTTGATCTTACTTTGTTCAAAATGTGGAAAGTGTATAATTACAAAGAAAGATGTCGACGGTGTAGTAAGAGATTATGGAACCAAAAATCTAACGGATGATATGAAAGCATGCGCACCTCCATCAAAGCGTGGAAAGAGTGAACAATCTAAATACATTTATAAAAATACATTTGTGTAATCGTAAATAATGATTTCCATTTATAATATATTCTATATTCACGGTCATAGTGCAGCCATTACTTCTGGATTACGGAACATAGTGGCACTAAAAATGGCACTAAAATTTAGCAAGTAACCAAATTTTATTATTATAAAAGGATTTCAGTTATTAAATGTCAAGTAGTTTGTGACGTATATTCTAGATTAGCTTTTCTTTTAAGTTTATTTCCCTACGTAAATCTTGAGATTATTCTCAGCATTCTTCACTCTTAACGTGAAATCATTTCTCTCAAACGAATACGTTTGGCAACACAATTGAGGTTGAATGCACGTGACGTATGCCTGAGTTTTGATAAGTAAAAGAGAAAAAAACGACGACTGATCTATTGCTTGAGAGCGTTGTAAGAGAGCGATTATTACGAGTGTTGGGTTGTAAACTGGTTATTGATAGGAGTGGTGTGATAATGTGTGGAGCGTGGGGCGTTCACTACAATATGCTATGTTACGATGTGTGTGCTACATCCTGAATAAAGCACCTTTTCCGTAAGTTGACTTCTGTTATTTACATGTTTCGTCTGGCCGTTAAGGTTTCTTTCATTTAGGAATTATTTCTTAGTATGTTGATGTGTTAAAACAACGTAGAAGTAAGACAAGACCTCTACGTCGTTATAAGTTATTGGGATGAAAATATATATTACGTTTCATCATCATCATTGTCAACCATTATCAATCCACTGCTGGACGAAGATCTCCCAAAGTTTCCTCCACAACGGTCTGTCTTGTGCTAGTCTCCTCCATGTCACTCCCGCATACTTTCTAATTTCATCCACCCATCTCCCATGTGGTCTTCTTCTGGGTCTTTTCCTTTCCCTTGGAATCCAATCTAAAATGTCGGCTGTCCATCGATGGTCTGTCCTTCTGGCAGTATGTCCAGCCCATTGCCATTCCAGCGAATTAACTCTGATCATGAAGTCTTCCACTCTTGTCATTTTTCGGATCCACGTGTTCCTCTTCTTATCTCTCCAGGTTACACCAAGCATGCACCTCTCCATGCTTTTTTGAGTTGTCTGCAGCCTTTGTATGTCTCTTTTAGTTAAGGTCCACGTCTCTGCACCATACGTAAGCACTGGAAGAATGCATTGATCAAACACTTTTCTTTTAAGACATAATGGCATATTACTCTTGAAATTATGCTGTTTCTTCCAAAAGCTCTCCAAGCAAGTTTTGTACGCCGATTAATTTCTTCATCAATGTGACCCTCACTTGATATCTTACGTTTATATGTCATCATCATCATCATTGTCAACTATTATCAATCCACTGCTGGACGAAGGTCTCCCCAAGTTTCCTCCACAACGGTCTGTCTTGTGCCAGTCTCCTCCATGTCACCCCTGCATACTTTCGAATTTCATCCACCCATCTCCCATGTGGTCTTCTTCTGGGTCTTTTCCTGTCCCTTGGAATCCAATCTAAAATTTCGGCTGTCCATCGATGATCTGTCCTTCTGGCAGTATGTCCAGCCCATTGCCATTTCAGGGATTTAACTCTGATCATGATGTCTTCCACTCTTGTCATTTTTCGGATCCACGAGTTCCTCTTCTTATCTCTCCTGGTTATACCAAGTATGCACCTCTCCATACTTCTTTGAGTTGTCTGCAGCCTTTGTATGTCTCTTTTAGTTAAGGTCCACGTCTCTGCACCATACGTAAGCACTGGAAGGATGCATTGATCAAACACTTTTCTTTTAAGACATAATGGCATATTGCTCTTGAAAATTATGCTGTTTCTTCCAAAAGCTCTCCAGGCAAGTTTTGTACGCCGATTAATTTCTTCATCAATGTGACCCTCACTTGATATCTGCTGTCCAAGATAAACGTACGTGTCTGTTATCTCCAGCTTTTCTCCATCAATCGATAAATCTTCATTTCTTGTAAAAGCATTGAACATCACTTTTGTCTTCTGAAAGTTCATTTTTAACCCCACTTCTTTACTCTTGTCAGCAAGTTCCTGGATCATACTCTGCACCTCTGATGGGCTAGTTGCAAAAATGACTACGTCATCAGCAAAACGAAGGTGGGTTAGATAATCTCCATTAATCTTTATCCCCTTGTTTTCCCAGCTCAGTGACTGAAAAACACCCTCCAATGTGGCATTAAAGAGCTTCGGAGATATGGTGTCACCTTGTGTCACTCCCTTTCCAATTTTTATGTGTGTTCTATTTTCAAACAGCCTAATCTTTGCACTTGCATTTTCATAGATGTTATTAATAATATTAATGTATGCATCTTCAATACCGCAGGTTTTCAGAGCCATTGTAACTGCTGATGGTTTCACCGAATCAAAGGCTTTTTCATAATCGATAAAAGCCATGCACAATGGAAGTTCATATTCCTCGCTCTTTCAATTAGTTCTCTCAGCACCTGGATATGATCTATTGTGCTGTAGCCACTCCTGAATCCAGCTTGTTCTCTCGGTTGAGCCATGTCCAGTGTTACCTTCAAGCGGTGTGAAAGAACTTTAGTGAAGATTTTATAAACTACTGATAGGAGGCTGATAGGTCTGTAGTTTCCGAGATCCTCAATGTCACCTTTCTTATGTAGCAGGATCATTGTAGCGGTGTTCCAATCCTCAGAAATCTTTCTTTCATTAAGGCATCGAGTGAAAATTTGGGCGAGTACTGTTTCGATTTCTCCACTTGCTTCTTGTATGATGTCTACAGTAATTCCATCTTCTCCTGGAGCTTTTCCCCGCTTCATGTTCTTGATTGCATGTGCAACTTCTGCTGGAAGGACTGGAGGAACTCTGGTACTGGTATCTTTCATGATGTCTGGAGTGCATGTATCATCCCTTTCATATAATTTGGAGTAGAAATCTTTCACTCTTGTCAAAATTTTGCCTCTATTTCTTGTTACAGAACCATCTTCTTTTCTCAGTGCCATAATCTGTTTTCTTCCCTTACTGAGATGTCCCTTTGCTATCTTTAGGCATTGGTTGTTTTCAATTGCTTTCCTCACTAGTTCACAGTTGAATTTTCTTACATCTTCAGTGATACTTTTTCGTACTGTCTTGCATAGCTCTATATATTCCACTTTGGAAGTCACATCTTCTTTAGTTGTCCTCATCTCTCTTCTTTTTTGCATCAACATTTTCGTTTTTCCTGATAATTTATTTACATGCAACTTGTTCTTAGACCCAGCTAATTTTGTTGCTGTTTCCATAAGAGCTTTGGTTACTTTTCTGTTAACTTCAGAGATGTCCACTTCTTCCGATGTTAGGCCTTCTAAAGCAGAGAACCTGTTCTTCAGTTCCAACTTGAAGGTATTATGGTGTTTTTTAAGGTTGGATATGTCAATAGATTTTGTTTGTCTTATGAGCTTGCCACGTTCAAGTTTAGTGTTGAGGTGCATCTTACATCTCACCAATCTATGGTCACTGCCTGTGTTGAACTTGTTTAGCACACTGCAGTCTTCTATGACGAATTTTTTGTTACACATAATAAAATCAATTTCACTTGTCGTCGCATTTGGATGTCTCCATGTCCATTTCCTGTGTGGCTTTTTATTGAAGAAGGAGTTCAAGATGAAAAACCCTTCTGCCTCTGCAAACTCAACGAGAGTATTTCCACGCTGGTTTCTGTTGCCGTGACCGAATTTACCTACTGAAGTTTCATTCTGTTGTCGTTGCCCTATTTTTGCATTGAAATCTCCCATAATTATTTTCAAGTGCTGCTTACCTTTATTATTTAGATGAAAAATTTCCTCATGAAATTCTTCAATTTCTTCTTCAGGATGACTTGTGGTAGGTGCATAAGTTTGAATAATCTGAGCCTGGTATCTTTTCGAGAGTTGGATAACAAGCCGTGCAGCTCTGTCAGAGGAACTTTCAACTTCTACAACTTTATCCTTGAGTTTCTTGTTTATTATAAATCCAACACCACTAGTTCTGCCAGTATCTGTCCCACGATAGTAGAAGAGATGTCCCCTTTTCAGTTCGATGAGATCTTCTCCTTTTCTCCTTACCTCACTTAGCCCCACGATGTCCCACTTGATCCTTTGTAGTTCCTCTTCCAATTCAAGAAGCCTTGAATCAGAAGATAGGGAGCGTCCATTGTACGTTGCCAAGGTCAGCATCAGATGGCGGCCTAGTCCGGTCCTCCGGGGATTCTTAGCACCCTCGGCCTTCATGTCGCACTGGCCGCTGCCTTGGCCAGGTACATTCCAGCTGCCGGAGACTGAGGGCCAAGATTTAAGTTGTGGAGTCATTTTGGAGGGGTTTGGCCATAACTCACCACGCTGGCCAAGCGGGTTGGTGAGTGTGGGATAGAATTTCCTCTAATCCCGATGGTATAGTTATACCGCTATTGGCGGTCGTCAGAGCCCCTTTAGTAGGAACAGGATGCACCACGAGAAGGCGGGGTTGACATTTGTCAAGGAGAGGCTGTGATGTTACGCATCACCTGACCTTATATATATATAAATTGAGTTTCGAATTTACAGTTCAAAGCAGATTTGTCCGGGTTCGTTACGGTTCTGGATCAGGTAGGGTCGGGACAGGTCCGTATTTAAAACTTTTGACCCGTTTCCATCACTGTACATAGGCGGATAGCAGGACTTCCCAACAGTGTACCGCAATCGACGAACAGGGGTAAACGTGGGGATCTGTGCGACTTTGATTGTGAACGTAGTATCAGCGCAAGACAAATCAATTATTCTATCGCTCAAGTGATAAGAACTATAAGGTTCCCGAGGGCAACGGTATCAACGGTGTACCACAATTATACCGTCGACGGACGTACCAGCGCCGGAGAGCAGCGGTAGCCTACTACACGGTCTGCTTGGCAACGGCAGGGAAAATCACATCTAGGTAGACTCTCCCGGCTCGTATAGACCGATCCTTTAGCAAACGGCGGTGCAAATCACATTCAGGTTAAATGTCGGAGGTCCAATCAGCGTCAGGGAGCAAATGGTACCGCGAACGGTGCGTACCCTGGGCTACGGGTGCGTACCTTGCGCTGCAGGTGCGTACCCTTGGCTACAGGTGCGTACCCTTGGATACAGGTGCGTACCCTGGGCTACGGGTGCGTACCCTTTGGCTACGGGTGCCTTCCCTGGGCTACGGAAGCCGACGCCCTACTCGTGTGTCATGATGTAAGTCTGAGGTACATGTGTTTCTGAAAGAGCGCGTGCTATTTAGTTTTCCTTCTGCCGAAAATCACTGAAGTGCACACATCCCTTGGCGAATTAGTGCAATATTGTGACGTTTTGTAATGTTGCTGAACTAATACTACCTTCTCGTAGGCGGAAAATTCTATCTCACGATCAGTCAATTAGATACATTAATCGATTTCGCCTGAACATTTAATTAATTCAAATCAAGATATTAAAAAATGTTTGATGCAAAAGAGGAAGAAAATAAAGTAAGAAAAGGAAAATTTGAATTCCGAATTCACTCCCACACATACATACACACACAAATATAGCGTTATACCACTTTTGATTATACATCGTATTTCTCGGTAATAGTCTAATATTCAAATAGTCTGTCTTAACATTATCATCAAATTTGTTTAAAATCAGACCAATTAAAAACTTTTCCAATTTCATATTGCTTTACAAATATCAAATGTTGTCCCTTCAAATAGTGATTCAACATTCGAAAAAGAAGTTTCTTTACTCAGCTGTACCTGGGGATAAACTGGTTCCTGAACTTTACCGAATTTCTGAAAACAATAGGGTACATTACCTTTAGCCCCTCTTAAGATGAAACCAAAGCCTTTCTTTCCTTTATGAAGCACTACAGTCCTCGGCTCTCCGAACCTGCGAAAAGAAAAAATTTAAAAGGCACGGATACAAAATATATAAAATAGAAACAATTCATATCTATTGGAATCCTGTATGACAGTTCGTTTTTTGTAAAACAAAATTTTATTGAAATATTCAATTCACTTTCAAACCAAGGCAGTAATAATAATAGAAAAACAGCCAGCACTCACACACACACACACAGTGGTGGCCAAAATTGTGGGCGCTTTTCGAAAATTTCTTTTTTTTTTTTTTTGCAACTTTTGAGGTTTATAGGAAACTATATGTTTCACTAAATGCAAATGTTTATACACTGACGAAAAAAAAATCCCAACACCACGAAAAAATAGTTGTAGAGGAATGAAATGGCGGCAATACATTTGTATAGGTAACATATTTAATCGATTAAGGTTTCAAGATCACAGCTTATTGTAAGCGCGAGAAGAGCCATTTTAAATGTGAAGTGCTGGTACATTAATAGCCGGTGTAACCGCCAGAATGTCGAATTCAAGCACGCAAACGTTCATGCATTGTGTTGTACAGGTGCTGGATGTCAATTTGTGGGATGGAGTTCCATGCCTGTTGCACTTGGTCGGTCAATACAGGGACGGTTAATGCTGGTTGGGGTGACGCTGGAGTTGTGGTCCAATGATGTCCCGTACGTGCTCGATTGGTGAAAGATCTGGTGATCTAGCAGGCCACGGCCACTTGTCGACACCCTGTAGAGCATGTTGGGTTACAACAGCGGTATGTAGGCGGGCGTTATCCTGTTGAAAAACAAATGCTATTCATGAATGGTAGCACAACAGGTTGAATCACCAGACCGACGTACAACTGTGCCGCCAGGGTGCGTGGGATAACCACGAGAGTGCTCCTGCTGTCATAGGAAATTGCTCCCCAGACCATAACTCCAGGTGTAGGTCTAGTGTGTCTCGGCAGCAGACAGGTTGGTTGCAGGCGCTCACCTGGCCTCCTTCTAACCAACACACGGCCATCACTGGCACCCAGACAGAACCGGCTTTCATCAGAAAACAACAGATCTCCACTCCGTCCTCCAATGAGCTCTAGCTTGAAACCACTGACGTCGCAAACGGCAGTGGTTTGGAGTAAGCGGAATGTACGCTACAGGGCGTCTGGCTCGGAGCTGTCCTTCAAGTAACCGATTTGTAACAGTTCGTTGTGTCACTGTGGTGGCAAATGCAGCTCGAATTGCTGCCGTAGACGCGGTACAATGCGCCACGGCCATACGCCGTACACGGCGGTCTTCCCTCTCAGTAGTGCCACGTGGCCGGCCGGAACCCGGTTTTCTTAAGGCAGTATTTTCCCTTGACCACCGCTGCCAACAATCATGCACAGTGGCTACATTCCTGCCAAGTCGTTCTGCAATATTGCGGAAAGAAAATCCACCTTCTCGTAGCCCTATTACACGACCTCGTTCAAACTCCGTGAGCTGTTGATAATGGCCTTTTCGTCTTCTTAAAGGCATTCTTGACTAACATCAACACACTACGTCGAATCTCAACGATAACTAACGCTCACGAACGTTACAGCGCGTATTTACAGCAAACCTGCTTTGCATGTTCCGCGGGGCGCTACTAGCGCCACACGTATGCGCCGAGCGCGAAATTTGCATAGACGTCATCTTACAGATGTACTCTCACCGCCTACCAACTGTCGTTTATCTAACACAACCCCTTCTTGGTGTTGGGATTTTTTTCCGTCAGTGTATGTCAATTGAAAGAGAATTTAACGCTGAATTCAATATAAAAAACAGAATTCAAATATATGCATTACAAAAAAAGTTATGCTGCGAATAGCAGTCATGACAAATCAACACTATAATCCAATTCATTGATATCAGATATTTACGAAAGCAATGTACTATCAGTATTTAGGGTATCTTTTATTTTAAAAAACAGCAGCACAGCAACGTCTCATTGAGCCAATAAGTATTTGAAGCTATGCCTTCGCTATTACGTGATGCCAGGAAGCAATTATAGCCTCAATTATTTGCCTTTTATTTGATAGACGCCTCATTCGCACAAAGATTTTCAAACCGTACCACAAATTTTATATCGGGTTAAGGTAAGGGCTGTTTCCTGGGAAGATCAACATCGGAATGCTCTTTGCTGTGAACCACTGTTTCCATATTTGTACCTGTGTGCCAAGGTGTTGAACCTTGCGGAAAAAGAAATCGTGCATTCTTGGGGAAAATATCCATGATGGAAGGTAGCAGTTTTGGTTCCAGGATGGTGATAATGTACAGGGGTTGTCCAAAATAAGAGAAAAACCTTGAAACAATAAGTGTGGGAGCACCCTTGGCATTTAAAACTGTTTGAATCCTCCTTGGAATGGATGCATACAAGTCCTGGATGGTGGTAAATGGTATGTTGTACCATTCTTCTTGAAGAAACTGCTGTAATTCCGTGACAGACGCCGGAGGTGGATAACGGGATCGCACTCTGTTTTCCAACACAGACCACAGGGGATCAATGATGTTTAAGTCCAGTGATTGCGCAGACCAGGGAAGGTGTGCAACTTCATCCTCATGTTCCTCAAACCATGATTGAACAGTTCGACTTCTGTCAATCGGGACATTATCATCTTGAAAGGTGTAATCCCCTTGATGGAAACAATGTCTGCGTCATTGGATGCACATGGTCGGCCAAAAGAGTGACATAGTCCACGCTAGATATCAGTCCGTGTAAGGTGATAATGGGACTTGCTGCAAACCACAAGATCATGGCCCAAACCATTATGGAACCTCCCCATGCTTCACTGTAGGAAGGAGACAGTCTGAGTTGTAGGCTTCTGCATGGGTTCTCCACACGTAAACCCGTCCTGTGGTAGGGAATAGAGAGGAACTTGATTCATCGGAAAACAAGAGATTTTTTCATTGATCCGCAGTCCATGTTTTATGTTCCTGTCACCACTGTAGTCTCTGTTTCATATTCACCTGTGACACCAGGGGTTTTTCAATCGCAGCTCTGCCGTAAATATTGTGCTTATGCAATTCCCTTCGCACGGTATGGGTCGACATTGGGTTGTGGAAATGTGCATTAAGCTCAGCAGTCACTTCCGTTGCCGTGGTCTTTCTCCTTGTGGTCACAATCCTCTTTAATGTCCTCCTGTCTCTCGCAGTGAGTTTGGGTTTCCTTCCACAGTTTTGTCTTGCAGATGATGTTGTGCCGTGAACATTGTATGCTGTCATGACCTTTGACACGGTACCTCTCGATACCCCCAATACCTGTGCCACTGTGGTTACCGACACACTAACCAGACGGGCTCCTACAATCTGACCTCTTTGGAACTTAGACAGGCCACTCATTGTGCCTTCACGTGGAACGAAATTATGCAAACACTGATTTACAATGCAATTACACAGACCCTTGAGACTATAAGCAACACGTTTTTACAAAAACAAATTGTAGCTACATGTTCGTTTTACTAAAAAGCAGCGCATACAGTAGCGAACAAAAGTATTTGGCGAAACACTTTTTCGACCATGCTTCTTTTTCTGCTGGACCAAATCGGGTCATTTTTGGGATATGATATGTGTTGATTCGTGGGTTATAATGTCGCGTAGTTTGCATTTCGTTCAGAGCTAATTTGTCGTTCGAAATGGGCCATGTTCAAGAATCGCCGATTATTACCCAATTGTTTGCTGCATGTACTAATGTTTTTCTTGTGATTTTTGTGGGTTTTGTGATGTGTAGTGCGATAAAAAGTCAATCTTAGGTTTTCAGAAATGGGTAAAAAGGCGGAGATCCCCGTTGGAGCTCGCCAGGCTGCCGTGAACATGATGGAATCCGGAATGCGCGTCATCGACATTGCGAGGGCCCTGAAGATCCGACACCAGTCCATTTCAGCTATCCTGCAACGTTATAAGAAGACTGGGGCCGTCGAGAACAGTCCGCGATGTGGTACGCCTCGTTCCACTACGTTGCGTCAGAAAAAACGCATCCTCCGTCAATCTCGTGCTGATCTCACCTTGACTGCTGTGGCCATCACCACCGAATTCCGCGACAGCGACGACCTGAACGTCAGCCAAATAACCGTCTCCCGTCGTCTCATTGCTGGTGGATTGAATGCAAGACGCCCCGGCAAGAAACCACTCATCGGAGTCAAGAATCGACGAGCCAGAGTCGCGTTCGCGCGCCGTCATCGACACTGGACCGCGGCGGACTGGAGTAAGGTGCTTCTCACTGATGAGAGAAAGTTCAACTTGTTCGGAAGTGATGGCATCCGATACGTACGACGTCCGTGTGGCCAGAGATTCAACCCCCAGTTCATTCAGCCGACTGTCAAGCACAGAAGAGGATCGCTCATGGTTTACGGCGCCTTCTCTCGCAATGGAATGGGCCACATCATCAAGATTGATGGAAATGACCGGCCAGAGCTACACGAACATGCTCATGAACGATGTCTTCTCATGGGTAAACCAAAACATGCCACCCGGATGGATCATGCAGCAAGACAACGATCCGAAACACATCTCCAGAGTAGCGAAGGTAGCCTTCCAGCAGTAACAGGTCACACTTCTAGACTGGCCAAGCCAATCTCCAGACCTCAACCCCATCGAGCACACGTGGGAGGAGCTGGAGAGACGCTGTGCGAATAAAACCTGCCTGAATAGGGCCCAGAAGTTCGACCAGCTGTCTGCAGAATGGGCGCGAATTCCGCAGGTCACCGTCGAGAAGCTAGTGGACTCGATGACGGCTAGTTGTGCAGCTGTTATTAACTCTCGTGGTTATACCAATAAGTATTAGTTATTGTGTTGTCGTTTTCTCGTACTTGTTTTTTGTTATCGTTGCATTAAATGAATGTGATACACACCTACTTTGTTGGTCAATTTGTATGATCTTTGCGATTAAGCTCGGTACCTGATCTGTGATAAGGTTTCCGATCCATCTGCGTATGGGTCATGTTTACAACTGAATAACACATATCATATCCCGAAATGACCCGATTTGGTCCAGCAGAAAAAATATTGTGGTCGAAAAAGTGTTTCGCCAAATACTTTTGTTCGCTACTGTACCAAAGTGAATGTTTTCAGCGAGGTGTTTCCATTATTTTGGACAACCACTGTATTTTCTTTCATTCAGCGTGTCGTCGATTACATGAATGTGGCCAACACCATCTGCTCCGATACATACTGGTATTATAACGTTTGTTAGGTACTTTACATTTGCCTCTATGTAGTACATTGCTGGACAATTGCTAAGGACGGATCATAAACGGCTATATAGCGCATAAAAAAGTAAGTGTGGTTGGATGCCAAGTGAAATAAAATAATGTCAGAATGCCAGGACATTACAAGAAAGACAATTCATTGTGCTCTGAAATCCAGAAGGCTTTGGAACGTGTTCAAGGGACAAACAGGCCATTTTGTGCAGAATACGTAAACGTGAAAAAAAATGCAGTTACCGTCCGCAGGCGTTCCGGCGTAAGATGTCAATACGGGATATGGCCACCATGGAGGGCGATGCAAGATTCCACACGTCGTGTCATGCTTTGCACAACATTATCAAGCAGCTGTTGGAGTAATTTATCCCATTCCTCTGTCAGTGCACGGATGAGGGTGTCCTTGTTTATTGGAGGGCATTGGCGACCAGCAAGGATCCTCCCCAAAGCATCCCACACATTTTCAATGGGATTCAGATCTGGAGAACGTGCTCGCCATACGAGGCGTTGAATTTCCTCGCTCTCAAGACATTCCTGGACAGCGACTGTTCGATGACATGTTGCGTTGTCGTCCGTGAAAATGAATCTATCACCGGCAGCACCACGGAACATGCAAACATGAGGTAGCAGAACATCATTAATGTATCGTTGGCCAGTCATAGTCCCAGTTTGAAGCACATAGAGGAACGTACGGCCATTGATCATGATGCCAGCCCATACCATGACACTACATGTCGGATATCGGTCCCTTTCCTTTATGTTTGCTGGACAATATGCAGTACCACTATCACGCCAGATCAGTTGTCGTCGACAATCAGACGATAGACTGTATCTACTCTCATCTGAGAAGAGGACAGCAGACCAGTCTTTATCAGTCCAATTGCGATGTTGATGGCACCATTGCAAACGGGCGGTACGGTGACGTCTCGACAATGGGATGCACACAACAGGACGGCGGGCGTATAGTCTTCCTTCATGCAAACGTCTGGCGACAGTTTTTCGGGAGATCCGCTTGCCAGTAGCAGCCATAAACTGATTTGCTACCTCACTAGCTGTGCTGCGCCGGTGTCTTTTTGTTGATAGCACTATGTACCGATCTTCTGCAGGTGTCGTACTGCGAACACGACCTCCCCGTGACGTTTGCTACACTCTCCATTTGTTTGAAATGATTTCCAAAGCCTTGAAACAACACTGTGGCTGACGTCGAACTCCCTGGCAACATCTTTTATTTTTCGCCATTCTTCAATCTTGCCAATAATACGGCCACGCGTAAAATCATCTAGGTGATGTTGGGAAGACATACTAAAAATTGCAAGTTCTTCAATTGATTCTTTCCCTTTCAACTTTGCGTTTGAACAACAACGATCAATACGCGTCAAATCCTTTATATCTCTTATCAGCGCTATGACGTCACGAACAAGTTCGGCAATCCAAAATTTGCATACGCACAACACGTCTTACTGTATCCCGCACTTATGCTAATTCCCACATTTTCCTGCCTTCCATTTTATGGTTGCTATCGTTGCTATTGTCATCCGTCCTTAGCAATTGTCCGGCAGTGTATATATAGTAAAGGTACCGTACTGACTTGTTTCACATGTGTAGCTTATTTATCCGAATAAATACCCCAGCTGCTCTGGAAGTGAAATTATTTCCTTTCCTATGCATGTACATTGCGCATACGAATTTTCATTTCGATAAGATGATTTTTTCAGGGTGGTCCGTTTTCTTCTTCTTTTTTTTTTTTTTTTTTTTTTTTTTTTTTTGCAAGGAATGTATTTGCCGGGATTACCTGTACAGCGTGTGTTACTAAATTTCCGATAATAAAGCAAAACTGTTTACAACAAATAGCGTGATTTATTTTTACGTACAAAACAATTATTTGGTCAGGGTTTTTAATTTTCTTTTGATCTCATCTACACTCACGGACAATGAAATTTGCGCAACATAAAGGAAGCATCGGATTGAACTTAAATTTTATGGACGTAAGGATACAGATGAATGATGCACATAATGGCAAAAACAGAGCTGCAGGACAATTACAGAAGGATCTGCGGTACGCAGTCCGGTTATCTTCAACACCGCGTCACACCGCCTCGTGCGGAGATGATGCTGCAATACGGTCCGGCATGGAGGCGAACAAACGCCTGATGTTGTCCTGCGGCAGACTCGCCCACACGTGTTGGAAGGTGTGCTCCAAATCCCGAATACTGTGGCACGGCGGCATCCGGCATTTCAACTGGTCCCACACATGCTCGATAGGGGGCATGTCCGGGGAGCGGGCAGGCCATGGAAGTGTCTGGACATGACGTAGGTAGTCCTGGGCAACCCGAGCTGTGTGCGGGCGGCCATTATCCTGCTGGCATAGCGCAACTAGAATACCATCCTAGAATGGGAGCACATGGGGCCATGGGATCTCATCCATATACCGCTGGCCCGTCGATGATCTACGTGCCACTACTAGAGCTGATCGGCTATCGTAGACAATGGCTCCCTGGAACATAATGCCTGCAGTGGGGAGTGGGGGAGATGTGGCGCTCGATAGCAAGGTTGGGATTGTGACGTTGACCCGGGTATCTCCACACTCGGACACGATTATCATCTGTCCCCAAAACGAAGCGGCACTCATCGGTAAACACCACACGTCGCCAGTCTGTGGCGTTCCACGTCACTCTGGCCTGGCACCACTGCACATGGAGCCGGCTATGTTCCGGTGTTAATGGCAGCACACTTAAGGGGCGCTGGGATCGCAAATTCGCTTCAGCGAGGCTTCGAAAAATGGTTCGTGGGCACACAGGAGCAGCTACATCTGCCTGTATAGTGGGCTGAGTCCCGTGGGATCCGTTCGTGCCTGGCGCACGATCCGTGGGTCGATCCTCTTTACCGGTGGTCCGCCTTATTCGTCCGGAGCCGCTCCGCCTTGTGGCAGTGCCGTCACGTGTTCACTGCTCCCAACACAGTCGGACGGTGTGGTCAGAATGATCCAGGTGGCCCGCCGACCACCGTGAGGTGTCAAGCTCGATGATCAGGCCTTTCTCAAAGTTCGTAAGTTGCGTAAATTGACGTCTCTGGCGTCTACCCTGCATTCTTTTTACTCTGTACTCTTGCTTGCGTCGGCATGGGCTTTTCGCTTTAATGGGGCATCAACTACACGCAGGTTTATATGCTTGCCGGTTTGTGCTTGCAGCGCCACCTGAGAGTTTGCGGTCATGCGCATACGCACCAAACGTGGATCATTTGCATAAACGCACGTACTCTACCTATCTGCAAAGCTTCGGTAATTGTAACAGGTTTTCTCCTGGGTATGCTAATTTCGTTGTCTGTGAGTGTACGACAAAGTGTGATATAATGTGAAGTCCTTTTTGATAAAGATGCGCAGTCTTTTTACTTTGATGCAAGAAAAACGAAATACCACCTTCAGCTCTTTGTGTAAATATTAGGCATATGTAGATCAAATATCAGATATTGCAGACTCATTGAGTCGGCAGGTAATTTAGTAAAACAACACATTGATAAATGTGACCTATGATTCACTAATGTTTGTCAAAATTGCAGCACCAAGAAAGGATCATGCGATTCAAATGAAATTTACACTATCTACCAACAAGTAATTGGACACCTGTGATAGCAAAGGAAAAGGAAGTTTATTCACCTTTAATAGTTGGTGGAGCCTCCACGAGCGGCGATTACAGCTGCCACCCTCCGGGGCATACTCTCAACCAGGCGTTGTACGACGGCTAGCGGTATTTTTTTCCACTCGACTTGGAAAAAACAGGTCAGTTCCTTCACCGATTTCGGACATCGGGGGCGCCCCTTAAGTCGACGCTCCAACTCGTCCCAGAGGTGCACGATAGCTGGTGCTCGAAGTCTGGGCTCTGCGCAAGCCAGTCCATTCGATTAACCCCATTATCAAACAAGCCATGGTGGACCTCGCAACATGACAGGTGGCATTGTCATCCTGAAAGTAACATGGGCCCACCCCGTAAAACTGCCGCAACGAAGGAAGCGCATGGTCATCCAAAATGGTGCAGTAGGTCTCGGCGTTGAGTCATACCACAAGAAACACCCCCATAACATAATTCCACCGCCGCCGAACTTCCCAGTTAGCACAATACATTCTGGCCAGAGGCGTTCTCCAGGCAGACGCTAAACTCAGACCCTGCCATGTGAACGGTAGAGAGTGAACCTTGATTAGTCGTTCCTGGGAACCTGTTTACACTGTTCAACGGTCCACTGTCGACGTTCTTTGCACCACTTTAGCCGAGCAGCGCTATTGGACTTGGTGATCAAAGGCTTCTGGGCGGCAGCACGTCCAAGATAACCGAGCAGATGGGCTTCCTTACGGATGGTATTCATCAAAAGAACACTCCCAGATGCCTGTTGAAACTCCTCGCGGATGGGGCCCATCGATTTGGTGCGGTTCTTCCGAATTTCTCTGGCCAGCACCCGTCGGTCTCTAACTCGCAGTTTTGTGGGTCTGCCGGGTCGGGGCACATTCCGACAATCACCTCTCATCTTCCACTTGCCAATCACGTAGGCCACTGTCGATTTTGGGTACTTCAACTCGCTGGATATGTCACGTATGGATCGGCCATACGTGACATATCTGTGATACCCGACGATTACACCTTTCTCGAAATCAGAGAGCTCCGAACTGCGTGGCATCTTGCGTGCGACTGGTTGCGTTGTTGGTTCGCACACGATATTTAACGGCGGCGGCGGTGACGTGTATCAGGACCGCAGATATCGTCGATTGCAGGAGTGTCCAATTACTTGTTGGTAGATATTGTATATCACACATTACCGAAGTGACTGAACATAAGTGATTCAATTTTCAGTACAGTACAGCAATTTTTGCATGCAAAAATCATTATCTTGTGAAGCTCCCGCAAATTGCAATAATAGCTTCTAGATGGCTTGGCATTGAATCGAAAAGTCGTTGGATTGTGTCCTAGGTAATTGCTTGCCAGGCGGCATATATGCGGGTCGACAGATTATTGGTATTGACCGCTGGAGTACTTTGATGGGCCAGTTGCCGAGTGATCATATCCCACACATATTCAATAGGCGACATATCTGGCGAATATGCAGTCCAGGGAAGAAGCGGTATCTGCTGTGCTTCTAAGAGGACTTGAACATTCCTAGCAACATGCGACCGGGCACTGTCCTGCTGGAATATAGCGCCAGGAGGGCTCTGAAGGAAGGGTATGACTTCTACCAGTACAACTTCCCTGATGTAGCGGTCGCTGTTGAGACTGCCCTCAGGTCGTAGCAGCCGAGTTGGCGAATGGTACCCAATAGCATTGTGACGTACTAGGGAAGTAAAAAAGGTGTCAAGAAGACAAATCTGCAGCGAGACATTCTGTCCGCGTAGCTCAGGTGGGAGAGCCACTTACTCCGAAGTGTGGGGACACGGATTCTATGTCCATCGCGGACAAACTTGTATTTTCACAGCACCTCACGTCATCACGCTTGGCGTTCGGCCAGTATGACGTTCGTCATTGCATTCTGGAAGAAAGCGCTCACCACAATACCATCTAATGCGTATGCGGCCATCATGGTACATGGTAGTCCAAGTTGAATCGGGACTCGTCGGAAACACGACATGTTGCCAATCAGCACGCCATTGTCTGCATTGGAAACCCTATTCCAGCATAAGGCGTCCATGGTTCAGGGTCAAAGGAATCAGCCGGAAAGAGATGCGTGTAACCAGTCCTCTGTGCAGCAGACGGCGTCGACCTGTAGAGGCATACAATGCCACACCTGTTGCAGTACTCCACTGTTGTGCTAACACTTGTAAAAATTCGGAACGGCTCTTCACTACCATGCGGACGAGGTGTCGGTCATACCGCGGTGTCGTCACATTCCTCGGTCCACTGCTGGATTGTAGATGCATCTGGTTCTCCTCTATCAACTGCCGCCATATGCGCAGCACAGTGGTGGCGTTATGTCGCGTGCGTGCCGCAATGTTCCGGTACCAAAATGCGTATTCACGCAATATCATTCTTCCGCGTTCAAACTCTGTCGTATGGTGATATTACACGCTTCCTCGTCGACGAGGCATTATTAAATCCTGTAGACGATTTTACAACTCGCTGTCTGCGATGCACTACTGGTGTGTATCCCTTTATACCCCTCAATCGACTGTTCAGAGGGCGGTGCCGGGCGCCAGTAATGAGGCAATGTTTCTGTACTTCTAATCATTTGTATGTCCTACCCTGCTCTGGATATCCTGCAAGTTTCACGTTATTGCCGCCATTCTTTCATGGTGTTGAAATTTTTACAAACGGTAGTTTATGTAATTTAAAGCGTCAAGGCTGCTGCTTATAAAGCACTGGTCATTTCGTGAGTATCATCAGTTCCAAATAGGAATACCGTACAGTAAAGAAGATGATGGATCAGAGTCAAATTCTTGCTATTTCCTTGTGAGTTTAAACGTGGACACCATGCGTCCCAGGCAGCTCGCAACATGAACACAGTATTTTGGAAAGTCGCCGTTTGAGAGAATGAACGCAAGAGACTCGTTAGTTTGCTAAATTCCCTTCAGGCGATATGAGACTCGAAAATGAGACACACGGTAGACCACAAGGAGCTATAGATGATGCCATGTTAGAGGCCTTGATTGAATCCGATCGACATCAAACGGTATGAGAACTTGGGCTAGAAATTTAGAGTGCAAAATGTAACCATTTCCCGACATTAAAAGGCTATACGTAATATAAAACAAAGATCTTCGCTCTTTCCACGTTCATAAGTGAGTCACGGAAAAATTCTCATTGGCCACCACCGGGAGTCGAACCCAGGGCCTTCCAGTTACTCGCCGGATATGCATCCGGCGCACAACTGGAAGAACCTGGGTTATGGAAGACCCCGGATATGCATCCGACGCGTAACTGGAAGACCCTGGGTTCGACTCCCGGTGGCGGCCAATGAGAATTTTTCCGTGACTCACTTATAAACGTGGGAAGAGCGAAGATCTTTGTTTGATATTCCTGGTCCACGTTGAATGTCTGTATTTATTATTCATTCGCCTTCTAATTATTTCTTCAGTTGCTGCTTACCATGTTTGATGAATCCCCAGCATTGTCCGGGGCTCCAAGAAGCAACCTGCCAACTTGGCTTGGCAGTTAGCGTGTGTGTGTCTGGAGAAATTCGAGGCCGCTGTGGTGTAGCGGAAGCATATCCGGCGCGTAACTGGAAAACCCTGGGTTCGACTCCCGGCGGCGGCCAATGAGAATTTTTTCGTGACTCACTTATAAACGTGGAAAGAGCGAAGATCTTTGTTTGACATTCCTGGTCCACGTTGAATGTCTGTATTTATTTTATGGCTATACGTAAAGCGAAGAAGGTGGATAAATGAGTCCCACCTGGATTGACGAAACTGAACTCCCCAGTTTCCTATTTATGCACAGCAAACCGAACGACATTTTAATGCGCCTAGTCAAGTGTGATGAGAAATTGTTGCTGTATGACGATCGCCGACGTTCAGCGAAACACACCCCGAATCTGGAACTCCATTCCAGGAGCGATGATAGTCAGTGTTTAGAGGTCTATAGCTGGTGTGATCAACTCTTCCTTCTTACAATGGGGTCAAACTATCATCGTGTACAGGTATTGTAGAAAAGTGGAAATTATGTATGGTAAACTGTCCACCGAACAACAGTCATGTGTCAGTCGTCATTGGCACATACTTCTCCATGATGACGTGAAACCCTCGTTGCACGCTAGACAATACAGAAGCTACCCTAGCTGAGGGACAAAACCTTACATAATTCACTTTATTCACCTGGTCTGTCCCCTACAGACTTTAACTTCTTCAAGTACCTGGACACCTTCCTACAAGGTAAAGCTTTTCCGAATCAGACATCGCTTGAAACAGCATTCTATGAGTCTGTCGCATTCCGAAGCTGACGGTATACAGAAGCTTGTATCTCGTTGGCAAAAGTCTGTTTCCGCCTGGTGGCGCTGCGGTGATCATTCGCCCAAGACGCGTCCGGGTGCGAATCCCCGTGAGGCATGAGTGTCTTACGGCATTGGCCCTTTTTCTCTCGAGTCAGTAGCCCTAAATTTTTGTCATTTTTTTTGTAGGACTTCCGTCCACAGGGAGTAGAGTTTAGGTTCCAGCCACCTACAGCGAGATCGCCTTTTGGGCAGGACACAGAAACGGAAGGAATGAGAGCAAGTCTGGCGACTTTGACAGAACAATTTGTAGTGAGATTAGAGTACAGTAGATGGCACCACTGTACAAGTACGATGTTGCACACAGAGGGGTGGGAGAATTTCAGGGGGGGGCATAGGAAAGGATACCCATTTAACCAGTGGGTCCAGCCTGGGGGCCGTCACTTAACGTGCTCGTCCGATGCACGGCGGACATTCAGCCATTGTTAGTAAATCACACCATCTCTGAAAGATCAGCCCAGGTTCGAACCTGAGGACCTTGCAATGATAGTCTGACTCGCTAACCACTGTAGTAGCCCTAAATTAGGGCTACTACAGTAGTAGCCCTAAATTAGGGGAGGGCTACTACTTATACAACATTGAGATGCTCACGGTTGTCGTTAAAGCACCAATCAAAACGAAAAGTGTGCTAGTGCTGTTTATGTTTACTAGTAGAGTTTAATTTGCATCGTATTTTTGGTACTTGAAGTTTCCATCAGTTTACCGACATTTCATGTACATCAACCTAATATTTTTCATTATTCCAATGCGTTGCATAAGTGTGCTGAAGTCAGCAAAATAAGAAATTTATTAGTTTCTCATTGTTTAAACTGTTTCGTATAAGAAAGAACTTACATTTTCCATTTCCGAGGCATATCTCCAGTTTTGAAGTTCATATTTCTCCTCTCGGTTCGAAACTTCCCTGCGAGCGGAAGTGTATCCGAGGAAACTTTCAAAGGCATCTCATGAACACAAATTGCTGGAAAAAGACCTTCGTCCCCATCACGTCGCCGACCTTCCAAGTAGCCACTACCACTCACTCCAATAACTGGACACGAAAATATTCCATAAAATGGGAAAAAAAGAAAAGCAAATAAATATTATAAATAACTCAGGTGAATGACAAGTATATGTATTTGACGAGACTCTGAATAGATAGAAGCATTGAACTAGTTCTTCGGCACCAGTTTTATAAACGTTTGAAAGTACCGAAATGCACCCAAAAAATACTTTGGAAGAAAACTGATGTGACTTGACCAACAAATCCAAATGTTAGAATTCTAATATGGATCTAAGGCCATTTAGTATCCAGACGTTTGAGAAAATTAAATTGAGATAATTTTCGTATTTGAGCTTCTTGTTTAAGTCTTGTTTAACCCTAAATGTCCTAGTGAAGACGATGTTTTGCTTCTTGCTTAGAGGACCTGCGGTTTTGTACTGGTTCTCTCCAATTCCTAAAATTACTATTTTTGAAAGCTGGAACGTGTTATCTATTCTTTACATAACTAAAGGATAGATGACACGTTCCAGCTTTCGCATTTAGAAGCTGTTAAATGGCTAGAGAAAAAAAAAACTGCGAATTTTTTCTTCAGCATTGGCCTTTTTATAGATTGAAGAAATTGTCACATAATAAGTACAAAAAAAGATCTCACAAAAGATCTGCCTACATCTGGAAAAAAAAAGATCCGGGTACATCTGAAAAAAAAGATCTGCCTACATCTGAAAAAAAAAAAAGATCCGTGTACATCTGAAAAAAAAAAGATCTGCCTACATCTGAAAACAAAATCTGCCTACATCTGAAAAAAAAAAGATCTACCTACTGTTACTTATTGAGCATGGCGAAGGTGTAGTACGAAATACACACTTTCGCGAAGCACAAGAAGTAACTACAAGCAGATCTTTTCTGCAAAAAGTAGATTGAAAGTTACTTCTAAAGATGAAGCCCTTTCGCGTACAGAAGGAATTTGCTGAGGTATTTACATATATGAGGTATTCACCCACGAAACCAAGTGATAAGAGTAATAACGGCAGATGTAAGATTTGTCTAGATTTTACAGTGTGAGAATATTTTATTATGAAGATACTTCAACACGTGATATGTAGAGGTGCTTTACTTTTTTTGCATGTTTAAAAACGTCATTCTACAGGGTGTCCGATAATTATTGGACACATTACAAAACTATGTTAAAAAAAAAACTATGAGCACTGTCTGTTTCTCTATGTCACGTATTACTAACAAAGTTTCTATATTTTTGTTTTGCAGAATTGTTATTCCCATAATCCGATAGATGGCGCTAGGTGTGGCCTGATGAGGAATATATGAGAAATGCGCAATCAGTAGTCATGTCATCCATACAGCAGAAGGCAATGCGTGTGTTACGGCTTGCGGAATTAAAGTCTGTCATTAAAGTTAAAAGACGGTACCGTTTAGAGTATGGTTGTAATCCTCCGTCAACGAATTCAATTAAGCGGTGGATGAAACAGTTTAAAGAAACTGGCAATGTGGAACATCGTGGAGGAGCCGGTAGGCCTAACGTCAGCGGTGAGATGGTTGACCAAGTTAATGAAGGTTTCCGACGAAGCCCCAGGAAATCCGTTCGTAAAGCAAGCAGAGAACTGTGCATTCCGACATCTACAGTTCACGATATCTTGCACAAGAAGTTAAAGTTTCATGCTTATAAAATTCAAATAGTGCAAAAGATGCATGTAATACTGCGATACGATTTCGCTGTGGATATGTTGAATCGAGTGGAAAACGATGAAAACTTTCTCAGTACTGTAATTTTTAGTGATGAACCCACATTTCGTGTATCAGGTATTGTGAACCGTCACAACTGTAGGATATGGGGAAGTGAACCGCCTCATGCTGCTATTGAACTGGAACGTGATTTTCCAAAAGTTAATGTGTGGTGCGCCCTATCGAAAAGAGAGAAGTGATTGGCCCTTTCTTCTTTTGCGGAAAACCATAAATGGTGACATATATTTGGATATGCTAGAAAATTTCGCTGTACTCCAAGTCAAAAGATATGACGTTTTCCAACAAGACCGCCTCCTCATTGGTCAACGTGTGTACGTAAGTGCCTAAATGAGCATTTCTCCAACACATGGATTGGGCGTGGTAGTCCCATTCCATGGCCTCCTGGCTCTCCAGATCTAATTCCATTGGATTATTTCATATGGGGTTATGTGAAGGATCGTGTCTATCAGACGCCTTGTACGGATTTGCAGGAACTGAAACAGCGTATCACAGCTGCTATTAATTCCATAACTCCTCAGATGCTTGCCAATACATGGCATGAAATCGAGTATCGCTTGGACGTACTACGAGCAACCAAGGAATCACACATCGAAATTTATTAACTTGTGTAGTTACATTGTAAGTTAGTACAGTCAGTTTCTTTCTCTCTGTTTAATGTTTTGTTTTATATAATTTTGTAATTTGTCCAAGAATTCTAGGACAACCTGTATACATCCGGCCAGGATTGACCTTGCAACGCCTTCACTAAGACAATTTCAAGATAATTATTTTTATCCCTGCAGAGTCAGTATTTTGACGTAGCAGGTTAAGTCATCAGATGGTTATACGGACAGTTCAAAATCCGAACATCAACTGCTATTTTATAAAGTTAATCAGTAGTTTATAGAAGCCCATCTAAGAGGATTGCTCAAAAAGTTACCATTAGAGGAGATCGTCTTAAGTTATTAGTTTTGTTTTAGGGTTTAACAACCACGATGGTCAACTCTGATTTGGGACCACTGGTCTCAGGAAAGGAGACATACCCAGCGGCATCTGACAAAATACGCCACCCATGCTTCATATAGGACTCGAACCCGAGCCCATCTCAAAACAATGGTCACATACCAGCGCCTCAGACAAGTCGGCCACTGGGAAGGTAGGTTGTTTTGAGATTCATATCATTTCAGCAGTTTAAAGAATGGAAAATTTGTGCTACGAAGATTATCAAACTACTCCCAAGTCTAATGAGGTATTTCTACAAGAGTAATCCAAGTAAGGAGACAGCGTTATGTTTTCAAGAGTTTACACACCTTATTATTACCGGATATGGTGTTTACCAAAAATCCATCTGTCGACAGGTAACCGAATATAAAACTGAACATGAATTTATTCAATAGCAATGGCTGTGTTAACACAGCCACACCACTATAGGTCGGCATGATAGGTTTGCCATTCTGTTTAGCTTTCGTCTTATCTTCCACAGGATTTTACTCACCCGGTCAACCCCTTGTCACAAGGCGGCGTGCTAATACATCGAAACATTTAGCAGTTGTTAAATGCAAGTGTTCTCGTAATATTGGGTGTGTGCGAAAGATCTACCCGTTTTTGTAATAGACGCAAATTGCGATCAGAGTAGCTACGTTACAGGTGATGCTGCGATGCGGAATTTTCGGCCAATAATGCGTATAGCAGAAGAGCATATAGAGACACTAGATTTGTCCGAGTAAGGCAATCGTTACGGAAATCACGGATGGTGTAATATGGCATGAGATAAAAAGCACATTAGACTTTGTTAACTGTACAAGTCCGGTGAAGGCAGCACTGCAGCCGCGGCTTGCCGCAACATCTGTCAAGTGTACGGGGAGGATGCAGTTGATGATAGCACATGTCGCCGTTGGTTTCGGAAAAATCCGGGACGGAGACAGAAGCTGTAAAGATCAAACACGTCCTGGACGTCCATCCTTGGTTTCTGACGAGGATGTGGACCAAGTCATACCAAATGACCCACATACAACGTTCAGGAATTAGTGGAAACGTTGTCGGTACACAGAACAGCAGTCGAAAGACGGATGCATGCGCTGGGGTTCATCAGCAAGCTCGATAACTCGATTCCGCTCCTGCTATCATCACTTACACTATATACTATAAGGCCGCGGGTTGCCTAGTGGGCAACATTCGTGACTGCCATGGAGAAGACCTCAGGTTCGATCCCAGGCAGGTACGAACGTTCGATCCACTAAATAGCCGCCGTGCGTCGGATTGGCACGTTAAGCCACCGGACCCCGGGTACTGGCCCCCCAGTAGTAAATAAGGGCGTCTTCTACCTCGCTTCCGTGTCACTTTCCTATCGGGCACTCTAGCCCAAATCTCCTAGCTTCCTGTTTCTAAGGGTTGTTTAAGACCTGGGATCAGACACTCCCTTCCTAAAAATCCTCTACATATGATCACTATATAATATATACGGTATTATTTACTAACACTAGAAAGTGATTAAAACTGTTAACATGCAGATTTCCGTGTGCACCCGTAGTGCTCTACTACGACTGTTTCCAAACGTGCTTACATCAGTTGTGTAAATTAATTATGTGATCTCTTTTGATTTTGGTGGTGCTAATTCGCAAAAATGCATTGCAGATACTATTTTGACTTCCTCTTGTATTTAAAGATTTATTGATAGCCTTCGTTTGGTTATGAAATGATATTAACTCAATTAAGCATCGTTTAACAAAAAACATCTTTTTTAATCAAAGTTCAGATTTAGGCTAATGTTACGGGGAGGTTACGCTGGGTTACTTTCACTGCCTGGTGGATCGGGTTCGTTAGGCCTTCGCTTGCAAATAAATTTAACATTTCCGGGATTTCAGATGTAAAATAAAAATTCGGTCTCCTACAGTACTGCTCTTCATTCAATGCTGCATATGTAGAAGATCAAGCATGAGCTTTGTCCTGATTTACTTATTGCTTTCTTCATTTACGGATTGATCTGTTACTACTTATTCTATTTTCTTCCTCGTTTACCTCGCTGCTAAGTTTCTCTTTCCAAACTTAATTACTGCTTCAGTCTCTTATTTCACCATCATTAGACATTCTAAACAGCATTGTTTTCCTCGTCTATATATCTTTCCTCGAAGAGCCGAAAAATTGTCTCTTTCGCCAGGAGAAGCATTCAGATCCCTTTCTCCCACCTGCACAAACTCCTTCTTGATTCTCTTTTATCTCAGAAAAACTCAGGCTCGTATATCTCCTTTAGTCCATTTAGCGCGTCCCTTCTCCTTCGTACCCTCTGACTATCTGTTGAATTTATATTAACGCGATTTCTGCCCATTGTGAGAAATACCTTATTAAAACCAAAAGTAGCGAGAAAAAAGATATGTGCTTGAGTAATCTCTCTACGAGATCTCTGATGCTATAAAACGATAAAATCATTATACCGCTCACTCATAGGGCAATAAAGTAATATAAACTAAACCTTATGAAGAACAGATGCACGAAAACTGCCAGCAATAGGGTTTCTGCTGAGAATCAGAACCGTAGAGGGAGTGGCTCACCCCTCCTTCAATAACACGTCTGGCAGAAAAATAGTGTGAAAGGGGACCACCTCAATGTCTCCACAAGAACTGACGAAAAAGAGAAATTACTTTAACATATAACATGATATCAAACTATTAATTCTAACTTAAGCTGATATTAATGATCCGCGTGGTACACTAAATGAAGGTTAACAATGTAATTGAATACTCTTGGAAGCTCAAACTTCAACCTTAGAAACAAGTTGTTTGTACACAAGAAAAATTAGCACGATGTATAAACATACTGTACAATATTTTTTTGTGTGTGTGTGTCAGTAAACGGCTGAGATTACATATCGGAGGAAATAATTTGCTGTATTGACCTTCGAAACTGTGGGAGCTTCAGCTATTTCTGTTGTTTGTCATTGCTTTTGTGAACATTGTCACAATTTTTGCTTTAACTTTAGTCCCTTAAAGACATGTTTGCTACGAAAGAACACTCAAAATTCTTTAACAATAATGTCCCCACGAAACTGTAAGTACTTTAGTGGCTGAAATGCAAAAGGTGGTTTACGTGTGCTAAGACCCACTCTAATTCGAAAACACTGACTACTTTTCGTTTACGATCTGCAATTCGGCCTTTTTTAACTTGTCCAAGTCTTCGAATTTTAGAGAATTTCGTTTGGTTAATGAACCGTTAGCTCACGTTCAATGAAAACCGAGATATGAATATAATAAACAACATTAAAATCATGTTGTATTTCTTTTTTTATCTAAATCTTTCCTTCTGGGATAAGTGTGTCGCTTTTTAATTTCGTAGTTATCTGTAAAATTCTCCTTCGGACCACGAAATCTTTTGTTTTGTTTTTGTTTGATAAGAACAAACATAGACCAAAAACTCCTTTTATGTTTAGTGTATCGTCCAAAGTTACTAAGTTCGGCCATTTTAGATTTGGGGGGGGGGGTGAACTAAACCAAACTTTTGCAACCGATGAGAGATGATTTCAAACATAGAGCAAGTATCATGAATGGAATACGGGATTACACCATACAATACAAATTTTTGAAGATGACTATCCGTTTTTTGGTGTAAACATGACAAGGATGGTAAGTCAGAAAATATCCGAAAACTTGGAAATTTCGTCGTGCTGGAACGGGAATCGAAACCGCGTCTCCCAGGTAGCATCCGGGTATGCTAACCACTACAAATACCCAGAACGACCAAGTCTCAAGTTTCCGATTAATTTGATTATAACCATCACAGGATTTGCTAGTCGAAGCAACCGGCATGTAGGCAGGTTGCTTCGACTAGCGAATCAAAGCAAACCGGCATGAATTTTTAAGCAACTGGCATGTATGCCGGTTGGTTCGACTAGCAAATCCTGTTATGGTTATATATATGCCGGTTGCTTCGAGTAGCGAATCCTGTGATGGTTATATGTATGCCGGTTGCTTCGACTAGCGAATCCTGTGGTGATTATATTCAAATTAATCGGAAACTTGAGACTTGGTCGTTCTGGGTTATGTCATCATCATCATCATTGTCAACCATTATCAATCCACTGCTGGACGAAGGTCTCCCCAAGTTTCCTCCACAACGGTCTCCCTTGTGCCAGTCTCCTCCATGTCGTTATGTAATGATTAGTATACCCGGGCGCTATCTGGGAGACGCGGATTCGATTTCCGCTCCAGCACGACGAAATTTGCAAGTTTTCGGATATTATCTGACTTACCATCCTTGTCATATTTACACCAAAAAAACGGACTGTTATCTTAAAAAATTTGTATAGAGCAGGTATGTGAAAACACTTCACTAAAACACTAAATGGTGTACGCCAAAATGTCTGAGAATATTATTTTTCAGCTTAGAATTGCCGTATTTTAACTTTTTGCGTGGTAGTCATTTCCGCCAAAAAACTTGAAATTGTCCTGTTGGTGTTTTTATTCTTGTTTCTTCAGGGTGACACAAATTTGAAGTTTTCTGAAGAGCTGAGAATTAAAATACTGCATGTCTATGACGAAAAATTATATTATAATCTTATATTTTCGAAGGTTTATTCTTCGCTAACATCTACAACAAAACTTATATATTTTTTTTTCATTCTAATAAAATGTAGTTTGCAAACAAATGTGCAGATTTCAAATGTATATCCGGTGTCGATGTACATTGCTATCTGTAAAAGTGAATTTGTGGCCAAATGCACCTCCAAAAAAAATTCATTCAGAATCTTTCTTGGTCGCACTTGGGAGACATGAATGCATCCTGTTATTAGCTGAAACAGCAATTCCATAATATAACGGAACAGTTCTTTCCAAAGGCGTTGGAGAGATGACTCCGTCTTCTAGGTTCCCGCCGATGCGATGTTTGTAAAATAGCACGTCATATTGGATCTCTATCTTTACTTATTTGAGGAGAGACATCGATTTCATTGATCATTGTCTCAACTGCGGTGTTAACTTCTCAATAGGATACCGTAATACAAAGCTAAAGCTTTCTTGACATGAAAGAGGTCTTCCTGTTTGAGAGTGGAGAATGATACCCTCTCAAATACTTAACCGGCTTTTTGTTGCAAAACACTTTACATACTGCTGACATACTAGTACACTTCCATTGCGCTTTTCTGTAAAGGTATTTCCACCTAAAATCTTTGCCTTATGTTTCCAATGGAAAAACGTCTGCACATACACTGACGTAAAAAATAAGGACGACACGGTTTTTCTAATGTAACGTCGTGCAAAGGGGCTCCACATCGACTCAAATCGTACCATAAGATCCCCAAGATGTAAGAATATGGGACAAGTGAGCAAAACCGTCCAAACAAGGAATCCAAAGGATACAAAGGCACTTTATTGAAAAGGTAGCTTCGAGCACAACTGGACAGAAGACAGAAACGTCCATGTGACAGGCGGCTGCCAAGAAAAATCCGGTCTTTAGTAGGGGATATGTTCACCCCTGACTGCGTTGCAGTATTTACAACGTCTGTTCAAGCTGAGGACGAGGTTGTCAAGGAGCTGTTGAGGCATCGCGGCCCATTACTCTTGTAGCGCCAATCGCAGCTGCGAAATCGTTGCTGGCGGCAGGTGATGCGCTCCCAAGCGTCTCCCGAGAAGGTCACCACGCGTGTTCGATTGGATTCAGGTACGGAGACCTTGCAGGCTAATCCATGCGTTGAATATCTTTACTCTCCAACAGCTCTACGACAGCCCTGCGACAACCACTGTACGATGAGGTGTAGCGTTGTCGTCCATGAAGAGGAACTCAGGACCTACAGCACCACTAAACAGACGCACGTGAGGCAGGAGAACCTCGGTACAATAGTGGACACTAGTGACTGAACCTCCTTGAAAGATGTGGAGGTCAGTACGGCTACCAAGCATGATACCGCCCCAAACGAGAACTCCACCACCTCCAAACCGGCCCCTTTCGATGATGTTGGAGGTATGATTGCGTGTTCCCTGCTCACTCAAGATGTGTATACGTTCAGAATCTCTCGTCAGACTAAATCGGCTCTAAACCGACCCCATTGCTGATGTGTCCAGTTCTTGTGTTCCTAGCACGACAGAAACTGCCGTCTCCGATGAGCAGGCGTTAATGGCACACACCGTACTGGTCGTCGTGCAAATAGACCACCTTTGTGCAGCCTCCTGGCCACGGCAAAACACGATAACGGACGTCCAGTTGTCTGTTGCATGTGCCTTGCGATTTCTCCCGATGTCTGCTGTCTGTCTCCTCTCGGCTGAAGGACAATATACCGGTCATCCGCTGCCGTGGTTGCTCGTGGACGACCACTGCTAAACTCTCGGACAGCTGTTCCTGTCGTTTGAAATGCTCTCCAAGCTCGTGAAACGATGCTGTGAGCGATCCCGAACTCCTCGGCGACACTAGTCACACTTCGACTTTCTTCCAACTTCCCAATGACGCGACCTCGGGTAAAGTTATCCAGATGTCGTCTACTGGATTGCCTGTTGGCCATATCATACGGTGGCAGCAGCTCGACTTCGTTCAAACCGATGTAAACCGTGCAACAGCTTTTACGGAATTGCTGAGCATGATCATATGTAGAGGATTTTAGGAAGAGAGTGTCTGACCCCAGGTCTTAAACAAACCTTAGAAATAGGAAGCTAGGAGATTTGGGCTAGAGTACCCGATAGGAAAATGATACGGAAGTGAAGTAGAAAGGGGGAGGAAGACGCCCTTATTTATTACCGGGGGGCCAGTACCCGGGGTCAGACGGCTTAACGTGCCCATCCGACGCACGGCGGATATTTAGTGGATCGGGCGTTCGTACCTGCGTGGGATCGAACCTGTCCTTTCCGTGGCAGTCACGAACGTTGCCCACTAGGCCACCCGCGGCCACCGAATTGCTGAGCGTACACCGCCTTTGTGTTTTATACCCTTCCGACACTCCCCCCCATACGTCATGCTGCATGTATGCGCATGCCGTACCGTACCGGACCCTAGTCTATCTCCTGAGTGGTCTTTCGGTCCGATCTGCCTGCTCGTTCCGCTGTTCTGCTAATTTCTCCTCTTCGTGCTTAATTTTTGCACACCAGTGTATTTTCTTCGCAATTAGTGTATCCCCAAAGATGAAAATTTGCACATCGATAAAACTAACTTTAAGTTGGAGCATGGGATGCTCAATACTTGCTAAAACAAAACCGTAAGTAAGCAATCCAACATTGGTTTGTCTACTGATGTCATCAATGTACAGATCGCGTCATCTATTAACAGGTCTGAACATTACTCAAAGAAAAATGATTGATTTTTAATAGAATTCTGGTTATGTTTTAGCCAGTATTAAGTAACTCATGCTATAACTTAGAGTTAGTTTTATCGATGTGCAAAGTTTTGTCCTTGGGAACATATTAATTGCGAAGAAAATATGAACAAAAATTTTACCATTGGAATCATAAGGCAGCGACTTATAATTTTTAGCCTTCAGGTGGTTCCACCTGAAGGCTAAATACTGGACAATGCTCGACGTTCTCGTTTTATGATGGAATTCAACTTTGCTTCTGTATTGCACTCCTTAGCATTGTATTTAGACTGTTGAAGTGGCACGGGCCAATTTTCAACGGGACATGTTGTTTGGAAATCACTGGTGGCGTTTCATCGCTTTGTTTCTTATATCTGCTAAAATTTCTTTTATCAGAAACGTTTTCAATAAATACTTGATATCAAAATTTGAGCATTTCTTCGAGGCCAAAGTTCTCAAAAAAAAATTAAGGGACAGGATTATTGCAGTTTTCAAATATTTTAGCTGAGTTACTTTAACAGATTAGAAAGAGCACTTTACAATTACTATGCAAAATGATGCTGGTTAGTTAAAAATAGAAACCAAAATGTGAATTTAAAGTTAAAATAAAAAAAAATGCAAATTTAAAGCTCAAAATAGAAAAAAGCAAAACTTCCTTAGGTTCTGTATACTAACGTTGCTCTTATTAAATCTCTGCTTTCTTCTTGGTGAACTAAACTAAACTAAACTGGTTCAACGTCAATTCGTCGCGTGCGTCAATTCGTCGACTGCGTCAATTTGTCGACTGCGACGATTCGTCGCGCGTCAATTCGTCGCGCGTCAATTCGTCGCGCGTCAATTCGTCGCCTACGTCAATTCGTCGCGCGTCAATTCGTCGACTGCGTCAATTCGTCGACCACGGCGATTCGTCGAGCGTCAGTTCGTCGCGGACAAATTCGTCCACTACGTCAATTCGTCGACTACGTCAATTCGTCGCGTTTACATTTCAAAATTGCCTTTATTCTTCAGTAAAATAACATTTCTATGTACATGACAATGGAATTCTGCCAATAAATACAGCGGTATATACATCAGCTGGAAAGTTCCAGTGAAACGTAAAACAAAATATTGTTAAAAAAAAAAAAAAAAAAAAAAAAAAATATTTCGCCACGTAGGGCGAAGGAGAGGCAGACAATAAAGCACGAGCGATACAAACGAAAATGTTTACCTACAGTATTGTAGACAGGGCAAGACATGATTCCATACTATGCACAAATTCCAATTAAGCATTACTAATATACTAAAGATTAAACATTAGGTACTAATTCACAGAAATGCATCAGTGATGCTACATTCAAAATTTACAACATATGTACAGAAGTATTCAGTGACAAGGGGAAATAACGCTAAATGTACTCAGAAGGGCATCTTGTTACATTATATTATACACACAGTGACTAAGATTTTAAAAAAATATTCAACATAATGAAGGGGACATTGCGTGGGCAGTAAACTGTGCAGAAGGAAGAATTATATACAACAACATAAAACCCAACATTATCGAAGAGAACATGGGAAACATGGTGAGCTATCTTCAATGGCACATTAAAACAGAAAAATCACAAATAGCGAAGCACCAAAATTAATACGTAAAAACATGATTTGTTACAGTGAACGTGGGCGACAACAAAAATCCCACTTATAGGTTGAGATGTAACTGCAAATTGTGGATATGGAACCACCCAGCCGATTGGGCCCAAGTGGATTGAAAAACGCTATCGGTGTTTGTTGAGGCAGCACGAGAGTGCTCCATTTGGAGGCGAGTGGTTAACCGTGCTAGGGAAGCGTCTCCGAATGATAGCACTTGCCTCCTGAGGAGGTGGAATAAGAGCGGGGAAGCGTTGTTGAAGATGGAAAGCATAGACAGTGAACTTCACAAGAAGAAAAATATAACGGCACACAGGAGGCAAGTGAGTAGGTGGATGCTTAGTTTGGAGTAGCCAAGCATATGCAAGAAATGGTAACGATCGAGCACAAATTCGATCAGCAAAACGAAATGCTGTGTTTAGGACTGGCAGGAGAACGGGGCAGAGATTTTGGTTACGTACAAAACGAATGCAGGAAAACGTACGATTTCGAACGTCTTGCTCCCTGATCAAATTTATAAAGTTTGGACACGCAGACAGGATAGGAATATTACGTTTTTCTTTGGCACTAAAAATATTAGACGGTAAACGGTTTTTGGAACGGGGCAGGGCCCGGTTGGACAGAGCCCCCCATATACAAAATTTTCGTAAAATCTACAGTTTTCAATTCAGAACCACCAAATCTATTATACTATCTCGTGGTATTCTAACTTAGACTGTAGACGGTTTTGGGAAGTGGTGGGAGACGAGGGGGGGGATCAGATGCCCGGTTGGTTAGAGCCCCCATACACAAAATATTCGTAAGATCTACAGTTTTCAATTCAGAACCACCAAATCAGGTATCCTATCTCATGGCACTCTAACTTAGACGGTTGTCGGTTTTTGGAACGGGTCAAGGCCCGGGGAGTCAGAGCCCCCCCCCCCCCCCCATACATACAAAATTTTCGTAAAATCTAGTTTTCATTTCAGAACCATCAAATTTGGTATCATGAAACTCTAACTTGGACGCTAGACGGTTTTTGGAAGGGGTTGGAGCCCGCGGGTCGGAGCCTCACCCCCCCCTCATAAAACATTTCGTAAAATCTACAGTTTTCATCTTAGAACCACCAAATTTGGTATACTATCTTATGGTACTCTAACTCATACGGCAGACCGTTTTTGGAACTCGTCAAGGCCCGGGGGCTCAGAGCCCCCCATACAAACTACAGTTTTCAATTCAGAACCACCTAATCTGGTATACTATCTCATGGTACCCTAACTTAGACGCTAGACGCTTTTTGGAAGAGGTTGGAGCCCGGGGGCTCCAACCCCTTCCAAAAAGACCCCACCCGAATAAAAACTTTTTCGTAAAATAGTTTTCAATTTAGAACCACTAACTTAGACAGTAGACCGTTTTTCGAACGGGTCGAGGCACGGGGGTCAGAGCCCCACATACAAAATTTTCTTAAAAACTACAGTTTTCCATTCAGAACCACCAAATCTGGTATACTATCGCATGGTACTCTAACTTAGACGCTAGAAGATTTTTTGAAGAGGTTGCAGCCCGGGGGTAAGGGCCCCCCTCATAAAAAAATTCTCAAAATCTACAGTTTTCAATTCAGAACCACCAAATCTGGTATACTATCTCATGGTACTCTAACTTAGACGGTAGACCGTTTTTGGAACAGGCCCGGGGGTCAGAGCACAGTTTTCAATTAAGAACCATTAAGTATGATATCATGAAACAAACTTAGACGCTAGACGATTTTTGGAAGAGGATGGAGCCCGGGGGTGAGAGCCTCCCGTCATAAAAATTTCGTAAAATCTACATTTCAAAATTGCCTTTATTCTTCAGTAAAATAACATTTCTATGTACATGACAATGGAATTCTGCCAATAAATACAGCGGTATATACATCAGCTGGAAAGTTCCAGTGAAACGTAAAACAAAATATTGTTAAAATCATAAAAAATAAAAATTATTTCGCCACGTAGGGCGAAGGAGAGGCAGACAATAAAGCACGAGCGATACAAACGAAAATGTTTACCTACAGTATTGTAGACAGGGCAAGACATGATTCTATACTATGCACAAATTCCAATTAAGCATTACTACCATACTAAAGATTAAACATTAGGTACTAATTCACAGAAATGCATCAGTGATGCTACATTCCAAAATTTACAACATATGTACAGAAGTATTCAGTGACAAGGGGAAATAACGCTAAATGTACTCAGAAGGGCATCTTGTTACATTATATTATACACACAGTGACTAAGATTTTAAAAAAATATTCAACATAATGAAGGGGACATTGCGTGGGCAGTAAACTGTGCAGAAGGAAGAATTATATACAACAACATAAAACCCAACATTATCGAAGAGAACATGGGAAACATGGTGAGCTATCTTCAATGGCACATTAAAACAGAAAAATCACAAATAGCGAAGCACCAAAATTAATACGTAAAAACATGATTTGTTACAGTGAACGTGGGCGACAACAAAAATCCCACTTATAGGTTGAGATGTAACTGCAAATTGTGGATATGGAACCACCCAGCCGATTGGGCCCAAGTGGATTGAAAAACGCTATCGGTGTTTGTTGAGGCAGCACGAGAGTGCTCCATTTGGAGGCGAGTGGTTAACCGTGCTAGGAAGCGTCTCCGAATGATAGCACTTGCCTCCTGAGGAGGTGGAATAAGAGCGGGGAAGCGTTGTTGAAGATGGAAAGCATAGACAGTGAACTTCACAAGAAGAAAAATATAACGGCACACAGGAGGCAAGTGAGTAGGTGGATGCTTAGTTTGGAGTAGCCAAGCATATGCAAGAAATGGTAACGATCGAGCACAAATTCGATCAGCAAAACGAAATGCTGTGTTTAGGACTGGCAGGAGAACGGGGCAGAATAGGTATTGATGTTGGACGTCGCTGACTTCAGGGCAAAAGGAGCACTGCGGAGAGGTGAGAAGGGTCATGCGAAACAGTACTGATGGGGCGGGGAGACGAAGGTGAAGAAATTGCCAATGGACATTGAGTTCAAGAGGGGAGGAAAGGGCAGAGGTAGATGCTGTCCAGATGGCGGGGAGAAGAGAAGGAGGAGCAGAATGAACAGAAAGTGGAAGTGCGGGAGGGAAAGAAGAAGCCGATAAAGAGAAGAGGAGGAGAGAGAAGTAACTAGAACCGGGGAGCTACGAATGAGGAGAAAGAACGGTAGGGAAAGAGGAGCAGAGGGGACCGAGAAGAGACCATCAGGTGAAGCGAGGAGTGGAAAGAGGCTCCAAAGCGCTGTGCGAAGAAGAAGATATTCGTTAGCAAGAGTAATGGTTGGAGATAGAAACAGGGAAGAAAGAGGTCTCCAGGTTAGATCAGAAGTTACGAGAGAACGGACAGTTATCACACCAGAGCGGATCCAATGAGGAAAGTAAAAGTAAGGGAGGTTAGGAGGGTGAATAAGAAGAAGAGAAGAAGAGAGGTTCATCTAGGAGATCAAGAGTTGAAGAAGGAAATGAACGGAGAAGAGGAAGCGAACGAAAGAGAGAAAGGCCCTCTCGCAGGACAGGAGGGAGGTGGGACGGGAGAAGAGAGTATGCATCCATCTTCAGAAACAGTAGGAAGGTGAAAGATGGGTCACGGAAAGAAGCTAGAACATTCAAGGTAGTGGTAAGGGACGGAACAGTTGAAGTGGCAAGGCGAATGAAATGAATAATGCGATGTGTTTTATAAAGGAAAGCTGGATCGGGAAGCTGGATGCCACCCAAAGAGGCTGGCAGATGAAGCGTGGCAGGTTTAACCCAGTGATGTGAAGACCAGATGACGGAAGTTGAGAGGCGAGTGATGGTCATCATTTGTGACACAGGGCACAACCGTCGACATCCAAGAGTATTCGCATAGAGAGATAAGTTGTCGACGAACAACGGCTGCTCGTTGACGGAACGATGTGAAAGGGCGGGCCTTACTCCAGTAGGCAGCAGTCCGTTGTATCCGGGGAAGAAGAGCAGTCCAGGTGGCAGATGCAGAAGCCAAGGGCAATCCGACATACGCACCGAGGATCTTCTGTGTAGTGGCTGTCCACTGCGCACCCCAAGGAGCATCGGTGCGGGCAGCCCATGCCCCGCACCATAAGCCAGTACTTTTAGTGGCATTCAGCGCTGCTCCAGATAATGCAACATACTGTTGATATACAGAATACAGGCGATCAAATTGAGATTCATCCCGGACGCAAAAGGTCACATCATCAGCATAGGCGGTGAAAATTATTCGATGATGACAGTACTAGCCACTGTCGGCGGTAGGACATCCAGGAGTGATCTTCGGGCTGCTAACAGGAAAGGCTCAAAAGCGAGAGCGAATAGCTGGCCGGAGAGCGGACATCCTTGCCGGATGCCTCGCTTAAACGGAATTGGAGCGGTTAGAAATGTGGCCGCTCGAACATGGAAAACTGGCGCCCTGATAAAGGGCCAAGAGTGCGGAAGAAAAGGTAGGAGGAAAGCCAAATTGTGAAAGGACAGCAGAGAGATAAAAATGAGAAACGTTATCAAAAGCGGACTTTTGATCCAGATTGAGAAAGGCAAGAGGTTCAGAAAAAGAGCGAGCGAGGAAGTGAAGATGAAGGAGAAGAGAAACGTTAGTGGAAATAGTCCGACCAGGCACAGTGTATGTCTGGTCAGGAGAAATAACGAAAGAGAAACAGAATTAAGGCGACGGGATAAGAGTTTTGTATAGAACTTATAGTCAGTGTTTAGGATGGAGATAGGGCGCCAGTTTCCAAGATCCAAGAGGTCACCCTTCTTAGGAAGGAGGATGGTGTGTGCCAAAGTAAAGTCGGGCGGTAACGCAGGAGAGGAAAAAGCAGACGAGAAACACGCAGACAGAAAAGGCAGAAGGCACGGTAGAAAAGCACGATAAAGGACAGAGGAAGGCCGTCAGGTCCAGGAGCAGCATGAGGATTGAGAGTAGCGAACGCCTCGCGGAGTTCGCGAAGAGAGAAAGGAGAGAGTAAAGAAGTAGAAAAAGTAGGGGGACCTGAGGAAGAGAGGAGAAGAGGAGAAGCTAATGAGGATGAAGACTGCGTTACCGCACTGTACTTGGCGATGAAATACTGTCTGGTGAAAGTGCATAGCTTCGATGGGTTCGAAGTGATGGAACCATCCTGGAGGCGAAGATGACGCAAAGATGTAGCAGAACGATGTTGAGATTCCAAGGCGGTTAAGTAATCGTGAGAATCAGCTGTAGGGGAGAGATGCAAGAAATGCATCCTGCAGGCTGCATCGGATGCGCGAGGAAGAAGCAAAGCATGGAGATCTGCCAGATAGCCGGGGTATTGCGGATCATCAAGAGAGAGCATCGACAATAGAGCACGTAGATTCGCAATTTTCATATCGCTCTCATTCCGAGAGGCATGGGAGTAGCGCCGTACAAAAAGGACCAAGTCATGTTTGACACTGAGCCACAGTTGCATCGCGTCGGACGTAGTATCAAGAAGGGGCTGACGACTTCGGAGGAACTCACGCACAGCAACACAAAATTGTTGATCATCCAGGAGCGAGTCCGGAAAAGTCCATACTCGTTGAGTCCTTGAAGGTGAAGGCGAAACACACACCGACAGACTGACAATACTGTGGTCTGAAGCGGCGGAAGGATGATGGGAAGCAGCTGCGATCGACGGGAGAAGAGCAGTCGAAACATAAAATTTATCCAACCGTGCTGCCGTAGTGCTGCCATGGATGGAAGAGCGCCAGGTAAAAGAGATTTCCGACGGGTGTAGATGCCGGAACGCATCAACCAATTGAAAATCATCAACTAGCTGGGAAATCTGTAATACACGTTGTCTGCGGTATTCTCCAACGGTTGAATTGCGGTCAAGGGCCGGCAACAACGTACAATTGAAATCTCCGCCGATGAGAATATATTCAGACGGTGGGATGCATGACAGCTCTGTACGGAGTGTGGAGAGAAGATCAGGTAACAGACGTTCATCACAGGGGACATATATGTTAAAAACATGATAGGTCACGTTTTCAATGCAAAAGACAGCGACCTGGAGGTTGTCCACATGTAAGGCACGAATCACTGGCGTCGAAATCAGAGGGAGTAGGCGGTGATGGATCCCAAGTGCAAGGCCACCATTCCGTCCAACTCGATAAGCATGGTGAAAATCGTAGGGCCAAGCCCGCCAACGAGAGAACAAAGTGGTAGCAGAGCAATTGGTCTCTTGGAGCAAGAGAAGATCTGCGTGTAGAGGCGCCAAGTCCTCATACACTAGAGCATTTCTAGGAGAAGCAGAGAACCCTCTGCAGTTAGTTTTCAATTTAGAACCACCAAATCTGGTATACTATCTTATGGTACTCTAACTTAGACGCTAGACGGTTTTTAAAGGGGTTGGAGCCCAGGGGTCAGAGCCCCCCCCCCAATAAAAAAATTCGTAAAATCTACAGTTTCCAATTTAGAATCACCAAATTTGGTATACTATCTCATGGTACTCTAACTTAGACGGTAGACCGTTTTGGCAAGGGGTTTCAGACCGGGAGGGGGGGGTTGCGTTTTTGCGATTTTTTTTCATAAAAAAATCGCAAAATCTAGTTTTCAATTTAGAAAAACCAAATTTGGTATACTATTTCATGGTACTCTAACTTAGACGGTCGACGGTATTTGGAACGGGTCAAGGCGCGGGGGTCGGAGCCTTCCCCCGCCACATACATCCAGAATTTTCGTAAAATGTAGTTTTTGTTTCAGAACCATCAAATTTGGTATCATGAAACTCTAACTTAGACGCTAGACGGTTTTTGGAAGGGGTTGGAGCCCTAGGGGTAGGTGCCCCCCTCATAAAAAATTTCGTAAAATCTACAGTTTTTAATTTAGAGCCACCAAATTTGGTATACTATCTCATGGTACTCTAACTTAGACGGTAGACCGTTTTCGGAACGGGTCAAGGCCAGGGGGTCAGAGACCCCCCACCATAATTTTTTTTCGCAAAATCTACAGTTTTTAATTCAGAACCATCAAATATGATATCATGAAACTCTAACTTAGACGTTAGACGGTTTTTGGAAGGGGTGGCGCCCCCCCCCATAAAAAATTCGTAAAATCTACAGTTTTCAATTTAGAACTTCCAGTTTGGGATACTATCTCATGGTATTCTAACTTCGACGGTAGACCGCTTTTGGAACGGGTCAAAGCCCGGGGGTCAGAGCCCCCTACATACAAAATTTTCTGAAAAACTGCAGTTTTCAATTCAGAACCACCAGATCTGGTATACTATCTCATGGTACTCTAACTTAGACGCTAGACGATTTTGGAAGGGGTTGCAGATTTTTTTGTGAAGGGGGTAAGGACTCCTTTCATAAAAAAATCGCAAAATCTAGTTTTCAATTTAGAACCACCAAATTTGGTATATTATCTCATGGTACTTTAACTTAGACGGTCGACGGTTTTAGGGACGGGTCAAGGTCCGGGGTGTCAGAGCCCTCTCCCCCCGCACACACACAGACATACAACATTTTCCTAAAAAACTACAGTTTTCAATTCAGAACCACCAAATTTGGTATCATGAAACTCTAACTTAGACGCTAGACGGTTTTTGGAAAGGGTTGGAACCCGGGGGTGAGAGCCCCCTCCTCCTCATAAAAATTTCGTAAAAATCTACAGTTTTCAATTTAGAACAACCAGATTTGGTATACTACTCATCGCTATCTAACTAAGACGGTAGACGGTTTTTGGAAGGGATCGGGGCCCGGCTCAAGGAAGCTCCATGCAAACTTTTCGTAAAAAGTTCCGTTTTTTACTCTTAAGAATACCCTATCTACGTTCTAAGGCGCTCTTTGGCCCTTTGAGGGCCTTGCACCATGAACCATCAACCAACCAACTAACCAACCTACGGTCTAAGTTAGGGACTGTAGATAACAATAAAGTGAAAAAATATGCGTTTAATGGTGTATTAAAAACACAAATCAATATAGTTTAGCTTTCACTACCAACGAGCGGCTTATCAGAAAGAAATATAATGTAATGTAAATAGAGAGTTCCAGATATTCAAAATTCAAAACGGTAAGAAAAAGATGATCAATGCCAATGTGAAGTAGTATGCATGCGACATCACATAGGTACATTGCATTTCTGTGTCGCGGGATTCACAGAAGCACACGCCAGATGTACGGAAGTTCTATAGATGTCTCCTAGAAGGTAAGTATTACAATTCTTTTTTCTTCCTTTTTTGTTTCGCAAAATTAAATTAACTAAATAAAAAAATTTAAAATAAGTTTACTAGAAAATTGCAGAAATATCTTTTTCATTCATTAACTTTCACCCGCTGAACTTGGTGATTCCACAAATAGTAATATGTACCTGGAAAATAACTGGTATCCCTGCTAGTACAAATTATATTAATGATTTATTTGCGTCCAGTTCAATCCAGTATGTCCATAAGAGCGTTTGGGGCCGTATGAAAAATACATTTCAACGTGTGCCGCTACGGCGGCGGAGTGATCTAGGCGCTGGCTTCTGACCACTTCTCGAGAGGGATCCTGGTTCAAATCCCGGTGAATCATGGACGTTGTGCTTGACTTCTGGCACTGGCTGTCCCCCTTCCCAGGAACCAGTGGCCCAAAATTGGGAACATCCGACTGCTTATAGCCCATGAATTTTTAGTCCGACGTATTCATAAGGTTTCGATAACATGCCAAGGTTATGGCACTGCGTTTTGACTGAGGCACAAAAATTAATAAACAGGCCTTAAGCCTTTTTATCAGTTTTCAATCAACCGTGCTCATATACATAAAATTTTCAGAGAAAGTCAAGTTTATTGTGTTGCGCATTTACTCGAGTACCAAACTATAAACAACCATTAACTTTCACCCGCCGAACTTGGTGATTCCTCAATTCATCCATTAACAAGTCTTTTAAGTGATTGTATGCTGTGATCACATTGATAATGTTTGATGACAAGTCAGGTTAATGATGTTGCACTTATTAAAGACTTAAAAAGGTGTAGAGGCCAGTAATTATTATTTGAAGTCTAAGTAAAAGCTCATTTTTAACTTGACTTGTCATGAAATCCTTATGACTATGGCATTTATTTTATTTTGTACATTTTACAAAGCGTATGCATTTTTTTTTGTTTTGGCATTTGTTTTATTTTGTGTTGTACTTGTTACATAGCATTTCGCATTTTTGTAATGCTTGTGACTTGTGATTGCATTTTGAATTTTTATTTGTTTCACATTTTGGATTACTTTTTGACATTTTATGTTTTTGACATGCTATTTTGAAAATTTTGTCTTTTTTAATTTTGCGTTGTGTTTTACATTCTTGCATCTTCGGCGGAATTACATTCTTGAAAAATTCAAATACAAGTTAGTAAAAGGTATAATTCAATTAGTGAGAAATACCAGCACATTTTAGTAAAGGGTAGAATTATATGAAATTCCTCTTAAAAAGTCCAGCATGTTAACATTGTCTCTGTGAGCCAAAGAAGTTCGAATTCCTTTTTATCTTGCCAGCGTTTCTCTTCTGGGTGGATTTTTTGGAATCTGTGCTATCACTCTTTCGATTTTAGCCATAGTTCTTTTCTGCTCTTTCGCAATTTCACTGATTATTTCGTACAGTCACAATTTTTTCTCTCCCAAAACTGTATTCCAGCGTCTGTCTAATCTTTCAAGTTCGTTTTGTGTTCTGGGAAAGCCAAATAAATTGTTTTCACTTACTGACCAAATTGTTGGCGGGAACAACGGAGGGCTTCTGCTCTGATTGTTTCTTCTGCTTCCACGAAATTTTCCAAGAACATAATTTTCCTCAAACCACTGAACTACAGAATCTGCATATTCTAGTAAAATTGATTTCACTTCTTCAAAAGCAGCTGGAATTTCATCAGATGAAAAAAATGCGAGTGCTTGCAAATGTCTGACTTTGAGAGCAAATTCACTGTTTTCCCTCTATTTTAAGGCTATGCCAGAGGATGGATATTCCTCAGCACATTTTTTTCCGAGATGAAACCAACAACATTTGTGTGTGCTGCTTCCAAATTCCTTTTTAGCAGCATTATAACGGTAGCTATTTCAAAATATATTGTTATGCGTATATTGTGGTGCAAGCTGAATATCATAGTCTGATGCATAGTCTTGTAAATCCTACAAAAATACTGTATAATAGTATTATATTCTTTATACTTGCTGGAAAGTAACCCATAAACTAGTGGGACAAGTTTGTGCATCTCTGGATTCGTTTCAACCATAGCATGAATGGTACATAATTGCCTAAAAAGGGTTGGACAAGTTTCAAATGTCCCATCCATAATCCAGAGGGGTGCTTCTTTAAGCTTTCGTAAATTATTCTCTGTTAAAAATAAAATAATTCTTTGATGTCCAAATGCGCTATCTCTGCCAAGAAATTTTGCACCATCTCCTCCTGTAAATTTATTGGGGCATCGATCCGTTCTGAAGTCGTAGGCTCGGCAGGCATGTCTTCTCTTCGTATTCGTTTTACTACTTGCCTTGGTGCATCCATATTATACATGTAAGCTGCATTTACTGTAGCCATTGACGTTGTCACGGTTTGAATAATTTGTGCTGGGGCTTCGTCCGTATTTCTCGCTCGTTCTTTTATTTGCGCTCTTGCAACAGCAACATCACTTTTCTCCGGTCTTGGAGCATGATTATGTGGTTTCTCATTGCGCATCCTGTGTTCATCTCCAATAAGAATAGTACTAGCAAAGCCAGTACAATTTCCATAATTCCCTTCAATACACTGACAATACCGTAAATCACCTCGCACTCTGTTATGGCAAAATAAATACCCTTTCCATTTCAGCAAATCATTTTCTTTTTGTGAGTTAACTATTTATGTTGCATTCTTCTTCTGCATAGTGCCTTCAGAAAACAATGCACTTTCTCTTTACTAAATATGTAGAATGATATATTTCCCCTATTATCACTTGACAACGCACAACAAAGGTTTTAACAAGCACGTTCTCTGTTCTCCAGTCAACTACGAACTGATGAGCAACCATTCAATAAAACACTCAGAATACAGACAAACACGTGAAGCTTATTCCTCCAGTTAGGGTTTAAGCGAAGTTCAAGATTTTCGTACCTGCGGTCACAAGAAGTGGTTAATTTTAAGGATCGGTATCTTATCTTTTAATTTTCCAAAATGCAGAGGTACATGTATTTTACAGCTGGGACGCTCCAGGTGGGGGATCAACAGATGCGAAGAACCCGGGAGACAGGTTCCGGAGGCGGCAGCAGGCGCGGACTGGGCAGCTGTACTCTGGGCCGGTAGGCGTCATGCTAATTCTCAAAAATAAATTCAAATTTTTTCTGTGCTGCACCATGCGTATGAAAGAAAATTGTTATACTGAAAAGACAATTTGTTTACCCCGTAACGTATTAAACGAAACCTACGTCCCTAAGTGCCAAATGATCTGTGAGATCAACACAGGTTTTCATGTAACACCTTCCCCCGACTTTCTAAGTTCAGATCTGTCTCGTTCGACTTATTTCCTGTACCGCCCTTCTATTTCGCTAATTGCAGTTAATTGCCAAGAAATTGGTGTTTTACGTTGGGGTGTATTGCCGTGTGTTCTGAAGACTATACTGAAAGCGGTGAACCCCAGGGGAAAAGTATTCCATCAAAAGCAACAGAAATCTAATGCGAGAGCAAAACTTTGTTCGTTGGCATTACATCCAAGCAATTTAGGCGAAGTAGGAAGTGTGTTTTTATACTACGACACCAGAAGATTGTCGCGAATGCTCAGGCAATTACGATACAGATGTGTCCTTAAGACTTCTCTTTCAAGACGTCCAAAGCCCGGCACTAGGGGATGGGAGGGATACAGTGCGGATGATCTTCTTTTTTGTTGCAGTTAGAAATTCCTAAGCTCATTCTTCCTTAAAACTTTGCCTGGTTACCAGTAAGTACTGTCTCATGCCTCAACCATTGCACAGATTTGTTGTTTTTGTTTTCATTCTTTGAGTTAACAGCGAGAAAATATCTGAACTACGTTGTTTCAGTTGGAAATATTTTTTTTTACTTCAGCAACAGGGCTTCACGTATAATTGCAAAATACTTCGATAGAATAAACATACCTTACATAAAGAGTTTGCATGAGAAAGTGGATTAACAATAAGGAAAATATTCTAAAACCAAAAAAAGAAATTGCGGAGCCGAAAAAGCTAGGTAGAGGAAACAAAAGGCTCTAAGAAAAAGTTCATATTTAAAGAAACCTGTAGTCGCTTAATGAGTAAGTGGTATAAATCAATACAAAATCATGTGCTGTATTTGAAAAAAAAATTATGAGCAAGTAGGCATCGTGACTGTCCACAGTTTCCCTTTTTCATCCTGTCGACATTACAACCAATACAGAAAAGAAAATAACAAAAACATAACAAAAACACCCATACAAAGTAAAATGCCCAAAACATAAAAACAAGTAACCACACAAACTGAAATGCCCAAAACATTAAAAAAACTGCAACCACACAAAACAAAATATCCAAAACATGGTAAGAAATTCTGTTGAAAGCACAATGAAGGTAAACTGTAGGAGAAATATATGTTTTTAAAACTTAATACAAGTGTCAAAACTGAAATAAAAAGAAAGAAAAAAGAAATATTCCAAATTTCATTGTTAGTTTAGATATTTTGACCTGTTGACATTTCGTAAATTGTGCTTGCACTTGGTCAAAAAATATTACTTACAAGGACTTTTTAGTAACTTTTAATTGCTGTGGTCGTATTTATAAGGTTTGCATAACAAATCAAGTTAATAATGTTGCGCTTTTACTTAGGCACCAAATACTAATTATTGGCCGCTAGGCCTAGGCCTTTTAAATAATTTTTGATAAGCGTAACACTCTTAAATTGATTTGTCATGCAAACCTCATATGATCACAGCATTATAAAAATTACTATAAATGCATATGCCTAGGTCTCTGGCGTATCTATTAATGCTTTGTGCTCGAGTAACATTTAAACAGAATTCATTTTATTTTCTATGAAAACTACATAAATATCAGCTCGGAGGACTGAAAACTATCAAAAAGCCCTAGCCCTGGGGTCTGCTTAATAGTTCCAACCTCAGAAAAGCGCATTGCTAAAATCTTGGACTTCTATGAAAACCTTATGAAAATTTGCACGGCAGACTGATAATTGCTAAACAGGCCCAGTCCTAGGGCTTTCTAATTATTGGTTTGTACCTGACTAAAAAGGTAACATTATCTTTCGTTCTTACTAGCAGGGGTACCCGGTGTTTCCCAGGTAAATATTACTATTTCTAAAATCACCAAGTTCAGCGGGTGAAAGTTAATGAATGAAAAAGCTATTTCCGAAAATTTCCAGGAAATTTATTTTAAATTTTTTGATTTAGTTAATTTAATTATACGAAGCAAAAAAAGAATTTACATTATTTACATTACATTGTATTTCTGCCTGATAAGGCAACCGTTGGTGGTGAAAGCTAACGTTTATTAATTTGTGTTTTTAATACACCATGAACCGGATATTTTTTCACTTTATTGTTATCTACAGCCTCTAACCTAGACCGCAGCCTCTAACCTAGACCGAGTGCTGTATTGGGATGCAGTTCTTAAGAGTAAAAATTGTAATTTTTACGAAAATTTTGAATGGGCCCCCTTCACACCGGGCACCGATCCTTTCAGTCTGCCGTCTAAGTTACAATACAATGAGGTAGTGCACCAAATTTGGTCGTTCTAAATTCGAAACTGTAGGTTTTACAAAATTTGGCATGGAGGGCTCTGACCCCCTGGCTCCACCGTTTCCAAAAACCGTCTGCATTCTCAGTTAGAGTACCATGACATCATAGTATACCAAATTTGGTGGTTCTAAATTGAAAACTGTAGATTTTACTAAATTTTTTTATGGGGAGGGCCTCAGACCCCGTGCCTCACCCGTTCCTAAAAACCGTCTACCGTCTAAGTTAGAGTATCATGAGATAGTATACCAAATTTGGTGGTTCCAAACTGAAAACTGAAGATTTTACGAAAATTTTGTATGGGGGGGGGGGGCTCTAACCCCGGGCCCTGACCCGTTCCGAAAATCGTCTACTGTCTAAGTTACAATACCATGATATAGTATACCAAATTTGGTGGTTCAAAATTGAAAGCTGTAGATTTCAAGAAATTCTTTATGGGGGGGGGGGGGTGGCTGTTAACCCCGGGCTCCAACCCTTTCCAAAAAACAATTTACCGTCTAAATTAGAGTACCATGAGATAGTATTCCAAATTTGGTAGTTCTAAATTGAAAACTGTAGGTTTTACGAAAATTTAAAATTTTGTACGGGGGGGGGGGTTGCTCCGACCGCCGAGCCTGACTCGTTCCAAAAACCGTCTACCGCTAATTTAGAGTTTCATGACACAAAATTTGGTGGTTCTGAATTGAAATGTATGGATTTTAAGAAAATTTTGTATGTAGGGGGGGGGGTCTTACCCCCGGGACTGGACCCGTTACAAAAACCTTCCACCGTCTAAGTTAGAGTACCATGAGATAGTATACAAAATTTGGTGGTTCTAAATTGAACACTATAGATTTTACGAAATTTTGTGTATGAGGGGGGGGGGGTTAACCCCCTTTGCCCCGACCAGTTGTGAAAACTGTCTACCGTTTAAGTTAGAGTACCATGATATAGTATAACAAATTTGGTAGTTCTAAATTAAAAACTCTAGTTTTTACGAAAAAAAAATTATGGGGGGGGGGGGGCTCTGACCCCGTGCCTGACACGTTTCAAAAACTGTCTACCGTCTAAGTTAGAGTACCATGACAGCGTATACCAAATTTGGTGGTTCTATATTGAAAACTGCAGATTTTACTAAAATTTTGACGGGGAGTTAACCCCCGTGCCCCGACGCGTTCTGAAAACCGTCTACCGTTTAAGTTAGAGTACCATGAATTGTATACCAAATTTGGTGGTTCTAAATTGAAAACTGTGGATTTCACAAATTTTTTTTATGGAAGGGGGCGGGACTCTAAACTACGGGCTCCGACCCTTTACAAAAAACCGTCTACCGTCTAAGTTAGAACACCATGAGATAGTATACCAAATTTGGTGGTTCTAAATTGAAAACTGTAGATTTTACGAAAATTTTGTCAGGGAGGGGTATCTAACCCCGCGTGCCCCGACGTGTTCTGAAAACCGTCTACCGTCTAGGTTAGAGTACCATGTTATAGTATACCAAATTTGGTGGTTCTAAATTGAAAACTGTAGATTTCACGAATTTTTTATAAGGGGGGGGGGCTCTGAACCCCTGGCTCCGACCCTTTACAAAAAACAGTCTACAGTCTAAGTTAGAACACCATGAGATAGTATACCAAATTTGGTGGTTCTAAATTGAAAACGGTGTATTTTACGAAAATTTCGGACGGGGGGGGGGGGGATCTAACCCTCCGGGCCCCGACCCGTTCCAAACACCGTCTACCATCTAAGTTAGAGTGCCATGATATAGTATGCCGAATTTGGTGGTTCTAAATTGAAAACTAGATTTTACGAAATTTCGTATGTGGGGGGGGGGGGGGCTCTGAACCCCGGGCTCCGACCCTTTCCAAAAACCGTCTACAGTCTAAGTTAGAATACCATGAGATAGTATCCAAATTTGGTGGTTCTAAATTGAAAACTGTAGGTTTTACAAAAATTTAAAATTTTGTACGGGGGGGGGGGGGGGAAGGTTGTTCCGACCGCCGAGCCCCGACCCGTTCCAAAAACCGTCTCCCGCTAAGTTAGAGTTTCATGACAGAAAATTTGGTGGTTTTGAAATGAAAAATATAGATTTTAAGAAAGTTTTGTATGTTGGGGGAGGGGGTCTTACCCCCGGGCCTTGACCCGTTCCAAAAACCTACTACCGTCTAAGTTAGAGTACCGTGAGATAGTATACAAAATTTGGTGGTTCTATATTGAAAACTATAGATTTTGCGAAAGTTTGTGTGTAGGGGGTAACCCCCTTGCCCCCCGACCCGTTCTGAAAACCGGCTACCGTTTAAGTTAGAGTACCATGATATAGTATACCAAATTTGGTGGTTCTAACTTGAAAACTTTAGTTTTTACGAAAAACATTCATGGGGGGGGGGGCTCTGACCCCGTGCCCGACCCATTCCAAAAACCGTCTACCGTCTAAGTTAGAGTACCATGATATTGTATACCAAATTTGTTGGTTCTAAATTGAAAACTGTGGATTTCACGAAATTTTTTTATGGAAGGGAGGCGGGGCTCTAAACCCCGGGCTCCGACCCTTCACAAAAAACCGTCTACCGTGTAAGTTAGAACACCATGAGATAGTATACCAAATTTGGTGGTTCTAAATTGAAAACTGTAGATTTTACGAAAATTTTGTCGGGGAGGGGTACCTAACCCCGCGTGCCCCGACGTGTTCTGAAAACCGTCTATCGTTTAAGTTAGAGTACTATGATATAGTATACCAAATTTGGTGGTTCTAACCTGAAAACTTTAGTTTTTACGAAAAATATTTATGGGGGTGGGGGGGGGCTCTGACCCCGTGCCCGACCCATTCCCAAAACCGTCTACCGTCTAAGTTAGAGTACCATGAGAGAGTATACCAAATTTCGTGGTTCTATATTGAAAACTGTAGATTTTACGAAAATTTTGTGGGGGCTCCGAACCCCCGAGGCCCCGACCCGTTCCAAAGACCGTCCACCGTTTAAGTTAGTGCACCATGAGATAATATACCAAATTTTGTGGTTCTAAATTGAAAACTAGATTTTACGGCAATTTTGTAGGGGGGGGGGGGGGGGCTCTGACACCCCGGGCCCCAACCGCTTCCAAAAGCCGTCTACAGTTTAAGTTAGAATACCATGAGGTTTAAGTTAGAATGCCAGATTTGGTGGTTTTGAATTGAAAACTGTAGATCTTACAAAAATTTTGACGGGAGGGGGAGGGAGGGGTTCTAACCCCTCGTGCCCCGACGAGTTCTGAAAACCGTCTACCGTCTAAGTTAGACTACCATGATATTGTATACCAAATTTGGTTGTTCTAAATTGAAAACTGTGGATTTCACGAAATTTTTTTATGGGGGGGGGGCTCTCAACCCCTGGCTCCGACCCTTTACAAAAAAACCGTCTACAGTCTAAGTTAGAACACCATGAGATAGTATACCAAATTTGTTGGTTCTAAATTGAAAACGGTATATTTTACGGATATTTTGTACGGATGGGAAGGGGGGGGGGGGGGGGCTCTGACCCACCGCGCCATGACCTGTTCCAAACACCGTCTCCCGTCTAAGTTAGAGTTTCATGATACCAAATTTGTTGGTTCTAAATTGAAAACTATAGATTTTACGAAAATTTTGTATGTGGGGGCTCTTACCCCCCGCGCCTTGACCTATTCCAAAAACCATCTACCGTCTAAGTTAGAGTACCATGAGATAGTATGCCAAATTTGGTGGTTCTAAATTGAAAACGGTGTATTTTACGAAAATTTTGTACGGGGGCTCTAACCCTCCGGGCCCCGACCCGTTCCAAAAACCGTCTACCGTCTAAGTTAGAGTGCCATGATATAGTATACCGAATTTGGTGGTTCTAAATTGAAAACTAGATTTTACGAAATTTCGTATGGCTCTGAACCCCGGGCTCCGACCCTTTCCAAAAACCGTCTACAGTCTAAGTTAGAATACCATGAGATAGTATTCCAAATTTCGTGGTTCTAAATTGAAAACTGTAGATTTTACAAAAATTTAAAATTTTATACGGGGGGGGGGTTGTTCCGACCCCCGGGCCCCGACCCGTTCCAAAAACCGTCTCCCGCTAAGTTAGAGTTTCATGACAGAAAATTTGGTGGTACTGAATTGAAAAATATAGATTTTAAGAAAATTTTGTATGTTAGGGGGGGGGGGTCTTACCCCCAGGCCTTGACCCGTTCCAAAAACCTTCTACCGTCTAAGTTAGCCTACCGTGAGATAGTATACCAAAATTTGGTGGTTCTAAATTGAAAACTATAGATTTTACGAAAGTTTTGTGCGTAGGGGGAGGGTTAGCCCCCCTTGCCCCCCCGACCCGTTCTGAAAACCGTCTACCGTTTAAGTTAGAGTACCATGATATAGTATACCAAATTTGGTGGTTCTAACTTGAAAACTTTAGTTTTTACGAAAAACATTCATGGGTGAGGGGAGGGGACTCTGACCCCGTGCCCGACCCATTCCAAAAACCGTCTACCGTCTAAGTTAGAGTACCATGATATTGTATACCACATTTGGTGGTTCTAAATTGAAAACTGTGGATTTCACGAAATTTTTTTATGGAAGGGAGGCGGGGCTCTAAACCCCGGGCTCCGAACCTTTACAAAAAACCGTCTGCCGTGTAATTTAGAACACCATGAGATAGTATACCAAATTTGGTGGTTCTAAATTGAAAACTGTAGATTTTACGAAAATTTTGTCGGGGAGGGGTACCTAACCCCGCGTGCCCAGACGGGTTCTGAAAACCGTCTACCGTCTAAGTTAGAGTACCATGATATAGTATACCAAATTTGGTGGTTCTAAATTCAAAACTGGATTTCACGAAATTTTTTATGGAAGGGGGGCAGGGCTCTGAACCCCGGGCTCCGACCCTTTAGAAAAAACCGTCTACCGTCTAAGTTTGAACACCATGAGATAGTATACCAAATTTGGTGGTTCTAAATTGCAAACGGTATATTTTACGAACATTTTGTACGGGGGAGGGGCTCTGACCCACCACGCCATGACCTGTTCCAAAAACCGTCTCCCGTCTAAGTTAGTGTTTCATGATACCGAATTTGTTGGTTCTAAATTGAAAACTATAGATTTTACGAAAATTTTGTATGTGGGGGCTCTTACCCCCCGCGCCTTGACCTATTCCAAAAACCATCTACCGTCTAAGTTAGAGTACCATGAGATAGTATACCAAATTTGGTGGTTCTAATTTTAAAACTGTAGATTTTACGAAAATTTTGACGGGGGGATTAACCCCCGTGCCCCGACGCGTTCTGAAAACCGTCTACCGTCTAAGTTAGAGTACCACGATATAGTATACCAAATTTGGTGGTTCTAAATTGAAAACTGTGGATTTCACAAAAAAATTTTAGGGGGGGGGCTCTAAACCCCGGGCTCCGACCCTTTAGAAAAAACCGTCTACCATCTAAGTTAGAACACCATGAGATAGTACCCAAATTTGGTGAATCTAAATTGAAAACGGTATATTTTACGAAATTTTTTTACGTGGGGGGGGGGGGGGCTAACTCTCCGGGCCCCGACCCGTTCCAAAAACCGTCTACAGTCTAAGTTAGAATACCACGAGATAGTATACCAGATTTGGTGGTTCTGAATTGGAAACTGTAGATTTTACGAAAATTTTGTATATGGGGGCTCTGACCAACCGGACCCTGCCCCGTTTCAAAAACCGTCTACCGTCTAATATTTTTAGTGCCAAAGAAAAACGTAATATTCCTATCCTGTCTGCGTGTCCAAACTTTATAAATTTGATCATGGAGGAAGACGTTCGAAATCGTACGTTTTCCTGCATTCGTTTTGTATGTAACCAAAATTTTTAAACGCGACGAATTGACGCTTGACGAATCGTCGTGGTCGACGAATTGACGCATGCGACGAATTGACGCTCGACGAATCGTCGTGGTCGACGAATTGACGCATGCGACGAATTGTCGTAGTCGACGAATTGACGCGCGACGAATTGACGTAGTCGACGATTTGACGCATGCGACGAATTGACGTGACACCAGTAAACTAGTCCGTAAGGAAAATCTATACATATAAAATAGAATGTCTGTCTGCATGTTCCCTTTGAACTCCTAAACCATTTAACCGATCTCGACCAAATTTTGTGTTGTTACTCTGGAGGACCCTACGGAAAATATATTCTACACGAAACATAGACACCCCATTTCCTCCCCCTATTTCATCCCCTTGACACTTTGTGCCTAAACCCTTTGACCGATGCGGACTAAATTTAGCATAATTACTCTCTAGGACACCGCAGAAAATATAAGCTAACACGAAACCTGGACACCTCACTCCATCCACCTGATTTCATTCCCTGGACACTTTAGGATTATTTATGTTTAGTGTATGAAGGTTCCAATTAATTTTAAAATATTATACACTGCTGGCCACCCAAAATGCAACAACAAGAAGGACACGAGATAGCAAAGCCAGATTTATTGGACACTTAACAACAGATACAAAGATGAAACGATTGAGCTTACAGGCCCGTGCGACTTGCGGAACACGTAGACACCAATAGTTCGTGTGGCCCCCATGGCTGGCAATAACGGCCACTACACGCCGCGGCATCGAACGAAAGCGGCTTTGGATGTGGGCTTGGGGTATGTTGGTCCAGGCTGCTTCCACACATTGCCACAGTTCAGGCGTAGCCGCGAGTGGTGCTTGCCGGGCCACTCGGTTGCCGATCAGCGACCAGACGTGTTCGATGGGCGACATATCGGGAGAACAGGCGGGCCACGGCAGTAGTGACACCTGGTGGGCCATGATGAATTGTTGCACGAAGCGTGCCACGTGCAGGCGAGCATTGTCCTGTTGAAACGTGGCCGCCTGCAGGTCCTGCAGGTAAGGGAGGACTACAGGCTCCAAAACGTCGGAGATGGTGAGATGGATGTTGAGTGTACCGCCGATGCGTACCAGAGGGGTGCGGGTGTCATATCCAATTGCGCCCCAAACCATAACGCCAGGCCACGAACCGATATGGCGATGCATAATGCAGGCGTTATACAGTCTCTCGCCTCGGTGCTGCCACACGCAGATCCGACCATCGTTGTTTTGCAGGCAGAAGCGGGATTCGTCGGAGAAGACAATGTCGTGCCATTCCGTAGTCCAGGTGCGGCCTTCAAGGGCCTACTGCCGCCGCACTCGCCGGTGGTGTAACGTCATTGGTAATCGAAGCAATGGGCGCCGTGAGACAAGTCTCCGCTCCTGCAGACGACGTCGAACTGTACGTGCTGACACAGGTTGTTGCGCAACACACCCTAATTCTTGCGCTAACGTTCGTGATGTGGCGGTGCGAGCCGTCAATGCCCGCCGCACAACATGCCGTTTCTCTCGTTCGATGGTGTGCCGCGGCTGCGGCAATCGCTCACGTCGGTCCGTCCGTCTGTCCTGCACCCATCGGATCCATATTCGCCTCACTGTGGCTGGATGTCGTTCCACACGGGCGCCGATGTCTCGGTACGATAAACCGCTGTCGCGCTAAGCCACTATTCGTCCTCTGTCGAACTCCGAAACGTGCTGGAATGACTGCCGTATTCTGCGACGAGGCATCAGGAAGCTTCCCACGGACAGGTCCGGCAGCACAACACATTTCCACCCAGCTTTCTGTGCACCCTTCTTATAGTGCTTCTCGGTGGCGTGCCGGGCGCACATGATTTGCATATGCCCTGCAATGCTAATCGTTTGCATGTCCTCTTGCGGGAGACGCATGCTGCGAATTTCAGGCCGATTAGATGCTTCCTTCTTGGTGTTGCATTTTGGGTGGCCAGCGGTGTATTTTGATATAATTGCTGCAATCAAGAAACAAACGAGAGTTGTCTAACAAAGTAAATTTCAGTTAACGATTATAATAAACTTCCTATGCTTTTTATGTAATCTTAACTTGAATTGAAGAAGCGAATATCTAACGGTCAAATCAATCTAAAATACAAGGAGATTAAATTATTAGGAGAAGCTGAGATGTCTCAAAAGCGTAAATTCCAAAATTCAGCCCAGGAAGCAAAAATCTACTGGACAAATTAATCCCAGATCCAAGAAAAATGTTCGGAATGCCCAGAAGCTAACGCGGGCAACACCACGTACCTCCGACAGTATTTATAATAGTGACCAGCTTTTGTTGTGATGGAAAGCTCTTAAGAATGTTTTTTGTGCGAACTTGCTTTTGAATACCTGCTGTGTTAGTAGCATTCCTAGAACTGATCTCTATAACATTCCGCAATAGAAGAAATAGACATTTCTATGAAACAGATGTTACAACTAGAGGAAACTAATTTATTTTTGCGCTAATTTCGTAGAAAACGCAAGATTAATTCCTTTACCTTCTACTATGTCTCCTTTACAGAGCTGCAAATGTCCTGATGTTGACGGAGTGTAATCTTCTATACAAACGCAAACGGATTCCAACAGAGGAGTTGATTTCGCAGAGTCGAATGGATCGGAGTCTGTTCCACTGCTATTGGCGCCAGCACCTGAAGATTCTCCGACATCTGAAAGTAGACAGAACAGATAATACTAATCTCAGCTCATTTTGGTTTGGAAAGGAAAACTTACATTTCAGTCTCATACTCTATACCATGTAATATGAATTTAGGCTCGAAAACTGATCTGCCAGAGTGAGGTTATAATATCTTCAAAAACTTCCTTTTATGTGTGGAATGGTGAAAATATCTTATTCCAAAGAGTGCTTTAAGGAAATAGAATTTTTTTGCTTACTTTTATTTAATCTTATAAGCGCATTGGCGACGTAGTCTATTGAGGTATCACGCAGTCAGTTAAATTGTACAATTTATGAAAGCATTAGAGAATTCCAATATTTGCAGTTCACAACAAAATGTAAAATACACTACAATACAAGAACTGAAGAATTTTGCATTACAAAAATCTGTATCGAAACATACAATGGCATCAAGTTTATAATATAAACTACACAACAATATAAAAGTCCCAGTTCAACAACTGAAAACTTTTGCATTAAAATAAATAGCAGCGAAATGTGCATTGTCATCCAGTTTATAGTGTAAGCTACACTGCAATACAAGAACCCCACTTCAAGAACTGAATAATTTTGCATTACAATAAATAGTGGCGAAATATGCAGTGGCATTCCATTTATATGTTTTTCAAGAGGCAAAATAAATTTAACATATGCTTGAAAACCGTATAAACGAAAGATGGCATGTTTTCGCCACTAGATGGCAGCACATTATACTTTTGCAACGCATGGTGTAGATGCCAAAATTATACAAGACGCTACTTAGCATGTAGTATTTTGTTATGTTCTAGTGTATTAAGTATTTTCAGTCATCCTTTTTTTTACAGCTTTTCTTCAAACACTAGTTAAGCGTTATTGGTTTCAATCACACTGCACAGAGATACAGTAAATACAGTACGTAATAAATACAGAATATTGTATGTACATAGTACGCAGAGCATTACTACTTATTCATTTACAGTTGATATTTTAACACAAGGAGATATAGTGTAGTACTTAATAAGAATAAGTATACATTAAAGTGGTTTTGAAAAAATAACATTTATTGTTGTTTACTTTTAAGTTGATATTGCATTTTCAAGAATTTATTTATTATATTGTTTGCTCCCCAGAATAATGGCTACAAAGGAAGTCCGAACGATTTTAGTTCAACGCTAAATTTTGGTTCTGATGCACTTAACTTCGAATCATAATCACTACCCTCCCTGGAAACATTTTTATTGCACTTTTTATTCCCAATGATTTCACCTTGTAATAAATGATAATGTTGCTAAATTTGCGTTGCAACTAACGTAAACTTGGAAGCTAAACTCATCTTACTCTTCAATTATAACATTCCAGTCAGACCACAAAATAAATCTACTTTGGGTGGAGCTTCGTCTGGAAGGCGAATGGAATCGAAGATCTTAAGGAGAGAGTACGATATTTTTTTTTTTTTTTTTTTTTTTTGATTGGAGGTTTAACGACCACCGTGAGCAACTCAATGGGCTATAAGCAGTCGCCCGTCCCTAATTTAGGGTCACTGGTTCCAGGGAAGGGAGAGAGCCGGTGCCGTAAGACAAACACAACATCCATGCCTCACCGGGATTCGAACCCGGACCCCTCACGGACGAATGATAGAGGCCAGCGCCTTAGACCACTGCGCCACCGGGGCGGCAGAGTACGATATGACAACGTCAAGCAAGAGCATGTGTCTACTGCAAGTGCCAGCTGAGTAGTGGTAGCTCAGGAAGAGCACGGGCATTTGGTCATTTGGTTGAGTGAGTCATAAAGCAGGACAACAAAGAGGGAAAGCGAAAGGCGAAAGGGGTGGCAGACTGGGAAAAGGAAAATGGAATTCGCTGTAAAGGGGGAGGGTGGAAGAGGGTATGGTAAATTGAATTGGCGTGGTTTGAATTTTAAATTTACGACACCACAACGGCACAATTTTACTCTAAATGAGAAGAACGATAAAAATTCGATTAAAGTATAATTGATAAAATTTAACATTAACGGCAATCCAAAATTCTTGCACTGGCGATATTTTATGAATAAGTGAGAAACATAAAAACAGGGTTCTATGTGTCGTACATATATTGTATGGGAACATCATGTGTACGACACTTTAATTGGAGCTGAGGCTTAATAAATAGCACATTTCTTGTGCCGCAATTATTTCGACATAACCTTTCTTTTGGATACTTTCTTGAACGTGCACAACGACAGTATAGTTGACGATTCGTATTCATACGGCAGCAATGAACACGATAGCCTCAGGATTTATTGCCATTGTGCTTTCTCTAAGCTCATGGTTTTGATATATTTTATTGTTTCTTAAATTTACTTTTATCAAATATACATTTGAAAGTAATCTTTTGATTAGAAATATTCATTACAAGTCAAAATCTTTGACGAACTGAATATGTTTCTCCTTCATCAAAAAGAAAAAACAAGTGGAAAAATTTGTGGCTGTGCAACTGAAGTCAGAAATATTAGAAACAGTCGAAAAACTGAAAAGACACTGTATGATTCAATTGTGCCATCCCTAACTGTGCTTCGGTTACTGTACAACAGAGTTCCAGATAATTTTAAAAATTCTCAAAACAAGGTTATTCACCAGTGTTTGAGCAAACATGGTTAACTGCAAATGCTAGAAAAAAATCATCGGATTCCTGGAAACAAGCACATCCGGCAATTTTTACCGAAACTGTTTTCATATTTAATTCACGGTAAATTTGGTAACTATTCAGAAGTGAAAATCCTCCAAATACGTGGCGTCAGTGAATAAACAAAGACATCGCTCTTTCCACGTTCAGTAACGCACAGCAACCGAAAAATTGTTATTCGGCCACCGTCGGGGAATTGAATCCCGGATCTCTCGATATCTAGCCGAACGCGTTAACCTTACACCTCGGTGGCAGCTAACGCGCTAATGCTTTACACTGTAGTGTAAGGCTAACGCGCTCGGCTAGATATCGAGAGATTCGGGAATTGATTTCACGGAGGCGGCCGAATAACAATTTTTCGGTTGATGTGCGTTGCTGAACGTGGAAAGAGCGATGTCTTTTTTATAACTATTCAGAATATGAAAACGGAAGATTAATGTTTCATACAAGTTCATGAAATTATCCCGTAATACTGCAGTTGCTGATATGGCATTACAAACACGTTGTCGCTGGAACCTATGTCTTCTCTAGAGAAACGATGCAGTAGTTTGCGATTCTTATGTACTTAAAATGTCGCATCAAATGTATGCACTTTCTTTGAACTGCAAGAGAGTACATTGGGACAGTCTTTTATGCTTAGCATCGTACTTTCTGAAAATAGGAAAAGCAAGAAAGATTACACCAAATTCTTGAGTGTAACGATCAGGTCTTTTGAATCCCTTCCGATTAAAAAAATATATATTTTAAAGCAGGTTTTCAGAAGAAAAAACTCAGCGAGTGAAAAAATGTGTGCATAATTTAAAATGCGCAATGGAAGCGGTATTTTTCATAGTGTGTTGAATTGGTTACAAATACATACGCCGAAAAGCCAAAACATTATAACCATCTGCCTAATATGATTTTGGTCCTTCTCGTGACGCCAAAAAACAGCTCTTACTGCTACAAGTGGTGTCTGGTACCAACACTTTACCAGCAGATCCTTTCGATCTTGTAAGCTACGTGGTTGAACCACCGGAGATCGCATTTGCTGTTCCAACACAAACGACAGATGCTCGAACGGATTGATGTCTGAGGAATGTCGAGGCCAGGGAAATACCTGGAAGTCTTCTTGATGTTCCACGAACCATTCCCAAACTATCTCGACAGTGTGGAATGGCGCATTATCCTGCTGAAAGAAGGTACTACTAGAGGAGAATACCATTGCCGTGAAAGGATGCACCTGGTCTGCAATGATGTTTAGATAGGTTGTGGACATCGTAGTTTCCTGCACATGAATGACTAGACAGAGGGTTTCCCAGAACATCGCTCAAACATTACACTTTCTCCACCGGTTTGTTTCGATCCAATGGTACACCCTCCTACCAACACTTCCCATGTAAACGACGCACACGTACCAGGCCACAGCATGGCGCAACAGAAAACGAGATAGATCAGACACGACAAACTTTCTCCATTCACTCAAAGGTCCGGTCTTGGTGCTCGAGTGCACATTGTAGGCGCATTCAACGGCGAACCGAGTTTAGCATGGGCCCTCGGACGGCCTGCGGCTACGTAGCCCCCTTCTCAACAGAGCTCGATGTACTATGTGTTGTAATGCATTACCCTCGTCACCAACATTCAACTTACCAGCGAGTTGAGCCACAGCATCACTTCTGTTGGTTTGTACCTCATGGAATAGCCTTCCCTCACCTCTAGCGTCGATAAGCCGTGGTCCCTCACATACCTTGCCGGCGGTCAGTGGTTTTTGAGCTCTCGGACCACTTCTTGAAGGTACTAAACCACGGCTGACCGTTAGTATCTCACAAGCCTTACCGTCTCGGAAATGCTGTGACCCGGTCGTCTGGCTATTACAATTTGGCCTTTGTCAAACTCGCTTAAGTCTACTGCCGTCCTCATATAAAGAACAAGAATAACACTGATCAACAAAGCTCAGCATCAGATGTTATTTATACGGCTTCATGACATTCACATATGCTGTGGTTTATCTGCAGTATATATATATATCATCATCATCATCATTGTCAACCATTATCAATCCACTGCTGGACGAAGGTCTCCCCAAGTTTCCTCCACAACGGTCTGTCTTGTGCCAGTCTCCTCCATGTCACCCCTGCATACTTTCGAATTTCATCCACCCATCTCCCATGTGGTCTTCTTCTGGGTCTTTTCCTGTCCCTTGGAATCCAATCTAAAATTTCGGCTGTCCATCGATGATCTGTCCTTCTGGCAGTATGTCCAGCCCATTGCCATTTCAGGGATTTAACTCTGATCATGATGTCTTCCACTCTTGTCATTTTTCGGATCCACGAGTTCCTCTTCTTATCTCTCCTGGTTACACCAAGCATGCACCTCTCCATGCCCCTTTGAGTTGTCTGCAGCCTTTGTATGTCTCTTTTAGTTAAGGTCCACGTCTCTGCACCATACGTAAGCACTGGAAGGATGCATTGATCAAACATTTTTCTTTTAAGACATAATGGCATATTACTCTTGAAAATTATGCTGTTTCTTCCAAAAGCTCTCCAGGCAAGTTTTGTACGCCGATTAATTTCTTCATCAATGTGACCCTCACTTGATATCTGCTGTCCAAGATAAACGTACGTGTCTGTTATCTCCAGCTTTTCTCCGTCAATCGATAAATCTTCATTTCTTGTAAAAGCATTGAACATCACTTTTGTCTTCTGAAAGTTCATTTTTAATCCCACTTCTTTACTCTTGTCCGCAAGTTCCTGGATCATACTCTGCAGCTCTGATGGGGTAGTTGCAAAAATGACTACGTCATCAGCAAAACGAAGGTGGGTTAGATAATCTCCATTAATCTTTATCCCTTTGTTTTCCCAGCTCAGCGACTGAAAAACACCCTCCAATGTGGCATTGAAGAGCTTCGGAGATATGGTGTCACCTTGTCTCACTCCCTTTCCAATTTTTACGTGTGTTGTATTTTCAAACAGCCTAATCTTTGCACTTGCATTTTCATAGATGTTATTAATAATATTAATGTATGCATCTTCAATACCGCAGGTTTTCAGAGCCATTGTAACTGCTGATGGTTTCACCGAATCAAAGGCTTTTTCATAATCGATAAAAGCCATGCACAATGGAAGTTCATATTCCCTCGCTCTTTCAATTAGTTCTCTCATCACGTGGATATGATCTATTGTGCTGTAGCCACTCCTGAATCCAGCTTGTTCTCTCGGTTGAGCCATGTCCAGTGTTACCTTCAAGCGGTGTGAAAGAACTTTAGTGAAGATTTTATAAACTACTGATAGGAGGCTGATAGGTCTGTAGTTTCCGAGATCCTCAATGTCACCTTTCTTATGTAGCAGGATCATTGTAGCGGTGTTCCAATCCTCAGGAATCTTTCCTTCATTAAGGCATCGAGTGAAAATTTGGGCGAGTACTGTTTCGATTTCTCCACTTGCTTCTTGTATGATGTCTACAGTAATTCCATCTTCTCCTGGAGCTTTTCCTCGCTTCATGTTCTTGATTGCATGTGCAACTTCTGCTGGAAGGACTGGAGGAACTCTGGTACTGGTATCTTTCATGATGTCTGGAGTGCATATATCATCCCTTTCATATAATTTGGAGTAGAAATCTTTCACTCTTGTCAAAATTTCGCCTCTATTTCTTGTTACAGAACCATCTTCTTTTCTCAGTGCCATAATCTGTTTTCTTCCCTTACTGAGATGTCCCTTTGCTATCTTTAGGCTTTGGTTGTTTTCAATTGCTTTCCTCACTAGTTCACAGTTGAATTTCCTTACGTCTTCAGTGATACTTTTTCTTACTGTCTTGCATAGCTCTATATATTCCACTTTGGAAGTCACATCTTTAGTTGTCCTCATCTCTCTTCTTTTTTGCATCAACATTTTGGTTTTTCCTGATAATTTGTTCATATGCAATTTGTTCTTAGACCCAGCTAATTTTGTTGCTGTTTCCATAAGAGCTTTGGTTACTTTTCTGTTAACTTCAGAGATGTCCACTTCTTCCGATGTTAGGCCTTCTAAAGCAGAGAACCTGTTCTTCAGTTCTAACTTGAAGGTATTATGGTGTTTTTTAAGGTTGGTTATGTCAATAGATTTTGTTTGTCTTATGAGCTTGCCACGTTCAAGTTTAGTGTTGAGGTGCATCTTACATCTCACCAATCTATGGTCACTACCTGTGTTGAACTTGTTTAGCACACTGCAGTCTTCTATGACGAATTTTTTGTTACACATAATAAAATCAATATATATATATATATATATATCATATATATATATATATATATATATATATATATATATATATATATATATATATACTTAAGAGCAAAACTGAAGACTAAGGAAAAAATTTTAGAATTTAAAACGAAGGGTGCAAAATAACCTGAAAATCAAAACGCGCAACGCAGCAGTTTTGAAAATTCAGAATTCACATACTATAAAGATACCTAAGCAAAAAAATACATATATAATTTTGACTCACACCTAGTACAACATAGAAAAGGTTATGTATCTACCTGTGTGAGTAAAAGGAGAAAAGAAAAAAAAATAAAATAAAACAACTGAATGTAGAAGGTGCTTAGGTATCTTTATAGTATATATATATATATATATATATATATATATATATAGTCTATTAAGAAGAGACAGAAGCAAAACAATTTTTCAACTTATACTAAAAAACACCATAGAAAAAATAGATATACTGACAGGTGTGATCAAAAAATGGATAAAATAATAGCAACCTCAATGCAGAAAGTGTCGACAATGGTGAGCCTTGGCTTTATCAAAGACCAGCAAAACTCTGCATTTTCTCACTTCCACAAAGACCTAGTTGGAAATGGGTTTCTGTAAAGCCATAGATGCAAGTAATAAGCCCACCAAAAGATGTTTTTTAAAAAAATATTATAACTTCCTAAGAGTTGCTTGACGAAAATTAAGTTAACATTATTTTTGCATGCATCTATTGCTTTCCTGGCCCAACCCATGCTCGTCATCTGCTATTAAAAAACAGAAAAACGATTACAAAAAAACACAAGTTGTGAGAGTGACTGAATGAATCAAAAGAATTATTCAGCAATAACACTTAGCCAAGTTACCTAGCCGCCTAAGAGAGAATTTAAACCAGAATAGTAATACAAAAGCACCACAGATTCTTATGCTGTGCAGTGAAAAAGCGTTTTATGCAAAATGCCATATAAATGTTAATAAATTTTTTTGAAAAAAATAGATTCCTGAAGGAAACTGGAATATTGAACCTCCTACTCATCAACAACTGACAATTACAAGTAAAAAAATTAAAAACTGATAATAACTAACAAAAATGCTTTGTGAAGATTATATGATGTTAACAATTAGTTGCAATATATACAAAGTATTCCAGGAGTGTTTTGAGTGCATAATAATGTAGTTAAAATATTCTAACCGACATTGAAGACACATCGTTGACTGCAAGAACAATTAATCGGCCAGCTACTTTGCCCAAGAGCCCTAAAAACACGCTAAGTTTCCAATAAAAGTGAAAGTGAAAAAAAAACCACTAAAATTTAAAATACTTGCTAGCACCTAATTGCTTGATGTGAAAAACAGAAAATAGCTGCTCAAAGTTCATAAGTTGAACTTGGAACCTCTTAACTTAAAGAATAAAGAAGAGAGCTTTCATTCTTTTCAGCCTCTACATCCTAAAAAAATGGCCGAAAACTTTCTCTCCGAACTTTCAACTCAGGCGACTCCCTAGACGCTGGGGGCAGCATTGGGAGGGTCTGAAGGCTCCTGCTCACTGAATAAGATCTTACGCGCGGAGTTTTAGTCAAGAGAATTATACAACTAAGAATGGAGCCCTGTTTGTTCAGAGTATAGAACACTCTCCAGAATACATGAAAAATATTATCAAATACACATGTAGTGTATTTAATAATCTTTATATGTATTTAATTACCTTAGTGAAATCCTACAGACAATCATAATCCTATTTATTTTAACGTTAGTTTTGCTATTTTTAGTTTAGGGTTTCAAGCATGTGAATACCTAGTTTTCTATTTATTTATTTTTATTTTATTTTTTCATCGTATTTTAAAATTTTTTGCGTAATTTTTTCTGTATTATTTTATCTTTTTATTTTTAATAGGGCTGTCCTGTCCATAGCACTAAGGTTCCTTTTTGTAGTTAATATGCATCCTCCAGACCAACTTCCAAAAAAGGCTTTCATTGGCCAGAATCATTTCATTAACTGTGTAGAAATTAAAGCAGATCTGCCAACCTTACTCTACTATTCAGAATAATGTTTCTTAAAGTTCTTTTGATGAAAGGTTTTGGAACTTTGTTTTCCAGAAAACAAAATTCCAACACAGTTAATACACAGTTAATAAAATGATTATGGCCAATGAAAGCCTTTTTGGAAGTTGGTCTGGAGGATGCATATTAACTACAAAAAGAAACCTTAGTGCTATGGACAGGACAGTCCTATTAAAAAAAAGATAAAATAATACAGAACAAATTACGCAATTTTTTTTAAAAATATGATGAAAAAAATGAAATAAAAATAAATAAATTGAAAACTAGGTATTCACATGCTTGAATCCCTAAACTAAAAATAGCGAAACTAACGTTACAATAAATAGGATTATGATTGTCTGTAGGATTTCACTAAGGTAATTAAATACATATAAATATTATTAAATACACTACATGTGTATTTGATAATATTCTTCATGTATTCTGGAGAGTATTCTATACTCTGAACAAACAAGTCTCCATTCTTAATTGAATAATTCTCTTGACTAAAACTCCGCGCGTAAGATCTTATTCAGTGAGCAGGAGCCTTCAGACCCTCCCAATGCTGCCCCCAGCGTCTAGGGAGTCGCCTGAGTTGAAAGTTCGGAGAGAAAGTTTTCGGCCATTTTTTTAGGAAGTAGAGGCTGAAAAGAATGAAAGCTCTCTTCTTTATTCTTTAAGTTAAGAGGTTCCAAGTTCAACTTATGAACTTTGAGCAGCTATTTTCTTTTTCACATCAAGCATTTAGGTGCTAGCAAGTATTTTAACTTTTAGTGTTTTTTTCACTTTCACTTTTATTGGAAACTTAGCGTGTTTTTAGGGCTCTTGGGCAAAGTAGCTGGCCGATTAATTGTTCTTGCAGTCAACGATGTGTCTTCAATGTCGGTTAGAACATTTTAATTACAATATTATGCACTTAAAACACTCCTGGAATACTTTGTATATATTGCAACTAATTATTAACATCATATAATCTTCACAAAGCATTTTTGTTAGTTATTATCAGTTTTTAATTTTTGTACTTGTAATTGTCAGTTGTTGATGAGTAGGAGGTTCAATATTCCAGTTTCCTTCAGGAATCTATTTTTCTCAAAAAAATTATTAACGTTTATATGGCATTTTGCATAAAACGTTTTCTCACTGCACAGCATAAGAATCTGTGGTACATTTGTATTACTATTCTGGTTTAAATTCTCTCTTAGGCGGCTAGGTAACTTGGCTAAGTGTTATTGCTGAATAATTCTTTTGATTCATTCAGTCACTCTCACAACTTGTGTTTTTTTGTAATCGTTTTTCTGTTTTTTAATAGCAGATGACGAGTATGGGTTGGACCAGGAAAGCAATAGATGCATGCAAAAATAATGTTAACTTAATTTTCGTCAAGCAACTCTTAGGAGGTTATAATAATTTAAAAAAATTGTTTTGGTGGGCTTATTACTTGCATCTATGGCTTTGCAGAAACCCATTTCCAACTAGGTCTTTGTGGAAGTGAGAAAATGCAGAGTTTTGTTGGTCTTTGATAAAGCCAAGGCTCGGCATTGTCGACACTTTCTGCATTGAGGTTGCTATTATTTTATCCTTTTTTATCACACCTGTCAGTACATGAATTTTTTCTATGTTGTTTTTAGTATAAGTTGAAAAATTGTTTTGCTTCTGTCTCTTCTTAATAGTCTGTGAATTCTGAATTTTCATAACTGCTGCGTTGCGCGTCATGATCTTCAAGTACTTTAGAAAATTTCGTTTCAAATAAATTTTAGGTAATGTCTTTTGTTTTTGACTTTGCTCTTATATATATATGGCCCAATGTATATATATATATATATACAGTCGATGCGTAACATATCCCAGGATGCAAGGTCATTTGATGCGTAACATTTCCCAGCCTCTCTTTGACAAATGTTAACCTCGCCTTCTCGTGGTGCATCCTGTTCTCACCGAAGGTGCTCTGACGACCGATGAATAGCGGTATAACTACACTGCTGGACACCCAAAATGCAACACCAAGAAGGACACGAGATAGCAAAGCCACATTTAATGGACACATAACAACAGATACAAAGATGAAACGATTGAGCTTACAGGCCCGTGCAACTTGAGGAACACGCAGACATCAATAGTTCGTGTGGCCCCCATGACTGGCAATAACGGCCACTACACGCAGCGGCATCGAACGAAAGAGGCTTTGGATGTGGGCTTGGGGTATGTCGGTTCAGGCTGCTTCCACACGTTGCCACACTTCAACAGGCGTAGCCACGGGTGGTGCTTGCAAGGCCATTCGGTTGCCTATCAGCGACCCGACGTTTTCGATGGGCAACATACCTGGAGATAATGCGGCCCACGGCCGCAGTGACACCTGGTGGACCATGAGGAATTGTTGCACGATGCGTGCCACGTGCGGGCGCTCATTGTCCTGTTGAAACGTGGCCGCTGGTAGGTCCTGCAGGTAAGGGAGGACTACAGGCTCCAAAACGTCGGAGATGGTGCGATGGCTGTTGAGTGTACCGGCGATGCGTACCAGAGGGCTGCGGGCGTCATATCCAATTGCGCCACAAACCATAACGCAAGGCGACTGACCGGTATGGCGATACATTATGCAGGCGTCATACAGTCTCTCTCGCCGCGGTGCCGCCACACGCGGATCCGACCATCGTGGTGTTGCAGGCAGAAGCGGGATTTGTTGGAGAAGACAATATCGTGTCATTCCGTATTCCAGGTACGGCGTTCAAGGGCCCACTGCCGCCGCACTCGCCGGTGGTGTAGCGTCAATGGTAATCGGAGCAATGGGCGCCGTTCCACAAGTTTCCGCTCCTGCAGACGACGTCGAACGGTACGTGCTGACACGGGTTGCTGCGTAACACACCGTAATTTCCCTCGCTAACGTTCGTGATGTAGCTGTGCGAGCCGTCAATGCACGCCGCACAACATGCCGGTCCTCTCGTTCCGTGTTGTGCCGCGGATGCGGCAATCACTCACGTGGGTCCGCCCGGGTCTCTTGCACCCACAGAATCCATACTCGCCTCACTGTGGCTGGATGTCGTCCCACACGGGCGCCGATGTCTCGGTACGATAAACCGCTGTCGCGATAAGACACTATTCGTCCTCTGTCGGACTCCGAAACGTGCTGGAATGACTGCCCTTTTCCGCGATGAGGCATCAGGAAGCCTCCCACGCACAAGTCCGACAGCACAACACACTTCCACTACTTACACCCCGCCTTCTGTGCACCGTTCTTTGAGTGCTTCTCGGTGGCGTGCCGGGAGCATATGATTTTCATATGCCCTGCAATGCTAATCGTTTGCATGTCGTCTCGCGGGTGACGCATGCTGCGAATTTCAGACTAATCGGATGCTTCCTTCTTGGTGTTGCATTTTGGGTAGCCAGCAGTGTATATAACATCGGGATTAGAGGAAATGCTCTCCCACACTCACCAACCCGCTTGGCCAGCGTGGTGAGTTATGCCCCCCCCCCCACCCCCCAATATACTTACACAAACTTAAACTTGACCCTCAGACTCCGGTAGCTGCTATGTACCTGGCCAAGGCGACGGCCAGTGCGACATGAAGGCAGAAGGTCCTAAGAATCGCCGCAGGACTGGACTAAGCTGCTATCTGATGCTGATCTTGACCCCGTTTAATAGACGCCTCCTATCTTCTGATTCAAGGCTCCTTAAATTAGTGGAAGAACTCGAAAAGATCAACTGGGACATTGTACGACAAAGTGAGGTAAGAAGAAGAGCAGAAGAGCTCGTTGAATTGAAAAGTGGACATCTGTTTTACTATCGTGGAACAGATACTGGCAGAACTAGTGGTGTTGGATTTAAAATAAACAAAAGACTGAAGGACAATGTTCTAGAAGTTGAAAGTTCCTCGGAGACAGGGCAGCACGACTCGTTATCCAACTCTCAAGAAGATACCAGGGTCAGATTATTCAAATTTATGCAGTCACCACAAGTCATCCTGAAGAAGAAATTGAAGAATTTTACGGGGAAATTCGAAATCTAAATAACAAAGGCAAACAGCACTTGAAGATCTTTATGGCTGATTTTAATGCAAAAGCAGGGCAACAGCAACATAATGAAACTTCAGTTGGCAAATTCGGTTATGGGAACAGAAATCAACTTGGAAATACTATCGTAGAGTTTACAGAGGCAGAAAAGTTTTTCATCATGAACTATTTTTTGAAGAAAAAGCCACACAGGAAATGGACATGGAGATATCCGAATGGGATGACAAATGAAATTGATTTTATTATGTGTAACAAAAAATTCGCCATCGAAGACTGCAGTGTGCTAAACAAGTTCAACACAGGTAGTGTAGCGTACCAGGAGATGTGCCGTACCTGCCAGAAGGACGCGCACGACATAGAGGCAGATAGGAATCAGAATAAAAGGTCCGCGTAGCTCAATTGGTAGAGCAACTTATTCCGGAATGAGGGGACCCGGGTTCGAATCCTGGCGCGGATAAAAATGACGGAGAAATTCATTTCGTTATAGTAGTGAACATAGAATGGTAAGATGTAGGATGCACCTCAACACTAAACTCGAACGTGGCAAGCTCATAAGACAAACAAAATGTTATGATATAACCAACCTTAAAAACATCATAATACCTTCAAATTGGAACTGAGGAACATATTCTCTGCTTTAGAAGACCTAACACCAGAAGAAGTGGATATTTCTGAAGTTAACAGAGAACTCACCAAGGCTCTTATGGAAACAGCTACAAAAATAGGTGGTACTAAGAACAAGTTACATATGAAGGAATTTTAAGGAAAAATGCTCATGCAAAAGAGAAGGGAGATGAGGGCAAATAAAGACGTAACGTCCAACGTGGAATATATAGAACTATGCAAGACAGTGCGAAAAAGTATCACTGAAGACATAAGGAAATTCAGTTGTGAACTAATGAGAAAAGCAATTGAAAACAACCAAAGCCTGAAGAGAGTAAAGGACATCTCAGTAAGGGAAGAAAACAGATTATGGCTCTGAGAAAAGAAGATGGTACTTTAACAAGAAATAGAAGCGAAAATTTGACAAGGGCGAGACATTTCTATTCAAAACTATATAAAGGGATGACACATCTAATCCACAGGTACCAGTACCAAAGTCCCTCCAATCCTCCCTGCAAAAGTTACATATGCAATTAAGAACATGAAATGGGGAAGAGATAATTATCATGGCCAGTATAAAAAAAGCAAGTGGAGAAATTGAAACTACACTCGCCTAAGTTTTCACCAGATGTCTGAATGATGAGAAGATTCCTGAGGATTGGACTAAGGCTACAATTATCCTACTACATAAAAAAGCGACGTTGAGAATCTCAGGAACTACAGGCCCATCAGCCTCATTTCAGTGGTTTATAAAATCTTCATTAAGGTTGTCTCACATCGCTTGAAGGTAACACTAGACATGGCTCAACCAAGAGAACAAGCTGGATTCAGGGGTGGCTACAGCACTGTAGATCATATCCATGTACTTAGAGAATTAATTGAAAAAACAAGAGAATATGAAATCCCATTATGCATGGTTTTTATTTATTATGAAAAGGCCTTCGTTTCCGTGAAACCATCAGCAGTAACAATGGCTTTCAAATCATGCGGTATTGAGGATGCATACATTAGCATTATTAATAACAACTATGAAAATGCAAGTGCAAAGGTTCGGATATTTGAGGATACAGAACAAATACGAATTGGAAAGGAAGTGAGACAAGGTGACACCATTTCTCCCATGTTCTTTAATGCTACATTGCAAAATGTCTTTCAGTCATTGAACTGGGAAGATAAAGCGATTAAGATTAATGGAGATTACTAAACTCACCTTCGTTTTGCTGATGACGCAATAATCTTTGCAACTACCCCTTCAGAGCTGCAAAGTATGATCCAAGAACTTGTTGACAAGAGTAAAGAAGTGGGATTAAAAATGAACTTTCAGAAGACAAAAGTGATGTACAATGCTTTTACAAAAAATGAACATTGATCGATTGATGGAGAAAAGCTTAAGACAACCGATACCTTGTGACGTACCTGCCAGCAAGACGCACACGACATAAAGGCAGATAGTAGTCAGAACAAACGTCCGCGTAGCTCAATTGGTAGAGTGACTTGTTCCGGAATAAGCGGACTCGGGTTCGAATCCCGGCGTAGACCAAAAATGACAGAGAAATTTACTTCGTTATAACCTACATTTATCTTAGGCAGCAGATATCAACTGAGGGTCACATTCATGAAGAAATTAATCGGCGTATAAAACTTGGATGGAGAGATTTTAGAAGAAACAGTACAATTTTTAAGAGCAGTATGCCATTATGTTTTAAAAGAAAAGTATTTGATCAATGCATCCTTCCAGTGCTTACATATGGTGCAGATACGTGGACCTTAACTAAAAGAGACATACAAAGACTACAGGTACCTCAGAGAAGCATGGAGAGATGCATGCTTGGTGTAACCAGGAAAGATAAGAATAGGAACTTGTGGATAAGGGAAATGACAGGAATGGACGACATCATGACCAGAGTGAAATCACTGAAATGGCAATGGGCTGGGCATGTTTCCAGAAGAACGGATCGCCGATGGACAACCGAAATTTTAGACTGGATTTCAAGGGACAGGAAAAGACCCAGAAGAAGACCCCATGTGAAATGGATGGATGAAATTCGAAACTTTGCTGGAGTGACACGGGGAGACAGGCTCAAGACAGACAATTGTGGAAGAAACTTGGGGAGACCTTCATCCAACAGTGGATTGATAACGGTTGCTCATGATGATGATGATGATGGTGATATACACAGTCGAGTCACATTTTTGTGACCACCAGCTAATATCCAGAGTCACTGTCGTGTTCACACGTGTGGAGAGCCATGCTGACTGCAGTGCATCTGACAGCTGCTGGTGGGTGCGTGGTGGTGGATCCATAGAGCGAACAAGACGATCGAGGTGGTCCCACAATTGCTCAATTGGGTTTAAGTCTGGAGAATTAGGGCTGCCAGGGAAGTACTTTGAAGTCAAAATCGTGCTCTTCCAACCACTTTCGGGCATTTCTAGCTGTGTGACACATCGCATTGTCGTGCTGGAAAAACCCATCCGTCCCGGAGTAGACAATCAGCATGTATCGGTATACGTGATCTGGAAGGATGGATTCATAACGAATTCGGTCCATAGTGCCTTCTACAGGTATGAGTGAACTCAGAGAATGCCACGAAAACATTCCCCAGGCCATAACGCTGCCCCCACCAGCTTGTGTTCTTCCAGAAATGGTTGAAGAGTGTTTGTTCTTCGATGTTTCTCGCCTTATACGCCAACGTCCATCCATTCGATGAAGCAGAAAACATGACTCGTCGGAGAAGGCAATCCTTTGCCAATCAGCAGAGGTCTAATTCCGATTCTGCTGTGCAAATGTAATCCCTTTCTGCCGATGCACCTTCGTTACCATAGGTGCAGTGACCATCCGTCTGCATCGGAGCCCCATACGCAGCAGGGTTCGCTGAACTGTCGTTTTAGACACACTTCCAGTAGCCCCCTGGTTCATTCGGCCAGTGATTTGTTCCACTGTAGCTTGCCGATTGGTCCTTACGCACCTTCGAAACCGACGTTCCTGTCTCACATCAATGGCACTTGGTGTTCCGAAGTTTCCACGTAGCTCATTCGCAATGATTCCATTTCTTCAATCACGATACACTTTAATCAAAGCAGCATGCGAACAGTTTTCAAACCTATTTCAGAAATACTATCATCACCCTTGGCTCGAAAGCTGATAACCATCACTTTTTGTAAATCTGATAAATCGCTCCTTCTATGCATGATAGCAACGAGTGATATGTTTTCAGATTGCCTACGGCACATCTTATATACCCTCCAAGCCAGCTCATGACACATGCCTTCTTTCATTGGCTACGCGCTGTTGACGTCAAAAGTAGGGAGGTGGTCATAATAATGTGACTCGACTGTGTATATACAAGGCTTGTCCTAAAACAACTGAGAATGTCTTTATAAAAAAGTATACATATATTAGTTATCACGGAAATGGTCATCTTTTTCTTTCGAAATATGTACTGACCATTGCATCGAATACAGGTGTCTCAACGTTCTGCCCCCTTTTTGAATGTCTTCTGGAAATCTTCTGAAATGCTGTTGAAACACCCCTGGGCAACTATAATAAGTTATTGACCAATCTCAAATTGTCATCCCCGTAATTTCTCTTCTAAAATGGGGGACAACAAGAAGTCACATAGTGAAAAGTCTGTGCTATATGCAGGTTGGGGTCAATTTAATATTCATTTTCTTCAAATTACACTGGCGGAAAGTGAAAAAAGAACACCAACAAGGAATTGGCGGACGATCATGAAATTTACATATGTTAATGGGGTCGAGTTTACGTAGGTGTGATGTTACTGTCGGGATCAACCGGTGAACGCTTACGCCACAGCACGGCATAATATGCAAATTATCGTCGGTGGTATTTAAGGAGTACGGCGAAGTGAATGTAATCAGTCGTCGGCTTACGGTCACGTGCGAAGACCCTGAAGAAGCTGCAATGCCTGGACATGGAAGACGTGTACGATTTCAGCAGTTATCGGACTTTGAGCGTGGTAGTCTAGTCGGACTCCGCGAGGCCGGGTAGTCGTATTGTCGTATTGTGGAGCGAATTGGACGGGAAGTATCGGTGGTGGTACGATGGTGGCGTAGATGGTCCGAGGAACATTCCCACCCGAGAAGACGTGGAACCGGGAGTCACAGACGGACTGATGAGCAGACCGATCGACGCATAAGAAGAGCGGCGTTGTCAAGCAGAACATCCACTGCGACGCCAATCCGAGCTGCCGTTGCACCCGAAGTGACTGTGCGAACAATCCGCAACCGTCTACTGGATGCAGGACTACGTGCACGTCTGCCTCTAGCATGTGTACCTCTGACTCCAGCCCACCGTCAGGAACGGCTGAAGTGGTGACGCCAACGTTTGCACTGGAGAACGCATTGTCGATCTGTCGTGTTCAGCGATGAAAGCAGATTCTGCTTGGGAGCCTCCGACAGCCGTATGCGTGTTCGCAGACGCACAGGGGACCGTCTCCACCCTTCTTGCATCCCCCAGCGACACACAGGACCTACACCTGGTCTCCTGGTGTGGGGAGCGATCAGATATCACTCCCGTACACAACTAGTGTTTGTACCGGGTACGTTAAACAGCAACTCCTACATCAACAATATCATACAGCCCGTTGTTGTGCCATTTGTAAGGTCGGTCCATCGTGGCGTATTCCAGCAAGATAACGCACGCCCACACACGGCACGTGCAACGCAATATGCACTTCAGGGTGGGAGACAACTTCCATGGCCTGCACGTTCACCGAATTTATCCCCCATTGAGCACGTGTGGGATTTTAGAGACAACGACTTATCCGGTCTCCACGGCCAGCCACAACCATCCCCGATTTATGCGTCCAGGCTGAGGATGCTTGGAACTCAATACCCGAAACTTACATCCAACATCTGTACGACAGACTCCATGCCAGAATTGCACAGTGTGACGCAGTTCATGGCGGTTCAACTTCGTACTAACCATGTTACATGGAAATGTTATTTTTCAGTTTACCAGCAAATACAGCTGTATTTTGCCATAATGTTTCGATCACGTTATCCTCTGTATTCCGTTATTATGCTGTATAAATTTCGTTGGTATCAGACGTCTCTTTCTTGGTGTTCTTTTTTCACTTTCCGCCAGAGTAGAAACCACAGAACTGGCCATGTACAGTTTTAAATTGGGCCATGAAAAAAAATGGGGAGCCCAAGTTGAACAAACTGGTTTCATGCCCAAATTTCAGTTAAAATTCTGTTAATTGATGCTTTTGAAATGTGAACCACATCTTCGATATCTCTAATTGATAAGTGTCTGTCTTCCCGTATAATAATACCTATTGTATTGATGTTTACCTCTGTATCACTCGTTGAAGGTCTTCCTCCATGCGCGATTAAAGCAAGCGACTCATAACCATCCATAAATTCTTTATGCCATCTGTAAATTGTTGATTTTCCTAAACATTCATCTTTATAAGCCCCTTGTAGTAGACGGAAAGCCTTTCCGACAGACTTCTTAAGTCGACTGCAATATTTAATTGTGCATCTCTGTTCCTCTTTCACATTCATTTTTTCGAAAAATCACAGCGCAATAGCACTTGTTACGGGATCACGAAGCAACGCTTATCAAACTGCACACTACTGACGACGCATGAGTGATAAACAGCTGTGGCCGGTTGCTATGGTTACTACAACTACCGCTTTTTCAAGACTCGTGCCAAAGTGGAACGCACTATTGCACAATTTTTATAAACACATTTTTAGTTGTTTTCGGCCAAGCTATGTATATATATTACTGTAAAAGGCCAAACATTGGTAAATCCTGGCATTTACCATACTAAGGTGGTAACAGTCCGAAAAATACTTGCAAACGCTTTCATTTCGGGCTTTTACCAAACCATTTCGGTAAATGCCAGCATTTACCAACACCAATTGGTAAAAGTGCGTTTTGTTTGTAAGTTTTAAAATATTGAAACAGTCATTTATTTTGCATAATTTTTAAAATGATATCTGTTGTACTTGGCCCATATTGTTAATTATCATTGTTTATTTAAAAAGTGTGTAATTGGAATAGCCTTATCTTGTAAGATGAAATTCTATTGGAAGTGGAGACCGAAGTTCAAGATGAAAACGCAGACCCAGAAGCATTATGTAAAACCCTTAACATGGCATCTGCGTCGACTATATCAGCAGAACTGAAAAAGTGAAATTGTTTGGAAAGTCTGCCAGAGAAGAACTTGAGCAGCAGGCAAAGGAAATGAAAGTATCTTCCTCTAAAAAGTTTGAAAAACCTACTCTCGGACAAAATGTTAGAATAAAAATACCAGATATTGATAGCGTAAAGATGGATCCAAAATGAATAATAGCCGTAATCGCAGGCTATTAAAGACAAAGAATCTTATGAACTTGGTACTAAGTTCGGTAAACTAAAAGCGTTGTACACCAGAAACCGATTTTCCTTGTGCAAAGAAAATTTTTTAGGTATCGAAGAAGTCGGAACGGAAAAAATAAGAGTACGTGAAGTGGTTAATAAGCTTTCATTAATTTGTGGACAAGGATTCAAAAAATGCATCTGTTCAAAGAAGTGTACCACAAAAATATGTTTGTGCAAATCAGCCAATCTACTTTGAATCTCCAAATGTCATAACAGTCAACATTGCTGTAACATGTAATTTTAATTAGAATTTGATAATGTTGAAGGAAATCCTGATGGCCGCCCCGGTGGCGCAGTGGTCTAAGCGATGGCCTCTGATCATTCGTCCGAAAGAGGTCCGGGTTCGAATCCCGGTGAGGCATGGATGTTGTGTTTGTCTTACGGCACTGGCTCTCTCCCTTCTCTGGAACCGGTGACCCTAAATTAGGGACGGGCGACTGCTTATAGCCCATTGAGTTGCTCACGGTGGTCGTTAAACCTCTAAAAAAAAAGAAATCCTGATTAATAAATTTCTTTTGTTTTTTATTTCATGAACATTTTCTTGTTATACATTAATTAAATGTAGTAAAATAATAAAGCAGTCATGTCTAATGTTATTCTGGACATTCTGTTTGAAATTTAAATTGACAAAAGCAAATTATTATAATGCATTAGTTTAATAGTGAAAAATGTAGAATTTCCTCTCATAACATAAGGCTATTCTAATTTCTTATTCCAATTAAACACTTTTTAAATAAACAATGATAATTAAATATATGGGCCCAGTACAACAGATATCATACAAACAAATTATACAACATGAATGACTTTTCCAATATTTTAAAACTTACAAACAAAACGCACTTTTACGAATTGGTGTTGGTAAATGGCATTTACCGAAATGGTTTGGTAAAAGCCCGAAATGAAAGCGTTTACAATTATTTTTCGGACTGTTACCACCTTAGTATGGTAAAAGCCAGGATTTACCAATGTTCAGGCTTTTACAATAACATATATATACTCTCTCTCTCTATATATATATACACTGACGGGAAAAAAAATCCCAACACCACAAAAAAGTAGTTGTAGAGGAATGAAATGGCGGCAATACATTTGTATAGGTAACATATTTAATCGATTAATGTTTCAAGACCACAGCTTAATGTAAGCGCGAGAAGAGCCATTTTAAACGTGAAATGCCGATACATTAATAACCGGTGTAACCGCCAGAATGTTGAATGCAAGCATGCAAACGTTCTAGCATTGTGTCGTACAGGTGCTGGATGTCAGTTTGTGGGATAGAGTTCCATGCCTGTTGCACTTGGTCGGTCAATACAGGGACGGTTAATGCTGATTGGTGGTGACGCTGGAGTTGTCGTCCAATGATGTCCTATACGTGCTCGATTGGAAAAAGATCTGGTGATCTAGCAGGCCACTGCAACATGTCAACACTCTGTAGAGCATGTTGGGTTACAACAGCGGTATGCGGGCGAGCGTTATCCTGTTGGAAAACACCCCCTGGAATACTGTTCATGAATGGCAGCACAACAGGTTGAATCACCAGACCGACGTACAACTGTGCCGTCAGGGTGCGTGAGATAACAACGAGAGTGCTCCTGCTGTCGTAGGAAATTGTTCCCCAGACCATAACTCCAGCTGTAGGTCCAGTGTGTCTGGGCCGCAGACAGGTTGGTTGCAGGCGCTCACCTGGCCTCCAGGGCGTCTGGCTCGGAGCTGTCCTTCAAGTAACCGATTTGTAACAGTTCGTCGTGTCACTGTGGTGGCAACTGCAGCTCGAATTGCTGCCGCAGACGCAGTACGGTGCGCCACGGCAATACGCCGTACACGGCGGTCTTCCCTCTCAGTAGTGCCACGCGGCCGGCAGGAACCCGGTCTTCTTGAGGCCGTACCTTCCCTTGACCACCGCTGCCAACAATCATGCACAGTGCTTACATTCCTGCTAAGTCGTTCTGCAATATTGCGGAAAGAAAATCCACCTTCTCGTAGCCCTATTACACGACCTCGTTCAAACTCCGTGAGATGTTGATAATGGCCTTTTCGTCTTCTTAAAGGCATTCTTGACTAACATCGCTCACGAACGTTACAGCGCGTATTTACAGCAAACCTGCTTTGCATGTTCCGCGGGGCGCTACTAGCGCCACACGTATGCGCCGAGCGCGAAATTTACATAGACGTCATCTTACAGATGTACTCTCACCGCCTACCAACTGTCGTTTATCTAACACAAACCTTTCTTGGTGTTGGGATCTTTTTTCCGTCAGTGTATATTTGGATTCCAAAGAACAGGAAAAGACCCAGAAGAATACCACATGGGAGATGGGTGGATGAAATTCAAAAGTATGCGGGAGTGACACGGAGGAGACTGGCACAAGACTGACCATTGTGAAGGAAACTTGGCGAGACCTTCGTTCAGCAGTGGATTGATAATGGTTGATAGTGATGATATATATGTATATATATATATATATATATATATATATATATATATAAAGGCATGTAAGGTCAGGTGATGCGTAACATCACAGCCTCTCCTTGACAAATGTCAACCCCGCCTTCTCGTGGTACATCCTGTTCCCACTAAAGGGGCTCTAACGACCGCCAATAGCGGTATAACTATACCATCGGGATTACAGGAAATGCTATCCCACACTCACCAACCCGCTTGGCCAGCGTGGTGAGTTATGGCCAAACCCCTCCAAAATGACTCCACAACTTAAATCTTGGCCCTCAGTCTCCGGCAGCTGGAATGTACCTGGCCAAGGCAGCGGCCAGTGCGACATAAAGGCAGAGGGTGCTAAGAATCCCCGGAGGACCGGACTAGGCTGCCATCTGATGCTGACCTTGGCGAGGTATAACGGACGCTCCCTATCTTCTGATTCAAGGCTTCTTGAATTGGAAGAGGAACTACAAAGGATCAAGTGGGACATCGTCGGGCTAAGTGAGGTAAGGAGAAAAGGAGAAGATCTCATTGAACTGAAAAGTGGACATCTCTTCTACTATCGTGGGACAGATACTGGCAGAACTAGTGGTGTTGGATTTATAATAAACAAGAAACTGAAGGATAAAGTTGTAGAAGTTGAAAGTTCCTCTGACAGAGCTGCACGACTCGTTATCCAACTCTCGAGAAGATACCAGGCTCAGATTATTCAAACTTATGCACCCACCACAAGTCATGCTGAAGAAGAAATTGAAGAATTTTATGAGGAAATTCGTGATCTAAATAATAAAGGTAAGCAGCACTTGAAGATAATTATGGGAGATTTCAATGCAAAAATAGAGCAATGGCAACAGAATGAAACTTCAGTAGGTAAATTCATTCACGGCAACAGAAACCAGCGTGGAAATACTCTCGTAGAGTTTGCAGAGGCAGAAGGATTTTTCATCTTGAACTCCTTTTTCAAGAAAAAGCCACACAGCAAATGGACATGTAGACATCCCAATGGGACGACAGGTGAAATTGATTTTATTATGTGTAACAAAAAATTCGTCACAGAAGACTGCAGTGTGCTAAACAAGTTCAACACAGGCAGTGACCATAGATTGGTGAGATGTAAGATGCACCTCAACACTAAACTCGAACGTAGCAAGCTCATGAGACAAACAAAATGTATTGACATAACCAACCTTAAAAAAACACAATAATACCTTCAAATTGGAACTGAAGAACAGATTCTCTGCTTTAAAAGGCCTAACATCGGAAGAAGTGGATATTTCTGAAGTTAACAGAAAAGTAACCAAAGCTCTTATGGAAACAGCAACAAAATTAGCTGGGTCTAAGAACAAGTTACATGTGAACAAATTATCAGGAAAAACCAAAATGTTGATGCAAAAAAGAAGAGTGATGAGGACAACTAAAGAAGATGTGACTTCCAAAGTGGAATATATAGAGCTATGCAAGACAGTACGAAAAAGTATCACTGAAGACGTAAGGAAATTCAACTGTGAACTAGTAAGGAAAGCAATTGAAAACAACCAAAGCATAAAGATAGCAAAGGGACATCTCAGTAAGGGGAAAAAACAGATTATGGCACTGAGAGAAGAAGATGGTTCTGTAACAAGAAATAGAGGCGAAATTTTGACAAGAGTGAAAGATTTTTACTCCAAATTATATGAAAGGGATGATACATGTACTCCAGACATCATGAAAGGTACCAGTACCAGAGTTCTTCCAGTCCTTCCAGCAGAAGTTGCACATGCAATCAAGAACATGAAGCGGGGAAAAGCTCCAGGAGAAGATGGAATTACTGTAGACATCATACAAGAAGCAAGTGGAGAAATCGAAACAGTACTCGCCCAAATTTTCACTCGATGCCTTAATGAAGGGAAAATTCCTGAGGATTGGAACAACGCTACAATGGTCTTGCTACATAAAAAAGGTGACATTGAGGATCTCAGGAACTACAGACCTATCAGCCTCCTATCAGTGGTTTATAAAATCTTCACTAAAGTTCTTTCGCACCGCTTGAAGGTGACACTGGACATGGCTCAACCGAGAGAACAAGCTGGATTCAGGAGTGGCTACAGCACAATAGATCATATCCACGTACTGAGAGAACTAATTGAAAGAGCGAGGGAATATGAGCTTCCATTGTGCATGGCTTTTATCGATTATGAAAAAGAGTTTGATTCGGTGAAACCATCAGCAGTTGCAATGGCTCTGAAATCCTGCGGTATTGAAGATGCATACATCAATATATATTAATATACATCTATGAAAATGCAAGTGCAAAGATTCGGCTGTTTGAAAATACAACACACATAAAAATTGGAAAAGGAGTGAGACAAGGTGACACCATATCTCCGAAGCTCTTTAATGCCACATTGGAAAATGTCTTTCAATCACTGAACTGGGAAAACAAAGGGATAAAGATTAATGGAGATTATCTAACCCACCTTCGTTTTGCTGATGACATAGTCATTTTTACAACTACCCCATCAGAGCTACAGAGTATGATCCAGGAACTTGCTGAAAAGAGTAAAGAAGTGGGATTAAAAATGAACTTTCAGAAGACAAAAGTGATGTACAATGCTTTTACAAGAAATGATGATTTATCGATTGATGGAGAAAAGCTGGAGATAACAGACACGTACGTTTATCTTGGACAGCAGATATCAAGTGAGGGTCACATTGGTGAAGAAATTAATCGGCGTACAAAACTTGCCTGGAGAGCTTTTGGAAGAAACAGCATAATTTTCAAGAGCAATATGTCATTATGTCTTAAAAGAAAAGTGTTTGATCAATGCATCCTTCCAGTGCTTACGTATGGTGCAGAGACGTGGACCTTAGCTAAAAGAGACATACAAAGGCTGCAGACAACTCAAAACAGCATGGAGAGGTGCATGCTTGGTGTAACCAGGAGAGATAAGAAGAGGAACACGTGGATCCGAAAAATGACAAGAGTGGAAGACATCATGATCAGAGTTAAATCCCTGAAATGGCAATGGGCTGGACATACTGCCAGAAGAACAGACCATCGATGGACAGGCGAAATTTTAGATTGGATTCCAAGGGGCAGGAAAAGTCCCAGAAGAAGACCACATGGAAGATGGGTGGATGAAATTCGAAAGTATGCGGGAGTGACATGGAGGAGACTGGCACAAGACAGACCGTTGTGGAGGAAACCTGGGGAGACCTTCGTCCAGCAGTGGATTGATAATGGTTGACAATGATGATGATGATGATGATATATATAAATATAAATTAGTTTCCTTTGATACATGCCTGTACCACTCTGCTACCGTGCAATGCAGCTGGAAAACAAGAGTGAATAATACATATATGTATTTATAAATAACTACAAGTAATACCTCCCGAACATGTACATGACAACAAATGAACTCCAGACCACAGCAAAAGAAAAAGGAGAACGACAAGCGTTACCCAAAAGTCACACTGCAAAATTATAAAATACCAATAATGAAATGTAAAACCAAAACAAATATAATATCAAATAGCACCGCACCCCCGAACCACTCTGCAGGGAAAAACACCCGGATTCCGGGCTCCCGGGTGTCTTTCCCTGCAGAGTGGTTCGGGGGTGCGGTGCCATTTGATATTATATTTGTTTGGGTTTTACATTTCATTATTTTTAGAAGTGAAGATTCACTTGGAAATATGTTAAAACCAGAAAATGCCCTTATGCTGTCTCGTGGATAAGTGTTTTACAGCAAAATATTTAAAATGCATGCGGAGTTTTCATCGTTTTGACTTCTATGTAAGGCGAAAACAATTTTTGAAATCACATTTTGAGAAGCTGAAATTTTGAGAAAAATACATTATACATTTACGCTCCCTAGAGGTACAACCATGCGTTATTTCAAAGAGAAACTGTTCGTTAAATGGCCTTCGTGATAAAAGGTATCGGAAAGTAAAAATAAATTTGTGAATCTTTTTTTTTTATTGAAGCAATTGCATAAAATACAATGTATTTTGAATTTAATAACACGGGCCTTTACTCCCGTTTGAGACGAAGTTATGCTTTAGAAAAACGACAAAACAGATCGATTGCCGGACTCCCAGTTCAATCTTTTGATTTAAAATTTTTTTTTTCAAATCGGATTGACAGTTAAAGAGATAAGGTTTTCACAGACTGACGGACATAGTGGTACTACACGCACGTACTGTGTTTTCAAAAGACGTGCTGGAAAAGGAAAATAAAAGTGTCGTGAGTCCTAAACAGCACACTGTAAAAACATTTTCTGAGATTCACGACCCACTTTCCGTTATTTCTTTTGTGAATTAACGAAGCAGGTTCTGATACAATTTTCCCCGTGAAATGGCGAAAAAAGAACCTCTGAATTTCACGGATTTTTCGTACGCCATAATAATTCTGAATTTTCAGAAATCTTTCCGCAGTTTTTTATAATGACGGTAAGTTGCCGTTTTGAAGATACGTTAACGAAAAATTTTGAATTTTCAGAAAACTTTCCGCAATTTCTTTCTTATATTGACGGTAAGTTACCGTTTTGAAGACGTAACGGAAAATTTAGAATTTTCAGAAACTTTCCGCAATTTCTTTCATATATTGACGGTAAGTTACCGTTTTGAAGACGTGTTAACGGAAAATTTTGAGTTTTCAGAAACCTTTCCGCAATTTCTTTCTCATATTGACGGTAAGTTACGTTTTTTTACGTGTTAACGAAACATTTTGAATTTTCAGAAACATTTCCGCAATTGCTTTCTTATATTGACGGTACGTTACCGTTTTGAAGACGTGTTATCGGAAAATTTTGAATTTTCAGAAACCTGCCCGTAATTCCTTTCTCATATTAACGGAAAAATACCGTCCTCACTTTTTCCGTATCCATACGATGAAAAATTTTGGGTAATAGGACAGATTCGCGGGAATACTTGGATGTTTGATTAACTGTTAAATTTTCATAGTTTGTCGACGTATTTGAAGTTCTGTAGTGAGATCGGATATTGTGGATAGTATATCGAATTAATTTTTCTTACTGTGTGACAGGATATTTCTTCTCCTTTCTTCCATTTTCTGCACCAGCTATTATATATTGCGTTACGGTAAGAAACCGGGTACTCAATTTATTGTACAGGGGATTGTACGATGTCTATGTATCCGTCTGTGGAGTCCTTAAAACAAAAGCTATATAGCTATCAAGCGTAAATTTTATATTTAGAAGTTTTGTGAAGCAATATTATAAAACAGTACATTGCACCTACTCTTAAAGATAATTGAAAGTTATTTTCAGTTGTAAAAAAGATCTCAAACTCCAAATCATTCTGTTGCTTTGAAAAATCAAGACGAACAAAATACGTCATTTGTAATAAGACCTCTTACAGAAAACAAAATTATTAGAAACGTATTCAAAAAAATAACGAGTTCCAATAGAAAATAAAATGACTGAATCACTCGCATTAATGAAAACAAAAAAAATTCATCATCGCGCAATTAAATTTTACTTTGAACGCGACCACGGTTTTTGGGGCAATCTGGCCAGTGGTTAACCCTCCAGGTGGCAAGAACGCCTATATACGTTCGGAGATTTCTGTGCCCAAAGGGCGACGACGCAATAATACGTTTATCGAAAACCTGTTCAAAAGCGGCGAGAACGCATATATGCGCACCTTAACGGCGACAAATACTACAAAAAGACAGGACGCTTTTAGGAGAGTCTCCTGTTATACATGTGACAAAATTTTGTTTTGCCTCTTACAAACCTCCTACCAACTGAAGGGTTAAGAAGCGCGGCTTCAACCTAAAAAAGACTCCGGTTCTTACTACCGACACAAAAGGGTTCTCTCTCGCAAGGGCTGTAATATTCAGCGTGTTCGATTTTACGAAATTTCAGTCTAAATACGGGAAATCTTGAAACAGACTTTTCTGAAATAAACGGAATTATTGCCTAAAACAAATCTGTGAAAATACCAAAATGAAAAAAAAGATGGCACTTTTAAAAACGGAAATTCAGTTAAAAGACGAACAGTTACTTGCTCAAGTTATTTTCCGGAAATTTTTCGTGAATTCACATCACTTATTTTTTACAGTGCAAACTCCAAGAGTGACTTTGAAAGAAATCGCCCCGTACTTTGATTAGTGTTAGATACGGTAGCATTTTGCTGAACCCTCATGTTAACTTTAGTTTTTAATTCATGATATAAAATGTTTCCTCATCGATGTTTTCTGCTATATTGATAAACGGAAGGAAAAGAAAGAAGATTAAATTATATCGTAGAGACAGAACCCTACTCTTTCCTGCTTCAATAACGACGCATTGAAGCTTGAAGATTTTTGATTTAATCGATTTCGCAAATTTAGCAAAAAATTAAACGCGTTCTTTACACTAGATACATTTAAACGGCCGTCTCTTTCTTCTGGGAAGCATTTTCTTTAGCATACCAGTTCAAAATATAATTTCCAGAGGGTAAGTCGAAAGTTTTGCCATATTTGCATAAACTCATGTGCTGCTGCGGGTATGTCACGTGTTTAAACTAGTTAAAATAGTGCACTGCAGTCAGTCGAAAGGGATATAAAATGATAGCCGTTGCTGTGAACAGCATCGCATGTCGTCGTTCTGTCATTGGTTGAGACACCTGAAAGATAAACAGCTACAACCGGCTGATTAGGGAACTTTTCCTTTACGAGTTTGAACTCGACCATAGCGCTGCTCAAGCAAAACAAAACATTTGTCATGCGAAAGGGGAAGGTTCCGTGGGCCACAGCACCGCAACCAAATCATTCAAGAAATTTCGCTCAGGTGACAGAAACCTCGATGACTAACCAAGGTCAGGAAGGCTGCGAAACGTGGATTCGGAGGCCGTGCGCCAGGCTGTAAAGGCAACTCCGACAACCAGCACTCGGAGTTAATCAGGTAAGCTGGGCATATCACAGACCACCGTGGTTCGTCACCTTCAGGACCTCGGCAAGATCTACAGGCGCTGCCGCATTGTCCCTCACTAACTGACGCACACTGAAGCAAACCGCCAAGTGGAAGTGTGCACGAAACTCCTAGAAACCCCTCACGTTTCGTTAAGAGAATTGCTACGTGCGATGAAAAGTGTGTCTGTTTCTGTAATCCTCCTAACACACAACTGCAGTGGTTCAGCCCGGACCAGCATTTTGAACCTGTTCCCAAATGTGAGCGCTTCGAGTGCAAGGCGATACTCTGCGTCTGGTGGAATTTCGAGGGGATTATCCATTAAAAATTTGTTGCAGATGGTCGGACCATCAACGCCAACGCCTGCTCAGAAAAGCTGGAGCGAGTATATGCCGTTTTGGAAGAGAAGTACCCTGCACTGGGGAACAGAAAGCACTCTCTCCTACAGTTGGACAACGCTCGGCCTTATACCGGCGCGAACGACCCAGGCAAAACTTAAAGTACTTAAGGTCATCGAACTGATGACACACCCAGCATATAGTCCGGATCTTGCTCCGTCGGATTATTACTTGTTCCTGTCCATGGCCCTCTTCCTTCGCGGGCAGCCCTTCAACAACCAGGAGGAGTTGGGAGCTGGGGTGAAGGAGTTCTTCGCCTCGATGAACAAGAACTGGTACAGCCGCGGAATCAAAGACCTGGCAGACAGTTGACTAAAGACGGTTCAACACGATGGCCTATGCTTTGAATGCTAGTCAGCTTTCGTCGTAAAGGTACGTATGAAAACATAAAGTGATCCAAATATTGCAAAACTTTCGACTCACCCTGTGTAGCAATTGTTTTAATTTCAGTATACATTGATGTACACCTGCAACGAAAAGCGTTCAACTGAGAAGAAATGTTTCACCTGTTAATGAGGTGTTCTGTTGCGATCCCTCCTCGCTTTCTTCTTCGGTAGCATGCGAAACGGAATCCGACGTTGTTGACAGGTGAGGCAAGGAATGATTCGACGGGCATGGTGAGGGCGGCTTGCCCGAATGTGTGATCTCTAACCTTGGGTCACTGTGATTATGGCTCAGCGTACCCATGTTCGCCGTACTCGTCCTTCGCCGGGGATTGTACCGAGGAGCTTCACGATAAGGAACTAAACAAAAGAAATTGAGTTACAAATATTTTAGTAATATTCTGAGCATTAGAGAAAATATGAAATGCAGAAGGAAATACCATTTGAAAAAAAATGCTTGAGGATGCAGTCCAGGTGAAGCACAAAAGATGAAATCTTTTAACCAGATGAGCAAATTTTCAGACAAAATGTAGCTATGGCAGGGAGAAACGGTTAAACGTTCCTTTTGGCCTTGTAGTCATGCGAGGATTTTGCTAAGCATCCTGGTTAAGCATGCATACGTCTAGTTTAAACTTTCTTTTGAGTTTCAGTATTCTTATTCAAATGCGGTCTCTTCTCGTTTAACTTTTTCTGTCTTAACAGCACATTATTTTTCCTGACGAGTTTTTAATGTTGGCAATGGAGTTCAATTTTAAGTGTGCAGATCTATGTGCAAAACGACGAGATAAGAGCGAGCAAGGACATTGTAAGAGCTCATTTACGTGCAGCTTGATTGTCAACCATAGTGAAACGTTACGAGCAGATATGTGTTGTTTACGTTTTGTTATGTGATAGCTCGCTAACGTCTTAATAATCGCAATTTGGCAAATTAGCAAGTATATCATCATTTTGCTACTGCGAAGAAAGTACCTTCAGAGATATTTTTTCATGACATGCCAATCAATAAAATTTGGACACTGAATTAGTAATTTTTCTGTTCTGTTAATTCTTGATTCTGGGCTGTACTATCTAAATGGGATTCCAGTGTGTAGTTAAGCTCGACATATTGCAGCTTACCAATTCTGCAACGTCTACCCTTAGAATCTTAAGTGTTCAGCAAGAAGTTTAAGTCGATAAATGGCATTTAAACCTTATACTTAGTTTCACAGTGGCGCCGAACCTTGATTATAATTGAATCAACAGAATTCTAGAAATGCTTTATTACAAGAATCTTACTTCCTTGAGTTTTCTAAAGCAGAATTCCCACATTTTGATGAAGGTAAACCCAGAACCTCGATTGCACTTCCCCAGTTTGAACCCTGACGTGTATCGACTGTCGGAAACCAAAACTTAAGCCATTATGTGCCACATGCTGGCACAATTGGCCTTAGTAGAAGTAGCTGATCCTTAAAATTCTTAGAAGATACCGAACACCACTTCGACCTATACAGTATTCCGGAGGACTGTAAGGTCCAAATAAAAAAAACGTGCTTAAAAGACTCAGCAAAAAGCTCGTACTGCCACTGGCGAAAAATAATTCATGCGGCTTAGTAGGATCACTTTAGGTTCGACTTTCTAGATGTATATGGTTTAAAATGGACAGAAATCGTCCAGAAGCTGTTCTCAAAGAAAAGGTTAAATTGCAGGTATACATCCAAAGCTCCGGTGTGAGTCTCGGATGGGGAATTGGAATTGGTTATGTTCACAACTGGAACCATTTGCCTTGAACTGGGGCCTAATTTTAGAATTTGGCAAAAGATCGTTTAAGTCTCTCAACTCCCTATAAACTTAGACCAGGAGTGGGGAACGTGAGGACTTTTGAGTGAATCCAAATTTTGCAGAACAAATCATTTTATTTTCATTTACATGTTTTTCTCGTTTTCATTATCTTCATTTTAATCTTAAAATGTCCGTATTTAAAGTACTAAAGAGTAGAAGAAGATTCCACGAAATAATGCCTCCCGACTGACGGCCACAATTAAAACGTTGGTAAGTCTTAAGGGCTATTTTGACACATGCTACGATCTGTGATGTGTTTGCCCCGCAGAACGCACAGCAGATAAATGCAGATAGCAGTGAGAGCACACGCCAGTGTGGTATACACTGAAGAGGAATTGAATTAGAGACAGCTGGCGTTAGCCGCCCCGGTGGCGCAGTGGTCTAAGCGATGGCCTCTGATCATTCGTCCGAACTGGGTCCGGGTTCGAATCCCGGTGAGGCATGGATGTTGTGTTTGTCTTACGGCACTGGCTCTCTCCCTTCCCTGGAACCAGTGACCCTAAATTAGGGACGGGCGACTGCTTATAGCCCATTGAGTTGCTCACGGTGGTCGTTAAACCTCCAATAAAAAAAAACAGCTGGCGTTATGGAAATGTGGCGCTATGGGCGGCCCTGTAAATGGAAACGACATGACGTATGCAGCGATCCAACAATATAAGGAGTGATGAGACGGGAATCAGTAAGAGTCGGACGCAGTATGGGTCAGACGAAGGATCTAAGCGCATTTGGTCGTGGGAAAATTGTCGGAGCCCGACGAATGAGTCACTCCATCTCGGAAGTCATGCAGGCACTGGGATTTTCACGAGCCATTGTGTCACGGGTGCACCGTGAGTACATCGAATCCGGTAAACCCATCCCTGCAAGGGCCAACTGCTGTGGACAATAGCGTGTGGTTGAGCGGGGTCATGGTCGGCTAGCTCGCATTGTAACAGCGAACAGCCGGGCCACAGAGCAAGAAATCACTCGGCAATTTAACGCTGGTGCACAAAAACGTGTAAGCAGCCACACCATCCAGAACCATGTCCTCATTATGGGGTACACAAGCCGTCGTCCCACGAGGGTACCGCTGCTGACCGCACGTCACAGGATGCAAAGACTAGCATGGGCTAGGGAACATCGCCACTGGACTCTAGACATGTTGAAAAATGTTCCCTGGACTGATGAGTCGAGATTCACGTTGGTACATGGGGATGGCAGGATACGAGTACGGCGCAAACCACATGAAGCGATGGTTCCTTCTTGCCAGCAGGATACTCTTCAAGCTGGTGGGAGTGGCATTCTCCTCTGGGAACTGTTTACGTGGACAGAAATGGAACCCCTGGTAAGTGTGACACCGTCCCTCACAGGTCAACGTTACCGGGATATACTGGACGACCATTTTCTCCCGTTTGTGCGTCATCAACATCCCATTGGGGACCTCACCCTGCAACAAGAAAATGCACCGTGCCATCGCTCCCGAATTGTATCCGAATGGTTGGATGAACACTCCAACAACGTGATCTCGCTTCCTTGGCCAGCTAGATCACCTGACCTCAATTCCATCGAGCGCATCTGGGATGCCATCAAGAGAGATGTTCGAGGCTCTGACCCCCTCCATCAAATCTTCGCAAACTTCAGGAGTTTGTTCAGGGGTCGTGGATCCGTATGGCTTCCCAACGCTTCCGGTGTCTTGTCGAGTTCATGCCGAGACGAATCGCCGCTGTCATCAGGGCGAAAGGTGGTGCTACACGTTACTGGACAGGTATCTCTAATTCAATTGCTCTTCAGTGCAGTGGATAGCACTCGGACCTCCGGAGCGGAGAGTTGTGAGTCATCCCATAAATAATGTCGTTTTGCGCAAGTCCAACAGTAGTGATCCCCCTGGTGCCCAGACTATGATGTCGACCACGGAGAGTATAAGACGGATCACGCGAATCACGCGAGCAGACATTCTAGGTGCAGTCGTTGTGTACTTAAACCGCATAGGAAATGGCAGTGTCAGAAAACCACATTAGGGACATTATGCTGCACGAGTTCCACAATCGACATTCAGCAACGGTAGCAACATGAAACATCAATGCCGTATATATACATTTCTGGAACCAGCTTTGCCATTTCTACCCTGGAGGTCAGGAAATGTCAAAGCTGGTACCAGAAATTTCGAAGGGGGACACCAGAGTCAAGGATATGCAGCGACCCGGACGGCGTGTTGAGCTGGGTAACGACGTGCTGAAAGCTACTGTTGAGAGAAATCCGCAGGCAACAGTCGAGGAATTGGCCACACTTGTTCATTCAACCTATTCCACTGTTCACCGGCATTTGCAAGACCTCGGTTATGTGTCGAAACTGGATAAGTGGGTACCGAATGATGGCCCTCCACAACAGCTGCAACAGCGTGTGGACATTTGCACTTCTTTGCTCTCCCGTGAAAAAGGGAGCCGTTTTTGCACAAAATTGTCACGAGCGATGAAAAATGGATTGTGTATCGCAACATTAAGCGGAAAAATCCGTGGCTTCCCAAAGGGAATGTGCCTGCAGCAGTGGTGAAACCAGGACGTTTCCCACAAAAGGTTTTCATGTCTGTGTGGTGGGATATGCAAGGCATAATCAATTACGAGCTGCTGCCACCCAACAAAACCATTACAGGGCAAGTCTACTGTCAGCAGCTGCAGTGTCTACGCACTACTTTGCAGGATAAACGTCCAGCACTCGTGAATCGTAAAGGCGTGCTGCTGCAGAAGGACAACGCAAACCCACACACGGTGAAAATGACCAGCGCCACGTTGCAGGACTTCGCATGGGGAAAACTTCCGCATCCAGCATATTACTCTGACATCGCCCAATACGACTACCACCTCCTTCGCAGCTTGCAAAACCATCTTGCTGGGACTACACTTCGAAACGTGGAGGAGGTACGGCGAACCCTTTCTGCCTTTTTTGCATCGAAACCCATGAAATTCTACAAGTCAGGGATTCAAAACTTTGTCGATCGATGGGAGAAGGTTGTAACTACCGAGGGCGCTTATTACACACTGTGTATATGGATTAAAACATCTATTCCAGGTACGTTTTTCTTTCTTTTCGTTACACGTTGAAAAAACGACAGTAGTTTTGGATCACCTCATAACTTAACGCGGCTTTTCAACATGAGAAGGTTCCCCACTTCTGACTTAGACGATCACGGGTGTAATGCCCTTTAATCTCGAAACAAACAAACAAACTAAATTCCTTAGCGTTTCACTAAGCTCCTTTTGCAAACATCTGACCGGTGGTTCAGCTGTAATGCGTATCAGAAGTTTACATGCAAAACAAAAGATGAAATAACAAAAAGGTTTGCAGAAAATTTCATTCTTTTTGATAACATCAGTGTAAGATTCAAAAAGTGTAAGTACCTTGAACGTTTCTGGGGGAATAACATGAGTAATAGAACCTTGAAGACAGCGATGGCCTCAAATATTCAGATAACTGGAATACAAAATTCTTTAAGTGGAATTATGTCTTTTAGAAAATCCTGCCAGCTGAAAACAATCGGAACACAATTTCGTCCAGTATTTCTGGTAAGTACTGTATTTATTTCGCAGGTATTTCTTTCGTACTGATGGGTACACACTTTACCCTCTGACTTCCACGGTGGGAGGTTGGGGGGGGGGAAGCATTCAATAAAGATCCGTGTTGACCAACCAACAATAGAGCTGAAACTCAGTAGATTGATTTATCCTTTTCAAAATAGTCACCACCACGCAAAGAAACATACATTCAGTAGCGGTGGATATACTAATGCCTTCTTCACAGAATGTCTCAGCTTGCATTTTAAACGACTCTGAAATAAAGGCGTCATCGTCAGGAAAATTGTTACCCTTTAGAAATGACTTGTGCGATAGGGAAAGGAAGAAAACAGAATGTGCAAGTTCAAACGAGTCGGGTGCACGTTGTAAAATATAGAAGACTCATTCGCGGTCCTTTATCGTGGCAACAAGGGAGGCATGAGCTAGTGCGTTGTCCTGGAGCAGTGAGACACCTTTCATCATCAGTACTCTTCTGTGCTTCTTCACATTTTCACCCAGTTTGCCAAAAATTTTAGCGTAATACACTGATCAATGTAAAAAAATTCTCACACCATGTCGGAATGCACAAAATGAGACAAAACATACCACACATGTAGACAATCACGTGGGATACTGCTGTCTCTTAGCTAATCGCATTCATGTAATTCCTGAGAGATTACATGAATGCGATGGGCTAAGAGACAGTATAACAACGCAAGGAACTATACACCAACTATACATAAGATAGATACTAGTTATTCGAATTTATTGGCGTAGATAAAATCAAAGTTTCCAAGCTTTCGCACATCAACCAGATGGTTTTTCAAGAAAGGTAGACAGCAAACTGCAAACTGGAAAATAGAACGCTTCAACAATTTGAAACCGGGTTAATTTGCCGTTTTTTTACTTCTCTCTTATGCTCATTGACTCTAATTCTAAATGAACGTTTGGTCATCCCAATATAGTATCGCTTGGAGCCATCCGGATATTGTAGAGGGATAGCATAAACACCTGCTTCGTTGGAAAGTAGGAGCTTGTCAGTATTTCGCTTAAACATGGCATATAAAGATGTCGAAGATTTTATACCGACACCGAGGTTCATCTTCCTGAGCGCGTTCTTGAGTTTATAGGAAACATTTGGTACATAAGAAATAGAGCCCAGATAACGAAGCCGCGGCATAGGAAGATTAGCATGCCTCTTTCTGTTTCCTTTGATATATCTATGTACCTTATTGGATTCCATAGCGAATATTCCCTGTTTGCTTCCGTTCACAAGTCTACTATAAACCCACTTCCGTTCCCAACCTGGTGCTCCGCAGCTCATTCTGCTAGCTAATTATAAGACAGCTTTCTTCCGTTCTCGAATCAGAAGAGCCTTCGCCATCTCCTCCGATGTTCCTTCTAGACTAAACGAATTAAAAAGCGTTATCGAATTTGCTACTGAGGCAGAATACGATCCGAATACGGTACATAGATATATCGAAAGAAACAGAAAGAGACATGCCATTATTTCTATGCCGCGGCTACGCTATCTGGGATCGATTTCTTAGGTACCAAATGTTTCCTATAAACTCAAGAACGCGCTGAGGAAGATGAAACTCGGCGTCGACATAAGATCTCCGACATCTTCATAAGCTGTGCTTAAACGAAATACGAACAAGCTCCCACTTTCCAACGAAGCAGGTGTTTACGTCATCCCTCGACAATATCCGGATGGCACCAAGCGATACTATATTGGGATGACCAAACGTTCATTTAAAATTAGAGTCAAAGTGTATAAAAGGGACGTAAAGACCGGAAAATTAATCACGATCCTATCTAATGAAGTCCAGTTCAAATCCGCTGACCCTATGTGGGATGACATAAAGAAATTAGCTTCCTACTGTACTCCTAAATGCGCCTCCATTCCGGAAACATTGGAGATCAATACCGACACTGAGGCCTGCAATGATAGCGTCTTGCTAGAGTTACCACGAATTTGGAACCAATTTTTGAAATAGTGAATTCCTTTGTTTTCCTCCAAGAATTCCGCGTGCAAAGCGAACATGATGTCTCGTGTTTTTATTGAATAATTCCATTCGCATCTCTTCGTTCATGGTCAAGTCAAGTCACCGGTTTCAAAATGTTGAAACTTTCTATTATCCAGTCTACCTTCCTTGATAAAGCCATCTGGTTGATGTGCGAAGCCTTGAAAACTTTGATTTTACTTAAGCTAATAAATTCGTATCACCAGTATAGTTATACTGTACTATCATATGAGGAAACAGTATGATGTGGTCTGAGCCAGCAGGCCGTATGATCGCCATGTTTAGGTATATATTCGGTAACATGACGTGGAATCGCGTGGAAAATTCCTCTGTGTTCACAAGTCTTGGACATTGTGGGGGAGAATCCAGAGGTGTTAAGTTGTCTGCGAATGACGCCCCACATGTTCTCTACTGGGGACATGTGGGGCATCACTAGCAGACGACTTAGGGATCACGCCATCCAGGGTAGCACCTATATGTTGGCAGTGTGCGGGCGGGAGTCATCTTGTGGAAATTGGGTATGAGGGATACCACGGAGATACGACCAAAAATAGGGCTGCCTCACCTGATCGACGCATTATCGTGCTGACATTTTTTACGCTTTCCAACCATAGGTTGAAGAAGCGTATATGCTCCAGCTTTTTCCATCCGTCTGCCCGTCCCTCCGTCCGTCCGTCCGTCTGTCTGTCGGCACGATAAATCACGTAAAAATGGTTCGATTTCCATGAAATTTTAGTATGTGGTAGGGGACCACCTGGGAACGAACCCTATTGAAAATGGGTGAAGTGGGATCAAAGGTCACAACATAAGAGCGGGATCCATTCAATTGCCCTTATGCGTCAAAACTTGCGTAAATATGGTTCGATTTCAATGAAATTTTAGTATGTGGTAGGAGACTACTGGGGACGAACCCTATTGAAAATGGGTGAAGTGAGGTCAAAGGTCACGACATAAGAGCGGGATGCATTCCATTGCCCTTATGCATCATAACGTGCGTAAAAATGGTTCGATTTCGATGAAATTTTAGTATGTGGTAGGGGACCACCTGGAGAGGAACCCTATTGAAAATGGGACGAATGGAGTCAAAGGTCAAAACATAGGATCGGGATGCATTCCATCGCCCTTATCCCACACTGTTAAGGTGGACGTCAGGTAATTTTGCTTCCTATATTTCCAATGGAAAACCTTTTGTACACATTTCCTTCACAATCAGTGTGCTCCCAAGGATGGAAATTTGAACATCGATTAAAATAACTTCATACTATAACTTGGAATACTTAACATTTTCAAAAACGTAAGCATAATTATATATAAAAACAATAACTTTTCCTTTGGTGGTGAAACCAGAAAAAAGATGGCGCGACCTGTACTTTGTTGACGTCAGTGTACAAATAAATGTTGGATTGCATAATTACGGTTATGGTTTAGAAAATATTATTACGGTTATGGTTTAGAAAATAGTATTACGGTTATGGTTTAGAAAATAGTATTACGGTTATGGTTTAGAAAATATTAAGTATTCCAAGTTATAAAATGAGGCTATTTTAATCGATGTTCAAATTTTCATCCTTGGAAACGCATTAATTGTTAAGAAAATGTGTACAGAAGTTTTTCCATTGGAAGTATAGAAAGCAAAATTACTTGACGTCCAACTTAAAGTAGCAATTCTTGTATTATGTATGTACATTTTATTTTGAAAACGGCTCTAATAATTTTGATGAAAGTCGTTAACCTACCGTTTTCTGGTACTAGAAATCGATTTAGCTTCATCCCGACATTAGGAGAATTCGTTTAGTGGGTTAACTAACCACCCCGAATTATAACGTTTTTAGTGTCATGGCGTTGTTCCATTAATGTTACCAATGCTTAGAAATCTTATGACGTCACAATCCCGCGTTTGAGAATGTTGGCGCGCGGTCACGCCATCTGTCTCCCACGTCACGCGTTGTGTGTGGATCCTATTAAAGTTTTATGACGTCACACTCTTGTGAGCAGATGGTCGCGATTCCCATCTCACTCATTACGTCACGCGTTGTGTGCGTATGTCCGTCCGCACGATAACTCGCGTGACAATCGTTCGATTTCGATGAAATTTTAGTATCTGGTAGGGGATTACCTGGGAAGGAACCCTTTTGAAAGTGAACGAAACGGGGTCAAAGGTCAATACATAGGAGCGGGATCCATTCCAGTGCTTTTATGCGTCATAACTAACGTAAAAAAAGTTCGATTTGGAAAAATGTTAGTATGTTGTAGGGGCCTGCCTGGGGACGAATTCTATTGAAAATGGGCGAAATAGGGTCAAAGGTTAGGACACAGGAGCGGGATCTATTCCACAGCCCTTATGCATCATAACTTACGTAAAAATGCTTCTATTGCGACAAAACTTCATCATGTTATTTCGGAGGTATACCGAACCGGTTCTGTTGAATATCATCGAAATGGGATCAAAGGTCAGGGCACAGGACCGAGATTTATTCCACAGCTTTTATTCTCATAACTTGAGTAATGATTTCTGGTATGTTGGAAAGCGTGTTATAATCAATGCATTGCATGATTTTACAAACCTGTTTTTTTAATTGGAAGTTTAACGACCACCGTGAGGAACACAATTGTCTATAAGCAGTCACCCGTCCCTAATTTAGGATCACTGGTTCCATGGAAGGGAGATACAAACACAGCATCCATGCCTCACCAGAATTCGAACCCGGATTCCGTTTGGAATAATGATCAGAGGCCATCCCTTAGACCACCGGAGCGGCCGTGCCGTCATTGGACACACTATACGTACGGGCTGTGATTGGTTGTTGAAACCATTGGCAAGGCATGATTGGTTCGATACTTTTACAAGAAAAACTTACAATAGGAAGTATGCACCGACGAGACATTACATTATGACCACCTACCTAATAAGTTGTAGTACCCCCTTTACCCAGCAAAACAGCGGGCACTCGGGAAGGCATCGATTTGATGAGGTGGCGACAGGTATTCTCGGGTATCTGGTACCATAATGTTAACAGCAGGTCCTGCATTTCCCGTACATTTCGGGTGGTGGCGATTTAGCGCGAACCCACTTTTCGAAGTCGAACGACAAATGTTCCATTTGGGTTCATGTCAGGTGAATTTGGAGGCCAAGGCATTACCAGAAAGTAACCAGCATGATCCTCAAACAAGTTCTTGACGATTCTGGTAGTGTGGCATAGCGCATTTTCCTGTTGGTAATGGCTATCACCAGCACGGAACACAGTTGCCATGAATGGGTGAACTTGGTCCGTAACGATATTCAGACACCTGACAGCTGTCAGGTATTGTGCTATTGGGAGAATGGGGCCTAAAGTGTCCCAAGAAAATATTGCCCACAGAATAACACCGCCGCGGTCGACCCGTTTCCGCCCAACAGTGTATGCAGGTGCCATAACCTGCGTTTGTAATCTCGGCGTATCTCCGTTCGGCCGTCTACGTAATGCACCAAGAATTTTGACTCATCAAACCAGGCCACTTTCTTCTTAACACGCACGGTCTAATCTTGATGATATTGGGCCCATTTCATGCGGGTCTTTGGGGGGGGGGGGGTTCTTGTTGGAGGTTTAACGACCACCGTGAGTAACTCAGTGGGCTATTAGCAGTCGCCCGTCCCTATTTTAGGGCTACTGGCTCTAGGGAAGGGAGAGAGCCAATGCCGTAAGACAAGAGCAACATCCATGCCTCACTTCGATCCGAACCCGGACCCATCACGGACAAATTATCAGAAGCTATCGCTTAGACCACTGCGCCACCGAGGAGGCATATGCGTTGTTGGCGATGATGTACAGTGAGCATCGGGACCCGGCTGGGTGTTCGGCCACGCAGGCTCATGCGTAGAAGGCTGTGATGAATTGTGTGCTGCGACACATTGCCCTGATCACTGTAGCTGCGGGTGATTTGTCGCACTGTCGCTCTGCGGTTCCTGTGACCAATGCGCAAGTCTCCGCTCTCCTCTGGCATTAATGAGCTGCGGAAAACACACCGCTGAACGACGGTTCGTCGTTTGGCCATCCGTACACCACTTTTGATACGTACTCACTACAGCAGCACGTGAAAAACGCAAGAGCCGCGCCGTTTCTGAGATCGTAATTCCGAGGCGCCACGCCACCACAATTTGTCCTTTATGAAACTCCGATAAATAGGTAGCTTTTCCCATTCCGACTCCGAACATTTTACTAAGTCCCCTGAGACCCCTTCAAAAGCAAATGAACGGATCCGCTGCGTTGTTAAGATGCGCGGTACAGCTGCAAACGGTATAGAAACAAGCCTGCGCCGCTATCATATCGCACTGTGAGGTTGAATGAAAATGTCGCGGCGAGAGAGAACTGACTTTGAGAAAAGAAATATTTTTGTATATTAGTGGGTTGTCCATAAGAGAAACCGAGAGGCGTTTACACATACCCAAGTCAACTGATTTGGATGTACTGAATAAATGGAAGACACATGGCATGCCTGAAGCAGCAAAACGTACCGGCAGACCAAAGAAAATCAGTGGTAGAGAACGTCGAAGCCTCAGGAGAGTCGTTACAGCTAATCGACGGAGTATTGCACAAGACCTCAGTGTACATGTGAGTAAAAATGCTGGAACCGTGGAATGTACACATAGTATTCGCAGAGAACTTCATTCCAAGGACTGCCGTGTTCGCGCGGCTGCTCATAAGCTTTTCATCTCCATTCGGAATGCTACTCCTCGTTTAGCATGTTGTAAAGAACATTTAAAGTGGACCGTAGATCAAAAGGAAACGGGTTCTGTGGACTGATGAATTCAGGTACACGATCTATCAGTCTGGAGGCCGTGTGTAGGTATGGCGACAGCCCGGGAAACGCCATTTACCATAGTGTACTGTTCCTCCGGTCAACTTTGGAGCTGGCTGTTCACTCGTGTGGGGGTGTTTTTCGTGGTATGGTTTCGGCCCATTGGTTATCTTGGAAAAACCTGTTGACCAGCGCGTCTACCTCGATATTCTGGGCAATTATGACCTACCAACTCTATGGCAATACTGTGGAACCGAGACCTGTTGGTATCAGCATGATAATGCACCGAGCCAAAAAGCAAGAACTGTTACGGTGTGGTTTGACGATAATTCCGTATTGTGTGTAGACTGGCCAGCACATAGCCCTGATCTTAATCCCATTGAGCAGCTATGGGATGAATTAGAGCGCCGCATAAGAAGTTTGGAAGCAAGGCCTACTACTAAGCAACAGTTAGCGGGAGCATTTTGTACTGAATGGAAGCTAATACCTATCGCTGTGTTCCAAAACTTTGTCGAAAGCATGTCTGGAAGGGTCAGTGCATGTATTAAGACCATAGGTGGACCGACACCGTACTAATGTATGTCAATAAATGCTATGTTGTGTTTTTCTTCTAGGTGCCCGGTGGCTTTTGTCAATATAGTGTATATAGTCATCAGAAGATTGTAGTCTCTGATTTCCAGAATTGAAGACCATACTGCAACAACTGGATAACCAACAACGTAGCAGGACATGTTATAATGGTGAAAATGGATGGCTGACCGCACCCTCTATTTGCCCCAGAGGTTAGGCTAAACCATTGTTTTCGCTAGGTATGTACGGTATTGGTACAGTATATGTTACCAATCGGTTCATCTCTAAATGTGTGTCCCCGGTGACTGCAACAGTGTTTTTACAAAATGTAGGTTCGCTCAATCTTGCCACAAGGTCTTCAATTGTTGTCGACAAATCATTTTTCATCCCCTTTGTGTTCGGTCATTTGTTTAAGTGAACATTTTACATTAACTGTCATAGGTTTGTCTTGCTGTAAGTCAGTTCCAGCACTGAAATCGAGAGGGATTGCGTCTATGTTGGGGTTAACCGTTTCCGATTCCGTCAGCCTTATAAAACAGTGTTATGTTTGTTCGTATATGTGTTTTCTGAAAGAATAATTTCACAGAAGAAAGGATCTTGTTAAATATATGCATTTATTTTTGCACACTGTAATTTTTTATTTTTTTAGTCCCTACTTCGATGCCGATGTTTGGTATATCCTACGCACTTCGATTTATCAGGTGAGGGAATTAACGGAACACGCCAGGCGCTATTTCCACGACACCATGCTGAAGTATTTTAAGATTGTGAGTGCAGCTCTGTGTTGTTCATCGTCGCACCACAGGAAGTCTTTCTACAACTATATGGCAGCTTCCGCTTGAGACTACATGAAAACAGATGGTGCCTTTGTCCAACCTCAACGTCATGATATCATTCTTATCGGTGATCAAACTTTCAAAAACACGCCTTCATACATATGACAAATACACTGCCTGTCTAAACCCTGAACTTGATGGGCACATTTCGAGAAAAGCAAAAATATACTACTCGCGACATAATGAAATATGTGGCATTTTTACTACCCCGTGGGCTTAACCTGGTCAATCATTTATACATTTCGAGCTCAGCAACATTATTATTCATTTTATTTTGCTGAAGGAATTTTTTTAGTCAACAATGCATTTCTCACTCTTTAGTAGTTTTAAAGAAGAATATGGAATATAATTTTTAGGCGTATAAGTTCCGTACTTAGCTGTTGCCGTGTGACTATCTCCTCAGAAAACTCGAACATCACATCGCCCTGAGCGTAAATATGATTTTTATGTTTCTATACTTGGGTCACTCTGAGATGGTGTAACAGCAGCATGCGCAAATAGAACTTGCGTTATTCAAGTTCGATGTCCTTTGCAGCGCGATGCAATTTTCAAGTTTTCTGAGGAGATGATAAAAATTGACGTTTATAAATGACATCATAACACTTAAAATACTATGAATCTATGGCGAAAAATAAGAAGACTGGTTGGGCTTTTAGAAGAAAATAAGGTTAAATATCCTTAGTAATTTGCGTGAGTGTGAACGTATTCATACACGAAGGCGATTTTATTCACACTTACCGCAAGCGAAATACACTATCTAGCAACAAGTGATTGGACACCTGTGATAGCAAAGGGAAAACGAAGTTTATTCACTTTCAATTGTTGGTGGAGCCTACACGAGCGGCGATTACAGCTGCGACCCTCCGGGGCATACTCTCAACCAGGCGTTGTACGACGGCTAGCGGTATTTTCTTCCACTCGGCTTGGAGAAGACAGGTCAGTTCCTTCACCGATTTCGGACGGTGTGGGCACCCCTTAAGTCGACGCTCCAACTCGTCCCAGAGGTGCTCGATAGGGTTAAGGTACGGTCTCTGCGCAAACCAGTCCATTCGATTAACCCCGTTGTCACCATACCAAGCCAGGGTGGACCTCGTAGCATGACAGGTGGCATTGTCCTCCTGAAAGTAACATGGGTCCACCCCGTAAAACTGCCACAACGTAGGAAGCGCATGGTAATCCAAAATGGTGCAGTAGGTCTCGGCGTTGAGTTTACTAGGAATTGCGACCAAGGGTCCCGTGCCATATCAGGAGAAACACCCCCATAGCATAATTCCACCGCCGCCGAACTTCACAATTGGCACAATACATTCCAGCAGGAGGCGTTCTCCAGGCAGACGCCAAACCCAGACCCTGCCATCCGAACGGTAGAGGATGAACCTTGATTCTTCGCTCCAGTGAACCTGTTTCCACTGTTCAACGGTCCACTGTCGACGTTCTTTGCACCACGTTAGCCGAGCAGCGCTATTGGACTTGGTGATCAAAGGCTTGTGGGCGGCAGCACGTCCATGATAACCGAGCAGATGGGCTTCCTTACAGATGGTATTCATTGAAAGAACACTCCCGGATGCCTGTTGAAACTCCTCGCGCATGTGGCCCATCGATTTGGTGCGGTTCTTCCGAATTTCTCTGGCCAGCACCCGTCAGTCTATAACTCCCAGTTTTGTGGGTCAGTCGGGTTGGGGCACATTCCGACAGTCACCTCTCATCTTCCACTTGCCAATCACGTAGGCCACTGTCTATTTTGGGTACTTCAACTCGCTGGATATGTCACGTATGGATCGGCCATTTCTGTGATACCCGACGATTACACCTTTCTCGAAATCAGAGAGCTTCGAACTGCGTGGCATCTTGCATGCGACTGGTTGCGTTGTTGTTTCCCACACGATATTTAACGGCGGCGGTCGTGTCGAGTATCAGGACCGCACATATCGTCGATTGCTGGGGTGTCCAATTACTTGTTGGTAGATAGTGTATAATAGCATCTGCCTTGTAATTTTGTTTAGATTTCTGAAACAAAAAGGAATAATCTGAAGCACGAATTAGAATGCTGTCTTTTATCTTGTTTAAAAAAAGTGAAAGCAAAAAGGTCAAAACATCAAATCATAAGCTTTCTTGCACCCTTAAGCACTTTACAGGAAACAAGTCTGCTGTAAGTTCTCCATTCAGCTTTATCCTGTAATCATGAGGACCACTCGGATATTGCCGTGTTCGTCCACTTTCTGTTGTTGTGGGTCCGCGATGTTCTTGGTTTTAGTCTTTAACCAGAACTGAGGTGTTGAAGAGTTCAATTCCGTCTGACCTGGCAACTTAACTGAATCACTTCAGATGTATTACTTCTTGCTGTTGTTATTTTATGTTTTCTTACTGTAGTAAAACACCTCGTTCCGCTTCCTCGTTTGTCACGTAAGTAAATGAAGTAATGTACTATCCTGTACATTACTTCATTTCGAATTCCAGAAATTTTTCTACACATTTTTTTAGGAAGGTCCTTCAGTAGCATAGCGTAGATCTAATGGATTTCCAGCATTTATGAATATTTTATTGTCTGCCCGAAACGTCTTAAGACTTTGAAGATAGCAGTTACTTTAGTACTTCTTGCTTCATTGTTGTATCTGACCTAGCAGAATACAACCGCGGTAGCAGAACTTCTTCATCTCCGCAAATTCATCATTGATTGAAATCGTAATACGTTCATTATTAGTTGTAAGATATTTAGATTTTGTGTATTAATACAGAGTAAAAATACTGGATTTTTAAAAAAATATGTCGATAATATTGGGTAAATAAAAAAGGTGCGTGCTATTTTGTAGAGAAGGTGGCATATATGCAGACGAGGGACGGGATGCGCTCATGTTTAGCAATGCTGTAAGGCTGGAAATTCATTCGCCGTTTAAAAAGCAAGTGACACGTGTGTTCTGCGGATGTACGTTTTTGTGGAAATATAGTGTAAAATGCAGCCTTCGCAGATGGGATTCAGGAGAAGTACGGTTTATGAGTTCAAACTGAGCCCAAACGCGTCACAGGCAATGAAACGGATATGCCCAGCATTTGGAGCCAACTTGGTAAGTCTGAAAATCACCAAAACATGGTCTTAGAAGTCTCTGTGGCGACGAATCGTTATACGATGCCTCACGCAGTAGACAACCACAGGTGCTTCATGATGACCAGCCGCTTATCACCATTGGGAAATATACCATGCAAACGTGTCACCAACTTTCTATAAGGTTAGGCATAAGTTCTAAAACCATAAATCATTCGCTTACGTTTACACGCCATGGAAGGGTTCGCTAATGGCTTAGTGCCACGGAAAGTTCCCAGGATCAGTCCCAGGCAAGTAGGAACGTTCGAACCAATAAATATCCACCGTGTGTCGAATGGGCACGTTAAGCCGTTGGACCCTGAGTACTTTGCCCCCAGTTAAAAATAAGGGCCTTTGTTTCTCCCTCACTCCTTTCCCTATCCCTGATGTTGGTGTGTACTTTAAAGTCGTGTGATGTCAGTCGCTTTTGCAACGCTCACTAGTATCTACACTGAAGAGCAATTGAATTAGAGATACCTGTCTAGTAACATGTAGTACCACCTTTCGCCCTGATGACGGCAGCGATTCGTCTCGGCATGGACTCGACAAGACACCGGAAGCGTTGAGGAGCCATACGGATCCTCGACACCTGAACAAGCTCCCACAGTTCACGAAGATTTGATGGAGTGGGGTCACAGCCTCGAACATCTCTCTCGATGGCATCCCAGATGTGCTCGATGGGATTGAGGTCTGGTGACTTAGCTGGCCAAGGAAGCGAGCTCACGTCGGTGGAGTGTTCACCCGAACATTCGGATACAATTCGGGAGCTGCATTGTCTTGTTGCAGGATGAGGTCCTCAGTGGAAGGACCTCATCCTGCATTGTCTTGTTGCAGGATGAGGTCATGTTGAAGACGCACAAACGGGAGCAAATGGTCGTCCAGGATATCCCGGTAACGTTGACCTGTGAGGGACGATGTCACACGTACCAGGGGTCCCATTTCAGTCCACGTAAACAGTCCCCATACGAGAATGCCACCCCCACCAGCTTGAAGAGTACCCTGCTGGCAAGAGGGATCCATCGCTTCATGTGGTTTGCGCCGTAGTCGTATAATGTCATCCGCATGTACCAACGTGAATCTCGACTCATCAGTCCAGGCAACATTTTTCCACATATCTAGGGTCCAGTGGCGATGTTCCCGCGCCCATGCTAATCTTTGCACCCTGTGATGTGCGGTCAGCAGCGGTAACCTCGTGGGACAATGGCTTCTATACCCCATAGCAAGGAGATGGTTCTGGATGGTGTGACTGCTTACACGTTTTTGTGCACCAGCGTTAAAAGTGCCGAGTGATTTATTGCACTGAGGCCAGCCTATCCGCTGTTACAATGTGAGCTAGTCGACGATGACCCCGCTCATCCACACGCTGTTGTCCACGGCAGTTGGCCCTTACAGGGATGGTTTTGCCGGATTCGATGTACTCACGGTGCACCCGTGACACAGTAGCTCGTGAAAATCCCAGTGCCTGCATGACTTCTGAGATGGGGCGACACATTCGTTGGGCCTCGACAATTTGCCCGCGACCAAATGCGCTTTGATCATTCGTCTTACCCATACTGCGTCCGACTCTTACTGATTCCCGTCTCATCACTCTTTATATTGTCGGATCGCTGCATACGTCATGTCGTTTCCGTTTACAGGGCCGCCCACAGTGCCACATTTGCATAACGCCAGCTGTCTCTAATTCAGTTGCTCTTCAGCGTATAACTACTGGCTTCTCTCTGCCTACCAACTTTCCTATAGTGAGCCTTTACGTCCCATATAATGTTCCCCCTGTTCCCCTCCTCGGATCAAAGTCTGTTCCAGACGTAGATAGTAAGCCTAAACCTTCCATGTAGGCCGAAGCACTACAAACTGATTATCGAGCCAGAGTTTGTGGTGATCCCGGTGGGGATTTGTAGACAAAGACATGCCATCGGAAAGACATACAACTAAGCTGCGGGGGTTCCAAATCATTTTTGAGATACAACAATCAACAGCGGTTAGCTGTATGCATGTCGCTGCTCTCACGTCAGCAAAGAAGCACTTTCTCAACCATGTGTTCACCTGATTTCGGTTTCATCCTTCGAAACGAACAAGACACTGGTTGTCGCTGAACGAACCGACAACTCATATCAGTAAACTATACCTCTGCACCCACTAAAGCTTTTTCTGTATGTGTGGAGGTCTGTCAAGGGCATAATGCATTCTGAATTTCTCCTGCGCAGGAAAACAATCACAGTGGATCTGTACACTTGTCAGCTGAAACAGGTTCAGGATGCACTGATTCACAAAGATCCTTCACGGGTTAATCAGAAAGCTGTGCTCTTTCTGCAGGACGACACTGGACGCCACGTAACGAACAGAACTCTGGTAATCATAAAATAGCTTTGCTAAAAAACGTCTGTGTCACCCAGCATATTTCCCAGATATCTCTTCTTCGGATTACCACCTTTTCTGCACATTAGAGAACCAACTCCAAGGACAGAAGGAACAACAAGGTATGTTAGATTAATTTTTTTGTATCGAAGACATCAATGGAGTCCTCCACACGCTGATTGCCAGCTGGGAAGGGTTTGTGGACAAACATACGGACCAGTTTGCCAAGTAAAGGTAGTCTTTTGTTGTCGTTTCCCCCCATCTGTGCTGTGTTATCCACGAACCTTCTACAACGGCACAAATTTGTGTAGTTACCCAATATTATGTAGGTTGCTTGAATTAAAAAAAGAAACATATCGCCTGCAAAACGCATGCTATTGAATTCTCCTCTTCCCAACGTGATTCTGTAGTTGCAGTTTAACCTTGTAACGACCATAACGCCCGTACATGCAAAAGACCACAGCCGCCCGAAACGCCTCTCTAGAGTGAGTAAGATTTCCTACGTTCACCTTTTCTTTAAATTTGAGGGATCATCAGGGGTCACATTCAGTCATCATTATCGTTACTAAACAAAGAAGCTAACTAACAGGAAGTTTTGGGGGTTATGGTATTTAGAGTGATACAAATTTTATGGTCATGGTCGTTAAAGGGTTAAAATCGTTCCATTTATCACAAATGCGAGTCACAGGTCTAAGAGCGTTCGTGACAAAATTGATCGTTGTCGGACTTATAACGAAGTAAATTTCTCCGTCATTTTTGTCCACGCCGGGGCTCGAACCCGGTTCTCTCATTCCGGAATAAGTCGCTCTACCAATTAAGCTACGCGGACGTTCATTATCGCTGCTATCTGCCTTTATATCGTGTGCGTCCTGCTGGGCAGGCACGTCACAGACTCCACTTCAATTTTAAATGGTTTTGAAATAGTTTCATTTATTTACAAATGAAAATTTATAGGAAAAACATAGAGATCTCTTAATTCAAAGTAGTTTTTTCTCTATACTGTAATCATTGAGTATTTCTCATATTACCTCTTGATAGATGGTATAAAATTATTTCTGTAAATGAATACGATTGATGTAGTGGATGATTTTGTTAAGAGTTTTCCGATTAAAATATGAAGAGTGAATAAGAGGTCAGTTATGTTTTTATTTTTTCTGAATCCTGCTTTTCCTCCTGAAAACACTGATACCATTTTTTCCAGTTTTTAAAAGTAAGATTTTTGCTTACGTGATTCAAGACTGATAGTTCTCTAGTTGTTGTACTTTCTGATAGAGGTCTGCACAGACCGGGTCGGGCCTTTATTTTGGTTAGAGTACAAAGCAACAGGTTGGGCCGGGCCAAGTCGACGCATTCTTTTTATCGGAATGGTAAAGAAAGAAAAACGTCGTGTTCCCCGATTTCCTGGTGTGTTTAACTCTTCCTATTAACCCTCTTCATTTGGCTTTTCTTACTTCCATGGCATAGCCCAGAACGTTATCAAAAAGGCAAGGAGAGGCACTCACAGTGGTTTTACCAATCTGTAGGTATTAAGATGGTAAAACCATTTTGGGGTTTTACCATCTTAATACCTACAGATTGAAGCAACAAAAAAGATTCGACCAGAAGCGAGTGTGTGTGTGTGTTGTGTTAAATGGGAGACGGAGGATGTCAGCAGTGGGGTGAGAGAGAGAGAGAGAGAGAGAGAGAGTGTGTGTGTGTGTGTGTGTGTGTGTGGCGTGTGTGGGTGTGTGTTTGATTGAGAGAGAGGGACGACATGAATTTCTTTCCTATCCCTAATCTGTATAAAGACTGACTTTTGCATTGTTACCTCTTACTAGTTCAAAGAAAGGGAGATTCTGCACGCTCTTAGTCTTCCTTTTTCTTTCTTTTTAAATATTACCTTTTTACGATAGTTGTCAAAGTTTAGTTAATATTTTTAGGCTTACATTCAACTAAATATTTTCAATAATATTTCATTTCATTATTTAATTTTCACATTTTAATAAAATACAATAGAAAGACAAAATAATACCAAATGGCGCATCACGGGCCGGGCAGAGCCGGGCCTAAATAAGAGCTGAAATTGACGGGCCCGGGCCGGGCCGAGTGTCTGATATTTAAAACAGGCCGGGCCTTAAACGCACGGGCTGCGATCACCAAATTAGGCCCGTGCAAACATCAACTTTGTGATATTGCCTTCTTTTGTAGGGTTAATTACGCAGTAAAAATAATCTTGTGTGATTTCTTTTATTCACTTTTTTTCGTAATGTCTCGCTAAGGTTCTTGTCACTGATTGATTTACTAACAATTTCGTAATTCAAACCTTGTTATCCCAATATCATCCCGTTAGTGATTTGTTTGTAGCCACAATTACTCCAGATGTGGAGGAAACCCTTCTTAATGGTGGTGTTAAAATGGTACTATAATTATTATTTCTCTTACCGACATCTTCTTCTCTGTGGTTTTTGATGATTTCAGCCAACCGTAGATTGCCCGCAATCACAGCGACTTGGTGAGGATTCTGGTTTGCATAATTCAAGGCTCCTTTGTCAGCACCTCGGAAAAGTAGGACTCGCGCGCAACTCTCTTGGTCATTCACTGCGCAGACGTGAAGAGGAGTGTTCCCGCTGGCGTTGCGAGCATTCATATCTGCTCCGTAGAACAACAGATGTTCCAGGTGTTGAACCAATCCGTACTTGCACGCCTAGAGCAGAAAAAATATAGATTATTTTCGAATGATTCATTGCAGTTTTGAGAAAGACACAAGTGCATGCTTTTCATTATCAAAACGAAAAATAATACTTATTTTGATTTGGGGTTCAACACTGTTAAAAATTGTGTGGTAGGTTGCACCAAAAAGTGGTGCTATACCAGCTGCACCACTTTCTGTGAAAAGATACACAATCGTGTTTGTGATGTATATTCTATTTTATCTTTCATTTTTAGTTTCCTTTCTTATGTAAATTTGAATTTGTTCACTTTCCAAACTTAACGTGATATATTCTCTCTCACATGAATGGAGGTTGGCAACACCATGAGGTCCGTACGTAAGTGATGTATGTATGGGATAAAACCAAGACAATGTATATAATGGTAACGCAATAGCTGTAAAAAGAGGGATTTAGAATGTGAATGTTTCAGTACCTTTTGGATACAAAATTGCTTTTAAGTATTGTTTTTCAAGTTTTAATTGCTTTAAGTACTGTTTTTAAAGTTTTTAATTGCTTTTAAAGTATTGCTGAAGGCTACGTATTCTACTTTAATGAAAGTGTTGTGTTTCGTTGTTAAGTCTTATGGTGGATACTAACTCAAGTTCCAGTGTTGTGTTTCGTTCTTAAGTCTTATGGTGGATACTAACTCAAGTTCCAGTGTTGTGTTTCGTTGTTAAGTCTTATGGTGGATACTAATTCAAGTTCCAGTGTTGTGTTTCGTTGTTAAGTCTTATGGCGGATACTAACTCAAGTTCCAGTGTTGTGTTTCGTTGTTAAGTCTTATGGTGGATACTAACTCAAGTTCCAGTGTTGTGTTTCGTTGTTAAGTCTTATGGTGGATACTAACTCAAGTTCCAGTGTTGTGTTTCGTTGTTAAGTATTATGGTGGATACTAACTCAGGTTCCAGTGTTGTGTTTCGTTGTTAAGTCTTATGGTGGATACTAATTCAAGTTCCAGTGTTGTGTTTCGTTGTTAAGTCTTATGGTGGATACTAACTCAAGTTCCAGTGTTGTGTTTGGTTGTTAAGTCTTATGGTGGATACTAACTCAAGTTCCAGTGTTGTGTTTCGTTGTTAAGTCTTATGGTGGATACTAACTCAAGTTCCAGTGTTGTGTTTGATAAGAAATTGACATTGGGGATATTAACCCACGTTTAGTTGTTCTCACCGTGTTGAAGTGAACATGATCAAGTGGCTTCTAATCATTCTTCCTAAAGGGGTCCGAGTTCGAATCCCGGTGAGGCATGGATGTTGTGTTTGTTTTACGGCACTGGCTCTCTCCCTTCCCTGGAAGCAGTGGCCCTAAATTAGGGACAGGCGACTGCTTATAGCAGGCCATTGAGCTGCTCACGGTAGTCGTTAAACCTCCAATCCAAAAAACATGAACAAGTGTCTATAAAGGATTAGAAAAAAGAACAAAAAAATAGGATCAAGTGTCTATATCAACATGATCAAGTGTCCTCCAATCCAAAAAAAACAAACAAAACAAAGAACATGATCAAGTTTCTATATCACATCAATAAAGGATTAGCTCTAAGTAAAAACCTTTTGAACTTTATTTGAGTGACTCGCATTTCAGTGTAGGTGAAATTTTGATTTATGTTATGTTTTTCAGTACGTCGGCTACACACAAACGCAACATGTTTTGCAAACAAAACCCAACAACGTGGTTCAACTTTTCACCACGTTATGGCACAAGGTTGCACCATGTTGTTGGATTCATTTTGCACCACAGAATGGTGTATCATTTCTAAGAAAGTGGTGCAGTTGATGTAGCACCAATTTTTGGTGCAACCTACCGCAAATTTTTAACAATGAACTGATCACCCTGTGCTGGACCTCTGAGATTTTATTCCAAGTCACGTAGTCATATTTATGCTTAAGAAAATTAAGAAAATTTTATATTATTATACGCGTTAATCGTTATGCGTATTGGAGTCTAGTTAAAGTTACTGCGCATTTATTGGTTTGGTATTTGATAAAATAAGGAAGATGTACTCGTTAATCGTTAGCGCCATACCTGCGCATAGTATCAAGCATGCTACAATCTAAAAAGCAGAAAGTTATCTGACATGTTTTCTTGTGGAAAATACCCCTTTTCTATGGCTTCTCAAAGGTTTGTACTTTCTGTTCTATAAAATTCATATAAATATCTGGTGTTTCATTTGCGTTATAAGAATAAGCTTCCCCGGTGTCAAATTTCCTTGAGAGCAAAGGTTTTTGCGCAAATGCAGAGAAGATAAAAGAAGGAAGGAAATTAACCAGGAACGAAAAGTGCGCTAGCACCCAATATTACCACTGAAAACAGTTTTAAATAAATAGAAATCATTTATTAAAATCTGGAACAGCAATGCGATGCAAATTTCGTATAAAGTCATTTCCGCCGATCTGCTTTGTGAATGAGCAAATAGTGGAACAAGGCCCGACTCGTGTTTCCATGACCGATAGTGGTTACAAAACACTGCGAGTTCTGTCCATTGAGCTTGCGTGCGACACCGAAGAGAATGCATGAGCTCCCAGGCCTCTAACACACATATGGTTTCAACCGGCGTCTTTAAAGTTGTGAATCATTTTGATTTCAGTGCTTTTCCGAAGTTTTTTTACGAGCTACCTACTAACTGCACGTGAACAATTTTTTTTATCATGATTTAGCTGGGGTTTTTTTTATTTATTCCTGTGTTCAAGCTGAGTTTGGAACAACCAGAATGAACGGTAGTGCTTCATGGACATCGGACCCATTTAATATATATGTCGTGAGTTAAAGTGCTTGTGTAGAAACAAAGTTTTTGGAAATAAAAAAATGCAGAGATTTGCTCTTAAAGTTAAAAAAAAAACGCCTGCAAAAGAAGGAACAAAAAATCCAAAAGATGTGAAAGTCTCTCAGCTTTAGTGATTAAAAACTTAACATGATAATAAAGTATCAATTAAATAGCATTACATTATCATACATTACCTTTCATACTCCTTATTGTGGGATTCTCGTGACACACTATCGAAAAAGTCACGCTTCACCACTGTATAGTGTTAAGTGCAAAAAGTCTGCTCTTTCAGAAATACCTCAATAGCAATACTGCAAAAATATAATTATTTCTATCAGAAATCGTTCGCAGATATAGAAGAATGGCATTGCCAGCTCATCAAAGAAATGCAGTTCAGATGCTGTGAAAAAGGCGGGATCTTCCTCTAGCATAGGTAATCACGTCAGAGCCAAATCTTAAAATCAGCAGATGAAGTTTGGGTATACCATGAAGTTCGTAGTAATGAAAAAACTTTCTTCAATGCACTAAATCCTTGTGTTTGTACATTTTCTTTACAAAACATTGTAATTTCTTCAAGATGATGGTGAATGCCTACTATAAGATTATTTTTTGTCGCATTATCCATCTAAATATTATTGTCATTTCCATTATGGCTACATGACTTGCGTTTGATCGCCAAGCATTAATGAAATTCAGAAATAATAAACTATAAATTCAATAGATTTATGAGAATAAAGTCTGAGAGTAGAATTAAAAAAATCAGGTTTTGTGTATTTCAGAAGCATTTGTTATTTGGAATTTATCTCCATGCAGAGATCCCCATGGGAAACCAAAACTCAACTTACGATATACAAGAAGCAAGCAGATATTAAAGTGATGACGTCACCAAATACAATAAATGGCGCAGTTGAACAAAAATAGCAATTAAAAAAGAAACTGAACATACACAACCAGTGCAGCTCAGATATGAAAATTAATTTTACAATGTTAGGATTTATTTCTCAGAAGTATCCGTTTCATATAATTCATCAATTTATTTTGTCAACGTAACGATTTGATTTTATTCACCTTAAGAGAACTTCACTCACTTTCAACAAGTGTACCAACTTAAAGACGTTTTCCAAAGTTTTGTGCTGTCTTTGTGGTCTTGAAAGACGATTGTTTAATTAATACAATTACCCGTATTATCACATTCTACTACATTTTTAGCATTGTACTTTTTTTCCACGTTCCGAAGCTATATTTTGTTTTAAATAGGAAATATATTATGGTTTACTTCTAGTTATTTTTAGCAGCTAATACCTCCAATCTTGTGTATTCAACCCATAGTTGAGTGAATTATATTCACATAGCGTTGCTTTTTTTTTTAATACTTGATCATTTTCTAATGAAAATACCCATTTTGTACACGTATAATTCTTTTCCTTTTTTTTCAACATAGCGATTTTTTAATGTCTTTCTGGGACTTTTGTTGGAAGCTATTTAACGAAAGATTATACCACACCTTTACTAAGTTTTCAAAAATTATTTGTTGTTATTCATGGGAATGGAATGAGTGTGTTTCTTGGCTGTTTGTATTCTCGATTCTTCGTGTGTTAGTGCAGGAATTTTGCTACAAAATGAGTTTTTATAAATACATGAGAGTAATTGACTATTTCTTACAGTTCATTAATTATTTATGTGATTTTTCCACCGACGATAATCTTTGTCGATGCGGCATTTTCTTAGGAAATAAATTCGTCTCTCCATATACGGCTTTTTTTCCCTTAACATCCACTAAAATTTGGCGTCGTTTTCAACTAACTGGTACCACGAGATACACTGTGCGTGTTGCTTCTGCGCATGCGGAAACCCCTGCCTCCACCTCGTGTAGGGGTTGCTTTGTTTGCCAGCTACGGACCACTTGTGGCACTTGCTTGGAGGTCCGTAATTCACGGCGATTCTGCAGGGCCATCAACGACTGCCAACTGATGTTGCCGCCAATAACAGATCGCTACCGTACCGTGAACGGCATATTTCAGCCAGCGTTAATCAGCAGTTCTATGCCAGCTGGTGGCTATCAGTTTCCCAACGCTTGTGTTTTTGCTGCGAAAAAGAGAACCCTCACTTTCACATCGCGCAAGAAACAGACTCACCTTCAAGCATCAGGTCGCGTGTGGAAACCTAGTGTAGCGGTTAAAGTGTTCGCTTCTCTAACTGCTGTCGTGAGTTCGATGCCACCCGGATCCAGCGGGCGTTTTTCCGGACCTGTTGAGGAAATTACCCCAGCGCCGTGTCGTCATGCAGATAAGTTTCGGTTGGGAAAGAACAAGGAGTTATGCCGCTGGGAAATTTCGATTATCTTTCTGCCTTTATGGCTACTACTGGGAAATTGGACAAGATTCGGCAAGCCATGAGTTACGTCACGTGATTGCCGGCTGCCACTGCCGGGAAACTTGCGGACCTAATTAGGCTAGCCATAATTTATGCCACTGCTTGTGATGAATAAGTGATGGCCCTGTTCTGGCATATGCCAACTGATGGGGGTGTCTGCTGCCGGCCCATATGGTGGCCGCCGGGACATTTTATTGACGTTTGGGCAGTGGCAACACAGTACTGGGAGACTGCTGGCACCGCTGGCTGGAATGCTGACCCAGCAAGACTGTTTTTGCTGGAATACAATGGAATTATTGTAAAATACCGCCAAATAACACGGAATGCCTTCAAAAAGGAATGCCTGAGCGAGGACCAAACATTGGCAAAGAAATCTTTGTGAAATTCCTTTTCAAACTAATCACAAGAGTATTCAATAGCATATAACTATAATGCTCAAAATACACAGGCGTCCAAAATAAACGTGGCAAACACAAATCCGAGAATGTGTCCGAAACGAGACGACCTGTTGTAAAGATTTTTGAGAGACATTTGCAAGAGGAAACACTAAGTCGACGTACCTAAGCAACATTGTGAAAGCTCTTATGGAAATATGCAAATAACGACCGTACGTCATCGAGCTGGCAGGCACGTGACCTTGATAAATGTTCTGAGAGGGGTGCGGTAATTGAAGCGTGAGGTAAACTGGAAGAATGGCTTCCCACTATCGCTTACAAGACTGTACAATGGAAAACCATCGACAGATTGGAAGTAAGGAAATCGCAAGCTGAAATGTCAAAATTGCTGAATGTGTTGAGGTAAATGTTGTCCAATCACTGGAGACAGTTACAGGACACCGAATCACAAGGACGCCTACGAGCCACAGGTCAAGACGATCGGTATTTGTCTCTAACAGCAAGCCGTCATAGGAAGTCGACAGCCAGGCAACTCTCGCACGAGCTCTCCTCTGCTACAGAAACCGCGATATTGAGGCAAACAGTTCACAGAAGACTAAACGAGAGAGGTTCGTATTCCAGAAGGCCAATGATCTGTATCTCACTCGCCGCAGCGCATAGAAGGGTCGGTCTGAAGTGGGCCAGACATCACCTCTAGACCCCTGATCAATGGGCCCGAAAACATCACCTCTGGACCTCTGATCAATAGGCCCGACAACATCACTTCTGGGCCCCTGATCAATGGGACCAAAAATATCACCTCTGGACCCCTGATCAGTGGCCCGTGTTCTCTTCAGAGACAAATCATGGTACAGCCTAAACACGGACTCTCGATGTGTGTACATTTGGAAAGAGGCGGGTAACCGAAATCTTCCCTCCAACATTAGGGAAATTGGTGGTAGTGGACTCCTGGTTTGTGCTGGTATCATGCTGGATGGCCGCTGCACGTGGCACCCTGACTTCTACTCCTTACAGGGATGACATACTGCAGCCCTATGCACGGCTTTTCAGGGAACTGTTGGCCCCCAGTTTCTTTTTATGAACGATAACACACGTTCCCATAGGGCTTGGCTACTCGACGAATACCTGGAGAGAGAGAGGGTATTCACAGAATGGAATAACCAGCAAGATATCCGGACTTGAACCCGACGGAGCATGTCTGGGATGCCCTGAGAAAAGAAACTACAAGCCGGCAGAACTATCCCGGGATTCCGACGTGAACTTGGTGGAGTAGTGATACTTTTTTCACCAAACTCTCATTCACAGCCTTGTAAACTGCAAGAGGGATCATTGTGCGACATGTATCGCTGTTCGGGGTAATCGCATTTCCTATTAGCTCTAATAACCCACGCCACCACTGTATTGTATCAATTTTGGACTAGCCTGCTGTCATGCGCATGCATCTTCCTCATACGGTGATGGCATTCCTTTTCTATTGCCGCGTTATCAAAACATGTACCGTAAGGGAATACAGAGATAAAGCACGTGCCAAGACGACAAATCTGCAGCAATACGTACTGTTCGTGTAGCTTAGTTGGGAGAGTAACTTACTCCGGAGCGTGAGTTCGATCCCCGTCACGGACAAACTTGTGTTTTCACATTGGCTCCCAAACGTAAAAATTGATTTACAGGCCGTTGGGCTGTTTGAAAAATTTGTGATGTTTCTTACACACATCGTCTAGTAATAACGAAAATTAGTTCTTCGCTTCAAAAATTGAAAAACAATTAAGAGAAAGAGGACATGACGTACTACAGAGGTAAAGCTCGTGTCAAGACAAGTTTGCAGCGATGTATTCCGTCCGTGTAGCTTAGTTGGGAGAGCAACTTATTCCAGAGTGAGGGGTCGGTTGTTCGATCTCCGTCATGGACAAACTTGTGTTTTCACAGTACGTCCATTCTAACTATCATTAAAATCAGTCGTGTGGATTTTGCGTTTTTCATGTTTTCATGTTTGTCACGTTATTTCTTTTTTTTATTCGGGGTCTAACGACCACCGTGAGCTACTCACTGGGCTATAAGCAGTCGCCCGTCCCTAATTTAGGGTCACTGGTTCCAGGGAAGGGAGAGAGCCAGTGCCAAAAACTACAACATCCATGCCTCACCGGGGTTCGAACCCAGAACCATCTCGGACGAATGATCAGAAGCCATCGCTTAGACCACTGGGAACTGGGGCGGACGTTAATTTTAGACACTAGTGTAGTAGAAAAACGATGTTAAATACGTACATCTAAAACTAAAATTTCTATAAGCTGCCAACACCTATGGGATTAATTAACTGCTATAGCTTTTAGTAGCAACATCGGAAGACAGCATATATTTAAGTGTAAGGTGACAGTCGGGAATAATGGAATAAAAAAATACAATGTCAACTCCGGACGGTAATTTTTTTTTTCTTGAGGGTTTAACGAACACCATGAACTGATTAATTGGCTACAAGCAGTCGCACGTCCCATATTTGGGATGCTGGTCAAAGAAGCGGATCAGGTTCATCTAGGGCGAATGAACAGAAGCCAATACCTCAGACCATTCGACCGCCGGATCTACCTAGCAAATCTGAAAATGAATAATAGTGAGACTACGAGATCGAATAAGAAACAAAATACTGGTCTTACCAAAGTAACAGACGAATGTTGCATTGCACTATGAAACAAGAAAGGTGACACCGAATTTTCGAGTGTAATAAGCACGTCTTTTGAATCCGTTCTTACGCAAATTAAATTTATCAAAGCTATTCTAAGTCAATGGAACCGGTATGGTAAACAATAGATCTGACGAAAGAAAGAAGATTTTTAATCGGGCTTTTAATCCCTCAGATATTGCTGTAAACGGAATCGTGAGCTTCGCAACTCTTAGAAACAGAGATATCGACAAAAATAAGATGTGACTTTACGTCCCCTGGTGGGAAAACCATGCATTATTTAAGGAAGAAAGTATTCTCAAAAGGTTTATCCATATAAGCGGTATCGGTCTAAGAAAAAAAAAATTAGCCGAGTTTTCAGGAGCCCAGATTTTACAACAAATACTTTAGAAGCAAAAATTAACACTTACGTCCCCTGGTGGCCAAAGTATTCTTTACCAAAAATTTGCAATTACATGCGCCGCCCCGGTGGCGCAGTGGTCTAAGGCGCTGACCTCTGATCATTCGTCCGTAAGGGGTCTGGGTTCGAATCCCGGTCAGGCATAGATGTTGTGTTTGTCTTACGGCACTGGCTCTCTCCCTTCCCTGGAACCAGTTACCCTAAATTAGGGACGGGCGACTGCTTATAGCCCATTGAGTTGCTCACAGTGGTCGTTAAACCTCCACTCAAAAAAAAAAAAAATTGCATGCAAAAGATTTTCCATTAGGAGATGTATCCGCTGCAAAAAAAATTTTCAAATCGGAGTTTTAGAAGAAGGGGGAAAATGTGATTTACTTTTAACGCTTCCTAGCGGAAAATCTATGCGTAATTTGAAAAAAGTGACTATATCTAAAATACTCTTCGATATAAATGGAATCGAAAGATATAAATTTTTTTTCAATCGGATGTTTAGAAGCAAATATGCGGAATAAAACGTATTTTTGAATTCGACATCATCTGCATTTACGCCCTCTGCCGGCGAAATTTTACATCGTAAAAGAAAACCGAAATGAAGAATCATCATTTGCATATTTGAAGCTTCCGAATGCAAAAAGAATTTTTCAAATCGGACTAATAGTTGCAGAGATTTCGTGGGTACGGTCGGACGGACGGACGAACAAACCGATAACAGAAGCACGATCTTTTTTTACAAAAGACGTGCTGTAAAATGGCAAACCATCGAAAGTGAAATTCCGAAACGCACCATCCAAATTTAAATTCAAAGTCAGGACCAAAATGAGGAATCCGAAAAATATAAGTTTGAAATAACCGGTTAAAGTAAATTTTGTTTGAAAATATTTTCAAACAAAAACAGATGTAACTCAAGTGTTAAAAGGGACAAAATTTATTCCCGACCTAAGATTCATACAACCAATGACAAAACTTCCTGCAAAGAAAACGCTCACTGTAAAAAACTTCGAAGTTGATTTTTAAGTGGCACAGGAGAACGGCAATTCCAGTTCAGAGCAAAACGAAGAAAAAACAACGTGTTTTTCGAGCTAGAGTTAGAAACCAATTTGATTTCAGTTATTAACAAGAAAGATGACACCGAATTTTCGGGTGTAATAAGCACGTCTTTTCAATTCGTTCTGACGCAAATTAAATTCATCAAAGCTATTCAAAGTCAATGAAACCGGTATGGAAAACATTAGATCTGACGCAAATTAAATTCATCAAAGCTATTCAAAAGTGAATGGAACCGGTATGGAAAACATTAGATCTGACGAAAGAAAGAAGATTTTCAATCGGGTTTTTAATCCCTCAGATATTGCTGTAAACGGAATCCTGAGTTTTCGAACTCTTAGAAACAGAGATATCGACAAAAATAAGATGTGACTTTACGTCCCCTGGTTGGAAAACCATGCATTATTTTAAGAAGAAAGTATTCTCAAAAGGTTTATCCATATAAGCGGTATCGGTACAACAAAAAAAAAAAAAAAAAAATTAGTCTGGTATTCAGGAGCCCAGTTTTTGCTACAAATACTTCAGAAGCAAAAATTACCACTTATTACCCCTGGTGGCCAAACTATTCTTCACCAAACATTAGAATTATGTGAAAAGTATTTGCCTTTAGGTCTTGTATGCGATATAGGAAGAAGTTTTCAAATCGGAGTTTTAGAAGCAGAAATAACGCAGAAACCGCAGTTTGCCATTGTGCCCCCTAGCGGTAAGTCTATGATTTTCTTGTAAATTTTGAATTTATAGGAAAAACATTTCGCATCGGAAACACTATCCAACAAGGATTTTCAAATCGGACTCTTAGAAGTAGAGATATTGACAAAAATAAGATATACATCTATGCCCCCTGGAGTAGAAACCATGTATTATTTCAAGAAGAAAATTTTCCTAAAAGGTTAGTCGACATGAGTAATATCGGTCAACAAACGACTTTATTTTCAATCGAGATTTTAGAAGCTCATATTTTGCTGCAAATACATCAGAACCGGAAATTAAGATTTACGTCCCCTGGCGGCCAAACCATTGTTTACAAAAATTGTAAAATATGTGCAAACGATTTCCCATCAGGAACTGTATCCAGTGCAGAAAAAAATTTTCAAATCGGGGATTTAGAAGCAGAGATATAGGGAGAAACGCAGTTTAGGCTTACGCCCCCTAGCGGAAAGTCTACGAATTACTTGAAAATTTTGAAATTATACGAAACACATGTCGCACTGTAAACACTATCCAACAAAAAAGGAATTTTTCCAATCGCACTCTTAGAAGTAGAGATATTGACAAAAATAAGATATATATCTACGCCTCCTGGCGTAGAAACCATGCACTATTTTAAGAAGAAAATGTTTCTAAAAGGTTTGTCGACATGAGTAGTATCGGTCAACAAACGAAGTTTTTTTCAATTGAGTATTTAGAAGCTCATATTTTGCTGCAAATACATCAAAAGCGGAAATTAAGATTTAAGCCCCCTGGTGGCAAAACTATTTTCCTACAAAAATTAGAAATTATGTGCAAACAATTTCCCATCAAGAGCTGTATCCGGTGCAGAACGAATTTTTCAAATCAGAGATTTAGAAGCAGAGATATAGGGAGAAACGCAATTTACCGCTACGCCCCTAGCGGAAAGTCTATGAAGTACTTGAAAATTTTGAAATTATATGAAAAACATGTCGCACGGAAAACAGTATCTAACAAAGAAGGAATTTTTCAAATCGTATTCCTAGAAGTAGAGATATTGACTAAAATAAGGTGTACATCTACGCCCCCTGGCGGAGAAACTGCGGAATATTTTAAGAAGAAAATATTCCGAAAAGGTTTATCGATGTGAGTGGCATCAGCCCACGAAACAATTTTTTCAATCGATATTATAGAAGCTCAGATTTTATGGCAAATACATCAGGAGCAAAAATTAACACTTACGCCCCCTGATGGCCAAAGTATTCTTTACCAAAAATTTGAAATTATATGCAAAAGATTTTCCATCAGGAGATGTATCCGCTGCAAAAAAAAAAAATTCAAATCGGAGTTTTAGAAGAAGAGTTATCGGGGAAAATGCAATTTACTTTTACGCCCCCTAGCGGAAAATCTATCAGTAATTTGAAAAAGTAACTATATCTAAAATACTCGTCGACATAAATGGAATCGAAAGATAAAATAATTTTTTCAATCGGATGTTTAGAAGCAAATATATAGAATAAAACGTGTTTTTGAATTCGACATCATCTGCATTTACGCCCTCTAGCGGCAAAATTGTGCATCGTAAAAAAAAAACCGAAATAAAGGATCATCATTCGCATATTTCAAGCTTCCCAATGCGAAAAGAATTTTTCAAATCGGACTAATAGTTGCAGAGATACCATGGGTACAGGCGGACGGACGGACGGACGGACGGACGGACAAGCCGATAACATAAGCACGATCTTTTTTTACAAAAGACGTGCTAAAATGCCTATGGAGACTTAACCTATCTATTCAAATTTACAGGAGCGGCGACTACAGTTGAGCGAAAAGCTTCGAAACATGCGATCTGTAATAAAAAAAGTGGGCTGTATGTCCGCCCGTAGCCTACAGATAAAATACATGAATGTAAAAATTTGAAATGTGAAATAAATTCACAGTAGCAGCTGCTCGTGTGCACCTGAAAGCTGGTGTACATGTGCAGCTGTATTGCTGCGCTCGTATACAACTCTCACCCGCTTTTTTTTTTTAAATTTAAAATGTCTAAAACTTTAATTAATTGTTAAGTAATCTCACTTGGAGATCTCAGGAGTTAAAATGAAAGCTACCAATATACGGCAGCAGATCCATTCTCTTGATAAACAGGCGTAATTTGAATTGGAAGTAGCAGAGTAAGTTTTTTTGTTTGTCTTAAGATATAAGTAAATGTGTCCGTCGATTTTTAAGAATTATTGTCTGTTGCCAAAGAAGTCATTGTGATAGGAGGTTAGCTACGAGTGCCAATTTTAGTATTCCATCAAATTGTTCAGCTGTGAATATTGTTTGAAGTCGTCTTGACCTGTTTGCTTAGTCGTCTGTGTGTTTTGTAGGTCTTTTTTTTTTTTTTTTTTTTTTTTTTTGTATGTAAGGTGAGTTCTTTAATTTTGGAGGGTTTTTAATCTCAGAATATCAATGGAAAAAAAGAGGGTTTGTTTTCCATTTTTTGGCTACAGTCGACCCTGAATGGTGACATGTGCACACTGTGTGAAAAATTATAGTGCTATTCGAAGTTTCATCTCTGTTCGAAGCATCGGATATTTTGCAGCGAGGATTAGACGCATTGCAACAGATGGTAATTACGGTGAAATCACGGTTATTCGTTTTCCGGTTATACAGTACGTTCTTCGCAATGCAACAGATGGTAATTACAGTGGTACCTCATTTATTTGTTTTCCGGTAATACGTTTTTCGCATTGCAACAGATGGTAATTACAGTGTTACCTCGATTATTCGTTTTCCGGTTACACTTTTTTCGCATTGCAACAGATAGCAATTGCAGTGGAACCTAAGTTATTTTTTTTCCGGTTATATGTTTTTGCATTGCAGTAGATGGGAGTCACAGTATTACCTCGATTATTCGTTTTCCGGTTATACGTTTTTTTTATTGCAACACATGGTAATTACAATGGGACCTCAGTTTTCGTTTTCCGATCAAACGTTTTTCACTTATAATATTACGTATGAACGTAGTTCTGAGATAATCCCGATATTTTGCTGTAGTTTCTATCTCTTATTCGATACGGTTATACATAATCCAATAATGCATTTTTTAAGATTATATGATAAACTGCGCATTTAGATTATCAAAAATACATTGTTCTTTGATTCCTTTATACGTAACTCGGTATGTTACAACGTTGAAAGAATCGAAACAGCATTTTATGCAACTGTGAAATAGACGATGCAAATAAAAATTTACTAATTGAGGTCCACAGCCCTGTATTTGATTTGAACTAAAAAAAATTGAAACAAGTAAAGTTTAGTGAATATTTTACTCAGCAGTTTTACTAAAACCTATTAACTGCTTTGAAAAGTGTGATGTTTATAAGTAAAGAATGTGTAACAACGATATTAAACATAAGACAAAGTCGTATTCATATAGTACCTAATACTTCAAAGGTAAGGGTATTTTTTCCATATAATGAAAGCATGAAATCGCACAGAATTTCTTAACTTAAAAATTAAAACAGAGGTCAAAGTAGACAAAGGCTTAAGGGAGCAAATTAATTATGTATTCATGTATGTACAGGGCCGTAACCAGGGAGGGGTTTTGAGGGTTTAAACTCTCCCCGAAATGTTTAAAATGTCTCAAAAATTAAATAATTGTTTTATGAATTTTATGAATTTTTGTAACTATTGTAGCATGTAAGTCAGTATTTGAAAAATGAGGAGTATTAATAAGAAGAATTTCGTGTGCAAATAAAATGGGACCGAGAGAAAGCTCAAAGTATGCATAACGTACGGTGAAAATTAATTTTCAGATTCAGAACCCCTCTCCCACCCCCGAAAATTATTTCTGGCTACCGCCCTGTGTGTGTGTATATATATGTATGTATGTATGTATGTCTTAAATTTTAAATTAGCGCAACATAAAATTGAGAGTCCCCTTTTTCTTTTTGGAGGCATTCAAAATATTACAACAGTGTTTAACCTTTTGAAATTGCATTTATACGTTTTGTTTTTAAGATTTCGCCTAGAAAAACATATAACCGAGTAACCAAGGTTCAACTATAGTTCACTGTGCCATTTCATGCTGTGTGAACAGCATAATGTTTTCTATGCTGCGGAAGTCAGGGAAGAGGTTAACACCTGGCTTAAAAAAAAAAAGGAAAACTAATAATGCTGCACATGAGAAACTCCTGTCGTGAGAAAAATGTACAGTAAAAAATTTACAGTTAGTTTTACCAATCCGCAAAGGTATCTTCCTTAGGTGTAAAGGAACGGTGAATTTTATGATTTAGCAAATTGGTTTGTTGGGCAGACATACAGTAAGAATGGATAAGACTGTTTAGTAGTTTAAAATGTAGAAATTTCCTTTTTTTTTTTAAACGCAGTATAAAAAACGTCAAAGTTCAAGGAAAGTTAAGGAGATTCCCATGGACTCTGTATTGCACTTCCGATACGAATTCGGTTTAACGGCTGAATATTGGCTTTTAAACGGGCGTTCATCGCTACACACCGGAGAGCAGAATTAGGAATGAAATATGGCAACACTACTGTATACAACAGTTGTGTCGGCTCTTCCGAGAGCTTTCGCGAAATGGATCCACTAAATCACTTGGGATTTCATTAAGTGAGCAAAGAGGATTTCAGTACTTTACCTGATGGATTTCCTGCCAGCCATGGGGATCGGATGTACCAATCATCGCATGGTCATGAAGTAACATTTCTGTGAGCTGAGGGTCACTGTTGTGAAGAACGGAATAATAGAGGGTTGTCAGTCCTCTTGAATCTTTGTAATTTGGAGAAGAACCCAGATCCAACAAAGTCTGAAAAAAGCAAAAAAAACAGAAGAGTGTAGTAACTTTTACACTATCAAAAACAAGTACATACGTTTATGCTGTACATACATACAAACATGTATAACAAAAAAAAAACATGTAAAAAAACAACAACAGAAGAGTTGTAACGTATACTCTAGATTCAGTTTCCTTTTGATTTTACTATCTCTTGTTAATTTATTTTCCTATGCAAATTATCTTCTCACTTAACGAGATGTTATTTCTCCCGCTGAATGATATGTGGCAACGAGTGTAAGTCATGACGTGGTGGTATGCAGTATATATAGGCGCGCTCAACTATACCAGGTAGCTTCGTTTTATGTGATAGGTTCTTCTTAATTATTGTTATGCGATTCTACGAAAGTTCGGATATTCAGTAGTCGTGTGATTTGTTGAGTGTGTGTTTGATAATACCGGGAGTTCTCCAATAAAAGGTTTAAAGTGAGTACGTTTTCTCAGTTCATATTATTGTCAGACCTCTGTCTGGCCGTTAAGTCTCTTTCATTAAGTGTCTCCATTAAGTCCAGGGTATATTGTGTTTACCGCTCTAATAAGGAGCCTTCAAGGTACTAATGTACTAAAACCGAAGTTATAGTACTGATATTCAAAATAATGAGGAACGCTGAGTAAAAAGAAGTTCCATATTCAATGAATTTATTGCACGTGCGAGTCTTACCTAAACAAACTCTAGCACTTTGAAGATTAGGTACACTTTAGCTACGTCAAGTAACCTTCCAATAACCCTAACGTGACTTAACGTAAGCTTCCCTGCACTACATGTCCAGCGGAGAACTTTATTCATTATAGAGTGTAGCAACTTTTACACTATCAAAAACAAGTACATTCGTTTAGGTTGTACATACATACAAACATGTATAACAAAAAAAAACATGTAAAAAAAAACAGAAGAGTGTACCAACTTTTACACTATCGAAAACAAGTACATTCGTTTAGGTTGTACATACATATACACATGTATAACAAAAAAAACATGTAAAAAAAAACAAAAACAGAAGAGTGTAGCAACTTTTACACTATCAAAAACAAGTACATACGTTTATGCTGGACATACATACAAACATGTATGAATACCTCACCACAACATATACAAGGTATATATTCAATGGATACAGCAAATTTAAGGAAGCAACATTGGCAAAAAAATGTCGATACAAAAGATCTGCTGAAAAAAGCATACGAGCATAAGAGAAAATAAATTAAGGGAAACTTAACACTCATGTTAATTTTTTGGCAGAAGGAATTGGAAATCTAAGACATTGGGCTAAGAAATGCTTTGCATTTCTTTGGGAATTTAACGATCACCATGATCAACTCTGAGGTTAATAAATAGTAATCCAACAATAATTCAGGATCACTGGCTCAAGGAAGGCTAAAGAGCCATTGAAGTAGAGCAAACATACTTCATATGCGATATCCGGAACCTGAGCTCAGCTGGGATGACCAGCCAGTAACTAGCGCATCTGGCCACTCGGTCACCGTGGAGGTCGAAAAAAATGGCTGTGAAGGAAGGAAGAAAGGACAACAAACAGAAGGCATCGCTCTTTCCACGTTTATAAGTGAGTCACGCAAAAATTCTCATTGGCCGCCACCGGGAATCGAACCCAGTCTTCCAGTTACACGCCGGACATACTTCCACTGTCCTACAGCGGCCTCGAATTCCCCCAGACTCGCATACGACTAACTGCCAAACAACATGGCAAGTTACTTCTTGGAGCCCCGCACAATGCTGGGGATTCACCAAAGATGGTAAGCAGCAACTGAACAAATAACTAGAAGGCGAATGAATAACTAATACAGACAATTGACGTGGATTAGGAACATCAAACAGGAGTCATCGCTCTTTCCACGTTTATAAGTGAGTCACGGAAAAATTCTCATTGGCCGCCACCGGGAACTGATAAACGTGGAAAAAGCGACTACTTCTGTTTGATGTTCCTGGTCCACGTCAATTGTCTGTGTCAAAAAAGGACAAAACTAATCAGTATGGTACTTTCCCTTGTAACCTGTAAGCAATTTTTTTTATTGTGGGTTTAACGACCACCGTGAAGAACTTAGTAGGCTATAAGTTGGATTATAACCAGTCGCCCATCCCTAATTTAGGGCCACTGACTCCAGGGAAGGGAGAGAGCCAGTGCCGTAAGACAAACACACCATCCATGCCTCACCGAGATTCGAACCTCGACCCATCTCGGACGAATGATCAGAAGCCATCGCTTAGACCACTGCGCCACCGAATAGGGTTTGTGCATCACAGACCTTAGTCTTCAGTTAATCACACACAAACACAAAAATCCAGTTGGGCTAGTTCTGGTGACCTTGGTGGCACCAGAACTAGCCCAATTGGATTTGGTAACAGACTTCAAAACGCTGGTAGAACATGACTGTGAGGAAGTGATATTCAGTGCTGTGGTGTACGCCATTTTTTGCAATAGCATACGAGATCGCTAATGAGTGTGTAACTTCATTCAAATTATACCGCCTGATGGATTACTTGCACCTGTCAGGCATTGTCCATGATCCAGAGACGGTGGCGGGTGTTACCTATGAACGTGGAATCATCTGTTCATGATGTATGTTCCGGAAAATGATTGTCATCCTCATCTAATTTATTGGGGACATAGTCTCACACTCTATACGGCATTAATATTTAACATGCCTGAGAAGATATTATACTGCAAGAACAAAATTAATGCTCTTTCAGAATGTTGAGGGTGGACAGATGCAAAAGCCTCAAGATACGCAACAACCAACCTATTGGAGGATTCACGTAATCTACTAAAACACTGTTGAGTCATTCTTCTACCCGCTTGAAGGATCTATTGTACGATGAAAGAGTGGGACAAAACACCAGGGAAACACTGTACTTACACTTGAGCAGTTGCTGGGGGTTGCGTTGACACTCTCCAGATATCAATAATATCTCACACCACAGCCGTAGCTACGGGGGTGCGCACTGGGAGCACTAATTTGCGTCCATCTTCGTTCCTAGCGTTAAACTTGACACCCAGTAGAACAAAACATTTACCCAATTCTACTGTACAGAGTGATCCGTTTGGGTAGGGATAATTTAGAAGTGCTATGGCATGGCTTGTAACTGATATAATAACTCAATATTAGGCAGAAATTACCTATATGGTGGGAGTTTGTCTAGGTTTCTACATGACCCGCTTTGCGGACTCTACAGAGTTCATCGTGACACGTGTTTTCTAACATCTGTGGAGCCATTTGTACGAACGCTGAAGAAATTTTCACCTTCAAGCCATCCAGACTTTGAGATCGTTCTGCGTAGACGATGTTCTTCAAAAACATCCACACGAATAAATCGGGATGAGATCCGGGGAGTTTTCAGGCCAAGGAATCGGGCCATCGCGGCCACACCACTTGTCATTAAATGTGTTGTTCAGGAAGCTCCTGACTTCCAGTTAGCAGTGTAAAAGGTCATCGTTATCCAGTTGTGGTACCAAGAAGTTCTGCACCATCTCCACGTATGGTCCTGATCGTACAATATCCTGAGAGAAGAAGAAAGGAACCGTACAGCTGGTGACGACTCACCCCGCAATACACATTTACCTTGGGGCTTGCTCCTTCGACTTCGTAGAAAGCATGGGAATTCTGGGTCCCTCAAACGATAGCGTTATGCATATTCACTTTTCCACTAAGATGAAAAGGGCTTTTTTCTCAGGCTCACGCTTACGGCCACCGGAGTTTGGCTTCATGATGGACCACGCTCCTTCAAATGTTCGATACTAACGCATTATGCTTTCCTACTTAGGCGCCTTCCTGACCCCACAAACACGACGTAACTCTCGTTGAACAGACGTAACAACCACAGGGCTCACTTGGCGCGTTGTTAACGATGCCTTTCATTTTTGCCACGATGCTGCGAAAGCGCGTGAGCACTCTGACTTACAGCGCATCAAATTCACCTCTTCCATCGCCGTTCTGGCACGTGCGCACTGACTACAGCGCACGAAACTCCCATCTTTCCTCGCTCTTCGGGCAGAATCTGACCTCCGTACTGCAGCGTTCGCACAAATCCCTCTGCAGATGTTAGAAAACACTTGACAAGGATTGAGCACTAGGTATGAACTCTGCCGAGTTCGCAAAGGGGGTCGTGTACAGACCTAGACAAACTCCCATCCATTTCTGCCAAATATTGACTTATTATATCTGTTACAAGCCACACCGTAGCATTTCAAAATTATCCCTACAAAAAAGGTTCACCCTGTATATATATATATAACAAATTCAGCATGTATTCATACCTAGTTTAAAGTTTCTACCATTTCAAACACTCTGAGCGTTGGTGTTTATTGTTGTGAGGCCATGCAGTTGTTATACATAGTCAAATAGAGATGTAAAAGATAAAAATAAGTTTTAAAACTTAGTTGCTATTCAATAAAACAGAAGTGAGTGCCTCCCCATTCGCAGGATAACAAATAGATTATCTTTTATTATTACTGATTTCTAAATTAATTATAGCATGTTATTTTACAAAAAAAAAAAAAAAGCTGACCTAACTTTTTAACATAATTATTTTTAACCATCGTCTTAAAAATTCATTGTTGAATATACACTGGCGTGCAAAACTTAAGCACAATTCGTTTTTTTCGCCGCAGCTTCGCAATGAATCAGCCTGGATAGATGAATGTCATAAAACAGAGACCTCAGTACCAAACGGGGGAATGAACAAACACATGTGAAATAATTAATACAAAAGTCAAAATAGTATAACTACACTAAAATTCGAAATTTCTTGGCGTTGAATACAAACAAACTTTCCAAGCTTTCGCACATCAACCAGTTGGCTTTTTCAAGGAAGGTAGACAACTAACTGCAAACTGGACAACAGAACGTTTCAATAATTTGAATGCGGTGACTAGACTTGACAGTTAAGTCACCGCATTCAAATTGTTGAAACGTTCATTCAAATTGTTGACTTGACAGTCAAGTCACCGCATTCAAATTGTTGAAACGTTCATTCAAATTGTTGACTTGACAGTCAAGTCACCGCATTCAAATTGTTGAAACGTTCTATTGTACAGTTTGCAGTTAGCTGTCTACCTTCCTTGAAAAAGCCGTCTGGTTGATGTGCGAAAGCTTGGAAAGTTTGTTTGTATTCTACACCAAGAAATTTCGGATTTTTAGTATAGTTATACTATTTTGAGTATAATTTGGTTTACAGTTCCTACCTATTAATACAAAAGTGTACACTGGGACTTTACTAAGAAATGATTGTAAAGCAGTACACACTATGGTACAGAGCCATCGCTTCCATAGATGGATTACAACAAAGAGATGGTCGTCAGTAAGGAATATCATGTCCCCTAACAGCCCTGTTAAGTATGGCCAGACGCATTACAGCGTCTGGCCATACTTAACAGGAAGCTGTCCATGAGTTCTTGGGGCAACTTTGCCCATTCCTTTCGTAGTGCACATTTCAACTGATGGACATTTCCCAGCGGATATGGGCGTGCCACAAGACGTCTCCCCAGAGTATCCCACAAATGTTCTATGAGATTTAGATCCGGGGAGTAGGCAGGCAAATCCATACTAGTGACATCCTCACTTTCCAACTGCTCTTCTACTGCACGTGTACGATGGGGTCTAACGTTATCGTCAATAAACACGAATCCGGAACCAATGTCACCTCGGATAGTCGTACATGGGGAAGGAGCACCTCATCGCAGTAGCGGTTTGCGGTTACAGAACCTCCTTCAAAAATGTGGAGCTCAGTACGACCATCCAGCATAATGCCTCCCCCAGACGAGCACACCAACCCTGCCATACCGATCTCTTTCGGTAATGTTAGCCGGTCGGTAACTACTTCCCACCTCTCTCTAGATCGGCTGACGTCCGTAATCGCTCGTGGTACTGAAACGGTTCTCATCCGTGTTAGAGTGCCGTACCCCTTTGCTCTATGGTTTAATCCTTGTGGTCCTTACACTATTGTAATCGATGTCTGTGATGGGTAGGCTTTAATGGCAACGGTGAACTGTGATACGGTGCGTCTTGTGGTCATCTGCAGTTGCTTCGATCACGTTTGGCCTGGAGTACCATATATCAGTCATCTCTTGCTGTTGTTTTATGTGTCCGACCTTTCTAACAGCTGTACCTGTCGTTTGGAAAGTCTTCCACGCAAATGAAACAATGCTATGGGTCACGCGGAACTCGTCTGCGACACTCGTTACGGTTAGCCCCTCCTCCCGCTTTCCGATTATTCGACCACGTGTATGGTCATTTCAATGTTTCCGCGTGGAGATTTTCTCTTCTGCGACACTCGTTACGGTTAGCCCCTCCTCTAGCTTTCCGATTATTCGACCACGTGTAAGGTCATCTCAATGTCTGCGCGTGGAGATTTTCTCGTCTGCGACACTCGTTACGGTTCGCCCCTCCTCCAGCTTTCCGATTATTCGACCACGTGTAAGGTCATCTCAATGTCTCCGCGTGGAGATGTTCTCATCTGCGACACACTAGCAAACCACTCGAACCTCGTTACAACGCTGCACACTTTCGTTTTCCGTTTCCTGCCTTACTGCGAGATGCTTCTTATATCCATTTCAGCGCTGTCATGTGACCTGCGACATCACATTTCGGAAATTTGCGTATGCATCGTCTCTCTGCTGATCCGCTTGCGTTATACAAATCTCTACGAGCTCGTGCGGCTATAATCTGCGGCACTAGTGTTTGTCCTTCAGTTTTGCACGCCAGTGTAATTTCACAAAAACTGATTTATCTCTCATTATAAGGCATGCGCGAAGAGTTGTCTGTCCTGCTCTGGAAGGCGCCACAGGATTGAGTAAAAAATCGGATTCCCGTATTCGTATGTTATGGGCCTTCTTTTTTGTTTGGGGGTGGGGGGCGGAAAATCGCTTTCCAATTTCTTTCCTTATTTTTTGTTATGAAGGAATTACAAGATTTTCACCTTTCAAACATTTTTTGCGAACCAAAAAACAGACCCACTCTTTGGGAAACGCTGATGTAGAGAAAGTTTCATTCATGCGCTTTATTTTCAAACAGTTGCATTGCAATCCTGGAAAACAACAGAAGAAAACATACATTAAGAAAAACAAGCGCACAACGAAAACAAAATTCCATTGGTTCTTCGCGCACGCAATCGAAACCGAAAAGTAACGTCACACCTCTGCCAAGAGAAGGAGACAGACGATCTTACCCACCTGCACAGTCCTCTAAAGTGCAGGAAGGATGTATGTTTTCCTCTTCCTCCTACACACACACCTGCCAACTAAATAATCAGAAAAATCTAAAGATGATACAGGATTACAAATTCAACCAAATATTACATTTAAATTATCTCACATAATTGAGGTTCAAAGCGCAGCTTGTTACCAGATTGGAAAAAGGTCAAAAACCAGGCCCGGCACCGGACGTTACATAATCGGATCCGACCCAGATCCGTAACTGACCAGGGCCCGACCCGGAGAAATCTGCTTTGAACTATAAATTCGAAACTCAATTTGTAATTATGTATAATCATATATGATACATAGTACGAACTTGTTCTGAAGTGAAATACGTGCTTGATTTAAGTAAGCAGGCATTTGTTGGCCTCGACGCCATTTTCAATCTCCTTAACCATTTAAGCGGCTGATATACTGTGCTTGAACTAAACGGTGCCCAAAATGTTTGCTCCCTCCAAACAGAAATGTTCACATAGCGACGGTGTTTTACGAAAGCTACGATAAAATAATTTATCATTACTCCCTCTCATCTCAGCCGCCGCGAAAATAAACATGCCATAGGTATTAGCTCCCCCCCCCTTCTAGTCCTATATTCTCTGTTCCATGTCCTAAAACATGATCAAGAAAAGCTAGTCTCCCTGAAAGGAACGTCATGCAACTGAATAAAAAAAGTTACTCGAATGTCTTCTCTCTCCTTCCTTAAATTCGTCTCCACTGCCGTAATCCTTTATCAGAAGGGATTGGTGTCAATCATACGCCTGAATGACCAGTCTGAATAACAAATCTAAGGGCGAAAGCAACTGTTTTCGATGCTCTAGTCTTCAAGGTGACTCGTACGAGCAGCTTTGGGACCACTAAACACACCCTGAAAGAATTCGTTCCAGTAGAGTTCGGCCAAATTCTTAGACAGTGAATATACTCATTGGAGTTGAGTTCAGGACATTTTGTTAACCACGAGTTAACTCGTTCCAGTCGGTTTAAAGGTTAATATTAAATTCATCCAAATTAACAAATAAGGCATTGATTCTGATACGTCATGCCATGGGAATGGGATCTTAGCACGTCAAACGAAAACCTATGAATGCTCAATGCAAAAAAATACGATGTTAAAAGTAATTCTCAGTCTTACAATGTGGCATGAAAGTGTAAGAGAGTGAATCAGCAGAGAAGCATGAGATAAGCGTTTGTCGGTACCTTGTTCCGGACAATCACAATCAAAAATAGAAAGATGACACCGAATTTTCCGGTGTAATAAGCACGTCTTTCGAATCCGTTCTGACGCAAATTAAATTTATCAAAGCTATTCAAAGTCAATGGAACCGGTATGGAAAACAATAATATCTGACGAAAGAAAGAAGTTTTTCAAAAGGGTTTTTACTCCCTCAGAAATTGCTGTAAACGGAATCGTGAGCTTACGCTCTCTGGTTGCAGACTTGTGCGTTAAGAAAAACATGAATTTATATGAGAAACATTTCGCACCGGAAACGCTCTCCAACACAGAAAGAATTTTTCAGATCAGACTATTAGAAACAGAGATATCAACAAAAATAAAATGTGACTCTACGTCCCCTGGTGAGAAAACGATGCATTACATTACATTAGGAAGAAAGTATTCTCAGAAGGTTTTTCAATATGAGCAGTATCGGTCAAAGGAAAAAAAAACAATTTTTAGTCGAATATTCAGGAGCCCAGATTTTGCTAAAATGCATCAGAAGCAGAAATTAATACTTATGCCGCCTGGTGGCCAAACCATTCTTTACCAAACATTACAAATTATATGAAAAATATTTTCCATCAGGTGTTGTATGCGATACAGGAAGAAGTTTTCAAATCGGAGTTTTAGAAGCAAAAGTAACGCAGAAAACGCAATTTACCATTGTGCCCCTAACGGAAAGTCTATGATTTACTTGTAAACTTTGAATTTATATGAAAAACATTTCGCATCGGAAACACTATCGAACAAAGAAGGAATTTTTCAAATCGGACTCTTAGAAGTAGAGCTATTGACAAAATATAGATATAAATCTACGCCCCCTCTCGTAGAAATCATGCATTATTTGAAGAAGAAGATGTTTCTAAAAGGTTTGTAGACATGAGTAGTATCGGTCAACAAACGACTTTTTTTCAATCGAGGTTTTAGAAGCTCATATTTTGCTGCAAATACTTCAAAAGGGGAAACTAAGGCATTTACGCCCCCTGGTATCCAAACCAATCTTTTACAAAAATTAGAAATTTTGTGCAAAGGATTCCCCATCAGGAGTTGTATCCGTTGCGCAAAGAATTTTTCAAATCTGAGATTTAGAAGCAGAGATATATGGAAAAACGCAATTTACCTTTACGCCCCCTAGCAGAAATTCTATGAATGACCTGAAAATTTTGAAACTACATGAAAAACCTGTCACACTGAAAACACTATCCAACAAAGAAGAAATTTTAAAAATCGGATTCCTAGAAGTTGAGATATTGACAAAAATAAGTTATATATCTACGCCCTTTGGCGGAGAAACTATGGAATATTTGAAGATGAAAATTTTCCGAAAACGTTGATCGATGTGAGTGGCATCAGTCCACGAAAGAATTTTTTCAATCAATATTTTAGAAGCTTATATTTTATGGCAAATACATCAGACGCAAAAATTAACACTTACGCCCCTTGGTGGATAAAATATTCTTTACCAAAAATTTCAAATTATACGCAAAACGTCAGGAGCTGTATTCGCTAAAGAAAACATTTTTCAAATCAGAGTTTTAGAAGAAGGGATATCGGGGAAAGCGTAATTTACTTTTATGCCCCTGTCTGAAATTCTATGCATAATCTGAAAAATTAACTATATCTAAAATACTCTTCCACATAAATGGAATCGAAAGATAAACGAATTTTTTCAATCGGATGTTTAGAAGCAAATATGTGGAATGAAACGTATTTTTAAATTCGACATGATCTGTATTTACGTCCTCTAGCGGCGAAATTGTAAATCGTAAAAAAAAGACAAAATGAAGATCATCATTAGCATATTTCAAGCTTCCCAATGCAAAAATAATTTTTCAAATCGGACTAATAGTTGCAAAGATATCGTGTCTACAGACGGACGGACGGACGGACAAACCGATAACATAAGCATGATCATTTTTTTACAAAAGACGTGCAAAAAATGCAAAGGAACTACCGTTTTACGATATGGTGTCGGTGTGTATTACGTCGGCTCCGTATCATCGGTCGGTGTAAAATTTTCTTTAAGAAAGAGACGACAATGATTTGGAATGACAAATCATTTTTCATTCCGCTGGTACCAATATCGAGCACAGAAATTCCACAGTGCTCATTTTTCTTTGAAATATTTTGTTTTTCTTTTCAAAAATCAAACGGAAACAAAACAGGGTTCAAAATAGGGCCAGGAACACCTTGAACCGACCCGTTGACCCATTAATCCGTGACGCATTTCCATCTCTGCTTATTACACCGGATACTTCGGTGTCACCTTTCTGGTTCATTTTTCTCTTCTAATTTCTTGCTTTTTATACGAAATTGAGGTGTATAAACTTACTGATAGATACTTCCTCACGTAAACAAGGGGCACATCCTGTTTCTTTTTAACTTACCCTGAGAGCTTCTAAGTTATTTTTCTCCACGGCCTTGTGCAACACAGTACATCCATCTTTGGTCCTGAAGTCCAAATGGGCACCTCCGTTGACCAGTGCCATAATTACTTTGGCTGGATGCTTTAGAGACGTGGACAGCGTTAACGGAGATTCTGAAGAAAACGAAATAGAAGGGTTAATTTCATTTTCATAAGCATCGAATAAAGTAGAAGAAACAATGCATCAAATGAATTAGTGTAAATAAACAAAGTCATCGCTCTTTCGACGTTTGTCTTTAATTAACACACAGCAACCGAAAAATTGCTATCCGGACACAGATGGGATCGTATCCCAGATCTCTAAAGAACTAGCCGAGTGCGTTCGCCTTACTCTACGGTGGCCAACTATCCACAAATCCTTAGGGATGATCTCAGCACGTCTCCATCTGGTGGCGCTTAACGGTACAAGCTACTGAGCTATAGCTAATACACTAAAGAGCAATTGAATTAGAGACAGCTGGCGTTATGCAAATGTGGCGCTGTGGGCGGCCCTGTAAACGGAAATGACATGATGTATGCAGCGATCCGACAATATAAGGAGTGATGCGACGGGAATCAGTAAGACTCGGACGCAGTATGGGCAAGACGAAGGATCTAAGCGCATTTGATCGTGGGCAAATTGTCGGGGCCCGACGAATGGCTCACTCCATCTCGGAAGTCGTGAAGGCCCTGGGATTTTCACGAGCCTCTGAGTCACGGGTGCACCGTGCGTACATCGAATCCGGTAAAACCATCCCTGCAAGGGCCAACTGACGTGGACAACAGTGTGTGGATGAGCGCGGTCATCGTCGGCTAGCTCGCATCGTAACAGCGGATAGACGGGCCACAGTGCAAGAGATCACTCGGCAATTTCACGCTGGTGCACAAAAACGTGTAAGCAGCCACATCATCCAGAACCATCTCCTCGCTATCGGGTAGAGAAGCCATCGTCCCACGAGGGTACCGCTGCTGACCACACATCACAGGGTGCAAAGATTAGCATGGGCGCGGGAACATCGCCACTGGACCCTAGACATGTGCAAAAATGTAGCCTGGATTGATGATTCGAGATTCACGTTGGTACATGCGGATAGCAGGATACGAGTACGGCGCAAACCACATGGAGCGATGGATCCTTCTTGCCAACAGGGTACTCTTCAAGCTGGTGGGGGCGGCATTCTCGTCTGGGGACTGCTTACGTGGACTGAAATGGGACCTCTGGTACGTGTGACATCGTCCCTCACAGGTCAACGTTACCGGTATATCCTGGACGACCATTTGCTCCCGTTTGTGCGTCTTCAACATCCCACTGGGGACCTCATCCTGCAAAAAGACAAAGTCCCGTGCCATCGCTCCTGAATTTTATCCGAATGGTTGGATGAACATTCCACCGACGTAACCTCGCTTCTTTGGCCAGCTAGGTCACCTGACCTCCGTCTCATCGAGCACATCTGGGATGCCATCGAGAGAGATGTTCGAGGCTCTGACCCCTCTCCATAAAATCTTCGTGAACTGTGGGAGCCTGTTCAGGGGTTGCGGATTCGTATGGCTTCTCAACGCTTCCGGTGTCTTGTGGAGTCCATGCCGAGACGAAACGCCGCCGTCATCAAGATGAAAGGTGGTGCTACACGTTACTAGACAGGTATCTCTAATTCAATTGCTCTTCAGTGTAAATCCAATGGGCGAGAGTAAATGGTGAAAATCTTCCAAATTACGTGGAGACAATGTAAATAGGCAAAGTCATCGCTCATTTCCACGTTTTTCTTTAATTAACACACAGCAACGGGAAAATTGTTATCAGGACACCTCTAAGATCGAACCTCAGATCTCTCGATAAGTAGCCGAGCGCGTTCGTCTTAAGGATCTGAACCCCATTGATAATGCGTGGGATATGTTAGAAAAAAAGACTCTGGGGCAAAGTCCTCTTCTCTTAAATCTTAGCAAGTTAAAAGGACGACTGTCTGGTGAACGATTGGTATGTTGTAGACGTAGATGCACTCCGACATTTTATGGAATCTATGCCAAACCGCGTATATGCTGTAAGTAGGGCTAAGGGATGTCCAACCCGTTATTGAGTAAAACTTTCTAATTTATTGGCCGATATGTGTATTTCCTGAGCAGTCGTTTTGCCTTAAGAATTGCCGCCAACTGGCGTGGCATTCACTCCACGAGGTGCTTTAACAGTTATGTGGAGATCTGAAACGAAGCTGTGTGTATTGAGGTCCACAGTTGTGAATGGAGCGGAATGCTGTGTCCTACTACCTCACTTGGCGTTCAACATTCTACAGATGTTCAATTGGGTTGAGATCGGAGAGCTACTGGAGATGTCTGTATTAGTACTGCGTTTATTGAATCATTTCTGCGCGGGGCGGGCCCGATGACAAGAAGCATTATTGTGATGGGAAAGCACATCCTTCTGTGGGTCGAGACTGAGCATTGTGAGGTGTACATTGTCCGTAAACAGTTCCTAGTAGTAGCCGGCGTCCATGCGTTGGTCCGCACGCCCAAAGAGGTTGGGAAGGAGGGTCTCAGTTCATTCCAGCTAAACATGCTTCGATAGGCGTAGCGTTAGGAAAACGTGTAGCGTTAAAAACGTGGAAATGAGCGGTGACTTTGCCTATGTGCACCCCAACTTTAGAAAAACTTTAGAAAACTTAAATGTGACCGCAAGCCTGCGATGGGGCTGCAAATATTAATTGGAGGTGTAATGGAGTCGCTACGAAGTACACAGAGGAAGAACCAAGAGATTTTACACACACACACACACACACACTCACACTGAAATGCTCACCTTTTAGATTTGGCGGTGATTCGTTTTTGTGAGGGAATAGAACTATGGCGAAATACTATTAATGTAGAGAATTCATTGTAGCATCACTCATGTATCAACAAAAATATTTTAAACATTTAAAAGAATGTGTAAAAGAAAAAGAGAGGCTTCATTTTCGGAAAACTTAGCATTTTGTCAAAATAACGCTGGGCTGTTCGTCATCGTTCATTATCATTTGTGACTGATGAGTAATGCATAGCAAGAAATGTTTGTTATGCACTTAAAAGATACAGTTTTTTTGCGACATTTACGGAGAAACTGTTTCCAAGAATGGCGTTCACCCAAAAGGAAAACAAGACTTTAAACTTTTTGGCGCCCCCTCACCAAAAAAAAAAATAAAATAAAATATATCAGTATGCACTTATTCTTGCGCCACCTAGAAAAACATCAATTTACACTTTTTCGCACCCCCTCCCCGAAGGTAAACATCAGTTTGCACTTTTTTGCGACCCCAGAAAAATATCAGTTTGCACTTATTCGTGCCCCCTAGAAAAACATCAGTTTATGCCTTTTCGCGCCCCTCACCAAAGGAAAGCATCAGTTTGCACTTATTTGTGCCCCCAGAAAAACATCAGTCCATACTTTTTCGCGCCCCGTCACCAAAGGAAAACATGAGTTTGCACTTATTCCAGCCCCCACAAAAATATATTAGTCTATACGTTTTCGCGCCCCTCACCAAAAGAAAACATCAGTTTGCGCTTATTCCAGCCCCATACAAAAACATCGGCCTATACTTTTTCGAGCCCCTCACCAAAAGCAAACATCAGTTTGCACTTATTGATGCCCCCTAGAAAAACATCAGTCTATACTTTTTCGCGTTCCGTCACCATAGGAAAACTTGCACTTATTCGTGCCCCCTAGAAAATCATCAGTCTATACTTTTTCGCGTTCCGTCACCAAAGGAAAACATCAGTTTGGACTTATTCGTGCCCCCTAGAAAAACATCAGTCTCTACTTTTTCGCGTTTCCGTCACCAAAGGAAAACATCAGTTTGCACTTATTCGTGCCCCGTAGAAAAACATCAGTCTCTACTTTTTCGCGTTCCGTCACCAAAGGAAAACATCAGTTTGCACTTATTCGTGCCCTCCTAGAAAAACATCAGTCTCTACTTTTTCGCGTTCCGTCACCAAAGGAAAACATCAGTTTGCACTTATTCGTGCCCCCTAGAAAAACATCAGTCTATACTTTTTCCCGTTCCGTCACCAAAGGAAAACAGTTTGCTCTTATTCGTGCCACCTCCGCCCCCCATATTTTAAAGTCACACTACGCCTATACATGTTTCATATTACATAACCTCCTCCACTGGCTTGGATAGTCGGTCGATGCAGTGCATGAGCGATCTACAGCACCCTGCTGCCAACGCTGGATACGAACCTGACCATCGGCAGAGTGAGAAACATATCGTTTTTCATCGGACCTCTCGCAATCTTCGGTCGTCCACGACGTAAACAACTTTCCTGATGCCTGATGTTGGAACCAGGAAAGTTGTTTACTTCGAAGGACTGTTGTTAGGAGACGATGGCGTGTAGAGCGTCTGCTCTTTTAGCCCATCCATGCCAGCATGCTACACATAACCGCGTGGGATATTGTTTCTGGTTGGTCCGTATTATTTTAAGCAATCAACCGCGAAACTGTGCTGCTCGGATTGCTCAGTACAACGCCACTCACCTGTAGTTCACCTCCTTAATCCATAACCGCGTGGGATATTGTTTCTGGTTGGTCCGTATTATTTTAGGCCATCAACCACGAAACTGTGCTTCTCGGATTGCTCAGTACAACGCCACTCACCTGTAGTTCACCTCCTTAATCCACCTTTCGTCACCCTTTACAATTCTGTCGCCGATTGGTTGTTCGCCACTCGTCGCACATTTAAAAAGCACAGGCCTTTGAACAGACTCCCTAAGTGTCGGTATTTCCAAAATAAAGGTGCTAACCCTTTGTCTGCCCACAATTTAGTTTTCGAAAACTCCGATGAATCTTTAGTTTTACCCAGCACGTCCGTAACTTCGCTCACAACTGAACTTCTTATGTAAACCCGTTTGACCCATAGGACATCCCTCTTCCACGTTACACCTAGTAATAGATCCAACGTGGAGTGACTGGTGCAATCGCACCCTTAAAACAGACTTTATTTTCAAATGGCCAAAATCGTAAATAATTATTTTATTTATTTTGTAAAATTATAGTAATAAATACACAGATTTGGGTGAAAGTTAATTAAACAATAAAAATTTGCTTTATACTATTTGGTGGTTAAATGTTCCAGCTTCATGGAAAGAGAGAGAGAGAGAGAGAGAGAGAGAGAGAGAGAGAGAGAGAGAGAGAGAGCAGAAAGAAAGAAAAACAAAGAAGTGGAGTTTCAGAAAAAGAGGTAGCTGAGAGCGGAAAGGAAAAGAGATTTTGACTGATCATGAAAAGCAATGGGCCTCCAAGAGAGAAAAGCTAATTTATTTACAGCTAAAAACACTAGTTAAAATAAGTAAAGGCGAAATCTTTCGAGGTGACCTTGACGTCATCCTCAGGCCGAACGATCTTTCTGGTGTTCGGCCTGAGGATGACGTCAAGGTGGCCTCGAAATATCTCGCTTTTACTTATTTTAACTAGTGCTTTTAGCTGTAAATAAATTTCATCTTTTAAACGCCACTGGGCTAAATGCATTGGTTTTGAATCGAGCTTAGACAGTCTTGTATTTAGTTTACCAAGTGTTATTTCAGCACGAATATTTTTGCTACTTGCTGCTATTGATTGTTTGAAAAATATTTTTGTTATAGGCAAAGAAGTATTTATTATTTCAGTGACGAAAAGAAATGTTATTTGTTAGACCGCCTTGCCTTTTAAACAAGCATCACGCTTTTCTGTTTGTCTTTGCACTGATGGTATCTCGAATTTTTTTAAATAGATGCAATTCATTAAGAGCTCTGGCTGTGGGCAACTCATCACATTAGAAGGGAGTCTTCCTTCATCGGAACTAGAGCACTAAACGGATGTTAATCTCTCTCGCAGTTTGACAGTGAAAGCAAATCAAAAAAGGAAAAATAAAAAAGGGGTGCAGGAACAGACGTTTGCTCCACCGCAACCACCTGGCAACGATGATAAGGTGATTGCTGCATTCCCCTCTTTCCTTTCTCCCTTCCACGATCACCCTTTGTCGCGGTGCATGTGCCATCTTTATCACCTGTTCTATTCCCTCCAAATTCCATCAGCTTATCGGCTAATGACTTGCGATTTTCAGAACAACCCAATGAAATAAGAATATCTTGTTCTTGTATTAATAGCGGTTTATTCCGAGGCTCAGCTAGACACATTTCTCATCATTTTGCGCATTCTTTTATTCTCATTCTTCCATTAGTTTTCCTCGTTTCCGGCTTCTAAGCCACAAGCCAAAATGGTTATAACTGACATTTTTATGGCTAGTAATTTTAACAGAGCAGAAATATTTTTGACGAATACAATTCCGTAGTGCATACAAGCTATTGCAAAAATCCGTTTTTTTTTATTGGCGTAAACAACTCATGTTGTCAAGCTTTACATACGCACAGGTTGCTTTTTATCGCGGCAGACTAATACCACAAAAACGATGCCGGAAATATTTCTGTAGCTTAAACAAATGATATTGCCAAGCTTTATCTCACATAACGACTAATACTATATATCTCATGCGAGAGAAAATATCCCTCCCCGCAGGTTTTGTAGTATTAGTCCGCCTCGACAAAGCCTAGGCCCACATTATGTCTAGTCAATACTTGCCATTGACTTTCCTCCATGATATTTGCAATAAAGCACAAAGCAATAAATTGAACAAGACATATCGATAACGATTCGCATGGTTCATACGCTTTTTCAATCACAAAATTCCAGGATTTTTCCAGGACATTTCCAGAACTTTTGGATTAGGTTTGTGAACCGCGGGTAGCTTTACACGTTTGTGAACCTGCAGGGGGCTTTACGTTTGTGAACCTACAGGTGGCACAAACCTACGGTTGGCTCTCACCGGACTGTATGGCTCAACTGGGCAAAATAACATCGGCACTCGACTTTGGATGATTGAAGACAGGTCTCCTGGTCCAACGAGTCCCGTTTTCAGCTATATAGTGCAAATGACAGGGTGTAAATCTGTCAGAAACAGCACGAAGCGATGGACCCGGCATGTCAACAAGGAAGTGTTCAGGCTTGTGGAAGCTCGGTAATGGTCAGGGGCGTGCTCGACTAGCACGCGTTGGGACATATGGTACGTCCAAATGCATTTCTGAAATGTTCACACTATGTGTCCAGCTTTACAGACGATCTGCATCCGTACATGGTCATCGTGCACCCACAGGGTTATGAACTCTTTCAGTAGGACAATGCGCTTTTCCATAGAGCCGGGAACATGGTTAGAAGAGCATTCTAGAGATGTTCCCACCCTGGAATGGCCTCCTCGTTCTTTAGGATATTTTCGAAAGGTCCGTTCCAGCTTTGGCTCCTCCAAATAGGAATACGATATATTAAAAGACAAACGTGCAACAATTATGGCTGGAAATACTTGTAGAAAGCTTTCGCGATCTAGTAGACTCGGTGCCTTGCCTTGTGATTGCCCTTATCCGGGCGAAAGGTGGGCCTAGGAACAGATAGGTGTCCCATAATTTCTGACCATTCGCTGTGTATAAACAGGGCGATTTATAAAAAAGTATACAGTTTCAACGCACTATAAAACAAGAACAATGTAAGATATTTTATGTTACCTGTAACATAATTGTAAGGGAATGTTTCAAGTTTTCTTAGAGACAGTCACAGATGTTCTATGTGTGCACCCTTAGTCACACAACACACAACATCGAGCCGGTAATCCATTCCCCCCAAACGCGAGGTAAATTATCTGAATCAACTGCAGTGATAGTGGCTGTGATACGCTGTTTCAGCTCCGCTAGATCAACAGGAAGGGGAGGAGCGAATACCTTGTCCTTTACGTACCCCCACAGGAAAAAGTCACAAGGTGTTAAGTCAGGACTTCTGGGTGGCCATTGGGTTAGTGTCATTATGTAGTCCGCGGTTCATCCAATCCATCGGTGAGGAAGATGTTCATCTAGAAAATCTCGCACGTGACACGCGCGCTATCGCCTACGTCACTTCCCTCAGTAGCGAGACACAAACTTTATGAGTACATCTACCTAACGGTTCGCAGTTGCGGTCCGTGTCTTCAATTGTTACTGTTTTACAGCATCTGGAAACTGTATACTTCTTTATGAATCACCCTGAATATATACATGGGCGTGTAAGAATAAAGTGACCACTCCAGGAATCACAGTGTCCTCGCCTAAGCGCGTCACAGAGTGCAGGTGAGAAGGTCGACCATACGGAGACATAAGCGGCCGCCAAGGACAGATGAGACATAGTGCGTAAGGTGAGCGCAACGGAAAGAGGCAGTGATTTGACAAACGTTCAAAATGGAATGATCATTGGCTACCGCGCCAAGGCTGGAAGCATCTCAAAAACAGCGGACTTCGTGGGGTGTTCGCGAGGTGCTGAAGTAAGGGTGTAACCAAGAGTGAACAGCGGGCACACCGAGTACCTCGTGACGTCATAATTGTGGAGCCCCCAAAGACCGTCGACCCCAGAGGAGAACGTCTCCTCTGTCCACGGGTAAAGGGCAATCGACGCGCAACAGTGCAGCAATTGACCACGCAAATGAACGCTGGGGAAACTAGGCACGTGTCCCCGATAACAGTAGAGCGAACCCTGTTACACATGGGACTCCGGAGCCGAGGCTCCGTCAAGGCGCTCATGTTAACTCACGTCCATTTGCAACGACGCCTGCAGTTCGCATGGGACTACCGTCATTGGACAGTGGAAGAGTGGGAAAAGGTTGTCTTTCCCAACGAATCGAGGTTTCTACTCCACAGAAGTGACGGGCGGTGGCGGATATGACGTCAGATACACGAGAACCAACACCTGGACACGCTAGTTCGTCAAGTACAGGCAGGCGGTGGCAGTGCTGCGCATGTCTGGGGGATGTTTTCCTGGTATGACCTGAGACCGCTGCTGGTACCACTGGATGGGTCCCAGAACGGCAATTGCTACAAACAACTACGCCATCTCAGAGATTTTCGTGGTCTGCTGCAGTCCGAACGGGCACGTGCGCCGCGGGCAACCTTCCAGGGCCTCATTGCGACCATGCCACGCGGACTTGCCGCTGTCATTCGGGCCAACGGTGGTTATTCCCATTATTAGATAGGGGGTCATATTGTTCTGATACGACTGTGTAACAGTTGTGTCGAGTCGTTTTGGGCATAAAAATGAGAGAAAAATTGTTTCTTTTTTTAATTTGAAAAATTCCGTAAGAAACTCGGCATTAGTAGCCAGTCTCCAGATTTTCTGAATGCAAATGTGAGCCATTAGTTGAATAACTGGGTAAACACATTACGGCCTTCCATATCCATTTGCTAGAACGCTGAATACCACATGCGTGGGAGAGGCGACTCCAGTCAACTCGTCGCGTTGTCGAATCTTCAGAGACGAATGAGCAGATGCACGATGAACTGCGCATGCCTAAAACTGCCTTTCGGGGCTGGTGCCCTTTCTGTTTAACAGTAGCAATTTTGCGTTTGCGTCGTACCACAATGAGCTGCTGATTTCCGTTTGTGTAGTTAAGTTGTTAGGTCCGTTCGTGTAAGTAAAATGAACAAAGGGATCTTTTAGCGGAACACCCTTTTAGTGTATTAAGAGATAAAGAAAAATAAAACGTTAAAAACTTGCGCCAATATCGTTCAAATATTTACTAATAATATTTGGTGCAAAAACATAAGAATCTGTCTAGAACTCTACTCTTATTTTAAATACACCAAGTCGTGAATACGCAAGGAACGCTTATAGCTTAGTAAGTCCGTTTATTTTCGTGCTGTAAATTTGTATAAATATTCGCCAAGCTTTCACAGTCCACTGGACTGCTTTCTCAAGGCAATGTAGACATAAAACATTACCTTGAGAAAGCTTCCCAGTAAGAGTGTGAAAGATTGGCGAATATTATACAAATTTACGACACGAAATAAACGGATTTACTACGCTATAAACGTTTGTTACGTGTTCTAGAACTCTGCTCTGAAGCGTGTAAAAACTTGCTTACGAAAAATACAATGGAGCAAAAACAGTTAAATGCCTTAGCTGTTTTATCTTTTGCGAAAAAATTGACAATTTAAAGCACCCAAAAGTTCTCCGAGCAGAAAGAAAAAAAAAAAAAAAAAGGCGAACAGTGCCCAGTTCTTTTAAAAGTGACACAAGGAAAAACCTGAACATTTATTTTATGTTACACAGCACTGCATGCACGCTATATTGACAACAGTCACCGACTCACCGGACACCCCTTCAAAAGCAAATGAACGGTCCGCTGCGTTGTTAAGATGCGTCATACAGCTGCAAACGGTGTAAAAACAAGATCATATCGCACTGTGATGTAGAGTGAACATGTCGCTGCGGGAGAGAACTGACTTTGACAAATGAAAAAATTGATGGGTTTTATATTAGTGGGTTGTCCATAAGAGAAACCGAGCGGCGTTTAAACATACCCAAGTCAACTATTTTCGATGTACTGAATAAATGCTAGACACATGGCGTGCCTGAAGCAGCAAAACGTGCCAGGAGACCAAAGGAAATCAGTGATAGAGGACGTCGGAGCCTCAGTAGAGTTGTTACAGCTAATCGACGGAGTACTGCACAAGACCTCAGTGTACAGGTGAGTTTAAATGCTGGAACCTCGGTATGTACACGTACCATTCACACAGAACTTCATTGCATGGATTACCGTTGTCGTGCGGCACCTCATAAACCTTTCATCTCCACTCGGAATGCTACTCGTCGTTTAGCATGGTGTAAAGAAAATTTATCGTGGACCGCAGATGGATGGAAACGGGTCCTATGAACTGATGAATCCAGATACACGATCCATCAGTCTGATAGCCGTGCGTGGGTATGGCGGCAGCCGGGAGAACGCTATTTACCCCAGTGTACTCTTCCTACGGTCAAGTTTGGAGCTGACAGTGTACTCGTGTGGGGGTGTTTTTCGTGGTATGGTCCCGGCTCATTGGTTATCGTGGACAAACCTGTTAACCAGCTCGTCTATCTCGATATTCTGGACAATTATGCCTTACCAACTCTGTGGCAATACTATGTTGGTGCCACCAGGATAATGCACCGAGCCATAAAGCAAGGACGGTTACTGCGTGGTTTGACGATAATTCCGTATCGTGTGTGGACTGGCCAGCACAGAGCCCTGATCGTAATCCCAAAGAGCACCTATGGGATGAATTAGAGCACCGTATAAGAAGTTTGGAACCAATGCCTAGTACTAAGCAACAGTTAGCGGCAGCATTATGTACTGAATAGAGGCTCATATCTACAGCTGTTTTCCAAAACCTTGTCGAAAGTATGTCTCGAAGGGTCAGTGCAGGCATTAAGTCCAAAGGTGGACCGACACCGTACTAATGTATTTCAATAAATGATATGTTGTGTTTCTCTTCTAGGTATCCGGTGACTTTAATCAGTATGGTGTATATATAAAAAAAATTCTGCCTCATTCCATGTGGTTAATTATGATTTTAGCAGGCGACGTTTGGAAACTTCGAAATCCACTGAAATTATATTTCACAGTACGGTAGAAAATTAAAAGCAATTTTAGAAATATTTAGCCCCCGATAAATTTTAGGTCCCCCTACTGATATATATACTCGTACGCACAATGGCCGTTCCGTAAAAACTGAGGGTAAAATCACATAAAATGAAGAGTTATAGGTACAGCTAAATATGTTATTCTTTCTCAAAGTACCATCGTTTAGTCCAGTTTCATATCATGTGGCGAAGGCATTTTGTGGAAGCTGCTTTAGTGACCCCTGTACAGCTGTACAGCTTGGATAATGTCAGATTCTGTGTTGAATGTTGCGCCACGGAACTTCCCCTTCATTGTTGGAAACAGGCGGAAATCGTACGGGGCGAGGTCAGGATTATTTTACAGGTTGTTGCATGACTTTATTCTGCATTTCGTAAGAAACTGTTGAACACAAACAGCCACATGTGGACGGGTGTTCATGGTGTAGGGTCCATTTGCCCACCAGTGTCGGTCGCTTAATCGATATGTGCCGTCTCAGACGTTCAAGACTAATATGTAATATTCAGCATTGACAGTAATTTGTGGAGGAACGAAATGCTTACAGACTACACATTTATGATCAAAGAAAGTTATCATTATCATCTTCCCAGCTGATTTGCTTTGGCGTACTTTTTTTCGGAGGAGGCGAGTCTTTGTGTCACCAGACACTCGTTGCGCGATTCGTAAAAGGTCGAAATATTGGACTCGTGTTTCACCGGCAGTTATTACTGTGTTTAGAAAGTTTGGATCCTTTGTAATCATTTGTTTCCATTCATGACACACCTGAACTCTGGCTAACAATTGTTCTCTCGTCAGGTGGTGAAGTAACCATCTGGAACACACACGATGCAGAAGTAATTTGTCGCGTAGAATGCGGAATACCGACGTTTTTTAAAATATTAGTTGACGCCGTTATGTCTTCACATGCCGTTTGTCAACCTTCTTGCAGGATTGCCCAAACAGTGTTAACAATACGCTCCGTAACAACACTTTCAAATCGACCATACCTAGCGGCGAGTTCTGCCGACAAACGCCATGTTTTGAAATTATGGTGCCATCTTAAAATCGTTGACTCACTAAAACATTTATCTTTGTAAGCTTTTTTCATTAAATCAACTGTTTCTAGAGCCGTTTTACCCAAAAGGCAGCAATATTTTATCGCACAACGCAATTCATTTCCTAACTTTCGATAGATGTATAGCGAAATGCAGACTTACCTTAAACAGCTGCGCGCCAACAAAACCAGAATCGTCTGCCACGGTTAGTAACTGTTGCCATAGATACTTTCTTAATTAAGTTAAATGTCTGCGTGATTATTTTCCCCCTTTGCACTGTTGTTAACTAAAAAAAATTACTTTCAGGTTTTATGGAACGGCCTTTGTATATAGGGTGAATGAAATTCTGAAAGCGCGATACTTGTGATACGTGTTTGATCTATTGGTCGGTAATATGGGTGGACTTCGGCTGATCAGCTCATCAAGTACACTGGCGTGCAAAAATTGAGGACGAGACGGTTTTTCGAATGTAACGTCGTGTAGAAGTGCTCCACATCGACTCAAATCATACCATAAGATCCCCAAGATGTAACAATATGGGACGAGTAAGCAAAACCGTCCAAACAAGGAATCCAAAGGATACAAAGGCACGTTATTGAAAAGGTAGCTTCGAGCACAACTGGACAGAAGACAGAAACGTCTATGTGACAGGCGGCTGCCAAGAAACATCCAGTCTTTAGTATGGGATATGATCACCCCTGACTGCGTTGCAGGATTTACAACGTCTGTCCATGCTGAGGACAAAGTTATCAAGGAGATGTTGAAGCATCGCAGCCCGTCCGTCTTGTACCGCCAATCGCAGCTACGGAATCGTTACTGGCGGCTGGTGACGTGCTGCCAAGCGTCTCCCGAGAAGGTCCCACATGTGTTCGATTTGATTTAGGTACTAAGACCTTGCGGGCCAATCCATGCGTTCAATATCTTCACTCTCCAACAGCTCTGCGACAGCCACTGTACGATGAGGTGTAGCGTTGTCGTCCATGAAATGGAACTCAGGACCCACAGGACCTCCAAACAGGTGCACGCGAGGCAGGAGAACTTCGGTACAATAGCGGACACCAGTGACTGAACCTCCTTCGAAGATGTGGATGTCAGAACGGCTACCAAGCATGATACCGTCCCAAACGAGAACTCCGTCACCTCCAAACCGGTCCCTTTCGATGATGTTGGAGGTGTGATGGCGTGTTCTCTGCTCTCTCCAGATGTGTATACGTCCAGAATCGCTCATCAGACTAAATCGGCTCTCATCTGTAAAGAAAACTCGACCCCATTGTTGATGTGTCCAGTTCTTTTGTCCCTGGCAACACAGAAACCGCCGTCTCCGATGAACAGGCGGTAATGGCACACACCTTACTGGTCGTTGTGCAAATAGACCACCTTTGTGCAGCCTCCTGGCCGCGGTGAAACGCGATAACGGACGTCCAGTTGTCTGTTGCATGTGCCTTGCGATTTCGTCCGCTGTCCGCCGTCTGTCTCTTCTCGCCTGTTGGACAATGTACCGGTCGTCCGCCGCCGTGGTTCCTCGTGGGCGACCACTGCTAAACTCTCGAACAGCTGCTTCTTTCGTTTGAAATGCTCTCCAAGCTCGTGAAACGATGCTGTGAGCGATCCCGAACTCCTTGGCCACACTAGTCACACTTCGACCTTCTTCCAACTTCCCAATGACGCGACCTCGGGTAAAGTCATCCAGATGTCGTCTACTGGATTGCCTGTTGGCCATATCACACGGTGGCAGCAACTCGACGTCGTTCAAACCGATGTACACCGTGTAATAGCTTTCACCGAATTGCTGAGTGTACACCGCTTGTGGGCTTTATACCCTTCCGACACCCCCTTTCCCTCCTACGTCATGCTGCATATATGCGCATGCCGTACCGTACCGGACCCTAGTCTATCTCCTGAGTGGTCTTTCGGTCCGTTCTGCCTGCTCGTTCCGCTGTTATGCTAATTTCTCCTCCTCGTCCTTAATTTTTGCACACCAGTGTAGTTACGCGAATCAATGCATGTTTATACAAGGCCTACATACACCGAACATCACGGGACAAAAAAACTGCGCCCCATGTCATATTTTATGAGGCGTATTAGAATAAAAATCATTTTGACGTTGAAATAACAGAGATGTTTTATACAACAAGAATGGCTTCTTTTATACGAAGAAAATGCAGAACAATAAATATATAACTTTTTCTTTTTTTCTTTACGTAATTGTTACGGTTAGGTTAAAAAAAATTGGAATGTTTTCAATAAGAAATTATTCGGCAAAACTGTTAAATTTATAAATATGTAATATGCCATATAGATATCAATTCTTTCCTTTAAAAATGTATTAGTTTGGTCATATTTTATACCTACTTGGATTATCACTAAAGGCAGCAGAAACAAAATTTGAGAATCTGTATTTCTATGTTGAAACATTTGAATGACAGGCTGTCGGAATTTTTTGTTTCAACGAAGATGCTGAACGCTGCGATCAAATCCCTTTCAGTTATTAATCAAAGTAATTAAGTTGACAAAATGAAAGAAAAGGTTCAGTAACATCATAATTAACCAGTCAGAAACAGTTAAATAACCATCTGCGTAATAAATGTCTCGCTTTCGTCTTTTGTCAAGCCGCGAAATTTTTGTTCTGCTTCTTACGCAGGGTGACTTTAGCATTTCTGCCTGCGGATGTGATAACTTTTGTTGACCATTCAAGCTTTGTGTGTGTGCTGCATTGTATGTTTTTCAGCTAGCTATGAAAAATCTACAGCACAACGTAAATTAATAGCTCATCTTTCATCCCGAATTCAACCTCAAAACCAACGCTCTTTCTTGCGTTTAATAAATAAATAAAAAGATAAATAAATAAATAAATAACATATATCATCATCATCATCATCATCATTGTCAACCATTATCAATCCACTGCTGGACGAAGGTCTCCCCAAGTTTCCTCCACAACGGTCTGTCTTGTGCCAGTCTCCTCCATGTCACCCCTGCATACTTTCGAATTTCATCCACCCATCTCCCATGTGGTCTTCTTCTGGGTCTTTTCCTGTCCCTTGGAATCCAATCTAAAATTTCGGCTGTCCATCGATGATCTGTCCTTCTGGCAGTATGTCCAGCCCATTGCCATTTCAGGGATTTAACTCTGATCATGATGTCTTCCACTCTTGTCATTTTTCGGATCCACGAGTTCCTCTTCTTATCTCTCCTGGTTACACCAAGTATGCACCTCTCCATGCTGCTTTGAGTTGTCTGCAGCCTTTGTATGTCTCTTTTAGTTAAGTTCCACGTCTCTGCACCATACGTAAGCACTGGAAGGATGCATTGATCAAACACTTTTCTTTTAAGACATAATGGCATATTGCTCTTGAAAATTACGCTGTTTCTTCCAAAAGCTCTCCAGGCAAGTTTTGTACGCCGATTAATTTCTTCATCAATGTGACCCTCACTTGATATCTGCTGTCCAAGATAAACGTACGTGTCTGTTATCTCCAGCTTTTCTCCATCAATCGATAAATCTTCATTTCTTGTAAAAGCATTGAACATCAGTTTTGTCTTCTGAAAGTTCATTTTTAATCCCACTTCTTTACTCTTGTCAGCAAGTTCCTGGATCATACTCTGCAGCTCTGATAGGGTAGTTGCAAAAATGACTACGTCATCAGCAAAACGAACGTGGGTTAGATAATCTCCATTAATCTTTATCCCCTTGTTTTCCCAGCTCAGCGACTGAAAAACACCCTCCAATGTGGCATTAAAGAGCTTCGGAGATATGGTGTCACCTTGTCTCACTCCCTTACCAATTTTTACGTGTGTTGTATTTTCAAACAGCCTAATCTCTGCACTTGCATTTTCATAGATGTTATTAATAATATTAATGTATGCATCTTCAATACCGCAGGTTTTCAGAGCCATTGTAACTGCTGATGGTTTCACCGAATCAAAGGCTTTTTCATAATCGATAAAAGCCATGCACAATGGAAGTTCATATTCCCTCGCTCTTTCAATTAGTTCTCTCAGCACGTGGATATGATCTATTGTGCTGTAGCCACTCCTGAATCCAGCTTGTTCTCTCGGTTGAGCCATGTCCAGTGTTACCTTCAAGCGGTGTGAAAGAACTTTAGTGAAGATTTTATAAACTACTGATAGGAGGCTGATAGGTCTGTAGTTTCCGAGATCCTCAATGTCACCTTTCTTATGTAGCAGGATCATTGTAGCGGTGTTCCAATCCTCAGGAATCTTTCCTTCATTAAGGCATCGAGTGAAAATTTGGGAGAGTACTGTTTCAATTTCTCCACTTGCTTCTTGTATGATGTCTACAGTAATTCCATCTTCTCCTGGAGCTTTTCCCCGCTTCATGTTCTTGATTGCATGTGCAACTTCTGCTGGAAGGACTGGAGGAACTCTGGTACTGGTATCTTTCATGATGTCTGGAGTGCATGTATCATCCCTTTCGTATAATTTGGAGTAGAAATCTTTCACACTTGTCAAAATTTCGCCTCTATTTCTTGTTACAGAACCATCTTCTTTTCTCAGTGCCATAATCTGTTTTCTTCCCTTACTGAGATGTCCCTTTGCTATCTTTAGGCTTTGGTTGTTTTCAATTGCTTTCCTCACTAGTTCACAGTTGAATTTCCTTACGTCTTCAGTGATACTTTTTCTTACTGTCTTGCATAGCTCTATATATTCCACTTTGGAAGTCACGTCTTCTTTAGTTGTCCTCATCTCTCTTCTTTTTTGCATCAACATTTTCGTTTTTCCTGATAATTTATTTACATGCAACTTGTTCTTATACCCAGCTAATTTTGTTGCTGTTTCCATCAGAGCTTTGGTTACTTTCCTGTTAACTTCAGAGATGTCCACTTCTTCTGATGTTAGGCCTTCTAAAGCAGAGAACCTGTTCTTCAGTTCCAACTTGAAGGTATTATGGTGTTTTTTAAGCTTGGCTATGTCAATAGATTTTGTTTGTCTTATGAGCTTGCCACGTTCAAGTTTAGTGTTGAGGTGCATCTTACATCTCACCAATCTATGGTCACTTCCTGTGTTGAACTTGTTTAGCACACTGCAGTCTTCTATGACGAATTTTTTGTTACACATAATAAAATTAATTTCACTTGTCGTCCCATTTGGATGTCTCCAAGTCCATTTCCTGTGTGGCTTTTTCTTGAAGAAGGAGTTCAAGATGAAAAACTTTTCTGCCTCTGCAAACTCAACGAGAGTATTTCCACGCTGGTTTCTGTTGCCGTGACCGAATTTACCTACTGAAGTTTCATTCTGTTGCCGTTGCCCTATTTTTGCATTGAAATCTCCCATAATTATTTTCAAGTGCTGCTTGCCTTTATTATTTAGATGACAAATTTCCTCATAAAATTCTTCAATTTCTTCTTCAGGATGACTTGTGGTGATTGCATAAGTTTGAATAATCTGAGCCTGGTATCTTTTCGAGAGTTGCATAACAAGTCGTGCAGCTCTGTCAGAGGAACTTTCAACTTCTACAACTTTATCCTTCAGTTTCTTTTTTATTATAAATCCAACACCACTAGTTCTGCCAGTATCTGTCCCACGATAGTAGAAGAGATGTCCACTTTTCAGTTCGATGAGATCTTCTCCTTTTCTCCTTACCTCACTTAGCCCCACGATGTCCCACTTGATCCTTTGTAGTTCGTCTTCCAATTCAAGAAGCCTTGAATCAGAAGATAGGGAGCGTCCATTGTACGTAGCCAAGGTCAGCATCAGATGGCAGCCTAGTCCGGTCCTCCGGAGATTCTTAGCACCCTCTGCCTTCATGTCGCACTGGCCGCTGCCTTGGCCAGGTACATTCCAGCTGCCGGAGACTGAGGGCCAAGATTTAAGTTGTGGGATCATTTTGGAGGGGTTTGGCCATAACTCACCACGCTGGCCAAGCGGGTTGGTGAGTGTGGGATAGAATTTCCTCTAATCCCGATGGTATAGTTATACCGCTATTGGCGGTCGTCAGAGCCCCTTTAGTGGGAACAGGATGCACCACGAGAAGGCGGGGTTGACATTTGTCAAGGAGATATATATTTATATTTTTTTCTATCATTTCACACACACACACAAGGAAAAGTTAATCTCTGTGGCCACCTCTATTTAGAGGTCGGCACCGCTCGCACCTGCAACGATTCATGTTTTATATAAACTTCATGTTTTAAAAAAATCTATTTGGGAGGAAAATCAAGCAAGAAACGTTCTCAATCGTAAGATTTTTATAATACTTACAGCAGATCTCTCTCTCTCTCTTTCTGTATATATGTATGGGATGTAAGGTGAGGTGATGCGCAACATCACAGGCTCTCCTTGACAAATGTCAACCCCGCCTTCTCGTAGTGCATCCTGTTCCTATTAAAGGTGCTGTGACGACCGCCAATAGCGGTATAACTATATCATTGGGATTAGCGGAAATGCTATCCCACACTCACCAACCCGCTTGCCCAGCGTGGTGAGTTATGGCATAACCCCTCCAAAATGACTCCACAGCTTAAATCTTGGCCCTCAGTCTCCGGCAGCTGGAATGTACTTGACCAAGGCAGCGGCCAGTGCGACATGAAGGCAGAGGGTGCTAAGAATCACCGGAGGACCGGATCAGGCTGCCATTTGATGCTGACCTTGGCAACTTACAATGGACGTTCACTATCTTCTGATTCAAGGCTTCTTGAATTGGAAGAGGAACTACAAAGGATCAAGTGGGGCATCGTCGGGTTAAGTGTGGTAAGGAGAAAAGAAGAAGATCTCTTCTGCTATCGTGGGACAGATACAAGAAGAACTAGTGGGGTTAGATTTATAATGAACAAGAACCTGAAGGATAAAGTTGTAAAAGTTGAAAGTTCCAAACATAAGTCTTTATGATAAGACAAATCAATTTAAATTTAAAATTGTCAAATATGATATGTGGTGGATCAATATTTCCGATAAAGTTATTGAAAATCTGTTTATATCACAAGTACTAAGGCTTTCTAGAATAGGTAGCTTTAACTCTGAACTAGAAAAACATGTTATTAATTTAATCAAACAGTTTCTCGAAAACCAAGTACCTAGAAACGTCTTAAAAATTGCATTAAGATATTGTTCTCAAACATAGAATTAGGATGGAAGGCTAAATTTAATTTAAATCTTGTTGACCGATTGAATTGCCTAAATTAAAGCTAATTTCTAGAGGTTTAGACAATGATGTTGTCAGCAATCAATTGAGGAACCTGTGTTACAAAATTCCTTTCCTCTCCTATGACTGTCAAAAAAAAAAAAGATTATAATTAAAATATTTACACAAAAAAAGCATAAAACCCCTATAAAAAATTCCTTAAAAATATTTATAAAAATAGAAGCTATAAAAAAATAGTAATACTTAAATTTCAAAGGTTTGGGAGGAATGGTGCTAATTGGGTTTTATAATAGTCTTTTAACTCTTGCGAGCAGAGAAAATTTTTTTCCTGCTGCCAGGAAGAGCATTTAAGTATTTTGGTCTGCACTGATAACTCGTAGCGGTTTTTTCAGAGCATTAAATCTGTTTTTGAAGTCTGCTGAAGGAACTTCACTAGTTACCTACCATGAAGGTTCTAAAGTTGGACGCTAGATGGCTTGCAATGGACATGCCCCTTCAACTAGATTCTTGCAATCGAAATGTGTAGTAGTTTGTTCATTGCAGTTCTCAGGCGTGGTAAGTCGGTTTTGCGTTTTGTTTGCTCACTCTTCTAATTTAACTTTTATTTTTTCCTGGAATTAATTTATTTGGGGCTGTTTTCACTCTTTGAAAGTTTGTTATGCGCTTTGGCCACGCTTCAAGTTTCCCGCGAAACTTATTGTAGCATTTCGTGTCCCTCTGTTTGTTTTACAAAAATTCATTTTGGTGGTTCTGTGGGCTAAAAGATTAGTACAATATTTTGTAAATATGTAAACTTGTAACAGCAAAGCGACACCTCGCATGTAATCTCATCTTTTAACTGTATGTAAATCGTTTTTTATTTTTATTTTTTTGTAGGAATAAGTGAATTTTGGTTTTTATAAATTTTCACTAAACTTAATTTTAATGTTTTCTTGTGTGTCTAGGGCATATAATTTGCTTCGCTGTTGATTGCTTCCTAGCCCTTTAGTATTAAATTTTTATTTTTCTGAAGAATTTATTATTTTTTTATTTAAGTTTTTTGCTATGGTATTGGGCATTTTACTTGACATTCTAAGACATGCAACTTGGTTATTTGGGTTCACTCTCGGGTTTTGCAACTGTAAATTGCTCCTTGGGCAATTTTTGCTTCCTTTTTTTCCTAAATTTGTTGCTTGCTTTCTTTTTCAATATTGTATGTTGCTTTTTCTGCTTTTAATTTATTTTTGTTTTTTATTTTATGATTTTTTTGGTGTTTCCTGGTTATCTTTTTGTCTGGCAGGATTAAGGTTTCACTTTTTCTGTGACAAGTTTTGAAATATCCCTTCAGTACCATGTTTTGGTTGGATTTTTCTTGATTTTTAATACTAATTTCTTACCTGGATTTGTGTATTTTGAGGAACTCGGCTCGCATTCTGATTTATTTTTTGTGTGATTATCTTGGCTGTTGTGCGGTCTGGCAACGTGTTTTAGTTTGCTGGGTTTGGGGTTTTATTAGAAATCCCTTTTATTTTAACAATTTTCCTATTAAATTTAATTGGTCCTAATAGCAAACTAAAATAGCAGAAACCCACAATTATCTGGTCACAGTAGATTTATGAGTGATTTTCTTATTGCTTGCCCTTGACGAAGCCAACAAGGAGTCATTCATTAATACACATGTATGCTTCCTTGCATTCTTCTGTTCGTTAAATTTACAGCGCTTGAGCCTCGCCTGCTTCGGGCGGTTGGAAAGTGGTGATTGTTGTTCTTATTCTCGTTCACCGATTTTTTTGTTTTTTGTTTTTTCTTTGTTCAAAATTTACTTCTATGCTTCACATTTACATATATATATATATATATATATATATACACACTGCCGGAAAGTGAAAAAAGAACACCAAGAAGGAATTAGCGGACGATCATGAAATTTACATATGTTAAGGGGGTCGAGTTTACGTAGGTGTGATGTTAATTTCAGGACCAACCGTAAACGCTTACGCCACAGCAAGGCATAAAATGCAAATTATCGTCGGTGATATTTAAGGAGTACGGCAAAGGGAATGTAATCAGTCGTCGGCGTACGGACACGTGCGAAGACCCTTAAGAAGCTGCAATGCCTGGACATGGAAGACGTGTACGATTAAGCAGTTATCGGACTTTGAGCAAGGTCGTCTAGTCAAACTTCGCGAGGCCGGGTGGTCGCATCGTGGTATTACGGAGCGAATTGGACGGGAAGTATCAGTGGTGGTACGATGGTGACAGATGGTCCGAGGAACATTCCCACACGAGAAGACGTGGAACCGGGAGTCACAGATGGGCTGATGAGCGGACCGATCGACGCATAAGAAGAGCGGCGTTGTCAAGCAGAACATCCACTGCGACGCAAATCCGAGCTGCCGTTGCACCTGAGGTGACTGTGCGAACAATCCGCAACCATCTACTGGATGCAGGACTACTTGTACGTGTGCCTCTGGCATGTGTACCTCTGACTCCAGCCCACCGTCTGGAACGGCTGCAGTGGTGTCGCCAACGTCTGCACTGAAGAACGCAATGGCGATCTCTCGTGTTCAGCGATGAAAGCAGATTCTGCTTGGGAGCCTCCGATGACCGTATGCGTGTTCGCAGACGCACAGGGGAGCGTCTCCACACTTCTTGCATCCTCCAGCGACACACAGGGCCTACACCTGGTCTCCTGGTGTGGGGGGCGATCAGCTATCACTCCCGTACACAACCAGTGTTTGTACCGGGTACGTAAAACAGCACCACCTACATCAACAACATCATTTAGCCCGTTGTTGTGCCATTTATAAGGTCGGTCTATCATGGTGTTTTCCAGCAAGATAAAGCACGCCTACACACGACACGTGCAACGCAACATGCACTTTAGGGTGTGAGACAACTGACACGGCCTGCACGTTCACCGGATTTGTTCCCTTATTGAGCACGTGTGGGATTTTATGGGACAACGATTTATCCGGTGTCCACGACCATCCCCGATTTACTCGTCCACGTTGAGGATGCTTGGAACTCAATACCCCAAACTTCCAGCCAACATGTGTACGACAGACTCCATGCTAGAATTCCACAGTGTGACGGAGTTCATGGCGGTTCAACCTCGTACTAACCATGTTACATGGAAATGTTATTTTTCAGTTTACCAGCAAATACAGTTGCATTTTGTCATAATATTTTGATCACATTATCCTCTGTATTCCGTTATTATGCTGTATAAATTTCGTTGGTATCTGAAGTCTCCTTCTTGGTGTTCTTTTTTCACTTTCCGCCAGCGTATATATATATATATATATATATATATATATATCATCATCATCTTTGTCAATCATTATCAATCCACTGCTGGACGAAGGTCTCCCCAAGTTTCCTCCACAACGGTCTGTCTTGTGCCAGTCTCCTCCACGTCACTCCCGCATACATTCGAATTTCATCCAGCCATCTCCCATGTGGTCTTTTTCTGGGTCTTTTCTTGTCCCTTGGAGTCCAATCTAAAATTTCGGCTGTCCATCAATGGTCTGTCCTTCTGGCAGTATGTCCAGCCCATTGCCATTACAGGGATTTAACTCTGATCATGATGTCTTCTGCTCTTGTCATTTTTCGGATCCACGAGTTCCTCTTCTTATCTCTCCTAGTTACACCAAGCATGCACCTCTCCATGCTTCTTTGAGTTGTCTGCAGCCTTTGTATGTCTCTTTTAGTTAAGGTCCACGTCTCTGCACCATACGTAAGCACTGGAAGGATGCATTGATCAAACACTTTTCTTTTAAGACATAATGGCATATTGCTCTTGAAAATTAAAAGCTCTCCAGGCAAATTTCAAAAGCTCTCCAGGCAAGTTCCAAAAGCTCTCCAGGCAAGTTTTGCACGCCGATTAATTTCTTCATCAATGTGACCCCCACTTGATATCTGCTGTCCAAGATAAACGTACGTGTCTGTTATCTCCAGCTTTTCTCCATCAATCGATAAATCTTCATTTCTTGTAAAAGCATTGAACATCACTTTTGTCTTCTGAAAGTTCATTTTTTATCCCACTTCTTTACTCTTTTCAGCAAGTTTCTGGATCATACTCTGCAGCTCCGATGGAGTAGTTGCAAAAACGACTACGTCATCAGCAAATCGAAGGTGGGTTAGATAATTTCCATTAATCGTTATTCCTTTGTTTTCCCAGTTCAGTGATTGAAAGACATTTTCCAATGTGGCATTAAGGAGCTTCGGAGATATGGTGTCACCTTGTCTCACTCCCTTTCCAATTTTTATGTGTGTTGTATTTTCAAACAACCGAATCTTTGCACTTGCATTTTCATAGATGTTATTAATAATATTAATGTAGGCATCTTCAATACCGCAGGATTTCAGAGCCATTGTAACTGCTGATGGTTTCACCGAATCAAAGGCTTTTTCATAATCGATAACAGCCATGCACAATGGAAGTTCATATTCCCTCGCTCTTTCAATTAGTTCTCTCAGTACGTGGATATGATCTATTGTGCTGTAGCCACTCCTGAATCCAGCTTGTTCTCTCGGTTGTGCCATGTCCAGTGTTACCTTCAAACGGTGTGAAAGAACTTTAGTGAAGATTTTATAAACCACTGAGAGGAGGCTGATAGGTCTGTAATTCCTGAGATCCTCAATGTCACCTTTTTTATGTAGCAGGATCATTGTTGCGTTGTTCCAATCCTCAGGAATCTACCCTTCATTAAGACATCGAGTGAAAATTTGGGCGAGTACTGTTTCGATTTCTCCACTTGCTTCTTGTATGATGTCTACAGTAATTCCATCTTCTCCTGGACCTTTTCCCCGCTTCATGTTCTTTATTGCATGTGCAACTTCTGCTGTGAGGACTGGAAGAACTCTGGTACTGGTACCTTTCATGATGTCTGGAGTACATGTATCATCCCTTTCACATAATTTGGAGTAGAAATCTTTCACTGTTGTCAAAATGTCGCCTCTATTTCTTGTTACAGAACCATTTTCTTTTCTCAGTGCCATAATCTGTTTTCTTCCCTTACTGAGATGTCCCTTTGCTATCTTTAGGTTTTGGTTGTTTTCAATTGCTTTCCTCACTAGTTCACAGTTGAATTTCCTTACGTCTTCAGTGATACTTTTTCGTACTGTCTTGCATAGCTCTATATATTCCACTTTGGAAGTCACATCTTCTTTAGTTGTCCTCATATCTCTTCTTTTTTGCATCAATCTTTTGGTTTATCCTGATAATTTGTTCCCATGCAACTTGTTCTTAGACCCAGCTAATTTTGTTGCTGTTTCCATAAGAGCTTTGGTTACTTTTCTGTTAACTTCAGAAATATCCACTTCCGATGTTAGGCCTTCTAAAGCACAGAATCTTTTCTTCAGTTCCAACTAGAAGGTATTATGGTGTTTTTAAAGGTTGGTTATGTCAATACATTTTGTTTGTCTTATGAGCTTGCCACGTTCGAGTTTAGTGTTGAGGTGCATCTTACATCTCACCAATCTATGGTCACTACCTGTGTTGAACTTGTTTAGCACACTGCAGTCTTCTATGACGAATTTTTTGTTACACAAAATAAAATCAATTTCACTTGTCATCCCATTTTGATGTCTCCATGTCCATTTCCTGTGTGGCTTTTTTCTTGAAAAAGGAGTTCAAGATGAAAAACCCTTCTGCCTCTGCAAACTCAACGAGAGTATTTCCACGCTGGTTTCTGTTGCCGTGACCGAATTTACCTACTGAAGTTTCATTCTGTTGTTGTTGCCCTATTTTTGCATTGAAATCTCCCATAATTATCTGCAAGTGCTGCTTACCTTTATTATTTAGATCACGAATTTCCTCATAAAATTCTTCAATTTCTTCTTCAGCATGACTTGTGGTGGGTGCATAAGTTTGAATAATCTGAGCCTGGTATCTTCTCGAGAGTTGGATAATGAGTCGTGCAGCTTTGTCAGAGGAACTTTCAACTTCTACAACTTTATCTTTCAGTTTCTTGTTTATTATAAATCCAACACCACTAGTTCTGCCAGTATCTGTCCCACGATAGTAGAAGAGATGTCCACTTTTCAGTTCAATGAGACCTTCTCTTTTTTCTCCTTACCTCCTAAGCCCGACGATGTCCCACTTTTTCCTTGGTAGTTCCTCTTCCAATTCAAGAAGCCTTGAATCAGAAGATAGGGAGCGTCCATTATATGTAGCCATGTTCAGCATCAGATGGCAGCCTAGTCCGGTCCTCCGGGGATTCTTAGCACATCTGCCTTCATGTCGCACTGGCCGCTGCCTTGGCCAGGTACATTCCAGCTGCCGGAGACTGAAGGCCAAGATTTAAGTTGTGGAGTCAGTTTGGAGGGGTTTGGCCATAACTCACCACGCTGGCCAAGCTGGTTGGTGAGTGTAGGATAGCATTTCCTCTAATCCCGATGGTACAGTTATACCGATATATATATATATATATATATATATATATATATATATATATATATATATATATATATATATATATAGACATCATACAAGAAGCAAGTGGAGAAATTGAAACAGTACTCGCCCAAATTTTCACTCGATGCCTTAATGAAGGAAAGATTCCTGAGGATTGGAACACCGCTACAATGATCCTGCTACATAAGAAATGTGACATTGAGGATCTCGGAAACTACAGACCTATCAGCCTCCTATCAGTAGTTTATAAAATCTTCACTAAAGTTCTTTCACACCGCTTGAAGGTAACACTGGACATGGCTCAACCGAGAGAACAAGCTGGATTCAGGAGTGGCTACAGCACAATAGATCATATCCACGTACTGAGAGAACTAATTGAAAGAGCGAGGGAATATGAACTTCCATTGTGCATGGCTTTTATCGATTATGAAAAAGCCTTTGATTCGGTGAAACCATCAGCAGTTACAATGGCTCTGAAAACCTGCGGTATTGAAGATGCGTACATTAATATTATTAATATCATCTATGAAAATGCAAGTGCAAAGATTCGGCTGTTTGAAAATACAACACACATAAAAATTGGAAAGGGAGTGAGACAAGGTGACACCATATCTCCGAAGCTCTTTAATGCCACATTGGAGGGTGTTTTTCAGTCGCTGAGCTGGGAAAACAAAGGGATAAAGATTAATGGAGATTATCTAACCCACCTTCGTTTTGGTTGGTTGGTTGGTTGATGGGTTTTATTGGCGCAAGGGCCAAGTGTGGCCAAAGAGCGCCAGACACGAGACCAACAAAACAAAGACGTTAAAAGCGTGGCACAATAGGTAAAATCAGGCACACGTAGGAAACAATTTTAAAAGCTAGATGAGTTTTAAAAAGTCAATGTGTTTAAAAAACGAAAAGACAGCGAACGTATCGCACGGGTCCCCTAAAATCCTCCGCAGCGTAGCTGCGCTGTCATCTAACAGATGAGTACGGAAATGTTGAAAACGATGTAAACGAAAACGAACACAAACACATAAAACATGAATGAGAGTAAGTCGGCAGTTGCACGTCTCACACATAGGGGCAGTGTCGCCACACAGCAAATAGCGGTGAGTGAAGCGACAATGCCCAATGCGGAGACGTGCCAAGATAACTTCCTCACGACGATGAACACGAAGACTAGATTTCCACAAACCGATCTGTGGTTTCAATTTAAAAAGTTTGTTCTCCGTCTGTTGATTCCACCGATTCTGCCACTTAAGGCGAACGTAGTGAATAATGGCTGACTTCAAATCCTTGTGAAACAGGGGCAGAGTAGTGATGGGCAAAGAAGACGCTGACTGAGTTAGTTAGTTAGTTAATTGATTTTAGTGGCGCAAGGGCCAGGTTGGTTGGTTGGTTGGTTGTTGGATTTTATTGGCGCAAGGGCCAGGTTTGGCCAAAGAGCGCCAGACAAAGAACTATCAGCCACAGATTTTTAAAAACGTGGAAAATGATTAAGAACAGACAGGCTTGGTAAAAGTTGAAAAAGAGTATGATGAAAGCTGTGAAGACAAGGTAGTTAATTAGGTTTATATAAAAATTTATTAATTTACTATTAGAATTATAATTTTTTTTTCTTTAAACACAACTACACAAAGGATGAGTCACTCTCCTCCCCCCACACTCCTCTGCAATGCTGGCAGAGGGCGGGGACGAACTGTCACTCTCTTCCCCCCATGTTCCTCTGCAATGTTGTTTGAGGCTGGGGACGAACTGTCACTCTCCTCCCCTATGTTCCTCTATAATGTTGGTTGAGGGTGGGGACCTCGCTGAGGCCGAGACAGTTGGATGGACACTGCACACCTTTGCGGATTGAGGGCCGGGTCTTCCGCACGTGCAGGCTTTCGACTGGAAACTGGAAGAGACGGTCGGCAGCAAAAGAGAAGGCCCAGAATCAGGTATTCGAAAAATCTCGAGCTCGGGGAAAAACACCTGGGTCGCTTGGTCAGCTGTAGATCGCTTGGCAAGGGCGGCGAGAGCTACAGGGCGCGGAACAAAGGGCTGCACGGGTTGTGGCAGAGACTGAACTACTGCGGCAAAAGTACGCTGTCGGGTGGTGGGTATACCCAACTTGGCCTTGGCAGCAGGGTACGAGAGGCCTTCCAGGGTCTTGAGCCGCTGGATCGCCATCTCGTCCTTCCATTTCATACAGTTGCGGGAGTAAGCTGCATGGGCCTCACCGCAGTTAACACAGCAGGCCGCAGAAGTGCAACCTTCCCCGTCATGTTCACTGGAGCCACAATTTGCGCAACGAGCGGAACTCTTACAGAAACGTTGTGAATGCCCGTACCTCTGGCACCTGAAACAGCGCAGAGGACTGGGAATGTACGGGCGAACTCCACAGACCAAGTAGCCAGAGTTGATTTCGGTCGGAACTTTCGGGGAGTTAAAAGTCAAGATGACATTTTTTGACTTAATCATGGAACCATCACGCCGGAACATCATACGACGTGCAGCAATAACACCTTGATCAGCAAGTTCAGTCACGAATTCGTCTTCACTGCATGGCAAGAGATCAAACTCCGAAATAACACCCCGAGAGGTGTTAAGAAACGGGTGAGGTGTCACTTTTACAGGAATGCCTTGAAGACTAGTGAGGTTCAGAAAAGTGTTACTCTGAGAAACACTGCAAGTTTGGACAAGCAGGTCCCCAGAGCGAAGTTTCCTCACAGACTTCAAGGGGCCAACCGCAGCGTCCAAAGCTTTAGAAATGAAAAAGGGAGATCTGGTGGACAGTCTCTCATGCGGATCGATGGATTCTACAAGCAAGTGAGTAGCATGCGTAGTCACAGCAATCGAGGGGAGACGACGCTTCGGAGCGACTGGTACAGCTGCCGAAGAAGAGGTTCCACATTCTTGGTCCAGGTCAAGGTCTAAAGACCGTTTAAGGGTATGAGACTTGGTAGGTTGAGAAGACGAAGGACAGTCGTTGTCAACTATCATTTTGTCAGGTGACTTAAATTTGGAGTTTTTGTTCTTTTTACCCATGGAAAAAAGGAGGAAGATTCGTCTGCAGACTACTCCACCCACCACCGATCCCTACAAGGGAGAACTGGAGGTCTGCAAGCCAAGAAAATGACGCTGGACACAGTTCTGGAGCTTATACGTTGCAGATATAGTCCGTTGGCTGTGATCACACGCACTCGGCGGACACTTCGGCCTCCGGGTACCGTCATGCCAACGCCTTTGGCATGATCCCACAGCCCCCGGGCTCACCCTGCCGTGCTATACGACAAAAAACCCGCTAAAGCCGTGTACACAACTTGGTACAAGACTTCTGACTAGAGGTGGGTTAGTCTCTAGCCTCCCGTTTACAGCGAAGCCGGGGTCGAAGAGGAGTGTTGGTACACAGGAGGCACTTATCCGGTCTCCTGCGACCTCAGCCGCCAGATATCCCATTTCCGCCTCACGGGTCTCCGCACGCGGAAAACATGCAGGTAGGTCTAGCACCCAAACCAGCTAAAAGGAAAAAAGAAATCCAAAGAAGACAAATCCTGGAAGGGAACCTAAACGGAATCTCAGCAACCTACGAACTGAGCGGTTAATATAATACAGTTAGTGGTGGAGGGTAACAAAACCACAAGACCGGGGTGTTAGTGCATAACGTGGTAGCGATTAGGTAAAGTATACAACACGGGCAACTAGCCAGTGGAGAAACTAAATAAAAACGAAAAAGCGAGACACAAGACCAGCTCGGGATCGTGGGGCCGCGACTCCCCAACAGCTGGATGAACAGCCGTCCCTGCAAACACCGACAGCAAAGCGGTGGCATGACATCAGATGTTGACCAGTCACAAGGTCAGCTCGAGCCGTGGGGGCGCCGCTCCCCAAATAACTGGAAAACCAGTTATCCCCGTGCGGGGACCTTCGTTTTGCTGATGACGTAGTCATTTTTGCAACTACCCCATCAGAGCTGCAGAGTATGATCCAGGAACTTGCTGACAAGAGTAAAGAAGTGGGATTAAAAATGAACTTTCAGAAGACAAAAGTGATGTTCAATGCTTTTACAAGAAATGAAGATTTATGGATTGATGGAGAAAAGCTGGAGATAACAGACACGTACGTTTATCTTGGACAGCAGATATCAAGTGAGGGTCACATTGATGAAGAAATTAATCGGCGTACAAAACTTGCCTGGAGAGCTTTTGGAAGAAACAGCATAATTTTCAAGAGCAATATGCCATTATGTCTTAAAAGAAAAGTGTTTGATCAATGCATCCTTCCAGTGCTTACGTATGGTGCAGAGACGTGGACCTTAACTAAAAGAGATATACAAAGACTGCAGACAACTCAAAGGGGCATGGAGAGGTGCATGCTTGGTGTAACCAGGAGAGATAAGAAGAGGAACTCGTGGATCCGAAAAATGACAAGAGTGGAAGACATCATGATCAGAGTTAAATCCCTGAAATGGCAATGGGCTGGACATACTGCCAGAAGGACAGATCATCGATGGACAGCCGAAATTTTAGATTGGATTCCAAGGGACAGGAAAAGACCCAGAAGAAGACCACATGGGAGATGGGTGGATGAAATTCGAAAGTATGCAGGGGTGACATGGAGGAGACTGGCACAAGACAGACCGTTGTGGAGGAAACTTGGGGAGACCTTCGTCCAGCAGTGGATTGATAATGGTTGACAATGATGATGATGATGATGATATATATATATATATATCCCTTTACACCCTAACAGTACACAGAATGACAAGATATTAGATGCGACAAACTACAGTATCATACAAAGGTTCATTTACATAAAAACCAAAATCTCAGTGAAGTAGCAAAGTTGTATAACACACCAAACTTTACGAAGTCGTGAATGCAAAACCCAAAAAACACGGCACAAAACCTAACAGACGTAGGGAAATAAAAAATACCCAACCCTATTCATCAGGAGAATGCAGGTTGGGTTAAGTGGCTTTTCTTGTACAGCAAAAGGGCTGGTACAAATCCAAAGCCTCGCTGCAGTATTCCCGAAGACACTGAACCAATTAGTAGAACGAAAACCGTCAGAACATATCAAAGCAAGAAAGTGCAGTGCACTGATTTCCGTGTTCCTATACATATAAACACACACACACACATCGTCAAAAACAGTTGCACCCAGAAGGACGAGTCGGATTGAAATGCTATTCGGGAGGAAGGTAAAGGTTACCAGGAACAATAAATGATTAAACGTTGTGACTGATATGGGCAATATTTATTGAGTACACGCCAATAAGTAGTACAGTATCTCTCAGTATGGCGTCGAGCCGTCATGTATGCTCACACAGCATGCCAGATGTCTTGGCATGGAGTTGTATAGGTTCCTAATGGTGTCCTACGATAAACCATCCCATGCAGCTTGAATCTTCTCGCGTACTTCCTGCAGATTGTGCGGTAGGGGTGGAATGTGGATAGTGGGTCCAATAGCCATCCCACACATTTTCAATCAGCGATAAGTCAGGCGATGAGGCTGGCCATGGCAGATTTTCAGTGCCTTGAAGGCAGGCTCTTAAGACAGCAGCACTGTCCGGACGAGCGTTGTCCTGTTGGAAAATCGCATCGGAGTAAGCGTTGAGAAAATGTAGTGTCAATGGTTGCAGGACCTTATTAACGTAACGTTGGGCTGTCAAAGTGCCTGTGATGAACACTAATGGTGATCTGGCATCGTAGGCAATTGCAACCCACACCATGACACCAGACCTTCTGGACGTGTGACGCTGGACAACAAACCGTTCATCTTGGCGCATATCACGGTGACTCTACACACGGATTTGTCGGTCGTCTCCTCCAAGACAAAAGCGGGACTCGTCAGTGAAGATCACCCGCTGCCATTCTGAGTGGCTCTTTGGCTGTCTGGAACGACACCACTGCACCCTTAGACGACGATGCAATGGTGTTACGGGCAGTCATCCAAACGGTCTGCGTACGTGTAGTCCTACGTCGTGCAGTCGTCTGCCAATGGTGCTGGCACTAATCAGACGATGCATAGAGGTCACCACTGCTCGCTGAATATCCGCAATCGTGGCTGTTGTGTCATTCCGCGCATGTCGGACAACCTGTCGCTCCTCTCTTTCCGTGGTACGTCTAGGTCTCCGAGACCCTTGCTGTTGCTTTTGCGTGCCTTGTTTTATCCACTACCGCCAACAGCGTGCTATGGTGATATCCGCACTACCGGTATGGCGCGCAATACGGCAATAAGACTATCCTGCTTCCCGAAGCCCGACGACGCGGCCCTTCTCGATCTCCTTCAACTGCTCGAATTGTTTACGAACTTTTCTCCGAGACATACATCACTTTCAAAGGATGAAATCAACACAACAGCACGAGTTAGAATGACAAGTGCGTGCAATGGGACGACCTTATATAGCCGGTCACACACAGCGCTACGACACCTTCTTGCTTGTTTCACATGCGCGGCTGAACATGATATTTGGATCATTTGCACGTCTCACGATGTCAACTTACCCAACCAATTTCATTCCTGTCGGTTGCTTCCCTCTGGGTGCAACTATTTTTGACGATGAGTGTATATACACTGAAGAGCAATTGAATTAGAGATACCTGTCTAGTAACGTGTAGCACCACCTTTCGCCCTGATGACGACGGCGAATCGTCTCGGCATGGACTCGACAAGACACCGAAAGCGTTGGGAAGCCATACGTATCCACGACCCCTGAACAAGCTCCCACAGTTCACGAAGATTTGATGGAGGGGGGTCAGAGTCTCGAACATCTCTCTTGATGGCATCCCATATGTGCTCGATGGGATTATAGTCAGATGACCTAGCTGGCCAAGGAAGAGAGGTCACGTTGGTGGAGTATTCATCCAACCATTCGGATACAATTCGTGAGCGATGGCACGGTGCATTGTCTTGTTGGAGGATGAGGTCCCCAATGGGATGTTGATGACGCACAAACGGGAGCAAATGGTCGTCCAGTATATCCCGGTAACGTTCACCTGTGAGGGACGATGTCACACTTACCACGGGTCCCATTTCAGTCCACGTAAAGAGTCCCCAGACGAGAATGCCAACCCCACCAGCTTGAAGAGTACCCTGCTGGCACGAAGGATCCATCGCTTCATGTAGTTTGCGCCGTACTCGTATCTTGCCATCCACATGTACCAACATGAATCTCGGCTCATCAGTACAGGCAACATTTTCCCACATGTCTAGGGTCCATTGGTGATGTTTCCGCGCCCATGCTAATATTTGCACCCTGTGATGTGCGGTCAGCAGCGTTACCCTCGTAGAACGATGGCTTCTGTACCCCATAGCGAGGAGATGGTTCTGGATGGTGTGGTTGCTTACACGGTTTTGTGCACCAGCGTTAAATTGCCGAGTGATTTCTTGCACTGTGGCCCGTGTATCCGCTGTTACAATGTGAGCTAGCCGACGATGACTTCGCTCATCCACACACTGCTGTCCACGACAGTTGGCCCTTGCAGGGATGGTTTTACCGGATTCGATGTACTGACGGTGCACCCGTGACACAGTGGCTCGTGAAAATCCCAGTGCCTGCACGACCTACGAGATGGAGTGACCCATTCTTCGGGCCCCGACAATTTGCCCACGATCAAATGCGCTTAGATTCTTCGTCTTACCCATACTGCGTCCTACTCTTACTAACTCCTGTCGCATCACTCCTTATATTGTCGGATCGCTGCATATGTCATGTCGTTTCCGTTTACAGGGCCGCCCACAGCGCCACATTTGCATAACGCCAGCTATCTCTAATTTAATTGCTCTTCAGTGTATCTATTGACTGATATGTGCTATTTTACAAAAATAAATTGGCATACGTGACTATGCTATCATGCATATTCGCACTGAAAGTTGCAAGTTGTTCAAAAGCATGCAATGCAGTTAATGCTTTAGGGCTTGGCTTGTCATGATAAACTTGAGTCTAGAAATTTACATTTTCCTGAACAATTTCGTAGATCTCCTTTCTCAAAGGACCATGGCGTCACATTCCTTCAAATACGTAAAATTATTTCTTCTGAACTCAAATTGAAATCAATTTTACAAGAATGGCGTGTTCACCTAAGCCATATTTCGGACAATTGCTTGATTTTCGAATTTAAAAAATTTCGCCATCTTAGCCGTATTAGCGAAACTAAACCCGCATAAAATATTCTATTAAATGTTTTTTAAAGTGGCATTCATGATGTTCCAGTTTAGTAATGTACACATAAGTTTCAAAATAATAGCACAAAGAAAAGGTTTTACCGCCCGATTCAGAACAATGGAAGTTAGGATCTAAACCGCGCGAACACATCTTCGTTATCTTGTCCACATGGTTGTTGTGAACGTGTTCCAGGAGCCTCCTGAGATTTGCCTGAAAAAGAAGAAGAACTTGTGTGAATTAAGTAGAAACAATGTCAATCGAGGCATCTCGGCATTTTACATTACTCTGTTATTTAGAGCACAGTAATCTGAATAGGAAACAAAAACACTAATTACATGTACATATTTGTCATTTTCTCAAATGCTCTTAAACTAAAGCAAAAATAATTCTAAATAATGTATTTAATAATTCAAGTTCTTGCATACACTACATGATCAAAAATATCCGAACACTAGTTTTGAATATTGGAATTTGCCCGTATAGGTCACAGCGATGGACCATACAGACGTGGGCGGCAGAAACCAATAATTACAGCGGGATCCAACTTTTCCGAGAGTTAAACCAGTAACAACAAGAAAGATAACACCGAATTCTCGGGTTTGTTGTGCACGTCTTTTGAATCCGTTCTGACGCAAATTAAAGTTATCAAAGCTATACGAAGTCAATGGAACCAGTCTGGAAAAAAAGTAGTATCTGACAGAAGAAAGATGTTTTTTAATAGGGTTTTTAATCCCGCAGATACTGCTCTAAACGGAATGGTGAACTTACGCCCTGTGGTTGCAGACTTACGAGTTAAGAAAAATTTGAATTAATATGAGAAACATTTGGCAGCGGAAACGCTCTCCAACAAAGAAATAATTTTTCAAATCAAACTCTTCGAAGCAGAGATACGGACAAATATAAAATACGCATCTTCAACCCCAGCGGGAAAACCATGCATTATTTTAGCAAGAAAGGTTCCTCAGAAGATTTTTCGATGGGAGCGATATCGGTCTAAGAAAAAAAAATTAGTCGAGTTTTCAGATGTTCAGATTTTGCTGGAAATGCACCAGAAGCAGAAATTAACACTTATGCTCCCTGGTGGCCAAACCATTTTTTACCAATTATTAGAAATTATATGAAAAACGTTTTTCATCACGAGCTGTACGCGATACAGGAAGAATTTTTCAAATCGGAGTTTTAGAAGCAGAAATATCGGGGAAAACACAGTTACAATTAATATCGGGGAAAATATAATTAACGCCCCCTAGCGGAAAGTCTATGATTTACTTGAAAATTTTAAATTTATATAAAAACATTTCGCATCAGAAACACTATCCAACAAAGAAGGAATTTTTCAAATCGGATTTCTAGAAGTAGAGATATTGACAAAAATACGATATACATCTACGGCCCCTGGCGTCTAAACCATGCATTATTTTAAGAAGAAAATATTCCTAAAAGGTCTGTCGACGTTAGTAGTGCCGGTACACTCTTTCAATCGAGATTTTAAAAGCTCAGATTTTGCTGCAAATATATCAGAAGCGGAAATTAAGACTTACACCGGTCGCCAAACCATTTTTTACCAAAAATTAATAAATTATGTGCAAAGGATTTCCCATCAGGAGCTGTATCCGGTGCAGAAAGAATTTTTTAAATCGGAGTTTAGGAGCAGAGATATCGGAGGAAACTCAATTTACATTTACACCCCCTAGCGAAAAGTCTATGAATTACTTGAAAATTTTGAAATTATATGGAAAACATGTTACACCGGTAGCTCTATCCAATAAAGAAAGAATTTTTCAAATCAGACCATTAGAAGCAGAGATATTGACAAAAATAAGATGCACATCTACAACCCTGGCGGAGAAACCATGCAATATTTTAAGAAGAAAATATTCCGAAACGGTTTCTCGACGTGAGTAGTATCGGTCTACGAACGAATTTTTTCAATCGAGATTTTAGAAGCTCAGATATTATGGCAAATACAACAGAAGCAAAAATTAACGCTTTCTCAGCCTTGTGGCCAAAGTATTCTTTACCAAACAGTTGAAATTATATGCAAAAGAATTTCTTTTAGGAGCTGTGTCCGCTGAAGAAAACATTTTTCAAATTGAAGTTTTTGAAGAAGATATATCGGGGGAAACGTAATTTAATTTTATGCCCCCAGCGGAAAATCTGTGTGTAACTTGAGAAAGTAACTATACCTAAAATACTCTTCGACATAAATGGAATCGTAAGATGAAAGAAATTTTTCTGCTTAAAAGCAAATACATGTAATAAAATGTAGTTTGAATTCGACATCATCTGCATTTACGCCCTTAGCAGCAAAATTGTGCATCGTAAAGAAAAATGAAATACAGAATCATCTTTCGCACATTTCAAGCTTCGGAATGCAAAAGAAATTTTTCAAATAGGACTAATAGTTCCACAGATATGGTGTCTACAAACGGACGGACGGTCAAACCGATAACATAAGCACGATCTTTTTTTACAAAAGACATGCTGAAAAAGACAAAGAACAAAATGCAGGATATATATGTATATACTCGTACATATTATCTTCAGCTGTTATCAATCCACTGCTGGATGGAGGCCCCTCGAAATTTCTTCCACAACTTTCTGCCTTGAGAGTATCTTTTCCAAGTCTTCGCATCATACTTTCAAATCAGGTTGTCTTCTTCTGGATCTTCTCCTTTCCCTTGGTATCCACTCTAATATTTCAATTCTTCATCGGTGTTCATATTTAGCAATATATCCAGCCCATTGCGACTTGAGAAATTTTTAATGATCTTTTTTAAAGCGAAGACCACAAAGTTGAGTTAACTTTTCAACTTATATCTTCAAAACCAATTTTCAAAAATGCACTTGAAGCGTTTTCCGGAAAACTGCGGAACGTAGTCACGGTCTCCAGGAAATCTTCATAAACAAAAAAATAAAAAATAAAAAAATAACGTATATGAACCACACATTTTTTAAGACGTTTCGTTGGAAGACTTCTCCAGTAAGAGGGACTATGGAATTCCAGGTGGGGTCCGGACCCGTGTCCTATACCTTTCACCGCCTATCTATACAGATATAAAAAGATGAACGTGCCTTAACAAACATCATAACCATGCATGAACAGTCAGAGCTCAGTGCTCATGGTCATAAGAAGCCGTCTTGGCAACAACTCGGTTCGTAGAATTTCTGCTCTGCTGCATCTGCTCCAATCAACTATAATTGATGTTTTTGTAAAGTGAAAAAGCTTAGGAGCAACAGCAGCGCAATCACGACCTGGTAAGCAACGTAAAATGACAGAGCGAGACGGCCGAGTGCTGAAGGGGGTGGTGCCACAAAATCGCCAGTACTCGGTTTCCACACTCACCAATGAGTTACAAAATTTCTAAAAGAAACGCCAGCACCATAAAGGTTCATCGAGAACTGAAGACAAAGGGTTTTCATGGACGAGAAGTCACACTCAAGCCTGACATCAGTAAGACCAACGCCAAGTGTCTGTTGGAATGGTGTAAACCTCGGAATTAGTAGACTCTGGAGCAATGGAGACGCGTCCTCTGTAGTGATGAATAGATCTCCGCCATCTGAGCGTTCAACAGACAAGCCTGTTTGTTCAGAATGCCAGGTGAGTAGTACCTCCCCGAATGTGTTGTGTCAACTGTGAAGTTTGGTGCAGGAGACATAACACGGTGGGGCTGATTTTCGTGGTTTCGTCCTGCCACTCTAGTTCCCTTGCCCGGGAATCATAATGCCCATAATGACGTTCATAACAATTACGTGCTCCCAAAGCTGTCAACAGTTCGGTGAAGGCCCTTTTATTTACCAACACGCAATGACCCCTTCTACAAATCGAGGTCCATGTAGGAATGACTTGATGAGATGGGGTGAAAGAGCGTGACTACCCTGATATTTCTTCCCCCTTTGTAATGAATTGGTACTCCGACTATGACGCAGGCCGAACCGCCCGTCATCGGTAACCGATCGGTCTATTGCTGTGTCCCAGTCTGAACCGCCCGTTATCAGTGACCGATCGGTTTATTGCTGTATCCCAGGCTGAACCACCCGTCATCAGTGAGCGATCTGTAATGCTGTGACCCAGTCTGAACCGCCCGTCATCGGTGACAGATATGTCTATTGTTGTATCCCAAGCTGAACGGCCCGTTATCGGTGACCGATCTGTCTAATGCTGTGACCCAGTCTGAACAGCCCGTTATCAGTGACCGATCGGTTTATTGCTGTATCCCAGGCTGAACCACCCGTCATCAGTGACCAATCTGTAATGCAGTGACCCAGTCTGAACCGCTCGTCATCGGTGACTGATCTGTCTATTGCTGTGACCCATGCTGAACGGCCGGTCATCGGCGAACGATCTGTCTAATGCTGTGACCCAGGCTGAACCGCCCATCATGGGTGACCGATCTGTCTAACTCTGTGACCCCGGCTAAACCCTCCCCCTCATCGGTGACCGATCTGTCTGTTGCTGTACCCCAAGTTGAACGGCGCGTCATCGGTGACCGATCTGTCTAATGCTGTTACCCAGGCTGAACCGCCCATCATGGGTGACCGATCTGTCTAACTCTGCTGACCCCGGCTGAACCCCCATCATCGGTGACCGATCTGTCTAATGCTGTGACCCAATTAGAACCGCCCGTCAGCGGTGGCCGATATGTCTATTGCTGTATCCCAGGCTGAACGGCCCGTCATCGGCGACCGATCTGTCTAATGCCGTGAATCAGACTGAACCGCACGTCATCGGTGACCGATCTCTCTATTGCTGTATCCCAGGCCGAATGGCCCGTCATCGGTGACCGATCTGTTTATTGTTGTGTTACAGGCTATATAATTATATTATATAGCCTGTAACACATACATTGTATAATTAGGCTGAGAGTGGCCGGTTGGTCAAGTTGCCGTATTACCAGGTATTTGAGTCAGAGAGACGCGGAATTCGGACGTTGTTGGCGCCAATGTGTCGAGGAGAGCGCAACACAGCGGCTCTCTGGCAGTGGACGTCCGAGGGCAACAACAGAAAGCGAGGATCGAGCGATTGTAAGAGCCTCACGAACAGAACAGATTTCGTCACTTTGAACCATTGGTGGCCATGTTGCGTCGTCTACAGGTACGGAAGTGGACATCCGGACCGTTGCCAGACGACTTGCGGCACGGGGACTTCATTCGAGGAAACCACTCCGCCTTCTACCACTGACCAGCGAACATCGCTGGCACCGGTTGGAATGGTGTTGGGCCCGAGCAACGTGGGATAGCGTCCAGTGGCGTTGTGTTATATTCAGTGATGAGTCACGGTTTGCACTTGGCGCCGATGACCAGCGCATACATGTCTCAAGATGAGCCAGCCAGCACACGGATCCTGCATTTACGTGGAACAGCACACTACTCGCACACGAGAGTTACTGTCTGGGGATCCATTTCCTACGATTAGTCCTTCACAACACTCTCACGGCTCAAGGGTACGTCAACGACATTCCACAACCTGTTGTGCTGCCATTCCTGTCGCATCATCAATGAGCGACTTTTTTAAGAGGATAATGCCCGGCCACACACGGAATGGCTCTCCCACGCCTGCCTACGTAATGTCGTCACCCATCCATGGCCAGCCCGATCGAGCACGTCTGGGGCATGATGAGATGCCACCTACGCCCATTCTGATATATCGTCGATCTGGCCTGCAATTCCGTCACCACCTGATATGCGCAGAACAACATCCGTGAACTGCATGCGTACATGCCATGGCGGGTAACCGCTAGTATCCGAATCAGGAATGGTGCTTCAGCGTACTGAGTTATACCACTTGTGTAGTTGCTTTATCGGAATAAATAGCCCAAATGCTTTGGAATCGCAATGGTTTCCTTTGCTGTACATTCACGTAGTACATGCCAACATACCAAATTTCATCTAGATTGGATGATTCCTTCTGGGTGCTCCGTTGTTCTTCTTTTTTCTTTTCCTATATATTTTTTTTATTTTTGGCAAAGACTGTATTTTGATCACATGTTACCTTTCCGTCGCAAATTTGCATTAGAAGTTGTAATGCAAGGGCCCTAATAAATTTTAGAAATGAAACAATCCATTCATGTTTTTAGGAACATTCAAAAAAGTAAATAAATAAATAAATAAATAAATTTGCCCATTTCTGCAGAATGGAATTTTGGTGAAACTTCCTCCGCGGATCTCCACACATTTTCAAGTCCTAAACGCCAGGCCCTTTGATTTATTTACCTATGGCAAATCTCATGATAATTACTTCAACAAAAACAGCTACGCGTTATTTTGCATTTAAAATTTTAAAAACGGAAAAGGGAAACCCAATATTTTGATCATAGAACGCAATTTAAAAAAAAAGTACATTTGACAAAATTCCTGCGCACCCGAGCAGGAAAATTTCGCATTATTTTGGGAAGGAAATGTCCAAAAAATATTTTTGGTAATTAGTAGTATATAAATGAAAAAGAATTTTTTACAGTCGAGATTTTAGACTTGCTGCAGGTATGCTGTAAACGCAAACATGAACTTATGCCTTCTAACGGGAATTTTGTACGATAAGAAAAATTTGAAATTACAAAAAAAAAAAAAAAATGTTTTGCACTAAAACGCTCTTTGACAGAGAAAGAACTTTTCAAATCCAACAGTTAGAAGCACAGATATTGAGACACAAAGGCCCTACCAAAAAAAAAAAAAACTGACAATAATTTTTTTTTTAGTTAGCAACAGTGTCAAGGGGTGAAAATAACCTCGCAGACGACTAACTGAATCAAGGAAATATCTATGGCAACAGTTATTAGCCGTGGCAGACGATTCTGGTTTTGTTATTGCGCAGTTGCTTAAGGTACGTCTGCATTTCGTCCTACAGCTATGAAGGTGAGTGATTCAGAGTTAAGAAGTGAAATGCGTTGTGCGATAACAACGCAGAAACAGTTGATTTAATGAAAAAAGCTTATAAAGATAAATGCTTTGGGGAGTCAACGATTTTTAGATGGCACCATGATTTCAAAAAAGGGTGTTTGTAGGCAGAACTCGCTCCTAGGTCTGGTTGACCTTAAAGTATTGTTACGGAGCGTATTGTTAACATTGTTTGGGCAATTCTGCAAGAAGATCGACGAATGACGTGTAATGACATAGCGGCGTCAACTAATATTTCAAAAACGTCGGAATTCCGCATTCTACTCCACAATTACTGCTGCATCGTGTGTGTTATGAGTAGAAACACCTGCCGACAGAAATTTTTTTAGCCAGTGTTCAGGTGTGTCATGAGTAAAAACAAATGATTGCAAAGCATTCAAACTTTCTAAACACAATATTAACTGCCGATGAAACATGGGTCCACTATTTCGAACCCCCTCACGAAGCGCGCAACAAAGGTCTGGAAACACACAGACTATTCCTCCGAAAAAGGTCCACCAAACCAAATCAGCTGGGAAGACGATGATGATAATTTTCTTTGATCATTAAGGTTGTGACGTACCTGCCAGCAGGACGAAGCGCGCAACGAAGGTCTGGGAACGCACAGACTATTCCTCCCAAAAAGGTCCACCAAACCAAATCAGCTGGGAAGATGATGATGATAATTTTCTTTGATCATTAAGGTTGTGACGTACCTGCCAGCAGGACGAAGCGCGCAACGAAGGTCTGGAAACACACAGACTATTCCTCCGAAAAAGGTCCACCAAACCAAATCAGCTGGGAAGATGATGATGATAATTTTCTTTGATCATTAAGGTTGTGACGTACCTGCCAGCAGGACGAAGCGCGCAACGAAGGTCTGGGAACACACAGACTATTCCTCCGAAAAAGGTCCACCAAACCAAATCAGCTGGGAAGGTGATGATGATAATTTTCTTTGATCATTAAGGTTGTGACGTACCTGCCAGCAGGACGAAGCGCGCAACGAAGGTCTGGGAACACACAGACTATTCCTCCGAAAAAGGTCCACCAAACCAAATCAGCTGGAAAGGTGATGATGATAATTTTCTTTGATCATTAAGGTTGTGACGTACCTGCCAGCAGGACGAAGCGCGCAACGAAAGTCTGGAAACACACAGACTATTCCTCCGAAAAAGGTCCACCAAACCAAATCAGCTGGGAAGGTGATGATGATAATTTTCTTTGATCATTAAGGTTGTGACGTACCTGCCAGCAGGACGAAGCGCGCAACGAAGGTCTGGGAACACACAGACTATTCCTCCGAAAAAGGTCCACCAAACCAAATCAGCTGGAAAGGTGATGATGATAATTTTCTTTGATCATTAAGGTTGTGACGTACCTGCCAGCAGGACGAAGCGCGCAACGAAAGTCTGGAAACACACAGACTATTCCTCCGAAAAAGGTCCACCAAACCAAATCAGCTGGGAAGGTGATGATGATAATTTGCTTTGATCATTAAGGTTGTGACGTACCTGCCAGCAGGACGAAGCGCGCAACGAAGGTCTGGAAACACACAGACTATTCCTCCGAAAAAGGTCCACCAAACCAAATCAGCTGGGAAGATGATGATGATAATTTTCTTTGATCATTAAGGTTGTGACGTACCTGCCAGCAGGACGAAGCGCGCAACGAAGGTCTGGGAACACACAGACTATTCCTCCGAAAAAGGTCCACCAAACCAAATCAGCTGGGAAGGTGATGATGATAATTTTCTTTGATCATTAAGGTTGTGACGTACCTGCCAGCAGGACGAAGCGCGCAACGAAGGTCTGGGAACACACAGACTATTCCTCCGAAAAAGGTCCACCAAACCAAATCAGCTGGAAAGGTGATGATGATAATTTTCTTTGATCATTAAGGTTGTGACGTACCTGCCAGCAGGACGAAGCGCGCAACGAAAGTCTGGAAACACACAGACTATTCCTCCGAAAAAGGTCCACCAAACCAAATCAGCTGGGAAGGTGATGATGATAATTTTCTTTGATCATTAAGGTTGTGACGTACCTGCCAGCAGGACGAAGCGCGCAACGAAGGTCTGGGAACACACAGACTATTCCTCCGAAAAAGGTCCACCAAACCAAATCAGCTGGGAAGGTGATGATGATAATTTTCTTTGATGATTAAGGTTGGGACGTACCTGCCAGCAGGACGCACACGACATAAAGGCAGAGAGCAGTCAGAACGAACGTCCGCGTAGCTCAATTGGTAGAGTGACTTATTCCGGAATAAGGGGTTCCGGGTATAATGGCCTCCAAACTTTCCGGATGACCCGACCGTTAAAAATCTCGCAGTGGTGTGATGTTATTTCCACACCGCGAGATAGGAAATATCAGAGAATCCCTTCTCCAACGCTTCGAAAAATAAATGTGTGTGACGTTGCATTCCACACACCAGATTGACTGGGAGTTCTCAAGTGCACATTCTACAGCGGATGGTTGCCTGCGACGATTCATGGTCACGGCTGACCATTGGGCCATGCCCCCGGCCCTCTTTCGGCGGGAGGGGGGGGGGGGGAGATGTGACGTACCTGCCAGCAGGACGCACACGACATAAAGGCAGAGAGCAGTCAGAACGAACGTCCGCGTAGCTCAATTGGTAGAGTGACTTATTCCGGAATGAGGGGGCCCGGGTTCGCGCCCCGGCGTGGACAAAAATGACGGAGGAATTTACATCGTTATAAGGTGTAGTCTACCAGCATTCCGTTCCTCTACAAATTACTGTCAATTTGGAGTATCACAATTCAGCCTTGAAGCGTCTGCGACCACAACTGGTGGGCAAGTGGATCTTACACCATAATAACGCCCGCCCACACATTGCTGCTTGTGTTCAACAGTTTCTTATGAAATGCAGTAGTGAAATCATGCCACAGCCTGCCTACATTCCTGACCTCGCACCATGCGACTTCTGGTTGTTTCCAACAATGAAGGAGAAGTTCCGTGGCGCAGTATTCAACGCAGGTGCTGACGTTATTCAAGCTGTACAATGGTCGCTAAAGCAGCTTTCTGAAAATACCTTCGCCACATGCTTTGAAAAGGGGACTGAACGATGGGACCGTTGCATAGCATCCGAGGGAAGATTCTTTGAGAAAGAATAACATATATTCTGCTATACTTGTATTTCTTCATTTTGTGTCATTTTACTCTGTTTTTATGGAACGGCCGTTGTATGTAACATATACATCTACGCTTCCTGGCGGAGAAACTGTGCATTATTTTAAACAGAACAAATTTCGGAAATTTAATCCGTTCTGAGTGGTGTCAGACCACAAAATAATTTTTTCTAACGAGCTTTCAGAAGCGCAGATATTGCTGCAAATGCATCAGAAACAAAAATATATACTTACGCCCCCTAGTGGAAAAAATGGGCATTACAAAACACTAAAAATTGCATGAAAAAATTTCTCCCCAAGGACAGCTGTCTAATGCAAAACGAATTTTTCAATTCGATCATTTAGAAACAGATATATCGGAGAAATCGCAATCTACCATTACGCCCTCTAGCAGAAAAACTATGCATTTCATGAAAAGAAACTCTACCCATAATAGTGTCCTTTATAAATGGTATCGAAAGAAGAAAGAGTTTCTTCAGTCGGATAATTAGAAGGAATGATATGGGATAAAATATGTTTTAAATTCGATAACATAGACGTTTACGCCCTCTAGCGACAAAGTTGTGCATCGGAGAAAATCCGGAAAGCAAAGATCATCGTCCTCACATTTCGTGTTTAGCTGCGTATACAGAATTTTTCAAATCGGACGTGCAGAGATATGATGGCGACAGACGGACCGTCGAACGGACAAAGTGAAGTCCATTTTTTTCAGAAGGTTGGCTAAAAATAGCATTCAGTAGAATATTAAGCAGTAAGGAGTCTTCCATTGCGGGGTCTGTTAAGGGTGTAAAAATACTTTGGTACTGCAAAACAATAATGTTTCTGAGCGCCAAAACAGATCACTAGAGTGAAATGCAAGAAGAGGTAATAAAACATTTACGAGTGAAAAATATGAAATGTCCTAAAACGGAGGACGAAGAATCCAGTAATTTTCACCACGACATGTAAAACACAAGAATGTCGAATATGGAAAACGGAGAGTTAGAAGTGAAAGAGTGTAACGGTTGCAGAAATCGCAAATGGAAATTCGTAATATAACTTTCATTCCTTTGAAAGCGCATTTCTTACTTCAAGGTTCTGTGAACACTTTAAAAAACACGCGGATTCACCTTCTTGGAATATCTCAAACACCAGGACGCCGTCCCGCAATGATCCAGTGATAAATTATTAAAATTCCGTAACCGAAGGAACAGCGTGCGACAAGCATTAAATACTTGAGCACATAAAGCAGTGCTGCTACCATCTGCTGACTTGCAATGCTCGCTGAAAATAAATCATCGATTAATGTTGTAGGAGAGAGTACAGCTGTTCTCTCGCTTCTATGAACCCTTAGGGACAAAGTAGCGAAAACAATACTCATGAACCGACTGAATGCCTTCGGTTCTTTTCTGCACTCGAGAAGATAAAAACGTTGTTACCCTAAGCCTAATGCTATTGATTTGATTCGGTATCGTTTGCGAATGGCAGTGCAGAAGGTAAACTGTAAATCGAAGAGGCACATTATCGTGTTTAATAACGGTTAGTTTAACCAGCCTGATACCAATAGCAACTGTTTCTCTCAAGAGTAACACGGCTTTCGCTCTTCAAAGTTAGAAAATCAACAACAATATATGAAAATGAAAAATATTTATACAAAGTCATCGAAAATACAACGGCCGTTCCATAACAACTAAGAATAAAATCACACAAAATGAAGAAATATAGGTACAGAAAAATATATGTTATTCTTTCTCAAAGTATCTTTCCTCAGATGATATGCAACGGCCCTATCGTTCAGTACACTTTTCATAGCATGTGACGAAGGCATTTTGTGGAAGCTGCTTCAGCGACCTATGTACAGCTTGAATAACGCCAGCATCTGTGTTGAATATTGCTCCAGGGAACTTCTCCTTCATTGTTGGAAACAACCAGAAATCGCACGGGGCGAGGTCAGGACTGTAGGCAGGCTGTATGGCATGATTTCAATATTGCGTTTCATAAGAAAGTGTTGAACACAAGCAGCCACATTTCGGTGGGCGTTATCTTGGTAGCTTAATCGATATGTGTCGTCGCAGGCACTTCAAGACTGAAATGTAACCCGTAAAATTGACAGTAATTTGTGGAGGAACGGCATTTAGTGGAGAACGGCTACACCTTTATGATCAAAGAAAATTATCATTATCATCTTTCCAGCTGATTTGGTTTGGTGGACTTTTTTTCGGAGAAGGCGAGTCTGTGTGTTTTCAGACACTCGTTGCGCGCTTCGTGAGGGTAGGGGGGGGGGTCGAAATAGGGGATCCATGTTTCATCGGCAGTTTTGTTTAGAGAGTTTGGATTTTTTGCAATTATTTATTTCCACTCATGACACACTTCTGGCTAACAATTGTTCTCTCGTCAGGTGGTGAGGTACCCATCTGGAACACACACGATGTAGCAGTAGTTTGTCGAGTAGAATGTTCGTCGACCTTCTTGCGGAATTGCCCAAACAGTGTTAACAATACTCTCCGTAATAACACTTTCAGGTAAACCAGACCTAGGAGCGAGTTCTGCCTTCGAACGCCCTTTTTGAAATCATGGTGCCATCTAAAAATCGTTGACTCACCCAAAAATTTATCTTTGTAAGCTTTTTTCATTAAATCAACCATTTATGGAGCCGTTTTATCCAATCGATAGCAAAATCTTATGGCGCAACGTATTTCACTTTTTAGCTCTGAATCACTCACCTTCATAGCTGTATGGCGAAATGAAGACGTACCTTAAACAACTGTACAATAACAAAACCAGAATCGTCTGTCACAGCTAATAACTGTTGCCATAGATGCTTCCTTAATTCAGTTAGTCGTCTGCGCGGGGTATTTTACCCCTTCGCACTGTTGCCAACTCAAAAAAGAATTACTCTCAGTTTTTATGGAACAGCCTTTGTAGAAAAGAAATGTCTTTAGACAAAAGCATACTGCAACACAATTATTTTAACTGACATAGCCCATGCATAGAAATTACTACCGAAATGTTTAGTGAAACTTATCTCGAAAGATCGTAAGGTCTAAATCGAAATCTCAATGAACCTAACAAGGTCTCAAAAGAATTTATTCAGTCTAGACTTTAGACTGAGCCCTAGGTTATCACAAAAGATTTTCATAAAGTTTAGACTCAATGCTTAATGAACCTTAGGTCGTCTCAAAAGTGTTAGTTTAGGTCTAGACCTAAGAATAAATGAACCTTAAGTCGTCTGAAAAGTCTTATTAAGATCTAAACACAAAACTAAAGGAACCTCGGCTTGTCTTAAAATATTTTAATGTCGTCTAGATCCAAGAATAAGCGAACTTCAGGAAGTCTCAAAGATTCTTTTAAATTGCAGATCCAACCTAAAACGTACCCCTTATGTCGTATCAGAAGAAATTAATAAAGTCTAGGGTAGGGATGGAAAATCTACTACTCGTGAACAGGCTCAAAGTTGCCTTGGAAGGATTCGAAAATGCCAGAATACATTATGTTCTTTCATTCAAAAATATCGTTTATTGGGAACGCGAAACACTAGCCCGCCTCACTTTGCTATCAAGCTAACCTTCTCCGGAGAGCACCACCCACCACTTAGCGGTAGACACCTGATATCTAATGTTCGTATTGTTTTTTCGACTTTATTCTGATCAAGAAAGTTGTGTACCAAATTGTGCTGTGCAGTTTGGTGCATCAGCAAACTGAAATCTAAAGGATGCATTGAGATCACTTCGAGGTGGCGTACAGAGGAAAATACAATAGCATTTATTGATACTGTGTTGCACTTGGTTACCTTACCCGACTGTGTATCTGCCGTAGTTGCTTCTCTTCCATGCTCATCTTGTAAATTCGGCGTTTGTACCGCAACTGCAATAAGAGAAGAAACTTTATACAAAATATTCACTTTCAGAAATTTTGTAAGAGCAATTCAGTCACACTGATAGTTAGAATGGAAGAAATGATACTAAAAACTAATCTAAACGTACTTTTTAAAGGTAGGCGAACTAAACAACGAACGGCGTTTTCGGAAATCATTTAGGTAGGATCTTCCATCTCAAGATTATTAGAAATTCACTAGTATTAGCATACTCAGAATGTAAAGTTGAACTAGATGAAAGCCCATCAATAAGGACGGGGGAGAATAAGATATGCTGAGTAATTCTTTAATAACCAGGTACTATTTTTTGTTTGTGATGTCCAAATTTAAAATTATTATACGTTTCATGAACCCTACAACAATAAAACAAGTCAGTAAAATCATGCAATGCATTGATTATAATACGCTTTCCAACATACCAGAAATCATTACTCAAGTGATCACTCAAGTTATGAGGATAATGGCTGTAGAATAAATCTCGCTCCTATGCCCTAACCTTTGACCTCATTTCGCCCATTCTCAATAGGATTCGTCCCCAAGCAGACCCCTACAACATACTAACATTTCATCCAATTCGAAGAATATTTACGTACGTTATGACGCATAATGGCGATGGAAGTGATTCCGCTCCTATGTCCTGACCTTTGACCCCATTTTGCCCATTTTCAAAAGGATTTGTCCCCTGGTTGTCCCCTACCACATACTAAAATTTCATCGAAATCGAACCTTTTTTATGTTAGTTATGACGCATAAGAGCAGTGGAATGGATCCCGCTCCTATGTCCTGACTTTTGACCCCATTTCGTTCACTTTCATTAGGGTCCCTTCCCAGGTGTTTCTCTACCACATACTAAAATTTCATCGAAATCGAACGATTTTTACGCGATTTATCGTGCGGGCGGACATACGCACACAACGCGTGAGGTAATGAGGCAGATGGGAATCGCGACCATCTGCTCGCAAGAGTGTGACGTCATAAAACTTTAATAGGATCCACACACAACGCATGACGTAATGAGACAGATGGCGGAACCGCGCGCCAACATTCTCAATCGCGAGGACAAACTGCCGTGGACAACAGCGTGTGGATGAACGGGATCATCGTCGGCTAGCTCGCATTGTAACAGCGGATAGACGGGCCACAGTGCAAGAAATCACTTGGCAATTTAACGCTGGTGCACAAAAACGTGTAAGCAGCCACACCATCCAGAACCATCTCCTCGCTATGGGGTACAGAAGCCATCGTCCCACGAGGATATCGCTGATGACCGCACATCACAGGGAGCAAAGATTAGCATGGGCGCGGGAACATCGCCACTGGACCCTAGACATGTGGGAAAATGTTGCCTGGACTGACGAGTCGAGATTCACGTTGGTTCATGCGGATGGCAGGATACGAGTACGGCGCAAACCACATGAAGCGATGGCTCCTTCTTGCCAGCAGGGTACTCTTCAAGCTGGCGGGGGTGACATTTTCGTCTGGGGACTGTTTACGTGGACTGAAATGGGTCCCCTGGTACGTGTGACATCGTCCCTCACAGGTTAACATTCCCGAGATATCCTGGACGACCATTTGCTCCCGTTTTTGCGTCTACAACATCCCACTGGGGACCTCATCCTGTAACAAGACAATGCACCGTTCCATCATTCCCGAATTGTATCCGAATGGTTGGATGAACACTCCACCGACGTGACCTTGCTTCCTTGGCCAGCTAGGCCATCCCATCGAGCACATCTGCGATGCCATCGAGAGAGAGATGTTTGAGGCTCTGACCCCCTCCATCAAATCTTCGTGAATTGTGGGAGCTTGTTCAGGGGTCGTGGATCCGTATGGCTTCCCAACGCTTCCGGTGTCTTGTCGAGTCCATGCCGAGACGAATCGCCGCCGTCATCAGGGCGAAAGATGGTGCTACACGTTACTAGACAGATATCTCTAATCCAGTTGCTCTTCAGATGTACTTCTCGACAAATTGGAGCAGCAATTGGTCTTCAAACTTCAATCCAAGATTTCGAAAGGGATCTTGCCTCTCCTCACAAAGCGGCCATTACAGAGAAGAAATTGGCTCATCTTCACTCTGAAATTCTGAAACATCAGGTTCCTACTCACCTGATTAGGCTTCTTGGGACTACTATCGATTTCCTAACAAGAGAAAACACCTCAAGGGAAAAAAATTCAAGCATTGAGTATGCCACAGCTTCTACGGGCGAGTGGTTTGCAGCTCAACCGAAAAACATTTTCTTTGATGGGTTAAAAAAATTAGAAAAACGAAGTCGTAAGTGTGTGCAGCTCATGGGAGAATATGCAGAGTAAATATTTTTTTTTCAATCCCGTAGCTTGTTATTTTCTTTACAAAGACAAAGACTTATCAGCACCTCCTTGTATATCGAATTGTTATGGAAATATAATACAAAATATATAAAAGATAAATATATGTATATTTTTGCATAGTAGAAATTTTCAGCCCGAAAGTGGATTTAGCCAGAATTCGCGCCAGTCCCGAGCTCCTCGTTATAAACCGGTTCTAATGTTTATAAAAAAAATGAAATCAGGAAATTCTGTTAATATACAAGGGTGAAATAAACAGGGGAATGATGCAGTGGTGTCCAAAACTAATGTATTAGTACAGTACTTCATCTCAAACGGAACATTATGAGAGCATCATTTGTTCGGAAATATTTACTCACTTACCTCCACATATCCCGTAGATTCAGCAAAGGGGTAGTCCGCTAAGGGCCGTTCTTCGTCCAGAAATTTTCCTGCCCTCCCATTAACGGGAGGGCAGAAAAGCCCATAGTTGAAGCCTTCCTTTAACTCCTGTGAGAAAGCAATAGAGACACCAAATAATTTGTTTCATTTTTATTAGCAGTTCTTCAATTAACTCATAAAGTTTTAAAAGATATTAGAGAAAATAACGGTATTTTGGGTGGACTTCCCCTTAACATGCTAATTTCTAATTTATGATGTGAAACAGAAAGTTACTGACGCAATCTTTTAATTTTTGTCGCAGTAATTTTAAACAATTTTGTGAAAAATCTAAATCACTGAGGTATCTAACGGCAGGATCAGTCAGTAGATGTTAATAACATAAAACCCGGACGCTTCTTTAAAAGAAAAACCACATCCGTCAAGTGTTCCTAAATAGTTAATATACATGCTAGATTTAGAGACTTTGGTAGCAAATTTAGAAATTGGCGGCTGATGTTAAACTTTAGATTTGAAACTAAAACCCATATAATATACAGGGTAATTCAAAATGGTTCATCTGATTTCAAAAGAGCATAATTCCATAACTATCAACCGTGTTTATGGCCTAGACATACACCAAATGAAAGAGGAAATATACGCGTTTCAGTAGATCATCGCGACAGCGAACGCACTCGGCTAGTTATCGATAGATCTGGAGTTCGATCCCAACAGAGTCGAATAACAATTTTTCGGCTACTCCGTATTGGTTAAAGAAAAACGCGGAAAGAGTTCCAGCAAAAACACAAATGTTGGGAAACTGCTGGCCACCAGCTGGCATTGATGGGTCACTGCTGGCTGAAATCTGCCGCTAACGGCCCGGTAGTGGTCCGTCGGTGGCAGCGCAATCAGTTGGCGAGCCACTGATGGCCCTGCAGCATCGCCGTGAATTACGGGGCTCCAAGCAAGTGCCACTAGTGGCCCATAGCTGGCAACCGATGCAACCCCAACGCCAGGTGGAAGCAACGGGACTGCGCATGCGCAGATGCAACACGTGCTGTGTCTCTCGTGGACCAGTTGGTTGAAGTTGACGCTATCGTCATCGTGTTATTTTAGTGGATGTTAAGAAGAAAAAGCCATATGTAAAGAGGCGAATTAACTTCCTAATGAAATGCCACGTAGACGAAGATATCAGATTAAGCCATGAAATACTAGATTACAGCCGTGAAATACACCCACCCCATTCCCATGAATAACAAGAAATGTTTTTAAACTGCTTGAAACAACAGTCCTGGAAAAACATTAAAAAAACGTTTGTAGGAAAAAAATAATTATACGCATACAAAATTTATCGATTATTTGAAAAAAAAAAAAAAGCAACCCTATGTGGATATAATGTACTCATCCAAGGGTTTAATACACAAAACTGGAGGAATTCGCTTCTAAAAATAACAAGAAGTAAAAACAAATATCAACTTTGGGAAACTGCGGTTATCCTTATTTTTTTCTTTTTAATGGCTACTACTGGGAAATTGGCTGACAAGATTCGGCAAGCCATCAGTTACGTCACGTGATTGCCGGCTGCCACTGCCGGGAAACTAGCATTAGGCTAGCCATCATTTATGGCACGTGCTTGCAGTAGAGGTCTGCACGGGCCTTAATTTGGAAAGCCCGGCCCGGCCCGGCCCGGGCCGGCCCTCAAAATTTCATCAATTACCAAAACACGAATTTAACACCTGGTGCACTCAGTCATTGGACTCGTCAAGAGTTTTCGTCTTCCTAATTGGTACACGTATTCTATTACAATAAACGTTAATTCAGAATATTTCCGAGACTCTGTATAAGTCACGTGACGTCCTGGAGGGGGGGGCTTGTATACTAAAAAATATCGCATAAAAAGGACAATTTCAGTGGCTTTCAAATTTTCTGGGTTTACAAATTATCTTTGCTTACCGCCGGACCCGGAAATATCCTTGGGGATAAGTGGGGATTTGGGGGGGGGGGGGAGGTTAATTCGAAAAGTACAAAATATCCAGAATTATGAGTCCGATCGTTTTACTGGGAGAAGATTTTATGGCTTTATAAACTGCACCTATCTCTGCTGGCATATCATATCGCTGGAAACCAATATGTCTCCGGTGTGCGTGTGGAGAGCAGAGCACATTTGTGCCGCTTAAGATGCGATGTCCCAGACTTTGTGCTATCGTAACCCAAAAGGTTTTTTGCATTTAGTGCACTGCACAACGTTTACCGGCCGACTAGTTTCAGAACGGGACAGTAATTTAAAATATTTCCAAATATCGCTTTCCCCCTTTACATTGTCTAAAAGCACATATTCCGCGGAACCGATTTTTTCACGAAAATCTTTCGCTTTCTTAAACTCCATAATACGTATGGAAGAATATTTATCAGCAACACTGAACTGAGCATATGCTAAGAGAAAATAACAACGGACTGCCCAGCTAATCAGTGTCACAGAAGTTTTGAAAACGGCTGCCTGGGAGTACAAATAGAGAAAATACGGCGCAGATTTATACACAGAAGTAAGTTTCTCCCAGCCCATTTCTCCCGTGTCATTTAATACAACTTAAAAGCCTTTCACAGATCTAGAGAACAAAGTGCCGCCGACCAGAACAATAAAAAAGATCGTCTGCGACAGCCCTGATCTGCGAGCGGGTGGCTCAGTTTAGAAATGGTGCAGTTAATAGCCTGCCCTGAAGCATGAGAGGAGGATGAAAGTTAGGGAAAGAGAGAGAAGGGACCACATTCACATTGAAAAACTAAGGGAGCTGACCCACTCCAATTGTTTTGTAGGAGGAGGATGTCGTAAAACTTCTATTTTTTTCCATCAACATAAATTATTCAAGCTTATCCTGCTGCTGTATGTTGCGAGTTTTCCAAACCCGAAAGGCATCGTACAGCGATCGTTTTGCTCATAAAAAAAAACTCTGCTCGGCCCGTGTCTGTTTTACATTAAATATTGAAGGCTCGGCCCAACTTAGAAATGAGCAAAGACCCGTGCTGATCTCAAGCTTGCAGGGCCGCTGAAGGTCCACTTGTGGCAGCTGCTGCCTGTGATGGGTAACTAATGGCCCTGTTTTGGCATAGGACAACTGATGAGGGTGCCAGTTGTTGGCCTGAACTGCTAGCCCTTCTGTTGGATTCCTGGACATTTTATTGACGGTTCGGCAGGGGCATCATAAAGCTGGGCCATTGCTGGAAGTGCTGGCCCAACAAAATTGTTTTTGCGGGGGTCTATTACGTGTTGGTTAAGAAAAACGTGGACTTTGCCTATTTACTTCGTCATGAATTTTCTAATGATTTAGCATTGTATACCCTTCTTAATGCACCTCTTTGTAATGCAATGTGAAGCCATAGGGCACTTTGACCATTAACCGTTCCAAGTGAAAATTGAGAGGTGTGTGTGGATCAGAGCTGACACGGGCTGAGTTCGAGCCCGAAACCCTGAAGCAGAGCACGGGCACGAATCTGGGTCTGGCTGTAGAATATCTACTGCGGTTCAGGTTCGGGCGGGCTCAGGCTCTTAGAGAGAGAAAGAGCGAGAGAATTTTTTTTATATATAAATGTGATTTTATATGATTTAGCAAATGAGGCACTTTATAGTTGGTAAAGGGAAATCTTCGACAGCTGGTTCTGGTTGGGGAGCGAGCATTCGAGACAGCTATTTATTCCAGGCTTGTGTAGAAAATGCCATAGGCCGCGCATTTAGTGTGCTTCTGCAGGAATGAAAAAGCTTTTTCAAGAACTATATATATTAGAAAGTTGATAGTGTGCCGACTATAATTTACCCCTTATCTCAACGAAATAGCTTCCTGCTAATTATATTTAGCAGCGTACACATTGCAGCGGATTATGGCGCGATAATATTAGCAATATTTGAGCAACATACAGTTGCAGTACCGCCCGATCATTTTGGATGTCCGACCGCCCGAAGCACTTCAGGTGGAAACGAACGGTCAAAGAAGATCATACAGTTACACTATAAAAATGGATAGAGGTGCCTTCCCCACTCCCCATTTGAGAAATACATTGATTAATTGCAAGAGGAGGAGAGAGTGGAAGTGTGGAAAAAGAGATGGTTTTTTTATTAATGGTTGAACAGGTTAGCCAGTTTTCGAGCTCGTTCAGGCTCGGGCTCTATCTTAAAACATCAAAATTCGCGCTCGGGTGGACTCGGGCTGATATACCACGGGCGGCTCGGGCTCCGAAAATTGAGCCCGAACGCAGCTCTGGTGTGGATGGTAGTGAAAAAGCTGAAACTGTCTCTCCGACCCCACTGTACACAGCGACACGGAACATTTACCCTAAGTGACAGCGACACGGAACACTTACCTTGGAATGTGTTCGTTCTCCCGCCTGTTTTTGACCAAGTGGAAATCATACAAAACAAAAGCAAGGCCATTTTATAAACATCTCCCTTTCTCTCTCTAACTTACCAATCTATCTATCTATCTCTGTATTTTGCCCAGGCATGCCTCTTGGGCCCTTTGCTATGGTGGGCCCAAGGCTATATCCCCTATTGAACCCCTTTAATCCGGCCGTGTGTAAACGTTATGGAAATGATCACCGTGTGCTTAGAGTATCCGTTGCTGCTATCGGAAGTTCGAGGAAACAGAACGTTTGTCTAAAGGCAAGAGCACAGGGCGACAGCGCGTGTTTAAGGATAATGTATAAAGAATCAAAGAGATTTTTTTACATAGCACAAGAAAGTCAACCAACCGCGCCAGTGGAGAACTGAGAATTCCTCAGCCGCCTGTTTGGCGTGTTTTGAGACGGCGCTTGATTACGAAACCATACAAGTTGCATGCGGGTCTGGTTCATTTGCTCGACGTTTACTTCACCGAAGGGTCACTTGACCGAAAATCACTTCACTGAAAACATGGTGTCACCGAAAGATCACTTGATCGAAACATTCACTTCACTGAAAGGTCACTTGATCGAAAGTTACATTTAACCGAAGGGTCACTTGATCGAAAAGTTCATTTCACCGAAAGGTCTCTTTACCTAAAGGTTCATTTCATCTAAGGGTCAGTTTATTGAAAACTTGGGATTTCATTACAGGATTTGTTGAAGGATGGTGCAAGTTCGGCAGACAGACAACCGAAACGTTAGGGGATCATAGTCAAATTGCACTTTTGATTTCCCCGTGTCACCGAGAACGCAAAGATTAAGTTTTAAGACAAAAATAAATAATTTTAAGTCCCTAGGCTTCGGCTTAGGCCTTTTTAGCAAATTTTAATCGTGTTCATAAAGTTTACATAGAAATCATGTTCAGAGCTCATGTTCATAAGGTTTACATAAAAAGTCAAATTAATATTGTTGCACATTTTTTCAAGCAAAAAGAATCAATTTTAGGGGCTTAGGCCTTTTTAACAAATTTTAAACGTGCGTGCTCATATATTCGTAAGGTTTACATAAAAGTCAAGTTAATAATGTTGCACATTTATTCAGAAATAAAGAATCAATTTTAGGTCCCTAGGCCTCAGTTTAGGCCTTTTTAGAAAACTATCAGCACGGTAGCTTAAAATTTATTAAAAGAGCCAAGGCCTGTGGCCTTATGATTAAATGTTTTATGCCTGGGTAAAAGTGCAAAATTATTAACTTGGCTTCGTGTGTAAACTAATATGAGCACTCATGACTAAAAGTGCAAAGTTACTAACTTGACCGCGTGAGTAACTAATATGAGCACGCATTTGCTACAAAAGCCCTAAGCTGAGGCCTAGGGACCTAAAATTGATTTTTGTGTCTGCGTAAATGTATCAAATTATTAACTTTGCTTGTTATATAACCCATATGAATATGAGCACTGTAGCTTAAAATTTGCTAAAGGGGCCCAAATCTAGGCTCAAAGCCCTAAAATTAACGTTTTGGGTCTTTGTAAAAATCCAACATTCATTAGACTTGCTGTGTAAACCTTGTGATTATGAACAAGGAGGATTAAAATTTGCTAAACATTCCCAGATCTGGACCTATAAGGCCTTAAAATTAATGTTTTAGGCTTGAGCAAAAGTGCAACATATTTTACTTTAAATATTATGTAATGCTTATGAATATGAGTAGGGTTAAAATCTATTAAAATGGCCTGCATCTAGGCCTACGGTCAAAAAATTAATGCCTTGTGGATAAGTAAAAGTGGAACATTATTTACTTGATCTGCTATGCAACCCTTATGAATATGATCTCGGAGGATTAAAATTTGATAAAGAGGCCCAGATCCAGGCCTTATAATTAATGTTATATTTCGAAAAACCTACATATGGAAAGGTGTTTCATACAAATTAAAAGAGCATTTTTTATAAAATCCCGTAATGTTTAGGTGGCCAGTTTTTTAAAAACCCGCACCACACTCTAACAGATCTCTAACAATAAAATTCTAAGTTTTCGATAAACTGACTATTTGGTGAAATGATCTTTCGATAAAATGAACTTTTAGGTGAAGTAATCCTTCGGTGAAGTGAACTTATCGATGAAATTAACTTTTAGGTGAAGTGACCTTTCCGTGAAATGAACTTTTCAGTCAAGTGACCCTTCGGTGAAATGTACCTTTCGTCAAGTGATTTTCGGTGAACTCATTTTCGGTCAAGTGATCTTTCGATGAAGTGAACGATACCTGTTGCAGGTTTTAACGTCAGGGGGCAAGTTGAAGCCACAGTTTGCTAGAAAACTGCAGCACAAAAAATAAGCCTTCTGCTGTACGGTCAGCATTATCAGTGGCGTAACTAACACAACATGCCCCCCCCCCTCGCAAGATTTACTTCAGCACCCCCTCGCAAGATTTACTAAGCACAATAATTTTCCCAGAACTTCGAACACGAGGGAGAATGTATATTTTTCCCGGTGCGTGTGGTGGTTGGGGGGAGGGGGGGGGGTTAGGAAGTCAGGGAGGAGTGTCTGCAAGATTGATGGTGGTACCTAGAGCACTGTGGTTTTAACTTTTTAAGTAATAGATTTGACAATACGTGTAATTGCTTTGTCCAAAACTAAAATAAATCACTTGAAGAAATCACCCTCTTACACATGGCAGATCTGCGGCTGCTGTGACTAATGTGAACGCCTGACGGGCACGTAATCCTAGGTAACTGACTGTTTTCCCATATCGTCCACGGAAAATTATACTGTGCCCTCCGGCTTTTCCTCAGCAGCGCAGAGAGGGCGATTGGAGAGCGATCGTATTAAAACCCGAAGTCAAAGAGCCGAACACTTTCAATCTCTAGGACATTCAGTGTTTTGAAAGTGAAACTAGACATTTGTTTAAACAAGGCAAAGCTAAATATATCTTAAAGCAAAATATGAATCGTTGAGTTAATTATTGCGCGTGTTGGAATTTTTTCATAAAACTATAACTGGTAGCTGCAGTACGCCCCTTCGTTACCTGCGTCCCCCCCGCAGCCGCAGAGGCTGCGGAGTGGTAGTTCGCCACTGAGCATTTTCTCACAGGCTGGAAATCGCGATGCCACAGGGACAGTAAAGCCTTTTCGTGGTTACTTACTAAAACTCGAAGATTTCGTCTCTCATTTGTGTATGCCCAGGCCATACACGATTGATAGGTATGGAATTATGCTCTTCTGAAATCAGATAAATCATTTTGAATAACACTGCATATTGAAGAATATATTTGATACTTAGCATGTGTTTTGAACAAAAAAAAAAAAAAAAGGGCGTGCTTATTGTATCTTTACGTCCGTCCGTTCGACCGTCTGTGTGGACATACATCTCTGCAAACATTAGTGTGATTTGATAAATTCTCTTTCCAGTCCGAAGTCCGAACTCGACGATTCTTGCGTTTTTGTCTTTTTTCGACGCATAACCTCGCTGGAATGGGGCGTAATGCACATGCTATTAAATTAAAAACATATTTCACTCTATACAATTATTTAAAAATAAATAAAAAAAAGATTCGAAATTTGTTTTTTAACTTTCGATTCCTTTTCCTAGCTGGCCATTTTACGTACAGTTTCTGTTTGAAATAACGCACGGTGTCACAGCTAGGCGATGTACACCGAAAAGCCAAAACATGGGTCTTCACGCAAATCGAAGCAACTGAAGAAGCGCGTCAAAGTCATGAAACGGTTGAAATAACACCTGATGCAGAGATCTGTTAATCAGCATTATTCTTGTTCTTCAGATGGGTAAGACAGTGCACTTACGCGAGTTTGACGAAGGCCAAATAGCAATGGCCAGACGATTGGGACAGAGCATTTCCTAGACAACAAAGCTTGTGGGGTGATAGAATTGGGACGACAAAGCTTGTGGGTTGATAGAATTGGGACGACAAAGCTTGTGGGGTGATAGAATTGGGACGACAAAGCTTGTGGGGTGATAGAATTGGGACGACAAAGCTTGTGGGGTGATCAACTTGAGACGACAAAGCTTGTGGGGTGATAGACTTGAGACGACAAAGCTTGTGGGGTGATAGACTTGAGACAACAAAGCTTGTGGAGTGATCGACTTGGGACGACAAAGCCTGTGGGGTGATCGACTTGAGATGACAAAACTTGTGGGGTGATCGACTTGAGACGACAAAGCTTGTGGGTGATCGAATTGGGAAGACAAAGCTTGTCAGGTGATCAACTTGAGACGACAAAGCTTGTTGGGTTATCGACTTCAAACGACAATGTTTGTGGGGTGATCGACTTGAGATGACAAAGCTTGTGGGGTGATCGACTTGAGGCGACAAAGCTTATGGAGTTATCGACTTGACACGACAAATACTTGTGGGTGATCGATTTGAGACGACAAAGCTTGTGGGGTGATTAACTTGAGACGACAAAGCTTGTGACGTGATCAACTTGAGACGACAAAGCTTGTTGGGTTATCGACTTGAAACGACAAAGCTTGTGGGGTGATCGACTTGAGGCGACAAACCTTGTGGGATGATCGACTTGAGAGCACAAAGTTTGTGGGGTGATCGACTTGAGACGACAAAGCTTATGGGGTGATCGACTTGACACGACAAAGCTTGTGGGGTGATCGACTTGAGGCGACAAACCTTGTGGGATGATCGACTTGAGAGCACAAAGTTTGTGGGGTGATCGACTTGAGACGACAAAGCTTATGGGGTGATCGACTTGAGACGACAAAGCTTGTGGGGTGATCGACTTGGGACGACAAAGCTTGTGGAGTGATCGACTTGATACGACAAATCTTATTAAAAAGTGATCCGAGGATGAAAAAATGCATTCTTAAACCGATTGTAATACCAGGCGAATCCCGTCATTCGACAGAAATTTCGCTACATCGCAATTACTGCTAAATAGCGCATTTTATCCTTTACCAACGACTTTTAAACACTAATTGTTTGTTTCGGGATTTAACGAACACCACGAGGAATTGTAAGAGCTGAAAGCAGTCTCCCACTTTTAATTTGGGGCCATTGGTTCTAGGGAAGAGATAGAGACAGCGGCGTAACACAGACACAGCAACTGTGTCTCAACTAGGACTCGAACCCGAGTCTGGTTCCGCACACTGGGCGAAACCCAGAGCCTCTAACCAAGCGGCCACCGGGAAGGCTAAATATATCTAGGTTTGCCAATTAGCATTAATTACTGAGTGCCAACTACTGGTGACTGATAAAAGAGCAGAAACTTTACCTCCTGCTAGGAGTTAAATTACGCAAAACAACTTCAGTGCGCTACGCTGACATAAGGGTGTTTCATTGTCATCGTGTCCGCCATTACGCTCTCCAGCAGAGGCAGTAGCTTTGTTTACTGCCTTCTAAACTGCCTACCTAGGGCACAAAGAGGTAGTTATAAGCAAGGATTAAGATTCTTAATTGTTTAGAAATTTCCCTCCAGAACATTAATTTGTAAATGAAGTAGAGTGTTCTCCGGCATCATTAGCATCTCATTTTGTTCCTTAGATTCTACAAGACTGTTAGGAGGTACAACTAATTTCGAATGATTAATTGCGAGTAAGGGAAATCGAATGAAAGATATTAATTGATCTGAAAAAACAGGAAAAAGAAACCCCACCCAGCGACGGAAGAACTTCAATGGATAACTAAGACATTCTCTTTCGGAAAGCAATGGTCTTCATGCATGTTTTTGGCCCCCCGATTCAAGAATATCATTCTCTTACTTAACTTCAACGAACCCAAAACTCACATTGCCCTTTACTATCAAAACACATTTTTGGTGTTCTCAACTGTTATTCGAGGTGATAGAAAAGCGGTACTTTAATTAGGACACTGCAACTGGAAAAAATGGTCGGGTCATCAAAACGATTGGACCACTGCACTGAAAAAAACGGTCGGTAAAGTCACCAAAACCAGAGGACCGAAATCCTTTTAAAACGAAGCAGAACGCATTTAAAATTAAACCAATTAAACCTCTAAGCAGATTTTTCGGGCTTTTAAAAGTTATTTTTAGAAATGTTTAAGTTAATAAACTTTGAATTCCGCATTGCTATTAACCATATACAAAAATTTTAGTAACGTGAACATTAAAAATTATGAATAGTTCTGAATAAGAGAATTTAATTTATAACGAAGAACTGTACACTAACTATACTTAAAATAGTAAAACTATACTAATAATCCAAATAATTTATTGGAGTAAAAAAAAATTCAAAGTTCCCAAACTTTCACACATCAATTTTTTAAGGAAGGTGGACAGCAAACTGAAAAAAAAAGAACGCTTTGACAATTTAAACGCGGAGACTTGACTTGGCAGTAAACGAACAGATGCGAATATAATTATTTCTTCAAAGACACGAGGCGTCATATTCGTTTAGCACGTGGAATCCTGGTAGGAAAACAAAAAGCATTCACTATTTAAAGAACTGGTTCCAAATTTGTGGCAATTCTAGCGAGATGCTATCATTGCAGGACTGACTCTTGGTAATGATATATGATGTTTCGCGATTGGCAGTACCTTTAGGAATGGAGTAGTTTGTGTCTTTGAATGAATAATTACATTCGCATCTATTTGTTTATTGTCAAGTCACGTCACGGCGTTCAAATTGTTGTAGCGGTTTAGAATAAAATTATCAACGTTTATTCACAATTAAATGTTTTATTAACATCGACTATAGTTTCGCAGAGCGTTTGGCTCGGCATCATCAGGACGAATGGAGCGTAAACATTCAAATCATTGTGACATCATCAGAGTTCTGACGGTCACGGTTTTCGGTGAGTTGTTTCCACGCGCTTGAAAGAAATGACGTAGACGTCATGTCATTGACAAGTCGTGAAGAATTCCGGTATATGTGGAAAGCTTCTAATACATTAAGCTTGTTAGTCGAATCAGGTTTATCAATAAGAATAGCGTTTCCAAACAAAAATGTATGGTTATTTTCGTGACAATGTTAGGCTATTGATGACTTCTTCAGTTCATAGTTCCGTACGTAAGTCTTGTGTTCCTTCACACGGAAACTTAAAGCCCTGCGGGTCTGTCCTATATATGAAAGTCCACATCCACAAGGTATCTGATAAATTCCCCAGAAATTTATGTCTTGGACGTAGTCTTTTGATCCATAAAAATTCATCTTGTTTATGGGTTTGAAAATAACTTTGAAATTAAAACTTTTGAGAATTTTTGAAATTCTGAAGCAAATCTGAGGAGCAAATGGGATAACCGCCCAGTTCCTTCGTACTGGGAGGTCTACTGGCCTGAGCAAGCAGACGGGCTTCGGTTTCCTAAATGTTTGGACCGCTTTTTCTATCAAAAGATTACGTCCAAGACATAAATTCCTGGGGAATTTATCAGATACATTGTGGATGTGGACTTTCATATATAGGACAGACCCGCAGGGCTTTAAGTTTCCGTGTGAAGGAACACGAGACTTACGTACGGAACTATGAACTGAATAAGTCATCAATAGCCCAACATTGTCACGAAAATAACCATAAATTTTTGTTTGGAAACGCTATTCTTATTGATAAACCTGATTCGACTAACAAGCTTAATGTATTAGAAGCTTTCCACATATACCGGAATTCTTCACGACTTGTCAATGACATGACGTCTACGCCATTTCTTTCAAGCGCGTGGAAACAACTCACCAAAAACCGTGACCGTCAGAACTCTGATGATGTCACAATGAGTTGAATGTTTACGCTCCATTCGTCCTGATGATGCCGAGCCAAACGCTCTGCGAAACTATAGTCGATGCTAATAAAATATTTAATTGTGAATAAACGTTGATAATTTATTCTAAATCTACACCACAAGTGTGTAATCTTGAATTATATATAATGTTGTAGCCTTTCTATTACTCAGTTTGCAGTTTGTTGCCTACATTCCTTGAAAAAGCCATCTGGCAGATGTGCGAAAGCTTAGTAACTTCGAATTCTATTTTACGAAAATAAATTCGGATTGCTGCTATTGTTTTACTGTTTTAAAAGTATTTAAGTGTGGTATTTGTAAAATTACATACATGTACATATCACTAAGCTGTTCTCTGAGATGTAGAGGTTAGCTCTAAAAGAAAATACAAACTACCAGATATTTTTACTTACTGTTGTCGTATCAAACTTCTCCACTTACAGCGATCTTGACATACAACTCAGGCTTCACTGATATCCATTACACGCCGTACACAAGATCTTTTATACTTTATACTCATAATCTTTTTCTCATGCTGACACTCCTGAATCTGATCCAACCATGTCTTCCTTGGCCTTCCTCTGCCTTTCCTTCCTGCCATTTGGGCTATAAAGATTCCCTTAGTAAGCATCTCATCACTCATGCTTTCAACATGGCCAAACCACCGAAGCATATTGGTCTCCACCTTGCTAACAACATTTTGCTTCACATCACACAACTGCAACCCATCTTTCTTCCTCACACAATCAGACCGTGTCTTGCCACAACCCCCCCCGTAAGTAACGCATTTCTCCGGCACACAAACGACTCCTATGTTTGTTCTGCAGTACCCAGGTTTCACTGCCATACATCAGCGTAGAAACAATTACACTTTCATACACAGCCATGCGGGACTCTCTAGAGAACCCATCATTCCTGTGAAAACCTCCCAGAGCAGCTATGACTTTCAATGAAGAATTCACTCGCCTACTAATTTCACCATCCAATTTGTTCTCTCTGTCAAACATGCTTCCTAAATACACAACTCACTCACCTGGTCAATCACAGTGCCTTTTATACTTACATTACATTCAGTGCTACCAGTTCCTCTCTCAAACACCATAACTTTGGTTTTCCCTTATTTATACTCAGTTTGAATTTCATGCAAACTTCGTGCATCCGAGTCAACATACTCTGCAAATCACTTTTGCTCTCTGCCAACAGGACAGTGTCATCAGCATACAGCAATCTGCACACACGGATATCATCAAGACATAAACCACTATCATCTATTTTGGCATCACGCATGCACGCGCCCAAAAATATATTAAACAGCCATGGTGACATTACACAACCTTGTCTAACTCCTGCACCAATAGAAAACCATTTTGATAAAACACCATTCACTCCTACACAAGCTCTACTACCAGCATACATGGGTTTTACACTATTAAGTAGATTCCCAGTAACACCGTATTCATTCAGTACCTTTCACAAAAGTGTCCTGTTTACTCGGTCGTAAGCTTTCTCTAAATCTATGAAGGCAGCAAAAACTTTCTTACCAACAGCCAGATACTTTTCAAAATTAGTAAATGTATTTATAGTATTTGTAAAAGAAATTAGTAAATAGAATTTACATTAAATTAAGCCGGAACAGGATGAGATAGAAATTTAAAGCACGTGACTCCAAGATGAATAACATTCCGATGCAAATAATTTCATCTTTCTAATCACGCGATATATTATTGGGTCTATTTTTTCACAAGCACCTAATGTTCAACATCACACATTGTTATTTGAACTACTGGAAATCTCACATGCTGCATATTTTAAACTAGCAGCTGCAAGAGAAATTGTTCTGAATTAAGTTTGTTCAATCTCTAACTTATCTTCAGTTTATCTTCAGATATTTTCCAAAATAAATCTCTTCTCCAACGAATTTACTTCTTGAAAGTTAAATTATCGTCTGAACACGATCAAACACATATGTAGCAAATAGTAACACTGTACTAGTGATCCGATTTATTGGTGTAGGAAATAAACACATAAGTGTTTCCAAGCTTTCGCACATCAACCAGATGGCTTTTTCAATGAAGTTAGACAGAAACTGCAAACTTAAAAATAGAACGCTTAACAATTTGTACGCGGGAACTTGACAATAAATAGATGCGACGTTATATTCATTTAAAGATACGAAGCATCACGTTGGTTGCGCGCGGGATCCTGGTAGAGAAAAGGCGTTACTTGAAGAATTGGTTCCAAATTTGTGGCAACTCGAGCGAGACACAATCATTGCAAGTATCGCTGCTGGTAATGATCTTCAAGTTATTTGTACTAGCACAGATACACTACATGTACTAAAACTTTACTGATGAAAACACATACCACATGAGATCTTTCGAGGATAACAACGTCCCCATCTTCAGATGTTACATTCACGAGTAAGACCAAGATATATATACACAACACCATCGACACAAACCAGCAATAACGCAACGCCATCTATGATTTATATAGTGCATTTAAAATAAATTATGAAAATGTTTAAATAAAATAGCAAGCCGGAGTTCCAGACACTAAGGATACTGTATATATTGGTTCTACAAAAAGGAACTTGAGTACCAGAGTCAAGGAGCATAAATATGATGTTCGTAATGGCAAGTTAACAACCGCCTTGTCTCGTCTGGTTGCAACCGGTTCCTATACTCCAAGATGGAATGAGGTATCCATTATAAACTCTCCAGGTAAGCTCTCACTATTATTATTTATGGAGAGCCTATATACTGTAATACATCATTCGGATCTCGTTGCTGTAATGACTATGTCCCTAAAGTTATATCGGAACCATGGACTATTTTATTTAAACATTTTCATGATTTATTTTAAATGCACTATGTAAATCATAGATGGCGCTGCGTTATTGCTGGTTTGTGACAATGGTGTTGTGTCATCATCATCATCATCATTGTCAACCATTATCAATCCACTGCTGGACGAAGGTCTCCCCAAGTTTCCTCCACAACGGTCTGTCTTGTGCCAGTCTCCTCCATGTCACTCCCGCATATTTACGAATTTCATCCACCCATCTCCCATGTGGTCTTTTTCTGGGTCTTTTCCTGTCCCTTGGAATCCAATCTAAAATTTCGGCTGTCCATCTATGGTCTGTCCTTCTGGCAGTATGTCCAGCCCATTGCCATTTCAGGGATTTAACTCTGATCATGATGTCTTCCACTCTCGTCATTTTTCGGATCCACGAGTTCCTCTTCTTATCTCTCCTGGTTATACCAAGCATGCACCTCTCCATGCTGTTTTGAGTTGTCTGCAGCCTTTGTATGTCTCTTTTAGTTAAGGTCCACGTCTCTGCACCATACGTAAGCACTGGAAGGATGCATTGATAAAACACTTTTCTTTTAAGACATAATGGCATATTGCTCTTGAAAATTATGCTGTTTCTTCCAAAAGCTCTCCAGCCAAGTTTTGTACGCCGATTAATTTCTTCATCAATGTGACCCTCACTTGATATCTGCTGTCCAAGATAAACATACGTATCTGTTATCTCCAGTTTTTCTCCATCAATCGATAAATCTTCATTTCTTGTAAAAGCATTGAACATCACTTTTGTCTTCTGAAAGTTCATTTTTAATCCCACTTCTTTACTCTTGTCAGCAAGTTCCTGGATCATACTCTGCAGCTCTGATGGGGTAGTTGCAAAAATGACTACGTCATCAGCAAAACGAAGGTGGGTTAGATAATCTCCATTAATCTTTATCCCTTTGTTTTCCCAGTTCAGTGATTGAAAGACATTTTCCAATGTGGCATTAAAGAGCTTCAGAGATATGGTGTCACCTTGTCTCACTCCCTTTCCAATTTTTATGTGTGTTGTATTTTCAAACAGCCGAATCTTTGCACTTGCATTTTCATAGATGTTATTAATAATATTAATGTATGCATCTTCAATACCGCAGGATTTCAGAGCCGTGGTAACTGCTGATGATTTCACCGAATCAAAGGCTTTTTCATAATCGATAAAAGCCATGCACAATGGAAGTTCATATTCCCTCGCTCTTTCAATTAGTTCTCTCAGTACGTGGATATGATCTATTGTGCTGTAGCCACTCCTGAATCCAGCTTGTTCTCTCGGTTGAGCCATGTCCAGTGTTACCTTCAAGCGGTGTGAAAGAACTTTAGTGAAGATTTTATAAACCACTGATAGGAGGCTGATAGGTCTGTAGTTCCTGAGATCCTCAATGTCACCTTTTTTATGTAGCAGGATCATTGTAGCATTGTTCCAATCCTCAGGAATCTTCCCTTCATTAAGGCATCGAGTGAAAATTTGGGCGAGTACTGTTTCAATTTCTCCACTTGCTTCTTGTATGATGTCTATAGTAATTCCATCTTCTCCTGGAGCTTTCCCCCGCTTCATGTTCTTGATTGCATGAGCAACTTCTGCTGGGAGGACTGGAAGAACTCTGGTATCTTTCATGATGTCTGGAGTACATGTATCATCCCTTTCATATAATTTGGAGTAGAAATCTTTCACTCTTGTCAAAATTTCGCCTCTATTTCTTGTTATAGAACCATCTTCTTTTCTCAGAGCCATAATCTGTTTTCTTCCCTTACTGAGATGTCCCTTTGCTATCTTTAGGCTTTGGTTGTTTTCAATTGCTTTCCTCACTAGCTCACAGTTGAATTTCCTTACGTCTTCAGTGATACTTTTTCGTGCTGTCTTGCATAGCTCTATATATTCCACTTTGGAAGTCACATCTTCTTTAGTTGTCCTCATCTCTCTTCTTTTTTGCATCAACATTTTGGTTTTTCCTGATAATTTGTTTACATGCAACTTGTTCTTAGACCCAGCTAATTTTGTTGCTGTTTCCATAAGAGCTTTGGTTACTTTTCTGTTAACTTCCGAAATATCCACTTCTTCCGATGTTAGGCCTTCTAAAGCAGAGAATCTGTTCTTCAGTTCCAACTTAAAAGTATTATGGTGTTTTTTAAGGTTGGTTATGTCAATACATTTTGTTTGTCTTATGAGCTTGCCACGTTCCAGTTTAGTGTTGAGGTGCATCTTACATCTCACCAATCTATGGTCACTACCTAAGTTGAACTTGTTCAGCACACTGCAGTCTTCGATGACGAATTTTTTGTTACACATAATAAAATCAATTTCATTTGTCGTCCCAATTGGATGTCTCCATGTCCATTTCCTGTGTGCCTTTTTCTTGAAAAAGGGATTCAAGATGAAAATCCTTCTGCCTCTGCAAACTCAACGAGAGTATTTCCACGCTGGTTTCTGTTGCCGTGACCGAATTTACCTACTGAAGTTTCATTCTGTTGCTGGTGCCCTATTTTTGCATTGAAATCTCCCATAATTATCTTCAAGTGCTGCTTACCTTTATTATTTAGATGACGAATTTCCTCATAAAATTCTTCAATTTCTTCTTCAGGATGACTTGTGGTGGGTGCATAAGTTTGAATAATCTGAGCCTGGTATCTTCTCGATAGTTGGATAACGAGTCGTGCAGCTCTGTCAGAGGAACTTTCAACTTCTACCACTTTATCCTTCAGTTTCTTGTTTATTATAAATCCAACACCACTAGTTCTGCCAGTATCTGTCCCACGATAATAGAAGAGATGTCCACTTTTCAGTTCAATGAGATCTTCTCCTTTTCTCCTTACCTCACTTAGCCCGACGATGTCCCACTTGATCCTTTGTAGTTCCTCTTCCAATTCAAGAAGCCTTGAATCAGAAGATAGGGAGCGTCCGTTGTAGGTAGCCAAGGTCAGCATCAAATGGCAGCCTAGTCCGGTCCTCCGGGGATTCTTAGCACCCTCTGCCTTCATGTCGCACTGGCCGCTGCCTTGGCCAGGTACATTCCAGCTGCCGGAAATTGAGGGCCAAGATTTAAGTTGTAGAGTCATTTTGGAGGTGTTTGGCCATAACTCACCACGCTGGCCAAGCGGGTTGGTGAGTGTGGGATAGCATTTCCTCTGATCCCGATGGTATAGTTATACCGCTATTTGCGGTCGTCAGAGCCCCTTTAGTGTGAACAGGATGCACCACGAGAAGGCGGGGTTGACATTTGTCAAGGAGAGGCTGTGATGTTACGCATCACCTGACCTTACATCCCGGTGTTGTGTATATATGTATATATATCTAAAGTTCTTTCAAAGTTCTTTAACACTAAAGTTCTTTCACACCGCTTGAAGGTAACACTGGACATGGCTCAACCGAGAGAACAAGCTGGATTCAGGAGTGGCTACAGCACAATAGATCATATCCACGTACTGAGAGAACTAATTGAAAGAGCGAGGGAATATGAGCTTCCATTGTGCATGGCTTTTATCGATTATGAAAAAGCCTTTGATTCGGTGAAACCATCAGCAGTTACCACGGCTCTGAAATCCTGCGGTATTGAAGATGCATACATTAATATTATTAATAACATCTATGAAAATGCAAGTGCAAAGATTCGGCTGTTTGAAAATACAACACACATAAAAATTGGAAAGGGAGTGAGACAAGGTGACACCATATCTCCGAAGCTCTTTAATGCCATATTGGAGGGTGTTTTTCAGTCGCTGAGCTGGGAAAACAAGGGGATAAAGATTAATGGAGATTATCTTCGTTTTGCTGATGACGTAGTCATTTTTGCAACTGCCCCATCAGAGCTGCAGAGTATGATCCAGAAACTTGCTGACAAGAGTAAAGAAGTGGGATTAAAAATGAACTTTCAGAAGACAAAAGTGATGTTCAATGCTTTTACAAGAAATGAAGATTTATCGATTGATGGAGAAAAGCTGGAGATAACAGACACGTACGTTTATCTTGGACAGCAGATATCAAGTGAGGGTCACATTGATGAAGAAATTAATCGGCGTACAAAACTTGCCTGGAGAGCTTTTGGAAGAAACAGCATAATTTTCAAGAGCAATATGCCATTATGTCTTAAAAGAAAAGTGTTTGATCAATGCATCCTTCCAGTGCTTACGTATGGTGCAGAGACGTGGACCTTAACTAAAAGAGACATACAAAGGCTGCAGACAACTCAAAGCAACATGAAGAGGTACATGCTTGGTGTAACCAGGAGAGATAAGAAGAGGAACTCGTGGATCCGAAAATGACAAGAGTGGAAGACATCATGATCAGAGTTAAATCCCTGAAATGGCAATGGGCTGGACATACTGCCAGAAGGACAGATCATCGATGGACAGCCGAAATTTTAGATTGGATTCCAAGGGACAGGAAAAGACCCAGAAGAAGACCACATGGGAGATGGGTGGATGAAATTCGAAAGTATGCAGGGGTGACATGGAGGAGACTAGCACAAGACAGACCGTTGTGGAGGAAACTTGGGGAGACCTTCGTCCAGCAGTGGATTGATAATGGTTGACAATGATGATGATGATGATGATCTTGGTCTTACTCGTGAATGTAACATCTGAGGATGGGGACGTTGTGATCCTCGAAAGATCTCATGTGGTATGTGTTTTCATCAGTAAAGTTTTAGAACATGTAGTGTATCTGTGCTAAATATGTGTTTTATCGTGTTCAGTCGATATTTTAACTTTCAACATTTTTAACAAGGAATTACTTCTGATTGTTTTAACTCAACCGCGCTGCCAAGTTAAGGTACTAGATATTTTTTCCGCTCCAATTGTGCTTTTTCTGTGGCGGTCTTTTGCCATCAAAATCTGTTATAATTGATATTAATTATTTTGTTTTAGTTTATTCGACAACTCAGCCGTACAACATATGAAATAAAGTCCAAGTAAAAATTAAACATATTCCAACAATCTCTCCACAATAAAAGTTTTAGGGTCAGTTTCTTCTGTAGGCGACTGAGTATATCTGTCTCTTAGTCGCCTAAAGAATTTCAAACGTCTACTGAACATAGACGTTTAAAATTTGGCACATTTCTGTGCTTCTGAACAAATCTTCAGAGGCACATGGAAGTGTGCACCAAGGAGCCCATTTTTTAAATTCAACTTGCAAAATTTTAATTAATTAAATTAACTTTTAAAGCTTTCAGCCATTGCTGAAGAAACCATTGTTAAAGTTTTATTCTTTTTTCTTTTTCTTTTCTTTTTTTGATTGGAGGTTTAACGACCACCGTGAGCAACTCAATGGGCTATAAGCAGTCGCCCGTCCCTAATTTAAGGTCACTGGTTCCAGGGAAGGGAGAGAGCCAGTGCCGTAAGACAAACACAACATCCATGCCTGACCGGGATTCGAACCCGGAGCGCTTACGGACGAATGATCAGAGGCCAGCGCCTTAGACCACTGCGCCACCGGGGCGGCAAGTTTGGTTCAGAGGTATGCTGTGCCATACACTCACGCAACAATGGTTCATTGCACATTTGCGTAATATTATTTCGTTACACTCTTGCACAACAATATTTAATTACACTAACTGCCATAAAAATCTGCGCACCAAGAAAAAAACCGTGCGATCAATGCGAAACTCGGCGAATAGCTACGGGGAAAGCAGACATGCAAATGATTGAAGTTTTATGCGATTCGGCATACTCGCGCGTCCAAGACCGGCGGTACAATCGCAATCCTTGAGGCTTATAAGGCGCCGCTCAGGGGACTCCACATTCGTGCCGAAGTGCACGGTAAGAGTTACGTGAGATCCCTGAGCGATAGACATGCCGAGGAATCGACGTAGATGTGCGTACGGGCAACTGACGGAGTTTGAACGAGGCCGTATCGTCAGGATGATAGAGCCATGGTGGCCGGCGTGCCGCCGCCATTTGGGCCGCTCGGACAGTACGGCGCGATCGTGTTGGGAGCAATGGATACCGGAAGGCACCCAGACACGGCGGGCTGTATCTGGACGACCCAGACACACCACCACCAGAGAGGATCGTGAGAGCGGCACTCAGAGATTCAACGATGTCTCTATCTAATATCCAGGGACATGTGGCGGCAGTACAAGGGACTCCTGTGCCCGCCATACCCATTTCCAAACCCCTGGTAGAGGTGAATCTGCACTCTCGACGACCCTACGTTTTCTGTCATTAACACCTGACCATCGTCGATGTCGATTGAAATGATGTCTGCAGCGGGCAACGTGAAATGCTACAGACTAGCGATGTGTAGCGTTCAGCGACGAATCCCGCTTCTGTATGGGAACTGACGACCACCGTGTCAGAGTGTGGAGGACCTCAGGGGAGCGCTACAATCCCAACCTTATTGTACAGCAGCACATTCCCCGGACTGCAGGAGTGATGGTCTGGGAGCCATCGCGAATGACAGCCGGACTTCCCTCGCAGTGATCTTAGGGACGTTGAAATCCCAACGCTACGTACAGGAGACCCTTGCGGCCCCTTGCGCTGCCTTTTCTGGCGGGCTGGTCTTGACATAGCTCGGGTTTCCACACATAGCTCGGGTTTCCCAGGACTATCTACGCCAGGCTTCGATGCTTCCGTGGCCTGCCAGATCGCCTGATCCCTCGCCCATCAAGAGCACGTATGGGAACAGATGGAACACCAGCTTTTCCCATGTCCCAGTGTGCGTGATTTAGAGCGTCAGTTGCAAGAAGTGTGAGCCAATCTGTCCCAGGATAGCATACGGCGTCTCTTTGACCCAATGTCGGACCGTATCACCGCATGTATCCGAGCACGAGCCGGTCAGACGTGGTACTAACGCTGACCGGGATGTGCACAATATGTCCGCGGGAAATCGCCCTGCTGCTGTGATATTGTAATGACTTCTGTCCGTGGTATGAACCATCTCACTACTAAAATCTCATTTCAATCAAACCCCTCCTTCTTGGTGCGCTTATTTTTATGAAAATGAGTGTACAATTTGCATATACGCAAAAATATTTAATTGTACTGTTGTGAGAACTGGTAAAACCTCACGCCAAACGTGAAAGAAGTGGCAATATGAATAGCTTGTACCAAAATATTTGGACTGCGCTTCACAAGTGTACGTGTATCCATCCACCACATTTGCCGACGGGTTTGTTTACGTTCTAGACCGCGGCTCTGAATAGATCCAAGCTACAATGCTGGCCACCCAAAATGCAACACTTAGAAGGAAGCATCCGGTTGGCCTGAAATTCGCAGCATACGTCGCCCGCAAGAGTACATACAAACGATTAGTATTGCAGGGCATATACAAATCCTGTGCGCACGGCACGCCACCGAGAAGCACTATAAGGAGGGTGCAGAGAAGGTGGGGTGTAAGTAGTGGAAGTGTGTTGTGCTGCCGGACCTGTGCGTGGGAAGATACCTGATGCATCGTTGCAGAATACGGCAGTCATACCATCACGTTCCGGAGTTCGACAGAGAACGAATAGTGGCTTATCGCGACAGCGGTTTATCGTACCGAGACATCAGCGCCCGTGTGGGACGTCATCCAGCCACAGTGAGGCGAGTGTGGATTCGGTGGGTGAAGGAGGGACGGACATACCGACGTGAGCGATTGCCGCTACCGCGGCACACCACCGAACAAGAGGACCGGCATGTTGTGCGGCGCATTGACGGTTCACAACGTCACTTCACGAAAGTTAGCGCAGGAATGAAGGTTTGTTGCGCATAAACTTGTGTCAGCACGTACCGTTCGATGTCGTCTGCACGAGTGGGGACTTGTCGAACGGCACCCATCGCTCCGATCACCATTGACGTTACACCACCGGCGAGTGCTGCGACAGTGGGCCGTTGAACGTCGCACCTGGATTACGGAATGGCACGACATTGTCTTCTCCGACGAATTCCGCTTCTGTGCAGCACCACGATGGTTGGATCCGCGTGTGGCGGCACCGCGACGAGAGACTGTATGACGCCTGCATTATGCATCGCCATATCGGTCTGTCGCCTGGCGTTATGGTTTGGGGCGCAATTGAATATGACACCCGCACCCCTCTGGTACACATCGCCGGTACACTCAACAACAGTCACCGCTACATCTCTGGCGTTTCAGAGCCTGTAGTCATCCCTTACTTGAAGGTCCTACAAGTGGCCACGTTTCAACAGGACAATGCGCACCCGCACGTGGCACGCATCGTGCAACAATTCTTCACGGCCCACCAAGTGTCACTGCTGCCGTGGCCCGCCTGTTCTCCCGATATGTCGCCCGTCGAACACGTCTGGTCGCTGATCGGCAACCGTGTGGCCCGGAAAGCACCACCCGCGGCTACGCCTGATGAACTGTGGCAACGTGTGAAAGCAGCCTGGACCGACATATCCCAAGCCCACATCCAAAGCCTCTTTCGTTCGATTCCGTGGCGTGTAGCGGCCGTTATTGCCAGCCATGGGGGCCAGACGAACTATTGATGTCTGCGTGTTCCGCAAGTCGCATGGGCCTGTAAGCTCAATCGTTTTATCTTTGTATATGTTGTTATGTGTCCAGTAAATCTGGCTTTGCTATCTCGTGTCCTTCTTGGTGTTGCGTTTTGGGTGGCCAGCAGTGTATTTGCATTCGGAGATTTTGATTTGATTACTTCAAGCATTGCTTATAAATTGTCAAAACACCCGAGATCCACAATTTGAAATTTGATTTTGCTCTTTACGTCTTGTACTTCCGAAGAGTTGTGTGTATCCTTCCTCCGTAGTTATCAGCTGGTTTGTTTTCGTTTCAAACAGCGGCTCTCGTTGTGCTATTACCTATTCTAAATAGTTCCATTACTTAAAAAAATAGCAACGCGACTATTTTAGAGAGAAATGTGTTTCAATTAAATGCAAATAGAAGTTAAGAAATAAAATGCGAGTAAAATATGAATCTTCCCGCATTTCATTTTTTCGAAGCATAACATCACTATTCCTTTTTTCGCACATTCTACAACCTCATCTTGACTATTTATTTATTTTATCGTAATCTGGATCTGCCAACAAACTGCAATGGAACACGATTGACTGTCAAGGAGTTTATTTCAAATGTCATTGAAACTACTATGATGATGCCGTGCTGCAGGAGACCATGTTTTTATTCTAGCATTCCAATCCTCACACCTGACTTTCCATTTCAGTTTAAAGATTACAATTTCTTATTCGTCTCAGTTTCACCATGAGTATTAACAAGACTCAGAATCAATCATTAAAAGTTATTGGACTGAACATGCGGAAACCAAGCTTTTCTCACTTCCAACTCTATGTTAGTTGCTGTAGAGTTGGCAAAAATGAAAATCTATTCATATCAGCTCCCTAAGAAAGAAAACACAACGTCATTGACCGAGAGGCTCTTTAAGGATAAATTCACTTGTGCTTCGGAAGAACTGTACATTACACAGAACCCAACACAATATAAAAATGTAGATGTTTCAAATATTTCAAATTACCTATATCCGCAGTTAATAAACACTGCTAGTTTCAGTCCATAGTGTAGGCACAAGTATAGATTTAATTCTTTTTGTTTTAATTCGTTTCTTTTGATTACTGAAACATACTGAAGATCTTCACACATTTTTGGAACGATTTTCCAGAAATTAATTGATGTTTAAAAAATTATTTCTTTCTTTAAATGTTGCACCGGATTAACCCTTTTTCTGGGCTATTAAACCTACATCTACATTTCCAAGATAACAGGGCATTTCTTAATTTTCATAGTGGTATTTTATTCCACTCGTCTTCCACTGCTTACCATAGTCCAATCATTGTTTAAGGTCTGCGTTTAGAAAGCACTCTTTTTAGTAGCCCTAAGGCACGATAGTCCATCTGCGACACATCAGGAAACTTTGAAGGAATATGAGCAAAATGTATACACTCGATACGCTTCTCTGTTTTCATATATTTTATGATTGGTAGTCTCATCTCGATGGAGTTCTACTCTTTGAAAGCCCTGTGGATAAAGGAATGGTATTTCCTCTTTAAATGTAGGAGTTAAAAACATAATTTTGGTAATACGTAGAATTTATCTTAACATTCTTTTCCAACTTTTCTGAACTTTAATTTTCCATTGTACGAGAAACCTGCAATAATCATGAATCCTTTACTGAAACTTTCTGCGGATTCTTGGAAACAAGTTTGTAAGTCTTTCTCTGCTCTTTCGTGATAGCAAATCGACCTTATTTTGTTACAGTCGTTTAGCTAGATCCATGCTTCATCAACAATCACAATAAATTTCTGTCTCGCTCAGGCAAAGTGATTTTCATAAAGAAATCTACAGCGGATTAAATAACGGATTGATACTATATATATCAAGATACTGTATTTATTTAATAAAAAAAGAAATCACATCTACTTATTCAATAAAAAAAAAAAAGAAGTCGCGTTCTTTTTTTTCAAAGAAGTCTTTCTTATTTTTTCGAGGTCTTTTTTTTTGGTCTTTCTTATTTTTAAAAAGAAGTCTTCTTTTTCTTTTTTCTTTTTCTTTTTTTAAGTTTTTGATTTAAAAAAGAAGTCTTTCTTATTTTTCTTTTTATATATAAAAAAAGAAGCCAGGGTTTCTTTTTTTATTATTGAATAAAGAAGTCGTGGTTTCTTTTTTTTTTATTGAATAACGGATTGATACAATATACTTGTATATATCAAGATACTATATTTTCATAAAGAAATCTACACCGTGTTTTCATAAAGAAATCTACACCGGCTTGAATAACGGATTCATACTATATATATCAAGAAACTGTATTTATTCAATAAAAAAAGAAATCACATCTTATTCAATAAAAAAAAGAAGTCGTGTTTTCCTTTTAATCTTTAAAGAAGTCTTTCTTATTTTTATTTTTTAGAGGTCTTATTTTTAAAAAGAAGTCTATTTTTTTATATTATTTTTTTTTAGTTTTTGATTCAAAAACTTAAAAAAATAAAAAAAAAAAGTCTCCCATTTTTCTTTTTATAAAAAAAAAAGAAGTCGAGGTTTTTTTTTATTATTATTGAATAAAGAAGATGTGTTTTTTTTTATTGAATAACGGATTGATACTATGTATATATCAAGATACTATATTTTCATAAAGAAATCTACACCGTGTTCTGCATCACTTGTCTAGGCAAAAGGCGGTGAACATTACATTTTTTATATTTTTTTTACATTCAAAACTTTGTTCATCACCTTGTTTACAGTTGATGCAGAGATTTTTAACGACTAAGAGATTGCTCTTTGAGTCGGTGGATTTTCTTGTAAGACTAGAGACCTTACTTTTGAAATAGTTGTAAAAGTGCTTACCTCCTTTGAATATGCGTGTCGTGTTCTTTTTCCTGTTAAAAACAATGCTTGACGATTTTTCTTTCTATTATTAAAAATATTGCTTATTTTACATTTAGAAATGCTCATTCCTTGATTTTTACAGAGTTTTTTATTTATGGAATACGAATATTTCTCTTCGTAAAGAGTAAAACGATATTCTTCTATCCCCAGCCTGTGAATCATTTTATCATCAGGCGATATTTACCTGCAGATCCTGCAGCAAAAGGGAAAAAAAAAGGAAAAACAAATAACCAAACATCTCCTGCAGCACATGTTCTCTTTGTGTGTGTGTTCATCTAACATGCTGCTGCCAGTTTCAATTCTTTGAACTTCATTTATTTTCTGTAATATCTATCAAAAACGTTCTAAAGATGTATGAACATCCTCTGTGCTTCAATTAAATGTTTCCGTGTAATATATCTTATTCATATAATTTTAGAAAAACTCGGAAAATTTAGGCTTAGAATCTGATGATGCATTTTTTCCTAAATCCTGGGCGATACCGGGTCCATTTGCTAACATCTAATAAAGTAATTACTGTATTACCAAATGCGCTTCCTTATTTTCAATCAGTTGCTGCAAACAGATACGAAATATTTTTAGTTAATATCTTGTATCGCTTCAAATAACCGTTGAATTTTTCAACAGAAGAACTCTAAAGAAAAAAATCTATTATTGGGGCGGGGGGATATGATTGATATGAAAGTTTAGATTGCGAAATAATCTTCTAATGAAAGAATCGGTAGTGATTTAACTCGCAGCATCACGTGCGGAAGCAAATTTTCAAGAAGTGGTATGTTACGATTTGCTATAGGAAAGCTTATATGATCGGCATTAAATTAAACATCCATTACTTAAAATAACTGCAAAACAAAGTCTGCCAAGCCAAAAGATAAATGTAATACGCAAACAAAATTATAAAAGCAAATAAATTCAGTACAAATAGAAAAGGGAAAACAAAGCATTCCCCATTAACTTAAAATAACGAAACATCTTTTGTAGGCAAATTTTAAAGAATTCTTGCAGATACGTACCTTGGGTAGTGAAGTTAGAATTTGATTTTTCACATCCCAGATGACCTCCTCTTTATTAAACTGCATGCATTTCTAAAAGAAATGAAAGCGATAGAACAAGAGGTTATTGAAACATCTTTAGAAAAATCGTATTTTCCTGAAAAGCATTATCAGCACATATATATCAGAGCTTTAATCATGTTTAAACACGTACGGTCTTTTGCAACTAATGCAGGGAATGATTTTGTTTGTTTATATCAGTGTTTCCCAACAACCGGTCCAAGGACAGGTACCGGTACGCGAAAAACGAGTGAGTTTATTTATTTTTCTTTTGAATAGAAATGGAGTCCAAGTAAGAGGAAAGAAATATTGACCTAAATTTTTTTGAACACCAGTCCCGGAAAACTAAAGGAAACTTACTTGGATCGCTAATCCCTTCACAGAAGATCTGAACTCCTGCAATCTAACTGAACTCCTGCAGGCTAACTCAGCATTAAAAGGAAAGCTTTTCGGAACTTCTCCTTTTGATGCCAGACTGGTATCGATATTTAGGACCAAATCTCTGACTCAGTTTTGGGTTTTAATGGAGAAAGAACGTCCAAGTCTCAGCGAAAAAGCTCTAAAATGATTGGTAACATTATCGACCTTGTATTTAATGCCAGAAAACGTTTTCAGTCGTTTCGGTAAAGAAAACAAAGCACAGGAACATCGTGGACATTAACGCAACACTGCGCCTTGCAGAAACGAAGCTGTAACCACTGCTTGAGAAGATTATCGCGAAGCAGCAGCAACATATGTCGCATTGACCCCAGAAAAAAAATTATGTTAACGGTAAGGAGAATATTGTGGTATATTGATTATACACTGCTGGCCACCCAAAATGCAACACCATGAAGGACACGAGAAAGCAAAGCCAGATTTACTGGACACATAATTACAGATACAAAGATGAAACGATTGAGCTTAGAGGCCCGTGCGACTAGCGGAACACGCAGACATCAATAGTTCGTGTGGCCCCCATGGCTCGCAATAACGGCCGCTACACGCCGCGGCATCGAACGAAAGAGGCTTTGAATGTGGGCTTGGGGTATGTCGGTCCACGCTGCTTCCACACGTGGCCACAGTTCATCAGGCGTAACCGCGGATTGTGCTTGCCGGGCCACTCGGTTGCCGATCAGCGACCAGACGTGTTCGATCGGCGACATATCGGGAGAACAGGCGGGCCACAGCAGCAGTGACACCTGGTGGGCCGTGAAGAATTGTTGCACGATGCGTGCCACGTGCGGGCGCGCATTGTCCTGTTGAAACGTGGCCGCCGGCAGGTCCTGCAGGTAAGGGAGGACTACTGGCTCCAAAACGTCGGAGATGTAGCGGTGTCTGTTGAGGGTACCGGCGATGCGTACCAGAGGGGCGCGGGGGTCATATCCAGTTGCGCCCCAAACCATAACGCCAGACGACGGACCGCTATGGCGATGCATAATGCAGTCTATGCATTATGCATCGTCATACCGATCTCTCGCCGCGGTGCCGCCACACGTGGATCCGACCATCGTGGTGCTGCAAGCAGAAGCGAGATTCGTCGGAGAAGACAATGTCGTGCCATTCCGTAGTCCAGGTAAGGTGTTCAACGGCCCACTGCCGCTGCACTCGCCGGTGGTGTAACATCAAAGGTAATCGGAGCAATGGGCGCTGTGCGATAAGAACCCGCTCGTGCAGACGACGTCGAACAGTACGTGCTGACACAGGTTGTTGTGCAACACACTTTAATTCCTGCGCTAACGATCGTGATGTGGCGGTGCGAGCCGTCAATGCCCGCCGCACAACATGCCGGTCTTCTCGTTCGGTGGTGTGCCGCGGCTCCGGCAATCTCTCACGTCGGTCCGTCCGTCCCTCCTGCACCCACCGAATCCATACTCACCTCACTGTGGCTGGATGTCGTCCCACACGGGCGCCGATGTCTCGGTACGATAAACTGCTGTCGCGATAAGCCACTATTCGTCCTCTATTGAACTCGGAAACGTGCTGGAATGACTGCCATATTCTGTGACGAGGCATCAGGAAGCTTCCGGCGCACAGGTACGGCAGCACAACACACTTCCACTACTTACACCCCGCCTTCTGTGCAGCCGTCTTATAGTGCTTCTCGGTAGCGTGCCGGGCGCACATGATTTGCATATGCCCTGCAATGCTAATCATATGCATGTCCTCTCGCGGGCGACGCATGCTGCGAATTTCAGGCCAATCGGATGATTCCTTCTTGGTGTTGCATTTTGGGTGGTCAGCAGTGTAGATTGCACTTATTAATGTTAAAAAATACTAACAGATTAAATGATATTAGCTGTAAGTAGGTGACATGGAATAATCTAGTATATAAGTTACGGATTGTAAGCAGTGATCGTTATAATATAGAATATTACGAGATTAAATGCTCGAAAATATAATAGTCTAAAGTTTTTGTTTCCGTATCGTCGGTCCGCGAAAGTTTTCCCTACGTTTTACCGGTCCGCCAATGCAGAAAGACTAGGACCACTGGTTCAGATAACATGAAACGCTTTTCGAACTCTTCATTATTAATATGATGTTTCAATGTCTCTTTAAATTATTTATGAGAACGTTCTTTCGCATAGGACATCGTAGACTACACATGTATAGCAAACATTGTGAAGCTTATTGGAAATAATCAATCAACGTTCAGTACCAATGAATTTTAATTTCGTAAAACAAAATTCACTACCCCTAAACGTTGATTTCTGTACTCCTGTATACGTTTTAACGTTTCCAGTTGACTGTCAGCACCACTGATGACGTCACGGCGATTTGAATATTTAGGTACCATTCGCTCTGATGGAGCTAAGCCAAAAAAAAAGCAAAATTGAAGTAAACAAGACAAGATTCACTGTGACTATACACTGCTTCTTTTTTTCCGATATTCTTTTTTGGTTTTGAATTACTGAGAACAAAATTTGCTTGATGTAGCTGTTCCTCAAAAGAAGAAAGGCTGCCCCGGTGGCGCACTGCTCTAAGCGATGGCTTCTGAACATTTGTCTGAAAGGGGTGCGGGTTCGAATCACGCTGAGGCATGGATGTTGTGTTTGTCTTACGGCACTGGCTCTCTCCCTTCCCTGGAATCAGTGACTCTAAATTAGGGACGGACGGCTGCTTATAGCCCATTGAGTTGCTCACGGTAGTCGTTACACCTCCAATCAAAAAAAAAAAAAAAAAAGAACTGAGCATACCTCCACAAGGTGGCCTTTTTGCTTGTAACACCGGTAAGCGGGATCCTATATGCCGATCCAATAGCCGTTGTTAATGGTATGAGCATATGCAAAATAAGGAAAACACACTGTAAAAAATTGCAATGCCAAATTACGGTTGGTACACCGGCAGCTGAGTGGCCAGTCAGTAAACCGTAGCTTTACAGTACCATACCGTAATGTTCATTACTAGTCTAATGACCGGGAAATAAAAACCTCTTCCCCACAGAGGTGTTGCCAGTCAACTGATTGGACGTAAAAAAACAGGTATATAACCATTTTAAAAAGAACGTTGCAGAGTGTCAATGTTATAAACAGTAACAATTCAAATAGTTTAAACATCGTGGACATATGGTTTATTTACCGAAAATATATGGTTGACCACCAGGTGGCGTGCTTACGATCTGTAAACCGTCTTAATCCGGGTGAAACACTGACTAGTCACTGCAATTTTGTATGCAGTGCATCGTTATTTTCAAATAAATTGAATAGACAAATTATTATACACTATATTGACAAAAGTCACAGGACACAGAAGAGAATCACAACATAGCATTTATTGACATCCATTAGTACGATGTCGGTCCATCTTTGGCCTTAATGCATGCACTGACCGTTCGAGACATGCTTTCGACAAGGTTTTGGAACAAATCGATAGGTATGCGCTTCCATTCAGTACACAGTACTGCCGCGAACAGTTGCTTAGTAGTAGGCCTTGATTCCAAACTTCTTGCGCGGCACTCTTAATTGATCCCATAGGTGCTGTATGAAATTAAGATCAGGGCTCTGTGCTGGCGAGTCCACACACGATACGGAATTATCGTGAAACTACGCCGTAACAGTCCTTGCTTTATGGCTCGGTGCATTATCCTGCTGGTACCAACAAGGCTCGGTTCCATAGTAATGCCACAAAGTTGGTAGGGCATAATTGTCCAGAATAGCAAGGTAGACGTGCAGGTTAACAGGTTTTCCCCCAATAACCAATCGGCCGGGACAATACCACTAAAAACACCCCCACACGAGTACACTATCAGCTCCAAACTTGACAGTAGAAACGGTACATTGTGGAAAATAGCGTTCCACCGGCTACCGCCATACCCACACACGGCCATCAGATTGATGGATAGTGTATCTGGATTCATCAATAAATAGGACCCGTTTCGTTTGATCTACGGCCCACGATGCATGCTCTTTACAACATGCTAAACGACGAGTAGCATTCCGAGTGCAGATGAAAGGCTTATGAGCAGCCGCATGACCACGGTAACCCATGGAATGAAGTTCTCTGCGAATGATGCATGTACCTACCGAGGTTAGAGCATTTTTACTCACCTGTATACTGAGGTCTTGTGCAGTAAATACTCCGTCAATTAGCTGTAACGACTTTCCTGAGGCTTCGACGTCCTCTATCACTGAGTTTCTTTGGTCTGCCGGTAAGTTTTGCTGCTTCAGGCACGCCATGTGTCTTCCACTTATTCAGTTCATCCAAAACAGTTGACTTGGGTATGTTTAAACGCCTGTCGGTTTCTCTTATAGACAATCCACTAACATAAAACCCAACAATTTTTCCTTTCTCAAAGTCAGTTCTCTCCCGCTGCAATATTTTCACTCAACGTCACAGTGCGATATGATTGCGGTCAGCTGCAGGCTTGTTTTTATACCGTTTGCAGCTGTATCGCGCATCTTAAGAACGTAGTGGATCCGTTCATTTGGTTTCGAAGGGGTTTCCGGTGACTTTTGTCAATTCAATATAGTGTATATATTTACCTAATAACAAAACACGACGCTACGGGTGGGTTGACTTTTTTACGCCTACCCTTTAGCTCCGCCCCCCCCGCAATATTTAAACAGCTAGAACACACAGGGCGAGTTAAACCATGGAAGATTTTAGGAATTTTTTTTTTTTTTTTTTTTGATTGGAGGTTTAACGACCACCGTGAGCAACTCAATGGGCTATAAGCAGTCGCCCGTCCCTAATTTAGGGTCACTGGTTCCAGGGAAGGGAGAGAGCCAGTGCCGTAAGACAAACACAACATCCATGCCTGACGGGATTCGAACCCGGACCCCTTACGGACGAATGATCAGAGGCCAACGCCTTAGACCACTGCGCCACCGGGGCGGGGCGGCTTTAGGAACTTCACATAAAGGTATGTGAATTTTTTTAAGTCATTTTGTTATATATTGTAAAATGAATTTTTGTAAAATTTAGTGTTGTACCGTTCTGTGAAATGGAGGGAATTCCCTGAGCGAACATCTGAGAGAACAGTAGAAAGGGAATGAGATATTACTTTTCAGATTACAAAGTAAAAATAATAATCCGCTTTACGACAGCAAATATTAAAAAAATCTTTAAAAAATGACATTAATAAGCTAAAATTGCGAAGGAACAGCAACTTGTTAAAAGCCATTGAGGCTCAAATCTATAGTTTCCAGTGCTACATGTACTGAATAAATACTAGGCACAGTATGCACCTGAAAACTTTGTTTATACTGGGGATATCATCAGCATCGGATAAAATCTACATGTACGGAATGCTTCAGCAAATTTTCTACCTAGCACTTCAAAACTTGAGCCTCCCCATACGATATTTAGCCCCCCTCCCCAATAGCCTACACGAAGGCGGTATTGCCCCCAGCAAAGCGAGAATTGCCTATCGCAGACATCCACAGTTCCCGGTGGGGGTTTGATGTCTGCAATATATATTTTTAATTCGTCCCTCAAATTCTGAATGAAATTCAGATACGGTGATCAAGGGAGCCACTCGAGCCTGGTAAGCTGATTTAAATGCTCCTGGGGTTAATTAGTTGCGATACGGTGCGTTGTCCTGTTGAAAGATGGTATCATGGTGCGGACTGATAATCGTTAGGAACGGGTGTAGGTGGCTGACAAGGACGTTCACATACCTTGTGCAGGTGCAGGAGATACCGATGGGTACGAGAGACCCCAAGGAAGCCCATATAAGCGCATCCCAAACTTTCATACCGTCTACCTGGCAAGCTCGTCCATCGCGCCCTACACCTGTCTACAAGTGGAGGCGGTGTAAGCATTATTAGGCAAGCTGCGCCCATCGAACCTTGTGGTTTACGTCACACAGGCACCCGCCCATCAGGGTAATACCCTGGTGAAACGTAATTCGTCAAACCAGATCACGTGTTTCTTGTCTTCTGGACTCCAGTTGTGATTGGCCTTTGCAGACTGCAGCCTTATCTTTCGAAATCTTGCAGTCAACAAGAGAACACGATCCGAAAGTCGACTGCCACAGCCCATTTTGTCAATAGTACGGTGGATACCATTTGTGCAAAAGATTGTGGACGCGCCCATGTTCAATTCCGACGTTACCTGCTACACAGTAGCAGTACCATTCCCTGCAGCGATGAGGGACGTTCTTCGCTCAAATCGAGAGTCGATTGACATTTATGGCTACATTTCTTCCGTTGGTTGGAATATTTTCTATGTTTTACGTAGTCTTGATATCATCATTGTCATCCATAATCAATCTACTGCTAAATGAAGGTCTCTCTAAGTTTCTTGCACAACTGTCTGTCTTGAGTCAGTAACCTCCATGTTTCTCCGGCATGCCTTCGAATTTCATCCATCCATTTCCCATATGGTCTTCTTCTGGGTCATTTTCTGTTCCTTGGAATCCAGTCTAAAATTTGGATTGTCCATCGATGGTCCGGCCACAAGTCCAGCACATTGCTATTTCAGAGATGTTTTCCACTCGTGTCGTTTTTCTTATCCACGAGTTCCTCCTCTTGTCTTTCCTGGTTACACCAAGCATGCATCTCTCCAAGCTTCTTTTCATTGTCTGCAGCCTTTGTATGTCTTCTTTAGTCTCTCTCCATGTCTCTGCTCCATAAGTAAGAACTGGAAGGAATAATTAGTTAAACACTTTTCGTTTAAGACATAATGGCATATTGCTCTTGAAAATTGTACTGTTTCTTCCAAAAGCTCTCCCGCCAAGTTTTATACGCTGAATTTCTTCATCAGTGTGACCCTTGCTTTATATCAGTTGTCCAAGGTAAATGTACGTATCGGTTACCTCGAGATTTTCTCCATCAATCCCAAAATCTTACTTTCTTGTAAAAGCATTGTACATCAGTTTTGTCTTTTGCAGGTACATTTTCAATCCCACTTTTTCACTCTTGTCAGCAAGTTCCTGGATCATACTCTGCAGCTGTGCAGGGGCTGTTTCAAAAATATTATGTCATCCGCAAAACGAACATGAGTTAAATAATATCTAGTCTTGATATACACGTACAAAAAGTCTAATGTGGATATTCTTCAGCAGTTGCAATGACTGAACAGCCAGCCTTCCTCGAAACTACTATCTGGACACGGTCAAAAGCACTTACGTCGCTGCCTTTACCCAGGGTTGCTTTTCCGTGACTGGTTTCCAATACGTAGAGAACTGCTCTGTTTATATACATTGCCTGATTCACCGTCCCAAGTGACATAATTGTCCTAATTTTCAAACCTTGACTGACTAATGAATAGGACATCTTAAGTCCAGATAATTTTAAACATGGCTTGTATTCCATGAGAATTCTTATGATTTAGTGTCATTCCATGTCAAATCAACAAGACTCACAACTTGGCCTCTTTTTGATTTCCTTGAAATTGTGTGTGATTATTAAGCATGTAAAGGTATGCATAAATCCCAATTTTAACTCTGTCCATCCATGAGGTTTCAAATTTCATGACCTCGAGTGGGGAAAGTCAGGCTGCCAAACTCGGTGGAAAATTCCTCTGGCCATAATCGGGCAACTGTGGACGTGTGAGGTGGCACATTGTCGTATTGAAAGAGGTCGCACCTGTTGGAGTGGTTGCATGACATGAACGAGTGCAAATTATCGTCGAGGATGGGTACGCACCCTCCACCGGTCAGAGCAGTCTGCAGTCTTATAAGGGTTCCTAATTCGTACCTGCAGAAAACACCTCACACCATAACAGAGCCATTCTTGTCCTTTCTAGGAATGCGGAATCCATCGCCTCGCGGATTTGTCGAAAAACCAGGATTCGGTCATCTGCCCTAAACAGTTGGTAGGGCGTTTCGTCGAACCAGGCCACATGTTCCCAGTCATTTTGCCAATGGCTGTGTTTCCGAGCCCAGACGAGATGCACATCCTTGTGTGGTCGAACCAGGCTACACGTTTCCAGTCATCTTGCGTCCAATGGCGGTGTTCCCGAGCCCAGGCGAGGCGCACAGCCTTTTGTTGTCGGTTCAGCCAATGGCACTCAGGAAGGTCGTCGGCTCCAGAACACCATAGAACACAGGGAACGTTGCACTGTCCAAACACTACAGACCACAGCATTGAATTACGCTCTGATTTGTGGCAATTTTGCACGCCGGGCGGATGTTACGATGCGAGCCAGACGCCACTGTCCATGATCGTTCTGGTCATTTCTTCATTTTATCCCTGCAGAGTCGGCATTTCGAGGGAGCAAGCGGAGTCATCAGATGGTTACGGCCACACCAGTCTCACACTCTGAATGTTTTCTCTGAGCTTGTGTAGTCCACATGCACCATTGATATTGTTGACCGTGTAAATCCAAATTTCGTGGTAATATCTCAGATAGAGTGACCCATCACGCTGGCGCAGACTATCATAGAACCTTCGAAATCGCTTAAATTCTGATAATCTGCCATCTGAGCTGCGAATGCTACTACTTGAGCTTGCGAAGATATCTGCCTCTACATATACGTCGTTTGGGGACGATACTATTTTCCACATCGGTGTGTTGGCATGAAATGAAAATACACCGCTGGCCACCCAAAATGCGACACTAAGAACGAAGCATCCGATTGGCCTGAAATTCGCAGTATGCGCCGCCCGCAAGAGGACATGCAAACGATTAGCCTTGCAGGGCATATGCAAATCATGTGCGTCCGGCACGCCACCGAGAAGCACTAGCTGGGTGTAAGTAGTGGAAGTGTGTTGTGCTGCCGGACCTGTGCGTGGAAAGCTTGCTGATGCCTCGTTGCAGAATACGGCAGTCATTCCAGCACGTTTCGGAGTTCGACAGAGGACGAATAGTGGCTTATCGCGACTGCGGTTTATCGTACCGAGACATCGGCGCCCGTGTGTGACGACATGCAGCCACAGTGAGGCAAGTATGGATTCAGTGGGTGCAGGAGGGACGGACATACCGACGTGAGCGATTGGCGCAGCCGCGGCACACCACCGAACGAGAGGACCGGAATGTTGTGCGGCGGGCATTGACGGCTCGCACCGCCACATCACGAACGTTAGCGCAGGAATTAGGGTTTGTTGCGCAACAACCTGTGTCAGCACGTACCGTTCGACGTCGTCTGCAGGAGCTGGGACTTGTCGCACGGCGCCCATTGCTCTGATTATCATTGACGTTACACCACCGGCGAGTGCGGCGGCAGTGGGCCGTTGAACGCCGCACCTGGACTACGGAATGGCACGACATTGTCTTCTCCGACGAATCCCGCTTCTGCCTGCAACACCACGATGTTCGAATCCGTGTGTGGCGGCACCGCGGCAAGAGACTGTATGACGCCTGCATTATGCATCGCCATGCCGGTTCGTCGCCTGGCGTTATGGTTTGGGGCCCAATTGGATATGACACCCGCACCCCTCTGATACGCATCGCCGGTACAATCAACCGCCACCGCTACATCTCCGACGTTTTGGAGCCTGTAGTCCTTACTTACCTGCAGGACCTGCCAGCGGCCACGTTTCAACAGGAAAATGCGCACCCGCGCGTGGCATGCATCGTGCTACAATTCTTCACGGCCCACCAGGTGTTACTGCTGCGATGCCCCGTCTGTTCTTCCGATATGTCGCCCATCGAACACGTCTGGTCGCTGATCGGCAACCGAGTGGCCCGACAAGCACCACCCGCGGCTACGCCTGATGAACTGTGGCAACGTGTGGAAGCAGCCTGGGCCGACGTACCCCTCTTTCGTTCGATGCCGCGGCGTGTAGCGGCCGTTTTTGCCAGCCATGGGGGCCAGACGAACTATTGATGTCTGCGTGTTCCGCAAGTCGCACGGGCCTGTAAGCTCAATCGTTTCATCTTTGTATCTGTTGTTATGTGTCCAGTAAGTCTGGCTTTGCTATCTCGTGTCCTTCTTGGTGTTGCATTTTGTGTGGCCAGCAGTGTAGTAGCACCCTACCCAGGTTTTTAGTACCTCAGCGTACACACACACACGCGCACCTATACATATATATGAAATAATGAAATAATAAATTACCGTGGCTGTCTGTCTGTCAGTCTCCCGCAGAAGAAAGTACGTAACGTCGAGACTTGAAATTTGGCAGATACCTGCAGAGCGTGAGTTGTGAACCTCTGAGCCCCTTTCCGAAACCAAATTTCTGAATTTTTAATTAATTTGTTTAGTTTTTAAAGCTTTCAACATAGTTCATTTGTTCATTTCATTTTTGATTACCGATTTTTCATTACACTCTTGTGCAACAATATTTCATTACACTCTGCATAAACACAACAGAATTCAGTTGCATTGTTATGTAAATTACAATGCAAATTAATTCTGTTGCGTTTATCGTTTATGCGGACTGTAATGAAACATTGTTGCACAAGATTGTAACCTTGATAGAGCAGCATAGCGGACGATACACAAAGCGAAGAACGGAGATTTACAAGCTTATTTAGACGAAGATTTCATCCACTCGGCCACAGAAATGGCACTACAGTAAAGCGTAATTTAGTATACAATGGTTCAAGCACATCGCTGGTCGGAGGATGAATTCTTGCTTTTCATTTCTTGCCAGATATTGGCAAAGGTATTTCCCAAGGAAAATCATTATGGGTGATAAAAATTGAGTTCACTATGACAGCCTACAAAGCAAAAAGTCAAGAGTGAACCCCGGCCAGTCATCAACATCATCATCTAGCCCAACATCCAGGCTACGAAAATTCGTCTCTCTATCTGGTGTGACATGAAAGGCGTGGTGTATCATGATATCAGGCCACCAAATCCAAGGAATCTGAAACCTTTATGCACCAACTAACCTTCATTGAGGCTTAAACAGTGACTGCTGAACGATACAATCGTCAACAGAGTTTTTGAACGACGAACTACAAAGGAAACGACTATTTTTGGAGCATCGGCGTCGAAAGGTTATTCTGCTGCTTGATAGCGCATGATCCCATGTCACTGCAGTGACAATGCAATAGAAAACCATCACCAGTTGTGTATATGATGGTTCTGCCTTATACGTCTTACTCCTCAAACTTAGTCTCGTCGAACTTCCACTTGTTTTGCTCGATTGTACACTTTTTGCTCGGCCAGAGATTTTCCAAACTTCAAGATCTCCAAAAATGTATTGACGACTTCATCGCATGGAACGTGTTGTCATCCGTTCGGCTACCAAATAGACTGCGCAATTTTAATACTGCTCAAGGGGACACATACTCCGATAATGGTTAAATGCGACCTGCTTGTACAGGCACAACATCTGAGTCCTTAACCTCGTTTCTACTTTGACCACAGGATGAATCAGAGAATGAGATTAAAATTCATTGGTTCCGACATGGCCAGGGGCAGACACGTAGAAGACTCAATTCTGAGCCACAAGTACTGAATTATATAAGGCCTTTATGAAGTACAACGAAAGGCTCATACATTACAAAAGTTTTGCACACTGTAGGTTATCTCTTAAAAACGAATTTATTTCACAACATACCTTTACAGCCCTTCGATGTAATCGTAATGTTTCTTTATGACAGCGGCCAAACGTTTGGACAAGTCTTGTATTCCAGTCAGGACACCTCCATTGTTGAGGCGTCGGATTACTCGGGTCACCTCATTAGAAACATCCTGAATCGTACAGGATCGTTTCCCGCTGAGTGGCTACTTCAGTTTTGGGAACAAGTCATAGTCTGGTGGGCTCATGTCAGGACTGTATCGTGACATGAGCCCACCAGTCATGAGCATACGTTTGGGCAAGTCCTGTATTCCAGTCAGGACACCTCCATTGTTAAGGCATCGGATTACTCGGGTCACCTCATTAGAAAAATCCTGAATCGTACAGGATTGTTTACCGCTGAGTGGCTACTTCAGTTTTGGGAACAAGTCATAGTCTGGTGGGCTCATGTCAGGACTGTATCGTGACATGAGCCCACCAGTCATGAGCATACGTTTGGGTAAGTCCTGTATTCCAGTCAGGACACCTCCATTGTTAAGGCATCGGATTACTCGGGTCACCTCATTAGAAAAATCCTGAATCGTACAGGATCGTTTACCGCTGAGTGGCTACTTCAGTTTTGGGAACAAGTCATAGTCTGGTGGGCTCATGTCAGGACTGTATCGTGACATGAGCCCACCAGTCATGAGCATACGTTTGGGCAAGTCCTGTATTCCAGTCAGGACACCTCCATTGTTAAGGCATCGGATTACTCGGGTCACCTCATTAGAAAAATCCTGAATCGTACAGGATCGTTTACCGCTGAGTGGCTACTTCAGTTTTGGGAACAAGTCATAGTCTGGTGGGCTCATGTCAGGACTGTATCGTGACATGAGCCCACCAGTCATGAGCATACGTTTGGGCAAGTCCTGTATTCCAGTCAGGTCACCTCCATTGTTGAGGCATCGGATTACTCGGGTCACCTCATTAGAAAAATCCTGAATCGTACAGGATCGTTTCCCGCTGAGTGGCTACTTCAGTTTTGGGAACAAGTCATAGTCTGGTGGGCTCATGTCAGGACTGTATCGTGACATGAGCCCACCAGTCATGAGCATACGTTTGGGTAAGTCCTGTATTCCAGTCAGGACACCTCCATTGTTAAGGCATCGGATTACTCGGGTCACCTCATTAGAAAAATCCTGAATCGTACAGGATCGTTTACCGCTGAGTGGCTACTTCAGTTTTGGGAACAAGTCATAGTCTGGTGGGCTCATGTCAGGACTGTATCGTGACATGAGCCCACCAGTCATGAGCATACGTTTGGGCAAGTCCTGTATTCCAGTCAGGACACCTCCATTGTTAAGGCATCGGATTACTCGGGTCACCTCATTAGAAAAATCCTGAATCGTACAGGATCGTTTACCGCTGAGTGGCTACTTCAGTTTTGGGAACAAGTCATAGTCTGGTGGGCTCATGTCAGGACTGTATCGTGACATGAGCCCACCAGTCATGAGCATACGTTTGGGCAAGTCCTGTATTCCAGTCAGGTCACCTCCATTGTTGAGGCATCGGATTACTCGGGTCACCTCATTAGAAAAATCCTGAATCGTACAGGATCGTTTCCCGCTGAGTGGCTACTTCAGTTTTGGGAACAAGTCATAGTCTGGTGGGCTCATGTCAGGACTGTATGGCTCGTGGGGAAGCAATTCCAATCCATACTTTTTCAGGATATCTCTTAATGTAGAGGTAACATGCGGTCTCGTGTTGTCGTGCAAAATAATGGCACCAGATTCGAGCATGTCGAGCCTTCTTTGAGGAATCTTTGGGCGCAAAACATTGCAGAAACCTTCTGTAGTATTCCGCTGCTACAATTGTCCCCTAGAGCACTCTGTCTGTTGCTATCACTCCAACCTTATCGTAGGCCATAATCATCAACAGCTGAACCTTCGATTGTTGGCGGCCGACTTTTTTCTGGCGAGGTGATTTTGAATGTTTCCACTGAGCGGGCTGAGCTTCAGTTTTGGTTCAAAATCTCGTACCCAGATTTCGCCTACAGCAACAGTTCTGTCCAAAAACTGATCGCTTTCTGTCTCATACCACTGAAACAATTCTTCTGCGATCCTTTACGAACTGCTTGCTGCTCTACACTCAGATTATGCGGATCACATTTGGAAGCCACTTTTCCCTTCTGTAATTTCCCAGTTCGGATTCTGAAAATCGAAGCGGTAGACATGTTTGCTTCATATGCAATCTCTTCACATGTTTTCCGTCAATCTTCCGAAATGCTGTTGCCGATATCCACAGAAGTGTCGTCCGTTGCATCTGATAGCCGGCCGCTTCTTGGGTCGTCTTCGACGCTTTCCTGACCTTGGCGGAAGCAAGAAGCCCACCGTAACCCTGTGCTACTATCAACTACAGTACACTAACCCCATAGACTTCACCCAAAGCTTTATGAATTTCGGTAGGGGATTTTTCTCGCAAAGTTTCAATTTTAATGCAGGATCGCTGGTCGCTACGTGAGATCTGACCAGCCTCACTTTCTTCCTTCATTTCTAGGCAGAATTTTTCGGGACAGCAACAAATTAGCCAGCAAACGTAGCCTGACTTACAACTGGAGCAACCACTGGAGCAATTGCATCATCCTACGGGCAGCGCCTGCGCAGTGTGCATAACTTTTGAAATTACCTACGTATTAATCTCTACTTTAATACGTGAACAAGTGGTCGATTTTGGGCACTTAACACCATTTCGAGTATAACGCAAACAAAAAACCTGAGAAAGAAACGTAAATTCCTCCATTGCTCAGACATATGCTGGCAGACACATTCCAGGAAACTTTCACTTCGAATTTGTTCAGTTTTGGAAGATGTTTTTCACTGTATAAGTGGGTTCAATACAGTCACTTTATGCCCTAGAGAGAGAGACGGAACCGCGACTGAAGTGACTTCATTAGTCAAACACATTTTCGTTTTAAACTCAAGTCTCAATTTATGGAAGTGTAACTGCAGTTGTCAAAAAATTGAAAATAAAATAACATAAAATTTCATTAAACACATTTTCGTTTTAAACTCAAATCTTAACTATTTCAAGTGTAACTGCAGTTGTTAAAATATTGAAAATAAAATAACATAAAATAAAAAATTAGAAAGTCTTGACTCTTTGTAGCATACCAAAAAGTGTTTTTAGCTTTGCTGTTTCGCATTATACAGCTTTAAGAATTATAATATTCCATAATGAAAGGATATTCAGCTCGATGCACTTGAACAGACGATTCAGAAGTTTCGAAAGCTCAGTTTTAAGTGTATCCTGATTGAGCCTGTTTTTTGGTTTATTCCATAGTTGTCTCATGACAGAAAATGTCCTTTCTGAGGAAGTATTGGAAACAGCGAATGCAGAAAAGAGAAAGACTTCATTACGAAACCAAAAGTGGCATAAATCACTTAATGTCCTAGAGAGAGAGAGAGTGAGGCTGGAAGTTAATTCCACCTTCACTACTAATACCAACACGAAACTTGTCCCCGCACCGTTAGCTTTTGTCATATTCAGAGAACTTTACATTCTGGGAGGATCAGAATTCCCGGTGCAGCACATGCATTTGAGGAGGGTGAAATTATTCGATTCCGGAAGAATTGGCAATCACGCTTAGAGGTAGCTGGATGCGGATTTAATTAAAAATATGCGGAGATGTCTTGCAGGAGCATTTACTGGAAGAAAGAAACAATGTTGCTGCTTCGTTACGAGTCATCAGAGAGGTGATCAAGACGTTTACAGATCGTTTGGACTTCAAGAAAAGATCTTTCAAAAGACACTTCACCGAGCCTATATACATTCATTACACGATAGAAACTCAGAAAGTAAAGGAAATAAGAAAAAGGGAATTAATAAACGAGATTGAAATATAAAATATGATTACGTAATTTTATTTTATGGCGTGATTCATAAAAATAAATAAATTTTCACGCAATCCAATACGTATGGCCATGACACCTTAGATAGGACATTCGAAGTTTGAAGAAGCAGTTTACAAAGCTTAAAATATTATTCTTGATCCATAATACATGCTCACTCAGATTGTGTCGCCGAAAAAACAGAAAAAACGGGGGAAGAAATTAAATGCGAAACATTTGATGCGTAAAAGAATGCTAAATATTTGATGAAAAAAAATGCTGCATACTTGATCGGTTCTTTTTTGTTGTTGTTGTTGTTATTTATTTGTAGTTTAACAACCGCTATTAGCAACTCTTAAGTTGTTGTTTGTAGTTTAACGACCGATATTAGCAATTCTTTGTTTGTTTGTAGTTTAACGACCGATATTAGGAATTCTTTGTTTGTTTGTAGTTTAACGACCGCTATTAGCAACTCCAATCGCTCGACTCTAATTTAGGGCAAATGCTTCCTGGGAATGGACAAAGAAAATGCCATCAGCCAACTGAGCATACAGTGCATGCCGCATCCGGAGCTCTGATCTAGATCCCCGTCGACCTCGACCACCGGGTCAGCATTAATCAGGATTAAACATACGCCATCTGAGCAAAGAGATCAGGACACTTGCCTAATCACAAACGCCCTGTACAGGTATCCCCCGCTTTCCGAAAGTTCGCTTTACGCCACATCACTTTTACAAAAGACCTCCTGCTTTCGCTAACCGAAAGAAATCCGAAGAGAAATTTCGCTTTTACGAAAAAAGGTGAAAATCCGAATTAGCGTTCAGCGTTTGTTTTGTAGCGGGCCGTTGTACAGGCAGCGCTCACCCCGAGCTCTTTTTCTGGGAACTACACTCAACATCCAGCCGCCATAGCTTTTCACTGTGTCTGTGAGCATCTGTGCTTTATCGCGAATTATTTTGTGAATCCGACATGTCCATAGGTATCAGAAGAGTCTAAGAGAGTTCGTAAGGGTGTTACGCTTAGCGTAAAACTTACAGTCCACCATTCGTGCTATATACATGCAGAGAGAAAGAATCTTGAGAGTTTTCGAAGTCACTATTTGACAGCATCCAGTAATGGATACCATGTGTGTTTATCAATATGCTGTGTATTTATCATATCATTCCTGCTTTTACTACACTGAAAAGCGATTGAATTAGAGATACCTGTCTAGTAAGTTGTAGCACCACCTTTCAGCCTGATGACGGCGGCGCTTCGTCTCGGCATGGACTCGACAATACACCGGAAGCGTTGGGAAGCCATACGGATTCACGAACCCTGAACAAGCTCCCACAGTTTACGAAGATTTGATGGAGGGGTCAGAGCCTCGAAAATCTCTCTCTCGATGGCATCCCAGATGTGCTCGATGGGATTGAGGTCAGGGGACCTAGCTGGCCAAGGAAGCGAAGTCACCTCGGTGGAATGTTCATCCAACCATTCGGATAGAATTCGGTAGCGATGGCACGGTGCATTGTCTTGCTGCAGGATGAGGTCCCCAGTGGGATGTTGAAGACGCACAAACGGGAGCAAATGGTCGTCCAGGATATCCCGGTAGCGTTGACCTGTGAGAGACGATGTCACACGTACCAGGGGTCCCATTTCAGTCCAGGTAAATAGTCTCCAGACGAGAATGCCACCCCCACCAGCTGGAAGAGTACCCTGCTGGCAAGAAGGATCCATCGCTTCATGTGGTTTGCGCCGAACTCGTATCCAGCCATCCACATGTACCAACGTGAATCTCGACTCATCAGTCCAGGCAACATTTTCCCACATGTCTAGGGTCCAGTGGCGATGTTCCCGCGCCCATGCTAATCTTTGCACCCTGTGATGTGCGGTCAGCAGCGGTACCCTCGTGGGACGAAGGCTTCTGTACCCCATAGCGAGGAGATGGTTCTGAATGGTGTGGCTGTTTACACGTTTTTGTGTACCAGCGTTAAATTTCCGAGTGATTTCTTGCACTGTTGCCCGTCTATCCGCTGTTACAATGCGAGCTAGCAGACTATGACCTTGCTCATCCACACGTTGTTGTCCACGGTAGTTGGCACTTGCAGGGATGGTTTTACCGGATTCGATGTACTCACGGTGCACCCGTGACACAGTGTCTCGTGAAAATCCTAGTGACTTCCGAGATGGAGTGACCCATTCGTCGGGCCTCGATAATTTGCCCACGATCAAATGCGCTTAGATCCTTCGTGTTACCCATACTGCGTCCGATTCTTACTGATTCCCGTCGCATCACTCCTTATATTGTCGGATCGCTGCACACGTCATGTCGTTTCCATTTACAGGGCCGCCCACAGCACCACATTTGCATAACGCCAGCTGTATCTAATTCAATTGCTCGTCAGTGTATGTGTTAGTGTTATTTTAGGTTGTGTATGTTATTTGGTAGGTTATGTTTTGGATTAAGTAACGCTCAAACATTTTTCCCATATGGTAATTGCTTCTTTGGTTTACCCATTTCGACTTACGAAAATTTTCACAGGAAGGATCTACTTCCGGATAGGGGAGTGAAACCTGTAATAGTAAAGAAATGAATATATCCAGATGATCCATCCTTTGCTGCTATCACAGCCTCCAGTCTACTGGGAAAGCTTTCCACTAGATTTTGGTATGACGCTGAAAAACGTTGCCTTCCGTTTTGCCAGGTGGATCACCGATATCTAGCAGGTCGGAGTTCTATTTCATCCCAAAGGTGTTACATGGGGTTGTGATCGGGGATCTGTGCAGGGCAGTTAAGTTCTTCAACACCTATCTGATCAAACATTTCCGACAGGGACCTCGCTTTGTGGACGGGGGCATATTTTGTTGGAAAAAGAATGGTCCCTCACCGAGCTGTTGCCTTATGGTTGGGGCCCAGAATTGTAGAAAACATCCTTTTAGGCCGCAAGGTTAAGATTCCCGGGCACTGAAACGATCGAGTACAGCCCAAACCCCGAAAAACAGCCCCAGACCATGATGCCCCGTACGCGAAACTTTACAGTTGGCATAACACAGTCGGGCAGGTAGCTTTTCCTGGCATCCTATACACCCAGAATCGTCCGCTGGACTGTCAGAAGGTGAAGCGTGTTTCATCACTCCAGAGGACGCGTTTCCAGTGCTCCAAATTCTAATGGTGCCGAGCTTTCCACCCCTCCACCTGACGTTTGGCGTTGATCTTGTTGACGTTAGGCTTCTGTAAGGCTGCTCGGAAATAGAAACCCATTCCATTCCGATCTCAAACATCTATTATGGTCCTAGCGTTCCTTCTAGATGCATTTTGAAACTTGGTTGTGAGTATTGTAATCCAGAACAGGCGATTTTGTCGCACTACCTGCTTCGACACCCGGCGGTCCCGTACTCTGCATTTCTTCGTGGCCTACCATGTAGCGATTGCGGTGTTGTTGATTCTAGGCGGTTTCACTTCGCAATAACATTTCTTACAGTTGATCTGTGTAGCTGCAATAGGGCATAAATTTCCAAAGACTCATTTCCTAAGATTGCATCTTATGATCGTGCCACGTTGAAAGTCACTGAGCTCTCTCGTACGATCCATTTTACTGTTCATGCTTGCCATCATGGTTTCGTGCGTCTTTGTATACCTGTAAGTATCAGGGCTGGAAAGTATATGGACAAATCCACTTCTCAAAAGGGGTATCGTGATAATTTCTGACCATACAGTGCATTTGTCGCATGCAGTGCATATATTAACTTCGAGTTATTTTAAAGCTTCGTAACTCAAAGGACCTTATTGTCACATTGCTTATCATATCTCATTTAATGTGGCGAACAACTGTTACTATTAGGAAATACCTTATCTAATTGCGAAAATACAAGCTACGTCTAATAAGTTCCAGGACTGACTGCATAACCAACGTAACAGTAGTGGGATAAAAATAACACGTGCATTCCACAGGATAGCAGTCCTTGGCATACACGGAACTGCTAAGGATAAGGGACAAATTTGTATAAACCGGTTTCCAGCGAACGGCTGGAAACTCATTAATTGATGTGATAAGCGACAAAGTTGTATAAACCGGTTTCAGCGAACGGTTTATCCCTTATTCATATGGATAAGATTTAACCATCCACTCATTTGTCCCTTATTCATAGGGATAGAGTTTAACCATCCACTATGAAAGTATGGTTTGTTCCTTATTCATAGGGATCAGGAACAAAGTTGCATGAACCGGTTTCCAGCGAACGGCTGGAAACTCATTAATTGATGTGATAAGCGACAAAGTTGTATAAACCGGTTTTAGCGAACGGTTTGTCCCTTATTCATACGGATAAGGTTTAACCATCCACTCATTTGTCCCTTATTCATAGGGATAGAGTTTAACCATCCACTATGAAAGTATGGTTTATCTCTTATTCATAGGGATAAGGGACAAAGTTGCATGAACCGGTTTCCAGCGAACGGCTGGAAACTCATTACTCGATGTGATAAGCGACAAAGTTGTATAAACCGGTTTCAGCGAACGGTTTATCCCTTATTCATACGGATAGGGTTTAACCATCCACTCATGTGTCCCTTATTCATAGGGATAGAGTTTAACCATCCACTATGAAAGTATGGTTTGTTCCTTATTCATAGGGATCAGGAACAAAGTTGCATGAACCGGTTTCCAGCGAACGGCTGGAAACTCATTAATTGATGTGATAAGCGACAAAGTTGTATAAACCGGTTTCAGCGAACGGTTTGTCCCTTATTCATACGGATAAGGTTTAACCATCCACTCATTTGTCCCTTATTCATAGGGATAGAGTTTAACCATCCACTATGAAAGTATGGTTTATCCCTTATTCATAGGGATAAGGGACAAAGTTGCATGAACCGATTTCCCGCGAATGGCTGGAAACTCATTACTTGATGTGATAAGCGACAAAGTTGTATAAACCGGTTTCAGCGAACGGTTTGTCCCTTATTCATACGGATAAGGTTTAACCATCCACTCATTTGTCCCTTATTCATAGGGATAGAGTTTAACCATCCACTATGAAAGTATGGTTTATCTCTTATTCATAGGGATAAGGGACAAAGTTGCATGAACCGGTTTCCAGCGAACGGCTGGAAACTCATTAATTGATGTGATAAGCGACAAAGTTGTATAAACCGGTTTCAGCGAATGGTTTGTCCCTTATTCATACGGATAAGGTTTAACCATCCACTCATTTGTCCCTTATTCATAGGGATAGAGTTTAACCATCCACTATGAAAGTATGGTTTATCCCTTATTCATAGGGATAAGGGACAAAGTTGTATAAACCGGTTTCCAGCGAACGGCTAGTAACCGGTTTATACCAATACCGACAAGACGCAGACAGGCATTGAGAGAGTCATAGATGTTAGCCATGGAAGAGCAGAGAGTAAAGATCCATTTTTGCTGGAAACTTGGTAAATCAGCTACTGAAACTTACAGAATGGTAAACGAAGTGTGTAGAGACACAGCATTATCCGGCAGCAGAGGTTTTCAATCGTATGTACGGTTTCGTGAAGGGCGGGAGTCCTTTGATGATGATCCGGGTGCCCCTCCAGTGTGCGGGCAGAGGAAAAAATCGAAGAGGTGCCGAATTAGTTAAAAAATGATCGCCGAATTACAGTGAGTTTTTTGGTTGAGCTGATGGGCATCAGTAAGTCTTATCTGTCATGAGATTCTACGCAAGGATCTGTAAAAACAAAAACTTAATGCCAGACTGGTAACCAGCATTCTGAATGATGACCAAAGGGGGGCTCGTTTATCGATCTGTTCCGATCTGCTGGGCACTGCAGCTGAGGATACTGATTTTTGCTCCAGAATTATTGCAGAAGATGAAACATGATGCATGCAATATGATGTGTGACGTACCTGCCAGCAGGACGCACACGACATAAAGGCAGATAGCAGTCAGAACGAACGTCCGCGTAGCTCAGTTGGTAGAGCGACTTATTCCGGAATGAGGGGACCCGGGTTCGAGCCCCGGCGTTGACAAAAATGACGGAGAAATTTACTGCGTTATAATGGCGCCCGAACTTTCGGGATGACCCCGCCGTTCAAAATCTCGCAATGGTGTGATGTTCTTTCCACACCGCGAGAGAGGAAAAATAAGAGAATCCCTTCTCCAGCGCTTCAAAAAATAAATGTGTGTGACGTTACATTCCACACACCAGATTGACTGGGAGTTCTCAGGTGCACGTTCTACAGCGGATGGCTGCCTGCAACGATTCATGGTCACGGCTGACCCTTTGGCCATGCCCCCGGCTGTCTTTCAGGGGGGGGTGGAGATGGGACGTACCTGCCAGCAGGACGCACACGGCATAAAGGCAGATAGCAGTCAGAACGAACGTCCGCGTAGCTCAGTTGGTAGAGCGACATATTCCGGAATGAGGGGACCCGGGTTCGAGCCCCGTTGTGGACAAAAACAACGGAGAAATTTACTTCGTTATAGATGCACAAATCAAGCAACAAAACGTCGACTGGACAGATGTCCACTCACAGTGTGATGCAAATATCTTATCTGTCCTAGTAGCCGTGATAAAACAGCTTATGGACATCCTTCCAGAACTGTTTTCTGAATCTTCAGAAACTATGGAAACTGCGTGTTGATTCAGAAGAGTGGTATTTTGAAGGTGACCAGCATTAATTGTGGGTACGGTATTTTTTTATATTCTTTATTGCGACAGTCCTGGAACTTTTCGAACGTAGGTTGTGAAACAGCACAGCAAAATCAAGATCAAGCAAATTACAAAAACTAGTGTTTTAAACAATAGCTTTCAATAAATATGTTAAATACCATGTAACGCATGTTCTATTTTAACTTTCCTTTTGAGTTTTTTTCTATGTAAATTTGAGTTCATTCTCTTAGGCATTTTCAAACCTTAGCGTTATGCCTTTATCTCAAACGAGAATAATGTTGGCAACAATCTGAGGTCGGAACAAGAGTGACGTATGTATGTGATAAGAACGTTAGATAAAAAGACGATGCAGCAGTTGCTATGGTGTGTGAAGATGTTGGGTCGTTAATGAGTTTTGACAGTAAACTTCTTGACTAAGTAAGATATGTGAAGTGGCGTGTTTTGGATTTTGTCTAATGTTGCTGGACCAATAAAACGTTGACGTAAGTTGGACTTCTGTATATGTTTCGTCTGGCCTTTGTAAAAGCCTCACTCCAACGCGATATATCCGCACAATTAGCTAAATCGCGTTTACCCTTAGTTTAACATCTATTCAGCCGGAAATTTTACATAACGCAAAAACGGTTACGTTATAATCAGTATGGGATGTTTTGAAAAACCGAAAATCTTGTTTTGGGGAAAGACATTTCAAATGAAATTTTATGAGGAGTTTCTTAATGCCCTCACAATTTAAATAATACGTAGGTTATACCGAAAGTAATGCAAAAGTGGGCACAACATTTTTATTAACAGACAGAAGTCGTTCAAATTGCACATGTTAGTAGAGCAACTCTTCCTCTATATCAACCTTCTTCTTCATTGCAGGTAAATAATGGATTCCAAGCAGAAGCAACGCACCGTCATTGAGTTCTTGACGAAGGAAGGGTGCAGGCTGTCCGACGTCTACAGAAGGCTACAGAATGTTTACGGAGATGACACCATTGACAAGAGCAATGTGCGCAGATGGATGAAGAAGTTTAAAGAAGAGGAAACCAGCATTGAAAACAAGCCACGCCGTGGAGACCATCATCTGCGACCACTGCACGAATCGTAAGCGAATGAATGAATTGATTCGTGCGCGGCGAGACGAGTCACAATCCGTGAGCTTGTTGCACAACTGAATTGTGGTCACAATGCCAATCATACAGAAGATGGTGGAAGACTTAGGGCATCGAAAAGTGTGTGCAAAGTGGGTACCTCGGCAGTTGACACCAGATTTGAAGGAGAGAAGGGTGGAAGTCTGCTCTTATCTGCTGGAAGCGTTTGAAGTCTATGATGACACGTCTTTTTCGATCTGATGACACGGTATGAAACGTGGGCGTATCTTTACGATCCGGAAACGAAGAATCAATCCATGGAATGGCGTCACACCTCTTCACCAAAGCCTAAGAAGTTCAAGAGCCAGCGATCAGCACAGAAAGTCATGGTGACTGGTTTTTAAGATAACAGGGGTGTCATTCCCCTTGAGTTTCTGGAACGTGGTCGTACCGAGACCAGCAAGCGGTACATTGATAAACTCAAGATACTTAGAAAAACTGTAAGGAGGAAGAGACGGAAAACATATTCGAAAAGCATCCACATTCACCATGACAGTGCGAGACCACACACATTTTTGGTAAGAAATCAGGTGATCAGCAAATTAGGCTGGTCAATGATCCCCCATCTACGGTACAGCCCAGATTTGGCGCCCTCCGACTTTCATCTTTTCGGACCAATGAAGGAAAGTCTCCGGAGATGACGATTCCATTTAATGGCACAGATAGGGTGAAAGTGGCTGTGAAGAAGAGGTAAAACAGTCCACACCTGAATTTTTTAAAAAAGGATTCGAGAGATGGGTTCAACGATCGCGCAAATGCATCGCATGTGATGGAGACTATAGCACCTTTGTATAGAGAGTTACTCTATCAACATGTGCAATTTGAACGACCTCTATCAGTTAATAAAAAAGTCATGTCCACTTTTGCTTTACTTTCGGTGCAACCCTCGTATTTCTTAGCACGTCTTTTTGTAAAAAAAGATCGTGCTTATGCTACCGGTTTGTCCGTCCGTCCGTTTGTGCCCACGATATCTGCAACTATTAGTCTGATTTCACAAATTCTTTTTGCATTGGGAAGCTTTAAATATGCGAGTCATGATCTTTTATTTCGTTTTTTTTTACGATGTACAATTTCGTCGCTAGAGGGCGTAAAAGCAGATGATGTCGAATTCAAAAATACGTTTTATTCCACATATATGCTTCTAAACATCAGATTTAAAAAATACTTTATCTTTCGATTCCATTTATGTCGAAGAGCATTTTAGATATAATTACTTTTTCAAATTACGCATAGTTTTTTCCGCTAGGGGGCGTAAAAGTAAATTACATTTTTCCTGATAACTTTTCTTCTAAAACTCCGATTTGAAAAATTATTTTTCCACAAGATACACCTCCTGCTGGAAAATCTTTTGCATATAATTTCAAATTTTTGGTAAAGAATACTTTGGCCACCAGGGGGCGTAAGGGTTAATTTTTGCTTCTGAAGAATTTGCCATAAAATCTGAGCTTCTAAAATATCGATTGAAAAAATTCTTTCGTGGACTGATGCCACTCACATCGATAAACATTTTCGGAATATTTTCTTCCTAAAATATTTCACAGTTTCTCCGCCAGGGGGCGTAGATGTATGTCTTATTTTTGTCAATATCTTTACTTCTAGGAGTCCGATTTGAAAAATGCCTTTTCCTTGGATGTTGTTTTCAGTGTGACATGTTTTTCATATAATTTCAAAATTTCCAAGTAGTTCATAGACTTTCCGTTAGGGGGCGTAGAGGTAAAATCCGTTTCCCTCTAGATCTCTACTTCTAAATATCTGATTTGAAAATTCTTCCTGCACCGGATACAGTTCCTGATGGGAAATCGTTTGCACATAATTTCTAATTTTTGTAAAACAAAATGGTTTGGCCACCAGGGGACGTAAGACATAATTTCCGCTTCTGATGTATTTGCAGCAAAATATGAGCTTCTAAATTCTCGATTGAAAAAAACGCCGTTTGTAGACCGATACTGCTCATGTATCGGTCTACAAACGGCGTAGATGTATATCTTATTTTTGTCAATATCTCTACTTCTAGGAGTTCGATTTGAAAAATTCCTTCTTTGTTAGCACGTCTTTTGTAAAAAAAGATCGTGCTTTTGTCATCGGTTTGTCCGTCTGCCCGTCTGTACCCACGGTATCTCTGCAACTATTAGTCCGATTTGAAAAATTCGTTTTGCGTTCGGAAGCTTGAAATATGCGAATGATGATCATTCACTTCGTTTTTTCTTATCATGTACAATTTTGCCGCTAGGGGGCGTAAATGCAGATGATGTCGAATACAAAATTACGTTTTAATCCACATATTTCCTTCTTAACATCCGATTGAAAAAAATATTTTATCTTTCGGTTCCATTTATGTCGAACAGTGTTTTAGATATAGTTTCCTTTTCAAATTACGCATAGATTTTCCGCTAGGGGGCGTAAAGTAAGTAACAATTTCCCCGATAACTCTTCTCCTAAAACTCCGATTTGAAATTTTTTTTTGTTTCAGCGGATACATCTCCTGATGGAAAATCTTTTGCATAAAATTTCTAATTTTTGGTAAAGAATACTTTGGCCACCAGGGGGCGTAAGTGTTAATTTTTGCTTCTGATGTATTTGCCATAAAATCTTAGCTTCAAAAGTATCGATTGAAAATTTTTTTTCGTGGACTGATGCTACTCACATCGATAAACCTTTTCGGAATATTTTCTTCCTAAAATATCCCACAGTTTTTCATCCAGGTGGCGTAGATGTATATCTTATTTTCGTCAATATTCTACTTCTAGGAGTACGATTTGAAAAAATCCTTCTTTGTTGGATAGTGTTTTCCGTGTGACATGTTTTTCATATAATTTCAAAATTTTCAAGTAATTCATAGACTTTCCGCTAGGAGGCGTAAAGGTAAATTGCGTTTCTCCCTATATCTCTGCTTCTAAATCTCCGATTTGAAAAATTCTTTCTGCACCGGATACAGCTCTTGATGGGAAATCGTTTGCACATAATTTGTAATTTTTGTAAAACATGGTATGGCCAGCAGGTGGCCATACCATTTTTTTACGCTTCTGATGTATTTGCAGCAAAATATGAGCTTCTAAAATCTCGATTGAAAAAAAAGTTTTTTGTCGGCCGGTGCTACTAATGTCGACAAACCTTTTAGGAACACTTTCTTCTTGAAATAATGTATGGTTTTTATGCCAGGGGGCGAAGATATAGATCCTATTTTTGTCAATATCTCTACTTCTAAAAGTCCAATTTGAAAAATTCCTTCGTTGTTAGATAGTGTTTCCGATGCGAAATGTTTTTCCTATAAATTCAAAATTTTCACGTAAATCATTTAATACTTTTCCGCTAGGGCGTATAAAGGTACATTGCGTTTTCTGCTCCTAAAACTCCGTTTTGAAAAAATTCTTCCTGTATCGCATACAAGACCTGATGGAAAATATTTTTCACATAATTTCTAATGTTTTGTAAAGAATGGTTTGGCCACCAGGGGTCATAAGTGTTAATTTCTGCTTCTGATGTATTTGTAGCAAAATCTGGGCTCCTGAAAACTCGACTAATTTTTTTTTCTTGGAACGATACCGCTCATATGGATAAACCTTTTGCGAATACTTATTTCCTAAAATAATGCATGGTTTTCCCACCAGCGGACGTAAAGTCACATCTTATTTTTGTCGATAACTCTGTTTCTAAGAGTTCGTAAGCTCAAGATTCCCTTTACACCAATATCTGAGAGACTAAAGACCCGATTGAAGAACTTCTTTCTTCCTCTAGATACTATTATTTTCCATACCGGTTCCATTGCCTTTGAATAGCCTTGATAAATTTAATTTGCGTCAGAACGGATTCAAAAGACGTGCTTATTACACCCGAAAATTCGGTGTCATCTTTCTTGTTTGATAGTGTTTCTAGTGTGACATGTTTTTCATATAATTTCAAAATTTTCAATTAATTCATATACTTTCCGCTAGGGGGCGTAAAGGTAAATTGCTTTCCCCACTATATTCCTGCTTCTAAATCTCCGATTTGAAAAATTCTTTCTGCACCTGATACAGCTCCTGATGGAAAATCGTTTGCACATAATTTCTAATTTTTGAAAAACATGTTTGTCTTAATTTCTGCTTCTAGTGTATTTGCAGCAAAATATGAGCTTCTAAAATCTCGATTGAAAAAAAAGCCGTTTGTTGACCGATACTACTCATGTCGACATGAGTAGTAAAAAAGGGCGTAAATCCATATCTTATTTTTGTCAATATCTCTACTTCTAAGAGTCCGATTTGAAAAATTCATTCTTTGTTGGATAGTGTTTCCGATGTCAAATGTTTTCCCTATAAATTCAAAATTTTGCAGGAAATCATAGGGTTTCCGCTTGGGCGCACAGTGGTAAATTGCGTTTTTTGCGTTATTTCTGCTCCTAAAACTTCGATTTGAAAAATTCTTCCTGTATTGCATACAAGACCTGATGGAAAATATTTTTCACACAATTTCAAATGTTTAGTAAATAATGGTTTGGCCACAAGGAGATATAAGTGTTAATTTCTGCTTCTGTTGTATTTGTAGTAAAATCTAGGCTCCTGAAAACTCGACTAAATTATTTTTCCTGGGACTGATACCGCTCATATGGAAAAAACCTTTTGAGAATACTTTCTTCTTAAAATTATGCATGGTTTTCCCACCAGGGGACGTAAAGTCACATCTTATTTTTGTCGATATCTCTGTTTCTAAGAGTCGGATTTGAAAAATTATTTCTGTGTTGGAGAGCGTTTCCGGTGCGAAATGTTTCTCAGAGAAATTCATGTTTTTCTTAACGCACAAGTCTGCAACCAGAGAGCATAAGCTCACGATTCCGCTTACAGTAATATCTGCGGGATTAAAAACCCGATTGAAAAACTTCTTTCTTCCGTCAGATACTATTGTTTTCCATACCGGTTCCATTGAATTTGAACAGCTTTGATAAATTTGATTTGCGTCAGAATGGATTCAAAAGACATGCTTATTACATACGAAAATTCGGTGTTATCTTTCTTGTTGAATCTTTCGCCAGAATTGCCAACACTATAAGGCAACATATGGCTTTGCGTAATTTCAGTTTTTATTTTATGCTGCCTGTTTCGCCCGCAGCTTTTCATTACTTCGTATTAAGCTCGACATGCTTTCATTGTGGACTTTTCTTCTTCAATTTCTACATGATATCCGCCATAATTTTCTTCTGACGTCCCTCGGTCACCCGAATTGACACAAAAGATTCGGTGAAAAAGAAATGTACAGTCGGTCATCAAAATATAATACAATTGTAGGATCAGCATAATATTTGGCCTAGATCGTCATCATCATCATTGTCAACCATTATCAATCCACTGCTGAACGAAGGTCTCCCCAAGTTGTCTCCACAACGGCCTGTCTTGTGCCAGTCTCCTCCATGTCACTCCTGCATGCTTTCGAATTTCATCCACCCATATCCCATGTGGTCTTCTTCTGGGTCTTTTCCTGTCCCTTGGAATCCAATCTAAAATTTCGGCTGTCCATCGATGGTCTGTCCTTCTGGCAGTATGCCCAGCCCATTTCCATTTCAGGGATTTTACTCTGATCACGATGTCTTGCACTCTTGTCATTTTTCAGATCCACGAGTTCCTCTTATTATCTCTCCTGGTTACACCAAGCATGCATCTCTCCATGCCGCTTTGAGTTGTCTGCAGCCTTTGTATGTCTCTTTTAGTTAAGGTCCACGTCTCTGCACCATACGTAAGCACTGGAAGGATGCATTGATCAAACACTTTTCTTTTAAGACATAATGGCATATTGCTCTTGAAAATTATGCTGTTTCTTCCAAACGCTCTAAAGGCAAGTTTTGTACGCCGATTAATTTCTCCATCAATGTGACCCTCACTTGATATCTGCTGTCCAAGATAAACGCACGTGCCTGTTATCTCCAGCTTTTCTCCATCAATCGATAAATCTTTATTTCTTGTAAAAGCATTGAACATCACTTTTGTCTTCTGAAAGTTCATTTTTAATCCCACTTCTTTACTCTTGTCAGCAAGTTCCTGGATCATGCTCTGCAGCTCTGATGGGGTAGTTGCAAAAATGACTACGTCATCAGCAAAACGAAGGTGGGTTAGATAATCTCCATTAATCTTTATTAATATCTTTATACATATATACCGCGGCCCCGGTAGCGCTGTGGTCTAAGCGCTGGTTTGTGACCATTCGTCCGAAAAGGGTCCGGGTTCGAATCCCGGTGATCCATGATGTTGTATTTGTCTTACGGCTCGGGCTCTCTCCTTTCCCTGGAACCTGAGGCCATAAATTAGGGACGAGCTACTGCTTATAGCCGATCGAGTTGCTCACGGTGATCGCTAAACCTTCTTTCAAAAAAAAAAAAAAAAATATATATATATATATCATCATCATCATCATTGTCAACCATTATCAATCCACTGCTGGACGAAGGTCTCCCCAAGTTTCCTCCACAACGGTCTGTCTTGTGCCAGTCTCCTCCATGTCACCCCTGCATACTTTCGAATTTCATCCACCCATCTCCCATGTGGTCTTCTTCTGGGTCTTTTCCTGTCCCCTTGGAATCCAATCTAAAATTTCGGCTGTCCATCGATGATCTGTCCTTCTGGCAGTATGTGTCCAGCCCATTGCCATTTCAGGGATTTAACTCTGATCATGATGTCTTCCACTCTTGTCATTTTTCGGATCCACGAGTTCCTCTTCTTATCTCTCCTGGTTACACCAAGCATGCACCTCTCCATGCTTCTTTGAGTTGTCTGCAGCCTTTGTATGTCTCTTTTAGTTAAGGTCCACGTCTCTGCACCATACGTAAGCACTGGAAGGATGCATTGATCAAACACTTTTCTTTTAAGACATAATGGCATATTGCTCTTGAAAATTATGCTGTTTCTTCCAAAAGCTCTCCAGGCAAGTTTTGTACGCCGATTAATTTCTTCATCAATGTGACCCTCACTTGATATCTGTTGTCCAAGATAAACGTATGTGTCCTGTTATCTCAGCTTTTCTCCATCAATCGATAAATCTTCATTTCTTGTAAAAGCATTGAACATCACTTTTGTCTTCTGAAAGTTCATTTTTAATCCCACTTCTTTACTCTTGTCAGCAAGTTCCTGGATCATACTCTGCAGCTCTGATGGGGTAGTTGCAAAAATGACTACGTCATCAGCAAAACGAAGGTGGGTTAGATAATCTCCATTAATCTTTATCCCCGTGTTTTCCCAGCTCAGCGACTGAAAAACACCCTCCAATGTGGCATTAAAGAGCTTCGGAGATATGGTGTCACCTTGTCTCACTCCCTTTCCAATTTTTACGTGTGTTGTATTTTCAAACAGCCTAATCTTTGCACTTGCATTTTCATAGATGTTATTAATAATATTAATGTATGCATCTTCAATACCGCAGGTTTTCAGAGCCATTGTAACTGCTGATGGTTTCACCGAATCAAAGGCTTTTTCATAATCGATAAAAGCCATGCACAATGGAAGTTCATATTCCCTCGCTCTTTCAATTAGTTCTCTCAGCACGTGGATATGATCTATTGTGCTGTAGCCACTCCTGAATCCAGCTTGTTCTCTCGGTTGAGCCATGTCTAGTGCTACCTTCAAGCGGTGTGAAAGAACTTTAGTGAAGATTTTATAAACTACTGATAGGAGGCTGATAGGTCTGTAGTTTCCGAGATCCTCAATGTCACCTTTCTTATGTAGCAGGATCATTGTAGCGGTGTTCCAATCCTCAGGAATCTTTCCTTCATTAAGGCATCGAGTGAAAATTTGGGCGAGTACTGTTTCGATTTCTCCACTTGCTTCTTGTATGATGTCTACAGTAATTCCATCTTCTCCTGGAGCTTTTCCTCGCTTCATGTTCTTGATTGCATGTGCAACTTCTGCTGGAAGGACTGGAGGAACTCTGGTACTGGTATCTTTCATGATGTCTGGAGTGCATATATCATCCCTTTCATATAATTTGGAGTAGAAATCTTTCACTCTTGTCAAGATTTCGCCTCTATTTCTTGTTACAGAACCATCTTCTTTTCTCAGTGCCATAATCTGTTTTCTTCCCTTACTGAGATGTCCCTTTGCTATCTTTAGGCTTTGGTTGTTTTCAATTGCTTTCCTCACTAGTTCACAGTTGAATTTCCTTACGTCTTCAGTGATACTTTTTCTTACTGTCTTGCATAGCTCTATATATTCCACTTTGGAAGTCACATCTTCTTTATTTGTCCTCATCTCTCTTCTTTTTTGCATCAACATTTTGGTTTTTCCTGATAATTTGTTCACATGCAACTTGTTCTTAGACCCAGCTAATTTTGTTGCTGTTTCCATAAGAGCTTTGGTTATTTTTCTGTTAACTTCAGAGATGTCCACTTCTTCCGATGTTAGGCCTTCTAAAGCAGAGAACCTGTTCTTCAGTTCTAACTTGAAGGTATTATGGTGTTTTTTAAGGTTGGTTATGTCAATAGATTTTGTTTGTCTTATGAGCTTGCCACGTTCAAGTTTGGTGTTGAGGTGCATCTTACATCTCACCAATCTATGGTCACTACCTGTGTTGAACTTGTTTAGCACACTGCAGTCTTCTATGATGAATTTTTTGTTACACATAATAAAATCAATTTCACTTGTCGTCCCATTTGGATGTCTCCATGTCCATTTCCTGTGTGGCTTTTTCTTGAAGAAGGAGTTCAAGATGAAAAACCCTTCTGCCTCTGCAAACTCAACGAGAGTATTTCCACGCTGGTTTCTGTTGCCATGACCGAATTTACCTACTGAAGTTTCATTCTGTTGCCGTTGCCCTATTTTTGCATTGAAATCTCCCATAATTATTTTCAAGTGCTGCTTACCTTTATTATTTAGATGACAAATTTCCTCATAAAATTCTTCAATTTCTTCTTCAGGATGACTTGTGGTGGGTGCATAAGTTTGAATAATCTGAGCCTGGTATCTTTTCGAGAGTTGGATAACAAGTCGTGCAGCTCTGTCAGAGGAACTTTCAACTTCTACAACTTTATCCTTCAGTTTCTTGTTTATTATAAATCCAACACCACTAGTTCTGCCAGTATCTGTCCCACGATAGTAGAAGAGATGTCCACTTTTCAGTTCGATGAGATCTTCTCCTTTTCTCCTTACCTCACTTAGCCCCACGATGTCCCACTTGATCCTTTGTAGTTCCTCTTCCAATTCAAGAAGCCTTGAATCAGAAGATAGGGAGCGTCCATTGTAAGTAGCCAAGGTCAGCATCAGATGGCAGCCTAGTCCGGTCCTCCGGGGATTCTTAGCACCCTCTGCCTTCATGTCGCACTGGCCGCTGCCTTGGCCAGGTACATTCCAGCTGCCGGAGACTGAGGGCCAAGATTTAAGTTGTGGAATCATTTTGGAGGGGTTTGGCCATAACTCACCACGCTGGCCAAGCGGGTTGGTGAGTGTGGGATAGAATTTCCTCTGATCCCGATGGTATAGTTATACCGCTATGGGCGGTCGTCAGAGCCCCTTTAGTGGGAACAGGATGCACCACGAGAAGGCGGGGTTGACATTTGTCAAGGAGAGGCTATGATGTTACGCATCACCTGACCTTACATCCCATATATATATATATATACATATATACCTAATGTGGGACGTTCCACTGAGGTGACGCAACAGTCAAAATGGCCAATTGCAGCAATAAGCCATCGTCGGTGAAGTTCACTCGTAAGAATAACTGGCTCCGGAGCGAGGAGACGTGTGTTCGAATTCCGCCACCGGCAAAATGGGCTTATTTTCACGAATGAAAACTTTCTTTGTGTTGTTGGAAGAAAGTTATGCAACCTGTAGTAAGCACCAGAATCAGATTACGCTCTGCCATCCAATTCCTTTTCAAGACCGGTGATATTTAAGTGACTGTAATTCAAGAAAAACTGAAAACTTGTTACGGTGGAGAAACTATTGACAGAAGCAATGTCCAGGGATGAATTCAACGCTTCAGAAATGGCGATTTTTTATATCAGTGACAAGTCTACGTCAATAGTAACAACTGACGAAAATGTGGCCCTTCTTGAATAAATGATCCAAGCGGATAAAACAATAGCAACAAATCAGAGAACGGAAAAACTTTCGATGTCTAAAGAAGTGTTGTGCAACTGCTTTCAACTCTTGGATATCGTAAAATTTGCTGGAGGTGCCAAAGCTTCTGACAGGTGAGATGAGGCAAGCAAGAAGAGAAATGTGTCCAGAAGTTTTGGAGAATTTCTCTGGCGGTCAATTTTAAGAAGGTCATAGCATGCGACAAGATTTAAGTTTGTCTTTATGCCTCTTTCTCTAAACATCAGTCAATGCAATGGATTCACAAAACATACCAATTATACTAGGTTTCTCTATCAAAAATCAAAATCATGATCAAGGTGTTTTGCGACCAAGACGACATTATCTTCCTTGATACCCTTCAAAAACGCTTATATTAATAGGGAAAGGTATTGTAAATCCTTGAGGAAACTTCAGAGAGAGCCATTAAAACCAAGACGCCTCCCCTAAAAGACATACAAATTAAGTCTCATCAAGATAATGCGAAACTCGACACGTTGTACCTCTCTCAAAACTTGCAAAATTCGTTTGAACTTCAATGTCTCACTCTGCGTATAGTTCTGATGTGGGTCTTTGAGTTTTTTTCGTTTGGGATAGGTTAAAGAGACTTTTTCGAAGGAAAACATTTAATTCGGATGAACACTTGATAAAAGGAGGTCAAGCCCTAGTTTCGAGAGCTGGAATCTATATTTAGAAGAATATTTCTTCGGCAGGAGAAATATAAAATATATACGTATTTAGGGAAATAATTCTTCAGCAGGAGAAATTTATATTCAGGAGAATAATTCTTCGGATAGAGAAATTTACTTTTAGTTATTCTATGGATGGAGAAATTTATTTTTAACTATACATAGCTGGAGAAATTTATCTTTAGGGGAATAATTCTTCTGATGGAGATTCATATTTAAGGAAATATTTCTTCGGCTGCAGAAATACATAATTAGGGGAACCATTCTTTTTCGGCTGGAGAAATTTATATTCAGGAGAATAATTCCTCGGATGGAGAAATTTATAATTAGGGGAACAGTTCTTCGTTTGAGAAAATTCATATTTAAGGAAGCAGTTCTTTATTTGGAGAAATTTATATCTCGAGGAATAATTCTTCGGATGATATTCAGGGGAATGATTATTCAGCTGGGAAAATATATTCGTCGGATGATATTTAGGATAATAATTCTTCAGCTGGAGAAATATGTATTAAGAGGAATAGTTCTTCGGCTGAAAAAAATTATATTTAACGAAATAGTTCCTCCGTTGGACAATTTTATATATATGAGTTACAGAAATTTATATTTAGGGTGATAATCCTTCGGTTGGAGAAATTTACATTTAGGGGAATAGTTCTTCTGCTGGAGGAATTCGACATAAAATAAGAGCTAAATCTGCATGTTTTGGGGTTTTATCACTGTCGATTTTGTCACCTCTTTTCACATCACGACAGTAATTCAAAAATTTTAAATCTCCTGTGGTGATGCAAATCGGCAAACCTAGTATGATAGAGAGCTTCTGTTTTTTTATACACTTAAAGTTATTCATCTTATTATTTTATTATTTTTTTATGTTTGCGGTAACTCTCATTGTTTATTTTTATCTTTTCCATAAGCATGTAAAAGCAGCTGTTACTCTCTCCAGAAAAAGACCCTTTTAAAAAAAATTTCGGAGGGTGGGGGGCGAAAATAAAAATGTTTAAAACCCAACAGGACAAAATAAAAGTTAATGAAAAACAGAAAAAAGTTAAAACATTATTTTCTATTATAAGTTGAATTATTATTATTATTAAATTAAAGCATTTGTTTTTAATGTAAACCACATTTTGACAAAGAAATGAAAAACTCTCTGTGGGGGAGCACAAGTCCCCCTTGGCTTTCCCCTCTAAATACGCCCGACTGCCGCTGAGCAAACATAGCACGCATTACACACGCATTTTTCTACTCATTTAGGATTTGAATCCGGTTCCTGCTCGAACGATCAGCCCGAGCATCTGATCGCTCGGTCACCGATGCGGTTTTTCACTATAAAAAAAAATTCTGAAATTCAAGAACGACTTTCCGTGATTTCTTTCGTGAATTAATGAATTATATTTCTGATACAACCTTTTCCATGAAATGACGGAAAGAAACCTGAATTCCGTGGATATTTGGCACACGAGAAAATTCTGAATTTTCAAAACCTTTCGGCAATTCCTTTCTTGCATCGACGGCAAATTACCGTTTTTAAGATGTCTTAACGGAAAATTCTTAATTTCCAGAAACCTTTCCACAATTCCTTTCGTATATTACCGGAAAAACTCCGTTTTCACTCGTTCCCCATCCATATGACGAAAGCATTCCGGTACAGAGAGAAATCCCCAGAAGTACTTGAGGTTTAATGAACTGCTAAATTTCAACCGTCTGTCAAAGGAAATGATTTTGAAGTTCTCTAGCAAGATTGCATACGGTGGGTAGTACATGCATGCAATTCGGTCATTGTGACACAGGATATTTCTTCTTCTCTCGCGCATTTTATGCACCAGATATAATATACTGTGTTATCGTAAGAGACCGGGTATTTAAAGTGTTGTATAGGTGGATGCACGATATATATATATATGTATAAATATATAATTTTAGGGATGTAAGGTCAGGTGATGCGTAACATCACAGTCTCTCCTTGACAAATGTCAACCCCGCCTTCTCGTGGTGCATCCTGTTCCCACTAAAGGGGCTCTGACGACCGCCAATAGCGGTATAACTATACCATCGGGATTAGAGGAAATTCTATCCCACACTCACCAACCCGCTTGGCCAGCGTGGTGAGTTATGGCCAAACCCCTCCAAAATGATTCCACAACTTAAATCTTGGCCCTCAGTCTCCGGCAGCTGGAATGTACCTGGCCAAGGCAGCGGCCAGTGCGATATGAAGGCAGAGGGTGCTAAGAATCCCCGGAGGACCGGACTAGGCTGCCATCTGATGCTGACCTTGTCTACGTACAATGGACGCTCCCTATCTTCTGATTCAAGGCTTCTTGAATTGGAAGAGGAACTACAAAGGATCAAGTGGGACATCGTGGGGCTAAGTGAGGTAAGAAGAAAAGGAGAAGATCTCATCGAACTGAAAAGTGGACATCTCTTCTACTATCGTGGGACAGATACTGGCAGAACTAGTGGTGTTGGATTTATAATAAACAAGAAACTGAAGGATAAAGTTGTAGAACTTGAAGGTTCCTCTGACAGAGCTGCACGACTTGTTATCCAACTCTCGAAAAGATACCAGGCTCAGATTATTCAAACTTATGCACCCACCACAAGTCATCCTGAAGAAGAAATTGAAGAATTTTATGAGGAAATTTGTCATCTAAATAATAAAGGTAAGCAGCACTTGAAAATAATTATGGGAGATTTCAATGCAAAAATAGGTCAACGGCAACAGAATGAAACTTCAGTAGGTAAATTCGGTCACGGCAACAGAAACCAGCGTGGAAATACTCTCGTTGAGTTTGCAGAGGCAGAAGGGTTTTTCATCTTGAACTCCTTCTTCAAGAAAAAGCCACACAGGAAATGGACATGGATACATCCAAATGGGACGACAAGTGAAATTGATTTTATTATGTGTAACAAAAAATTCGTCATAGAAGACTGCAGTGTGCTAAACAAGTTCAACACAGGTAGTGACCATAGATTGGTGAGATGTAAGATGCACCTCAACACTAAACTTGAACGTGGCAAGCTCATAAGACAAACAAAATCTATTGACATAACCAACCTTAAAAAACACCATATTACCTTCAAGTTGGAACTGAAGAACAGGTTCTCTGCTTTAGAAGGCCTAACATCGGAAGAGGTGGATATCTCTGAAGTTAACAGAAAAGTAACCAAAGCTCTTATGGAAACAGCAACAAAATTAGCTGGGTCTAAAAACAAGTTGCATGTAAATAAATTATCAGGAAAAACGAAAATGTTGATGCAAAAAAGAAGAGAGATGAGGACAACTAAAGAAGATGTGACTTCCAAAGTGGAATATATAGAGCTATGCAAGACAGTAAGAAAAAGTATCACTGAAGACGTAAGAAAATTCAACTGTGAACTAGTGAGGAAAGCAATTGAAAACAACCAAAGCCTAAAGATAGCAAAGGGACATCTCAGTAAGGGAAGAAAACAGATTATGGCACTGAGAAAAGAAGATGGTTCTGTAACAAGAAATAGAGGCGAAATTTTGACAAGAGTGAAAGATTTCTACTCCAAATTATATGAAAGGGATGATACATGCACTCCAGACATCATGAAAGATACCAGTACCAGAGCTCCTCCAGTCCTTCCAGCAGAAGTTGCACATGCAATCAAGAACATGAAGCGGGGAAAAGCTCCAGGAGAAGATGGAATTGCTGTAGACATCATACAAGAAGCAAGTGGAGAAATCGAAACTGTACTCGCCCAAACTTTCACTCGTTGCCTTAATGAAGGAAAGATTCCTGAGGATTGGAACACCGCTACAATGATCCTGCTACATAAGAAAGGTGACATTGAGGATCTCGGAAACTACAGACCTATCAGCCTCCTATCAGTAGTTTATAAAATCTTCACTAAAGTTCTTTCACATCGCTTGAAGGTAACACTGGACATGGCTCAACCGAGAGAACAAGCTGGATTCAGGAGTGGCTACAGCACAATAGATCATATCCACGTGCTGAGAGAACTAATTGAAAAAGCGAGGGAATATGAACTTCCATTGTGCATGGCTTTTATCGATTATGAAAAAGCCTTTGATTCGGTGAAACCATCAGCAGTTACAATGGCTCTGAAAACCTGCGGTATTGAAGATGCATACATTAATATTATTAATAACATCTATGAAAATGCAAGTGCAAAGATTAGGCTGTTTGAAAATACAACACACGTAAAAATTGGAAAGGGAGTAAGACAAGGTGACACCATATCTCCGAAGCTCTTTAATGCCACATTGGAGGGTGTTTTTCAGTCGCTGAGCTGGGAAAACAAGGGGATAAAGATTAATGGAGATTTTCTAACCCACCTTCGTTTTGCTGATGACATAGTCATTTTTGCAACTACCCCATCAGAGCTGCAGAGTATGATCCAGGAACTTGCTGACAAGAGTAAAGAAGTGGGATTAAAAATGAACTTTCAGAAGACAAAAGTGATGTTCAATGCTTTTACAAGAAATGAAGATTTATCGATTGATGGAGAAAAGCTGGAGATAACAGACACGTACGTTTATCTTGGACAGCAGATATCAAGTGAGGGTCACATTGATGAAGAAATTAATCGGCGTACAAAACTTGCCTGGAGAGCTTTTGGAAGAAACAGCATAATTTTCAAGAGCAATATGCCATTATGTCTTAAAAGAAAAGTGTTTGATCAGTGCATCCTTCCAGTGCTTACGTATGGTGCAGAGACGTGGACCTTAACTAAAAGAGACATACAAAGGCTGCAGACAACTCAAAGCAGCATGGAGAGGTGCATGCTTGGTGTAACCAGGAGAGATAAGAAGAGGAACTCGTGGATCCGAAAAATGACAAGGGTGGAAGACATCATGATCAGAGTTAAATCCCTGAAATGGCAATGGGCTGGACATACTGCCAGAAGGACAGATCATCGATGGACAGCCGAAATTTTAGATTGGATTCCAAGGGACAGGAAAAGACCCAGAAGAAGACCACATGGGAGATGGGTGGATGAAATTCGAAAGTATGCAGGGGTGACATGGAGGAGACTGGCACAAGACAGACCGTTGTGGAGGAAACTTGGGGAGACCTTCGTCCAGCAGTGGATTGATAATGGTTGACAATGATGATGATATAATTTTAACTGGAGTCAAAATATTTATATACGCAATTTTAACAGAAGTCAAAAGAGGAGAAAAAACCACCAACGCAAGCGAGCTGGGAAAAATAAGCTGGAACGCAGAAAGTTTTGAAAATGCTAAGCTTTGGGTTTATCAAGGACCAGCAAAACACAGCATTACCTCATTTCTACAAAGACCAAGTTGAATATGGGTTTCTGCTATTTCACAAATGCATTATAGGTAAAAGTCCCCCCAAACCAAAAACGCCTTCAAAGACTCGGAAATGTAATAAAATAAGAATAAATTTAGCAACACATCTGTGGCATACATGGTCCAACACACAACCACTCGTCGTCCATAAATCCAGAAACACTCAGTACAGAGCCCATGCGCAAAAAAAAAAAAAAAAATAGATTATTGCAATACATGTGCAGAATTTAGACAAATGAAGCGTAATACAAAATCTGGGAGAAAAAACTGCAAAAGAAATAAAAAAACACAGTAATATAAAAAAGCTTAACTTGGAAAAAGACTTAAAATGAAAAAGAATCTTAGTACTTAGTCACAATGTAAAGAAACTTAACTTGAAGGCACAAGTTCCAGAAAATGAGACAGCAATGCCATGTGGCTTGCAACCAGAGCAAAAACTCAACAAAACAAGGAAACAAGGCAAAAAAAAAAAAAAAAAAAAAAAAGATCAGTCATCAGTCTGCGGAATCCTTAAAACAAAAGCAATCAAGATCACGAGAGTAAATTTCATATTTAGAAGTTTTGTAAAATAATAGTATAAAACAGTACATTTAACCTCTTCTTAAAGTAATTGAAAGTTATTGTCAGGTAAAAAAACCTCAAGTCCCAAAGCATTTGTTGCTTCGAATTATCAAGTTGAAAAAAACAAACTTAATTTGTGAGAAGTCCTCCTACGGAAAAACTAAAATAATTGCAAACATATTTAAAACATAATAAGCTCCAACAGAAAATAAAATGACTAATTCACTCGCATTAATGAAGAAAGCAAAAATTCATCGTCGCGCAAAAAGTTCTACCTTGAACGTGGGTGGCCGCCGCGTTGGCGCAGTGGTCTAAGCGATGGTTTCTGATCACTCGTCAGAGATGAGTCCGAGTTCGAATCCCGGTAGAGCATGGATGTTGTGTTTGTTTTGCGGCGCTGATTTTCTCCCTTCCCTGGAACCAGTGCCCTAAATTATTGACGGGAAATTGCTTATAGCCCATTGAGTTGCTCACGATGGTTGTTAAACACCCAATAAAAAAAAAATGAAAAGGAAAAGGAACGTGAGTGTAGTTTTGAAGGCATTCTGGCTCAATGTTAAGGTGGCTCAGTGTTATTTATGCCTTATGTTTCCAATGGTAAAACTTCTTTACATATTTTCTTCGTAATTAATGTATTCCCAAGGATAAAAATCTGCACATCGATAAAACTAACTTTCAGTTATTGCCTGGGATACTTAATACTTGTTAAAACATAACCATAACTAAGCAATCCAACAGTTGTTTGTCTACTGACGTCATCAATGTACAGCTCGCGCTATCTATTAACAATTCTGAACATTACTCAAAGAAAAATGATTGATTTTTTAATATAATTAGCTTTACTACCCGGCTTTGCCCGGGATTTAGGCTTATTAATTTCATATTCCCTTATATGTCACTGAAAATTCGGGAAAAAAATTGATGCTTGCAAGAAAGAAAAAAGCTGATTTCACAAATTCGGTCATCACAAATTATTTATTCATAGTGTGATTATTTCAGCACTTGGCCGTACACAACATTTTTGGTTTCTCCTTCATCGGCGACAATATATAATTTTATTCGATCCTTTGCTCTTGACATTTCAACATACAGCTGTCCATGTGAGAAGCATCAAATGCATCACGTGCTTTCCGTTTCAGACGTCTTTGAGGGGCGAATCTCTGTGATTAAATAAGTGAAAAACGTATCTTTGCGAATATTTTATGTAACTGGCTGAAATTTTAATGAACATCATAAATCGTTAATAGGAACATGACCTCCAAATTTTGCCTGAATCGGCAAATAACTTTGAAATTAGCCGTAAAAATTTTATTAACTGTTTCTGCGTATATACACTACTGGACAATCGCTAAGGACGGATCATAAACGGCTATATAGCGCATAAAAAGTAAGTGTGGTTGGATGCCAAGTGAAATAAAATAATGTCAGAATGCCAGGACATTACAAGAAAGACAATTTATTGTGCTCTGAAATTCAGAAGGCTTTGGAACGTGTTCAAGGGATAAACAGGCCATTTTGTGCAGAATACGTAAACGTGAAAAAAGCAGTTACCGACCGCAGGCGTTCCGGCGTAAGATGTCAATACGGGATATGGCCACCATGGAGGGCGATGCAAGATTCCACACGTCGTGTCATGCTTTGCACAACATTATCAAGCAGCTGTTGGGGTAATTTATCCCATTCCTCTGTCAATGCACGGATGAGGGTGTCCTTGTTTATTGGAGGGCATTAGCGACCAGCAAGACTCCTCCCCAAAGCATCCCACACATTTTCAATGGGATTCAGATCTGGAGAACGTGCTGGCCATACGAGGCGTTGAATATCCTCGCTCTCAAGACACGCCAGGACAGCGACTGTTCGATGACATGTTGCGTTGTCTTCCATGAAAATGAATCTATCACCGACAGCACCACGGAACATGCGAACATGAGGTAGCAGAACATCATTAATGTATCGTTGGCCAGTCATAGTCCCAGTTGGAAGCACATAGAGGGACGTACGGCCATTGATCATGATGCCAGCCTATACCATGACACTACATGTCGGATATCGGTCCCTTTCCTGTATCTTTGCTGGACAATATGCAGTACCACTATCACGCCAGATCAGTTGTCGTCGACCATCAGACGATAGACTGTATCTACTCACATCTGAGAAGATGACAGCAAACCAGTCGTTATCAGTCCAATTGCGATGTTGATGGCACCATTGCAAACGGGCGGTGCGGTGACGTCTGTACAATGGGATGCACACAACAGGACGGCGGGCGTATAGTCCTCCTTCATGCAAACGTCTGGCGACAGTTTTTCGGGAGATCCGCTTGCCAGTAGCAGCCATAAACTGATTTGCTACCTCACTAGCTGTGCTGCGCCGGTGTATTTTTGTTGTTTGCACTATGTACCGATCTTCTGCAGGTGACGTACTGCGAACACGACCTCCCCCGTGACGTTTGCTACACTCTCCATTTGTTTGAAATGATTTCCAAAGCCTTGAAACAACACTGTGGCTGACGTCGAACTCCCTGGCAACATCTGTTATTTTTCGCCCTTCTTCAATCTTGCCAATAATACGGCCACGCGTAAAATCATCTAGGTGATGTCGGGAAGACATACTGAAAATTGCAAGTTCTTCAATTGATTCTTTCCCTTCCAACTTTGCGTTTGAACAACAACGGTCAATACGCGTCAAATCCTTTATATCTCTTATCAGCGCTATAACGTCACGAACAAGTTCGGCAATCCAAAATTTGCATACGCACAACACGTCTTACTGTATCCCGCACTTATGCTAATTTCCACATTTTCCTGCCTTCCATTTTATGGTTGCTATCGTTGCTATAGTCATCCGTCCTTAGCAATTGTCCGGCAGTGTATTTCTGTTTACCGATGAATTAAAAAGGCCATGCCTATATTAAAAGGTTTTGACCGGATTCCGGTGAAATTTCGAGGGACTCCTCTTATTACCAATTCATGGTGTTGATACAAATTTTAGCCCGTTTCGTTAAGATTTCGCAAAGTTCGTTTTTGCATTTTTTCTCAAAGAATAGAAACACCTGTGGATGTACCGCCGCGATGAATGCAGTCACGTGCTTTCAGATAACGATGACGTAGCAAACGACGCAGACTTTATTGATTAACTTAATAAATAATTCATAAATGGCAAACGGAACAACGTAGAGATCTTAAAATAGTTCCGTTGACCTAGAAGTTCCAGTATTAATAAGCTATGCAAATTTCACGATGCCACAGTTCGGCGTTCGAGAGTTTTTTCTGTTTCAGACAAAAAGACGTTTTGTGTTTTATATATAAGATTATAGTTATGTTTTGGCAAGTATTAAGCATCCCGTGCTATAACTTAAAGTTAGTTTTATCGATGTGAAAATTTTCATCCTTGCAAATTCCTCAATTGCGAGGAAAATATGTAAACAGGTTTTACCATTAGAAACATAAGGCAGAGGGTTTAGGTTGGAACCACCTTAAGATGTACGGCTTGTGTAAACTCAATCCAATCAACCTCGGACCGATCCTAGCTATCCGAACGAAAGGATTATCTGGCATAAAGGCTGAAAAATTCAGTGTTTTCGATTTTGCACAAATTCTGTGTAAGTACGGTAAGACTCGGAACGCACTTTTCTGAAATAAAGGGAATTTCGGAAATCTGTGAAAATAAAAAAAAACAAAAAAAAACATAAATTTTGTTAAAAGAAGGACGCTTAAAGGCAACCTTGCTACACGTTATTTTCAGAAATGTTCCGTGAATTCACACCATTTTTTTTTTGCAGTGTATAGTTCGTTTTTACTGATTGTTCAGGAAATGCACTCTTTAGTCTTTCCATTTCTGACAAGTGCAGTATTTATACGGTTAGCAGAAGAGAGTGTGGAGAAAATGACGACTCATACTATTTTTAAACTCGTATTTCGCACATCTTGAGCAGAAAAGTTTTCAAATTAGCGCAATTTTCTGTTACATATAGCCCATGCTTCTAAGTCTCAATAAAGCAGTATAACGGTTTTTCTCTTCTAGGATGAAATCCATGGTAGCTATTGCTTTAGGGTCAGGGCTAAAACAATTATCCTTTATCACATTCGGCATGTAATTACATCAGTCCTGTCGCTGATGATTACTCACGACATGTAGAAGTTGCTGTAGAGAGAGCTTCTGGACTGATGGATGCCGAGTAGGTGAAATATGAGCAGAGAGGGAGGAGGACACTTGGCCACGACTCACGTAGCGCGTTGTTCACTTCCTGTGTCTACCCGTGGGGATGAGACAGATAGATAGAACACAGGTCATGACAGCCTCGTCGACCTATACATAGTCAGCCTGTCACGCAGAACTTGTGTTTAAGATCGTGTAATGCGATGAGACAACGGATATCGCAGTAGCGTTCCATTAACTTTTTATGATGTTGAGTAGTGTGAAAGTATTTTGGGAGAGAAAGCCTTAGGGCCGTAGCTATCGGTAAAATTCTAGGGAAGGCTATTAGGAATGTAGGGAAGGCTAGAAAAATTTTAGTTATATATATATCAGTAGAACCTCCATTTTTGGGGCCATTAAAAACACCAAAAGAAAAAAAAGGTACCCTCGGGATTTTTTTTTAAAGAATAAAATGACTCAAAAACTGTTAAACCAATCAAACCAAAATTTGATATTTCCAAGCACTGTTTAAAAAATATTTATAGTCGGTTTGGCTGAAATGGGAGAGAGGTATCCAATGCGATACTGTTGTTTGTTTTCTCTAGGATAGCAGATTGAAAAAATATAAAAAATCGAACGAAATGTTTTTGGGAACTCCAAAGAAAATAATTTATTGACGTCAACAGCGCGTAGCAAATGAAAGAAGGCACGTGTCGTGAGCTGGCTAGAACGGTATTTTTTTTTGTTTTTTTTGTTTGAGGGTTTAACGACCACCGTGAACAACTCAATGGGCTATAAGCCGTCGCCCGTCCCTAAATTAGGGTCACTGGTTCCAGGGAAGGGAGAGAGCCAGTGCCGTAAGACAAACACAGCATCCATTACTCATCGGGATTCGAACCCGGATCCCTTTCGGACGAATGGTCAGAAGCCATCGCTTAGACCACTGAGCCACCGGGGCGGCGGGGGCGGCTTGAAGGGTATATAAGATGTGCTGTAGGCATTCTAAAAACATATAATTCGTTGCTTTTATGGATAAAAGGAGCGCTTTATCAGATTTGCAAAAGAGGAATGATTATCAGCTTTCGGAACAAGTGTGGCAGTATTTCTGAAACAGCGCAGTTTGTGAGCTGTTCGTGTGCTGCTGTGGTTAAAGTGTATCGTGATTGGAGAAATGGCGACATTGCGAAAAAGCGACGTGCATACTGCGGAGCACCAAGTGCCATTGATGTGAGACGGGAACTTCGGCTTCGAAGGTGCGTGAGGGACGATCGACACGCTACAGTGGAGCAAATCACTGGCCGAATGAACCAGGGGGCGACCAAAAGTGTGTCTAAAACAACAGTTTAGCGAACCCTGCTGCGTATAGGGCTGCGATGCAGACGGATGGTTACTGCACCTATGCTAACGAAGGTGCATTGGCAGAAAAGGCTTACATTTGCACTGCAGTATCGGAATTGGACCTCCGCTGATTGACAAAGGATTGCCTTCTCCGATGAGTCATGTTTTTTGCTTCATCGAACGGATAGACGTTGGCGTATAAGGCGAGAAACATCGGAGAATAAACACTCTTCAACACTGCTAGCAGACCACTAGCTGGTGAGGGCAGCGTTATATTCTGGGGAATGTTTTCGTGGCATTCTCTGGGTCCACTCATACCTGTGAAAGGCACTATGGACCGAATTCGTTATGAATCCATTCTTGCAGGCAACGTACACTCATACATGCTGATTGTCTTCCCTGTGGGGGTTGGGATCTTCCAGAACGACAATGCGATGTGTCACCCAGCTAGAAATGTCCGAGAGTCGTTAGAAAAGCACGATGAATACTTCAAAGTACGTCCTTGGCCCTCTAATTACCCAGACTTAAACCATATTGAGCATCTGTGGGACCACCTCGATCGTGTTGTTCGCTCTATGGATCCTCCAGCACGCACACTCCAGCGGCTGTCAGATGTACTGCAGTTAGCTTGGCTCCACATACCTGCCAACACCTTCCAGCACCTTATTGAATCATTTCCTGCCCATCAGCTGCTGTCCGCGCTCCACACGGCGGTGACTCTGGATATTAGCTGGTGGTCACAATAATGTGACTCGACTGTGTATGTGAAGTACCACAGAGGCAAAGCGCGTGCCAAGACGACAAATCTGCAGCGATACATTCCGTCCGTGTAGCCTAGTTTGAAGAGCAACTTACTCCGCAGTGAAAGGGAGAGGGAATTTTTAATGAATAGTTTATATTAATTTTTAATTAATATAAACTATTAATTAAAAATTGTATTAATCGGAAACTCTACAGGATTTAATTTATTTCACCAAGAAGCATGTTTTGAATTGATACACGTTTCTGCAAGTACCATTCGTATCTAATAACGGTATGTTTCCTTTTCATTGGGGGGGGGTCTAAGCTTTTCAGGCATGTAGATTCTCCTAGTTTCACGTAATAATACATATATGTACAATAATTATTATACCCGTTGCATGTATTGTTTTCCCATTGCATAGTGTGATGTAGTTTCAAGTGTTTCACTTGCTTTTCAATGTTTCTGTTCCTCTACTTCTTATTTTTACGAAGCGACGGAACACAAACTCCAAACTCCTTTGCTTAATATTTTTACGTTTTATCATCGATACTTCGTTATGTCAAAACGTTTGTGACAGGCCTCACTGAATCAAGGCCAGATCTCCTATTAGGCGCAATAAGAGCTAGCTGGTGGCCACAAGCAGTTGGGAACCTCAAGCTGTAGTTCTTTTTTTTTTTTTTTTAATTGGAGGTTTAACGACCACCGTGAGCAACTCAGTGGGCTATAAGCAGTTGCTCGTGCCGGGATTCGAACCCGGACCCCTTTCGGACCAATGATCAGAGGCCATCGCTTAGACCACTGCGCCACCAAGCTGAAGTTCAAATGTGTGCTTTGCGAGTCTTCTCAGAATGTCGGAGGTGGGATCCCGGCTCGCGAACGAAAGATTAATTCCGGGTTGCTGAATTCTATACCGCACGGACAGTATGGGAGAAAATTCGCCGGTTTGATTGGCCGCCATGTCATGCCCTCAAAGCCATCCTCTGTCGACCCGATTATGCGATCTCATCACCCCAGTGTGTGTTCGTTGCATACGCATTTTGTGTCATATCTTCGCTTGGTGAGGTTGACATTTTGTAACCAAAATGATGAAAAGAAAATTTGAATCTGGTGCGTCGAAATGTAAAATTAAGCAATAAACAATTGTTGATGTCTTTAAAGACATCGCTCTTTCCACGTTTTAGCAACACACAGCAAAGGAAAAATTGTTACTCGGTCACCACCAGGGAATTGAATCCCGGATCTCTTGATATCTGGCCGAGCGTGTTAGCCTTACGGTGGCCAACAATCCACGGCGCTATGTGTGTTTTGTTGTCAGCTTCGGACACCATAAATCAGTAAGATGGGCTCAGCTACTGAGACGTCTCCATCTGGTAGTCATTAACGGCCCTGGCTATGTATCAATTGATCCAAAGTGAAAATCCTGCATGGCGTCAGTGAAAAAACAAAGACATCGCACTTTCCACGTTTTACCAACACACAACAGCCGACACATTGTTATACGGCCACTGCTGGGGAATCGAACCCCAGATCTCTCGATATCTAGCCGAGCGCGTTAACCTTACACCACGGTAGCCAACAATCCACGGCGGTATGTGTGTTTTTCTGTCAGCTTCTGAAATAATTAATATATAGCCAGAGCCATTAATGCCCACCAGATGGAGACGCCTCAGTAGCTGAGCCCATCTTACGGATTTATGATGTCAGAAGCTGACAGAAAAACACAAATAGCGCCGTGGATTGTTGGCCACCGTGGTGTAAGGATAACGCGCTGGGCTAGATATCGAGAGATCCCGGATTAAATTCCCCGGCGTTGACCGAGTAACAATTTTTCGGTTGCTGTGTGTTGCTAAAACGCGGAAAGAGCGATGTCTTTGTTTATTCACTGACGCCACGTATTTAGAGGATTTCCACTTTGGATCTCGCCCTTTGGATTTAACTGCTATAATTAATATATAGCCAGTGCCGTTAATGCCCACCAGATGGAGACGTCTCAGTAGCTGAGCCTATCTTACGGATTTATGATGTCAGAAGCTGACTGAAAAACACACATAGCGCCGTGGATTATTGACCATGTGATGTAAGGATAACGCGCTAGGCTAGATATTGAGAGATCCGGGATTCAATTCCCCCGCCCGTGACTGAGTAACAATGTTTCGGTTGCTGTGTGTTGCTAAAACGTGGAAAGGACGATGTCTTTGTTTATGCACTGTATTTAGAGGATTTTCACTTTGTAAACGCTAACAATTAGAAGTAAAAGTTCATCAAGAGCAAGTAAATTCTATTGATTCATTTTTGCGACGACCTATTCATCCACACCAGGAAGAGAATGAAGCGGAGTCAGCTGCAACGGAGGTGGACTTGTTACAAGTGCATGAGGAACTGCTTTTAGAAGGCAGGGAAGAAAAATTGGATAACCAAAGAGAAAATGTGGAAACAATTTGCTCCTCGACTGCATATGCAAATCCAAGGGAAATGGAAATTGAACTAAATACTAATCTAAGGATTGAACCTGATACTACAATTATGGGCGAATACACAAATGATATTGCATTATGACCAAATGATATTGGTTCGAATAACAAAATGTCTGAGTTTCATTTGACTAATAAACCTCAAAATGTCGGTAATATTGAATCTCTGAAAGTCGTGCGTAAAGATCACGACCGGAAATATTGTAGAAGCTTTAATGATTCGCACTTTTATTGCATCAAAAGTAATGGAACCGAAGAGAAACGGGGGTGGTTCATTTTCCCGGATACAAGCAAATCAGCAAACTTGATCTTCCAGACACTCGAAAGCATGCAATGTAATAAAATGAAAACGGAATGTACACTGAAGGGCAATTGAATTAGAGATACCTGTCTAGTAACGTGTAGAACCACCTTTCGCCCTGATGACGGCAAAGATTCTTCTCGGCATGGACTCGACAAGACACCGGAAGTGTTGGGAAGCCATACGGAACCACGACCCCTGAACAAGCTCCCACAGTTCACGAAGATTTGATGGAGCCTCGAACATATCTCTCGATGGCATCCCAGATGTGCTCGATGGGGTTGAGGTCAGGTGACCTAGCTGGCCAAGGAAGCAAGGTCACGTCGGTGGAGTGTTAATCCAACCAATCGCATACAATTCGGAAGCGATGGCACGGTGCATTGTCTTGTTGCAGGATGAGGTCCCCAGTGGGACGTTGAAGACGCACAAACGGGAGCAGATGGTCGTCCAGGATAACCCGGTAACGTTGACCTGTGAGGGACGATGTCGCACGTACCAGGGGTCCCATTTCACTCCACGTAAACAGTACCCAGACGAGAATGCCACCCCCACCAGCTTGAAGAGCACCCTGCTGACAAGAAGGATCCATCGCTTCATGTGGTTTGCGCCGTACGGGTATCCTGCCATCCGCATGTACCAACGTGAATGTGGCCTCATCCATCCAGGCAACATTTTTCCACATGTATAGGGTCCAGTGGCGATGTTCCCGCGCCCATGCTAATCTTTGCACCCTGTGATGTGCGGTCAGCAGCGATACATTCGTGGGACGATGGATTCTGTACCCCATAGCGAGGAGATGGTTCTGGATGGTGTTCCTGCATACACGTTTTTGGGCACCAGCGTTAAATTGCCGAGTGATTTCTTGCACTGTGGCCCGTGTATCCGCTGTTACAATGCGAGCTAGCCGACGATGACCCCGGTCATCCACACGCTGTTGTCCACAGCAGTTGGTCCTTGCAGGGATGGTTTTACCGGATTCGATGTACTCACGGTGCACCCATTATACAGGAGCTCGTGAAAATCTCAGTGCCTGCACGACTTCCGAGATGGAGTGGCCCATTCGTCGGGCCCCGACAATTTGCCCACGATCAAATGCGCTTAGATCATTTGTCTTACCCATACTGCTTCCGACTCTTACTGATTCCCGTCGCATCTCTCTTTATATTGTCGGATCGCTGCATACGTCATGTCGTTCCTGTTTACAGGGCCGCCCACAGCGCCACATTTGCATAACGCCAGCTGTCTCTAATTTAATTGCTCTTCAGTGTAATGACTCGTGAAATATTTCTAAAGCCTTAACTGAGCATGAGCGTCGTCGCAACCATATCGAAGCCATGGGTTCATATAAAAAGAGATGTTCGATAATGTGACGCATCGACACCTAATTGCCAAAGCAAATATGTGCAGAATAACAATCCTTTTCACTATTAGAAAGAAATTTTGGGGGGAAAGATCATTGCAACGGTGAAATTAATGAGTAAATTAGGATTGGTATTTAGAAGAAGCCGGGAAGCAGAGGTAATATTCAGTCTAAAACAAAAGGAAACTTCTTAATCTGCTAAGAATATCAGAGTGAATTGGATTATTCTTTGAGACGTCGTTTTCATGCACACGGGAAGTGTGGGCAAGGAGAAACTAATTATTTGTCGCATCATACTTGTGTCAGTGACAAGTTCTTTTGCACAATGGGAGACATATTGAGACATAATTGCTGAAGAATTGAAAGATTCCACATACTTTTCGATTTTAATATATTCGACACAGAACATATCGCACGTGAATTAGCTTGTTTTTATATTAATGTATGTCTCGGTAAACGGAGAAATCAAAGGAAGATTTCTTAAATTTGTTGCAATTGTCGACTATAAGGCTACATACTTAAAAGAAATTCTGCTCTAGGAATAAGACAGTTTGTCACTTGACGTTAAGAAATACATGGAACAAGCGTACGACAATTCAGCAAATATGTCAGACAAATATACAGGGATACAGACCAGAATAAGAAGCCATAGTCCCACTGCATTTTACATTCCTTGTGTAAGTCACTCACTAAACTTAAATGGAAGTTAGGCAGCAAATTCCTGCGCAAATGTAGTGAGGTATTTCTACTTTCTGGACACTTTTGTAACTTCTGTCCAAAGTCAACACGACGCTGGAACATTCTACATTTTGTTTAACATCTGACTCTTTATCATTGAAAAAGTTAAGTGACACAAGTTGGACAGTTTGAGCTGACACTACATTGGGATTTAAGAACAATTTCGTGAAATACAAAATGCGTTGACGGAAATTGAATAATGCGAAGATGAAAAACCAGAATGTCGATTAGAAGCGAAACTGCTAAAACAATTCCAGTGGTATGAAACAGCTCTATTAACCATATTTTGGAACACGATGAGGCAAAAATTAAATGCAACGAGGAAATATTTGCAGGATCCTAAAATTAATCTTCTGAAAGCTGTGAAATCGCTAAAATCATTAAAAACATTCATCATAAGTTTGAAAAATAGTTTTCAATCCATAGAAGCCGCGCCAAAACTTTGATCGAAAACCATGAAGTTAAAGATGAAAAATGTCCACAGAAGAAAACGAAAACATTTTTTTGATGAGACTACGGAAAACGAAGTTCTTCAAGGCAGAGAGCATTTAATGACAGAAACCGCTCACATTTTAAGTCACACGTTATCCTCTGAAATTCAGGGTAGAGTAGAAGTCTATGAAGACTTATTAGCAGTGCCGGATTAAACCCTGTGGAAACCCTTAGGCAGTCGAAATCTCGGTGTCGCCCCTCGCAAGTTATCTCTTACCAATTTTATTACACAAAACAAACATTAACAATTATTAATGTTATTAAACAAATAAACATATTACTAGTCGAACTCCGTCGAAATCGACGGTTAGTTTTTTTTTTTTTTTAAACAATAAACTCATATCGAGCAACAAATGTAAACTGTATTTGATTGACAAAAAATGTTACAAATGCATTCAAACACTTCAGTAAAGACAATATTTTGAGTCCATCCATTTGCGACAGGTAATCCAGGTGCATTTTCGTGAGTGATCTTTACTGTAACAGAATCCTTTGATCTTGCCCGAGAGAGGGCAACGTAGAGCATATGAGAAATTATGGCAATTTAGATTATTAGGATTCATGTATAAAAGAATAAAAGAGAATAGGTATCAACATTTAAATCAGCTGAACACTGTGGGTCACGACTATCAAAGAAGAGACAGAAATGCATTTTTGTTATAAATGCCTAACACTTTAACCCAACAAAGGTTTATTGATTACCAGGGATCAATGTTATGGAATAACCTACCTTGTCAATTAACACATATTAATAATTATAATTATTTTCGAAAGCAACTAAAAAATATTTGCAAACAAACTAAAATACAAAATTCTACGGTAAAATTTATTAATCAGCCCACATATACGTAAATGTCGTATGTGCAGGCCGTTAGACTTGACAACGTACTTTAGGGGAAACAGGATTCACTCAGGCTATATATATATATAGCCTTTTACTCAATTTCCTGTTCTGTGGTTACCCTGTACATAAGTATTCACATTATATATGTTGTTTTTCTTAATGCTATATGTTATAAAATTAATTTTGAAATGTAACATGGTCAAATGTAACCCCATAAGGAATGAAATGAATGAAATAGCATGTGAGAAGACTGGTTTCGGCAGGTATATTCCGATTTTAGCAAGTGTCTGTCCTTCACTCTTATTGTCATCGCAAAGAATAATATGATCGGAAATTGAATCCGTTTTTTCGTAGGGGGGACAGTGATGTCGCTTGGAGTCAATGGAATGCGCGGCAAGGTGTGCGACGACCCCTTGTGTTCTGCGCACAAAATTTCCGCAGAAATTGTATTTGGAAGAGCGACTTGACGACCATACGTGTGCCATCGACTAGATATTTCTTTGTGTCCAGGTTCTTTACTTTTTTTGACTGAAGGTTTAACGACCACCGTGAGCAACTCAATGGGCTATAAGCAGTCGCCCGTCCCTAATTTAGGGTCACTGGTTCCAGTGAAAGAGGAGAGCCTGTGCCGTAAGACAAACCAACATCCATACCTCCCCAGGATTCAAACCCGGACTCTTCCCGAACGTATGGTCATAAGCCAGCGCTTGGACCACTGCGCCACCGGGGCGGCCAGGTTCGTGATGAGCATCACGACTGAACCATTTTTCAGTCGTAGAATGTGAGCCGGAGGTCCACTCATCTCGATCATGTGCAAAAATTCAACTGGATAGCGCACTCTTCCACTCTCATCTTCAGTCACAACTGTGTTTGTAAATGGTGTTGGAATGATATTCGTGTTGCAAATACTCTTCATTCTCTCTTGTCTGAGACATATAGTTGCGACCCATTGATCGCTCACACCCCCCAGTAAGGATCTTACGTTTTCCTTTCTTTTTTTTTCTATTTTTTTTTTTTTTTTTTTTTTTTGCTGCGGGAGAGAGATTCTGTTAAGGGTAAGTATGCAATAAAGTATTTACTTACTTTAGGACTGCCCATAGAACACCATGCACACACGAAGTCTGACACTGAACTGAGCTCCTGATGTAGATAAGGGCCGCACGCTTCTCCCATAGAATTTACATGGAAACTTTACCGCTCCCCACGCCCGAACCGTTGCTCTAATCTTAGTTTTCTCTTTGACTGGCACATCTACATGGTAAGATCTTTATTTTGATATTTCAAACATATTTTTACGTTCAGCCGCTCTCTCAAAATAGGTCTCACAGTAAAAAACTTATAGAATGAATATATAGATGGCGCAACTCAATATGTATATTCTAAATATTTTTACTAACAATGGGGAACGGAATGCTTATTTTCATCTTTAAATAATAGGAAACGTCTTACCTACGTGGATAAACCCGATCGAATGAATATTAAATTGTATACATACATTACACAGTCCAACGGCATAACGCAAGCAGGTCTCCAGAAGTCTTCGCTGTTCTGATGCGAATAACTTCGATACGATCGCCTGCTAGCGTTTCCATGACAACATGAATTAGCTTATGGAGGTGAATGGACCATTGCTTTGCGCAACGGTACGCTCAGAAAAGAGAAGACTTCGAACTTTGCACTATCTCAGTCCCTCCATGCTTCCGCCTTTAACAGCGCGTGTTTCGCGAGACTTGTTTCAGTCAACCGCACGCGATCGAATGTAAACCGCACGCTTCTCCCATAGACTTTACTTGGGAACTTTGCGGCCCCACAACGCCCGAACCGTTGCCCCAATCTTATTTTTCTCTTCAACTGGCACATGTACATGGTAAGACCTTTATTTTGGTACCTCAACCATATTTTTACGTTCAGCTGTTCTCTCAAAATAAGTCTTACAGTAAAAAACCTTACAGAATTAATATATAAATGTTATTAAACAATAATTATTAAATAGTATTACACAATATTTTTAAATAAAAAGTAAAAAAATTTTAATTTAAGGGACAAACTGTAATATGAATCGGATGTCTATGGTTCATGTACTTTAAGTAGTTAATGGGTACGTTACATTTATACAGTATTTTATTTATGGAGTCTTCAATGTAAAGTTTTCGTTTCTTTGAGTTGATTCGTTTTTTCTATATTTTGGAAAGAATTTAAGAAAACTTTACTGTAATTTTATTTCAGGATCAAATCAAAATCAATATTATTTTGGTCCGTTATCGCGTGGCCCCTAAACGACGTGAGGCCTATAGGCAGGTGCCTATTTGGTAATTCGGCACTGCTTATTAGCCATGTTTGCTGTTTTGTCTTTAGCATTCAGATGACAAGTGACAAAGGTAGGGCATCTACTTTAAAACAGATGAAGACATACAAAGAGGACATTGATGTAGACCAGTAATAAGACGAAATTTTTCAGTTTTTAAAATCCACAAATGGAGAAGGTGCCAGCAATCCCACGGATATGTATTAACGGTGGATTGTGATCAACATTTCCAAATGTCGAATAGCTATTGAAAATTAGTTGTAACGAATGCCATCGGCGAAAGGTCCTTTTCAGTTTTGAAGAAAGTAAAACATTATTTAAGAAATTCATTAGGGCAAGAAAAGTTGTCTCATCTATCTACAAGTATGATATTTATAGAATCAGACTTAACAAAGTCTCTCAATTATGATAACATACTCGACACTTTTTCCGAAACGAAAGAGCGGAAGAGTTTAAAATTACTACTATAATTACTAAGATGTTTATTTTATTTTTATCACACCCCAACATGCATAGCAGCCAATTTGATATCGCTAATAAAAGGGGATCCTATACTTCAAACAGGGCTTAGGGCCTCAGATTACCTAAATCCGGCTCTACAATTAATGCAAATCCCTTCAAAAATGAATACTGGGAAATGGACAGGCATACGGTGTACGATTTTTTTTATTGGAGGCTTAACTACTCAATGATCTATAAGCAGTCGCCCGTCCCTAATTTAGGATTGCTGGTTCCAGGGACGAGAGAGAGAGCCAGTGCCGTAAGACAAACACAACATCCATGCCTCACCGGGATCCGAACCCGACCCCTTACGGACGAATGATTAGAGGCCATCGCTTAGACCACTGTGCCACCGGGGCAGCTGGTGTACGATTGCAATAGCTTATCGTGGAAGTACGTAAGAGCGACAAACTGATCTACGAACTCTATTGCTGTGTCTTAAACAATCTTGTGTAAAAACATTTCAGTGTTTTAAAACTTAAATTTTCATATTGATGGCTCGACTGGCGAGATCTCCAATCTGCTGATTTACGGGCTTTTTGTCACAGTCAGATCGATATATAACTTTTAAGTCTGATACGGAATTTTGTTCGCTGATTTTTATTGCGCATATGGCATTGCTAATTATTTTTACGTTCGTTGAGTCTTTTGCATGGGAGTCTGGGCCTATCCTGGTTGCACCAAAACTACCGCTTTGGAAATAAATAACATGTACAAGGTTTTTACCGAAAATAATGCAAAAGTGGGCATTACTTTTTATTAACTAGCAGAGATCGTTCAACTTGCCCGTGCTGGTAGAGTAACCCTCCTTCTATAGTAACCTTTCTTCTCCAGTACAATAAAGGATTCCAAGCAGAAGCAACGTGCCGTCATTGAGTTCTTGACGAAGGAAGGGTGCAGGCTGTCCGACATCCACAGAAGGCTACAGAATGTTTACGGAGATGACACCATTGACAAGAGCAATGTGAACAGATGGATGAAGAAGTTTGAAGAAAAGGAAACCAGCATTGAAGAAAAATCACGCAGTGAGAGATCATCATCTGCTGTCATTAACACGAATACTCCGGGAGTGGATGAATTGATTCGCGCCAAGAGACGAGCCACTATTTGTGTGTTTCTTGCACAACTGGACTGTGGTCACAATGCCACACAGAAGTGGTGGAAGACTTAGGGTATCGGAAAGTGTGTGCTAAGTGGATACCTCAGCAGTTGACACCCAATTTGAAGGAGATAAGAGTAAAAGTCTGCTCTAATCCGCTGGAAGAGTTTGAAGCCAATGAAGACACGTTTTGTTTTTCGATCTGGTGACACGGGATGAAACGTGGGCGTACCTTTACGATCCGTAAATGAAGAATCAATGCGTGAAATGACGTCACACCTCTGCACCAAAGCCTAAGAGGTCCAAGAGCCAGCGACCAGCACAGAAAGTCATGGTGACTGTTTTTTGGGATGATAGGGGTGTCATTCCCCTCGATGTTCTGGAACGTGGCCGTACCGTGACCAGCGAGCGGTACATTGAGACACTCAAGAAGCTTAGAGAAGCCATAAGGAGGAAGACACCGAACAAGAATCTGAAATGGATCCACATTCACCATGACAATGCGAGATCACACACATCTTTGGCAACAAATCAGGCAACCAGCATATTAGACTGGTCTGTGGTCCCCATCCACCGTACAACCCAGATCTGGCAACCTCCGACTTCCACCTGTTCGGTCCAATGAAGGAAAGTCTCAGAGGATAATGATTTGATGACACAGACGAGGTTAATGTGGCTGTAAAGAAGTGGGTACAGCAGTTCACACATGAATTTTTTCAAATTGCATTCGAGAGCTGGGTTCAACGACGGCGCAAATGCATCTCTTGTAATGAAGACTATGTTCAGTAGTACCTTTGTATAGAAGAAAAATTACTCTACCAAAATGTGCAATTTAAAAGACCACTGTCAGTTAGCAAGTTATGCCCACTTTGGCGTTACTTTCGGTACAACCCTCGAGAAAGGATCAGCCGATATGTAGCTGAGTCGTTAGTTTTTATCAAAGTTTTTATGAGGATTTTGCTAGGTTTGATTTCTGTTGGTGAGACCACCTTGGTACTAGCTTACGTAAGAGGTTTCATATAATTTATCGGAGTTTCTTCATAAAATGGATGTTTCCCGGTTCCTTGTGATATTGTGATCCTATATCAGTTGATCAAACACACACTTTTCCTGTTTAAATTTGTCAAAATAACATTTGAAAATCAGAACCAAGCTGTTTCAATGCTTCACCAATTGCAACAGCATAAAGTTGTTTTTATGGCACAGCTGTGGTCTGCTACACGGAATTTTTGGTTGCCAACCGAAAAAGCAGAGGCAGTAAATTAAATTCTGAGAAGTTTCTGTGGAAGTGCGTACTGTGTATGTCCATTCAATCAGAAAGTGCATAACGGATAAATAATCCCTACTAGACAAAATAAATGTTATATCTTTGCTGGAGCTGGTGCGGAATTGGGATATTAGATTTGAGGGCGGGGGTATAAAAATCGGTATTCTTGCGGAAATGGGCGACCTCCGTAATGAGCAGGTTTTTTGAATCCTTTGCGACGAGAATAAAATTTATCAAAGTTATTCATAATGAAATGGAACAAGGAAGAAAAAAATCAACCGGATTTTCGCAATCAATAAAACATCCAAAAATAGAAACATCTACTTATTTCCACCAGCGGCTAAACATTATGTTACAAAAATTAACAAATCACGCACGAAAAGTTTCTCATAGCTGATAGAAAGTGTCAAAGAGATTTTCAAATCGAGCAGTTAAAAGGAGAATTATAGAAGGAAACATGATTTAGCTCTACGCTTTCCAGCGAAAGAATTTCGCGTAAAAACTTGAAAATAAGCGAAAAATATTCTTCATGGAAACAGCCATGCAAAGGAAAAGGAACTTTTTATATATGTCTCCCGGAAGCAGTGCATTATTTAAAAAGAATAAGGTTCGCCATATTTATTTTGAAGGAATGGTATACAGAAAGGAAATTTCTCGATAGGGATTTTAGAAGCGGAGATACAGCTGCAAACAAAAGTACACAAACACCACCTAGCGACAGAACTGTGAACTAACTACAAAACTCCTCAAATACAAATCTAAGGTGTTCACAAAGTAAATGCATCCGGTGTTACAAGAATATTTTAAATAGCGCATTTAGAAGCAAAAGCATTGTGAGAGACAGATTAAACACGGGGCTCCCTAGAGACGAAATTGTGTATTATTTTGGTAAGAAAATACACACAAAGAATTTCAATAGTTAGTAGTATCTGACCAGAAAATAATTTTTTCAGGCGGGTTTTTAGTCCCGCAGATATAAATGTAAACATGAACTTGCGCCCTATAGTGGCACACTTATGTGTTATGAAAAATTTGACAATATATGAAAAGATTTCTTACGGGAAAGGCTATCCAACAAACAAAAAATGTTTCAAATACGACTTGTAGAAACAAAAAGAAGATATACATCAACGCCCCTAGCGGAAAAACCATGCATTATTTTAAGAAAGTATCCTGAAAAGATTTTTCGAGGTCAGCGCTATCGATACTCGAAAGAATTTTTTCAGTCGTGTTTTCAGAAGCTCAGATTTTTCTGTAAATACATCAGAAGCAGAAATGAAGACGTACGCCACCTGGTGGATAAACTATTCTTTACAAAAAATCAAAAATAATATGCAGAACATTTCCCATCAGGAGTTGTACCCAGTGAAGGAAGAATATTTCAAATCGGAGCTTTAGAAGCATATATATCGGGGAAAAGACAGTTTAACTTTACGCCCAAAGCGGAAAGTCTATGCGTGACTTGAGAAAGGGATTAGTATACCTAAAATAGTCTTCGGTATAAATTGCATCGAAAGAAGAAATAATTTTTTCAATCGGATATTTAGAATCAAATACATGGAATGAAATGTATGTTGAATTCATATCACCTGAATTTATGCCTTCTAGCGGCGAAACTATGCATCGTAAAAAAAATCGGCGGTATGCAAGGTTCGTCACATCTCAAGATTCTCAAAGCGAAAAGAATTTTTCAAATCGATTTAATAGTTGCAGACATTTGATGTCCACATACAAATGGACGGACGGACAGGGTGATAAGTACGATCGTTTGTTACAAAGGACGTGCTGATAAATATCATATGACACAGGAGAACGGCTAGTGGTTCCTTTGGTTGTATGTTAATCTATATATTCCATTCACTGGACCCGAGTCATGTCTACTTAACTTTGCAAAATATGTCTTTCCATGATATTCGAGGGTTGGTATTTTAATAGTGTCAACTGCATAATTACTACAGATACAAAACATATACCGGTTTCAAATTTTTACAGTCCTTCAATGCAGTCACCAGCATTGTGTAACACCTGTTCCCAGCGATGTGGAAGTCGTAGGATACCGTTGGTAGCGCCTGTTCGGTTGATCGTCTGCATAGAGCTGTCTACTGCGTTAAGAATGTCTGGGTAGTTCTGAATCGAATGCCGCGACGTGGTTCCTTCATTTTAGGGATCAAGTAGGGTAGTTCTGAGTCGAATGCCAGGAAGAGGTTCCTTCCTTTTAGGGATCAAGTCGGGTAGTTCTGAGTCGAATGCTGCGAAGAGGTTCCTTCTTTTTAGGGATCAAATCGGGTAGTTCTGAGTCGAATGCCGCGAAGTGGTTCCTTCATTTTAGGGATCAAGTCGAAGTCACGGGGGCTTAAGTCAAGACAGTTGAAGTAACGGGGACTTAAGTCAAGACAGCTGAAGTCACGGGGGCTTAAGTCAAGACAGTTGAAGTCACGGGGGCTTAAGTCAAGACAGTTGAAGTCACTGGGGCTTACGTCAAGACAGTTGAAGTCACTGGGGCTTTCGTCAAGACAGTTGAAGTCACTGGGGCTTTCGTCAAGACAGTTGAAGTCACGGGAACTTCAGTCAAGATAGTTGAAGTCACGGGAGCTTAAGTCAAGATAGTTGAAGTCACGGTGGTTTAAGTCAAGACAGTTGAAGTCACGGTGGTTTAAGTCAAAACAGTTGAAGTCACGGGGGCTTAAGTCAAGACAGTTGAAGTCCCGAGGGCTTAAGTCAGAACATTAGGGCATGTGGTACAGCACTTCCCAGCACCAACGATTGAACACACAGCATAGACAACATGCGCTCAAGCATTGTCATAAAAATGATGGGTGGGTTCTGCATAAAGTGTGTCCGCTTCTTTCTCAAAGCTGGTCGCAGATTTTGTTCCAAAAATGTAGAGTAATATTGCGCAGTGACGGTCTGGCTTTGGGGTACGGCATGCCTCAGGATAACACCATCGCAGTTGTGCATGAGAACAACCATAGTCTTCACATAGCTGGGGTTCCTACAAAATGTGGATTTGCGCGGTGACCCGTAATGACCTGACTTATCAGATTGGCGTTTCATTTCTGGCTCATAATTATGATGTAGCCCATGTCTCATCCAGCGCGATGATGCGGCGAAGGAAAGCTTCTTCGCGCTCGTAGCGTTCCAAGTGGCATCGTTGCTTCGTATCGTTGTAATTTCTGGATCTCAGTCAGAGCGTGTGGAGCCCATTGCGTTGAAAATTTTTCTCATTCCCAGTCGTTCCTTCACAATGTGTAGCACAGTTTTTTTTTTTTTTTGATTGGAGGTTTAACGACCACCGTGAGCAACTCAATGGGCTATAAGCAGTCGCCCGTCCCTAATTTAGGGTCACTGGTTCCAGGGAAGGGAGAGAGCCAGTGCCGTAAGACAAACACAACATCCATGCCTCACCGGGATTCGAACCCGGACCCCTTTCGGACGAATGATCAGAGGCCATTGCCTTAGACCACTGCGCCACCGGGGCGGCGTAGCACAGTTGCACGCGATACTTCGGTCTGATTGGCTAACTGACAAATCGTAAAGCGCCAATCTGTCTCCAGTGACGCGGAAACAGCACTAACTTGTTCTTCACTTGCACTGGGAGCTGGGACGACCTAGCCTAGGCTCATCTTTGACATTTTGCCGTCCATCATTGAAGGCTTTTACCCATCTTGCAACTGTTCTGTATGGTAATGCAGTTTCCCCACAAGCCTCTAAAAAGTTCTTGATGATATTGCTGTGCTTTACGACATCGGGCTCTTTGAATTTTTATTCAACATCGCTGCTCCAATTTCGAAAACATCGTGACTAGACCGACGGGTAGCAACAGCTCATGTTCTTCTCGTTACTGCGCAGGCGCATGCAGTTGGGAGAGAGACAGTCCACTTCACAATAAGGTGTGGTAGGTATGCAACCAACGTGTGGCGTAAGCAGCATAAACTATTTGCGCTACGTTTCGATTCTACAGATGTGTTGCCACTATTAAAATTCCAACCCTCGTAGTCACTGCTGGTGTAAAAAATTACGATCGTTCATTCGTTCATGTTATGAAAATCAGTGGTAATTGTTTTGTTTTTGCAAGATCAATTCGTAAAAAGGAGCAGACCGTCAAGTGCGGACAGAAAAAGGAACATATACAACTCGCAGCATCACAAGAAGTTCTGTGTCATGTGACATTTTAATGTTTTTCTGCTCAGATGTAATATGAAAGCATAGAACTCAAACTTTTTTACCGCTCCACTACTTTTCAGGTTGACAACTGTGCTGCGAAAACAGCTTTCATGCTACTGGAAATGACAGCTGTGAAACATCGAAGAAGGTACGTACAGATTTTCAGATGTTATTTGGACAGACTTTAAAGGTTAAAAGTGTGTGCTCTGTCGTTTGATATTTCTCGTGATCACAAGGAACTGAAAAATACGCGTTGTATTAAGAAACAGGTAAAAAATATATATGAAGCAACTAAAGTAAACTATTATTTTTTAATTTTCTCTACTGTAAGAAAAGTCCCTAATTCTTTCGTTCATTCTCCCAGCTTAATATGAAAATATAGTTTTTTGAACAACTTTCGTGCGTACGCTCGATCCATATTTTTTAGTTTTTCCTCAGAGGTTAATCTTGAATGCCTACCTACTATGGGGAGGTGCCTCACCCCAACAAACATAACTTTTTCATGTGTATTTTATCATCATCATTGTCAACCATTATCAATCCACTGCAAGACGAAGGTCTCCCCAAGTTTCTTCCACAACGGTCTGTTTTGTGCCAGTCTCCTCCATATTACTCCTGCATACTTCCGAATTTCATCCACCCATCTCCCGTGTGGTCTTCTTCTGGGTCTTTTTCTGTCCCTGGGAATCCAGTCTAAATTTCGGCTGTCCATCGATGGTCTGTCCTTCTGGCAGTATGTCTAGCACATTGCCATTTTAGGGATATTACTCTGATCATGATGTCTTCCACTCTTGTCATTTTTCTGATCCACGAGTTCATGTTCTTATCTCTCCTGGTTAAACCAAGCTTGTGCGCAGTGGTCTAAGGCGATGGCCTCTGATCATTCGTCCGAAAGGGGTCCGGGTTCGAATCCCGTGAGGCATGGATGTTGTGTTTGTCTTACGGCACTGGCTCTCTCCCTTCCCTGGAACCACTGACCCTAAATTAGGGACGGGCGACTGCTTATACCCCATTGAGTTGCTCACGGTGGACGTTAAACCTCGAATATATATATAAAAAAAAAGCAAGCATGCACCTCTCCATGTTTTTTGAGTTGTCTGCAGTCTTTGTATGTCTCTTTAGGTTAAGGTCCACCTCTCTGCACCATACGTAAGCACTGGAAGGATGCATTGATCAAACACTTTTCTTTTAAGACAACTTGGCCACGGGAGTGGCTATTCTGTGACGCACTTACTCAGAGGTGATACACAAGTTAAGACGGGAAAGCTGCAGCGATAAGCCAATGTCGGTGTAATTCAGTCGAGAGAATAACCGGCTCCGGAGCAAGGTGACGTGCATCCAAAATCCACTATAGGCAAAAAGGTTTTGCGCTATATTGGCACCCGAACGTAAAAATGAATTTCCCGGCCGTAAGGTCCGTGAAAAACGTGTGATGATTCTGCCACACATGATCGGGAATTAATGAGAAGTCTTTCTCCTGGAACGAGCTACATGAAAGTATGATTTGCCGGCTGTTCCGAACATCTACGATTTCGTCTCACACCTATTTCAAAGGGGGAAACAGCGATATATGTGACATGTCTATCTCAGAGGTGAAACACCTGTCAAAAACACAAATTTGCAGCGGTAAGCCAAGGTCGGTGTAATTAAATCGGTAGAACAATCGACTCCGAATAACGCAGATGTGGGTTCGAATCCCATTACTGCCAAATTTGGGTTTTTATATTGTAATTCCTGCTTGACAAAGACTTAATAAATCAAGAATGAACGTGGCACCACGGTGATACCTAGTAACATATACCAATTTATTAGACTGAGTGCATTTAACCAAACTTTTCGCCGCCTATGTGGGGCAGTGTTCTAATCTACAGCTTCTGATCATTCGTCCGAGATGGGTCTTGGTTCGAATCCTGCTAGGCATGGATGTTGCGTTTGCCTTACCGCATTGGTTCTCTCCCTTTCCTGGAACCAATGGTCATAAATTAGGGTCGGGGGATTGCTTATATATCCCACCGAGTTGCTCACGGTAGTCTTTAAACCTTTCAAATAAAAAAAAAAATCCTTCCCAAAATATCGAGTTTTTGAATACACTGCCCCAAAACTTTGTTCTTGATTTTCCCTATCTACATTAGCCAAACGCTCAATTCTATCAATGGTGTGCTACTCTGTAGCATAAATGGATAACACTGAAAAAAGTCATTCAACAGAATATCATCGTCGGTTGCTGTTTATTAGGAAGTACACTCTTTGCCACAAAAAAAAAAAAGCTCCCTAGAAAGTCGTTCGATCATAATGAAACTCCACATGCAAGTACCTCAGGGCCGAATATGCTAATGATTAAAAAATTAAGATCAATGACTAAATAGTGACGCTGCCACGGCGCATGGCAACCGCGCACCAAGGAGGGTACATCAAGAGCATAGCTCACATGAAGATACGATTGTGACAGCGTATAACCTCCAAAGACTGTGAAGATGCCTCGACGTCGGATCTGTACACAATACGAGCAGTTGAGCGAGTGTCAGAGAGAATGTATATATATCGCCTGGCATTTGGCTCGGAGCGACGCGGGAGTCGGACAATATTGGCTTCAATGGGTTGAGGAGGGCACAACCAACGGCACGCGGACAGTGGATGGCCGAGGGCAACGACAGAACGCGAGGATAGAGAGATTGTGAATGCCACACAAACAAAACCAAATTCGTCGCTCACAAAACATCCGCGGCCCTGTTGCGTCGTCTGCAGGTACGGAAGTGGACATCCGGACAGTTGCCAGACGACTTGCGACACGGGGACTACATTCCAGGAGGACGCTCTGCCGTCTACCACTGAGCAGCGAGCATCGCCGGCAACGGTTACAGTGGTGTTGGACCCAGTCATGTTGGATAGTGTGCGGTGGCGTCATATAGTCTTGAGTGATGAGTCACGGTTTGCACTTAGCGCCGATGACCAGCGCATAAATGTCTGGTGACGAACCAGCCAGCGCTCGGATCCTGTGTTTACCGTGGAACCGCACAGGGCTCGCATAACTGAGGTGACAGCATGGGGAACCATTTCATATGATAGCCGGACATCATTGGCAGTCCTCCGTACCACCTTTATGGGTCAGCGGTACGTTGGAGACATTCTACTACCTGTTGCGCTACCATTCTTGTCAGAGCATCATCGGGCAATTCTTAAACAGAATAATGCTCGGCCACACGCACCACTCCTCTCCCAGGCCTTCGTCCGTAATGTCGACACCCTTTCAATGGCCAGCCCGATCGTCCGATATCTCACCAATTGAACATGTTTAGGACGTGATGGGACGCCATCCACGCCCATCCCAGATTATCAGTGAACTTGCCAACAATCTGTACAATAACTGGCTTGCTATACCTCAGGACAGTATCAGTGAATTGTATGAAATTTTGCCACGCCGAGTAACTGTTTATAACAGAGCCAGAGATGGAGCTACAACGTACTGATTTGTTCCGCACTTGTAGCTGATAAGCCGAATAAATGGCCCAACTTCTCTGAAATTGCAATCATCTCCTTTCCTATACATTTATATTAGACATACTCATTTTCATCTTGATTGGATGATTCCTTCTTCTCGGTGCTTCGGCTTTTTTTTTTTGCAAAGAGTTTGGTTTCTGTGGTTATTTACTCTTATTTTTTCTGCACATATTTTCATGAATTTCAGTAAAATTTCAATTCAAATCATTTATTTTGCTGAGCCAAAAACCAGTATTACAAAAAATATCAACTAAAACAAAGCACAGTAAGAAAGCAGGGGAAGAAGGCCAGCAAGGCCTGACAGGGTCCCAGACTCCCTAGACAAATTTTATACTGACGTCACCAGTTGAAGTTACAAACAAGTCAGTACTTCAGAGAGAAAAGGTAATGATAATAAAAAGATGATAAACACTACAGGTAATACCATTGAAAATCAATTTACATTGAGATATACAAGTCATAGTACACTGGCGTGCAAAAATTAAGGACGAGACGGGTTTTCGAATGTAACGTCGCGCAAAAGTGCTCCACATGGACTCAAATCATACCATAAGATCCCCAAGATGTAAGAATATGGGACAAGTGAGCAAAACCGTCCAAACAAGGAATCCAAAGAATACAAAGGCACTTTATTGAAAAGGTAGCTTCGAGCACAACTGGACAGAAGACAGAAACGTCCATGTGACAGGCGGCTGCCAAGAAAATCCAGTCTTTAGTAGGGGATATGATCACCCCTGACTGCGTTGCAGGATTTACAACGTCTGTCCATGCTGAGGACGAGTTTGTCAAGGAGCTGTTGAGGCATCGCGGCCCATTTCTCTTGTAGCGCCAATCGCAGCTGCGGAATCGTTGCTGGCGACTGGTGACGTGCTGCCAAGCGTCTCCCGAGAAGGTCCCACACGTGTTCTATTGGATTTAGGTTCGGGGACCTAGCGGGCCAATACATGCGTTGAATATCTTCACTCTCCAACAGCTCTGCGGCAGCAACTGTACGATGAGGTGTAGCGTTGTCGTCCATAAAGAGGAACTCAGGACCCACAGAACCTCTAAACAGACGTACGTGAGGCAGGAGAACCTCGGTACAATAGCAGACACCAGTGACTGAACCTCCTTGGAAGATGTGGAGGTCAGTACGGCTACCAAGCATGATACCGCCCCAAACGACAACTCCGCCACCTACAAATCGGCCCCTTTCGATGATGTTGGAGGTGTGATTGCGTGTTCCCTGCTCTCTCCAGATGCGTATACGTCCAGAAACCCTCATCAGACTAAATCGGCTCTCATCCGTAAAGGGAACTCGACCCCATTGCTGAGTGTCCAGTTCTTGTGTTGCTGGAAGCACAGAAACCGCCGTCTCCGATGAGCAGGCGTTAATGGCACACACCGTACTGGTCGTCGTGCAAATAGACCACCTTTGTGCTGCCTCCTGGCCACGGTAAAACGCGATAACGGACGTCCAGTTGTCTGTTGCATGTGCCTTGCAATTTCTCCCGCTATCTGCCGTGTGTCTCTTCTCGCCTGTAGGACAATATACCGGTCGTCCGCCACCGTGGTTGCTCGTGGACGACCACTGCTAAACTCTCGGACAGCTGTTCCTGTCGTTTGAAATGCTCTCCAAGCTCGTGAAACGAAGCTGTGAGCGATCCCGAACTCCTCCGTCACACTAGTCACACTTCGACTTTTTCCCAACTTCCCAATGACGCGACCTCGGGTAAAGTCATCCAGATGTCGTCCACTGGATTGCCTGTTGGTCATATCACACGGTGGCAGCAACTCGACGTCGTTCAAACCGATGTACACCGTGCAATAGCTTTCACCGAATTGCTGAGCGTACGCCGCCCGTGTGCTTCATACCCTTCCGACACTCCCCCCTACGTCATGCTGCATATATGCGCATGCCCTACCTTACCGGACCCTAGTCTATCTCCTGAGTGATCTTTCGGTTTGTTCTGCCTGCTCGTTCAGCTGTTATGCTAATTTCTCCTCTTCGTCCTTAATTTTTGCCCACCATGTAACGTACCAGGAGATGTGACGTACCTGCCAGAAGGACGCACACGACATAAAGGCAGATAGGAATCAGAATAAAATGTCCGCGTAGCTCAACTGGTAGAGTGATTTATTCCGGAATGAGGGGATCCGGGTTCGAATCCTGGCGTGGACAGAAATGACGGAGAAATTTACTTCGTTATAATGGCGCCCGAACTATCCGGATGACCCGACCGTTCACAATCTCGCAATGGTGTGATGTTATTTCCACACCGCGAGATAGGAAAAATAAGAGCAGCACTTCAAAAAAAATAAAAATAAGGGGGAGATGATGTAACTTACCAGGAGATGTGACGTACCTGCCAGAAGGACGCACACGACATAAAGGCAGATAGGAATCAGAATAAAATGTCCGCGTAGGTCAACTGGTAGAGTGACTTATTCCGGATTGAGGGGATCCGGGTTCGAATCCTGGCGTGGACAGAAATGACGGAGAAATTTACCTCGTTATAACCAGTGTAATAGTTATAGTCCACCTTCACTACAGTCATCAATTTAAGAAGCCGCAGTTCATAATAAAATATAAAATTTTTTTTAAAAGGTTAAAGTTATTTAAAGAAGTCAGTTCCGTCGATATCGAGTTCCAGTAGCGTTAGCCAATGTAATTTGTACTTTGTTTCATAGTCTCCCTCTTCGGATGAATAGGCCTAATATGTGATTTAGTGCGTGTGTCATGTGAGTGTATCTGTGGTACAATTTGCATGATGTCAGTGTGTAAATTATTGTTAATTCGCCTGAACATAAATTTCCCAATATTAAAGTAATATAATTGGTTAATCGTAAGAATGTTGTATTTGTTTGGGAAAACTCGTGTATTATTATATAGTGATACTGGTGTATTTCTATGGAATTTTAGGTCAATTAATCTTATAAATTTGTTTTGAAGAATTTGAAGTTTTTTGAAATTATATTTAGTCGTCCCCACGATAAGATAGCATAATTAATATGAGTCTGAAACATGGTATAATATAATTGAATTAGTGTTTTATAGGAAGGGTTTGGGAATACCGAGCTGATAATTCCAATGTTTTTAGAGAGTTTAAGAAGAAGAGAGTCCGCATGTTGATTCCACTTAAGGTCCCTATGTAAAGTAATCACCAATTAAAGTAAGGAATTATACCGTTTATAGTTAATATGATAGGATAGTGTTGTGAAACAATTTGTTTTGAGAAGATTAACGACTTTGTTTTGGTAGTATTTATACCAAAAAAAAAAAAAAATACACACATGATAAGAACGTCATCTTTCATAGCATTTGTGAGCTACATTAGAAATGCAAGCTAAGATGCCTTACTTTTATCTTTTTATTACAAAACTTGACAATGAACTTGAGGCTGTTTCCTCTTATCATGCATGGGAGTTAAATATACTATATAGCTTTCTCTTTTCCGCGAGCTTATTTGTTCCGAGATTATATTCCAAGGGTTCCACAGTTCTTCGAGATCTTCATCTTCCTCTTCACAATCTTTTTTCCTTTGTTGTGGTTTCTTCCCCCTATTACTTCATAAAAAAACGAGTGGCCTTTAATTCATTCATCACCATAAAGAAAACTGAGTTCTTTTTATTGATTAGCTTATCTGAGACTAACACTACTATCGCTGGCAAATGACCTACTAACAGAAGCTGCTTTCCGGGAGATAAAGAGTGACATGTTATTAAGTAAAGCAGCGACAAGGCAACATGTTCTTGGATCGCTGCTTCTTAATTTACCTCTGAAAAAAATACTCTTCTCCACCAAACAGTTTTTTTACCTCATTAAATAAAGAGATTAAATTAAAGTTCTTTGAGGAAGATCAACACAAGAAGAACATGCAGATAGAAGGAAATAAATATTCTTGAATTTTAACATCTCAACTGAACTGAAAATAAACAAGATGGAAAACAAGCAAACAAAAAAAAAAACCCCGAGGGTAATAAGGTAAATGCATAACATTATTTCCTCTTGAAGGGCACTGAAAGTAAAATGTATTATACACACCGCATCCATCCGAAAACCTGTCCCACTCTTCCACATTTACGCACAATATAAATTAGCGATTCATTTGTACGAATGACTGGCCGCCCTCCGGTGGCGGAGTGGTCTAAGCGATGGCCTCTGAACGTTCGTCTGAAAGAGGTCCGGGTTCGAATCCCGGTGAGGCATGGATGTTTGTGTTTGCCTTACTGCACTGGCTCTCTCCCTTCCCTGGAACCATTGACCCTAAATTAGGGAAGGGCGATTGCTTAGAGCCAATTGAGTTGCTCACGGTAGTCGTTAAACCTTCAATAAAATAAAATAAAATAAATGAGAATGGCTCACCGTGAATGGTGAATGACTAGTTCTCAGCGCTGAGAATGAGCATCTCGACACACACTGAAGTGACAGCGCGTTCAACGTTCTTCCGCCCGCATGTGTTCGGAAACGAATTTCTAATAAGAAAAGTAATGTTGAGATTCAGGCCAGCTCTTAGACCCGAGCAAGTTTTAAAATAACGGGGTATATCCCACGCGATTCTGCTTGCTTAAAAATAAATATTTCAGATATTTGTTCGAATAACTTCTATTTGGAATCAAGGGATGTGCCATGGAAAATACAAAAAATCTGGAGTCTAAGTTGAATCATATTGACAGTAATGTTCCTGTGGCTCTCCGTTTGATACTGTGTTTGGATGATCCGACCTCGTAAAAGCAATGCCCAAGACACCTGTAAATTCCTGGAAAGAATACACGCTTTCGTAGATTTTAAGAACCACATCTTTTATTTGCCACATAAAATAGCTTGAGCTTTCTTGACAAAGATCATATTAATTTTCTTACTAAACAGACGCGATACATTTGAGTCACTGTGTAAGAATGATAAGATTTCTTTTTTATTGGGTTGGTGCGAATGAAATGTCCGGCGTGAACAAGCAGTGGAGACATGCCCCCACCACAGCGGAATGGAACCATCCACAGGTGTTGCGGGTATTACGTCACAGAGTTACTATTGGTTTGGTGCGAATGAAATGTCCGGCGTGAACGAGCAGTGGAGACATGCCCACACCACAGCGGAATGGAACCATCCACAGGTGTTGCGGGTATTACGTCACAGAGTTACTATTGGTTTGGTGCGAATGAAATGTCCGGCGTGAACAAGCAGTGTAGACATGCCCCCACCACAACGGAATGGAACCATCCACAGGTGTTGCGGGTATTACGTCACAGAGTTTCTATAAATAGCTAGCACGTGTGTGAAGAACAAGGTTCAGGCGTGGTTTGTTTGGACGTATCGTGGCTTGCAAAGGAAACATGCAGACGCCGGATTTGAGAGTCATCTTCTTGTATGAATTTAAACTGGGCCATTCTTCAGAAATTGCCGCTCGAAACGTTAGCAAAGCGTTTGGGGAGAATACAGCCAACAAACGAATCGTTCGGTGATGGTTTGTGAAATTTCGAAGCGGAGATGCGGACCTGCAAAATGAAGCACGGGGTCACCAACCTGTTGCTGTTTCTGACGATGTTCTGTTACGTGTGGTTGAAGCGGACCCCGAACAAACACGTCGTGAGATAGCGGCAGAGGTAGGTGTCCACCACAGCGGTGTCTGGCTGCGCTGGGTAAGGTCAAAAAGCTGGACATGTGGCTGCCGCATGAGTTGACAACTGCCAACAAGACTAGGTGTTTGGAAGTCTGCACGTCGCTGCTTGCCAGGAATAAACAGGAACCTCTACTGCATCCAATCGTCACCTGCGACGAGTAGTGGGGGCTTTATGATAATCGGAAACGATATGCTTAATGGTTAAGCAAGGTAAAGCCTGCTGGACAGCATCCTAAGCCATCCCTACACAACCAGAAGTTGATGCTCCTTGTCTGGTGGTACACAGCCGGGATAATTAATCGGAGTTTCTTGGCAAAAGGCCAAATCATCACTGCAGAACATTATTGTACTGAATTACACCAGATGCACCGGAAATTGCTGCAGAAACAACCGGCTTTGGTCAACAGATGTGATGTTTTTTCTGCTCCAGGTCAACGGCCGCCCTCTTGTCGCACAACGAACAATGCTGACACTAAAGGCCTTGGGCTATATGAAGCACTGCCCCATCCTGTCTATTTCCTGGACTTGTCTCCGACAGGCGTTTCGTCGCCGGGATCACTTCCTGTCCGTGAAACAGTTCACGACAGACAACGAAGTTCAACGTGCAGTTGGTGACTTCTTCGGGTTCCATTCACAAGACCTTTTTCGTTCCGGCATCATGGCTTTGTCGGACAGATGGCAACTATGTGTCGATGCTGAGGAGAAGTATTTTTCTTAGGTAAATTGTCCTACTTTTCCGTTCTCGCCGTCTACCTGTGCTGGTTCTTTGCCGGACATTTCATTCACACGAACCCAATAGTTCGGGTTTAAAGCAACGCCATGGGGAAGGACCTAGCCTCGTCAAGGGCTCACAGCCGGGAAACCATTGGCTCTGAGAACTCGGTCACTCCAGCGCTTATATTTACTATTAAAGCAACGTTACTTAGGAATACCTTTTCTCCGGTCGGCGGAAAACTGCAACACCGGAAAACTGCTGCATCAGTAAATTCCTAAACCTCCTTATGTAATGGAATGTACACAAATTACGTTTCGTATGGAGAAACTGTAGGAATTTTCCTAATGGCATAAAACGGGGTATTGCAGTTTTCCTAGTCACATAACAGGGTATGTAAGATCCTAGTGACGTAACGGAATACAAAAAAGTTTGGCACTTGTTAAATCTTCAGTTATAGCTGTAATATTTGGTATCTGCAAATATGTAACAAAAGGAATTCAACAGATCAGTCCTGAGGTATTTACAAGGCATATACACATATCGGGCACTGAATTAGAAAGTTTCATTCAATAACAGGGTGAACCTCCTTTAGCTCGAATTACAGCCCGTATGCGGTTTGGTATAGGTTCCTCAAGGTATTGGAGTGCATCTACGTCTACAGCACACCAGGCGTTCATTATACCGCCCTTTAACAGGCTCAGATTTGACGGAAGATGACTTTGCTCCCGGATATGTTTTTCTAAGATGTCCAGTGCATTCTTAATGGTGTTCAGATCCGGGATTTGTGGTAGCCAGGGAAGATGGTGGAAGTCGCTGTGATACTCGCTGAACCACTGCTTAACAGATCTTGCGAGATGGACCGTAGCATTGTCGTCCATGAAAAAGCCGTCATCTAATGGATAAATAGTCAACATTTCAGGTTGTTCTTGATTTGAAACAATGTTCAGATATTCCTTGGAGGACATTCGGCCTTCCACAATTGTCAGAGGACCCGTTCCGTACGAAACGAATATGTCCCACACCATGGTAACACCTCCAGAACCTTGAGTTGTGTTTACAAAACAAGCTAGGTCCATCACTTCGTGGGCTCCCGAAAAACACTCTGCCTGCCGTCCCTACAGAACAATGTATTAATATAATGTGACTCCTAGGACCACATGACTTTTTACCAGTCTTCCAGTGTCCGGTTGCGGTCTTCGTGTCACTGCTACAGACGAACTTTCCGGTTCTTCTCAGAAATCAGTGGTTTCTGTACTAGATAGTCATGCGATTGCCGATACTGATCATAGTTCGCTGATATACGGTTGGGGAACAACGTTCATGGAATGTTTCGGCCCATTGTTGCACACAGAAAATCCTGTTTCTCCATTCATCTCGGCAATCTCGTTCCTGTCAGATTGTCATCGCGCCACAGTTACGCCTCTTAGACAAACAATGGCAATTGTTTTTCAGTGATTAAAGAACAGGGATATCTCACCTTTTGAGAAACCAGTCAGCTCTGATGTTCTCAAAATGGTCGCTCTAGCCAGACGTGCATAATCCAGTGACCGATGAGTGTATAATCTTTAGAACTTCTTGGAATTTTTTTAAGCTGCAACCTAACGTCTCTAGAATATTACATACCCTAAAGTGTAGCTGGAAAAACTCGTAGATGTCGTTTTATGCCACTAGATAAACTCTTTACCTTTACAAGATCTCCGAATCCAATGTAATTTGTGTAGAGTGTTATAGGAAAAGGTTTAGAAGCTTATTTACGTAGGACTGTACGGTGTTGCAGTTTTTTCCTATCGGTGTTACGGACATTCAAATTTGACCTGGACATTTGTTTCTAATACATTAGTTTGAAACATTGCATGTATTAGTATTGTGCGTTTGGCAAGACTGGTATCTCACGCTACCAGAACGCCACTTGTTTCGTTAATTTTCGTTGCCATGACAACTCCCGCATTGCAGAAAAAGAAATGGCGAGTGAAGGTGTTTCGACTTAGGTGAAGCAGAGAATAATTATAAAATTTCTTAGCAATGAAGCTGCGAGTGGCAATGAAATTCACCAGAGACTTCAAACACAGTTTGGTGATTCGTGTCTGTCCCGTTCACCCGTCTTCGAATGGTGTAAAGCAATCAAGGAAGGCAGAAAAAGCGTCGGCAACGAATCGCACAAGGTACGACTGGCAACTGCTGTTAGCGACGCCATGACTGCGCGCGTAAATGAGCTCATACGGAACAACAGGAGGATTACTGTAAGTGATCTGAGCTCTGCACTGAACATCAGCGCCGGCAGCGTGCATACCATCATCCACGATAAGCTGCACTTCAGCAAAGTGTGTGCCAGATGGATACCGAAGCAGCTGTCCGACGAGCAGAAAGCCAGCAGTTTGCAAATTGCGAACATATCAGAGAGAAGGAGACAACTTTCTCAGACGTGTAGTGACAGTGGACGAGACATGGATTCCTCACCATACGTCGGAAAGCAAACGTGCAATCATGGAGTGGAGCCTCGGTGATTCGCCTCCACCCAAAAAAATTCAAGATCAGGACATCAGCCAAAAAGGTATTGGCTACGGTGTTTTGGAACATTAACGGTATTATTCTTACGGATTTCCTGGTAAATCGTCAACCAATCAATGCCATCTATTACAGCGATATCCTCAAGAACTCCCTTAAGGCAGTAATGAGAAAGAAGAGATCAGGACTCCTCAACAGTGGAGTATGCCTTCTCCAATACAACGCCAGGCCCCACCCCACTAAAGTGACTATGGAAACTTTGGAGGAATTGGGAAGTGACATTCCACCACACCCTCCGTACTGCCCGGATATGTCACCATGTGACTACTACCTGTTCGGCCCATTAAAGAAATTTTTGGGAGGGCAGAAGTTCAGATCAAATGAAGAGGTGAAAGGTGTCGTTCTGGAATGGTTTAAATAACAAAGTAAATAATTCTATGAAACTGGGATCCGAAACTTCCAGAATGCTGGAAAACATGTATGGGCCACGACGGAGATTACTTCGAAAAGTAAGTGATGTAACATCAGTTGTATGGTAAATAAATATATGATAAAAAAGAAGTCCAGGTCAAATTTTAATCTTCCTCGTAGAAGATAGGGTAGGAGTTTTCCAGTGTATGACTTTACCTGTATCCTTTTCTCTCACGCACTGTAGCATGTATGTTGTAACGTACCTGCCAGCAGGACGCACACGACATAAAGGCAGATAGGATTCAGAATGAACGTCTGCGTAGCTCAGTTGGTAGAGCGACTTGTTCCGGAATAAGCGGACTCTGGTTCGAATCCCGGCGTAGACCAAAAATGACGGAGAAATTTACTTCGTTATAATGGCGCCCAAACTTTCCGGATGACTCGGCCGTTCAAAATCTCGCATTGGTGTGATGTTCTTTCCACACCGCGAGACAGGAAAAATCAGAGAATCCCTTTTCCAGCGCTTCGAAAAATAAAAATGTGTGTGACGTTGCATTCCACACACCAGATTGACTGGGAGTTCTCAAGTGCACGTTCTACAGTGGATGGCTGCCTGCAACGATTCATGGTCACGGCTGACCCGTGGGCCATGCCCCGGCCCTCTTTCGGGGGGGGGGAGATGTAACGTACCTGCCAGCAGGACGCACACGACATAAAAGCAGATAGCAATCAGAATGAACGTCTGCGTAGCTCAGTTGGTTGAGCGACTTGTTCCGGAATAAGCGGACTCGGGTTCGAATCCCGGCGTAGACCAAAAATGACTGAGAAATTTACTTCGTTATAATGTATATTATGCTTTATATAATGTTAACGATAGGAGACACAAGAGAAGGTGGCAGGTAAGTACAGGTTTCACTTCCCATAAAGGCATTTGAAAAATACCGGGTATTAAAGACTGTTCTGTTTAAAACGAAATGTGTGTAAAGTTAGAAGCAGTAGGAATATTTCTAATAGGAAAATATTTGGGAACTCTTCGCTAACAAAATTATAGTTGTGACAAATAGTTACACACTAAAATGAAGTAAGAAAGTTTTCATGCCAAACAAGAAATGTTCAGATATACAGTATTAGAACAGTGAAGAATTTCTGGAAGTAAACAATCTGATGTGTGTGTGCTAATCCCGCGAAAATAATGACCTGCACTCCGATTGGAATGTTTGCAAAAATATTTATGAGCTCAATATAGAAAAGCGGGAAAATATGTTCCCTCGTCGGAATACATGATTTCGAGGCGGAAACTTCTGATGCAGACTGTAATGCATGGCATTTACAGGAATTCAGATTAAAAGCACAATGAGAAGCTCCTCCGAACAAAGTTAATCCATAAATTTTCTTGCATTGCTGAACTCTGTCGTATGATAGGAGCCTCTTTTGCGCTTTGTATTTGTTAATAATGCATGCAGCGATGAAAGAAAGAAAGCACTCGCAAAATAAATCTACGGCCAGCTGTTGGTGTTGGGGTTATGAAGGAACGACTGAATGACGGGGAACACGGACCCCCACACACTCACCTGCACGACAAGCTCCGGAACATAAATCTGAAGAGTGACAAGTTGGTCCTCGCTGGCTTGGCTGGTACTGTCATCCGCAGTATCCATAGCAACGGCCTTCATGGCCACCAGCCTCTTCCCTCTGCAAAAGAGAAAAAAGAAATGAACACGTCGTTATTCCCCAGAAGAACAAAGCCCTTTTTCATTTCAAATATCGCAACGTAAATCAATTTCAACAAAACCGCTGAAGTTGGCATTTTTCATTCTCTGCAGGGAGCACGGGTTTCAGTACTGAATGATGCACGGGTGTACATATTACAACACATAAAATACATACAAAGGATAATCAGAAAGTAAATTTTCTACTCACCGAAGTCCGCGTACTGCCCCCTATCATAAATGACTACAATTTGTAGTCCTTGTCGCCATAGTCACAGTGCTTGTAAAAAAATAGGAACAAAAATCTTTTCATTGTCTTCTAAGGCACTATTTCGCAACCGCCAGTATACGGACCGGTACCTGTCGTATTTAATTTCCTTTTAAATCGAAATTGAGTATGAAATCTAGATTTAAAAATTTTTGAACTCCTGTCGCGGAATATTAAAGGAATCTTGGATCGCTAATCTCTTCACAGAAGATCTGAACTCCTGCAGGCTAACTCACCTGGAAAAGGAAAGCTTTGTTGAACTTCTTTCTGATGCCAATCTAGTCTCTTGAACTCCTGTCGCTGAAGATTAAAAGAAGCTTGGATCGCTAAACTCTTCACAGAAGTTCTGACCTCCTGCAGGCTGACTCACCAGGAAAAAGGAAAGCTTTGTTGAACTTCCTTCTGATTCTAGTCTGGTCTCTGGAACTCCTGTCGCGAAAGATTAAAGGAAAATTGGATAGCTAATCTCTTCACAGAAGATCTGAACTCCTGCAGGCTAACTCACCAGGAAAAGGAAAGCTTTGTTGAACTTCCTTCCGATGCCAGTCTGGTCTCTTGAACTCCTGTTGCGGGAGATTAAAGGAAGTTTGGATCGCTAATATCTTCACAGAAGATCTGAACTCTTGCAGGCTAGCTCACCAGGAAAAGAAAAGCTTTGTTGAACTTCCTTCTGACGCCAGTCTGGTTTTGAATATTAGATCTAAATCTCAGACTTAGTTTTGGGGCATTATGGAGAAAGAATATCCAAGTCTCATTGACAAAACTCTAAAATAATTGGTAACTTTTGTTGATCACATATGTATTGCGAGAAAACCTGTTCAGCCGTTTCGGCAATCAAAACAAAGCACAGGAACATCATGGACATTTATGCTACATTGCGCCTTACAGAAACGACGCTGGAACCACGGCTCGAGAAGATTATCGCGGAGCAGCAGCAACAGATGTCGCATTGACCCCAGAAAAAAACGATATTAACGGTAAGGAGAAAATATACAGTCGTGGTCAAAAGCCTGCACCAGTAGACCGAAAAGCAATTTCTGATGTTTGAAGTCAACTTATACAGCGTAATGTTAAACTCAGGAATACATATTATACATCGTCTTAAAAGAAAGTTTATGCTGAATTCAAAATGTTTTACAGAATGTTATTACCAGTAACAGAAGTGAAGTTACAAGCAAACGTACAGGTGTCTAGTCATAAAAAGCAAAAAATAGTGGAATTTGTGAAATTAGTGTACAATGCATTTAACGTAAAATAACGGTATAATACATTATTGAAACTTGCAAGACATTTAAAATAACTTACCAACAAACAAAATACGCTTTAATATTTAATTGGATAACCACGGTTTCTTAGTAACAAAGTGCACCTTCTTGGCATGGAACTAATGAGCTACTCTAGTTTTTCGTTGATGATAACACGGTGCCATACGGCCCTTACGACTCAATTAATGCTGTTTTAGATGTGGGTCCTTGTTAACGGATCTTTTAATTCAATCTCACCCACATATTCTCTATGGGATTAAGATTCGGTTACTGTGCTGGCCACTGAAGTTTTCTTATAACTTTTCAATTAAACCATTCGCCAACCAACTTTGACCGATGACATGGCGCGTTATCGTCCTGAAAGATACAATTCCGCAAACCCATGCTTTTTACAGATGGTAGCAGTTTGTACTCCAAAATATCCACATATTTCGATATATTCAATTTACCATCAACAATATGCAGACGGCCAACACCACTGGCTGAAATACTGAACCATTACATCACAGAATGCGGGTGCTTCATTGTTGGATGGGTGCAGCATGCCTTATATCTTTTACCAGCCCGACGACGTACATAATAATTTCCATTATCAGCGGAAATAGTAATACACTGCCGGACAATTGCTAAGGACGGATGACAATAGCAACGATAGCAACCATAAAATGGAAGGCAGGAAAATGTGGAAATTAGCATAAGTGCGGGATACAGTAAGACGTGTTGTGCGTATGCAAATATTGGATTGCCGAACTTGTTCGTGACGTCATAGCTCTGATAAGAGATATTAAAGGATTTGACGCGTATTGACCGTTGTTGTTCAAGCGCAAAGTTGTAAGGGAAAGAATCAATTGACGAATTTGCAATTTTCAGTATGTCTTCCCGACATCACCTAGATGATTTTACGCGTGGCCGTATTATTGGCAAGATTGAAGAAGGGCGAAAAATAACAGATGTTGCCAGGGAGTTCGACGTCAGCCACAGTGTTGTTTCAAGGCTTTGGAAATCATTTCAAACAAATGGAGAGTGTAGCAAACGTCACGGGGGAGGTCGTGTTCGCAGTACGACACCTGCAGAAGATCGGTACATAGTGCTATCACCAAAAAGACACCGGCGCAGCACAGCTAGTGAGGTAGCAAATCAGTTTATGGCTGCTACTGGCAAGCGGATCTCCCGAAAAACTGTCGCCAGACGTTTGCATGAAGGAGGACTATACGCCCGCCGTCCTGTTGTGTGCATCCCATTGTCCAGACGTCATCGTACCGCCCGTTTGCAATGGTGCCATCAACATCGCAATTGGACTGATAACGACTGATCTGCTGTCATCTTCTCAGATGAGAGTAGATACAGTCTATCGTCTGATTGTCGACGACAACTGATCTGGCGTGATAGTGGTACTGCATATTGTCCAGCAAACATACAGGAAAGGGACCGATATCCGACATGTAGTGTCATGGTTTGAGCTGGCATCATGATCAATGGCCGTACGTCCCTCTATGTGCTTCCAACTGGGACTATGACTGGCCAACGATACATTAATGATGTTCTGCTACCTCATGTTCGCATGTTCCGTGGTGCTGTCGGTGATAGATTCATTTTCATGGACGACAACGCAATATGTCATTGAACAGTCGCTGTCCAGGAGTATCTTGAGAGCAAGGATATTCAACGCCTCGTATGGCCAGCACGTTCTCCAGATCTGAATCCCATTGAAAATGTGTGGGATGCTTTGGAGAGAAGTCTTGCTGGTCGCCAATGCCCTCCAATAAACAAGGACACCCTCTTGCGTGCACTGACAGAGGAATGGGATAAATTACCCCAACAGCTGCTTGATAATGTTGTGCAAAGCATGACACGACGTGTGGAATCTTGCATCGCCCTCGATGGTGGCCATATCCCGTATTGACATCTTACGCCGGAACGCATGCGGACGGTAATTGCATTTTTGTCACGTTTACGTATTCTGCACAAAATGGCCTGTTTGTCCCTTGAACACGTTCTAAAGCCTTTTGGATTTCAGAGCACAATAAATTGTCTTTCTTGTAATGTCCTGGCATTCTGACATTATTTTATTTCACTTGACATCCAACCACACTTACTTTTTTATGCGCTATATAGCCGTTTATGATCCGTCCTTAGCAATTGTCAAGCAGTGTAGTTGTTTCACCACTGAAAATAACATTTTCCCATTCATCAACAGTCCAATTCTTGTGTGCCTTGGCCCAAGCAATTCTTTTGAGCAGTTCTTGTTTAGTAAGGAAGGGTTTTCGTGCATCTTTTCGTGCAGTCAGTCCATTTTCTTGTAGCCGACGACGAACTGTATGCGCAGATCCAATAATGCCTACCTCATTCTCCCACTTATTTCTTAAATCAGTAGCTGTTTTAAACCTTGATTTTAAGGAACGACGAATCAACATGCGATCATCACGTTCAGTACACAGCCTTGGTCGACCTGTTCTTTTTCTGTTTTCTACACATCCAGTTTCTGCAACTCTTTTAATGGTGTGCAAGACAGTGGAATGGTCACAGCCACATTTAACAGCAATTTTGGCACCGTATTATCATCAATGGACAACTAGAGAAGCTGCGTAGTTCCATGCCAAGAAGGTGCACTTTGTTACTAAGAAACCGTGGTTATCCAATTAAATATTAAAAGGTATTTTGCTTGTTTGTAAGTTATTTCAAGTGTCCTGCAAGTTTCAATAATGCACTGTGGAGTACTTTTACGTAAATGCATTGTACACTTCACAAGTTCCACTATTTTTTGCTTTTTATGACTAGACGCTGTACTTTTGCTTGTAACTTCACCTCTTTTTTTTTTTTTTTTTTTTTTTGATTGGAGGTTTAACGACCACCGTGAGCAACTCAATGGGCTATAAGCAGTCGCCCGTCCCTAATTTAAGGTCACTGGTTCCAGGGAAGGGAGAGAGCCAGTGCCGTAAGACAAACACAACATCCATGCCTCACCGGGATTCGAATCCGGACCCCGTTCGGACGAATGGTCAGAGGCCATCGCTTAGACCACTGCACCACTTCACTTTTATTACCGGTAATAACATTCTGTAAACATATTTGTATTCAGCATAAAATTTCCTTTAAAATGATGTATTATATGTATTCCTGACTTTACCATTACGCTGTATAAGTTGACTTCAAACATCAAAAATATACTTTCGGCCTACTGGTGCAAGACTTTTGGCTACGACTCTATATTGATTATAGGTTGCACTTATTAATTAATCATTAAAGAACATTAACAAATTAAATGATATTAGCTATAAGGAGGTGACATGGAATAATCTGGTATATAAATAATGTATTGTACGCAGTGATAATTTTAATACATAATATTACGAGATTAGATGCTCGGAAATTGTCTAAAGGTTTTTTGTTTCGGCATCTCCGGTCCACGAAACTTTCCCCAACGTTTCCTCAATCCGCGAATGCAAAAAGGTTGGGAACCACTGTTCTAAGGTATTGTCTTCTGGGTCGCCCACTTATGCAGATATAAAGGTGAACCGTTCGGTGGTCAGTCCTTGTTTCGTTTTATTTTTACTTGTCTTTCGACTTTTTAACGACTAGGGCTCTGAAATCTTGTGTCACTCTGCGACGTATATTCTAATTTAACTTTCATTTTTAATTCCTTTTCCTATGTAAATTTGAGTTTGTTCTCTTTTGCACTTTCCTAACTTAACGTGATATCTTCTCTCTCACATGAATGAGGTTGGCAACACTTTTGAGGTGAGAAAGAGTGACTTATGAATGTGATAAGAACGTTAAACAAAAAGGACGATACAGCAGTTGCTAAAGTGTATCTGTGTGTGGAGATATTCGATCTCTGTTAAGATAGATGTGAAGTTTACAACCTACAGTGCTATATTGTGGATTTCATCAAATATTGCTGGACCAATAAAAGGTTATCATAAGTTCGACTTCTGTATATATTTCGTCTGCCCGTAAAATCTTAATTAGAGCTATTTCGAACAATTATTGCATCGTATTCTCATTTAGTTCAGCATTTCCTTGGTCATGGTTTTTAGACATAGCGTAACACCAATCTCGCACACGAAAAAGGGTTACGTTATTACTCAGAATTGATGGTTTTAAAACGGGTCTGGTTCATTTGCCCGACGTTTACTTCACCGAAGGGTCACTTGACCGAAAATCACTTCACCGAAAAAATTGTTTCACCGAAAGATCACTTGATCGAAGCGTTCATTTCACCGAAGGGTCACTTGATCGAAAGGTACATTTCACCGAAGGGTCACTTGATCGAAAAGTTCATTTCACCGAAAGGTCTCTTTACCTAAAAGTTCATTTCATCGAAAGGTCATTTCACCGAAGGGTCAGTTTATCGAAAACGCTAGATTTCATTACAGGATCTGTTGAAGCATGGTGCAAGTTTGACAGACAGACCACCGAAACGTTAGGGGATCATACTCAAATTGCACTTTTGATTTCTCCGTGTCACAGAGAACGCAAAGATTTAGTTTTAAGGCAAAAATAATTAATTTTAAGTCCCTATGCCTCGGCCTAGGTCTTTTTAGCAAGTTTTATCATGTTCATACGTTTTTCATAAAAATCATGTTCAGTGCTCATGTTCATAAATAGTTTACATGAAAAGTCAAGTTAATAACGTTGCACATTTATTCAGGCAAAAGAATCAATATTAGGGCCGTAGGCCTCGCTTAGGCCTTTTTAGCAAATTTTAACCGTGCGTGCTCATGTTCATAAGGTTTACATAAAAAATCAAGTTAATGATGTTACACATTTTTTCAGGCAAAAATAATCAATTTTAGGGCCCTAGGCCTCCGCTTAGACCTTTTTAGCAAATTTTAATCGTGCGTGCTCATATTTATAAGGTTTACGCAAAAAGTCAAGTTAATAATGTTGCACATTTATTCAGGCAAAAAGAATCAGTCTTAAAGCCCTAGGCCTCCGCTTAGGCCTTTTTAGCAAATTTTAATCGTGCGTGCTCATATTTATAAGGTTTACGCAAAAAGTCAAGTTAATAATGTTGCACATTTATTCAGGCAAAAAAAGAATCAGTCTTAAAGCCCTAGGCCTCCGCTTAGGCCTTTTTAGCAAATTTTAATCGTGCGTGCTCATATTTATAAGGTTTACGCAAAAAGTTAAGTTAATAATGTTGCACATTTATTCAGGCAAAAAAGAATCAATATTAGGGCCGTAGGCCTCGCTTAGGCCTTTTTAGCAAATTTTAACCGTGCGTGCTCATGTTCATAACGTTTACATAACAACTCAAGTTAATGATGTTGTACACTTATTCAGGCCAAAAGAATCAGTCTTTAAAGCCCTAGGCCTCGGCTTAGGCCTTTTTAGAAAATTTTAATCCTGCTTGCTCATATTTATAAGGTTTACATAAAATGTCAACTTAATAATGTCGCACATTTATTCAGGCAAAAAGAATAAATTTTAGGGCCCTAGGCCTCCGTATAGGCCTTTTTAGCAAATTTTAATCGTGCGTGCTCATATTTATAAGGTTTACGCAAAAAGTCAAGTTAATAATGTTGCACATTTATTGAGACAAAAAAGATTCAATTTTAGGGCCCTAAGCCTCGGCTTAGGCCTTTTTAGGAACTCTAAACGAATTTCGCGAAAACGTTCCATGTAAGCCAAGCGAGAATTGTGCTTTAATTTGAAGAAATTAATTGCCGATGATCCGAGGTACACTTGGTTTGAGGGAACTGTACCCCGAACTTCCGTAGTATTATATTCTGTGCCGCTGGAGTCTGTCAGTGTATCCAGGATGTTCCCCTTGAAGTGTCTGCGAAGTCCGTGAGCTTTGGGAGGGGCTTTCCCCCAAAATGTTAAAATGGACGTAGAGCTGTAAACATTAGAACCTTGCTTTATATAATGATTCTGTACACGATCACGAATTTTCAGGAGGGTGGGACGAATTCACCCTCCCCCAAGTTTCTAAGAGCGCAGACAGGTGTTCAAGGTAAGGGATTTGCTCGCAATTTCTATGCTTCATGTTGTGTTTAGTGCCAAACTATGTATGCCCTTCCCCCTCCCCCCAGAAATTTGGTGAAGTCTGTAAAAGGGATACGAGGTGCTTGGTTTTGAGGGCTCTACCCCCAACTTCCGTAATTTTATATTCTGGACCTCTGGAGTCGGTCATCAGTGTATCCTCGATGTTACCCCTGAAGAGCTCTTGGAAACGGGGGGGGGGGTTCAGTTTCACTCCACATTCCTGAAAATTCGTGGTCGTGTACAGAATCATTATATAAAGCATGGGTCTAATGTTTACAGCTCTACGTCCATTTTAACATTTTGGGGAAAGCCAACCCTCCCCCCCCCCCCAAGAGGACGGACCTCGCGGACGCTTCAAGGGGAACATCCTGGATACACTGACAGACTCCAGCGGCCCCGAACATAATTTTACGGAAGTTGGGGGTACACCCTCCCAAAACTAGGTGTACCTCGGATCCTCGGCAATTTTTTTCTTCAAATTAAAGTGCAATTCTCGCCTCGCTTGGCTTACATGGACCGTTTTCGCGAAATGCGTTTGGAGTTCCCAATTCAGTTCTCAATATATGCCCAGAAACGGAAATCCTTAACCCCCCCCCCTCTTGATTTTTTTAACTTGACATTTTATGTAAACTTATGAACAAGCAAGATTAGAATTTTCTAAAAACGCCTAAGCTAAAAAAAAAAAGCCCTAAGGGCAATAAAATTTATTCTTTTTTGCCTTAATAAATGTGCAACATTATTAACTTATTAACTTGACATTTTATGTAAACTTATAAACCAGCAAGATTAGAATTTTCTAAAAACGCCTAAGCTAAAAAAAAAAAAAAAAAAAAAGGCCTAAGGGCAATAAAATTGATTCTTTTTTGCCTGAATACATGTGCAACATTATTAACTTGACTTTTAACGTAAACCTTATGAATATGAGCACGCACGATTAAAATTTGCGATAAAGGCCTAAGCCGAGGTCTAGGGCCCTAAAATTGATTATTTTTGCCAGAAAAATGTGTAACATTATTAACTTTACTTTTTATGTAAAGCTTATGAACATGAGCAAGCACGATTAAAATTTGCTAAACAGGCCTAAGCGAGGCCTACGGCCCTAATAGTGATTCTTTTTGCCTGAATAAATGGGCGACATTATTAACTTGACATTTTATGTAAACCTTATAAATATGAGCACGCACGATTACAATTTTCTAAAAAGGCCTAAGCCGAGACCTAGGGCTTTAAGACTGATTCTTTTGGCCTGAATAAGTGTACAACATCATTAACTTGAGTTGTTATGTAAACCTTATGAATATGAGCACGCACGATTAAAATCTGCTAAAAAGGCCTAAGCCGAGGCCTAGAGCCCTAAACTTGATTCTTTTAGCCTGAAAAGTGTGCAACATCATTAACTTGAGTTTTTAGGTTAACCTATGAACATGAGCACGTACCGTTATTATTTTCTAAAAAGGATTAAGCTGAGGCCTAGGACCTTAAAATTGATTCTTTTTGCCTGAAAAAATTTGCAACATTATTAACTTGACTTTTATGTAAAGCTTATGAACATGAGCAAGCACAATTAAAATGTTCTAAAAAGGCCTAAGCCGAGACCTAGGACTTTAAGACTGATTCTTTTGGCCTGAATAAGTGTACAACATCATTAACTTGAGTTGTTATGTAAACCTTATGAATATGAGCACGCACGATTAAAATCTGCTAAAAAGGCCTAAGCCGAGGCCTAGAGCCCTAAACTTGATTCTTTTAGCCTGAAAAGTGTGCAACATCATTAACTTGAGTTTTTAGGTTAACCTATGAACATGAGCACGTACCGTTATTATTTTCTAAAAAGGCCTAAGCTGAGGCCTAGGACCTTAAAATTGATTCTTTTTGCCTGAAAAAAATTGCAACATTATTAACTTGACTTTTTATGTAAAGCTTATGAACATGAGCAAGCACAGTTAAAATGTTCTAAAAAGGCCTAAGCTGAGACCTAGGGCCCTAAAATTGATTCTTTTTTGCCTAAAAATTGTGTAACATTATTAACTTTACTATTTATGTAAAGCTTATGAACATGAGCAAGCACAATTAAAATTTTCTAAAAAGGCCTAAGCTGAGACCTAGGGCCCTAAAATTGATTCTTTTTTGCCTGAAAAAATGTGTAACATTATTAACTTTACTATTTATGTAAAGCTTATGAACATGAGCAAGCACGATTAAAATTTTCTAAAAAGGCCTAAGCGAGGCCTATGGCCCTAATATTGATTCTTTTTTGCCTCAATAAATGTGCGACATTATTAAGTTGACATTTTATGTAAACCTTATAAATATGAGCACGCAGGATTAAAATTTTCTAAAAACGCCTAAAACGAGGCCAAGGGCTTTAAGACTGATACTTTTGGCCTGAATAAGAGTACAACATCATTAACTTTAGTTTTTATGTAAACCTTATAAACATGAGCACGCACGGTTAATATTTTCTAAAAAGGCCTAAGCCGAGGCCTAGGGCCCAAAAATTGATTCTTTTTTGCCTGAATAAATGTGCAACATTATTAGCTGGACATTTTACGTAAACCTTATGAATATGAGCACGCACGATTAAAATGTTCTAAAAAGGCCTAAACCGAGGCCAAGGGCCCTAAAACTGATTTTTTTTTGTCTGAATAAGTGTGTTTACATAACAACTCATTAACTTGAGTTGTTATGTAAACTTCATGAATATGAGCTCGGGGATTAAAATTTGGCAAAAAGGCACAGGTCTATCTATGACTTATAATTAATGTTATATTTCGAAAAACCTACTTATGGGGAGGTGTTTAAAAGAAATTAAAAGTGTATTTTTTATACAATCCAATAATGTTTAGGTGACCAGTTTTTTAAAAACCAGCACCATACTCCAACAGATCTATAACAACAAAATTCTAAGTTTTCGATAAACTGACCATTCGGTGAAATGATCTTTCGATATAATGAACTTTTAGGTAAAGTAATCTTTCGGTGAAATGAACTTTTCGATCAAGTGTCCTTTCGATGAAATGAACTTTTAGGTGAAGTGATCTTTCGGTGAAATGAACTTTTCGGTCAAGTGACCCTTCGGTGAAATGTACCTTTCGATCAAGTGATTTTCGGCGAAGTGATTTTCGGTCAAGTGAACGATACCCTTTTAAAACTTTAACTGAATTTTAACAGGTGACTTGAATAGCTCGCAAGAAGAACTAATTGCAGAATCGAAACTTTTGTACCGTAGGATTGCTCTCAGAGAAAAGGAGCACTGGCCAAAAGATGCGTTAAATGCTTTTAAACTGCGCTACAGTGAGGTGTACCCAATTTAAAAGCATTGTTTCACATACTACACTGCTGGCCACCCAAAATGCAACGCCAAGAAGGAAGCATCCGATTGGCCTGAAATTCGCAGCATGTGTCGCCCGCGAGAGTACATGCAAACGATTAGCATTGCGGTGCACATGCAAATCATGTGCGCCCGGCACGCCTCCGAGAAGCACTATAAGAAGGGTGCACAGAAGGCGGGGTGTAAGTAGTGGAAGTGTGTTGTGCTGCCGGACCTGTGCGTGGGAAACTGTTAACCAGCACTTCTACCTCGTGGCAGAATACGGCAGTCATTCCAGCACGTTTCGGAGTTCGACAGAGGTCGAATAGTGGCTTATCGCGACAGCGGTTTAACGTGCCGAGACATCGCCGCCCGTGCGGGACGACATCCAGCCACAGTGAGGCGAGTATGGATTCGGTGAGTGCAGGAGGGACGGACAGAGCGACATGAGCGATTGCCGCAGCCGCGTCACACCACCGAACGAGAGGACCGGCATGTTGTGCGGCGGGCATTTACGGCTCGCACCACCACATCACGAACGTTAGCGCAGGAATTAGGGTGTGTTGCGCAACAGCCTGTGTCAGCACGTACCGTTCGACGTCGTCTGCAGGAGCGGGGACTTGTCGCACGGCGCCCATTGCTCCGATTACCATTGACGTTACACCACCGCCAAATGCGGAGGCACTGGGCCGTTGAACGCCGCACCTGGACTACGCAAAGGCACGACATTGTCTTTTTTGACGAATTCCGCTTCTGCCTGCAACACCACGATGGCAGGATCTGCGTGTAGCGGCACCGCTGCGAGAGACTGGATGACGTCTGCATTATGCATCGCCATACCGGTCCGTCGCCTGGCGTTATGGTTTGGGACGCAAATGAATATGACACCCGCACCCCTCTGGTACGCATCGCCGGTACACTCAACAGCCACCGCTACATCTCCGACGTTTTGGAGTCAGTAGTCTTCCCTTACCTGCAGGACCTGCCAGCGGCCACCATTTAACAGGACAATGCGCGCCCGCGCGTGGCACGCATCGTGGAACAATTCTTCACGGCCCACCAGGTGTCACTGCTGCCGTGGCCCGCCTGTCCTCCCGATATGTTGCCCATCGAACACGTCTGGTCGCTGATCGGCAACAGAGTGGTCCGGCAAGCACCACCCGCTGCTACGCCTGATGAATTGTGGCAATGTGTGGAAGCAGCCTGGACCGACATACCCCAAGCCCACATCCAAAGCCTCTTTCGTTGGATGCCGCGGCGCGTAGCGGCCGTAATTGCCAGCCATGTGAGCCACACGAACTATTGATGTCTTCGTGTTCCGCAAGTCGCACGGGCCTGTAAGCTCAATCGTTTCATCTTTGTATCTGTTGTTATATGTCCAGTTAATCAGGCTTTGCTATCTCGTGTCTTTCTTGGTGTTGTATTTTGGGTGGCCAGCAGTGTAGATACTCTGCCAGTGATAACTTCAGAAAGTGAGCGTTCGGTCTCCGCACTGCGTCTCTTAAAATCATATCTACGTAACGTTATATCAGAACTTAGAAGCAATGGGTTAGCATTACTTCATATTCACTGCGAAAACACGCCGAAAACAGAAGTTTCATATGAATTAGTAAAAAAAAAAAACCAAAAAAAAAAAAAAAACCTAGAAGGCTGAAAATAAGACTTGAGTAATAGTAAATAAGAGTAACAAAGAGTTGCATGAAAAAATATTTGTCGAAATGAGTGTCGTCAGCGTTAGAGATCGTTAGTCTTACTATACAATGAAAAAAAGGGGCCACAATAGAAATGAAGAATGTCATATATAAATTATGTCTTCTGTTGGATGCATTGAGAAACGATTTTCCTGAAAAAATATTATACATTGAAGGGATTTAAATATTTTATATTCTTACTGTACACCATGTAACCCCTCCGTTTAGAAAACGTGAAAACTTTCATCATCATGGAGCGGGAATCGAACACGCACCTCCCGATTTCCGGTCGAGCATTTTGGGCTACCCAGGACAAGGAAATTCCAAACAACTGAACATAAATATCTAAGAATATTCAGATTTGCGCTAGTCGAAGCGATTCTGCCCCATCGTAGCGATTCAAGACCTTTTCTCACATCTTTAGGATGTAGGTCGGAAATTGCAATGATGGAAATTGCAGGTCTTGAGTCGCTACGATGGGACAGAATCGCTTCGACTAGCCCAAATCTGAAGATTCTCAGATATTTATGTTCAGTTGTTTGGAATTTCCTTGTCCTGGATAGCCTAGCATGCTCGACCGGAAATCGAGAGGTGGTGTTCGATCCCCTCTCCAGGACGATGAACATTTTTCACGTTTTCTGAGCGGAGAGGTTACATAGTGTACAGTAAAAATATAAAAGATTCAAATGAAGAATGTTTTACTAGAAGGTAAATTTTTATTTCGATTGCATCTTTTAAGCATTTAACAGTAAGTAGTGTAGTGTTCTTGTTTTCCACACAGATAAATAGCAAAATATAAGTGGTCAACAATTGTGTGATGATAAAAATATAGGTAATAAGAATATTACTAATAATTTCCAACAGTATTTATTTGAATATTTTTGTGTGGAGCTTGCATATATTTTAAAAATTCTCTTATAACATATTTAGATAAAAAAAATAAATTTCAGAAGTCCGCCCCCCCCCAATTCCGAAATTTTTTTTTTTTAAATTCTGGGCACGGCACTGCGTGTACGGCTGTCTTGCATCATTAAATATTTGAGCTGCAAACTGGCCGAATTTTGTATTCACCCTGGTGTTTCAAGAAACCTTTCTGATTGCATCAGTGATAATATAGGTTGGCTTGGTGCAACTCCAATACGCAAACACTGCAACCAAACTCAATTTTCTGGGGTATTTTCACTACTTTAACTGCTTAAAATATACACTATCTTGACAAAAGTCACCGGACAGCCCTTCAAAAGCAAATGAACGGATCCGCTGCGTTGTTAAGATGCGCGGTACAGCTGCAAACGGCATAAAAACACTTACTGCACAAGACCTCAGTGTACAGGTGAGTGAAAATGCTGGAACCTCGGTATGTACACGTACCATTCGCAGAGAACTTCATTCCATGGGTTACGGTGGTCGTGCAGCTGCTCATAAGCCTTTCTTCCCCACTATGACTACTCGTCGTTTAGCATGGTGTACAAAACATTTATCGTGGACTGTAAATCATTGGAAACGGATTATTTGGATTGATGAATCCAGATACACGATCCATCAGTCTGACGGCCATGTGTGGGTATGGCGGCAGCCGGGGAACGCTATTTACCACAGTGTACTGTTCCTTTGGTCAAGTTTGGAGCTGGCAGTGTTCTCGTGTGGGGGTGTTTTTCGTGGTATGATCCCGTCCCATTGATTACCGTGGAAAACCCTGTTAACTAGCACTTCTACCTCGATATTCTGGACAATTATGCCCTACCAACTCTGTGGCAATACTATTAAACCGAGCTTTGTTGGTACCAGCAGGATAATGTACCGAGCCATAAAGCAAGAACTGTTACGGCGTGGTTTGACGATAATTCCGTATCGTGTGTGGACTAGCCAGCACAGAGCTCTGACCGTCATCCCATAGAGCACCTATGGGATGAATTAGAGCGCCGCGTAAGAAGTTTCGCTGTGTTCCGAAAAAAAAAATAGAAGCATGTCTCGAAGGATCAGTACATGCATTAAGGCCAAACGTGGACCATCACGGTACCAATGTGTAAATAGATGTTATGTTATGTTACTCTTCTTGGTGTCCGGTGACTTTTTTGAATACAGTGTATAACTGATATTATGTGCAGAACAACTACCACACTGGCCACTCAGGTCGAATAGAGGATTCGAGACTGGATGACCGATGGATGATAAAGTTATCCTATGTCCCTGGTGTGTTACTTCCACGGTATTAATAGCTCTAATTTAGAAGCCGGCGACCCTATATAGCACTAGATGATCAAGGGGGATCGTCAGACTCGGTGGCAGCGAACAAAAAACGTCCGTTTTAAAAGAATGAAGAAAATGTTTAATCGTAGCCACGAAGAAAGCAATGCTCATATGTGCGAGTTTCAGAACTTTTTTGAGATTTCTGATTCGATACATCTGTACGTGATTTTCTTTTTATTCAAGCAATGCAGAACGGAAAAGGGGACTTCGTGTAGCCGCAATAACAGATCACAGGACAGATCACAGTTTCAACACAATTCGGCAACCATCTGTGAATGAGGCAGAAAAATACGGATTGTCTACAGAATGAACTTAGCAGTTTTACTTTTTATTCTACATATCATCTATAATTCCTGGTAATGCCAGATTTATACCATATTACACTGCTAAACATTTCGCGGGAGGTTGCCCAAAAATGTGGTACTACACCAGATACACCACTTTCTGAGAGAAGATGCATCATTCTGTATTGGAAACAAAAACCCAACAACATGGTGGAACCATGTACAATAACGTGATACAACTGTGTACCACAACGTGGTTCAATGTTGCACTTTGTTGTTCGGTTTTGTTTGCACTACACGACGGTGCATTTTGTTCTCAGAAAGTGGTACAGCTAGTTAGTACCACTTTTTGATGCAGCCTACCACAAAAGTTTTAACGGCGTACGAGCAATATACCATCACGCAGCACAAAGATATTACGCAGTCTCTGCGCCTGATTAAACCTATATAATAGACTACGTCTGTTCCTAACGCTCTGACGTCAACGCTATGACCTCATTGAGTATTTACAGCGCCATCTGCTTTTATCCGGTGGCCCGGAACTAAGCTCACCGCTATCGTACGATACGTAAAGTCAAGGAGAAATACCGGAAAATAAAATAAAGTTAGTAAGACAAACGACTATATCTGTGGCAACACGCATGTGCTCGAACAACTGTCTGCGACGTTTGTTCTGTTACGTATAGGTGTTGTGTTTCATTTCATTTTCTTCGCATTGCAGAGTATTTTTATAAGAAGTTAATAAAATCATGCAATGCATTGATTATAATACGCTTTCCAACATTACAGAAATCATTACTCAAATTATGAGAATAATGTCTGTGGAATAAATCTCGGTCCTGTGCCCTCACCTTTGATCCCATTTCGATGATATTCAACAGAGCCGGCTTGGTATACCTCCGAAATAACATGATAAAGTTTTGTCGCAATCGAAGCATTTTTACGTAAGTTATGATGCATAAGGGTTATGGAATAGATCCCGCTTGTGTGTCCTAACCTTTGACCCCATTTCGCCCATTTTCAACAAAGTTTGTCGCCAGGTGGTCCCCTACTACATACTAAAAGTTCATCGAAATCGAACCTTTTTTACGTTAGTTATGGCGCATAAAAGCAGTGGAATGGATCCCTGTCCTATGTACTGACCTTTGACCCTATTTCGTTCATTTTAAATAGGGTTCCTTCCCAGGTGATCCTCTACCAGTTACTAAAATTTCATGGAAATCCAACGGTTGTTACGCGAGTTATCGTGCTGACGGACATACGCACACAACGCGTGACGTAATGACGCAGATGGGAATCGCGACCATCTGACCGCCGCAAAAGTGTGACGTCATAAATCTTTAATAGGATCCACACACAACGCGCGACGTAAAGAAACAGATGGCGTGACCGCGCGCCAACATTCTCAAACGCGAATTGTGACGTCATAAGATTTCTAAGCATTGGTAACATTAATGGAACAACGCCATCACTAAAAACGTTATAATTCGGGGTGGTTATTTAACACACTAAACGAATTCTTCTAAAGTCAAGATCAAGCTAAATCGATTTCTAGTACCAGAAAACGGTAGGTTAACGACTTTCATCAAAATTCTTAGAGCCGTTTTCAAAATAAAATGTACATACATACATACAAGAATTGCTACTTTAAGGTGGACGTCCAGTAACTTTGCTTCCTATACTTCCAATGGAAAAACTTTTGTACACATTTTCTTCAAAATTAATGTGTTCCCAAGGATGAAAATTTTTTTTTTTTTTTGATTTGAGGTTTAACGACCACCGTGAGCAACTCAATGGGCTATAAGCAGTCGCCCGTCCCTAATTTAGGGTCACTGGTTCCAGGGAAGGGAGAGAGCCAGTGCCGTAAGACAAACACGACATCCATGCCTGACCGGGATTCGAACCCAGACCCCTTACGGACGAATGATCAGAGGCCAGCGCCTTAGACCACTGCGCCACCGGGGCGGCGGATGAAAATTTGAACATCGATTAAAATAGCTTCATTTCATAACTTGGAATACTTAATATTTTCTAAGCCATAACCGTAATTATGGAATCCAACATTTTTTTGCCCACTGACGTCATCAAAGTACAGGTCGCGCCATCTTTTCTCTGGTTTTCACACCACCAAAGGAAAAGTTATTGATTTTTAATATAATTATGGTTATGTTTTAGAAAATATTAAGTTTTCCAAGTTATAATATGAAGTTATTTTAATCGATGTTCAAATTTTCATCCCTGGGAACGCGTTAATTTTGAAGTAAATGTGAACAAAAGTTTTTCCATTGGAAGTATAGGAAGCAAACTTACTTGACGTCCACCTTAATAATATGGGATAAGGACAATGGAATGGATCGCAATCCTATGTCCTGACCTTTGACCACATTTCGTCCATTTTCAATAGGGTTCGTCCCCAGGTGGTCCCCTACTACATACTGAAATTTCATCGAAATCGAACCATTTTTACGCACGTTATGACGCATAAGGGCAATGGAATGCATCCGGATCTTATGTCCTGAACTTTGACTCCAATACACCCATCTTGAATAGGGTTCGTCGCCAGGCGGTCTCCTACCACATAGTAAACTTTCATTGAAATCCAACCATATTTACGCAAGTTATGACGCATAAGGGTAATGGAATGATCCCGCTCCTACGTCGTCACCTTTGACTCCATTTGTCCCATTTTCGAAAGGTTTCGTCCCCGGGTGGTCCCCTACCACATACTAAAATTTCATCGAAATCGACCCATTTTTACGCCTGTTATCGTGCGGACAGACGGACGGACAAAGCTGGAGCATATACGCTTCTTCAACCTATGGTTGGAAAGCGTAAAAAAAGAGTCAACGTTATTTTGTTTCATATGAGCTAGTTAACTAATATTATTTAGTCAAGCAAATATCTTGCATACGACCATTAAAGTTGCTGCAATATACTGTCCTCTAATTTTGAATGACCACAATTGTATACCCCCTCTTTTGCTAATCCCAACATAACGTTCAATATAATATTTAATTTATGAATAGCATGCCATTTCATAAAATTTGTCCGTTGCATCTTGAGGTTCTGACACGCATCACTTTTCATGAGGCGCATCATTCCAACACGATTGTAGTTACTTTAATCAATCGTCTCGATAGGGACTGTAATTATATATCGGTTAAATGCGTTCTTTAGTAAGAAGTTTGATGACAGCTTTAAGAAAAAATAGAATGAAAGTGTCGCTGGAAATCTTGAACATCTGGATCTATAATATTCCTTGGGAAACGCTAAAATTCTCTGAGCATTTTGAAGTTAAGATAAAATATTCTTTATACCATGTCAGCTTGTAATGTACCATGAGGGGACCCGGGTTCGAATCCTGGCGCGGATAAAAATTACGGAAAAATTTACTTCGTTATAATGGCGCCCGAACTATCCGGATGACCCGACCGTTCAAAATCTCGCATTGGTGTGATGTTCTTTCCACACTGCGAGATAGGAAAAATAAGAGAATCCCTTCTCCAGCACTCCGAAAAAAAAAAAAAAAAAAAAAAAAAGGGGGAGATGATGTAACGTACCAGGAGATGTGACGTACCTGCCAGAAGGACGCACACGACATAAAGGCAGATAGGAATCAGAATAAAACGTCCGCGTAGCTCAATTGGTAGAGTGACTTATTCCGGAATGAGGGGATCCGGGTTCGAGCCCCGGCGCGGATAAAAATGACGGAGAAATTTACTTCGTTATACGCTATCCAAAAGCCATTGGTACTTGTGTTTCAGTGACGCAGTTATTAACTTCATTCATCTCATCCGTCTATTGGCTTCTATAAAGGAGAACTGTTGCAGGACAGAGAACACTGCAACGTGAGATCCAACTGAGATGCATGAGTTCCAAGCATTGTGATTTAACAATCTTTACAGGTTTCCTAGAGTGCTCAGTGAACAAACATTCACAAAGGAAAGGGAGAGAGCGCTACGTATAGTGCTCAGTAAACAAACATTCACAAAGGAAAGGGAGAGAGCGCTACGTATAGTGCTCAGTGAACAAACATTCACAAAGGAAAGGGAGAGAGCGCTACGTAGAGTGCTCAGTGAACAAACATTCACAAAAGAAAGGGAGAGAGCGCTACGTATTAGAACAGTCTGATCTTGATCATTCATATGGAATTGAATGCTGGGCGCTTCCATTCAATGTTTCAAGACAAAAATGATAAGCAGTAATTATTGTAATCAAGTGGTGCTATTAAGCGGAGAAGGAGAACGCATCAAAGATATGATGTATTGCATTTCCTTATGCCATTTTGTGAAACAAGCCCAATTCATGAGCTTATCCTTCATTTGCCCACTCCGAAATAACACAAGAGAGAGTAATTGTTTCCGTGCTGTTTTCTTTAGTGAGTCATTTCCGTATTCACATTAACTGAAAGCCGTTAGATTCCTGACAGATGCAAAGCTGTTGAAATGTTTTGGAGTTGGTAATTAATACATTCGCATGGTAGGCAGTACCTTCCTTGTCAGGCTTAACTGTTGTTGGTACCCTGTAAAAAAATTTCTGAAATTCACGAGCCACTTTCCGTTATTTCCTTCGTGAATTACCGAAGCATATTTCTGATACAACCTTTTCCGTCAAATGACGGAAAAAAAAAATCTGAATTTCACGGATTTTTCGTACCACGGAGAAATTCTGACTTTTCAGAAACATTTCCGCGATTCCTTTCGTATATTAACGGAAAAACTCCGTTCTCTCACTTTTTCCGTATCCGTATGACGAGAAATTACCGGTAATAGGAGCGATTGGTGAGAATACTTGAGGTTTGATTAACTTTTAAATTTCAATCGCCTGTCGAATTTTAAGTTCCGTAGCCAGATCGGATATTGTGGATAGTATATCGCATGAATTTTGTTTATTGTGGCACAAGATATTTCTTCTCTTCTCCCTTATTTTGTGCATCAGCTATTTAACATATATGATGTGTTATCCGTTAAAAATTTCGTGGTACGTTGCACCAAAACGTGTTGCTACATCAGCTGCACCACTTTCTGTGAAAAGATACACTACTGTGCGGTGCAAAATAAATTCAACAACATGGCAAAACCTTCCACCATAACATGGTTAAACTTTCACCCTTCAACCTTGTACCATAACACAGTACCGAGTTGCACCATGTTGTTGGGTTTTGTCCGTACCACACAATGGTATATATTTTCTCAGAAAGTGGTACAACTTACCACAAAATGTTTAACAGTGTAACTGAGTACTTATATAACTTATTATACAGATGGTTACACGATGTCTATATGTATCAGTCTTTGGACAACTTAAGACAAAAGCTATTATACGTAGCTATCAAGAGTACATTTTATATTTAGGAGTTGGTTTTTTTTTGTGTGAAATAATACTATAAAAAATTACTTTTAACGTTTTTAAAAGATGACTGAAAGCAATTGTCAGTTCAAAAAATCAAGTTGCAAAGCATTTTGTTGCTTCGAAAAATCAGGATGAAAAATGCTTAATTTGTGAAAAGTCCTCCTACAGAAAAAAGAAAAATTATTACAAACCTATTTCCACACAGCACAAAATATTTCGTATATGCTACAAGTACGTAGCACTGAAACATTGAGACTTTTTCAGATACGTTGCGCAATGTAACAGTAATGTTTCAGAAACCTTACGGTTACTTCAAAATGTCCTCAAATGGTACATAACTTTGAAACATAACCGATTAGTTACAATGTAAGGTCTTTGTTAGGTAACTTCAACATACCAACTTCATGTTACTGTTACGTATTTGAAAGCTATTTGTAACTTCGTTACATTACTGTTACGTATTTGAAATATATTTGGGACATCATCATATTACTGTTACGTATTTACTACGTTGAACATTACAGTTTTAATAAACTTTGTAAAATCACAATAAAACATATGGCCCCAAAGGAGGGTGTCGAATTTCTATGATACATGTGGAATAACACTATGTTTCAGCGAAAAAAAGAAAGAAAATCAAATTCGTCATTTCTCTAAACACCTACCAATATGAAATCTACTTAAATTTAATAAAATGCTTTTTAGAGTTTAAAAATTATAAAAATCAAAACAATTACTTACCTTCAATTGTTTTTTAATCGCAAAAAAGAAAAAGGATGAAATATTAAATCAGCTAACTAGCTAACTCGAGAACGACAGTATCACCAAAGAATATCCCAGTAGCACATGTAAATACGACTACGAGAGTGCTTCGGTGAAATGGCATATTTGCGCATGCGCACCCACGCCGTTGCCAAACCAAAAATCCTCAATATCGCCGGAATGTAACATCAAGGTAGCAATTATGTACAATGGAAACTATAAAACAGTAGTATCGGCGAATGCATTTTTTAACATAACCGTAATGTACAAAGATTTATGTTACAAAATAGATGTTGCTGAAACGCAATTGTAAGATATCTTCGAAAGTGTAACGAAAATGAGAGATTGTAACATTATTGATACATATCGGAAAAGTTTTCTGCTGTATTATGGGTTCTGAAAAATAATAAGCTCCAACAGAAAATGAAATGACTAAATCACTCGTATTAATGACAAAAGAAAAATCATTGTTGTGTAATTTGTTTTGCGATGTACGTGAGTCGAACTTCCAAGTGTCTATGGCTCAGTGGTTAAAGGCGTGCATTAGCTGTTGAAGCGGCGTGGGTTCAATCCAGACTGGAGCGGAAGGATTATGTGGGGAAAGGGCTGAAAAATGCGGGGTCATCGGTTCTGCGAAATTTCAGTTTAAATACGAAAAAGAATGAAATGAATGTTTCTGAAATAAACGGGATTCTGACTACGGAAAATCTGTTAAAAAATAGTATTAAAAGAAATCCGTCTTGTTGCACGATGATATTTATTCAGCTAAAAAATGAAATCTATATACAGTTTAAAAACACATGAGCACTTTCGGTGTCACATTGACACCTTCATCAGATGTAATTTCACCATGTGGCTACATGCTGGTCTTAAGTACGTGGAGTAGATGCATCATGGGAAAGGTAATGTCAATGTCACCTGATATACCAGATAAGAAGACAATCAAAAAAAGGCATAATTAGCGAATGATCACTTAACAGAAGCAATTGCTATTGTGCTGTCCTTCCCAACAAGATTGCTCCAAGGTTCAGGTAAAACATAAGGATAATAGTCATTACAGCAACGTGTATTATAAGCAGAAATATAGAGGCTTTCTGCAAATAACAAGGAATAAACAGAGTTAGGTGTGCGAATTAAAAAATGGGAGTTAAAATAAAGAGGCACTTTCAAAAACGGAATTTCTCAAAAACACGGATACCTACCGGAAACTTTGCTGCACGTTATTTTCAGAAATTTTCCGTGAATTCACACCAATTATTTTTTTACAGTGTATGAATTTAACATTTCTTCAGTTTATCTGGTGTTATTTCCTTGTGAAGAGAAATCGTAATAAAAAACAACACTTCTCTTACGTTAAAATTGTGTGAGTGACCTTTTTCTACGCTGCTGACTTTTTTACATAGCGAATTTTTAACGAAAAGTACTGTTGTGTGCCTTTCTAGAAAATTCAGTGAAGTATATCTATTAACTAAACTCGATTATCCATTAAACTTTTCCGAAAAGACAAGTGTAGTGAAGCATTCACTTACGAAGTCACAAAAATGATTCTGTTAATGCAAATGCAGATGTAAATAATGAAAATTTTCTATCCCTCACGGTGTCGGGTTTGATATAACATAATTTGTCAAAACATAAATTATTCTGACGTAACATAATTTGAGGCTAGATCCTTTGGTGCAATTAGCCCTTGTTACAAAGCGCCTGTATACGAAAAGATTTGTTTGTTTGAGGATTACCGACCACCGTGAGCAACTAAATGGGGTATAAGCAGTCTCATGTACCTAATTTAGAGCCACTGACTCCGCGGAAGGGAGAAAGCCAGTGGGTAGCCAACGAGATCTGAAGGCCAGGGCAGCGTTTTTGTGACGTCACTAGCACCGTCCTTCGTTACACGGAGCACTGAGACTTTTCGGAAGAATTACGTTAAATTAAAAAACAATATATTTAAATAAAGTAGCCGAATACTTTTTCCAAAACGAATAGTAATCATACTGCATCTTTTAAAAACAATTCGTGGTCTAAAATTATTTAAAAGAGATGCAGTGGTCTAAACGCTGGCATATGACCATTCGTCCGAGAAGGGGCTGGTTTCCAATCCAGATGAAGCATGGATGTTGTGTTTGTCTTACGGCACTGGCTCTCTCCCTTCCCAGGGACCAGTGACACTAAATTAGGGACAGGCGACTGCTTATAGCGCATCGATTTGCTCACGGTGGACGTTAAACCTTCAATCACACACACACAAAAAAAAAAAAAAACTTATTTCGGAAGTTTAATAGGTTTCTGAAAATTTGAATGAACTTTTATTTTGTCCTGATGTATTTCAAAAATTTTGAAATACTTCCAGCACATGTTGTGATGCCATCACATTTCGCACGAAATGGGTAAATCCACTTCAAATTTCGTTGCAACGTCTTCATTGGTGTTGATAATATTCAAAAAGTGCCGGGTTCGATAGCGAGTGGAACATCCTGTATGACTGATTCTTTAGGCGGACTACCTAGTGAAACACCCTGTATTGTCATTGTATCTTGGACGATTCACTTTAGAAGACTTTTGTTGACGAGACATCCTTCAGGAAAAAAGTTGTGTCCTCCTGTTAGAGAGTGAATGCTTTTAGCCTGTTTAGGTGCTACTTTTTTAGCACGTCTTTTGTAAAAAAAGATCGTGCTTATGTTACCGGTTTGTCCGTCCGTCAGTCCGTCCGTCTGTACCCACGATATCTCTGCAACAATTAGACCGATATGAAAAATATTTTTTGCATTGGGAAGTTTGAAATATGCGAATGATGATCCTTTATTTCGTTTTTTTCTTACGATGTGCAATTTCACCGCCAGGGGGCGTAAATGCAGATGATGTCGAATTCAAAAATACGGTTTATTCCACATATTTGCCTCTAAATATCCGATTGAAAAAATTATTTTATCTTTCGATTTCTTTTATGTCGAAGGGTATTTTAGATATAGTTACTTTTTCAAATTACGCATAGATTTCCCGCTAGGGGGCGTAAAAATAAATTACAGTTTTCCCGATAACTCTTCTTCTAAATCTACGATTTGAAAAAAAATTCTTCAGCGGATACACCTTCTGATGGAAAACCTTTTGCATATAATTTCACTTTTTTGGTAAAGAATACTTTCGCCACCAGGGGTCGGAAGTGTAATTTTTGCTTCTGATGTATTTGCCATAAAATCTGAGCTCCTAAAATTGCGACTGAAAAAATTCTTTCGTGGACTGATGCCACTCACATTGGTAAACATTTTCGGAATATTTTCTTCTTAAAATACTCCACAGTTTCTCCGCCAGGAGGCGTAGATGTATATCTTATTTTTGCCAATATCTTTACTTCTAGGAGTCCGATTTGAAAAATTCCTTCTTTGTTGGATAGTGTTTTCAGTTTGACATATTTTTCAAATAATTTCAAAATTTTCAATTAATTCATAGACTTTCCACTAGGGGGCGTAAAGGTAAATTGCTATCCCCTACATCTCTGCTTCTAAATCTCCGATTTAAAAAAATCCTTCTGCACCGGATACAGCTCGACAAACCTTTTAGGAACATTTTCTGCTTGAAATAATGCATAGTTTCTACGCCAGGAGGCGTAGATGTATATCTTATTTTTGTAAATATCTCTACTTCTAGGAGTCCGATTTGAAAAAATCCTTCTTTGTTGGATAGTGTTTCCGATACAAAATGTTTTTACTAGAAATTCAAAAATTTTAAGTAATTCATAGACTTTCCGCTAGAGGGCACAAAGGCAAATTGCGTTTTTTTGCGTTTTTTCTGTTTCTAAAACTCCGATTTCGACCTTCCTCCCCTCCCCTCCCTCCCCCCGTCCAAAAAAAACTGTATACGCCAGGGCAGGATCCAGGATTTTCGTAAACGGGGGGCGCAACTGTCGGGATTAACCGGGGACCTATCTGATATTTTTTCTCAAAATGAAAAAGTGTTCTTAGTATGCCTATAAATTCTTCCAGTTAATTAAGGAAAGTAATATAATTTTAAGTAATACTTTCTTTCGCGAAAAATTATTAAATTTGTTATTAAAACCGAACAAATCGAAGCTTTTCCTTGGTCCTGAGGGGAGAGCGCGCGCCCCCCGCTCCCTCTGGATCAGCCCCTGGTATACGCCCTTCGTTTCAGTAACAAACAAGTTAGTTTTGAATTTCCATCTTGCAGTTCAATTACTGACACCTAATTTTTTTACTTTTCTTTCATCAGATGGACTAACTTTGCGATCAGCTGAAACTTTCGTGTAATTGTGCAAGCATATGTTTGCAAACGTTTTTATAGCTTTGCTAAAAAAAATAAAAAGCCTCTTTTACACTGAATGCGTTTTCTGAAAATGGAGATGTGTTTATTTTTTCAGAAAGAATTTCAGTTAGTTGTAGAACTATGTAATGCTGAGCATTGGATTAAAAAATTAAATCTACATACTTTTTGGATAGAAGTTTCTAGAGGATTACAGTATGTGTGCTACTGAAATAGCATTAACTGTGTCAAGCAATGGATATTTTAAGCCACCTCGGTTAAGCAAGTTAAAATATTCTTTATCGTTTATTTAATATTTCTTTACGTCATTACAAGTTGTCTGAAAAAACAAAAAATAATGCACTTCCGCGACTTCAAGCAATTTTAAGAATGCCCGGCAGGTAAGAGGAGAGCCCTCAGAAAGACGGTGGTCGTGAATTAGCAGCTCTCCCCATCCCAGCTGCATAGACCTCCATTATCCCGTTGGCCACGGCCGTAAGAAAAAACGGCTTCTAGGCCTCACTGGGATTCGAACCCGTACCCATCTCGGACAAATGATCAGAAGCCATCGCTTAGACTACTGCGCTACGGGAGTAGCATTAACTAAAATAATTTCTTGAAACGAATTTTTTGAAAAAAAGAAAATCAGAGGAAAAGACAACCCATGCACGGCGTTTCCGCCACTGATAAAAGCAACTAGACTTTTTTAAAGGTACCCCGTGTTCATCATATTGAACGGAATCAGTTCACAAAACGAATTTCTCCATTCGGATTTTTAGAATCGGTCAAATATTTGCAGGCAGAAGAAGCCACTTGCACCCTCTAGTGGTAGAAATACGAATTACGAAAGGTAGAAATACGAATCAGAAAATTGTTCCTTATAGAAAAAGATATTCGAAGCATAATGGATATCTAAAACAAACAATCAGAAGCAGAGATACGGATGAAAACGTAATACAACTAAAACAAACAATCAGAAGCAGAGATACGGATGAAAACGTAATACAACTAAAACAAACAATCAGAAGCAGAGATACGGATGAAAACGTAATACAACTAAAACAAACAATCAGAAGCAGAGCTAGGGATGAAAACGTAATACAACTAGAACAAACAATCAGAAGCAGAGATACGGATGAAAACGTAATACAACTAAAACAAACAATCAGAAGCAGAGATATGGATGAAAACGTAATGCAACTTCACGTTCCCTTAGTGAAGGAATTTGAAGGAAAAAACGAAAGCAAGGTATTCTTCGCACTCATGAATATCCTGACAATAAACGATTTCTTTAAAGGGAGTTTTAGCATCGGAGATGCTCGCGCAAATAGAAATATACGATGGTGCCCTCTATCGACAGAACTGCAAATTGTGAAAAAGTAGAAGCTGTGCGAAAACATTCTACGCAGAGAGAGTTATACGATTTAAAAAAATCCAGATGCAAATATGGCATGCAATAAGTTCATACAAAAGTTGTTTCAAAACAACTGAGAAGGTTTTCATTAAAAAAAATATTTAATTATCAAAGAAAGTGGTCATCATTTTCGAAATACTGTCTATTGCATCGAATACAGGTGTTCCAACGTTCCTCTCGCTTTTTGAATGCCTTCTGGAATTCTTCTGAAATGCTGTTGAAGCATCCCCGCGCAGCTGTAATAAGTTGTTGATCAGTCTCAAATTGTCGCTCCCTTAATGCCTATTTTAAAATGGGGAGCAACAAGAAGTCACATGGTGACAACTCTCGACAATATGCGGGTTGGAGAATCAATTTAATATTTATTTTCTTCAAATAAGAAACGACAGAGCTGGGCATGTGCGGCCTTGCATTATGCTGCACATGAAAAGAAATGGGGAACTCAAGTTGAACAAACTCGTTTCATGACCAAACGCTCGGTTAAAATTTTTTGAATTGTTGATTTTGAAATGTGAACCATATCTTCGATATCTCTAATTGACAAATGTCTGTCTTTCCGTATAATAACACCTACTGTATTTATGTTTAACTGTGTAACACTCGTTGAAGGTCTTTCTCCATGCCCGATTAAAGACGCCGACTCACGACCATCTATAAATTCTTTATGCCATCTATAAATCGTTGATTTCCCCAGACTGTCGTCTTTAAAAGCCTCTTGCATAAGACGGAAAGTCTGTCCGGCAGACTTCTTAAGTCGACAGCAAAATTTAGTGGCGCAACTTTGTTCCTCTTTCGCATTTTCTTCGAAAAATTACAGTGATAAAACACTCGTTAGGGTTTCACGAAACAACGCTTATTAAACTGCGACGACGTCTGCGTGATAAACAGGTGAAGTCGGTTGCTATGGTTACTACACCACAGACTCGTGCCGAGGCGAATGCAATATTGCGCATTTTTAATAAAAACATTCTCAGTTGTTTTGGGACAGACTATGTATAATACGTAACCGGGTGTCTCAAAAAAAGATTGAAACAAGTTTCTATCTCTTCAGCAGTTGATCACAGATACGTACTTTATACTCAAAATGATGTAAAGACTTACGAGATGGTAGTTGCACCCCTGCGGGTGGCATTTGAATAAAAAACTTACAGCCTTCGCAGAAAAAAGTAGTTCAATCAAAAAAGTTGCACAGTGTCCTAATTAAGTTATTCGAAAAAAAAAATCCCCGTCATTCTGCTTGCAAAACTCGCGAAGATATTCGCGATGAAAATTGTAAAAAATATATCGTCTGGATCGATTATTTCCTGCCCTCGCGAGAGTTCTTCTCTTACTCGCTTTGAGTGCTACAAAGCTATGCAGCGAAACAAGCTATCGTTCGCCTGAAAACGGGCTCCACACGATACATTTTTCACAACTTTCATCGCGAATATCTCCACGAAGATATTCGCGATGAAACAGGGCTTGTTTTTTAAGCTAATTATGATATTAAGGAGCTGCTGTTAATCGAACTTTTTATCTGCGAAGGCTGTATAAAAAAGTTTTTATTTTTTTATTTTTATACAAATACCACCCACAGGAGTGCAACACCATGTCGTAAGTCTTTATTACACAATTATGAGTATTTTTTAAATTGAAAGTACGTATCTGCGAGCAACCGTTGAAGAGATAGAAGCTTTTTTCAATCTTTTTTGAGACACCCGCTGTGCTTTCCAGAAGTAAAGCTTTGCAGAACTTAAAAAAATGGAAAATGTTCGCAGTTTTTACCATAGCAAATCGCATTGGCGGTTTTTATCGATCTGGTTTCTAGAAGCGGAAATACTTTTCCAAATAGAAATACTTCACCTTCCGACAGAACTGTGCATTACGAAAAATGCAGACATAAACTGAAATAGCAAGTTGTTAGGAACAAAAAATAACCACCAGACACGTGGCATCCTCAACTTTTGCAACTATGACACTATGACATTGAAGTGGCTTCATAAACATTTAGCTGCAAAGGAAGCAGACGTGTACCAAGCGTAGGTAACCGTAATATGGGAGGTCCTGGTTTTATCGACTTTCAGAGAGGTATGATAATGGGCGTAAAGAAGGCAAGTGCAGGTATATCAGAATTTGCAAACCTCCTCGGCTATAAGAAAACAACTATATCTAGGTTGTACAATGAGGGTGTATCAACTGCTGCACTAGTTACAATGTATGGGTAGGCGCGTTGTGATGGTGAAGTTGCCACTCGCCAATCTCATGCAGTGCTGGCCTCTTGCGACGAACTGCGTCATCAAATGCCGCAAAACTTGACTGTAGTAGTCCTTGTTGATTGTCTGGCCTTATGGAGCACATTCTTAATGCACAATTTCCTCATGATTGAATAAAAGCCAGTCAGCATCGTCTTGACATTGCTGCGGCTCTATCGTGCCTTTTCTATTTGCGTCTGAGAGGTTTCGGGCCTTCCAATGTAAAGACTGTGCCTTTCAAAGCCCTATAAACCCACGACTAATTACCAGTTATGATAGTTTTTAAAAAGTTTTCGACGTTACGCACTCAAGCATGTTAGCTGAAACACGTACCTGTTTTTGTTCAGCTGAGAGCAGTTTTGGCACAAATCTGGCTGAAACGCGTCTCATGCGCAAGTCGTCCGTAAGAATCGACCGAACTAAACCTAATCTAAAGTTGAAGTCCACAGATAACTCACGAATAATGCCTCGGCGATGTTCCAGCACCGCTGTGCTCACAAGTTCGACATTGTTTTCACTTCTGCTGATTGCGGGCCTCCGAGACAGTTCATCACTCTCAACACTTTCACGACCATCTTTAAAGCGTTTATACCACTCAAAACCTTGAGAACGACTAATAAAATCCACCCCATAGACTTTCTATAACTTTAAATATGTGTCTTCGCAAGTTTCGCTAAGTTTTTGACGAAATCTGATGCAAATTCCTTGATCAATTTTTCCCGACATGAAAAATGCGACGAAGAGCTTCACACACATAAGAGCAAATCACTACTTTAAAAAAACGGACGGGCAGGTATGACGTGACTCATGGCACATGTGAAATAGCTTCCAAGGTCAACCTGTGCCAACTTGCTGCCTGCTGTGTCGCGCGATTCGGAAATTATGCAACCAGTCTGGACACTTTTTGATCACGCCTCGTACAAATTGTTGGAGGAGGTGTAATCTTCTGGTATCTGTTCTCATGGAGGGAATCAGGTTCCTTAATATCTTTGGCCTACGGAACAGCACTGAGATGCTATGAGGTATCTTAACATCAGTGCGGACCAGGCACACCTGTATATATGCATGGCGTGTGCTGATGGAGAGGGCTACTTCCAGTGAGATAATACGCCATACCTCAAGGGCTAGATAGTCCCACAACGGTTACAGGATAATGCGCCATGTCACAAGGGTTGGATAATCGAACAGTGGTCACAGATAATGCGCCAGGTCACAAAGATTGGATAGTCGCACAGTGGTCATAAATAAAGCGCCATGTCACAAGGGTTGACTAGTCGCACAGTGGTCACAGAATAATGCACCATGTCACAAAGGTTTGATAGTTACAGAATGGTCACAAGATAATGCCATGTCACAAGGGTTGGATAGCCGCACAATGATCACAGGATAATGCACCATGTCACAAATGTGGGATAGTCGCACAATGGTCACAGGATAATGCGCCATGTCACAAGGGTGGGATAGTCGCACAATGGTCACAGGATAATGCGCCATGTCACAAGGGTTGGATAGTTGCACAATTGTCATAAGAAAATGCGAAGTCACAAGGGTTGGATAGTCGCACAATGGTCACAGGATATTGCACCATGTCGCAAGGGTGGGATATTCCCACAAAGGTCACAGGATAATGCGCCATGTCACAAGGGTTGGATAGATGCACAATGGTCGCAGGATAATGCGCCATGTCACAAGGGTTGGATAGTTGCACAATGGTCGCAGGATAATGCGCCATGTCACAAGGGTTGGATAGTCGCACAATGGTCACAGGATAATGCACCATGTCGCAAGGGTTGAATAGTTGCACAATAGTTGCAGGATAATACGTCATGTCACAAGGGTTGAATATTTGCACAATAGTCATAGGATAATGCGATGTCACAAGGGTTGGATAGTCACACAGTGGTCACAGGATCATGCGCCATGTCACAAGGGTTGGAGAGTCGCACAATGTTCAGAGAATAATGCACCATGTCACAAGGGTTGGATAGTCGCACAGTGGTTACAGGGGTACGACAAGGACTTCAAAGGGCAAAAATGGGACCCCAGAGTCCCCAGAACGTAACCCGACTGATCACCTGTGGGATAAACTTGAGAGCCATTCATGACAGAGATCCTCCTCCAGTAAACGTACGGCGATTCGCGGACGTCATCTCATCCGCTTGACTAGAGATGCCGGTAGAATGATATCAGAACCTCATTGAATGCACGCCACATCGAATCCATGATGTTTTAAAGTCCAAGGTCTGGGGTTATTGGGTAGGTGTTCCTAATAAGCTGCTACTTCAGTGTATGAGCAAAAACTTTCTCGCAGTGTTTGATATGCAACGAAAAACCATTTTTTTTTTTCAAATACGACTTTTACAAGCAGAGATAAGAAGAATTTGATGCATATTTACCTTTTCTAAAAATCTATGCGTTACTTAACTCGAATAATGTGTGGAAGTTGTACCACATATAAGAAAAACAAATTCTATCGGTTTTCTAGAAATGGAGATATACAGGGTGAGCCAAAAGTCTCTGTGCACTTGGCAAGACAATACACGTACAACAACAAACGTACCTGCTACAATAAATACTGAAAATGGCCATCTCCTGTGTGCAGACATGCATCCACGCGTCTGACCATGTTCTTAAAGACACGTGACAGGTCCAACGGAGAAATGTTGCTGATTACTCTGGTGATGACTTTTTGTAGTTCCGGCCGAGAACGGGGATCATTCTTATAAACAGAGTTTTTCAGTAAATCCCACAGATAATAATCTAGAGGCGTGAGATCGGGCGAACGTGGCGGCCATGTGCCTTTGGAGATGATCTTGTTTCTGAATACATCAGTCAACAACACCATGGAGACATGAGCTGTATGGGACGCAGGGGAATCCTGCTGGAAGTAGCCATTAACAATTTCCTCCTCGGTTAAGTGCCCGATGAATTGGTACAGGATATTGTCTTAATACCATGCCGCGTTTAAGAATATGGGCCAAATTATGCGTCTTCAGAAATATCGCACACCGCACACCAATCTTCTGATCATGTAATGGCATTTCGTGTATCCGATGCGGATTATTAGAAGACCATATGCGACTGTTTTTGCTGTTCATATATCCCGATAAGTGGAACAGCTCCTCATCGGAGAAAAACGTAACATTCAGAATATCCTCTCCGTTGTCATTAATGAAGTATAACGAAGTAACTTTCTCCGTCATTTTTGTCCACGCCGGGGCTCGAACCCGGTCCCCTTATTCCGGAATACGTCGCTCTACCAATTGAGCTACGCGGACGTTCGTTATCGCTGCTATCTGCCCTTATGTCGTGTGCGTCTTGATGGGCAGGCACGTCACATCTCCCCCCCCGAAAGAGAGCCAGGGGCATGGCCCACGGGTCAGCCGTAACCATGAATCGTCGCAGGCAGCCATCCGTACTTGATAACTCCCAGTCAATCTAGTGTGTGGAATGCAACGTCACACACATAGATTTTTGGAAGCGCTGGAGAAGGGATTCTCTTATTTTTCTTATCTCGCGGTGTGGAAAGAACATCACACTATTGCAAGATCTTGAACGGCCGGGTCATCCGGAAAGTTCGGGCGCCATTATAAGGAAGTAAATTTCTCCGTCAGTTTTGTCCACGCCGGGCTCGAACTCGGATCCCCTCATTCCGGAATAAGTCGCTCTACCAATTGAGTTACGCGAACGTTCGTTATCGCTTCTACCTGCCTTTATGTCGTGTGCGTCCTGCTGGGCAGGCACGTCACAGAAGTTCTTGAACCATCTTCAATATTCCACACGCTTATCGTAGTCTGTGTGCTTCTTTTTTTCTTTTTTTTTTTTTTTATTTTGATTGGAGGTTTAACGACCACCGTGAGCAACTCAAATGGGCTATAAGCAGTCGCCCGTCCCTAATTTTGGGTCACTGGCTCCAGGGAAGGGAAAGAGCCAGTGCCGTAAGACAAACACAACATCCATGCCTGACGGGGATTCGAACCCGGACCCCTTACGGACGAATGATCAGAGGCCAGCGCCTTAGACCACTGCGCCACCGGGGCGGCCTGTGTGCTTCAGTTAGCGCACTATTCTGATTTTGTACGGGTGGAGCTGCAGTCGTGTCTTTGGTGCCGTACAAGTGCTGCTGTCCGACACAGCTGCTTGTTGTTCCAATTTTCGAACCGATTTCTTTGGACTTTTAGTAATGCGAACGGAAATGTCCTCTACCTTTCCTTCTGTTAACACTCGCTGCCTACCGCTTCTCGGAGCATCTCTCACTGATCCGGTTTTACGAAACTTTTCAATTAAACGCCTCACTATGCAGTGAGGCGTTTAATTGAAACGTAAGTACAGAGAAATGTTTCACTATCGGGAAACATTTCTCTGTACTTACGTTTCACTTCGTCCGTATATTTATATCCTCTACAGAACACATGGTCAATCAGAAACACTCGACCCTCAAGCGACAACACCAAGCCCAACCGGCCACTGTGACGTCCCACTGCTGACTGATTCAATCACAATCAGACGCCAGACACCGGAAATACCAACTGCGTCGTTCAAGATAAGGTGACAGGATACACGTAACCACACTTGAAACACACGAACATTCTCTGTTCACAATATTGCATGTACGCGCGCGGTAACTACACTTAATAGACTTATTATTATCTCATATCACAGTACATCAGGTGCACAGGGACTTTTGGCTCACACTGTTGTTGCAAACAGAAATTGGCACACTTACGCGCCACGTAGCGCTATAACTGTATTATGCGAAATTTAAAAAAAAAAATCTTTCAGAATTTTTTTCCAATTTAAATGACAACCAACGTAAAAAAAGCAAATCACATTGGGCTTTCAAAAGTAGTGATATCAAGAAAAATTGCGAATATGTTTAGGACCTCTAGCAAGAAAACTGTGTCTTTTTGGTAGAGAGCATTAAGCATCTTGTCTAAACAGAATATTTTCGATAGGGTATTAGATGCGTAGACACGACTGCCAGTATGCTTTAAACGGAAATACGCATTTACTCCCTTTACTGATAAAATTGTGAATTCCAAATTTGCAAATGACATGCAAAATGAAATTAATCAAACTAAAGCACGTCTCTAAATTCAGCTTAAATTAACTTCATAATTTGCAAGCTGTATCACATTTGCAAACTGTAAAATTTGTACAATGCCATAAACTGGCTCTTAATATTATCGGAACAGATATAGGTGGCCGAAGTTTTGAAAAACTCTCTGATAGGATGAAACGATTTAAATCAGCTTCATCGTGTGCACCATCCAACGCAAAAAGAATTTTTCATATCAGGATTTCAGAAGCAAAAATATTGGAAAATATTACAGTTATACAGTATTTGCGTTCCTAACCAGTAACACTTTATTATTTCGAGCACAACATTCGCAAAATGTTTTTTTTTTTTTACTGTAACTGATATTTTTCCATTAAAGAATTTCTTTCAATTGAACTTTCAAGAGCCCAGGTGCGTCTCGATATATGTTGCGAACAGAAATCTGCACTTGCACACCCTTCTTGTAAAATTGTGGATTACGAGAAACTAAAAGTTACTATGTGCAAAACATTCTTCACCATAAAATCTATCTGATGCAAAAATAATTTTTCAAACCGGACTTTTAGAAGCCGAGGTATCAGGAAAGAAAAATATATATTTACGCCGCTCTGTGCGGAAACTTTATTATTTGAAGAAGAAACTTTACGCAAAAAAAATATTAGTGGTAAAAGGTAAAGAAAGAAAATGAATAGTTTCAATCGGACTTTTAGAAGCATCGATGTGGAGAAAAAAACATTTTGAATTGAATAGCGTCTGCATTTTACCTAGCGGTGAAGTAATACTTCGGAAAGAGACCAAAATGCAAGGATCGTCTTTTTCACAGTTTAGACTTCTCAATGAAAATAAAAATCAAGTAATTTCAGAGATATGTTGAAAGAAATCGTACGTTCTTTTTTTTTCTTTTTTTTTTTTTTTTCAAAAGGCGCACTGGAAATGTGCAGGTAAAAGCTACAGACCGTTTTAAACGTTTAGGTCAAATAACTGAAATTCTAGGACATCCATCAATAGTTTTGGGCAAAAACGAGAAAAAAGAAAAAGGCGCATTCGTATTTAAAACAAATTCTGCTTTTTATATCCGTCAGTATAGTTGCTAATATTTATGACAGACATTTTCCGCTTCTCCCATGTATTCCGCAACAGCAACTGTGTTTTTATTATTTACTCCACTGGATGGCCTACGTTTTGTCATACACATCCACAGTGTTATCGATTTCGATAATCTTCTACTGGACAACTGCATTTCTGCAGTAATACGGAAACGACACCCTGAAGTTTCGGTTCGTAATAAATATTTATTCTTTCGTTGTACAGTATTTAGTCAATTCAACTTATTTTCTAGTCTGACCCACACACAGAAAGAGGAAAAACAAAACACGCAATGAATTCTTAATTACAGAAGATAGCTAGGAGTTGAAATATCAGCTACATCCTCTGACTTCTGTAATGCGTAGTTTTTTTCTGCATACAAAAAAAAAAAAAAAAAAAAACGCAACCAATGGCCTGGGTTACTATCAAAATCGGGATAGTGTAGCCTCCGCTAGATTCTCATTACATGTTCATTTTCTTTTTCTTTTAGAAGTTGAAAGTAGTTCGAAATATGCTTGCCTATTATGTCTAAATAATATTGTGTTTACTTTTTCTTACCTTTTTGCTTTCTTTAAAAAAAGGAAACTGCGTACCATTTTTTATCAAGTAAAACATATTTTCCACAGTGGGGAGCATATTTTAAGAATATCTTCAAAACTGTATTGGAGTAGGTTGATTCTGTACAGCTTGTGAACTTAAATGCATTTCGATTCTGTTCAATGCTTCGTTAATTTTCGGGTCTTCATAAGCTATAATTATAGGATAACGCCTAAAATAAGGATATTATGAACCGCACAGCCAAAACATCATGATTAATGGGTCTTTATTTAAATCAAAGCAAATGCTGGTATAATACGGCGCGTGTGAAGGTCACAAAGAGGAATAAATAACACCCGATACTGAGCTTTGTTAATCAGTGTTATTCTAGTTCTTCAGGTGGGAAAGGCAGAGGACTTAAGCGAGTTTCAAAAAGGCCAAATTGCAATGGCCGCGCGAATTGAGTCAGAGCATTTCCGTGACGGCAAGAACTTGTGGGGTGCTCACGGTCATCCGTGGTTACTACCTTCAGAAAGCGGTCCGAGGAGGGCAAAACGACGAACCTCCGGCACGGTGTGGGCCGATCACGGCTTATCGATGCTAGGGGTGAGTGAAGGCTATCACATATGGTACGAGCCAACAGAAGGAATACTGTGGCGAACTCGCCGGTGCTTTGAATGCTGGTGGCAAGAGAAATGTGTCCCAACACACAAGTCATCGAACTCTGCTGAAAGTGGGGCTGAGTAGCCGCAGAAAGTTCCGAATAGAGAGAAAGAGAGAGAGAGAGAGAGAGAAAAAAGAAATAGAGAAAGAGACAAATCTCTGTGAAAAATGTTTCTCCCCGAAGAAGAAATCTGAAAGATATATATTTCCCTCTAAGAAGAAATATTTCCCTCTCTCACATGATAAAGGAAAATCTGAAACTTTTCTCATGATATTCCCTCGCCATAAACAAATATCTGAAAGATTTTACTCTCATTTATCTCTCCCTCATAGTAAAGGAGGATATCTGAAACTTTCATCATGATATCCTCTTATGATAAAGGAAAATCTGAAAGATTTCACTCTCATCTATCTCTCCCTCACGGTAAAAGAGGATATCTGAAAGGTTTCACATGATAAAGAAAATTCTGAAAGAAATCTGAAAGATTTCACTCTCATTTATCTCTCCCTTATGGCAAAGGAGGATATCTGAAAGATTTCACATGTTATCCTCTTATGATAAAGGAAAATCTGAAAAAATCTGCAAGATTTCACTCTCATTTTCCTCTCCCTCATGGTAAAGGAGGATATCTGAAAGTTTCCTCATGATATCCTCTTGTGGTAAAGGAACATCTGAAAGATTTCACTCTTATTTTCCTCTCCCTCATCGTAAAGGAGGATATATGAAAGTTTCCTCACGGTATCCTCTTATGATAAAGAAAAATCTGAAAGGCATCTGAAAGATTTCACTCTCATTTATCTCTTCCCCATGGTAAAGAAGGATATCAGAAAGTTTCCTCATGATACCCTCTTACGATAAAGGAAAATGTGAAAGATTTCACTCTCATTTATCTCTCCCTCATGGTAAAGGAGAATATCTGAGAGTTTTCTCATGATATCCTCTCATGATAAAGAAAAATCTTAAAGATTTTACTCTTATTTATCTCTCCCTCATTGTGAAGGAGGATATCTGAAAGTTTTCTCATGATATCCTCTCATGATAAAGGAACATCTGAAAGAAATCTAAAAGATTTCACTATCATTTATCTCTCCCTCATGGTAAAGGAGGATATCTGAAAGTTCCCTCACGATATCCACTTATGATAAAGGAAAATCTGAAAGAAATCTGAAAGATTTCACTCTCATTTATCTCTCCCTCATGGTAAAGGAAGCTATCTGAAAGTTTCCTCATGATATCCTGTTACGATAAAGGAAAACCTAAAAAAAATCTGAAAGATTTCACTCTCATTTATCTTTCCCTCGTGGTAAAGGAGGATATCTGAAAGTTTCCTCATGATATCCTCTTATGATAAAGAAAAATCTGAAATATTTCACTCTTATTTACCTCTCCCTTATTGTAAATTAGGATATCTGAAAGTTTCCTCGTGATATCCTCTTATGATAAAGGAAAATGTGAAAGAAATCTCAGAGATTTCACTCTCATTGATCTCTCCCTCATGGAAAAGGAAAGTTCCAAGGAAATCTGAAAGATATTTATTTTGCTCATCATTGAAGAAATGAAGGAGAGATGAAAATAATTGGAGAGATAAAAACTATTGGAAAGATGAAAACAATGGATATATGATATAACTATTGAAAGGAGACCTTGACTTGGGAGATACCTGGCTATATGATGATAATAATGAGGCTGTGGTGTTAGGAAATTTCTTCATCGTCCCGTTGCGTCGGAAAACAATACCCCTGAGAACTCTTTCATTTTAGACTCAAGTTTATGACTACGAAATATATCCAGTTTAACGAAAAAGCAGCGACAAATGCCGGTTAGTACAAGAGAAACATGCCCTCCGCCATGATAAGAAAAATAAACATAATTATAATTAAACACTGAAACTCGGACCAATCGCATACCCAACTCTACTCAAGAGACACGAAATCGCTATCTGGTTAAAAAAAATTATAAGCGATAGTTTTAATTTATCTTTTTTCTGTAAGAATTAGGGGCCCCTGGAGTTGCCTAGTGTCCCACGAGGTCTTTTCTACAAAAATTCTATAAAAGAAGAAAATTTTTAAAAAATTATATAAAACAATTATTATTTTCATTTATTTCATGCTTAGTAGTTTTTCGTTTTCATTCATTTCGATTACTTGATTAATAAAGTGCTTTTTTAGGTACATTATTTCACCTGTATGGCCCAAATTTAAGCATTATGATTTTATATACCTTTATAATTTTTAAAAACGGTTATTTAAGTAAATATCTTGCGTCGGTGGACTCTAAATTCCAAAATCTGCAATGAGCTATGTTGAAATAAATTTCCTATTTTAAATTTAAAAGAGTACTCAAAATGTAGGCACATAATGTTACCACTTTGGATTTCTTTCTAACGTAAATATCATGTTAACTACGATATCTATGCACGTAACAAAGCAGTGCAAAGTACATAGTGACATTATGTAAACTCGTACATCCCTTCCTTATCCAAAAATCGGGTTTTAGGATTCAAACCTACTTCGGACTTGTTGGTAACGTTGATACCATGTTAAACACATCTCTTCCTCATCCGAAAGTTGGGTTTTACGATTCAGCCTTCAGGTGCTCCTTCAAGAATTGTCTGTCGTGATGTCTGTCTCTTGGATTGTTTGTTGCATGTCCATTGTTGAGTCTTCCCAATTTTACTATCGATTTCTGGAAACCGCTTTTCGATGTCCGCCAAATGTGTTTCAGAATGAAATTACCTAAGCCAGCATTTTTGAACTGGGGGTGCCGATTGATTGTGAATATCTTTATTGCGCCACAATTATCTGAGTCTCTTACGAACGCGCGTGATACTGAAGCACTTCAATGTCACATGGAAATGTTCAACGCAATTAGAAGTGCGAGTGAAAGTTTCACAAGGATAGAAGAGTGAAAGTAAAATATCTCAGCAAAATTAAGGCAAAAATAGTGTTTTTCAGCCGAAATTTTGAAGTCTCCAATGGAATAATTACCATGTATTAATAAGTACTCAAAACATGCTGCAAATGTCTGTTTAATCAGGTGCAGAAAAATCAGTTTGGAAAGCCATACACACGAAAAAGAAAAAGAAAGAAAGAAAGGAAGGAAGAGAAACAGAGATAAATGCAACATTATACATATAGACAGAGAGCTATGTATAAAGACAAAGTGAGAGTCTTTTCCTACTGAAAAGCATCCTTTTTCAGCGAAGATCTATCTCGGTGCCATTCTTTATTTCCAAACCCGTTTTAAGTCCATCTCTGTTCCGACTTGCTGAATTTCTGAAGCGTACAGGGTAAAGCCGTAGAATTAAGTCTCCGTTGCTAGCAGAACGTATCAACGATTTTTCAGTGTTGTGTTTGGTATCTCCGCTATTTAGAGCTGTGCTTTGGCATAATGACCCTACTCACTCAAACGTCGAGAATATGAGGTAAATCCATTATTTTTCACAATACGTTTTCTTTTCCTTGAATCAGGAGTGGAAAAATTATTACAGAAGGCTCGGGATGCTCGTAAACTTTTGCGCGTTCTTGTTTGTACACTTCTGTCTGTTTGCTTTTCCTTTCTTTCTTCTCGAGAATGCATTCATAAACGAAAATAAGTATTTGTATTTATATATAAATTCATGTTTTAGTGTGTGTATGGCCTGTATATTTTGTGCAGGACAAAAGCTACCTTACAAGGTACTGTTTTAAATTTCTGCGTTGTATGTAATGGTTAAAACAGGAAATGCAACATCGAAATTTTTCTTAAATACACAAACACGTGATAATGATTTCGATCATCGTTCAAAAGATTTCTGGGGTATTCTTTTTCATATTCTTTCGGAGTCGGGATATGTTTCAGATTGTCGTGTTGTACAAGGGGCATCCTGAAAGTAATGCCTCATCCTTAATATCTTTTGAGATTTTGAAGTGATTTTAATGAAACTGCACTGACATGTACTATGATATCTTACCAATGTGGGAACAAACGTTTTTCAGAATCGGAAACAAAGATCAGGAATGACAAAGAAAAGCAGCGAGCCGTAATTGAATTCCTGGAAAAAGAGGGATGTGAGGCTCCAGAAATCTACAGAAGACTCCTGGGGTGTGTGGAGCAGCCACGATCGATATCAGTAATGTTCGAAGATGGATGAAGAGGTTTCGCGAGGGAGAACGTTTAGTGTCGGAAAAACGGAGGGGAAGACCCACAACTGCAGTGACAGATGCCAACAGGCAACGAGTGAAAGACCTCATCACAGCTGATCGTCGTGTCCCCATTCAGGAGTTGCAACAATAAACAGTGCTCACTATGTGCAGACATTGAAGTAGCTAAAGGAAACTGTCAGAAGGAAGAGACTTGACATTGCACTTCACAGTTTTGTTTTACGCGATGATAACTTACGTCCTCAAACTTCAATGGAAACTCCACAGGCTATTGCGAAAATGGGGTGGACGGTGGTGCCCAACCCCCCAACAGTCCTGATTTGTCTACCTCACAATTTTTCCTGTTTGTCCCTACCCCCCAACAGCCCTGATTTGGCTCCCTTACAATTTTTCCTGTTTGCCCCTTACAAAAACACCTTTCGTGGGGAAAGTTCCGACGATGTGACAGACGTTAAACTGACTGTGAACTCATGAGTGAAACGACAGCCTCAGGAATTTTTCCAAAATGGATTTTACCAATGGGTTCAAGGATGGCGGAAGTGTATAGAACGTAATGGACAATACTTTGAATAAGCTAGCATTATTAATGTTACACGGCACTAGCAGTGTTCCTGCCTAGTCTGCCGGTAACGGTGCTTGAGACCTGAAGTACAATTTAGTTGGCCACGGCACCAGGTGAGAATCTCAGGTGCACTGCTGCACTCAAAGATTCACACCAGAACATAAAAAATGAAAAGTTGAAGAATGACCCGAAGCATAAGGCTTGGGTGAATCCACCTTGTGAACAAAATAACAACAACAAATAAACAATAAAATAATCTAAAAAAAATGATACTTTGGGATCAGAGTTGTGATGAGGTTCACCCGCAATCACCAATTCGTGACTGAGTGTAGTGGTCCGGATCTTACTCCGGTACATTCAATCCCCAACCAGCCAGTACAACACTCACTTTCGCAAATAACACATGATTCTCAAATACACAACACAACATTTAATAACGTTCTGCGAGATTTAAACAGATCCGGCGCTCTCTAGGCGCACAGACAATTGCCCCTCATATGTGGGCAGCATACGGTGTCACACTTTACTGTCGGATAACGCAGCCGACTGAGTCTCCACCGGACTATCTGAACAAGAGATACTACTCGTTTACACACTAAATAGAGCTGCAGGTGATATTCATATACAATTGCTTAGAGAATGAAAAAAAAATTATATGCAAACGATCACATTAAAAATACTCGCGACACAAAATACACAAGCACGTTAATTTGCGGTATAAGATTATAGGTGCGAAATACTGCCAAAGTTAATTAACTAAATCTAATAAGCATGCACATGCAGAACCCTGCCCCGCTGACGTTGGTCCTGAACCAAAGTTAAAAGAAACTGTCCCGCCCAGCGGAATTTGTGGCCACACCTTCTCCCTTATTCATGTAAAAAAGTAATCAGGAAATGGGCCCTGTAAGAAATTGAAATCTGTATGTGCAGGTATTTCCTCTGAGGTTCAGTCACTCAGCATTACTGCATCTATGTCCATGCAGCTTTGGGTGTCGGGATGGCACAAGTTCGCAGATGTGCGAAGAAAGAAAAAGGAAATATTCATCTACTTACAGTTTCGTGACTTTGCTGTGCAAATCCGTTGTGCATCACATAATATCACTCGACAAAAAAACACGCACACAGACACTTGCACCATGTGGCAGCACCGATGATTCAACACTTCACTTTGACGCTTGATGTAAATGAAGCACACAATTAAAAATGGTAATATCACGCCGCACTTTGTTGCAATGATTAGAGTGCACACTGATCTATTCTCGTGACGATTTGAAGGTGGCCGTTAAGCAAAATAGGCCCTCTCACATCTGATGTTGCGGTTTCCAAGATTAATTTTCTCGGCCGAGCGAAATCAGACGTGCTTTTACCTTAAGCGTATATCGGCAACTCAACATTTCACCTGTATATTTGTTAGGTATCGAAGCCACCGCTCTTACGCTCATATTTTTCTTTCGACATGTTTTTATCCCGTCGCACTTACACGTAGTGGCTTCGCTGCTTACGCGACCACACACACGCACACATGGGGCCTCGCTTCACCCCGTAAGACAAGCGCATCTCTTCACTTCCTCCACAGTAGGGGATGAATGGGGGTGACGATTCCACACTGCAGTGGTTGGCATCCGAACCCGACTTTTGCTTGGCTTCGCTTCTCATTGGAATGACCACTGTCTACTCGCAGACTTCTTAATTCCCCTGTAACTTGGCTTTCATTGGGCCAAACAGTCGCTGAGTTCCATTACGCTCCAGCCTAGAAATTTCTGCTTTATCCTGCGGATTTAGGCATTCTGCTGTCTTTATGGCAAACTGGCATCTCCAGCTGCCTCGAGTTGTCTCCATTTCTTACCAAATGCGGGGAGGTTTGCTGCTTCATTTTTCCCAATTCATTTTTTGCAGATCCAAGGCATCCAGCCTTTCACATCGGAGAGCGCACAGACAACTAACTTTCTTCCTTATGTTCATGCCAAGTGCGAACTCTTATTTTTCTGCACGGACCACACAGAGAGCAATTGTTCTCGAAAATGCCCCAAACAATCGACGAATTTACGATTATTCGCTAAACCTTTCGTCCCCTATCTTCATTCATTCCTACTCAAGTGGCTCATTCGATACGTATTCCTCTTTCCCTTTCCGTGTTGCATAGGCTGCCCGTCAGCTGCGCCCTGATATTTATGACCTAACAGAGCTATTCTGAGACCACCCAGCCAGAGAGAGAATTCTTCGCCTCTTTTCTTTCCAAACCCCCAGATAAAACTTTATCTGCTGTTTACACTTTTAAACTCCAATCAAGCCTCGAACAATTAATACTTAATTAATTTCACACATCAACCACGCCCATTAATTACTAAATTAATGGCGGGGGTGGGTCGTAACATCGGCCCCTCCTCAAGAAATCTAGAAGTCCTCTTCTGGGCCTATCGCTTTGCTCTTATCAATTTCCAGAGCAACCATTGAGTGCTACCTTTTCCCACAGGTAGAAATAATTCAAAATGGCAAAAATATTGCGTTTCTTGCCTTCAAGAGCATTGGAGCGACTTCCCAATTATCCCGCAATTTTGTTAATTAATTTTTGAGAACATCCGAAAGAAAAAACAACGTAAATGAGAAATAAATAAAAAAAACTGAACTGTAAAAGAACATGTGAGCCTGCCGAACTGTGATTCCTAGCTGCCTCATACAATACGCGACATGGCGGACAAATTTTAAAGTTTTCTTCAGGTTTTAGGAGGGGGGGGTCCACTGTAACATTAACAATATGTCAAAGTATTTTGCCACCAAGTTTAAACTTTTTGCTGCTACAAATAAAAATCTCATGAGGGACGAGGCATTACTTTCAGGATGCCCTTTGTATTATACATTATTAAAAGCTGATGACATTTTTTTAGGACATTCAGTCTCGAACAGCCTTTGGAATAAAATTTTCATTAAAAAAAATCCATAAAAAAATGGACTGAAAGATGATAGAATTTTAAAACCCCATAAAAAGTGGACCAAAACGTGATAAAGTTTAAAATTCCATAGAAAAATGGACTGAGACATAGTAAATTTTAACTCGCGGAAATTTAATACTAACTAATTATCAGTGAGAAAAGAATGTCGATTCCGGTTGTTTCATCCTCCGTTCAATTAAAATAGAAATCTTGCCAATTTACTCTTATTCATTATTTTTCTTGCCGTTTTCTGTGGATGTGTATGACAAAACGTAGGCCATCCAGTGGAGTAAATAATAAAAATACCGAAGCTTTGTGTAATTTGCACGCGAGTCAGAAAACTTACCACAGACGTTTGCACGTGTAAATATTCGCAATTTAGTGCAACATCCATAAAATTTGCATTTTTTTTGGGCAAAAATTTATCGTGCTTCTTAATTTTGCTTCAGCGCAATTTTTTGTGGTAGATGCTATTTTCAAAATAGCTGAGTTCTAAATGGCCCTTGACATAAATAAAAAAAATAAAAAAAAATAGCGCTCAATATTTCTGCAAACCATTCGTGCATGCTGTCCAGAAAATGCATACCCTATTATTTGATGATACTCTACATCAGTAGTTGGTGAAGCGCAAAGTTCAAAGTTTTATTTCTTCTTCAGTTCTAGTTTTCTCCCTTTGTTGCAAATGGAAACTCCAGCAACGAAATATTTTTCTGATACGTAAATGCTCATAGAGTTCGAAAAACCTATGCAGAAATACATCGATGAACCATTACATTATGACCACCTACCTAATAAGCTGTAGGATTCCCTTTAATCCGCAAAACAGCGGCCATTCGGCGAGACATCGAATCGATGAGGTGGCGACAGGTATCATGGGGTATCTGGTACCATACTTTCAACAGCAGGCCCTTCAGTTCAGGTACATTTCCGGGTGGTGGCTATTTAGCGCGAACCCGCTTTCCAATCCGAGCCACAAATGCTCGATTGGGTTTCATGTCAAGTGAATTTGGAGGTCAGGGCATTAACAGAAAGTCACCAGCATGTTACTCAAACCACTCCTTGACGAATCTGGCAGTGTGGCATGGCGCATTATCCTGTTAGTAATGGCCATCACCAGCAGGAAACACAGTTGCCATGAATGTATGAACTTGATCCGCAACAATGTTCAGATACCTGACAGCTGTCAGGGATTGTGCTATTGGGATAATAGGGCCTAAAGTGTCCCAAGGAACCACGCCAACAGTGCATCCGCGTTCCATAGCCTCCGTTCGTAATCTGCATATCCGCTCTCGGCCGTCTACGTGATGCACCAGGAATTTTGATTCGTCAGACAAGGCCACTTCCTTCCAGTCATCCACTGTCCAATCTCGATGATCTTGGGCCCATTTCAAGCATTGATGGCGACGACGTGCAGTGAGCATGTGGACCGGGCTGGGTCTTCGGCTATGCAGGCCCATGCGCAGAAGGCTGCGATGAATTCTGTGTGCTGTGACACATTGCCCGGATCACCACTGTTGTAGCTGCCGGGGATTTGTCTCACTGTGATCGCGCGACAATGCGCGATAGTCTCCTATCCCCTTTGGCATCAGTCAGCAGCGGACGACGCACGGCTGGACGACGGTTCGTCGCTTGGACATCTGTGCACCATTTTTGATACTTACTCACTATGGCGGCACGTGAACAACCTACAAGCTGCGCCGATTCCGAGATCGTAGTTTTGAGGCACTGTGCCATCACAATTTGTCCTTTATCAAACTCCGATGAATCGGCTGCTTTTCTCATTCTGACTCCAAACACTCTATTTACTGAAAGCCGGTCCTTGGGTTGTATATATACTGCTGTGTGAACTTCCCCTGCGTTTTGTCTCTAGGCGCAATAAATTCTCTAGGGTGGGGTTGGTCATAGTAGATGGCTCTTCGGTGTAATAAGGTGATAGCTTTCAAATGTCCTTTAAATCAAAAGTAGTAGCTCATCAGCTCATCGGTTATATAATACTCTATCTAAAGGTACTGTGACGTTGCTACCCCGCAGGATGCACACGACATAAAGGCAGAGAGCAGCGAGAACGAACGTCTGCGTAATTCAGTTGGTAGAGCGACTTGTTCCGGAATAAGAGGACTCGGGTTTGATATCCGGCGTGGACAAAAATGACAGAGAAATTTACTTCGTTATAATGGCGCCCGAACTTCCCGGATGACCCGGCCGTTCAAGATCTCACACTGGTGTGATGTTCTTACCACACCGCGAGATAGGAAAAATAAGAGAATCCCTTCTTCAGCGCTTCGAAAAATAAATGTGCGTGACGTTGCATTCCACACACCAGATTAACTGGGAGTTCTCAAGTGCATGTTCGACAGCGGATGGCTGTCTTCAACGATTCATGATCACGGCTAACCCGTGGGACATGCCCCGGCCCTCTTTTGGGGGAGGGGATGTGACGTGACTGCTACGCAGGACGCACACGGCATAAAGGCAGATAGCAGCGAGAACGAACGTCTGCGTAGCTCAGTTGGTAGAGCGACTTGTTCCGGAATAAGAGGACTCGGGTTTGATCTCCGGCGTGGACAAAAATGACAGAGAAATTTACTTCGTTATAGTACCTCAAACTGTTATAACTCAATAACTGATTTTTTACCTGTAGCAATCGTTTCTTTACAAAACGAGAGATGATTATAATAACTCAAAAACTGGGAAAATATGATTAAAAGGCGAAATGTTTTCAAGAATTTTTTGAGAGGATTATCTTAGAATTGTTTGTATATCTCATTTTCTTTTCGATAATCTAACACAGTACAAGAAAACGATTTACATGCCAGCAATAACAGTCTATTTGCCTATCTCTTTGTTTCACTATCTTATACTTCGCTCTTTGTTTTCCTCCCGTCATCTCAATCCTGTCTCTTCACTCCATTTTTTTCCTCCTTTCATCTCACTTTGTTACAATCTCTAAACATCTCCCTTTCCGCTCTCTCTTTTGTTCTGTGAACTCTCTCTCACCAGTTTCTCTTTCGTTCTATCAAACCTGTTTCACACTTCTTCCTGTCTCTCTTTTTCGTTCTTCAGCTCTCTGTTTCACAATTGTCTCTGACTTTCTCTCTGTTAGCTCTCTCTTTCATTCTGTCAAAGCTTCCTATCACTTCTCTTTCCCTCTTTTTTGTAGAATCTCTCAATTTTGATTACTCTTGACTGTCGCCTCTTTTTTCTGACGCTCAAAATGCTAAAGTGAAATTTCCACGAATGTGGTATCATAATCTTTTACAGAAGCACACTTGTTGAAGAAAACTGGATGCCTGATATTTTAAAATTTAGGAATACTCTTTCTACACCTTTTTTTTTTTTTAAATTCCCGTTTTCCTTTATTTATTATTCTCCTTTAGCAGCACTCGGCATACGTTTAACTTGTATTTTAGGACGTGCATAAACTTCCTTGGCAATTGCACTTTCATGTTTTTGTTTAGTTGAACTGACTCTGTTTGGCAACAGTTTTTCATCAAACAGAAGCAATTCTCAGCGGTCGTTGTAGACTAACTGGCTCAACGGGTATTGGCTTCAAAATAGCCGAACTTATCCAGTGATCTGCTTAATGATAACTCCAGTCATTAATTTCTTTAATATTTCTCATCCTCGCTTTGCAATATATTCGTAAATTATGATCTGCCTCAGTTCATTTTGCATTCGAAAAGTACTTGTTATCCATCACGGCAAAGAACAGTAATCCTTCCACATGTACACGGCCCTCTCATTAATATTTTGACGCCTTTATACATATAGTGCCGTATACAAGTACCATTTCTCAGACTCAACTATTGACATGCTTATAAGGTTATGACGGAACGAAAGCACACGACTGAAGTTTCCAGATGCCTCAATCGCGAGAGTTAATTGATTTACAGGGTGATTTAATAATAGGTTGCCACATAAACAATTGCTCCGTACGTTATATAACGACGTAAATTTCTCCGTCATTTTTATCGGCGCCAGGATTCGAACCCGGATCCCCTCATTCCGGAATAAGATGCTCTACCAATTGAGCGACGCGGACGTTTTATTCTGATTCCTATCTGCCTTTATGTCGTGTGCGTCCTTCTGGCAGGTACGTCACATCTCCTGGTACGTTATATCATCTCCCCCTTAATTTTTTTTTTTTTTTTTTATTCGAAGTGCTCGAGAAGGGATTCTCTTATTTTTCCTATCTCGCGGTGTGGAAATAACATCACACCATTGCGAGATTTTGAACGGTCGGGCCATCCGGATAGTTCGGGCGCCATTATAACGACGTAAATTTCTCCGTTATTTTTATCCGCGCCAGGATTCGAACCCGGATCCCCTCATTCCGGAATAAGATGCTCTACCAATTGAGCTACGCGGACGTCTTATTCTGATTCCTATCTGCCTTTATGTCGTGTGCGTCCTTCTGGCAGGTACGTCACATCTCCTGGTACGTTACAGTTACTTTTCAGCAAAAATGAAGATTCTTTCTTTGACGGTTGTTGAGGCGATATGCAAATTCAATGCTGGTGCCTCTATTTTTAATAAAAACCTTCAAATTTCACTCATGGGAACTCAGTCTCCTCATTCACTTCACCTTGTCGACCAAGACAGAGAAAGCAGATGGCATGATATCGAAATCTTAGCTGCAATGAGCGAGTTATTTGACAAAAATATCTCAGACTATTGCACGCCATCTAGGGGCAGAAAGTTTCAACTATACTGAACACTATTGCTACCTAGATGTAAATTTTCAAATTTATTGCACTATACCACTACCTACATGCTAATTTTTTAAATGTATTACACAATACTGATGCCAACTGAAAACATCCTTCAAGACGATAACCGAGAAAATGGTGCATGTACAGTATAACCGAGAAATGGTGCAGTAAAAAAAGAACTCCCCCATATCATTTTCTGTGCATAGAGATATTTTGTGAAATATAATCATGCGTTGACTGCATTTACCAAGAAAATGGTACCTCAGAAAACGTGAGAAATATTTATCGATTTTGATCTGCCTCAGTTCATTTTGCATTCGAAAAGTACTTATTATCAATCACTGCGAAGTACAGTAATCGTTCCACATATTTAATGTCCCCTCCCCCATTAATATCCGGACACCTATAACGTAACCCTTTTTCGTGGGCGAGATTGGTGTTACGCTATGTCTAAAACCATGATTAAGGAAATGTTGAACTAAATGAGAATACGATGCAATAGTTGCCCGGGATAGCCCAAATTAAGCTTTTGCGGCCAGACTAAACATACACAGAAGCCAAACTTACGATAATATTTTATTGGTCCAGCAACGATTGATGAAATTAACATTTTAGCACTGCGAGGTTTATACTTCCCGTATAATACCTTAATTATCTATCGTATAATCTAGCTTAACAACAATCCAACATCACCACCCACACTAAGCAACTGCTGTATCGTCCTTTTTATCTATCGTTCTTATCACATTCATACGTCATTCTCTGACCTCAAGAGTGTTGCCAACCTCATTCATGTGAGAGAGAAGATATCACGTTAAGCTTGGAAATTTCAAAAGAGAACAAACTCAAAATTTACATAGGAAAAGGAACTAAAAATGAAAGTTAAAGTAGAATATACGTTACACACCCTTCTACATATAGTGCCCTATACGAGTACCATTTCTCAGACCCAACTATAGACATGCTCATAGGGTTATGACGGAACAAAATCTCACGTCTGAAATTGCCAGATGCGTCGATCAAGAGAGTTAATTGATTTCCAGGGTGAATTGATAATAGGTTGCCACATAAATAATTGCACCGTACATGACATTTCAGCGAAAATGAAGATTCTTTCTTTGACGGTTGTTAAGCCGATATGCAAATCGCAGCGGACTAGAGCTGAACTTGCCAGGAAACTATATATGTACTAGGTGAACGCCCTTCAACCATGGCGGGTAAAAATAAGGTATGATAGTAATTTTTGGTAACCAGGTATTTTCTTTTCCTTTGTGAACTTCGAATTGCGCAGCTGCAATTGTTATAATGTCATGGTAGTTCATGTGCAGAAGCACTAACAGTGTTTTTTCTTTTCTTTTTTCTTTCTTTTTCACTTCTTCTACAAATATAAATAAAAGCATACCTGGTCATATTCTGCGAAAAAAATGTAGTTTCATTCTCAGAATTTCGTGAATAGAAAAAAGGAAAGAAAAGTTTCCAATTCATATTTCTTCAACATACGCATGAAATAAGAATAATACACTGTTAGCTACTGTATTGGAACTCTCAATTTTTTTAGACTTAAATGAGAAAATAAACTGATAAGACAATCTAAAATAATCATTTTAGGTTCGCAAATGGAATCCTGAAATTAAATTTCATGCGATAGGATTCCAAATGAAAAATTCTGTATGTCGTTTATGAACGGCAAAGTAGATGTGGAAAATCGTTTTTTGTTGGTATGACAACAAAACGAAGGGGTGTGCGCTGTGTTCATTGGCTATATTTTATTATAGAAATCATCTTACCTTGATATGGAGGGTCACAAAATACATGAAGCAATGTTTCGTCAAAGTGAAACAGATGTGTTCCAAATGTAAAGCAATGAACGTTACAAAAATGATATAATGACACATTGCTCTTAAAAATTGTATAAATGGGTATCCATTCTGACATGACGTCAGAGATGCGTTACGTCACGTGATTATATACACTGGCGGAAAGGGAAAAAAGAACACCAAGAAGGAATTCGCGGACGATCATGAAATTTAAATATGTTAATGGGGTCGAGTTTACGTAGGTGTAATGTTAATTTCGGGACCGACCGGTGAGCGCTTACGCCACAGCACGGCATAATATGCAAATCATCGTCGGTGGTATTTAAGGAGTACGGCAAAGTGAATGTAATCAGTTGTCGGCGTACGGACACGTACGAAGACCCTGAAGAAGCTGCAATGCCTGGACATGGAAGACGTGTACGATTTCAGCAGTTATCGGACTTTGAGCGAGGTCGTCTAGTCGGAATCCGCGAGGCCGAGTGGTTGTATCGTCGTATTGCGGAGCGAATTGGACGGGAAGTATCGGTGGTGGTTCAATGGTAGCGTAGATGGTCCGAGGAACATTCCCACACGAGAAGACGTGGAACCGTGAGTCACAGACGGACTGATGAGCGGACCGATCGACGCATAAGAAGAGCGGCGTTGTCAAGCAGAACATCCACTGCGACGCAAATTCGAGCTGCCGTTGCATCTGAGGTGACTGTGCGAACAATCCGCAACCGTCTACTGGATGCAGAACTACGTGCACGTGTGCCTCTGGAATATGTACCTCTGACTTCAGCGCACCGTCAGGGACGGCTGCAGTGGTGTCGCCAACGTCTGCACTGGAGAACGCAATGGCGATCTGTTGTGTTCAGCGATGAAAGCAGATTCTGCTTGGGAGCCTCCGATGGCCGTATGCGTGTTCGCAGACGCACAGGGGAGCGTCTTCACCCTTCTTGCATCCGCCAGCGACACACAGGGCCTACACCTGGTCTCCTGGTGTGGGGAGCGGTCAACAACATCATTCAGCTCGTTGTTGTGCCATTTGTAAGGTCGGTCCATTGTGGTGTTTTCCAGCAAGAAAACGCACGCCCACACACGGCACGTGCAACGCAACATGCACTTCAGGGTGTGAAAAAACTTCCATGGCCCGCACGTTCACCGGATTTGTCCACCATTGAGCACGTGTGGAATTTTATGGGACAACGACTTATCTGGTCTCCACGGCCAGCCACGACCATCCCCGATTTACGCGTCCAGATTGAGGATGCTTGGAACTCAATACTCCAAACTTACATCCAAAATCCGTACGACAGACACCATGCCAGAATTGCACAGTGTGACGCAGTTCATGGCGGTTCAACTTCGTACTAACCATGTTACATGGAAATGTTATTTTTCAGTTTACCAGCAAATACAGCTGCATTTTGCCATAATGTTTTGATCACGTTATCCTCTGTATTCCGTTATTATGTTGTATAAATTTCGTTGGTATCAGACATCTCCTTCTTGGTGTTCTTTTTTCCCATTCCGCCAGTATATATGAAGCAGAGGTCACACTGATGAAGAAATTAAACGACGTATAAAACTTGGTTGGATGATTTTTGGAAAAAACAGTTCAATTTTTAAGACCAATATGTCATTCTGTCTTAATAGAAAAGTATTTCATGAAAGAATCCTTTCAGTGCTTACATACGGAGCAGAGACGTGGACTTTAACGACAAAAGACATACAAAGACTGCAGACAACTGAAAGAAAACAAGGAGAGATGCATATTTGGTGAGCAGAATTATGTATCATTTATCATGCAATTGCATACTGTGTTGCGACGTGTTTCCAACCCTTAATAATGGATGCAAAACCTGTGGTACTTCCATAGAACCAGCATTATTGCATTCCAGCTTACTAGAGATAATTTCAGTGATCTTTTTCATGGCTGTCTCTTTAAAGTTCATACAAAGTGCAGTTCTTCTAAAACTGCACCACATAGGAGCAACCGAACAATGGACTTCTCTGTCAAGTGTCGTATTCTGCATATATTTTTGTTCCAGGTGATTTAGTTGACGCAGACTGTGACGCCCCTACCACAGAGGCGACGCACATTACAAGACGGCAAAGTTGCAGGGACTTCGTCAGTGTAGATTAATTGGAAAAGCATTCGGCTCCGGAGCAGAAGGGTGCTGTTTTGAGCTCCCCACTGGTAAGTTTGTGTTTTTACATTGGCGTTCCGAACATAAAAATGAATCTTCTGGCACTTCGGTTTTTGGTAAAATGTGTGATGCTTCTTCCACCCATCGTCTGGAATTAGTGAGAATTCCTTCTTCTACAGAGAGTTACTTCAAACATGGTTTGTGGCGGATCCCAAACCTGAGATTTCGTGCCCCCGCTTTTCTGAAGGTGGGGTATGTATGACGTACTACAGAGGTGACAAACATGTCAAGACAAGCGGCATTGGTAAGCACTTCTCGGTGTAGCTTAATTGGGAAAACATTCGGCTCCAGAGCTGAGGTATGCTGGTTTGAACGCCCCACCAGCAAATTTATGTTTTCACATTGGCGTTTCGAACGTAAAAGTGAATCTTCTGGCACTTGGGTACTTTGTAAAATGTGTGATGTCTCTTCTACACATCGTCTGGAATTTGTAAGAATTCCTTCCTCTACAGAGAGTTACTTCAATCATGATTTGTGGCGGATCCCAAACCTGATCTGATCTTATGTAGAGAATTTTAGGAATGGAATGTCTAAGGTCTTAAACAACTCTTGGGAATAGGCAGCTAGGAGATTTGGGCTAGAGTGCCCGATAAAAAAGTTACAAGGTAGAAAGTGGAAGGTAGACGCCCTTATTTATAACAGGGGAGCCAGTAGCTTGGGCCATAGGACTTAATGTGCCCATCCGACGTACGGCGAATATTTAGTGGTTCGAGCGTTCGCACCTGCCTAAGATCGAACCTAAGGTTTCTCTGTGGAAGTCACCAATGCTGACTACTAGGCCACCAGCGACCCATCCCAAACCTGCGATTTCGTGGCCCTGCCTCTCTCAAGGTAGGGGTTACCGGAAAAAAAAAATCCAAGGAAAAAAGATCCACGGAAAAGAAAGCCAGGAAAAAAAATCCAACGGAAAAATAATCCAAGGAAAAAAAAGCCAAAGGAAAGAAAAGCCAAGGAAAAAAAGTCCATCGAAATTAAATCCAACGGCTACTTTCATGTAGGCTAACCAGTAAGAAACTTAGGGGGTCATATAAAAATTTACATAAAAAAAGAAGTTCTCACTTCTCAAAGATTACAAGGACACCATAATTTGTTTCCATGGAGGTTCGAGCAATTGGAGGGGGGGGGGGGTGCGAATAAAAATTGCATTTTTGTTTCGTGTGTCTACTTCCATGTTGGTTGACCTTGTAAGAATGTAGGGGTCGTGCAAAAATTGCACTTTTGATTTTCTTGTGTCCACTTCCATGTTGGGTGACCTTATAGGAAATTTAAAGGACGTATAAAACTTGCATTTCTGATTTCTTTGTGTCACTTCTATGTAGGAAGCTTAAGGGATCGTATGAAAATTTCTTTGCGTCACTTCTGTGTAAGAAGTCTAGAGAGTCGTATATAAATTGTCATTGGATTTTTTCCCTGGCTCTCCGTTTTTTCCTGTGGATCTTTTTCCCTATATTGACGCAACAGGGGCAGCAGAGTTTGATTCATTAATAATAATAAATATTTATAATCTTACAATTGGTAAAGCAAAACTGATTGCGGTTTTGAAGTTTGGTAGCAATTTAATAGAAGATTAACACAGGGTTTTGCGAATATTGAAACTGCTCTTTTTATGAATGCATTGCAGATTGGCCAATAAGAAGGGTACAATAAAACCCAACATCAATTAATACCTTCACAGTAATAATAATAATGAAAATAATTTCAATAATGATTAGGTCATTTCTAAAAAAAAACATCAAAAAAGGAGGCACGGGCCCTGCGGTCGTCGGAAAACTGCCTCACACTTTTCATTAAGGGGTCCGACACAAATTGCTGTTCCTCCGAAGAACACTTTGAATGTGTGACAATTTTTCCAGTGGGGCCGTTTTCCAAATTTCCGAATTATGTGTGGCAGTTTTCCAAGATGCTTAACGAGGGGAAGGAACTCTCTTGTTTGTCTGAATTTTCATGCTGGTTCATTTGAGTTTAGGGCAACTGGTCACAAAAGTTCAAGGGAGGGGAGGGATGTAAAGATTGCCATTTCTGGGCCTATATTGAGAACTGAATTGGGAACTCCAAACAAACGAATTTCGAGAAAACGTTCCATGTAAGCCAAGTGAGAATTGTATTTTAATTTGAAGAAATAAATTGACGAGGATCCGAGGTACACTTGGTTTGGGGGCTCTGCCCCCAACTCCCGTAATATTATATTCTGGGCCTCTGGAGTCTGTCAGTGATGTTCCCTTTGAAGCGTCCGTGAGGTTCGTGAGCTTGGGGGGCTTTTCCCCAAAATGTTTAAATGGACGTAGAGCTGTAAACATTAGAACCATGCTTTATATAATGGTTCTGTACACGAACACGAATTTTCAGGAGGGTGGGATGAATTAACCCTCCCCCAAGTTTCTAAGAGCGCAGACAAGTGCTCAAGGTAAGAGATTTGCTCCCAATTTCTGTGCTTCATGTTGTGTTTAGTGACAGACTATGTATGCTCTTTCCCCGTCCCCCAGAAATTTGGTGAAGTCTGTAAAATGGATACGAGGGCTCTACCCCCAACTTCCGTAATTTTATATTCTGGACCTCTAGAGTCGGTCAGTGTATCCTGAAGAGCTCTTAGAAACAACCCCCCCCCCTCCTGAAAATTTGTGGTTGTGTACCGAATTATTATATAAAGCATGGTACTAATGTTTACAGCTCTACGTCCATTTTAACATTTTGGGGAAGCCCCCCCAAGCTCACGGACTTTGCGGACGCTTCAAGGGGAACATCCTGGATACACTGACACACTCCAGTGGCCCGGAATATAATATTACGGGAGTTGGAGGTAGAGCCCCCCCCCCCCCACACACACACCAAGTGTACCTCGGATCCTCGGCAAATTATTTCTTCAAATTAAAGTACAAATCTCGCTTGGCTTACATGGAACGTTTTCTCGAAATTCGTTTGTTTGGAGTTCCCAATTCAGTTCTCAATATAGACCCAAAAACGGTAATCTTTATAGCACACTCCCCTTGAACTTTTGTGGCCAGTTGCCCTAAACTGAAATGAACCGGCATGAAAATTCAGACAAACAAAAGAGTTCTTTACCCTCGTTAGGCACCTTGGAAAACTGCCCTACTGGAAAAATTGTCACACATTCAAAGTGTTCTTCGGAGGAACAGCAATTGGTGCCCGGCCCCTTAATTATGAAACCCATATGGCAAGACCCCCCCCCCCTTTTTTTCTCCTTAATCCGGCCCTGTGTCGATCATGTAAATGGATAACTGTTTCGTTGGAGTTGGATTTTATTTCCTGGATTTTTTTCCCGTGGATCTTTTTTCCTTGGATTTTTTTTTCCTAGATTCCAAGGTAGGATATATATGACGTACTACAGAGGTGACGCACATGTCAAGACGACGAATAGTCTAGCATTGATAAGCACTTGTCGGTGCAGCTTAATTGGGAAAGCATTCGGCTCCGGAGCAGAAGAATGCCAGTTCGAGCTCTACAACCGGCAAATTTGCGTTTTCACAAGCCATTATTACTTCATGCATTGCTCAGCTCCTACTATATGAAATACAATACTAGAAGAGCTGCTCTTTGTATAAATTTTAAAGAGACAGCCATCAGAGCGATACTTGGAATCCTCTCTAGTAAGCTGGCATGCAATCATGCTGTCTCTATGGAACTACCAGAGGTTTTGCATCCGTTACTAAGGAATGGAAACACGTAGCAACTTAGCGTACAATTGCATGACAAATGGTACTTAATACTTTTCGTGCTGTCTTCCATGCAATTTAAAAAACGCACACAAATTCTCTTTTTGTGTGTTCTAATTCTGTACATTGTGGTGAAACCTCGGCCGAGTCCTCCCAGTGGAAAGCTAATACATCGCGATTTGTATGTACGAGGGTGGATCGAAAATTAACGCAAACTATTTTTTTTTTGGCAACAGTTTAATGCGTAGACAAAGCAAGACCTATACACAGTGAAACTACATTTCTTAGCAGTTTTTCAACATAAGGACCGAGACGCTCGAGACATTTATCCCAGCGTGGTACCAGTTTTAGTCTACCTAATTCATAAAAGTCCATTTTCTGGGCGTATAGACACCTGCAGACAACCGATTTGACTTCGTTAGCCGAATCGAAGCGTTGGCCGCCCAGGAATCTTTATAAGGGACCAAACAGATGAAAGTCCGAAGGAGCCAGGTCTGGACTGTACGGTAAATGCTGGAGCACCATCCCGCCAAACTGCGCAATTTTCTCTGTCCCTTCTGGTCGTCTGTCAAGTTCTTGGGCACCCATCGCGCATTGAACTTACGAAATTGCTATTTGTTATGCACAATATCGTACGCAATACCGTGCGAAATGTTGAACTTTTGTGCCAATGTGCGCAGATGGATCCGCCGGTCATTCAGAATTGCCTGCTCAATGCTTTTCACAGTAGCAGGTGATGACGCAGTTACAGGTCGAGCGAAACGTGGCGAATCGTTCAATTACGCTATTATTAAATAACCTTTAATAATAGCGTAATTGAACGGGAATGCTTATTTTATGAAATGTAATGTAATGTACATATCTTTTAATTGTTGAATTTTAATGAATATGAAAATAATTAAGAATCCTTGCAGTTTTAGAATGTTTTAAAAGTAATCGTGGGTAACTTCTCAAGGATATAATTTTTGGGTTCGATTTGGGTTAGCCAGTAAGTCACTGGAAACGATTAGTTTATAGGCGGACTTCCTGGAGATGGACAACACCCAGGATTTCGTGTGTAGATAGCTACCATAGAAGAAGGCTTTTTTTTAGAGTTTTAAAGCGACTCATTAGGAAGGACTTCCGGTCCTTCGAGGTGATGATTAGGCAGCGGACATAAGACGCAGGAAAAAGAAGGTTTTTCGGATGGGAGTGCTGAAGGGCGTTTTGTGAAGTAGTTGCGGAGACGATAGAGGAACGCTTCTTCTGAACTCTGCAAAGAAATTGCACCATCTGGAGATGTTGCTTCGGTTCAGGCAATCACCAGCATACGCTTCGACCATTTCTTTGCAAATTTCCGTTGGCGTTTTCCGTTTAGCCCACGAAAGTCGGACTACAGCGCGTTGCTCTTTATTAGTAGACCACGCTAAGAAACCCGACACCTTTGTGCAGTTGTTCGCACTGTCTTCCACCACGGCGACCCCTGATTCAGCTAAACTGGTCCGTAGCGTGATAGTCAAACTCGTTGTCTTCCAAACTGCAACCTGCAAAGAGAAAAACATCGCTGTACGTTACTTTTCGATCCACCCTAGTACCATACTGCACCTCTAATTAAACGGCACACTCAAGAAGGGCTTATAGGTAATACGCGGAAAGATTCGCCAAACTTTCGTTCAGCAGTGCTGGGAGACTTTTTCAAGACAATGGGAGACGTAAAATTCAGGGAATTAGAACACGTAAGAAACAAAGATGATCTTTCGAAAACAATACGGGTGATATATCACGAGCAGTAATTACGTGATACAGTAGAGCGTCGAAAATCCGAACGTCAAAAATCCGAACATGTTCCTATCTACTTTTTTATTTATTTTGGGGGGGGGGGGTGGAAAGTTTAAGTATAATCCGTTCATCTTAACTTGGCACTTGATGATAATAGAATCTCTTAATTTTGAGGGTGCAAGCACTTTGGGGAAGCAAGCACTTTAGGGGCGACATGCCGAAGCTGGAGGTTACTGCTGATACTCAGAGACAAAAGCCGAAAACTTCCCCAGTCACTTGTTCTCTGCAGGCTAAGATTTTACGACGCATTAATACGGAAGTACCACCCCTTGTTTCATCTCTCACCCCTGTTGTTCACTGTGAGCCGGGAGGAAACTTTGTAATTGGAACTAGCTTGTAATGACTGGCAAATTTTGTAATTTGTACTTTATGTTTCAAAATTTCACAGCGGTAGTAAAAACGACTAAATTGTTCCGTATTGCATAATAATACAAAACAAATCTTTATCTTATGCATGTAATTTTTTTTAGTATACAGTTACTTATTTTTGGTACATGTATTCAGATAATATAATATAGAAATGTAAACGTATTTATATTTTTTGCATGTTCGATAATCCGAACATATCAGAAATCCGAACTACCAGTGGTCCCAATTAGTTCGGATTTCCGACGCTCTACTGTATTTATAATTGTGTGTTCAAAATTCCCATAATATTGCTCGTGATATTACCCTCGTTATTTTCAAAAAACGATCATTGTTTCTTACGTGTTCTAATTCGCTGCATTTTATGTCTACCCTATGCCACGAAAAGGCCTCCCAGTGGAGAGTGAAAGCTTGGCGAACCTTCATCCCTATTAAATAAAAGGATTTACTACGCTATAAGAGCTTCTAGAGAATGCACTGTCTGGTGAACCTTGAAAGAACGTTAAATAAATGGATTTATACCATGCTATTAGCACTTTCAGCTTGTACGAAAAGCATTCTTGTTAATAAAATATTTCAGAAATTGAAAAGAAATTTCACATTTGTTCTTGTAGTGAAGTTTAGTATGGATTTCGATGTCTAAAGAGCAGAAAAAGCATTGCGGATTTCAGTATAATAAATCCCACCGTCAAGTTCATACCTTATCTGCTATGTTGTGCCGCTGTGGTTCTGACTTACTTTTCTAAAAAGAAAGCCATTGATTTTCTTCTAAAGCTTTTTGTTTATTGAGTGGGTCAGCTGAAAGGCGAGAACATTTTCTTCATTGTAAAAAAATGAAGTTAAAAGAAACAGAAGACAAGAAACGTAATTTTCCCATGAGTCCAAGGAAATAAAAACCTGTTCCAGTTCACTTGCTCAGAACTACCACTAAAAAAAAAAAAAAAGAATGAGAAAATAGTTATCACGTAGCCGCATTGTTCAGTGGTACAGAAGCCACCACTGGGAGGGTTACCTTTGAAAATGATGGAGATTACAACCAAGAGAATTTTTTGTTCGCTGATGTGCCAGCATTTTTCTTTCTTTCAAGTATCTAAAATTTATAGCTGAACTCCTTACGGGTAGACCTCTTTATGAGTTTGTAAAGAAAGATATTCGAAGCCAGTGATCCGCTATAAATGCCAAGAGCCGACGCCGAAAGTAAGTACAATTCAAATTTGCCGGATTACAACAATACGTGTAACACCGGGTACGGAGAACTGGCCACCGGAGAACTGGACACATTGCAACTTCAGTGCCATAAAATTGTTCTGCATAAACAAATTTCGTGTGGCTATATTTCCGACTACTTGAGCAACTATTGTTCATATTTCTTTTTAATATTTCATTTTCAGTAAGAAATTTAGACATTTCCATGATTTTCGGAGCTAAGACTAAGCGGAGAACTGGCCACCCGAGAGCTGACCACCGGAGAACTGGCCACAAAAATTTTAAGGGGCCGTATAAAAATTGCGTTCTGGACTCCATGGCCCCAGAACGCAAGTTTGGTTTTCTGACACACATAAAATGTCCGTAAGTTCGTATTTTCTTATTTACGATATTTTTCAATAAACTATAACTAAACAAATTCTGTGCGAATATGAGCAAACCCAGGAAACTTGTGGTGGTGGTGGCGAGGGGGGGGGGGGGTTGCTTAAAACCTAAAATATGAAATATAAAGAATTTCTTGTCCGATCGGGAGATTTTCAGCCATTACAAGCTACAAGTCATCGAATTGTCTGAGGGCGTCTGCTACCTCAGGAAACTAGTCGGGGAAGGGGGGACGGGGGGGGGCAATACCAAAAGCGTAAAATATCAAGAATTTCTCATTTCTTTCTTTTTTTTTTTTTTTTTTTGATTGGAGGTTTAACGACCACCGTGAGCAACTCAATGGGCTATAAGCAGTCGCCCGTCCCTAATTTAGGGTCACTGGTTCCAGGGAAGGGAGAGAGCCAGTGCCGTAAGACAAACACAACATCCATGCCTCACCGGGATTCGAACCTGGACCCCGTTCGGACGAATGATCAGAGGCCATCGCTTAGACCACTGCGCCACCTGGGCGGCACTTTCTCATTTCTCTTCCGATCGGGAGATCTTCAGCATTTACAAGCTGCAACTCGACAAATTTTATCAGCGCATGTGCGCTCTCTTGAAACCTGCCTGCGAGGGGGGGGGAGTTAATACCAAAACTGTAAAATAGGAAAGATTCCACGTCCGATCGGGAGATGTTTGGCATTTGCATCTGGACACATTATTTGAGGGTATGTGATTACTCAGCAAACCTGGGTGAGTGTGTGTGTGTGGGGAGGGGGCATACCAAAAGTGTAAAATATGATGAATTTCTCGTCCGATCGGTAGATTTTCAGCATTTAGCAGCTACAACTCGACACATTATCTGAAGGCATGTGCCTACTCAGTAAACCTGTCGGGGGGGGTAATACCAAAAGTATAAAATATGAACAATTTCGTCCGATCGGGAGAATCTCAGCATTTAGCAGCTACAACTCGACACATTGTCTGAAAGCATGTGCCTAGTCAGGAAACCTGTCGGGGCGGGGGGGGGGAAGGAAGTAGCTTGTAAATGCTAAAAATTTTTGGATCGGACGAGAAATTCTTCATATTTTACACTTTTGGTATCAACCCCCCCCCCCAGGTTTCCAGAGAGAGTAGGCCGATACGCTCAGATAATATGTCGAGTTGTAACTTAATTGTAATTGCTGAAAATCTCCCGATCGGACGAGAAATTCTTCATAATTTACAGTTTTGTTAACACCCCCCCCCCCGAAGGTTTCCAGAGAGAGTAGGCACGTACGTTCAGATAATATGTCGAGTTGCAACTTGTAAATGCTGAAAATCTCCCGATCGGACGAGTAATTCTTCATATCTTGCACTTTTGGTATTACCCCCCCCTCCGAAGGGTTTGCAGATTAGGCACATGCCCTCAGATAATGTGTCGAGTTGCACGTAGCTTGTAAATGCTGAAAATCTCCCGATCGGAAGAGAAATTTTTCATATTTTACAGTTTTGGTAACCCCCCCCCTCCGCCCGACAAGTATGCTGAGTAGGCACATGCCTACTCAGCATACTTGTCGGGCGGAGTTGTAGCTTAAAAATGCTGAAAATCTTCCGATCGGACCAGAAATTTTCATATGTTACACTTTTGGTATTAACCTCTCCCCCCCCCCTCAGACAGGTTTCCAGAGTAGGCACATACGCTCAGATAATATGTCGAGTTGTAGCTTGTAAATGCTGAAAATCATCTTCGGATGGGTCGAGAAATTCTTCATAATTTACACTTTTGGTATTAGTCCCCCCTCCCCCCCCCCGGTTTGCATAGTAGGCACATGCCCTCTGAAAATGTGTCGAGTTGTACGTAGCTTGTAAATGCTGAAAATCTCTCTATCGGACGAGAAATTTTTCCTATTTTACAGTTTTGGCAACCCCCCCGCCCATTCCCGACAGGTTTCCTGAGTAGACGCATGCGCTAAGATAATGTGTCGAGTTTTAGCTTGTAAATAATGAAAACCTCCCGATCGGACCAGAAATGCTTTATATTTTACACTTTTGGAACCCCCCCCGACAAGTTTCCTGAGTCAGCACATGCGCTCAGATAATTTAAAGACTTGTAGTTTGAAAACCCTAAAATATTCTGTTGAAATGTACGTCATAAACATTTTTTCTAAAAAATTACATTAATTATCGCAATTAAGAAAAGACGAAATTACGGAAACTTTATATGACTCAGATAACCAACCTCTGGGGGTCGTGGGCATGGAGCGGTCAAAAACGCAATTTTTATACGACCCCTTAAAATTTTTGTGGCCAGTTCTCCTACACCCGTGTAACACTGTTATTTAATATGCAAAAGATTAATAAAAAAATAAAAAGGAATGAAAAAAAAAATAGAAATAATTTTTCAAAGCATTTGATGCCGTCTCGGCGGCGAGGTGGTCTAAAGCGCTGGCTTGCGACCATTCGCCCTAGTTGGGCCCTGGTTCGAATCCCGTTGAGGCATGGATGTTTGTGTTTGTCTTCGGCACTGACTCTCTCTCTGTGTCCTTTGAAACTATGGCATACTGTATTACACATTGAATTTGGCCTTTGATGATGTTACTTCTTTGCATAATTGTTGTGCCCTCTTGTGTTGCACAATACTGTATTTCTATGACCATGTATGTGTTACCTAGGACCAGTGCATGACTTAAAGATGTATGTGTTACTCAAGACCAATAAATATGTCTGCTTGTATACACTGACGTGCCAGAAAAACTGGTACAGACGAGCTTATGCAAAATACATAGGAACGTCACCTATGCACGTAGTCGGTTATGTCTGCCAGTGCGTATATAAAGCGATAGACATCCTTGCGAGCTGTCAGAGCTGTTTTCGGCATGAGAATGACAAGTAATAACGATATAAGCGATTTTCAATGCGGTGTCATAGTTGGCGCTCGTGACATGGGCCATAGTATTTCGGAGGTAGAAATGAAGTTCGGATTTTCCCGAACGACCATTGCATGGATATACCGTGACTACAAGAATTCCGGCAAAATCTTCAACCTGCGATACCAGTGTGGCCGCAAAAAGACACTGGGTCAACGTGACCATCGTCAGCTGTCTAGAATCGTTTCACGCAATAGGCGTGCACCACTCTCCCAGGTATCATCGCAATTCAATGCTGGAGCCTCTACAAGCATCAAGTCCGGACTATGCAACGTACCCTACACGATATGGGCTTTGGCAGCCGACGCCCAAATTGAGTGCCTTTGATGGGTGCACGACACAGATTTATGCGTCTCGCTTGGGCACGGCAACACCGCCACTGGACACTTGATGACTGGAAACAAGTAGCCTGGTCTGACGGGTCGCGTTTTCAACTGTATCGGACAGATGGAAGGATTCGTGTGTGGAGCAAACCCCATGAAGCCATGGATCCCGCTCGTCAACGGAACTGTACCGACTGGTGGGGGGTCCGTAATGGTATGGGGTGTGTTTAGCTGGACTTCACTGGGACCCCTGGTACGTCTGCAAATGTCTGTGACCAGCCAACGCTATGTGCGCATTCTTTCTGACGAGGTACACCCGTTCGTGTCCTGCATTCATGTTGATGGGTTGGGCCTGTTCGAACAGGACAATGCACCTCCACACAAGTGATGGGATGCCACATTATGGTTAGAGGAGCATTCATCTGAGTTTGGGGTGATGCCATTCCTACCCAAGTCCCCAGATCTGAACGTGATAGAACACATCTGGGATGCCATGCAACGCGCTATCGAACACAAGAATCCGAGACCTCGGAATACACCCGATTTGTGGAAAGCTCTGCAAGAAGTGTGGTGTGCATTGCCTACAGCATATTTCCAGAAGCTAGTGGAGTCCATGCCCCGTCGTATTTCTGCAGTCCTGCGCTCCCGTGGGGGACCTACCAAGTATTAGACTGGTGTACCAGTTTTTCTGGCACTTCAGCGTATGTCACCGAAGTCCAATGAATAATTTATAATTTTTTTAAACCTCCTATCAAAAAAAAAAAAAAATCGAAGCGTTTGAGGAACCAAACATCAAAGGAATCCCATGACGTAGGAAAGGTCTGTGCGCCACCAAGGTGATCAGTGCCCGTGCATCTCTTGGTGCTGATCTACATAAATTCTTTTTGCGTGAAATAAGGAACCGTACAACGAAGACTTTCCAGGTTACAACTGTCTATTTGTGCATGCACATGCTTCTTCTTGTGCACGGTACAACGTAGACTTTCCAGGTTACAACTGCCTGTTTGTGCATGCACATGTTTCCTCTTGTACATGGTCCTGATAACTTTCAGGATTTTTTACGTCGAACAGAAGAAGCACATGTTCAAGATGGCGTCGTCGACGTATTCTACTCAAGAAACTTAACTGAAAAAATATGTATATTCCGTACAGAAAAGAATAATAAAGTTTTCCCAAATCATTTCATTCTTATCCGCCAACTCACTCATTCTGAAGACACGAGACTTCTGCTTATAGAAACGTTATTGGAAAACTTTGTTATTGTCTCGAACACAGCATGAACAAAATGTTTTACTTTTTTGTACAGATTAATTTTTAGCAGCTAAGAGCAGAAGTACAACGGCCGTCCCATAAAACCTGAGAGTAATATAATACAAAATGAAGAAATATAGGTTCAGAAAAATATATGTTATTCTTTCTCAAAGTACCTTCCATCGGATGATATGCAACTGTCCAATCGTTGAGTCCACTTTTCAAAGCACGTGGCCAGGGCATTTTGTGGAAGCTGCTTTAGCAACCCCTATACAGCTTCAATAACGTCAGAATCTGTGTTGAATATTGCGCCATGGAGCTCCTCCTTCATTGTTGGACTGGGGCATGATTTCAGCGCATTTCGTAAGAAACTGTTAAACACAAGTACCCACATGTGGGCAGGCGTTATCATGGTGTAGGGTCCACTTGCCCACCAGTTGCGGTCGCTTAATCGATACGTGTCGTCGCAGACGCTTCAAAACTGAAATATAATACCCAGCATTGACAGTAATTTGTGGAGGAACGGCATGCTGGTAGACTACACCTTTATGATCAAAGAAAATTATCATCATCACCTTCCCAGCGGATTTGGTTTGGCGGTCCTTCTTCAGAGGAGGCGAGTGTATGTGTTTCCAGACACTCGTTGCGCGCTTCGTAAGGGAGTCGAACCAGTGGACCCATGTTTCATCGGCAGTTATTACTGTGTTTGGAAAGTTTGGATCCTTTGCAATCAATTGTTTTCACTCATGACACACCTGAATTCTGGCTAACAAGTGTGTTCTCGACAGGTGATGAGGTACCCATCTGCAACACACACGATGCAGCAGTAATTTTGTCGCGTAGAATGCGGAATGCCGACATTTTTGAAATATTAATTGACGCCGTTATGTTTTCACACGTTACTCGTCGATCTTCTTGCAAGATTGCCCAAATAGTGTTAACAATACGCTCCGTAACAACACTTTCAGGCCAACCAGTCCTAGAAGCAAGTTCTGCCGGCAAACGCCCTTTTTTTTGAGGTCATGATGCCATCTAAAAATCGTTGACTTACCCAAATATATATATTTGTAAGCTTTTTTCAATAAATCAACTATTTCTGGAGCAGTTTTACCCAAACAATAGCAAAATTTTATCGCACAACGCATTTTACTTGTTAACTCTGAATCACTCACCTCCATAGCTGTATGGCGAAATGCAGACGTACCTTAAACAACTGCGCAATAACAAATCCAGAATCGTCTGTCACGGCTAATAGCTCTTGCCATAGATGCTTCCTTAATTCAATTACTCGTCTGCGTGGTTACTTTTTCCCTTCGCACTGTTCCCAACTCGAAAAAAATTTACTCTCAGTTTTCATGTAACGGCCATTGTAATCCACTAGCGAATCCTGTGATGGTTATATTCAAATTAATCGGAAACTTGAGACCTGGTCGTTCTAGGAGGTGTAGTGGTTAGCATATCAGGGTGCTATCTGGGAGACGCGGATTCGATTCCTTCTCCAGGACGACGAAACTTTCAAGTTTTCGGATATTATGTGACTTCCCAAAAACATCTTCAAAATTTGTATGAGGTATGACCACCTCGTGCCCCTAATACCGCAGATGTACGGCCATTGATTCCATGAGACCTGTGAATATTTCTCTTAGGATACCATACCATGAAGACACAAGAGCTTCTCGCAGATCATCAAGAGCTATCGGCCATCGGTGGTGAATCCATACGTCGAACCTGTTGGTCAAGATTGAACATCTAAGATAGTAATTTAAAATCACTGGAGTGCTCTTCAAACCATTCTCGCACACGCCTAGCAACATGGCAAGAAGCATTATCTTGCTTGAAGCAAACCATGCAAATGGTGTAGACAGTGATCATGAATGCGAGCACCAGATCTGTCACAATGCATAGGTAGCCTGAAGAATACATCGTGCGATCTAGGGGTGTAATTGCTCCCAGTTATTCCCAGGAAAACATGCACCACACGAGCACAATGCCACCTCCTGCCTGATTCTTCTCTATCATAGTGTCGGGATGATTTCTGTCAGCAGTGCTCCGCCGTACACTCTGTTGACCATCCACACAGTAATACGTGTGGATGGTCAACGGAGAAAGGCCACATTCTTCCACTGTTCGATGATCCAATACCGCCTCTCAGGTGCTTATTTACGCCTTAATCGTCGACGGCTGGCCGTCAGCATGTGTACTTTGGAGTAGACGGCGGTTCTGGAGACAGTACGCTGGACTGTGGTCTGCGGTACGATCCTCGATGTACCTACATTAAATATTCTGGTCAGTTATTTCATTGTGGCCCGTCTGCTTTATCGCCCACGTCTGGAGAGCCGTAGCTTCGCTGCCCACGGTCGGCAATGCTCCGTGGGTGTTCACTATTACCCTGATTACTGCGGGTCTTGCCGGTTTCCTTCCATTCCTGGAACACTTTAACAACTGCACCATTTGAATAGCCCACAACATTGGCCATTTCCGTAATGCTACCACTCTTCTGTTGGTAGCCAACAATCATTCCTTTTTTCAAACTTAGTTAGGTCACTTTCTTTTCCAGTTTTCACGTAAAACTGCATACCGTCCTCGAGTCCGTGTCCATTTAAATGAATGCCTTATATGATTTGCATATGTTGCTACGTACGCCTCTGACTGGTGGTTACGGTTTAATCTTGGTTGTCCTAGAAATGTTGCTCATGTTTTTTAAATATTACTTTTCAAAAAATTATTGGAATTTTAGAAGTAAAGTTCCGCCATGATTCTGCAAGCCACATGTTGCAAAAACTAAGCATACATTTGGAAATGGAACCATGAAATAAAACCGGTGCAAGGTAGCATTTTAGCTGAAGAAACGTAAAAGTTGAAGAAGCGGAAAGAGGTATTAAAAGCAAAATCAATAAAACTTGTTCTCCCGTTACTTGAGTTTTTGTAGACGGAGTAGGCTTTTCCCAATGGGGATTGATATGGGGTCAGTGCTTGAGCGAAAGAGCAGTACACCGAATATACGAGCTCGTAGAAGTTTGGATGTATGTCTATTGCGTTTTGGATAAAACACAGAAATATCATGCGCAGGTCTTAGTCCGACGCATACAGCTGGGTGACGGAAATCCTGCTTTATGTAATATGAACCCCTCTTCCTAAAAACATCAGAAAGCCATTAATGCAGAATGCATCAAACACAGAAGAATACCAGTCACAAATCAAATCTGGGAGAGCATAGAAATTAAACATTTTAAATAATCCTACATCAGACAAATGTATGAAGTTATGGAAAAGAATAATGAAGATGTTATAGAAATGTTTCGCTCTCTAGGGAAAGGAACTGTGTTTGTTAAATTACGGCAAGTAAGTAATTTCAGAGAAATTTTGGAGACGTTAAACTTGAAATTATCATCAAGGTGTCTCTATTTATTTAAGCTGGCAAAATATGGCCTTCTATCGCAAAATATTTGATGAGCGTAGATAAAGCGTAATCAAATATGGCGGCCATGTCTTAATCGCGATTCGGAAATAATGCGAAACTTCGTAAAGACACGGAAGATAGGATTGTTCTGAAGACATTTCCAGTCCTGGGAAGACTGTTCCTTACTCCGGGAATAGAGTGAACTTAGTACTACACTGTTGTGCAAAATTAAGGAATAATCTACAAAATTAAGGAATAAGCTACAAAATTAAGGAACAATCTACAAAAATAAGGAATAATCTACAAAATTAAGGGATAATCCACAACATTAAGGAATAATCTACAAAATAAAGGAATAATCTACAAATAAGGGATAATCTACAAAATTAAGGAATAATATGCAAAATTGAGGAATAATCTGCAAAATCTCGCATTATTCGTCATGGCCGAAAATAATTGCAATGAAATTTGACAGGAATCTTAATTGAGACACACAAGTTTACATATTGCACAACTTCGCAAAGGAATCAGAAATAGGAAATATGCACATGGGAATGGAAAAAGCAAAACAGGAATTTTCCATTGTCTATATTTGGAACAGTGTTAGGCATATGATTGGCTTTAATAAATATACCGCGCTCGTGAAGAATCCCCATACTGTTAATAAGACTGTTAATTAGCAGCCACTCCTCTAAAAGGGGTACTCGGATGTACTAGAGGGTCCTAGTTGGGGGCTGGTGTTGTGCAATTCGCCTTCCCAAGACATTCCAGGCATGAGCAATAAGATTCATGTTCGGTGAATGTGCTGCCAAATGGATTCGAGCGATATCATCTGTTTTTCGAGATTCTCATTCAGCAGTTAAGCTCTATGAGGTCTGTCATCGTCCATCAGAAAATGCTGAATAGACTTATCTAGGGGTCCAGAACCTTAACTCTATATCTCTAGCCGGTCACCGAGCAACTCTTAAAGATGTGCAAGGTCAGTGCCACCATTCATACTAATGCCTCCACAGACAAGAAAACTGCATCCATGAAAACTAGATATTTGAAGGGCTGCCGCGAGTCCCTGGTTCTAGCTAGATGAGATTATATCGGAAATTATACTCTCATCAAGCTAGAACCAGTCAATATTTAAACTGTATCGTAACTCATCCGTGAAAAGCACACGTGCATTGATGACTGGGCTCAACAGTCAATGTTGGGATCCATCCGCTCTTGAGGAGGAAGTTAGAGAAACACTAGTCATAGGTCGCCTTGTATAGAGATCTGTCTCATGCAATCTACAGTAAACCGTAAATCGAGTAATTATTGTGCCAGTGGCTGCTCCGAGCTCCAGAGTCAGTTGCCTACATATTATTTGCCGATATCTTCTTGCTGTTAGACTCACATAGCGGTGTCCGGCAGAAATTGTAGCCATGGGACGGCCTTGTCCTTTTCGACGACGAACCTCTCCTGTATTAAAGAACTGCTTACATAGTCTGAATTTTGTGGTATATCTAACACCTTGAACACCGCCGTCGGGGATTGACCTGCTTCCTTTTTACCGATCACTCACCATTGCTGTGAATCGTCCAAATGCTGTCTTTGAGACATTTTAAACACTAACAGTGTAATACTGCGCAGCCTACTATGAGAAGGAACATGGGGTATGATGAAAAGCGAGTCAGTCTACTACCTTTATAATGCAGTACTGATCTGCATATTCTGCGATGACAGAGATGCACGTGCACAAGTTTTCTTCTTCGGTATCACTATATTTACATATTTATCCACTTCCATTGCTTTTTCCGTCCATGCATCGCGTGTGTAGTGCGATTTTCTGTTTTTTTTTTTTTTTTTGATTGGAGGTTTAACGACCACCGTGAGCAACTCAATGGGCTATAAGCAGTCGCCCGTCCCTAATTTAGGGTCACTGGTTCCAGGGAAGGGAGAGAGCCAGTGCCGTAAGACAAACACAACATCCATGCCTCACCGGGATTCGAACCCGGACCCCGTTTGAACGAATGATCAGAGGCCATTGCTTAGACCACTGCGCCACCGGGGCGGCTGCGATTTTCTGTATTATCCTCTAATTTTGGACACCAGGGTATATACTCTTAGAGATTGTGACGTGCTTGCCCCGCAGGACGCACATGAGATAAATGCAGATAGCAGTGAGTGCACATGTCCGCGTAGCTCATTTGGGAGAGCGACATACTCCGGAGGGAGGAGACCCAGTTTCGATGCCCGGCGTGGAAAAATTTGTACGTTATATTGGCGCCCAAACTTCCAGGTTGATCCGGCTGTTACGTTTCTTGCAATGATGTGATGTTCTGTCCACACGGCGAGACAGGAAAAATGAGAATCCCTTTTTCAGAGCTTTTTTTTTTTTTTTTTTTTTTTTTTTTGGAGGTTTAACGACCACCGTGAGCAACTCAATGGGCTATAAGCAGTCGCCCGTCCCTAATTTAAGGGTCACTGGTTCCAGGGAAGGGAGAGAGCCAGTGCCGTAAGACAAACACAACATCCATGCCTGACCGGGATTCGAACCCGGACCCCTTACGGACGAATGATCAGAGGCCAACGCCTTAGACCACTGCGCCACCGGGGCGGCTTTTCAGCGCTTCGAAAAACTACATCAGTGTTATGTTACGTTCCACACACCAAATTGTCTGAGAATTCTCAAATGCACGTTCTTCATGGAATGACTGCCTACAGCCACATATGGTTCCAACTGACCCGTAGGCCATGCCACCGGCCCTCTTTCAGGGGGGGGAGATGAGACGTGCCTGCCCCGCAGGTCGCACATGATATAAAAGCAGATCAGATAACAGTGAGAGCACATGTCCGCGTATCTAAGTTGGGAGAGCAACTTACTACGGGGTTAGGGGACCCAGATTCTATGTCCGGCGCGGACAAACTTGTACGTTATAAGAACTCTAAGAAGAGGAAACCTGTTTCTGAAAATGCTGTTACAAATAAATCGAAACAACAAAGAACCAAATATTGTTTTCTTTCCATTCTACATAGAAACGCGACGTTTAGTTTGCATGTGATCTTCATCCTTGAGAATTGCGCTGGGGTGGTTTTACTCATAAGGTGATGGCACATTGTGACGTCACCCCACCAGATGGCTGGGCACGCTAATTAAATTCGGAGGCAATCTACGTGCTTTATTGTGTAGTTGAACGTCGTTCAGGATGACTGTGTGTATCGTTGCGGAGCGGGTGTTTATCATGAAAAATTATTGGATAACAAAGTCTATAAATGTAACACAGCGTGAATTCTTGGAGATGTTGGGGGGGGGGGAGCACCAGGCAAACATTACATCGCCATGAGTCAAATTTCTTCTTTCTTCAGTGACCGAGTGATCGAGAAAGGTCTGCGGCTACTTCGTTCATTCGATTTGAATCCTCCCGGTTTTTCTTATGGGGATATTTGGAGGGTCCTGCTTACAGCAATAAGCCTCGACGATAGAAAACTTAGTAAGCAACATCAGTGCTGCAATCCGGACTATAGATGAGAACATGCTGCAGAGGACCTTCGATAATATGCAGCGTCGCTTTCGAGTGTGTTTGGATGTCAATGGACGACATTTCCAGCATTTATTGTGAATGGTGCTACATTCCCATGATCTAAGATAAGTTGTAAACTACATGCCATGTTTCTAAGTAGAGTGTGTTGCAAAATACAGGGTGTCCCACTCGCTACCGAACCCGGCATTTCTTTAATAATATTAACACCAATGAAGATATTGCAACGAAATTTGAAGTGGACTTACCTCATTTCGTGCAAAATGTGATGACATCACAACATGTGCTGAACGTGGCCATCATTTGCGTCCAGACAGCATTGGACAAGGCACTGTCCGCCAGCGAGTCGGAGTGTTCCTTAGTGGCTGGCACATTCGTAAGTGTGGCGCAACTGAGGAGCAGTCCGCCAGCCAATAGGACACGCCTCTCTGCTGCTTGGTTATGCAATTTCGCTGAGCGTGTCTACACAGTACGGTTGTTGATAGCGTTTGATCGTGCTCCTGGCTGTTCGCGAACGTGTGAAAATGTATCGGTATACTCTGGAGGAGTGAGTGCTCCTTATTCGCCTTACTTGGAAAACATAATCGATAAAGTCTTGTCAACAGCAATTCCTGGAGAAGTTTGCAGTGAGACATCCGCCGAGCAAGTCCACCATTTGGGCACTATCGAAGAAATTGGAAACCAAGGGGACTTTATTAGACGACCATTGCAGGAGGTCGTCCACAAATGTCCGAGGAAACGATCCAGAATATAAAGGGCCGACTACTTGCGCCTCCCTGGAAGTCACTTTGCCGACTGTCACAGGAAACAGAGTTGTCCAAAAGCACTTCTCAACGTGCTGTGAAAAATGCGAAGCTTCATGCGTACCGTATCTTCGTGGTCCACGAACTGAAAGAGCCTGACCACGTGAAAAGAATGACACATTGTTAATGGTTTCAGACATTTCTTCAGGAAGATCCGGGCATTCTGGACTACACGTGGTTCTCGGACAAGGCGTGGTTTGACCTGTCCGGATGAGTCAAGTCTCAAAATTCCAGTATTTGGGCCAGTGAAAATCCCAACGCGATACTTGAAGAACCTTTTCCTTCACAAAAAATTGGTGTTTGGTGTGGTATGACCCGCCGCCGCATTATTGCTCCCATCTTCTTCGATACAACCATCTCAACAGCTGCATATATGGAAATCACCTTTGTTAGTCAATTAGACGACGAAGAATTCTCCATTGGATATTACCTGCATGATGGAGCGACATCACACACCAGTATGACCAAAATTCAGTACTTTTTCGGCGACCGCGTCATTTCGAAGTGTCTATGGCCACCGCACTCACGCGATCTATCTCCTCCTGATGACTTTTTATGGAGATATCTAAAAGGGAGAGTTTACCAAAAGAAACCGCGAACCATAGATGCCTTGAAAGCAAACATCACCAAGAATTTCAGGCACTGACGGCGGACGTACTGGCAAGAACGTTCCACAATATGGGCGTCGGGTTCAATGCTGTCTGGACGCAAATGGTGGGCACTTCCAGCACATGTTGTGATGCCATCACATTTCGCACGAAATGGGTAAGTCCACTTAAAATTTCGTTGCAACGTCTTCATTGGTGTTGATAATATTCAAAAAGTGCCGGGTTCGATAGCGAGTGGAACATCCTGTATGACTGATTCTTTAGGCGGACTACCTAGTGAAACACCCTGTATTGTCATTGTATCTTGGACGATTCACTTTAGAAGACTTTTGTTGACGAGACATCCTTCAGGAAAAAAGTTGTGTCCTCCTGTTAGAGAGTGAATACTTTTAGCCTGTTTAGGTGCTACTTTTTTTAGCACGTCTTTTGTAAAAAAGATCGTGCTTATGTTACCGGTTTGTCCGTCCGTCAGTCCGTCCGTCAGTACCCACGATATCTCTGCAACTATTAGACCGATATGAAAAATATATTTTGCATTGGGAAGTTTGAAATATGCGAATGATGATCCTTTATTTCGTTTTTTTCTTACGATGTGCAATTTCGCCGCCAAGGAGCGTAAATGCAGATGATGTCGAATTCAAAAATACGGTTTATTCCACATATTTGCCTCTAAATATCCGATTGAAAAAATTATTTTATCTTTCGATTTCTTTTATGTCGAAGGGTATTTTAGATATAGTTACCTTTTCAAATTACGCATAGATTTCCCGCTAGGGGGCGTAAAAATAATTTACAGTTTTCCCGATAACTCTTCTTCTAAATTTACGATTTGAAAAAAAAATTCTTCAGCGGATACACCTTCTGATGGAAAACCTTTTGCATATAATTGCAATTTTTTGGTAAAGAATACTTTCGCCACCAGGGGTCGGAAGTGTAATTTTTGCTTCTGATGTATTTGCCATAAAATCTGAGCTCCTAAAATTGCGATTGAAAAAATTCTTTCGTGGACTGATGCCACTCACATTGGTAAACATTTTCGGAATATTTTCTTCTTAAAATACTCCACAGTTTCTCCGCCAGGAGGCGTAGATGTATATCTTATTTTTGCCAATATCTTTACTTCTAGGAGTCCGATTTGAAAAATTCCTTCTTTGTTGGATAGTGTTTTCAGTTTGACATATTTTTCAAATAATTTCAAAATTTTCAATTAATTCATGGACTTTCCACTAGGGGGCGTAAAGGTAAATTGCTTTCCCCCTACATCTCTGCTTCTAAATCTCCGATTTAAAAAAATCCTTCTGCACCGGATACAGCTCGACAAACCTTTTAGGAACATTTTCTGCTTGAAATAATGCATAGTTTCTACGCCAGGAGGCGTAGATGTATATCTTATTTTTGTAAATATCTCTACTTCTAGGAGTCCGATTTGAAAAAATCCTTCTTTGTTGGATAGTGTTTCCGATACAAAATGTTTTTACTAGAAATTCAAAAATTTTAAGTAATTCATAGACTTTCCGCTAGAGGGCACAAAGACAAATTGCGTTTTTTGCGTTTTTTCTGCTTCTAAAACTCCGATTTGAAAAATTCTTCCCGTATCGCATACAAGACCTGATTGAAAATATTTTTCACATAATTTCTAATGTTTGGTAAAGAATGGTTTGGCCACCAGTGGGCATAAGTGCTAATTTCAGCTTCTGGTGTATTTGTAGTAAAATCTGGGCTCCTGAAAACTCGATTAATTTTTTTTTTCTTGGACCGATGGTGCTCATATGTATAAACCTTTTGAGAATACTTTCTTCCAAAATAATGCATGGTTTTCCCACCAGGGGACGTAAAGTCACATCTTATTTTTGTCGATATCTCTGTTTCTAAGAGTCCGATTTGAAAAATTCTTCCTATGTTGGAGAGCGTTTCCGGTGCGAAATGTTTAACATATAAATTCATGTTTTTCTTAACGCACAAGTCTGCAACCAAAGGGCGTAAGCTCACGATTCCGTTTACAGCAATATCTGAGGGATTGAAAACCCGATTGAAAAACCTCTTTCTTCCGTCAGATACTATTGTTTTCCATACCGGTTCCACTGACTTTGAATAGCTTTGATAAATTTAATTTGCGTCAGAAGGGATTCAAAAGACGTGGTTATTACACCCGAAAATTCGGTGTCATCTTTCTTGTTTGATCTGCAGTAACTTTGTTTGTCTGTATAAAAAACTACGATGCTCGATGAATATTTTAATGTCTTTAATATCTGGAAATTGGGCATTATTCCAATGAGCATGTTGCTTTGTGTTGGCACACAGCTAATTTGTCTCGTCATCGGGTATTTTCTTATCTCTAAGTGTAATATGAAAATTTCCGTCATTTTACACAGTATGCATAAATCAGGAACAACACCCATCCACCCAAAAAAAGTATAATCTCAAGAACCATTCATCCAATTAAAGCCACACTACTTCATAAAGATAACACCTGTTCTTACCGAGAGAAACCATTTTCTCATCAATAAGAAGGAAAAAAACTTTATGTTAATGATTTATTAAAAAACTGTTTTCCGTCGACTAATTTTTGCCACGGGCAATTGGAAAGTCATGATGCACCATAAAACATTAATCACGGCCTTACTTCAAGTGGCTTTTAATCATATGGTATATGATAGCGCGCACTCTTGAAAAAAGAGATTGAGTTCTTCCACAGCAGATGTTTTTCCGATGCGTGATTACTGATACTCATCGCTCTTCATGGTGTCCTCGCACCTTACTCACATCTAAAGGAATTCGCAAAAAAGCGGTCCTACTTCTTGTCAAGCAGTTACTAATTGATTTAAAAAGCCAAGTGCAGTAATTTAGGTTTTATGCAACAAAAACCAATACTTATGGAGACCTTAATAATCCACTAAGAAATGCTATTGATAACTCATTCTTTTATTTACGCATCTAGGAAAATACCACAAGAGAGTTTGCACTTATTTCAATAACTTCGCTGTTCTTAATTAACATTGGCTTTCAGTTGCAACACATTGTTATGAGTGAGCTTTCTTTGGATGCGTTGAATTAGGATTTGCCTAGAAGGATTATTCTTCCATTGGGACATAAAAAAATCAGAGCAATGTAAATAGTCATTTACGGGTCAAACTTGCAAACACAACGACAAACAATCATCTAGGCGATACTTAATTGGGACAGGTGCTCATATCGGGAAGTTTTAAACCTACATTTTTTTTCTAGTAATCTCAGGAACAGCTGGTTAGGAAAAGCCTTTCATTTATATTACATGAACAGTTTTTATAAAAAAATTATCAAAAGTGTATGGTTGAATTAAATGAGGTATTTCGGTCATGTGAAATATGTAAATTTATGGCAATGGAAAAAAACAACTATGGCGTAAACCATACAGTGCTTCAGTGTTATTGCCTTTCTGTCTCACAGTGTTGCAAATTTGGTTGTATGTTAAAAATAGTATAACTATACTAAGAATCCAAATTTCTTAACGTAGAATAGAAATCAAAGTTTTCAAGCTTTTGCGCATCAACCAGATGGCTTTTTCAAGGAAAGTAGACATCTAACTGCAAACAGGGTGCAGTTAGATGCCTACTTTGTAGGAAATTAGACACCTAACTACAACTGAAAGTAGACATCTAACTGCAAGTAGGCATCTAACAGCAAACAGTTTGCAGTTAGCTGCCTACTTTCCTTGAAAAAGCCATCTGGTTGATGTGCGAAAGCCTGGAAACTTTTATTTCTATTCTACGCCGAGAAATTCGGATTCCTGGTATAGTTTTACTATTTTTAGCACGTCTTTTGTAAAAAAAGATCGTGCTTATGTTACCGGTTTGTCCGTCCGTCCGCCTGTACCCATGATATCTCTGCAACTATTAGTCCGATTTGAAAAATTCTTTTTGCATTGGGAAGCTTGAAATATGGGAATGATGATCTTTTATTTCGTTTTTTTTACGATGTTAAATTTCGCCGCTAGAAACCGTAAATGCAGATGATGTCGAATTCAAAAAACGTTTTATTCCACATATTTGCTTCCAAACATCCGATTGAAAAATTATTTTACCTTTCGATTCCAATTATGTCGAAAAGTATTTCAGATATAGTTACTTTTTCAAATTACGCATAGATTTCCCGCTAGGGAGCGTAAAAGTAAATAACATTTTTTCACATAACTCTTCTTCTAAAACTCCGATGTGAAAAAACATTTCTTCAGCGGATACACCTCCTGATGGAAAATCTTTTGCATATAATTTCAAATTTTTGGTAAAGAATACTTTAGCCACCAGGGGGTTAATTTTTGCTTCTGATGCATTTGCCATAAAATCTGAGCTTCTGAAATATCGCTTGAAAATTTTTTTTCGTGTACTGATGCCACTCACATCGATAAAACTTTTCGGAATATTTTCTTCTTAAAATATTCCACAGTTTCTCCGCCAGGCGGCGTACATGTATATCTTACTTTTGTCAATATCTCTACTTCTAGGAGTCCGATTCGAAAAATTCCTTCTTTGTTGGATAGTGTTTCTAGTGTGAAATGTTTTTCATATAATTTCAAAATTTTCAAGTAATTCATATAAGGGGCGTAGAGGTAAATTGTGTTTCCCGCTATATCTCTGCTTCTAAATCTCTGATTTGAAAAATTCTTTCTGCACAGGATACAGCTCCTGATGGGAAATCATTTGCACATAATTTCTAATTTTTGTAAAAAATGGTTTGGCCACCAGGGGGCGTAAATCTTAATTTCGGCTTCTGATGTATTTGCAGCAAAATATGAGCTTCGTAATTCTCGACTAAAAAAATTCGTCGTTTGTAGATCGATAATACTCAAGTCGACAAACTTTTTAGAAACATTTTCTTCTTAAAATGATGCATGGTTTCTACAACAGAGGGCGCATATGTATATCTTATTTTTGTCAATATTTCTACTTCTAAGTGTCCAATTTGAAAAATTCCTCCTTTGTTGGATAATGTTTCCGATGCGAAAGGTTTTTCCTATAAATTCAAAATTTTCAAGTAAATTATAGGCTTTCCGCTAGGGGCCAGAAAGGTAAATTGCGTTTTCTGCGTTATTTCGGCTCCTAAAACTCCGATTTGAAAAATTCTTCCTGTATCGCATACAATACCTGATGGAAAATATTTTTCACATAATTTCTAATGTTTGGTAAAGAATGGTTTGGGCAGCAGGGAGCATAGGAGTTAATTTCTGCTTCTGATGTATTTGTAGCAAAATCTGGGCTCTTGAAAACTCGACTAATTTTTTTTTCTTGGACAGATAGTGCTCATGTGGAAAAACCTTTTGACAATACTTTTTTCTTAAATTAAAGCATGGTTTTCCCACCAGGGGACGTAAAGTCACATCTTATTTTTGTCGATATCTCTGTTTCTAAGAGTCCGATTTGAAATATTGTCTATATGTTGGAGAGCATTTCCGGGCGAAATGTTTCTCATATAAATTCATGTTTTTCTTAAAGCACAAGTCTGCAACTAGAGGGAGTAAGCTCAAGATTCCGTTTACAGCAATATCTGAGGTATTAAAAACCCGATTGAAAAACTTCTTCCTTCCGTCTGATTGTTTTCCATACCGGTTCCATTGACTTTGAATAGCTTTCATAAATTTAATTTGCGTCAGAACGGATTCGAAAAACGTGCTTATTACACCCAAAAATTCGGTGTCATCTTTCTTGTTAGCATTGTTGGTGTATAGTTCCTTATTATTAATCACTTATTGGTTGTATGTTGCACCACAAAATGGTGCTAAATAAGCTGTGCCATCTTTTGGAGCACTATTATGGTAGTATGAAACAACCAAAAACATGATGCAATTATGCAATATATTATGGCTACAAACGTCATTGGTGGTACGACGTAAATCCCACTATAATACGTTCTTGAACACTCAGCGGACAAAACAGAGATACATACCCAATGGCGTGTTCGGCCTCCTCTATCGCAAACAACAGCCTGTACACACCGAGGCATCGACTCTACCAGATGCCAATAGGGTTTCCGGAGGTAATGCCAGCCATGCCTTTTGGAACAGTGTCCACAACTCCGCCCAAAACGTCGATCCAGGATCCATGGATCTGACGTTCCGCTCCATGACACGCCCGAGAGCTTCCACAACGATTAAATCCTGGTCCACTAAGGGCCACTGGATGGATCTAAACTTAGAAGATGAGTGTTCCTCGTGTCATGTCTGGGTGGTTGCGACCCGGTGATACTGCGCATTGTCTAGCTGAAACAGACCGTCGCAATCGGCCTCATGATGCGCGAAGGCCATTAAAGCGTGTAGGTAATCAGCCAGTGCATGCCGATATTGCTCAGTGGTTAAGGACCTCTCCAGACACACTAATAGATCTGTGAGAAGGCTCCCGAAACCATTGCAGAGCCACTACTGCCTTGAACATAGCCGACCTGGCACCATGGGTTCATGGCCTCCTGCTGTCGATGCCACACCCGCAACCTCCCGTCAGCTCGGCACAGCTGAAAATGGGATTCATCTGACCGCACGATTCGGCGCCACTCTGCAGAACTCCAGTCTTGATTTTTCTTCTACCAGGGAAGGCGTAATGTCCGATGACGAGCAGGAAACAGTGGCACACGAGTAGGGCGCCGGCCTTCGTAGCCCAGAATATTGAGCGTGCGCCATACTGTTCACTCGCTGACGCTGCTTGGGTCTCCGCAATTTAACCGGGCGCAGTGGTCTAAGCGATGGCCTCTGATCATTCGTCCGAAAGGGGTCCGGATTCGAAACCCGGTGAGGCATGGATGTTGTGTTTGTCTTACGGCACTGGCTCTCTCCCTTCCCTGGAACCAGTGACCCTAAATTAGGGACGGGCGACTGCTCATAGCCCATTGAGTTGCTCACGGTGGTCGTTAAACTTACAATAAAAAAAATTAACCCGGATGTGGTTTGCGCCACCTTTGCCCAACGATCGGTCTGTACAATCCTGAATAATCTAAGTCGCACCCAGTCATCGATGACGTTTCATTGGCCACCGTTTGTTCTCTGGGCCCTGGTACGCCCGTCGATGGTATACCTTGCGGTACACCCTTGATACGACGGCTCTCAGAAATCCAATGATTCTTACCATTTGGGCGATAGAAAGACCCATTTATCTTGTACCGACATGCGTTCAGGATCAAAGTAGCTCAGATCACCACGTTTACCCATGTTCGTCGACTGCAATACACTGTTGGGAAGCCTTGTTGTACGCCTATATATCGCCTGCGATCGGTTTTCGTCTGTTCCACTCTGCGCGAAGGATGCCCAAAAAAACTGCCCATAACCCCTACCTCTAATGTTTTGTATACTGAATGTATTATATTGTGGCACCCAAGCTGTTTGCTGCAAAGCTGGCCCGACCGCATTATATTCTTTACGTTTAATGCATCACACAAAAGGTGTACTTTGCTCCCAAAGATGGTGCAGCTGCTGCAACTGATGAGACAGATGAGCGACAATATACACTGAAGAGCAATTGAATTAGAGATACCTATCTAGTAAAGTGTAGCACCACCTCTTGACCTGATGACGGCAGTGATTCGTCTCGGCATGGACTCGACAAAATACCGGAAGCGTTGGGAAGCCATACGGATACAAGATCCCTGAACAAGCTCCCACAGTTAATGAAGATTTGATGGAGGGGGTCAGAGCCTCGAACATCTCTCTCGGTGCATCCCAGATGTGCTCGATGGGATTGAGGTCAGGTAACCTAGCTGGCCAAGGAAGCGATGTCACGTCGGTGGAGTGTTCATCCAACCATTCGGATACAATTTGAGAGCGATGGCACGGTGCATTGTCTTGTTACAGGAGGAGGTCCTTAGAGGAATGTTGAAGACGCACAAACGGGAGCAGATGGTCGTCCAGGATATCCCGGTAACTGAGGGACAATGTCACACGTACCAGGGGTGCTATTTCAGTCCACCTAAACAGTCCCCAGAGAATGCCACCACCCTCCAGCTTGAAGAGTACCCTGCTGGGAAGAAGAATCCATCGCTTCATGTGGTTTGCGCCGTACTCGTATCCTGCCATCCGCATGTACCAACTTGAATCTCGACTCATTAGTCCAGGCAACATTTCCCCACATGTCTAGGGTCCATTGGCAATGTTCCCGCGCCCATGCTAATCCTCGCACCTTGTGATATGCGGTCAGCAGCGGTACCCTCGTGGGACGATGGCTTCTGTACCCCATAGCGAGGAGATGGTTCTGGATAGTGTGGCTGCTTACACGTTTTTATGCACCAGCGTTAAATTGCCGAGTGATTTCTTGCACTGTGGCCCGTCTATCTGCTGTTACAATGCGAGCTAGCCGACGATAACCCCGCTCATTCACACGCTGTTGTACACAGCAGTTGGCCCTCGCAGGGATGATTTTACCGGATTCGATGTACTCACGGTTCACCGTGACACAGTGGCTGGTGAAGATCCCAGTGCCTGCACGACTTCCGAGATGGAGTGACCCATTCGTTGGGCCTCGACAATTTGCCCACGATCAAATGCGCTTAGACCCTTCGTCTTACCCAAACTGCGTCCGACTCTTACTGATTCCCGTTGCATCACTCCTTATATTGTCGGATCGCTGCATACGGCATGTCGTTTTCGTTTACAGGGCCGCCCACAGCGCCACATTTACATAACGCCAGTTGTCTCTAATTCAATTGCTCTTCAGTGTATTATTAAACAAGTTATTACACTGATGAGTGTTAATGTCCCCCATTTTATTTCAGAGATTCTGAAAAACAAAACTACAGATTTTTGTGGAGTACTGCTCAAAATATGGAAATAATGCAGTTCATTGCCACCTGCGAATCTAGGGGTTTACATTACGGGGGCGGGTGCTCCACTCTAAGCAAAAGATATACTGTGTGGCAGCATCAAACACACACGAACACGTATTATTAACTGGCACTGCACAGATTTTGAAATACTCTTTCCATTAAAGAAATTCTCCCCCTGGTTGCTCAGTGGTAGCAGGAGCTGGTCTGCAATCATTCTTCTAAAAAAGGGCCCCAGTTCGAATCCCGGTTGAGCCGTGGATGATGTATTTGTCTTACGGAATTGCCTCTCTTCTCTCCCTGGTACCAGCAACTCAAAATTTTGGATGAACGACTGCTTATAACCCATTGAGTTGCTTACTGTGATCGTTAAACCCGTAAGCAAAAAAAATAATTGTTCTAAATTTTTTTAATCAGAACGTGCAGACAGTCTCTCTATTCTGTAAGAAAGGAACTGCCACTGTTTTAGAAATTTTGCGACACTCTTGCTTTCCTAGCTCGCAACGCAAAACGTATTGAACACAAAAATATGAAATTTACATCGTTCGCAGAGAATTGCTTGGAAAACACGCTGAAATAAACCGTTTCTCCATTCTAGCGAAACCCAACGAGATAGAAGTACGTAGAGCGCTTACGTCGGGGAACGGGTGAAGCCACCGGAAACAAGTGGCAGCCATGTTTGATGAGGTACCGAACGATTTCCGTTCCGTGTTAAGAAAGGGAGTTTTCGTAATATATGGTTTGATGTTAAATAAGAATATAACTCAGGAATGTTGTTAATCAGAAAAAAACTACTACTTACCTGGTTTTTATTTAATAAAAATTAAAAGTCCTTAGCACTGGGCATGTTTCTAATCTGTTTGTTAGCCTTAACATTTGACAACACAGATCTGTAAGCCTTATTCGTGTGTAGGCAAGGCAATTGTGCTAACTTGACCATAATAAAGGTATCTTCCAGCACATACACTAAATACTTCACACAATATAATTCTCTCTCTCTCTATGTATATATAAGACCCAGAAGATGACTCCATGAGAGATGAATGGATGAAATTCGAAATCATGCAGGAGTGACACGGAGGAGACAGGCTCAAGACAGACAACTGTGGAGGAAACTTGGGGAGGCCTTCATCCAGCAGTGGATTGATAATGGTTGATGTTATACATATATCAGTAAAAAGAAGTAAAGCACACTCATGTAGTAATTAGACCACATCAACACTGCACCTTGCTGCAGGAATTAGACGTAGTAGAAATAAACATAGAATTAACCAGAAGTAACCCACTTTCATGATTCTAGACAAAAATGACATAGAATAAAACAACTCAGGAACCCCAAACCACTCTTCAGGGAAAGACATCTGGAGCCCCAAAGTTAAATCATAGCTTAAGTGTTACCGAAAAAACCCAGAAGATCCCATGGGAGATGGTTGGCTGAAATTCGAAAGCATGTCGGAGTAACATGGAGGAGATAGGCTCAAGACATACAGTTGCGGAAGAAACTTGTTGAGACCCTCATCCAGTAGTGGATTGATAATGGTTGACAATGATGATAATGATATATATATATATATATATTGATTATATACAGTATACATATATTGTAAGGATAATAGTTGTCAATGATGATGATATATATACCATTATCAATCCACGGCTGAATGAAGGTCTCCCCAAGTTTCTTCCACAATTGTGTGTCTTGAGCCTGTCTCCTCCATATTACTCCGGCATGGTTTCAAATTCCATCCACCCATCTCCCATGAGTCTTCTGTCCCTCGAAATCCAGTTCAAAATTTCAGTCGTCCATCGGTGGTCTGTTCTTCTGGCAACATGTCCAGCCAATTGCCATTTCAGTGGTTTCACTCTCTCTCTCTCTCTCTCTCTCTCTGTATATATATATTCTTTGAGTTGTCTGCATTCTTTGCATGTCTTTTTTTGGTATCAAAAGAAAAATCTTTCTACACATCCTGCTTTTCTTTTTAAGTTAAGGCCATACATACAGTATATATATATATATACACCTGGTTATGATGTCGCCCACCCTCTCTTTCTCTCCCTCTCTCTCTATATGAAACATTACGTATAAACATTACTTACCTTTTTCCTGTATTTTTTTATTCTGTCAGTTTACTTTTTGATGTATTTTAACAGCAGGAATAGGCTAACCCTTTTTTTGATGAAAATTATTTTATTTATGTATCTACATATGTTTAGTTGCTATGTATTATTTAACTATCTTCCAAGGTTTATCCGTAAGAAAAAGAATTGAAAATAATTATTCTTAAGTGCAGTTTAAATAAACTTGGTGACCTAATATATGTTGTAGTTACATATATATATATATATCACTTCTGTAACTCCCCTGTGACTTAGGTATAGACAGACATTGGGGCAATATGATGCTCCAAATGCTATTTACAGTTAGCAACACCAGTACCGAGTAGCTAAAAATAGTTTTATGTACTTTTTCAACCTAAAAAGACTTATAATTTTTGGTATCAAAAGAAAAATCTTTCTACACATCCTGCTTTTAATATCTGGGCAGGTAAATTTTCTATGGGCATGTATTATTTTAGATATTTTTTAAGCTCTGGGCTGTGTGACCAAAAAATTCAGATTATGGACTTTAATTTTTTTATGGGACAAAAAATTGTATTTTTTTTTGCTTCAGTATTAAGTATTTAATATTTTTTATTTGCACTTTCATATTTTACTTTTTTTTTAAGAAGCCTAGTTTTTTGTTGTCCCAAAGCTGAAATTTTGTAGTTTTCACCTGATATTTGTACACATTTTGGCAATTGTTAAGATGTACTGCACATAGTTTTTTTTTTTTTTTTTTTTTTTTTCAATTTTAAGGGCACAGCCTCTTATTAATATGAAGTGAGAAATTAGCAACCACTGATTTGCATTCATGATGTGCAAAAAGTTTGGCGAGCAAATGTTTATGTTTTGTGTTGTTATTTTGTGGGTTCCTTCAACAGTCTTGCTGGAAAAATACAAGTGCGTCTGATTTGTATTTTAGAGAAATACAGGCACAACTTGTTCAATTCAAAGAAAGATTGATTTACGTGAGTGATATTTGTTCAATACTAACCTCTCATATATATGGTTGATGCAATAGTAATAACTGGCAATTTATACATTGACATACTGACTGTACATTCATCATGAATCAGAGGTCACATTCTTCAAAAAAAAAAAAAAAAAAAAAACACCACCTATCACGCAAAAATCAAATGCAAGTAGTTATTACAAAATGTTGCTAGTCCTTTCTTTTGTATTATTCCATAATTTCTTTTCAATTGTCATTTCATAACCGTTTGTGCCAGTTTTCATAAATATTTTATGTTATTTGCATTTTTGAGGTACCATTGTACTCCCTGTTTCCTATTTTCAGTTTTAAATCAATATTGCCTGTATTTTTGCTACCCAAAAACCACACGCATTGTACTAACACATTCACAAATAAAGAGTATTCTGTCAAGAAATTTTCAAGCTCCCCACTTTCACTTTGTTGCAGTAATACTACAGATTAATCACTAATCAGAGACAAATAAATGCCTAGAACACAAGCTGGGTGACCCTGTGCTTTCAGATAAAATACTAGATTGTTTCCTGACAGGTGTCAGCAAGCAATAAATTTATATTACCAATCACAATTATTACTTCTGCAATTTAAGTAACCATAAATTGATTGCTTTACCAGTATTTGCTATCTAATGGGCATTAGCCATGGGTACATGATCTTTATCACATAAAAAGAAATTGCTGCTTCCTAAGATTTTGAAATATTTGTTGTCTTGTCAGACAAGTTGCAAGTACACTGTACAGATTCTAGAATATATATACAAATGCCATTTGCAAAACATCCTCAAGTATATGTAAAAAAAAACAAAAAAACACTAGCATAAGTAAAAATTGTTCCCAAAAAGCCTCAAAGTTGGTAACTCACAATTAACCTCATCTTCCCATAAACATGATTCAGTGTTCACATTGAGTACGACTGTTTACAAAATATAAGGAATAAAAAGTCTTAAGATAACACAGATATTGAAATGGTTCATCTGCTGGTTTAATCACCAGCTATACGGATTAGATGTCCTATTTTCTGCGTTTGATTAACTGAGCATTTACAGCTCAACCTTATTTAAAAATGCTTACTTGTAAATGTAGGGCTAACCTTCCAAAAGTGGAGTAAATGGCATTTTATTGTTGAAATAATTATCCAAAATGTGCTGATAATTGTGAATATTCACAAATCATAACACGATCGCCGAGCAGCTGAAAGAACCGAGGTGACTCCTTGACACACACAGAATGTGTACCTCATCAAAGATGGCGGGCTCTCCCCTCGTTGGCTTCACCTGCGACAGCAGAGAACTAATCACAGAAGCACTCTATGTATTTCTATCTCGTTGTCGAAACCTCAAGAGCTATTGCATTTCAAAATTAAGGTAAGCAAAAAAGTGCTATCAGGTCGCGTTCCGGACACACAGAACCACAAAACTTTGTAGGCATGTAGTGCCATGACCGATTTTTTGCACATCGTCGCCCTTTTTTTCAATTTCAATTTAGTTTACGAGAAATTAAATTTCTAAATTTCACAAAATTCTCTATTTTACGATGGGATTCATTTAAAAAAACGGATATATGGCCAACTATAAATCATAACGCATTGCAATTTTTACAGCATAAACTTGCAATTTTTACAGCCTAACAATTTTTACAGCATTGCAATTTCTACAGCATAACAGGTCACGAGGAACGTTCTGTTCCCGTGACCTGCTGCCATGGTAACGCAGAGAATTTGTTATGCATATGTTTTGTTGGTAAAGCTATCTCAATTGTTTAAGATGGACGTCAAGTAATTTTGCTTCCTGTACTTCCAATGGAAAAACTTCTGTACACATTTTCTTCACAATTAATGCGTTTCCAAGGATGAAAATATGAACATGGATTAAAAGATCTTCATTTTAAAACTTGGAATACTTAATATTTCTAAAACATAACCATAATTATGCAATCCAACATTTGTTTGTCTACTGACGTCATCAAAGATCAGGTCGTGCCATCTTTTTCTGGACAATTAATGCGTTCCCAAGGATGAAAATTTCAACATCGATTAAAATATCTTCACTTTATAACTTGGAATACTTAATATTTTTTAAAACGTAACCATAATTATGTAATCCAACATTTGTTTGTCTACTGACGTCATCAAAGTACAGGTCGCGCCATCTTTTTTCTGGACAATTAATGCGTTCCCAAGGATGAAAATTTGAACATCGATTAAAATAGCTACATTTAATAACTTGGAATACTTAATATTTTCTAAAACATAACCATAATTATGTAATCCAACATTTGTTTGTCTACTGACGTCATCAAAGTACAGGTCGCGCCATCTTTTTTCTGGTTCCAACACCACCAAAGGAAAAGTTATTGATTTTTTATATAATTATGGTTATGTTTTAGATAACAGAAAGCATTCCAAGTTATAATATGAAGTTATTTTAATCGATGTTCAAATTTTCATCCTTGGGAACACAATAATTGTGAAGGAAATGTGTACAAAAGTTTTTCCATTGGAAGTATAGGAAGCAAAATTACTTGACGTCCACCCTAACGGTTTAACATAACGGTTTACGGTTTACGGAAATGCTTTTTGGACCGCTTTTGTTTTTCTTAGTGGCAAATTTAGTAAGTGCTATAGGTTTAGGGATGTAAGGTCAGGTGATGCGTAACATCACAGCCTCTCCTTGACAAATGTCAACCCCGCCTTCTCGTGGTGCATCCTGTTCCCACTAAAGGGGCTCTGACGACCGCCAATAGCGGTATAACTATACCATCGGGATCAGAGGAAATGCTATCCCACACTCACCAACCCGCTTGGCCAGCGTGGTGAGTTATGGCCAAACACCTCCAAAATGACTCTACAACTTAAATCTTGGCATTCAGTCTCCGGCAGCTGGAATGTACCTGGCCAAGGCAGCGGCCAGTGCGACATGAAGGCAGAGGGTGCTAAGAATCCCCGGAGGACCGGACTAGGCTGCCATTTGATGCTGACCTTGGCTACCTATAACGGACGCTCCCTATCTTCTGATTCAAGGCTTCTTGAATTGGAAGAGGAACTACAAAGGATCAAGTGCGACATCGTCGGGCTAAGTGAGGTAAGGAGAAAAGGAGAAGATCTCATTGAACTGAAAAGTGGACATCTCTTCTATTATCGTGGGACAGATACTGGCAGAACTAGTGGTGTTGGATTTATAATAAACAAGAAACTGAAGGATAAAGTGGTAGAAGTTAAAAGTTCCTCTGACAGAGCTGCACGACTCGTTATCCAACTATCGAGAAGATACCAGGCTCAGATTATTCAAACTTATGCACCCACCACAAGTCATCCTGAAGAAGAAATTGAAGAATTTTATGAGGAAATTCATCATCTAAATAATAAAGGTAAGCAGCACTTGAAGATAATTATGGGAGATTTCAATGCAAAAATAGGTCAACGGCAACAGAATGAAACTTCAGTAGGTAAATTCGGTCACGGCAACAGAAACCAGCGTGGAAATACTCTCGTTGAGTTTGCAGAGGCAGAAGGATTTTTCATCTTGAACTCCTTTTTCAAGAAAAAGCCACACAGGAAATGGACATGGAGACATCCAATTGGGACGACAAGTGAAATTGATTTTATTATGTGTAACAAAAAATTCGTCATCGAAGACTGCAGTGTGCTGAACAAGTTCAACACAGGTAGTGACCATAGATTGGTGAGATGTAAGATGCACCTCAACACTAAACTGGAACGTGGCAAGCTCATAAGACAAACAAAATGTATTGACATAACCAACCTTAAAAAACACCATAATACTTTCAAGTTGGAACTGAAGAACAGATTCTCTACTTTAGAAGGCCTAACATCGGAAGAAGTGGATATTTCGGAAGTTAACAGAAAAATAACCAAACCTCTAATGGAAACAGCAACAAAATTAGCTGGGTCTAAGAACAAGTTGCATGTGAACAAATTATCAGGAAAAACCAAAATGTTGATGCAAAAAAGAAGAGAGATGAGGACAACTAAAGTAGATGTGACTTCCAAAGTGGAATATATAGAGCTATGCAAGACAACACGAAAAAGTATCACTGAAGACGTAAGGAAATTCAACTGTGAGCTAGTGAGGAAAGCAATTGAAAACAACCAAAGCCTTAAGATAGCAAAGGGACATCTCAGTAAGGGAAGAAAACAGATTATGGCTCTGAGAAAAGAAGATGGTTCTCTAACAAGAAATAGAGGCGAAATTTTGACAAGAGTGAAAGATTTCTACTCCAAATTATATGAAAGGGATGATACATGTACTCCAGACATCATGAAAGGTACCAGAGTTCTTCCAGTCCTCCCAGCAGAAGTTGCTCATGCAATCAAGAACATGAAGCGAGGGAAAGCTCCAGGAGAAGATGGAATTACTATAGACATCATACAAGAAGCAAGTGGAGAAATTGAAACAGTACTCGCCCAAATTTTCACTCGATGCCTTAATGAAGGGAAGATTCCTGAGGATTGGAACAATGCTACAATGATCCTGCTACATAAAAAAGGTGACATTGAGGATCTTAGGAACTACAGACCTATCAGCCTCCTATCAGTGGTTTATAAAATCTTCACTAAAGTTCTTTCACACCGCTTGAAGGTAACACTGGACATGGCTCAACCGAGAGAACAAGCTGGATTCAGGAGTGGCTACAGCACAATAGATCATATCCACGTACTGAGAGAACTGATTGAAAGAGCGAGGGAATATGAACTTCCATTGTGCATGGCTTTTATCGATTATGAAAAAGCCTTTGATTCGGTGAAACCATCAGCAGTTACCACGGCTCTGAAATCCTGCGGTATTGAAGATACATACATTAATATTATTAATAACATCTATGAAAATGCAAGTGCAAAGATTCGGCTGTTTGAAAATACAACACACATAAAAATTGGAAAGGGAGTGAGACAAGGTGACACCATATCTCCGAAGCTCTTTAATGCCACATTGGAAAATGTCTTTCAATCACTGAACTGGGAAAACAAAGGGATAAAGATTAATGGAGATTATCTAACCCACCTTCGTTTTGCTGATGACGTAGTCATTTTTGCAACTACCCCATCAGAGCTGCAGAGTATGATCGAGGAACTTGCTGACAAGAGTAAAGAAGTGGGATTAAAAATGAACTTTCAGAAGACAAAAGTGATGTTCAATGCTTTTACAAGAAATGAAGATTTATCGATTGATGGAGAAAAACTGGAGATAACAGATACGTATGTTTATCTTGGACAGCAGATATCAAGTGAGGGTCACATTGATGAAGAAATTAATCGGCGTACAAAACTTGCCTGGAGAGCTTTTGGAAGAAACAGCATAATTTTCAAGAGCAATATGCCATTATGTCTTAAAAGAAAAGTGTTTGATCAATGCATCCTTCCAGTGCTTACGTATGGTGCAGAGACGTGGACCTTAACTAAAAGAGACATACAAAGGCTGCAGACAACTCAAAGCAGCATGGAGAGGTGCATGCTTGGTATAACCAGGAGAGATAAGAAGAGGAACTCGTGGATCCGAAAAATGACGAGAGTGGAAGACATCATGATCAGAGTTAAATCCCTGAAATGGCAATGGGCTTGACATACTGCCAGAAGGACAGACCATAGATGGACAGCCGAAATTTTAGATTGGATTCCAAGGGACAGGAAAAGACCCAGAAAAAGACCACATGGGAGATGATTGGATGAAATTCGTAAATATGCGGGAGTGACATGGAGGAGACTGGCACAAGACAGACCGTTGTGGAGGAAACTTGGGGAGACCTTCGTCCAGCAGTGGATTGATAATGGTTGACAATGATGATGATGATGATAGGTTTAGACGACAAACGTCCGACCATCCAAAAATTAACGACACTAAAAAAAACTCTAAAATTTCGGAATAACAAGTCTTATTTGCTTAGACATGCAATAAAAATTGAAATTTATATGCATTTTCCATTTCTTATTTCATGTGATATACTTGGAGATCGGGCTGCAGAGCCCGAACGCTAGTCTGGAAACAAGCGTAGCCAGCCTACAGGCGCAGCCCCTAGTAGCTGAAAACAAGATAACTATTCTGTTGGCACATACGTTCATGCCGTTTTATTTCACGACTGTTTCCCAGGTCAGTAGTAACGGAGCAGATGGTCAGTTGTATATATGAAAATGTAGCCAGTAATATCGTGTATCTAAATCATATTGGGTTGTGTGATTGTGGCTAATGGTTTTTTTGGTTTTCAGGTCTGGAAGTATGGAGTTTCAAGTAGAGAGGAATGAACATTTCCGACATCTGCTCCTCTACGAGTTTAACAAGGAATCCACAGCCGCCGAGGCTGCTCGAAAATTTTGTATTGCGTATGCGGAGGATGCTATTGCTTCGAGGACATCCCGTAAATGGTTAGAGCGGTTTCGAGGTGGCAATTTTTACCTCAACGAATCTCCACGCTCAGGTCGTGCATCTCATTTTGAAGCGGATCGTTTGAACCATCTCATCCACTTGGATCCGTGTCAAACCACACGCGAATTGGCCACTGAGATAGACTGTATTAGGCCATCATGGTGCGACACCAGGAACATGTGGGGATGGTCCAGAAATTGGTGTCTTGGTTGCCTCACACTCTCACCGAGGATAACAAGAATCAGCGTGTTGCCATAAGTGGTTCCTTGTTCACCCGTTATCGCGAATTTTCTCGGCAACAAAACCCTTTCTGTCAGGTATTGTTACTGGAGATAAAATGTGGTGCCTGTACGTGAATTTCTAGTATCATAGGGAATGGTTAAGCCCAAACAAGACGCCCACACCACGTCCAAAACATGACCTTCATCCTGCGAAGGTCATGTTGTGTGTCTGGTGGGACATGGAAAGCGTCAGTCACTGGGAAAAGCTGCCGAGGAATCGGACCAACAAAGCTGCACTCTATTGTGAGCAACTCCGCTATGTGGATGGAGCAATTCAGCAGAAACGGCCACATCAGCGCCATGGTGTCCTCCTCCAACATGATAACGCTCGCCCTCACAGTGCAAACACGACCAAAATGGCCATTCAGGACATGAAATTGGAAATCCTTCCACATCGGGCCTATTCTCTAGATGTCGAACCTTCAGACTATCACCTGTTCCGATCTTTGTCGAATGCACTCAGTGGCAGAACGTTCAACAATGATGTTGGTCTCCAGAATTTCCTTGATGATTTCTTCTCGCAGCAAAACCTGCAGGTTTTTTCAAGAATGGCATTGCAGACCTATCCAGACGTTGGGACACCATCGTAAACAATAGGGCGGAATACGTAGTTGATTGATTCCATTTTCCTTTCGGATAAAATACATTCCTGTAGTGCGGTGAAAAAGGCGGCATTAACTCGTGCATCAACCCAATAGTTTTAAGACGTTCAATTGTCCACTTTTCCAGGAAACGAACTTGGCGCCTTTTTACGCTTTCCAACCGTAGGTTGCAGAAGCGTATATGCTCCAGCTTTGTCTGTCCGTCTGTCTGTCTGGAGCCACCACTCCTATCCACGCAGTATTGGCCGCCATAAGTCACCGTCCGTGCTGCAAATGACGTCATGTGCAGGCACGACGCAGCCGCAGAAAAAACTGCTTTGAAACCAATGGAACAAAAGCTTCTAAGCGTATAAACAGATAAAATGAGTAATTCAATAAACTTTATCAATGATACACAAGCTTACTGTTTTATCAACGGTATTATTTAGTTCGTTTTTGCTTGCTTGTGACGCCACACCACAGATTAGCTGTGACCTATGGCGGCAGAGCCAGTGGTGTCTCCAGTAATATAACCTCCTCGAGTTCACCCTTTGAGTCTTCAGAGAACAGTCCACCGCAAAATATGCGGCTCACATCATTGTCGTTAGGATAGTACCCTTGAGGTATTTCAACGTCGCTGTCACTGTCACCCAGAGGAGGATCTACAGGGCCAAAATCATCTTCTGATTCCGATGACAACCGTTTTCGTTTTGAAGACCGTATTCCTCAAGTACGCGCTGTTCCACTACTTGACGCTATACCTGCAGTTGGAGCTTTTCAAGCAGCCGATCGTTTATATTGATGAGTAGGTCTACATTTCACCCTCTTCGGGCGTTTGTTGGCTGCAGATGTTTCCAAATGCAGAGAAAATGCTGCTTTGTACAGCCTTGCGACCTGGATTGGTAACTTTCTTCTTAAATGGTAGGAATTGGGGCAATATCAAAAGGAGTCGTATGCACTGCGGTTTTGGACAGAACGTGTTGAGTATTCATAGGGAAACCTGAAATGTTTGCAAGGCAGAGGAAGTCGAAGCTGCTTTCAGAGTATGATCTGGTGTCTGAGCAGTCGTGTTACATGTCTTCTCGACCTCTACTGTAGATGCTATAAACTCACAAATAATTTCTTGTTCAATGGAAATATTCCAGTTGAACTGAATCCGCTGACTGCAATCTCTCCACTCTGGACTCGCAGGTATACCTTTCCGAATAGCTCCATAATGTCATATGCTGTAACAGGTCTGTTGGAATGTAGGAGCCACTGTCTTATTTCCTCACTGTAAAATGCTTTCGGCGGACCCATGAAGGTCTTGTCTAAAGGCTGGAGTTTGTGCGTTGAATGTCGAGGAAGTGAAACGATAGTCACATGGTGTGCTCAAGCCATGTCGATGACATCAGCATTTCGCACATGACTGTAGTGTGCGTCTAAGATATGTAAAACGAGGAACTCTTCTTTAGGGCCGATTTTATCAATGAAATGACGAAGCCATTCAGTGAAAAGATAATTTTGCACCCATCCCGAAGGGTAGGCTCTGCCGATCAAACCTGGAGTACTTCCTTTCATTAGCATATGTGACATGTTCGTACGGGGGAAAATAACGAAGGAAGGCAGTCCAGAGGCACTCATGCAGACAATGTCTGTCACTGTAAGACCCCGTTATGCAGACGTTAATGCTGCTATCTGTGTTTTCCCTTTTCTACCTATAACATAAGGGACTTTAATTTGAACAATGGAAAGTCCAGTCTCGTCGACGTTGTAGATTCTGTCAGCTGTGAATCTGTGTTTGTCGTACGCTTCTTCCAAAAAATGTGAAAAAATGTCTGAACAATTTCCTTGTTAAAGCCCAATGCTCTCGCAAAAGATGTCCCACAAGGTTTGCGAAGAGATAAACGAGCCTTATGCCGGTTCAGAAAAAGATCAATCCAACATCTATCAGTTTCGTTACATTTAAAATGCGTTTGTTTATTATTTCGAAATGTTAACTGATACGCCATCCGTCGCAAATCACCCCTAGTACACCCATAGAACTTTTGCTCCATCAGGAGTAAGTATGATACCAGCTCTTATTCGATTTGTTCCCCCAAATAGGGTTTGCTTCCTAGTTTAGTACGACTTACTTTAGATGGACTGAGGTCTAGTTTTTTACTTTACGTTTGAAGTGTTGCACGAGGTATACGAAAAGTCTTGGCTGCTCTCAGAGTCCCCATCTTATTTCCCCGAACGGCTGTAATGACTTGCTCCATATTCTCTTCTTTCCACTGCCTTCTTTTACCCTTTGAAAGATATTTTGCAGTCGTTCTGGGCATTCTAAAACGAAAATGAGCATATTTGTGGGGTTTTGTTTCACGTTATCCTACAAGTGGTCCAAACATAGGCTAGCCCATATTTTGACCACATCGGAGTGCCCGTATTTAGACCCACCGGGTAGCCTGTATGCAGACGGACTATTTGAGAGTTGGCAGCCAGTACCGTACATTGCTATTGAGCGAACCATCTATCCTAAAACAAGCTAAAGATATCTTTAATGTTGTGTCCATACTGAAATAGCTTTAAAGTTAACGGAGTGTTGTACATAAAACAGAATATATATACCTGTCGGAACTTCCGCTGTGATGCAGTAGGCAAAATGACACGTTATCAAATACTGCGTCTCGATCGCTCGCCTGCTGAGAACCAACTAACCACGTACACGTCGTATGTTCCTGAGGCACCGTTTCACATTATATCCTTCAGATTACAGCACCAATCAAACGCTATGCTGCCCTAGCCTATATTTGGACCTTCTTCTTTAATCATAAATTGTGTTTCAAATTTATAGTTCACGGCAGATGTTACAGGGTAGGGTCAAATTATCTGACGTCCTGGTCCAAAACCTTTCACAGATTTCCGGCTCTGGTGCATACTAGCCAGTCCATTATTTTCACCTTTCTTTGCATGTTATAGATGTACGTACTTTATGAACGCACGAAAATTATGGCATTAAGGTTACCCAGATATGCTAAGGAAAACTTTGGAGTGCTTAATTTTTCACACCAACAACTTGTTTATATATAAATGAAATAGTGTTTTCTCAAATATTCATCATTTTGCCCTTTGCAAATGAAAGAAAACCCCGAAAATAATTGGCAGAAAAAAAGCTGCGTAGAAAGCAATTATTCATTACAGCGGCAAAAGCGGGGGTCTCCAGGGTGATTGACGTACTTAAATCTAATGCTTTGTGTCGTCTCCACTAGGACCTTACAAAACAAATAGCAAAACTTGATACATGATCTTCGGAAGCCGTCGTCATCGTTGCAACTCAGTGGAACAGGATCTAAAGATAAAAGTGATGTTGAAGTTGCAGGTGAGGAGGGAAAGCAACATTGTGACAACACAGACGTTGAGCTCAGGATTTCTCCGAAAAGAACTTAAGTACTACATTGCGGTGCCGCTGATCTTCCTGCCAGGACAGATAAATGAGAGCGCATTCGGTTTTTTTCTTTGTATCAAAGACAACCACAAGCTGCTGGTTTGCTACAGTTTCCATCAAATAACGAACTAAAAAAAGATAAGCAATTCACATAATTACCCCTTATTTTACTGTAAATCATGCAACAGTGCGTCTTGCATACAGCAACAAATATGGGAGCAGTTCCTTTCCATGAAACCAGCACCAAGAGATCGCTCAACTTAAAAGCAGGAAGAATCATAATTATTTTACATAAGCACACAATGTCAATCAAGCTACACAGGAGTTCAGCAATTATTTCTTTCTAATCACAATTTTATATTTATGTGTAATAAATCATGGAGAGAACTGCAGAATGTATGAAACAGGAAGAGTTAAATTACAGCTCTCAAAATCCTTGCCAATTCACTCATGAAGAATGAAAAATTTCGGGCCTACCCATGAGCATAGTAATCTAAACGCTAGCTTCTGACCGTTTTCCAAGCGGAATGGGCCTACCCGCGGCGTAGTAGTCTAAATGTTAGCCTCTGGCCTTTTGTCCGAGCGGACCGGACCTACCCCGTGTCGTAGTTCTGCCCGTTCGTCTGAGCGGACCGAGCACACCCCGTGGCATAGTAGTCTAAGCTTTAGCTTCTGACCGTTCGTCCAAGATAACCGGGCCTTATCCCGTGGCGTAGTAGTCTAAATTCTAGCCTCTGACAGTTCGCCCAAGTGAACCGGACCTACCTCGTGGCTTAGTAGTCTAAACGATAGCCTCTGGCCTTTTGTCCGAGTGGACCGAGCCTACCCTGTGGCATAGTAGTCTAAGCTTTAGCCTCTGACCGTTCGTCTAAGCTTACCGGGCTTATCCCGTGGCGTAGTAGTCTAAGCTCCAGCCTCTAGCCTCTGACCGTTCGCGCAAGTGGACCGGACCTACCTCGTGGCTTAGTAGTCTAAACGCTAGCCTCTGGCCTTTTGTCCGAGTGGACCGAGCATACCCCGTGGCATAGTAGTTTAAACTCTAGCCTGTGACCGTTCGTCCAAGATAACCAGGCTTATCCTGTGGCGTAGTAGTCTAAGCTCTAGCCTCTGACCGTTCGCCCGAGTGGACCGGACCTACCTCGTGGCTTAGTAGTATAAACGCTAGCCTCTGACTTATTGTCCGAGCGGACCGAGCCTACCCCGTGGCATAGTAGTCTAAGCTCTAGCCTCTGACCGTTCGTCCAAGCTAACCGGGCTTATCCCGTGGCGTAGTAATCTAAGCTCTAGCCTCTGAGCGTTCGCCCAAGTGGACAGAACCTACCTCGTGGCTTAGTAGTCTAAAGTCTCTGTCCGGTCGTCCGAGCGAACCGGGACTGAGTCCCGGATGAGGTATGAGTGTAGCGCTTGTGCTCTAAATTAGGGATTGGAGAGCAGTTATAGACCATAGAGTAGGCTATATAGTTATAGTCCACTCTATAGTCTACATGGTTATAACACACACACACAAATCGGAGTTTCTCATGTGTGTTTAGGAAACGCTTTCTTCTGCTCAGATGGATTTACGTACCGTGTTAAAATGATCAGAACAAAAATATAGAAGTAATGTACATGGAATTATTTTAATATCACAGACGATGGAAAATAATGTCGCTGCGTTCATTTTATCATGTAGAAGAGTGTTACAATCAATTATTTTTAATATAACTAGACACAAAGCAAAAGGTGAAGCACTAAGGTTAAGTTGACGTTCAGTACGTGAGCAGTAAAGGCATGTTGCGTGGCAAAAGAGTATTTGGTAAGGCATAAAAAGCACACCTCTATCCAGGAAGTTGTGGAAGTCACGTCCAATCTGCGACTTGTCATCAATCGTTACCTTCACGTTGTGGTTGGATACCTGAATAATGGGCGTTGATTGCAAACGATCATTAGGTTGATAAGAATCGGACGTAGAAGTAGCTCCTCGTAGCACTGTAGAATAGAATGACATCCTCGGAAGAGAAGTCTCTGAGAAGCCGGCAGACACAGAAGGCTGTGGGGGAAGAAAAGCACAGGAAGAAGGCAAGGCAGTAGTATCAGTAGTACCCAGGGAGGGCACCGAGGCAGAGGCAGAAGAAGGAAGCGCAGCCAAGTCCAGTGAAAACACCGGAGCAGGAGTACTAGGAAACTGGGAAGGCATCTTAGCAGACACATCTGAGGACAAGAGTATGTCAACTTCCATGGACGTGGGAAGTGTGACGTGACGTGCATCTACCACGCCCAGAGATGATAAGGAAAACCAAAAGCTGCCATGTTGGCAGCTTCCACACGTAAACAAACGAACAAACTATATGAAAACTGGTGAATATGAACTAATACAAAAACGATAACGCCAGAAAAGTATCTCAAAACGTACACAGTACCTTTAGACAGGCACGCCACGCAACAGGTGAGTGAGAGACGAGGTTTTCCACACTAAAATGCATACAATATTGGAGCCACCAACACTACGTCTGACAAGAACGAGCAACGGGCTGGACATATTGCCAGAACAGACCACCGATGAGCAACCGAAATTTTAGACTGGATGCCAAAGGACAGAAAAAATACCCAGAAGAAGACCATACGGAAGATGGGTGGGTGAAATTCGAAAGCATGCGGGAGTGACATGGAGGAGACTTTCGCAAGACGGACAGTTGTGGAAGAACTTGGGTAGATCTTCATCCAGCACTGGATTGATATTGGCTGACAATAATTATTATATATAAAATATGTTAATATGACATACAGACAGACTTAACAGAAATTTATACTCACGAAGAAGAAGACGTTTGGGAATGTACAGGTAATATAAGGTACAGGAATAAAATGTACCATTTTTGGCCCTTGGCAATGCTGTAACAAAACGGCCATAACACTTGGGATACTGTCCCCTGTCAAAGTTTAATTGAAGATATACCCCCCCTCTTACTTTAATGCACGCATGACATCAGTTGCGCATGCTCTTGATAAGATTATTCAGTAGATCTTCAGGTAAGTTTGCGCCACTCCTGTTTCAGCAAAATAACCAGGTCATTTTTGCTACGCGATGGGGGATTGCGTTCTGCCATGCGCCTCCCAAGAGCACCCCATACATGCTGTATAAGATTCAGGTAAGAGGAGTAGGCACGCCACTCCATGCGGTCTATTCCTTCGTTGTTGAATAGGTCATCAACACAGGCCGAACGATAACAACGGGTATTGTCATCCATAAAGATGAAGGAATTTTCAGCAGCAGCACGAAACTTGCGTACATGAGGAACGGTTTCGTAAAGTTCAGTACGTCCATTCGCAATGTTACCGGCCCAGACCATCACCCTACCACCTCTGTAATTGTAATCTTCCACGATGCTCGTGGAAGAATCGGCAGTGCGTGTTTCACGCCGGATGTATTGGCGCCTCGAATCGAACGACAAAAAATCTAACTTTGTCCGAGAACAGGACATTGGCCCATTGCTCGCCAGTCCAGTTGGCGTGTTCACGACACCATTGATACCTCTGTGATTTGTGTGATGTAGACAAAGGTACACATCGTACTGGTTTGCGGAAATACAAACCAACACTATTCAGTCGGTTTGACAGCTTGGCGCGATATTGTGGTCCCCGTGCTTGAATGAAGCTCTCGTGCTAACCTGCCACCAATTATGCGTCGACATCTTTTCGCCGTTACGGTTATACGTATTATGATTCATCAGCAGAGGTTGTTTTGCGTGGTCCACCATTGCTCCACCGTCTGGTAGCTGTTCCACTTTCGGAAAAATATTTCCACAGCCGTGCGACTATGATTTTGTCAACTCCGAACTCATTGGTTACATCTTGCGTTGAACGTCCTGCTTTTAATTTGCCAACAATTATATCACGGGTAAAGTAATCGAAATGTGGTTTTTAGGAAATTGTGCCACTCGCCGTAACACAAAGAATACCAGTCTGCAAATTTAAATATTTTGTCAGATGATTTCTTAAAAATAACTGCTCCTGAATCAATTTTCGACGCCGATTCTAGAAATGACTTCCATTTTTCTCTATCACGTCAAGTTTTTAAATAAAATAACAAGTTATGTTTTCAATATTTTAATTAATGTAAGCACAAAAATGCAAACACAATGTCCCACAAAGACTATTTTTTTTTTTACAAAAACACTTTGAAATTACTGTAAAGAACTGACCTGTGACTAGTCTTTAACAAAACGACAAGCAAACAGTGTTCCATTAATTTTCAAACTGTCCTTTTGTTTTACTTTTTGGCAGATCCTCCTTTATTTTTCCTGTCCTTCTTCAACATCCAACAATAGTCGGTCATCATATTTTCATTCCATCTCCACTGGTACCTCTTCTCCATCTCCTTAATATCCTGGTGAAAGCGTTCACCGTGCTCTTCGCTATAATGTCCCAGATTTTGTAGCCGATATGGGAGTGTAGAAAGTGAACTTTTACACTCATGTTACAACCCAACTGTTTGAAGTTTTCCAACATTGTTTCACCAATTTTTCCGCAATTAGGATCTTTGTGATTCCCTAGAAAGTTTTCGGTTACAGATCGAAATGCTGTCCATGCGTCTGTTTCTCTCGCATTCATCGTTTTCTCAAAATCTTTGTACTTCATCAGTTTTTTTCATTTGAGGGCCGACAAAAATTCAAGCTTTCAATTTTTCTAGTGTGATGAAGGGAAATTTCATAGAAAGGTACTTGAAGCATGGCCCATCTTGTAGTAGAACCCTTACGAACTGCTTCATCAACCCCAATTTGATGTGTATTGGTGAAAGCAATCCTTTTTGGGGATCTAAAAGTGGATCACGCAGGATGTTTTTAGTCCCAGGAACAAAATTTCTCCACTCTGGCCAAACTCTCATTGTCCAATGCCTTTGCTTTGCCCTACTATCCCATTCACATGTACAGTAGAAAGCGAGGCATTTTCGTGTACCCAGCTTGTTGTCCTAACATTCCTATTACTTTGAAGTCACCACAGATAAACCATTTGTGTTCCTCATACTGTATATTTGTTAAGAGTACCTGCATGTTCTCGAATGTCTCTTTCATTTTAACTGAGTGGACCACAGGAATGGACCCATGCACATTCCCATTATGCTGTAACACGCCTTTGAGGCTCTTCTTGGACGAGTCAATAAAAGGTCTGCACTGAGTAGGATCATGTTCAATGCCATAGAAGTGCATTAACTCGTTGATGTTATTGCAGTAAACCAAGGAATCGTTCTGTGAGAAAAAAGGAAGTACTTCTTTTTCTCTGTGTCGGCAGCATGAAAAATGTGTTCGTGGAGCCAGAAGATTCTTACTTTTCAACCGGGAGCCAAATAGTTCTGTAGATTCCTTAAGCAAATTTAGATCACGTACTAGATCATTACGTTCATTCTGCGAGAACAGTTGTGGATGAGAGTCTTTTCCCGGCTTGTAGACATCATCACTATCGACTTCGGAGATTGTATCACGTTCACATTCATCATCTTCCGCCACGTTCTCTAACACAGCAGGAGGAAGAGGGGCAGGCAGATCTTTTCCATGTGGAAATGGCCTAATGGCTGAAGGAATGCTTAGATAGACAATTTTGTTCTTATTTTTTGAATTGCAGCCCTTGACATTAACTAAGCAGAAGTAACAGTCGTTCAGATGGTCTTTAGGCTCCCTCCACACCATAGGTATTGCAAACGGCATGCGCATGCACGTTTGCTTACCTTTTGTCCATAATCTCATCCTCGCAAAACACAGGCGGCACACTTTATGTGGTGCCCATGCCTTATCCTGATCACCAAGATGCACTTTAAAATAAGCATAGTAAGTTTCCTTCACAAAGTCTGTAATATCCGTTCTTTGCTTAAGCACTACATAATTTCCACAAATGTAACAGAACACATTAGGACAATTTACACACTTGCGTTTCGACATTGTAAGACTACGCGCTCACAATAGAGACAGCAACTTAGAACATCTGTGTAAATCCAAACAGAAAGAGCAATGAACTGGAAATGTGAGCATCTGACTGGCGGGAATGCTATTTTTGGATTCTTGCCAATTCTCTTTTTCAGTCTTTCTTCTACAGGTGGCAATACTCCAAAAGTAACCTTACGTTGCTTTGACGAGGATTGGAAAAAGAGGTTGCTGAAATGCCTCCCGCACGCCTCTGACTGGCAGATGTAATGCTATCAGTGATAAATCTTCGAAATCATCTTGGGTAGATTGTGCAAAAACTGTATGTGATAGAAGAAAACTAAGACCAGTTCTGGATTCAGCATGAAAAATTGAGCTAAGCACACATACTGTATTAGTTTTCAATCATCTGATCTCATGCAGACTAGTGTAACCAACAGTTTAACACACGTAAAGATATCTCTATCGCTTGAGCATTTATCACTATTTAGCATCTCGTGCTCTCACGTGTTCCACATATGTAAATTATGGGCAGCCAATCGGTCGTATCTGCCTCTTACGTCGGTCGCTCCGTCAGGGATTTTCCTCCAATAAAGATCTACTTCAGCGTCCGCAAATCTGCATATTGCCCCTGCCCCTTAATTTATGGACATCAGTATATCATCATCATCATCATCATTGTCAACCATTATCAATCCACTGCTGGACGAAGGTCTCCCCAAGTTTCCTCCACAACGGTCTGTCTTGTGCCAGTCTCCTCCATGTCACTCCCGCATATTTACGAATTTCATCCACCCATCTCCCATGTGGTCTTTTTCTGGGTCTTTTCCTGTCCCTTGGAATCCAATATAAAATTTCGGCTGTCCATCTATGGTCTGTCCTTCTGGCAGTATGTCCAGCCCATTGCCATTTCAGGGATTTAACTCTGATCATGATGTCTTCCACTCTCGTCATTTTTCGGATCCACGAGTTCCTCTTCTTATCTCTCCTGGTTATACCAAGCATGCACCTCTCCATGCTGCTTTGAGTTGTCTGCAGCCTTTGTATGTCTCTTTTAGTTAAGGTCCACGTCTCTGCACCATACGTAAGCACTGGAAGGATGCATTGATCAAACACTTTTCTTTTAAGACATAATGGCATATTGATCTTGAAAATTATGCTGTTTCTTCCAAAAGCTCTCCAGGCAAGTTTTGTACGCCGATTAATTTCTTCATCAATGTGACCCTCACTTGATATCTGCTGTCCAAGATAAACATACGTATCTGTTATCTCCAGTTTTTCTCCATCAATCGATAAATCTTCATTTCTTGTAAAAGCATTGAACATCACTTTTGTCTTCTGAAAGTTCATTTTTAATCCCACTTCTTTACTCTTGTCAGCACGTTCCTGGATCATACTCTGCAGCTCTGATGGGGTAGTTGCAAAAATGACTACGTCATCAGCAAAACGAAGGTGGGTTAGATAATCTCCATTAATCTTTATCCCTTTGTTTTCCCAGTTCAGTGATTGAAAGACATTTTCCAATGTGGCATTAAAGAGCTTCGGAGATATGGTGTCACCTTGTTTCACTCCCTTTCCAATTTTTATGTGTGTTGTATTTTCAAACAGCCGAATCTTTGCACTTGCATTTTCATAGATGTTATTAATAATATTAATGTATGCATCTTCAATACCGCAGGATTTCAGAGCCGTGGTAACTGCTGATGGTTTCACCGAATCAAAGGCTTTTTCATAATCGATAAAAGCCATGCACAATGGAAGTTCATATTCCCTCGCTCTTTCAATTAGTTCTCTCAGTACATGGATATGATCTATTGTGCTGTAGCCACTCCTGAATCCAGCTTGTTCTCTCGGTTGAGCCATGTCCAGTGTTACCTTCAAGCGGTGTGAAATAACTTTAGTGAAGATTTTATAAACCACTGATAGGAGGCTGATAGGTCTGTAGTTCCTGAGATCCTCAATGTCACCTTTTTTATGTAGCAGGATCATTGTAGCATTGTTCCAATCCTCAGGAATCTTCCCTTCATTAAGGCATCGAGTGAAAATTTGGGCGAGTACTGTTTCGATTTCTCCACTTGCTTCTTGTATGATGTCTATAGTAATTCCATCTTCTCCTGGAGCTTTCCCCGCTTCATGTTCTTGATTGCATGAGCAATATATATATATAGAGAGAGGTGCATGCTTGGTGTAACCAGGAGAGATAAGAAGAGGAACACGTGGATCCGAAAAATGACAAGAGTGGAAGACATCATGATCAGAGTTAAATCCCTGAAATGGCAATGGGCTGGACATACTGCCAGAAGGACAGACCATCGATGGACAGCGGAAATTTTAGATTGGATTCCAAGGGACAGGAAAAGACCCAGAAGAAGACCACATGGAAGATGGGTGGATGAAATTCGAAAGTATGCGGGAGTGACATGGAGGAGACTGGCACAAGACAGACCGTTGTGGAGGAAACTTGGGGAGACCTTCGTCCAGCAGTGGATTGATAATGGTTGACAATGATGATGATGATGATGATATATATATATATATATACACGGTCGAGTCACATTATTTTGACCAGCATCTGGTATCCAAAGAATACGAGTCTGCAAATTGTTCACAGGTATGTGGAGTCATGCTGACTGCAGTGCATCTAACAGCTGCTGTATGGAGCGTGGTGGAGGATCCATAGAGCAACCAACACGATCGGTTTAGTTTTGCTCAATTGGGTTTAAGTTTTAGGAATTAGGAGACCAGCGAAATACTTTGGGAAGTCTTCATAGTACTCTTCCAACTACTCTCAGACATTTCTAGCGGTCTGACACGTCGCATTGTCTTGCTGGAAGATCCCATGCGCCCAAGGGAAGACAATCCGCATGTATGGGTGTACGTGGTCCGCAAGGAAGAATTCATAACGAATTCGGTCCATAGTGCCTTCCACAGGTATGGGTGGACCTAGAGAACGCCACGAAAACATTCCTCAGACAACAACGCTGCCAGCACCATCTTGTGTTTTGCCAGCAATGTTGAAGAGTGTTTGTCCTGCAATGTTTCTCGCCTTATACGTCAACGCTCTTCGTAAGCAGAAATCCTGACTGATCGGAGAAGGCAATTTTTTGCCAATCAGTGGATGTCCAATTCTGATACTGCAGTGCAAATGTAAGCCTTTTCGGCCAATGCACCTTCGTTAGCATAGATGCAGTGACCATCCGTCTGCATCGGAGCCCCATACGCAGCAGCGTTCGCTGAACTGTGGTTTTAGACACACTTCCGGTAGCCCCCTGGTTCATTCGGCCAGTGAATTACTCCACTGTAGCGTGTCGATCGTCACTCACGCAGCTTCGAATCCGACGTTCACCTCTCACATCAATGGCACGTGGTTTTCCGCAGTTTCCACGTCGCTTATTCGTAATGAAGCGATTACTCCAAACACGATACACTTTAACCACAGCAGCACGCGAACAGTTCACAAACTGCACAGTTTCATAAATACTACCACCCTTGGCCCGAAAGCCGATAATCATCTCTTTTTGAAAAAATGATAAATCGCTCCCTTCATCCATGATAGCAACGAGTGATATGTTTTTAGATTCCCTACAGCACACCTTATATACCCTCCAAGCCAGCTCATGACACGTACCTTCTTTCATTGGCTACGCGCTATTGACGTCAAAACTAGGAGGTGGTGTATATTCGGCTTTGAACATTCAATTGTAAAACTGCATATTTGAATTTAGTTTCACACAATTTTTCAATAAAATGTTAAAGTCAAATTTTGTTCCTTTGTGTTACTTTTAATGGAAAAACTTTAGTGCTCTGTAACTCCCTATATGACTTCCAGAGGAATATTTTACATCTTTCCATCGTTGGTGTTGATGAACATTTGCATCGTTGGTTTGAATCTGAGAGGGAGAAAAATGACCCTTCCCGTGATACACCGAAAATACATTTTTAGATATACTGGGACATTTTGCTCTATAACCTTCCCCTGTATCTGTGATTTGTTCGGAACTGCGGGGATTTACATTATCCAAGTGTCGACACATAACCACCAATTTTTAGAGCTCTCCGACACGTACTCTCATGTGTGACACCTCGTGTATCTGCTAAAAGCACATCATTTAGAAATCTGTAGGCACAGAGGGATGACTGAAATTCAACACCGCTGTGAAATGGAGAAAACAAATAGGAAGATCAGGACAATAGAAACATTTTCAATAGGAAGCCCACTAAATTGCATCATGATTTAAAGGAGTGTATTTTAGACAACGTGCAACGGCCGTACAACAGGAAACCTGGAAATGCGCCGGTAATGAAGCCATATTTGACGCTTGGAAAGAATTCGACGTTTGTTTGCTTGATAAGAGATTAAACACCACTGCTCAAATCTTACAGCAAATATTAAAAGACAATGGGCTTTTACATGAGATCTTTACTTTTAATTTTGGCTCCTACTGCTGAGTTTAGAGAGAACAATTTAATTTACTTAAGAGGCGATGCAAATTATTTGAGGACAAATTTAATACTGAGCTTCTATTTTCGAAAAATAATAGACACATGCTTAGCTATGCACTAATTAGAGAGTATGCTTTGAATAAGAATTGTTAAGACATTATGATAGGCTTTGAATAAGAATTGTTAAGAACATTGTAATATATAATGGGGAAAGGGGAGCTAAAATGTGATGAACAATATTGTACATCCAGTCCTTTTCAAAATTCCGGATGAATTTCATTCTTTAATGATATTTCCACTATCAGTTTGTGTTTAATTTACAATGTACGAGATATTCAGAAAACCAGAGGTAAACGTTAAATTATTTGTGAGCATTTAATAAAAATCTGCATTAATTGGGTATTAAATGAAAGAGTTATTCAAAAATGAAAATTTATCAAGAATAAGTTCAATAAGTGTTTATTGAAGGTTATCAGAAGGATTCCTGAAAAAAATCGCAAATGTAAATATAATTGTTGGCACAAAAATGCCGTATTTCCAGTATTTCTATAGAGTGTGTTCGTAAACTGTTTTGACAAAAGAAGAGGGGTGAAAGTACCCATCAAGACGAACGATATTTACAATGGAACCTACGGTCGCATTCCACTCTGAGTGTCAGAAAAGAGTAACTTCGAAATACGTCCAACAAGCACAAGTCGTCACCTCAGACATCATTTCTTTCGTGCCGGAGAAGTAGCACATCGCCAGAACATCACCGTCAAGAATTTACCGTATGCAAATGGCCAGAGAAAAGACGCAGCATCGAGAGTTGCGGCTGATTGGCTTATCAAGGTGCAGTAAGACACTTCCTGAATGCCACATATCCCGCACGATGGTTTGGACGTGGTGGACTTATGGCATGGCCTCCACGCTCACCGGACTTAAACCCACTGGACTTCTTCTTCTGGGGGCACATGAAATCATTGGTGTACAAGACGCCTGTGGACTCCGGGGAAGATCTCGTATCGAGAATCGCTGTTGCAGCGGACAGGATAAACACGACAGCAGGAGTCTTCGAGAGGATGCGCCAGTCTTTCATTCGCCGGTGTGAATTGTGCAACGGCACCCGTGGCCGCCACTTTGAGCATCTACTTTGAGTCTGTCCTTGATCTCCATAAATGGGATTGTGCAACTTTTGATGTCGGTAATTCTCTTTCTTTGCACTGTTGAAAGTTCAACTTGGACATCTAACTTTACTCTTTTCTGACACTCAGAGTGGAATGCGAGCCTAGGTTCCATTGTAAATATTGTTCATCTTGATGGGTACTATCACCCCTCTTCTTTTGTCAAAACAGTTTACGAACACCCTGTATATGTAGCAACTTCTTCAGAGCGGGAATCGAACCCGTATCTCCTCGATTTCCGTTCAAAAATGCTATCCCTTACACCACCCAGGACATGGAAGTTCCAAGCAGCACGGTCGGATTAAGGCCTTATAGGGCCCCAAGGCTAAGTCATTTGAGTGGGTACCTAAAGAACATATGACGGAGAATTATTATGAAGTCCGTTAAAATACGAAACTCTAGCAATATTCTTGTGATAATTAATATGTAGTACATACTTTATCCTAATAAATTATCTGTAGAATTTTCATAAGTCATTGTATTTTCCATTGTTCCCTTAAGAACATATGTTAAAAGCCTAGGAGTTCAAGATTTTGTCTTGGATTTTCTAATGATTTAGCATTGTATGCTTTTCTTAAAGCATCTTTTTTGTTATGCAATGTGAAGCCACAGTGAGCTTTGACCATTAATGGTTCCAAGTGAAAATTGGGAGGTGTGGATGGTAATGAAAAATTTGAAACCATCTCGCCGACCCCGCTGTACACAGAGACATGAAACCTCTTGGTGAGTCACTTCCTTGAAATCTGTTCGTCTTATAGCCTCGGTTTTTGACCAAGTGGAATTTATACGAGACAAAAAGTAAAACTATTTTACAAACCTGTATATGTCTCTATTATTTGCCCAGGCATGACTCCTAGGCCCTAGGTAAATAGCCTCTATAGACCCCCCCACCCCTTAATCCAGCCCTGCCAAGAAAATGAAGATGAAGCAGATGCAGGCTAGAAATCTGAGAATCGTTCAGATTTGCATAGTCGAAGCTATGCTGTGTTTTCTCATGGCGACTAGCGCAAATGTGTACGGTTCTCACAAGGGAACTATCACTATCCAAATTTGAAGAAACGTGGCCAGGAGATATTACTAAGGGCCAAAACCAATAGGTGTATTTCCGTTTTGGCCCAAATGAACTGACAAAGATGAACGAGTAGTCTGAAAATGGCCTTACAGTACAAGTGGAGAAAATCATCGAACGTATCAATGAAAAATCAATAGCAGTCAGAAAAAATCAACAGCAATTTGTTACATCCATGGATAAAAATTGGATACTGTGAAAGTGATGACGCTTCTTTTGATAATGTTCAACGTCTTTTTTTTTTTTTTTTCAGATATCAATGACAATTTTCAGTACTGTGATAACTTTGGGATCTTGCGTTGTTCTCATTGTTCCAAATTACTTTGCTTCGGTCATGTGTTCAATGCCACAAGTGTTCATTTACACCTGTGATAAAGGTTTTTATTGCTTTTTGTATGACATGAGCTTATTTTAAATCATGGGGACATAGCTGATATTTGGGGTTACATATCACGCACCACAACACATGTTAGATGATTTTTCACCCTTGTGCTCTAAGGCAATTTTCAGACCACTCGTTCACCTTTGTCAGTTCATTTGGGCCAAAACGGAAATACACCCATTGGCTTTTGCCCTTAGTACTATCTCCTGGCCACGTTTCTGCAATTTTGGAGAGTTACAGTTGAAAGGCTTCCCTTGTCAGATGTTCTTCCTACGTCAAACTGCCATTTTTTTACTTGTGTCGTACACCAGAAAGTACACTGAAGAGCAATTGAATTAGATCACTCGGCAGCTGGCGTTATGCAAATGTGGCGCTATAGGCGGCCCTGTAAACGGAAACGACATGACGTATGCAGCGATCGCACAATATAAGGAGTGATGCGATGGAGATCAGTAAGAGTTGGACGCAGTATGGGTAAGACGAAGGATCTAAGCGCATTTGATCGTGGGCAAATTGTCAGGGCCCGACGAATGAGTCACTCCATCTCGGAAGTCGTGCAAGCACTGGGACTTTCACGAGCCACTGTGTCACGGGTGCAACGTGAGTACATTGAATCCGGTGAAACTATCCGTGCAAGGGCAAACTGCCGTGGAGAACAGCGTGTGAATGAGCGGGGTCGTCGTTGGCTAGCTAGCATTGTAACAGCAGCGGATAGACGGGCCAAAGTGCAAGAAATCACTCGGCAATTTAACGCTAGTGCACAGAAACGTGTAAACAGCCACATCATCCAGAACCATCTCCTCGCTATGGGGTACAGAAGCCATCGTCCCACGAGGGTACCACTGCTCACCGCACATCACAGGGTGCAAAGATTAGCATGGGCGCGGGAACATCACCACTGAATCCTAAACATGTGGGAAAATATGGCCTGGACTGATGAGTCGAGATTCACGTTGGTACATGCGGATGGCAGGATACGAGTACTGCGCAAACCACATGAAGTGATGGATCCTTCCTGCCAGCAGCTTACTGTTCAAGCTGGTGGGGGTGGCATTATCGTCTGGAGACTGCTTACGTGGACTGAAAATAGGTCCCCTGATACATGTGACATCGTCCCTCACAGGTCAACGTTACCGGGATATCCTGGACGACCATTTGCTCCCGTTTGTGCGTCTTCAACATCCCACTGCGGACCTCATCCTGCAACAAGACAATGCACCGTCATCGCTACCGAATTGTATCCGAATGGTTGGATGAACATTCCACCGAGGTGACCTCGCTTCCTTGGCCAGCCAGGTCACCTGACCTCAATACCATCGAGCACATCTGGGATGCCATCGTAAGAGATGTTCGAGGCTCTGACCCCCCTCGATCAAATCTTCGTGAACTGTGGAAGCTTGTTCAGGGGTCGTGGATCCGTATGGGTTCCCAACGCTTCCGGTGTCTTGTCGAGTCCATGCCGAGACGAATCGCTGCCGTCATCAGGGCGAAAGGTGGTGCTACACGTTACTAGACAGGTACCTCTAATTCAATTGCTCTTCAGTGTATATTGTAGTACTAGCTTGCACTCCGTCCTAGGGCGGCTGTCTTTAAGCTTTAAATAAATATTCATATATAAAAGATGTTGCCCGACGTATTACGGGGTGAAATTTTTAATTGAAGCAGATTGAAAACATATCAAATAGACACCCGGATTTCTGTAAGGAAATATAGTAAAACCTCATTCATGTAAGAACTGAAAATGTTTTTAGATGCGATTTTGCTCACTTTGACATCTCAATATTTCAGTTTTTATTGTAGATTGGAGCGTTTTAAATAGATTTGGGTATTTATATGTGTAATAACGCTGATTCCGTTTTATGAACTTACTCTGCAATCCGAAGAAAATGAAGTAAAACACGACATAACACCTACGTAACAGAACAAACGTCACAGACAGCTGTTCGAGCACGTGCTGTTTCCACAGATGAAATCGCTTGTCTTACTAACTTCAATTTATTTTCCGGTAATTTTCCTTGATTTTACATATCGTGCGATAGCGGTGAGCTTAGTTCCGATTTCGGCCACCCGATAAAAGCAGATGGCGTTGCAAGTACCGAATGACGTCAGAGCGTTAGGGACAGACGTAGGTTTTATACATGAAAATTGTTTATTTCATTTTAACCTTTCTGTTCTGTTTGTGCTTCACCAGATCTGTTGCTAACAACAAATTATGTGAGCCGTGTGTTAGACTTAATTATGGTTTAAATAGAATACTGCATAAAGCCATTATCCTATGGAATAATCTCCCAGAGAGCATCAGATCCCTAGAAAATATCAAAAAGATTTCCTTGTCTCTGCGAAATTACATTGTAAATCACCCTGATCTCCATAACGAATCTCAACCCTATCATTAAATTGTAGTTCCAAGCATGCTGCTAACAGTGGTGCTTCTGTTATAACCATCTTACTTGCTTTCATATATGCCATATGTTATATTCTTTTTCTTACATCTGATAGGGGGAATCGCCTTACAACCAATGTGTTCAGATTCCTCATGGTGTTTTGCATTTTCATATAACTGTAAGTTTTAAATGTGTGCAATAAATAATTGTATTGTATTGTATTGTAAATGACGCCCGTTGCCGAGAGAAAGCTCGGCATATCTTGTCTGATCATTTTACACCAATAAAAACCGGATTACATTATTCAGAAGTCTTGCACTTATTTGTTTCTGGTTAACTATGGTGTACCCTCAGTATTTTATTTTTAATGATGCATAGAATTTTGTACGTAACTTTTTAAAATTCACCATTTGTTAGATAGAATAATTAAAGAGCAGACTTCAAATTTTATTTAACAGAGAAAGGAAAAACCAGACTAGGTATGTGCAGGAATGCAGTTGAAGCTAAGGAAACAATGTCACGAGATATTTCAAGATTCCGCTAGAACCCATGAAATACAACTGAGATGCGAATCTGGATGGTCTTTGATAAACAGAGTATAGCGTCTTTATCTGAACAGTGAACTTTTAGCGTTTGGATTATGAACGGAGTTTTGCAAACTGAAGAATGCGTTTATCGCGCCTTTTTTATTACATTGAAAAAGTTGAAATCAAATCAGGAGAAGGTTCTTGTGTATCAGAGCTCGGAAAAAATTGCTAAAGAATAATCTCGGGCAGATTTTATCGGCAAAACCTATATTAAAAAATAAAACTTGAGAAGGTATTATAGAAAACATTCCGCATTGTGTGTTGGCTGACTATAGAATGGAATCGAAGTGTTTGCCGATGGAAAAAGTAACAAGAATTGAATGGTCAAAGACGTCCGATTCTGATTAATCGTCACTGTCGGACCCTACTAGAATCCCATGTCAGGCATCAGCGATGTATTTATCCTACGGCGCTGGATACTTCTTGCAGCCTTACGTGCTCATGGGGGTCGTTAGCGCCGAAAATAAAAGAAACGAAGTTACTGTAAGGTAAAATCGTAAAATAAAATAACCTGGGAAGCTGCCATCAGATAAAATTGATGAATTAGATTAAAAAGCTAGCTCACCATGCGACGCACCACAGAGGTGATGCAACAAACAAAACAGCAAGTTGCAGGATAAGCCAAGGCCGGTGTAGTTTAGTCAGGAGAATAACTGGCTCCGGAGTGAGGAGACGTCGGTTTGAATCATATCACCGGCAAATTTGGGCATTTCCGCTACACTGGAACCCGAATGTAAAAACGACTCTCCTGGACGTGAGGTTCGAAAGTAATGAAGGATTCTTCCACACATCGGTTGAAATTAATAAGAAAAATCCTTCTTTAGCGAGCTGCTTCAAGTATGGTTTGCCGGCTGACCTGAAGACCTAGGGTTCGGTCCAAGTCCTTTCTCAAGACGAGGGGGGGGGGGGGGGGGATAGATGTCACGCACCACTGAAGTGACAGACGCAAAACTGTAAACGGCAAGTTGCAGCGAATAGCCAAACTCGGTGTAATTCAGTCGGGAGAAAAACTGGCTCCGGAGCGAAGAAATGTGGGTTCAAATTCGACCACCGGAAAAAAGGGACTGTTTTCACAATGGCGCTTGGATGTGAAAATGAATCTACTGCCCGTGAGGCACAAAAATAATGTGTCACGCTTCTTCCGGCAAAATAAAAAAAAGGACTTTATTTTCACAACCAAGCCTTGCATTTTAAATGTGATGAACCAGCTCGAGAAATTACCATCGCCCCCCGGACGTAGGTTTCTGCCTAATCGTTCAGGCTGGAGCTTTTTTGAGTACGGGACGAAGCGGAATGTTTGTCGTACGGTGCTGGCTCTCTCCCTTCCCTGGGACCAGTGACCCCAAATTGGGTATGGACGGCGACTTATGGCCAGTGATGTAGTTTTAAGAAAAGAAACCATGCCTTAGCGTAGATGAATTAGGTAAAAAAAAAACGAAAAGTAGACCCTCAATATTTTTAAAGGCAATTTAAAACCTGATTTTTTGTCTTTATCACTTTGTACCTATTAGATTTTTGTCAAACATTTTTATCATTTTTCATTCATTTAATTTGGGCAATTTTAATTAAAGATAGATTGTTGCGTGGGAGTCAGATGATAATAATATTAATTTTTTCTTTAAATACTGCTCTGCCATTCTATTCGATTCCGCTTATTCAGGGTGAATAATAAGAATGAAGGACAATGCATCGAACAGGTTAAATCATTCCAAGATTTTCTGAATCGCATGCCACATGAAAAAATGAAATAAGGCTGACGGGCCAAATGACAAAATGAAATAGGAGTGGCAGTCTCACGAACAAATGAAATAGGACTGGTGGGCGGGCCACAGCAAAAATGCATGTGGTTTCTATAAATATCGATTGTTTCAGCGTGGTTTAGTATCCTGAAGCTTAACTTTTAGATAAAGAAGCGGTGTAGTTAATATGATACCTATATTATAAAGATGCCTATACGTAAGTAAATATGATACCTATATTATAAATAAAAATAAGACAAAACTAATGGTAATTGGGAAGGATCCAAAACAGGCTTTTCTTAAAATTGAAGGACAATGCATCGAACAAGTTAAATCATTTCGCTATTTTGGGTCAAATTATTGCTGAAGATGCGAGATGTGAAAAAAATTAGAATGAGGCTGGGGATGGCAAAAACGGGTTTTTGAGAGAATCAAAGACCACTGACAGCCACAAATATAGATCTAAAATTAAAGAAGAGAATTTTAAAGGCCTGTGTTTGGTCAGTAGCTCTATACGGCTCTGAGACATTGACACTGACCAAGAGAGAAGTGAAGAGGCTGGATGCATTTGAGATGTGGAGCTATAGAAAAATGGAGAGAATAAGCTGGCTCGATAGAAAGACTAATGAGGAGGTCCTGGAGAGAGTGGGAGAACCCAGGAATCTGATCAGCATGTAAAAAAGAAGAAGAATCCTATGGATGGGGCACACATCGCGCCGTGGAGGTCCGATTCTGAAAGTTTTGGAAAGGAAAATTAAAAGCAAGAGAGGAAGAGGACGACCAAGGAATGGTTTTGTGGCACAATTACTCCAAGACACTAATACTAGGACATACTATGACTTGAAAAGAACGGCGGAGAATAGAGAGGGATGGAGAGAAGAAGCCAGACTGAGACAGAGAGAGATTACATGTGACTTATACATAACATTTTCTTATATGATGTGTAGGAGCAGAGAATATCTTTTGTCCTGTTTTCCTGTTTCCTTCGGCTTTTAATGATCGTTTTGAGCATCTAAGGCAGGGATGGCGCACGTATGGCACGCGTGCCACTGGGTGGCACACGAACACCATTTGGGTGGCTCACTGATATGAAAATATTGCCATTAAGTAAAAATTTAGTTTTTTGAAAACAATAATTTTATATTTAGATAGTTTTGGTTAGACATTTTGATTTTACAGGTTAGATATTTTTGTTAGATTTCCTTGTGGAAATGTAATGAGGGAGGAATTAATTAAAGTGCTGAGTTTGCCAACTATGATCGCAGGGAGATATATAATGTGTGAATTGATGCAGAAATTTGTAGTAAAAATGGGGATTGACTTAAATAAAATAGTGTCTGTGAATGCTCATGGTGCCCATAACATTCAAAACAATATGTTATGAATCGAGCAGGAGCGAGTAGCCTTGGCGAGTAGCATTAAGCAACAAGTTTCACACCAATGTGATTATGTAAGTATGATTTTTTTAATCATCTTCTTACAAATTAAATCAGGTTCAAATTGAAATTGTCTTTGTCTTAAAATTCACCTACTACTTACCTATTCTGTTAACGTCGTTTTTATGTTATTCGAGACAAAAACAAAAAAACAATGATGCCAAAGAAGTGGCACAGTAGACACTTGAAAGCAGTAAAGTAAACTTTAAGTGGCACACCAATCAGATAAGGTTTTCCAGCCCTGATCTAGGGCAATATGCAATGCTCATCCCTGATATGAAGCCACTGTAAATAGACAAAGTCATCGCTCTTTCCACGTTTTTCTTTAATTAACACACAGCAACCAAAAAATTGCATTTCAACACCGCTGACATCGAACACCAGATCTCTTCATAACTAGCCGAGTGCGTTCGCTTTACGCTACAGTACCAACAGTCCACGGCGCTATCCGTGGACTGTTGGCACCGTATCTTTCAGCATTGACATCCCAAATCCGTAGGGGTGGGCTTAGCAAATGAGGCGTCTCTATCTGGTGGGGGCTTAACGGCATATGCTCTTTAATTATAGCTAATAAATTCAAAGGGCGAGAGAAATGGTGACCAAATACGTGAAAAAAATGTAAATAGACAAAGTCATCGCTCTTTCCACGTTTTTCTTTAATTAGCACACAGCAACAGAAAAACTGTATTTCGTCACCTCTGGGATCAAAATACAATTTTTCGGTTCTTGTTGCTGTTATTTCTTCGTTTTTCTTTAATCCGGGGTTCAATCCCAGCGGTGTCGAAATACAATTTTTCGGTCGCTGTGTGTTAATTAAAGAAAAACGTGGAAAGAGCGATGACTTTGTCTATTTACGTTGTATCAATGTACACTGCCGGAAAGTGAAAAAAGAACAAGAAGGAATTGGCGGACGCTCATGAAATTTACACATGTTAATAGAGTCGCGTTTACGTAGGTGTGATGTTAATTTCGGGACCAACCGGTGAGCCCTTACGCCACAGCTCGGCATAATATGCAAGTTATCGTCGGTGCTATTTAAGGAGTACGGCAAAGTGAATATAATCAGTCGTCGGCGTACGGACACGTGCGAAGACCCTGAAGAAGTTGCAATGTATGGACATGTAAGACGTGTACGATTTAAACAGTTATCGGTCTTTGAGCGAGGTCGTCTAGTCGGACTCCGCGAGTCCGGGTGGTCGTATCGTCGTACTGCGCAGCAAATTGGACGGGAAGTATCGGTGGTGGTACGATGGTGGCGTAGATGGTCCGAGGAACATTCCCACACGAGAAGACGTGGAACCTTTAGTCCCAGACGTACTGATGAGCGGGCCGATCGACGCATAAGAAGAGCGGCGTTGTCAAGCAGAACATCCACTGCGACGCAAATCTGAGCTGCCGTTGCACCTGAGGTGACTGTGCAAACAATCCGCAACCGTCAACTGGATGCAGGACTACGTGCACGTGTGCCTCTGGCATGTGTACCTCTGACTCCAGCCCACCGTCAGGAAGTGCTGCAATGGTGTCGCCAACGTCTGCACTGGAGAACGCAATGGCGATCTGTCGTGTTCAGCGATGAAAGCAGATTCTTCTTGGGAGCCTCCGATGACCGTATGCGTGTTCGCAGACGCACAGGGGAGCGTCTCCACCCTTCTTGCATCCGCCAGCGACACACAGGGCTTACACCTTAACTCCTGGTGTGGGGAGAGATCATCTATCACTCCCGTACACAACTAGTGTTTGTACCGGGTACGTTAAACAGCACCTCCTACATCAACAACATCATTCAGCCCGTTTTTGTGTCATTTGTAAGGTCGGTCCATCGTGGTGTTTTCCAGCAAGATAACGCCCGCCCGCCCCCACACGGCACGTGCAAAGCAACATGCACTTCAGGGTGTGAGACAACTTCCATGGCCTACACGTTCACCGGATTTGTCCCCCATTGAGCACATGTGGGATTTTATGGGACAACGACATATCCGGTCTCCATGGCCAGCCACGACCACCCCCGATTTTCGCGTTCAGGTTGAGGACGCTTGGAACTCAATACCCCAAACTTACATCCAACATCTGTACGACAGACTCCATGCCAGAATTGCACAGTGTGACGCAGTTCATGGCGGTTCAACCTCGTACTAACCATGTTACATAGAAATGTTATTTTTAAGTTTACCAGCAGATACAGCTGTATTTTGCCATAATGTTTTGATCACGTTATCCTCTGTATTCCGTTATTATGCTGTATAAATTTCGTTGGTATCAGGCGTCTCCTTCTTGGTGTTCTTTTTTCACTTTCCGCCAGTGTATTTGGAAGATTTTCACCATGAAGCCGCTGGCTCAGTAGAATAAGGCACGCGCGCCTCCTATGTCTTATCAGGGGTTCAGACCCAGCTCCCACGATTGATCATAAGCCAGCGCCTCGGAACACTCAGCCATGGGAGCGTCCTTTTGTTATCCATAAGGGACGAGAGAATGGGGTTCAGGAGATTATTTCTGTTGCAGCAAATGGTGAATTTAATAAAAACGCCGTTCTGTACTGTAACAGGCTACATGGCTGTTAAATATCTCTGTGTTAAATTACCCCCCTTCCAGCAGAGCAGTCTTTAAATAAGAAGCAGCCACGTTCTTTTTTTATTTTGAGGACTGCCATCCTGACAAAGAAGTTTCTATTCTATCTGCATTTGAACCCTTGTATCAGCGCGATGCCGTACTGTGTGATGCGACAGTTTAGTCGCATTCTTGCAACACGAGCGTTCGGTTAAGATACGGGTATGTTTGAATATAAAAACGCAGCATTATCTGTTTTTACATATATGATAATCCAGAGAAACTCTTTTGCCCTATTTTCTTTTCCAGCTAAACACAGACAGTACCTTTCGGCTATAAGCCTAAAAAATACGCCTTAGCCCATTTCAACATCACTGATGCCCTCATGGTGGTCGATAAATCCCGATACGACAAAAAAAAAAAAAAAACAATTCGAGATGTTATCACTACATGAATTTCATGTGCAAAAGAACGCTGATTCAAGAATTGCTACCAAATAAGCTTATAAAAGAACACAACTTGAAGAGTAAGTACTAAATGGAACTTCTAAAGTATAATTAGAGAAACTGTACTCTCAGATAACCGATTAGGATGTTTATCAAACTTAAATGGGTACTTGAAGTGTATTTGTAACGTACCAGGAGATGTGACGTACCTGCCAGAAGGACGCACACGACATAAAGGCAGATAGGAATCAGAATAAAACGTCCGCGTAGCTCAATTGGTAGAGCAACTTATTCCAGAATGAGTGGACCCGGGTTCGAATCCTGGCGCGGATAAAAATGACGGAGAAATTTGCTTCGTTGTATATTATATTCCCTTATTTGAGAATTTTTATTTTATTTATTTATTTATTAATTTTTGTTGTTACAGGCTCTTAGAAGAAAAGAAAGAAAAAAGAAAAAAAAACTAGTGGGGAAGAAAAATGACAGTACATAAATGATGAACATAGACTGTAACAACAGGGAAGACAAAAGAAAAAGCCAAAATGGTCTGACATAGCCCTATACTCCCCGTAGAAGAAACAAATGAATTAGAAAAATTACTAAGGAATGCAACTTGAGAAGTGATTATAAACTTCCGAAGAACAAACTTTGAAAGTTGTTGTAAAATAAAATTATCAGGAAACGCAATTTCGGAAGTTACTTTTAAATAATGCACGCAACGTAACGGAGTGTTTCCGCACATGGATTCTTAGAACGTCGGACGAAAGAAATTTTTAAGCGAAATCAGTTGCTATTATTCTGAAAGACAGAAATCCCTGGCGTGTGAAATTTGAAAAATCATTGTTTCCTTCGTCTCAGTATGCTACGTCTGGAGCGCAAACGATGCATGCAAATTCTCTGAAAACATCAGTCAGAAAGCAAAGAGAGGACTGATGCGTTATTTCGCTTTTGGTAACAGCATACGTTCCTAGGAAGTCATCGTATTGGCTAACGTCACTTATTGTTCTCATCTGGATTAGAGACCAGCTCGTGCAACTTATCAAAATAAAAGTTTCAAATAAAGCCAAGGATATACACTGAGATACTAGTATACTCGGTGCACTTATCACACAAATGAAAACTCTTCAAGCCGAAGACGGCACGTGAACGAGTTACGCAGTATATATCAGGTGACTACTCGTCGAGCATCAAGCCACGGATGGGTTAGTTGTTAGCGTTCGTGACTGCCTCGGGAAAGTTTCAGGATCGATCCACTAAATATTCGCCGTTCGTCGGATGGGCATGTTAAGCCGTAGGATCCGGATACTCTCCTCCCCCCCCATTATGTTATAACTAAGGGCGTCTTTCGCTCTCTTTCTACCTCGCCGCGGATGGCCCAGTGGTCACCATTCGTGACTGCCACGGAGAAACCTCAGGTTCGATCCCAGGCAGGTACGAACGCTCGAAACACTCAATATTCGCCTTGTGTTGGATGGGCACGTTAAGCCGTCTGACCCAGGGTACTGGCCTCCGGTAATAAATGAGGGCGTCATCCTCCCCATTTCTACCACGCTTCCGTGTTACTTTCTTATCGGGCACTCTAGCCCAAATTTCCTGGCTTCCTATTTCTAAGGGTTGTTGAAGACCTGAGGCCAGATACTCCCTTCCTAAATTCCTCTACATATGATCTGACCTCTCACTGCCGTGTGACTCTCTTGTCAAGCTCTCCGGCGCAAATCTCTTAGCTTCCTACTTCTAAGGGCTGTCTATCTAAGGCTTGGGGTTAGATGTTCCTTTCTAAAATCCTCTATATAACACTCAAGAGATGCATCATCATCATCATTCTCAACAATTATCAATCCACAGCTGAACGAAGGTCTCCCCAAGTTTCCTGCACAATGGCCTGTCTTGTGCCAGTCTCCTCCATGTCACACCCGCATACTTTCGAATTTCATCCAATCATCTCCCATGTGGTCTTCTTCTGGGTCTTTTCCTGTCCCTTGGAATCCAATCTAAAATTTCGGCTGTCCATCGATGGTCTGTCCTTCTGGCAGTATGTTCAGCCCATTGCCATTTCAGGGATTTAACTCTGATCATGATGTCTTCCACTCTTGTCATTTTTCGGATCCACGAGTTCCTCTTCTTATCTCTCCTGGTTACACCAAGCATGCACCTCTCCATGCTGCTTTGAGTTGTCTGCAGCCTTTGTATGTCTCTTTCAGTTAAGGTCCACGTCTCTGCACCATACGTAAGCACTGGAAGGATGCATTGATCAAACACTTTTCTTTTAAGACATAATGGCATATTGCTCTTGAAAATTATGCTGTTTCTTCCAAAAGCTCTCCAGGCAAGTTTTGTACGCCAATTAATTTCTTCATCAATGTGACTCTCACCTGATATCTGCTGTCCAAGATAAACGTATGTGTCTGTTATCTCCAACTTTTCTCCATCAATCGATAACTCTTCATTTCGTGTAAAAGCATTGAACATCACTTTTGTCTTCTGAAAGTTCATTTTTAATCCCACTTCTTTACTCTTCTCAGCAAGTTTCTGGATCATACTCTGCAGCTCTGATGGGGTAGTTTCAAAAATGACTATGTTATCAGCAAAACGAAGGTGGGTTAGATAATCTCCATTAATCTTTATCCCTTTGTTTTACCAGTTCAGTGATTGAAAGACATTTTCCAACGTGACGTTAAAGAGCTTCGGAGATATGGTGTCACCTTGTCTCACTCCCTTTCCAATTTTTATGTGTGTGGTATTTTCACACAGCCGAATCTTTGCACTTGCATTTTCATAGATGTTATTAATAATATAAATGTATGCATCTACAATACCGCAGGATTTCAGAGCCATTGTAACTGCTAATGTTTTCACCGAATCAAAGGCTTTTTCATAATCGATAAGAGCCATGCACAATGGAAGTTCATATTCCCTTGCTCTTTCAATTAGTTTTCTCAGTACATGAATATGATCTATAGTGTTGTAGCCACTCCTGAATCCAGCTTGTTCTCTCGGTTGAGCCATGTCCAGTGTTACCTTCAAACGGTGTGAAAGAAGTTTAGTGAAGATTTTATAAACCACTGATAGGAGGCTGATAGGTCTGTAGTTCCTGAGATCCTCAATGTCAGCTTTTTTATGTAGCAGGATCATTATAGCGTTGTTCCAATCCTCAGGAGTCTTCCCTTCATTAAGGCATCGACTGAAAATTTGGGCGAGTACTGTTTCGATTTCTCCACTTGCTTCTTGTATGATGTCTACAGTAATTCCATCTTCTCCTGGAGCTTTTCCCCGCTTCATGTTCTTAATTGCATGTGCAACTTCTGCTGGGAGGACTGGAAGAACTCTAGTACTGGTATCTTTCATGATGTCTGGAGTACATGCATCATCCCTTTCATTTATTTTGGAGTAGAAATCTTTCAATCTTGTCAAGATTTCGCCTCTATTTCTTGTTACAGAACCATCTTCTTTTCTCAGTGCCATAATCTGTTTTCTTCCCTTACTGAGATGTCCCTTTGCTGTCTTTGGGCTTTGGTTGTTTTCAATTGCTTTCCTTACTAGTTCACAGTTGAATTTCCTTAAGTCTTCAGTGATACTTTTTCGTACTGTCTTGCATAGCTCTATGTATTCCACTTTGGAAGTCACATCTTTTTTAGTTGTCCTCATCTATCTTATTTTTTGCATCAACATTTTGGTTTTTCCTGATAATTTGTTCCCATGCAACTTGTTCTTAGACCCAGCTAATTTTGTTGCTGTTTCCATAAGAGCTTTGGTTACGTTTCTGTTAACTTCAGAAAAATCCACTTCTTCCGATGTTAGGCTTTCTAAAGCAAAGAATCTGTTCTTCAGTTCCAACTTGAAGGTATTATGGTGTTTTTTAAGGTTGGTTATGTCAATACATTTTTTTTGTCTTATGAGCTTGCCACGTTCGAGTTTAGTGTTGAGGTGCATCTTACATCTCACCAATCTATGGTCACTACCTGTGTTGAACGTATTTAGCACACTGCAGTGTTCTATGACGAATTTTTTGTTACACATAATAAAATCAATTTCACTTGTCGTTGCATTTGGATGTCTCCATATCCATTTCCTGTGTGGCTTTTTCTTGAAAAAGGAGTTCAAGATGAAAAACTCTTCTGCCTCTGCAAACTCAACGAGAGTATTTCCACGCTGGTTTCTGTTGCCGTGACAGAATTTACCTACTGAAGTTTCATTCCGTTGCTGTTGCCCTATTTTTGCATTGAAATCTCCCATAATTATCTTCAAATGCTTCTTACCTTTAATATTTAGATGACGAATTTCCTCATAAAATTCTTCAATTTCTTCTTTAGGATGACTTGTGGTGGGCGCATAAGCTTGAATAATATGGGACTGGTATCTTCTCGAGAGTTGGATAACGAGTCGTGCAGCTCTGTCAGAGGAACTTTAAACTTCTACAACTTTATCCTTCAGTTTCTTGTTTATTATAAATCCAACACCACTAGTTCTGCCAGTATCTGTCCCACGATAGTAGAAGAGATGTCCACTTTTCAGTTCAATGAGATCTTCTCCTTTTGTACTTACCTCACTTAGCCCGACGATGTCCCACTTGATCCTTTGTAGTTCCTCTTCCAATTCAAGAAGCCTTGAATTAGAAGATAGGGAGCGTCCATTATACGTAGCCAAGGTCAGCATCAGATGGCAGCCTAGTCCGGTCCTCTGGGGATTCTTAGCACCCTCTGCTTTCATGTCGCACTGGCCGCTGCCTTGGCCAGGTACATTCCAGCTGCCGGAGACTGAGGGCCAAGATTTAAGTTGTGGAGTCATTTTGGAGGGGTGTTGCCATAACTCACCACTCTGGCCAAGCGGGTTGGTGAGTGTGGGATAGCATTTCCTCTAATCCCGATGGTATAGTTATACCGCTATGGGCGGTCGTCAGAGCCCCTTTGGTGGGAACAGGATGCACCACGAGAAGGCGGGGTTGACATTTGTCAAGGAGAGGCTGTGATGTTACTCATCACCTGTCCTTACATGCCTTACATTTTATGTAAGGTCAAGAGATGCATATAGCATATTAAATCCGTTTATTTTTGCGCAGTAGTAAGTTCAAAGATTCGCCAAGCTTTCGCACTCCACTGGGATGCTTTTTGAAGGCAATGGTAGACATAAAAATGCAGGGAATTGGAACACGTAAGGAACGAAGATGATTTTTGAAAACTACGTGAGTGACATCACGAGTATATTACACGAATTTCTATAACGCAATTATACGGTGTATCGCGATGTGCTTCCATCTTTTAATAACGCATGCCATGCTCTTGGTAGTTCAGTAGAAACTATATCATTGCACGCTAGTTTGCTGGATAGGATTTCGACTGTTTTCCTGATGGCAGTATCTTTAAAGTTAGTGATATAATGGGACGTTTTGACAGAGTGTCTTTATATATCCATCTATACCTATACCATAGGTAGTTGCAAACCTAGAGGAAATAATAATTGACTCTTCCTGTGAATTCACACCAACTCAAGCAAAGAAAATTATCGGCGCCTTAAATTTTGTTACTAACCACAACTATTTCACGTTGGATGGAGGCACATACAAACAAACAAAAGAAGCACCCATGGGTTCACCTCTATCTTCAGTCCCGGAAGCTGTACTTAGACAGCTAGATGATCTCATCTTCCTAAATTGTATCAAGAAACCTCGAGTGTGGTCCGCTACGCTGAAGACATTTTCTTCATATGGGAACACGGAGTAGACGAATTAAATGATTTTATGCACAAGATAAACAAACAACACAATACGATAAAGTTTACCATAGAGCTTAAAGTAGATGGGCGTTGAATTATCTTGACGTCGCGCTCATAGGAAATAGAACATCCAGCTTCGATTTTGACGTTTATTATAAACCAACCGCATTACCGAACCTTGTCCCTCCTGATTTGCACTCCCCAAAAGAGTACATAGTTTCTGCGTTTAGAGCATGGTTCAATAGAGCATATAACGTATGAAAATCCGACTACGTAAATAATAAGGAAATTGATAATATTTATAGCAAAGGTCTAAATGCTGGATATAAGAAAGATGGCATAGACAGAATACATAGGACTGTAAGAAATCGTATAATATCAGCAATAACGAAACCACCTAGTAAGACGATGAGATACTTAGAATCCACCACTTGTGTTCCAGACTTTACATTTTGGTTAAATAATTTATTACGTAAATACAACAAACATATTGATAGCAATGAAATCCCCGACCCCGTTATCACATATAATTTCAAGTTGCAAAGAGAGACAGTGTGAGAAATAAAAGGTAAGTGTGTGCATGGTCCGACTTAGGTCAGTCGAGTCCCCGTGCACATCTTTTGTCTGGGGCCCACTCGATTAAAATTTCCAGTCAACAGTTGAAAAGCATATTTTCTGGGAATTGTTTTTGGCAAGCAGTTTTTCTAGTAGTGAAAACATTAAAACACATCCCACATGCTAGTCAACTTTATAGTCAATGTGTCTTGCAATAGACGAGCAAAAGATCAATGCAGTACCAGAAAGATCTTGTGCTTTTAATGTTTTTATCGTATTTTAACATCATCTTTTGCATCAAGGTAATATTGCTTTTAAATCGTACAAAGACGGCTTTTTTAGTATCTTGATTTGAATACTGCTTTTGCAACAATTCAGCTGTTTCCATCACATCACTCAGGTAATTATTGTAGACAAATCCAAATCTAGAGTCCAGTTTCTCATATGACTTCTTTCTGGTTTGCAACTGTGCAACAAGATTGTCACATATTACGTAAACCGTTTGAGTGATGAAGGAATTTCGATTATAAAAAACAACATCTGGAGTTGATGAAGGAATCTTGATCATCAAAAACAACATCTGGAGTTGATGAATCATCTAGAAGTCGGCTCTTTGGTATTTCCTTCCTTCTTGAGGATTCATAATCCATTTCCCTCCCTAGTAACTGGTTGTATTCTTTTTCGAACAGTCCGAAATGTTTTCTCACAAAAGGCAGGATGAAGTCAATAATTGACTCATATAATGGTAGAACTAATGACAAATTGTCCCATGGAAGTTTGCAGAGAAGTGCTCACTTCGTTGATTCGATGCAATATTGTCCGAGATAATCGTTAACAAAGCAGTCTCTTTTTTCATTATTTTGGCATGAAGGGACTTAAAATATGTATTTGGTTTTGGGAGGTAGTTTAGAGGCCCCCCAAATTATGAGGCCCTGTGCATGTGCAGAAATCAGGCCCTGGATGTGTGTGCTACATCGTTGGGGTATCCTGAAATCACGAAAAATACATGCTGTATATCGGAATGACACATCAATCCTTGGACACTAGATGTAAAAAGCATGTGCGAAGTATCCACCAAGATATGCAGAGTACAGCGCACGCCAGAGAAGTCATGCATTCATCGGCCGCTCCTCTATGGAACAGTATTAGAAGAATTTTCCCATGCATGAACTTTAAAGAGACTGCCTTCAGGGAAACAGTCGAAATCCTATCCAGCAAACTAGCTTGCAATGATATAGTTTCTACTGAACTACCGAGAGCTTGGCATGATTCAGTAAAAGATGGAAGCACATCGCGACACACCGTATAATTGCGTTATAGAAATTCGTGTAATATGCTCGTGATGTCACCCACGTAGTTTTCAAAAATCATCTTTATTCTTTACGTGTTCCAATTCTCTGCATTTTTATGTCTACCATTGACTTGAAAAAGCCTCCCAGTGGAGTGCGAAAGCTTCGCAAATCTTTGTACTACCTGCGCCACAAAAATAAACGGATTTGATACGCTATATGCGTCTCTTGAGTGTTCACAGTGTGGTGTATTTATAATTAATTACGTTATCCTCTATATAAAATCTCCGAAAACTCTCAAGCATCAGTAATACAGTAGTTCGATCATGGTTGGAATGGGGTAAAAGAGTTATCTGAATGACTTTGAGCATGACATGGTAATAGGCGACAGGTCTTCCAGTTTAAAAATCTCTCAAATCCTCCTGGGCTTTTCAATTACAGCTGTAACAGTTTATCGTGGATGGGGGACCCTAAAAAAAATTGCGGTAGTTGGGATCTTGTGAATGAAATTGGATGGTGGATAAGAGGGGCCAAAAAGATTGGTCACGTCATCGTTAGCCTCTGTAGTCCATTCACGACATACTCTGAAACGTGGTGCGTCGGCATGTCCATGTGGAATCGAATTCTGTCGGGGTTTTCAGGACTCTGGCATGTATGCTCATTTGCACGATTATCGTCAATACCCTTTGACTCCTCTGATCGACCTGCAGGCTCACCGATTACTGGAAGTTTTTTGCGCGTCGCATCATTCACAGTAAACACTTGCAACAGCAGTGCGTGAAGAGTCTATGAGGACAATCGTTTGGGAGATTCTTGGACAACCGTTTGAGATAGTTGACGCTTGGTGTCAACTATCGTGCCACGTTGAAAGTCATTCAGAACACTGTTTTTGCCAATTCCGACGTTCAATCGAAAGCTAACCATGCCAGACGAGATAGACTGCTTGATACACGGTCGTATCAGGATAATATGACAACATACCTAATAATGGGAATAATTCCCCTTGCCCCGGTTGACAGCGGCGAGACGGCGTGGCATGGACGCAATGAGGCACTCGAAGGTTTCCCGAGGCACACGTGTCAATTTGGACTGCAGAAGAGCATGGAGATGACGTGGTTGTAGGTCAGCACTTCGTACCTGTTAATCCGAATAGTCCCACATGTGCTCTATGGAATTGAGGCGGGGCGATTTCGCCGGGCAAGGGAGAACGAAGACATCGCTGTCGTATCCCAGTCTGGCGACCCCTTAGCGGCGTGGCACGGCGCATTGTCCTGTTGGTAGACACCATCACCACCAGGGTAAACGTCCAACATGAAGGGATGCATGTGGTAAGCGAGGATGGAGAGGTAACCATAGCGTTCTGTGAGCCATCCAGTTGTACCGGCAGTCTCAAGTCATAGGAGGAAAACATCCCCCAGACATGCACACTGCCATCTACGGCCTGTACTTGACAGACAAGCGTGTTAGGGTGCTGGTTCTCGTGTGTCTGACGACATATCCGCCACCACCCGTCACTTCTGTGGCGTAGAAACCTCGATTCGTCGGAGCAGGCAACCTTTTCTCACTCTTCCACTGTCCAATGACGGTAGTTCCATGCAAACTGCAGGCGTCGTTGCCGATATACCTGGGTTAACATGGCACCTTGACGCAACGTCGACTCCGGAGACCCATGCATAACAGGGCTCGCTCTGCTGTTATCGGGGACATGAACCTGTGTGCCGCAGCGTTTATTTGCGTGGACAATCTCTGCACTGTTGCGCATGGATTGCCCTTTACCAGTAGACAGAAGCGGCCTTCTCATCTGGGGTCGATGGCCTTTGGATATGCACAGTAATACGTCGAGAGGTACTGTGTGCCAGAGGTCCGGTTTTGGTACACCTTTACTACATCTTCTCGTGAACAGCCCAAGAAGATTGCTGTTTCAAGAGATGCTTCCACTTATGACGCGGTACCCGGTGATCATTCCTTTTTGAACGTTCATCAGATCACTACCTCTGCACTATGGCTCATCTGTCCTGGCTGGCGTCTTTTATCTCCGTGTGGTAGACATTGTCACGTGCACTCTGTGACTCGCTCTTGCGGGTACACTGTGATTCCGGGGGCGGTCATATTCTTTTGATGCGACTGTGTACATCAGCTCGCGTGTCGTCTTACGTGTTGCCGTGACCTATTTATTTGACACTTAGTTTCAACTCTCATGCTACGTTCAAATTAACTCAGATTACTTATTTTGCCCATTCTGACGTTCAACTGAAAGGATAAAAGATCCCAAGTGTGTTAATCTGCCCGTTATATAACGCTCACTGAGCTAGCTTGCTTCCTTACATCAGTAATTTTTCATGTTGGAATTACCCATGTTTTGTGAAGAGAGCAGGTGTTCTTAATAAAAAACCCTTTCACAATGTTTTTTCTGCTGCTCACCTAGCAATTAAGCGCTATTTTTCATATATAAATTCATGTTACGTTTTATCGAGGCAAAAATGTTTTTCGCTACGACTGGCACGTACGAGGTAAAAATCTTTAAGTTGATGATTTAAGAAATGGAATGGAATATCATCAAATATATGACTTGTCCGATGATTTTTTTTTGGGTGTAAGTAAATTGCGGCTAAATAATTCCCTTTAAACCTTAGACGTTCTAGATTATTGCAGTCTTACAAGAAAATTGCGGCGAAAAGCTAAAGATATTTCTGAACGTTCATCAGAGATAATAAAAGCTGTCTCTGGAAGAAAATTCTGGCGCCTTAAATTTTGTTACTAACCACAACTATTTCACGTTGGATGGAGGCACATACAAACAAACAAAAGAAGCACCCATGGGTTCACCTCTATCTTCAGTCCCGGAAGCGGTACTTAGACAGCTAGATGATCTCATCTTCCTAAATTGTATCAAGAAACCTCGAGTGTGGTCCGCTACGCTGAAGACATTTTCTTCATATGGGAACACGGAGTAGACGAATTAAATGATTTTATGCACAAGATAAACAAACAACACAATACGATAAAGTTTACCATAGAGCTTAAAGTAGATGGGCGTTGAATTATCTTGACGTCGCGCTCATAGGAAATAGAACATCCAGCTTCGATTTTGACGTTTATTATAAACCAACCGCATTACCGAACCTTGTCCCTCCTGATTTGCACTCCCCAAAAGAGTACATAGTTTCTGCGTTTAGAGCATGGTTCAATAGAGCATATAACGTATGAAAATCCGACTACGTAAATAATAAGGAAATTGATAATATTTATAGCAAAGGTCTAAATGCTGGATATAAGAAAGATGGCATAGACAGAATACATAGGACTGTAAGAAATCGTATAATATCAGCAATAACGAAACCACCTAGTAAGACGATGAGATACTTAGAATCCACCACTTGTGTTCCAGACTTTACATTTTGGTTAAATAATTTATTACGTAAATACAACAAACATATTGATAGCAATGAAATCCCCGACCCCGTTATCACATATAATTTCAAGTTGCAAAGAGAGACAGTGTGAGAAATAAAAGGTAAGTGTGTGCATGGTCCGACTTAGGTCAGTCGAGTCCCCGTGCACATCCTTTGTCTGGGGCCCACTCGATTAAAATTTCCAGTCAACAGTTGAAAAGCATATTTTCTGGGAATTGTTTTTGGCAAGCAGTTTTTCTAGTAGTGAAAACATTAAAACACATCCCACATGCTAGTCAACTTTATAGTCAATGTGTCTTGCAATAGACGAGCAAAAAGATCAATGCAGTACCAGAAAGATCTTGTGCTTTTAATGTTTTTATCGTATTTTAGCATCATCTTTTGCATCAAGGTAATATTGCTTTTAAATCGTACAAAGACGGCTTTTTTAGTATCTTGATTTGAATACTGCTTTTGCAACAATTCAGCTGTTTCCATCACATCACTCAGGTAATTATTGTAGACAAATCCAAATCTAGAGTCCAGTTTCTCATATGACTTCTTTCTGGTTTGCAACTGTGCAACAAGATTGTCACATATTACGTAAACCGTTTGAGTGATGAAGGAATTTCGATTATAAAAAACAACATCTGGAGTTGATGAAGGAATCTTGATCATCAAAAACAACATCTGGAGTTGATGAATCATCTAGAAGTCGGCTCTTTGGTATTTCCTTCCTTCTTGAGGATTCATAATCCATTTCCCTCCCTAGTAACTGGTTGTATTCTTTTTCGAACAGTCCGGAATGTTTTCTCACAAAAGGCAGGATGAAGTCAATAATTGACTCATATAATGGTAGAACTAATGACAAATTGTCCCATGGAAGTTTGCAGAGAAGTGCTCACTTCGTTGATTCGATGCAATATTGTCCGAGATAATCGTTAACAAAGCAGTCTCTTTTTTCATTATTTTGGCATGAAGGGACTTAAAATATGTATTTGGTTTTGGGAGGTAGTTTAGAGGCCCCCCAAATTATGAGGCCCTGTGCATGTGCAGAAATCAGGCCCTGGATGTGTGTGCTACATCGTTGGGGTATCCTGAAATCACGAAAAATACATGCTGTATATCGGAATGACACATCAATCCTTGGACACTAGATGTAAAAAGCATGTGCGAAGTATCCACCAAGATATGCAGAGTACAGCGCACGCCAGAGAAGTCATGCATTCATCGGCCGCTCCTCTATGGAACAGTATTAGAAGAATTTTCCCATGCATGAACTTTAAAGAGACTGCCTTCAGGGAAACAGTCGAAATCCTATCCAGCAAACTAGCTTGCAATGATATAGTTTCTACTGAACTACCGAGAGCTTGGCATGATTCAGTAAAAGATGGAAGCACATCGCGACACACCGTATAATTGCGTTATAGAAATTCGTGTAATATGCTCGTGATGTCACCCACGTAGTTTTCAAAAATCATCTTTATTCTTTACGTGTTCCAATTCTCTGCATTTTTATGTCTACCATTGACTTGAAAAAGCCTCCCAGTGGAGTGCGAAAGCTTCGCAAATCTTTGTACTACCTGCGCCACAAAAATAAACGGATTTGATACGCTATATGCGTCTCTTGAGTGTTCACAGTGTGGTGTATTTATAATTAATTACGTTATCCTCTATATAAAATCTCCGAAAACTCTCAAGCATCAGTAATACAGTAGTTCGATCATGGTTGGAATGGGGTAAAAGAGTTATCTGAATGACTTTGAGCATGACATGGTAATAGGCGACAGGTCTTCCAGTTTAAAAATCTCTCAAATCCTCCTGGGCTTTTCAATTACAGCTGTAACAGTTTATCGTGGATGGGGGACCCTAAAAAAAAATTGCGGTAGTTGGGATCTTGTGAATGAAATTGGATGGTGGATAAGAGGGGCCAAAAAGATTGGTCACGTCATCGTTAGCCTCTGTAGTCCATTCACGACATACTCTGAAACGTGGTGCGTCGGCATGTCCATGTGGAATCGAATTCTGTCGGGGTTTTCAGGACTCTGGCATGTATGCTCATTTGCACGATTATCGTCAATACCCTTTGACTCCTCTGATCGACCTGCAGGCTCACCGATTACTGGAAGTTTTTTGCGCGTCGCATCATTCACAGTAAACACTTGCAACAGCAGTGCGTGAAGAGTCTATGAGGACAATCGTTTGGGAGATTCTTGGACAACCGTTTGAGATAGTTGACGCTTGGTGTCAACTATCGTGCCACGTTGAAAGTCATTCAGAACACTGTTTTTGCCAATTCCGACGTTCAATCGAAAGCTAACCATGCCAGACGAGATAGACTGCTTGATACACGGTCGTATCAGGATAATATGACAACATACCTAATAATGGGAATAATTCCCCTTGCCCCGGTTGACAGCGGCGAGACGGCGTGGCATGGACGCAATGAGGCACTCGAAGGTTTCCCGAGGCACACGTGTCAATTTGGACTGCAGATGAGCATGGAGATGACGTGGTTGTAGGTCAGCACTTCGTACCTGTTAATCCGAATAGTCCCACATGTGCTCTATGGAATTGAGGCGGGGCGATTTCGCCGGGCAAGGGAGAACGAAGACATCGCTGTCGTATCCCAGTCTGGCGACCCCTTAGCGGCGTGGCACGGCGCATTGTCCTGTTGGTAGACACCATCACCACCAGGGTAAACGTCCAACATGAAGGGATGCATGTGGTAAGCGAGGATGGAGAGGTAACCATAGCGTTCTGTGAGCCATCCAGTTGTACCGGCAGTCTCAAGTCATAGCAGGAAAACATCCCCCAGACATGCACACTGCCATCTACGGCCTGTACTTGACAGACAAGCGTGTTAGGGTGCTGGTTCTCGTGTGTCTGACGACATATCCGCCACCACCCGTCACTTCTGTGGCGTAGAAACCTCGATTCGTCGGAGCAGGCAACCTTTTCTCACTCTTCCACTGTCCAATGACGGTAGTTCCATGCAAACTGCAGGCGTCGTTGCCGATATACCTGGGTTAACATGGCACCTTGACGCAACGTCGACTCCGGAGACCCATGCATAACAGGGCTCGCTCTGCTGTTATCGGGGACATGAACCTGTGTGCCGCAGCGTTTATTTGCGTGGACAATCTCTGCACTGTTGCGCATGGATTGCCCTTTACCAGTAGACAGAAGCGGCCTTCTCATCTGGGGTCGATGGCCTTTGGATATGCACAGTAATACGTCGAGAGGTACTGTGTGCCAGAGGTCCGGTTTTGGTACACCCTTACTACATCTTCTCGTGAATAGCTCAAGAAGATTGCTGTTTCTGAGATGCTTCCACTTATAACGCGGTACCCGGTGATCATTCCTTTTTGAACGTTCATCAGATCACTACCTCTGCACTATGGCTCATCTGTCCTGGCTGGCCTCTTTTATCTCCGTGTGGTAGACCTTGTCACGTGCACTCTGTGACTCGCTCTTGCGGGTACACTGTGATTCCGGGGGCGGTCATATTCTTTTGATGCGACTGTGTACATCAGCTCGCGTGTCGTCTTACGTGTTGCCGTGACCTATTTATTTGACACTTAGTTTCAACTCTCATGCTACGTTCAAATTAACTCAGATTACTTATTTTGCCCATTCTGACGTTCAACTGAAAGGATAAAAGATCCCAAGTGGGTTAATCTGCCCGTTATATAACGCTCACTGAGCTAGCTTGCTTCCTTACATCAGTAATTTTTCATGTTGGAATTACCCATGTTTTGTGAAGAGAGCAGGTCTTCTTAATAAAAAAACCCTTTCACAATGTTTTTTCTGCTGCTCACCTAGCAATTAAGCGCTATTTTTCATATATAAATTCATGTTACGTTTTATCGAGGCAAAAATGTTTTTCGCTACGACTGGCACGTACGAGGTAAAAATCTTTAAGTTGATGATTTAAGAAATGGAATGGAATATCATCAAATATATGACTTGTCCGATGATTTTTTTGGGGGTGTAAGTAAATTGCGGCTAAATAATTCCCTTTAAACCTTAGACGTTCTAGATTATTGCAGTCTTACAGGAAAATTGCGGCGAAAAGCTAAAGATATTTCTGAACGTTCATCAGAGATAATAAAAGCTGTCTCTGGAAGAAAATTCTGGCGCTTTGGAAACTCTCATAGAAAAGGATATTTCTTGCGTTAAAATAGTGCTGAATGCCAGGTCACAAATGAATGATAATCTTTTCATGATCGATTTGACACTCACTTTTATCATTCCCATCCAAGCTTATATAACATTACAGAAATTCTAAACCTTTTTCAAAGTCAAACATAAATTAACCCTTTAAATGTCTGATGTACTGAAACCAAACGTAACCAACATTTTTGCTATTTTAAAACAGATATGTTCTCATAGCGGCTACGTTTTACGAAAGGTACAGCAGAACAATTCCTTTCCCATCTCATCTCAGCAGTATCGACTGTAATTCTATCTCTGGTAAGGAGTGCAGCCTTAAAGTCCTTATTATTGCAGTCTGTAGTTTGATTCCCGTATAGTCCTTTATTCGCTGTTCTATGACCCAAAGAGTGATTGGAAACTACTAGTCCCCTTTATAAAGTCATGCCTAGGTAAAAACAGATCACTCAAACATCTTTTCTCTCCTTTTTTTAGGTTCGTCGCCATTTTTATAGTACACTGGTGTGCAAAAATTAAGGACGAGACGGTTTTTCGAATGTAACGTCGTGCAGAAGTGCTCCACATCGACTCAAATCATACCATAAGATCCCCAAGATGTAAGAATATGGGACAAGTGAGCAGAACCGTCCAAACAAGGAATTCAAAGGATACAAAGGCATTTTATTGAAAAGGTAGCTTCGAGCACAACTGGACAGAAGACAGAAATGTCCATGTGACAGGCGGCTACCAAGAAAAATCCAGTCTTTAGTAGGGAATATGATCACCCCTGACTGCGTTGCAGGATTTACAACGTCTATCCATGCCGAGGACGAGGTTGTCAAGGAGCTGTTGAGGCATTGCGGCCCATTCCCCTTGTAGCGCCGATCGCAGCTGCGGAATCGTTGCTGGCGGCTGGTGACGTGCTGCCAAGTGTCTCCCGAGAAGGTCTCATACGTGTTCGATTAGATTTAGATCCGGGGACCTTGCGGGTCAATCCATGCGTTGAATATCTTCACTCTCCAATAGCTCTGCGACAGCCACTGTACGATGAGGAGTAGCGTTGTCGTCCATGAAGAGGAACTCAGGACGCACAGCACCTCTAAACAGAAGCACGTGAGGCAGGAGAAACTCGGTACAATAGCGGACACCAGTGACTGAACCTCCTTGGAAGATGTGGAGGTCAGTACGGCTACCAAGCATGCTACCGCCCCAAACGAGAACTCCGCCAACTCCAAACCGGTCCCTTTCGATGATGTTGGAGGTGTGATTGCGTGTTCCCTGCTCTCTCCAGATGTGTATACGTCCAGAATAGCTCGTCAGACTAAATCGGATCTCATCCGTAAAGAGAACTCGACCCCATTGCTGATGTGTTCAGTTCTTGTGTTCCTGGCATCACAGAAACCTCCGTCTCCGATGAGCAGGCGTTAATGTCACACACCGTACTGGTCGTCGTGCAAATAGACCACCTTTGTGCAGCCACCTGGCCACGGTAAAACGCGATAACGGACGTCCAGTTGTCTGGTGCCTTGTGATTTCTCCTGCTCTCTGCCGTCTGTCTCTTCTCGCATGTAGGAAAATATACCGGTCGTCCGCCGCCGTGGTAGTTCGTGTACAACCACTGCTAAACTCTCAGACAGCTGTTCCTGTCGTGTAAAATGCTCTCCAAGCTCCTGAAACGATGCTGTGAGCGATCCCAAACTCCGCGGCCACGCTAGTAACACTTCGACCTTCTTCCAAAGTTCCCAATGACGCGACCTCGGGTAAAGTCATCCAAATGTCGTCTACTGGATTGCCTGCTGGCCATATCACACGGTGGCAGCAACTCGACGTCGTTCAAACCGATGTACACCGTGTAATAGCTTTCACCGAATTGCTGAGCGTACACCGCCCGTGTGCTTTATATCCTCCCTACACTCCCCCCCCCCCCGTCATGCTGCATATATGCGCATGCTCTACCGCACCGGATCCTATTGTATCTCCTGAGTGTTCTTTCGGTCTGTTCTGCCTACTCGTTCCGCTGTTATGAAAATTTCTCTTCTTCGTCCTTAATTTTTGCACACCAGTGTAGTATTTTTTAGCGGAAAAGGTAATTAGACGGAGAGCATTTATGGCAATCATTCCCGTTAAATGACAACTTTCAATGAAAGGCCTAAAGAAGAAGCAACAATATCGGATACGCAGGTTACATATGCATTCGCGTTCGGCCTACTTCTTAGATAACTAATATATTCATTCGAGCTGATTTCTGCACAATTTCCTAACCCCGATGTAATTCGTTCCATTGCCTTAGGTGTAGTTAGATCACTAATTAAGAGGCTGCTGAGGACTAAGCAGCTTGACTTCTGGCGTGCTACCAAGGGAGAGAGGCCGGCAAAGGAACTTAACCAAGGAGCCTTGCCTCATAGAGCTTAGGAGCTTGTGACGTGCCTGCCCTGCAGGACGCACACGACATAAAGGTATGATAGCAGCGAGAACGAACGTATGTGTAGCTCAGTTGGTAGAGCGACTTGTTCCGGAATAAGAGGACTCGGGTTCGATCCCCGACGTGGACCAAAAATGACGGAGAAATTTACTTCGTTCTAATGGCGCCCGAACTTCCCGGATGACCCGGTCGTTAAAGATCTCGCAGTGGTGTGATGTTCTTTCCACACCGCGAGACAAGAAAAATAAGAGAATCCCTTCTTCAGCGCTTCGAAAAATAAAATGTGTGTGATGTTGCATTCCACACACCAAAATGACTGGGAGTTCTCCAGTGCACGTTCTTCAGCGGATGGCTGCCTACATCGATACATGGCCCCGGCTAACCCGTGGACCATGCCCCCGGCCCTCTTTCGTGGGGGAGGGGTGTGACGTGCCTGCCCCGCAGGACGCACACGAGATAAAGGCAGATAGCAGCCAGTACGAACGTCTGCGTAGCCCAGTTGAAAGAGCGACTTGTTCCGGAATAAGAGGCTCGGGTTTGATCCCCGGCGCGGGCTAAAAATGACGGAAAAATTTACTTCGTTATAAGATCCTTAAACTTCCAAAAAGGATATTGGACTGATTGTTGGTCTACTCACAGGACACTGTCATCTTAATAGGCACCTTAATTTGATTGGGGTGAAAGAGGATCCACTTTGTAGAGGATGCCATCTAGAAGAGGAGACTTCCTTGCATTTTCTTTGCGACTGTGACCTTTTTCCAGCACTCAGGTTGGAGCACTTTGGTACATATCACTTGAGACTAAGTGATCTCTCTTTAGTACCAGTGAAGAGCATTCTTGTTTGGCTCGTGCATCTGGTCTATTTCGAGATTAGGGCTGGGGATGCACAGTAGACCTTAGATCGCGGTGCTGGGTCATTGTATCCGCCCCCCCTCCATTTTTACAATTACAATTAATTCGTTCCAGCCGGATAAAGGGTTCAAATCCAAAGCTCAGGTGAGGTCTTTCGCACAGGGAGTCCACAAGAAAAGAAATGTTGTCTAAGAAAATAAGCGATTACAGAGGATTAATAAGTGATTACTGAGGTTGACTTCTGAAAGGGAAATGAAATTATCTACATTGCACTTTCCTCAAAAACATAATAACGTATGCATATTCAAGTTTTGCATATGTTTTGTCTTCATCTTTCTCTCTTCAGTATCAGCAAGGCGAAGGTTTCTTACTCCTCTTATAGCAGCCGTATAAACACAGATATTCAACTCGGAAATATTAGTTGACTTTCATTACTATGAAGATGTAGGCTATTATGTTCAGTGTTGTCTTCCCTTCTCGTAAGCTTTAGCAGCAATTTGCCTATGGAGATGCGAGTAAATCTTAAGCAGCTGTCGTCTACCATTTCCTTAGGCTACAGCAGCAATTTACCTGAGGAGGCCGCCTGTGGCTCTCGACGCAATTTGCCAACACCGATTATTTAAATGATGGAAATTCATAGGTTTTTTTCTGCACATCTCTGTTTGATGCTTTTTTCTTTTCCTTCATTTGACTTCCACTTGCGTCCTTCTTGTTGACTACATTATAGAATATTTCTGCGACGACAAAAAAAAAAAAAAAAAAAAAAAAAAAAAGAAGAATCCACTGACTAGTCAACAGAGGATTGTAGCAGTACTGTCTGTCTGACGGGACTTCTCACAGAGAATTCCGAACAGTAGGAATTCTGTACATCGCAGAAATGGAAAAACATTAAGTGAATAATGTTGAATGATTAGTTCGGACATATTTGAAGCTATTAGGTGCTTGAATTAATTCCCGCTCTTGCCTAATAGAGCGCAGCAGTGGTGCGTTGTGACCCGAGCCACACGTGACCTCCGTAGTCTGGGCGAAACAGTGTGTGTGACACGCGGTCGGAGGGCACAGAACACGAGTTTGTATCGCATTCACGATGTCGAGTTTCGTACTAAAAAAAAAGGAGCATTTGCGGAAAGCTTCTGCTTTCATCTCAAGAAATCTGCAGCGGAAAGTCATTGTTTGCTGGTGCAGTCCTATGGGGAATATGCCCTATTGGAAACAACATGCAGAGAGTGGTTCCGACGCTTCAAAGCCAACGAATATGACGTGAAGGATAAAGAGCGCCCTAGGCAGCCGAAAAAGTTCGAAGATGGCTCATTGGAGGCCTTATTGGACGAGAATTCATGTCAGACGCTCCACGAGTTGTCTCAAACACTACGGGTCGATGAGTCAACGGTTAGCAAACGTTTAAAGGCAATGGGAATGATCCAGAAGCTCGGAAACTGGATCGCACATGACAAGGTTATTCTTCTCCACGACAACGCTAGACCTCATGTCGCCAAATCCGTGAAGGAACTCTTGGAGACACTTGGCTGGGACTTCTTACCCCACGCGCCTTATTCCCCGGACATTGCTCCCTGGGACTTCCATTTGTTCCGGTCGCTACAACATGGGCTGTCAGAGCAGCACTTCCTTTCTGTCGCGGATATCCAAAATTGGCTCGATGAATGGTTCGCCTCGAAAGAACCTGCAATTTTCTAACGCGGAATCCATTTGTTACCCCAACGGTGAGAAAGGGTCGTAGCTGCCAACGGACGCTACTTTGAAGAGACTATCCTGTACCGTTCTGTGGAAACACACAGGTGTTTGTGTGGCAAACAACAGCGGGAATTAATTCAAGCACCAAATATGTAGAAAATTATGCCTTTCCTTTGCGTAAATGGCAGTTCATTTTTCTTTCGTTTTCGAGCTGGTTTTTTTTTATTTTCTTTCCCACCACTTAAGTACTGTAGAAGAGCGCAGAATGAGCATTCATTGCCTGGGTTTTCTGTAATACTTAGGGATAGAACGACTGGTAAATTAAAATGGAAACCTCTCTGCATCGCAAAGTTGCTGAGGCTGTAGCGGAATTCAACAAGAGATTTGGGGGGATTGATTTAAACATCCCAAAGGATATTCCAGACAAAATAGCTCCGATTCTCAAAGGCATTATAAGCCGCCAAGACGACACTTGCATCAATTCTTCAGTTTCTAAAAGAACGAACGGTTACACCGCAGCGTTTTCTACGTAATTTCTTTTTTTCCTTACCAGCTTGCATCACCGCTCGCCTGCGTGAGGATTCATTGCCTGAAATGCGCGCAGCTGGGATGGCGCCTCCCGGAATGTAGAGAGGAAGGCGCTGAACAAACGCGTCACCCTAGCCCCAACTGGGATTCGATCCTTTACAACGTTCGAACACGTGCCTAGAAGCTCGCGCATCCGACAACTCGATCACCGGTGTAGCTCTTCCATGTAATACAGAATTCAATAGTGAACATCAATACAGTACCAAAATATCTGACATTCCCCAGAAAATTGAGAAAACAGAGGTAGTCATCGAAAACAACTTTTCAGGATGTTGCAGTAATCAGATAGGAGAGCTGATGGGAAGCAAGAAATCTCAGGAACTTGTTGGAACGCAAGTGACCAACGCGGTGAATCGAAACCTTGATACGCCAGCCACAATCAAAACGCTGCAGAACAGATTTCAGTCAAGTCTGAAGAAAAGTTAAAAGAAAGACCTGAAGACAACGAACCTTCCTTCAAGACGCAATAAGAGGCCCAAATTGAAAATGACACACCCTGTTCTTTTGTTTGTAAATACACTGCTGTTTGTTGAAGATAGAACAACAAGAAAAACGTGACTGATCGGACTGAAATTCGCAGGATGGGTAGGTCACGTGAGGAGCTGAAAAGTTTTACAACTGCAGTGCGTATGCAAGTAATTGCGTCAGACACGCCTTTGTAGCTGTCGCGGGGGAGGTATAAAAGCTGGAAGCATAGGGCAAGTTTGCTGTTGTTGATTCGCGGAAACTGTCGGAGTAAAGTAGAGGTAATAATTGAGTATGCCACGCCGCAGTAGAAGACACACGTAGGTACAGTTCATGGACTTTGGTGAGGCCCATGTGTTGAACTGAGGGAAGGCGGACTATCCTTCCCCGACATCGCCGCTCGTGTTGGGCAAAACGGGAGCACAGTGGTCTAAGCACTGCCTTATGACCATTCGTCTGAGAAGGGTCCAGGTTCGAATCCCCGGTGAGGCATGGATGTTGTGTTTGTCTCTTACGGCACTGGCTCTCTCACTTCTCTGGAGCCAGTGACCCTAATTTAGGGACGGTCGACTGCTAATAGCCCATTGAATCGCTCACAGTGATGCGAATATGGCGTCAGTGGAAAAAGGAACGCCTAACTCACCAACATGAGAAGTCCAGCTACGGAAGAACGAACGGAAAGATTGTCATCTTTGCTGCATGGCGTTTGCTAACGGAACAGCCATGCCCCGAGAGTTAGCGCAACAGTGGAGGTCTGTATCGCATCAAGTGTTGTTTGCAAGCTCTTTCGACGCCGTTTGCTTCAGAGAGGCCTCACCGCTTATCACCCGTTGCTTCTACTTCCCTTGGCTTTAAACCATAGACGTCAGCGGCTACAATGGGGGCCAAGAACTAAGACACTGGCGTCATCAGTGGTTGCGTATACTGTTTACTGAAGATTTGCGGTTCAACCTCAGGCTATCCAAGCCTGTACTAGGCAGACTGCTTGGCAACGGCAGCGCAAATCACATCCAAGTTAAATGTAGGACCCCCAAACAGAGTCAGCGTACAAACGGTACAGCGCACGCTGTATACCATGGCAAACGGGAGTCAACGCCGTACTCGTGTGCCACTGTTTATTGCTCGTCATCGGAAATTACGCGTCGTGTGGTCAGATGAATCCCGTTTTCAGCTGTATTAAGCTGACGTTAGGGTATGGGTGCGGCATCGACAGCACGAGGTCATGACCCCGTCGTGCCAGATTGGCTCCGTCCAAGGCGGTGAAGGCTCTGCTATAGTTTGGAAAGTCTCCTCATGAGACACATTAGGTCCCTTAGTGTGTGTGTGGAGAGGTCCTTAACCGCTGCGCGCTACCAGCGTATGCTGACTGATCACCTACATCATTTCATCACCTTCGCGCATCCTGCACACTATAGTCTGTTCCATCAGGTCAATTCGCCGCCCCATCGGGCTGCAAACCCCCAGGTACGGCTCAAAGAGCAATCATCAGAGTTTACAATTTCCCAGAAGCCCTCATCGTTCTTTGAACCCTGTGGAAGATCTTTAAATGCCGTGGAGCGGAACATAAGATCTATGGACCTGGACCGACGTCTCGGGCGGAGTTAAATCCCGCGAAAGTTCTTTGAATGCCGTGGAGCGGAACATAAGATCTATAGATCCTGAACTGACGTCTCGGGCGTCCCTTAAACATTGTGGAAGCTCTTTGAAAGCCGTGGAGCGGAACATAAGATCTATGGATCCTGGACCGACGCCTCGGGCGGAGTTAAACCCCGTGGAAGCTCTTTGAATGCCGTGGAGCGGAACATAAGATCTATAGATCCTGAACTGACCTCCCGGGCGTCCTTTAAACCCTGTGGAAGCTCTTTGAATGCCGTTGAGCAGAACATAAGATCTATGGATCCTGGACCGACGTCTCGGGCGTCCCTTAAACACTGTGGAAGCTCTTTCAATGCCGTTGAGCGGAACATAAGACCAATGGATCCGGAACCGACGACTCGGGCGTCCCTTAAACCCTGTGGAAGCTCTTTGAATGCCATAGAGCGGAACATAAGATCTATTAATCCTGGACCAACGACTCGGGCGTCCCTTAAACCCTGTGGAAACTCTTTGAATGCCGTGGAGCGGAACATAAGATCTATGGATCCTGGACCGACGACTCGGGCGTCCCTTAAACCCTGTGGAAGCTCTTTGAATGCCGTGAAGCGGAACATAAGATCTATGGATCCTGGACCGACATCTCGGGCGTCCCTTAAACCCTGTGGAAGCTCTTTGAATGCCGTGGAGCGGAACATAAGATCTATGGATCCTGGACTGACGTCTCGGGCGTCCCTTAAACCCTATGGAAGCTCTTTGAATGCCGTGGAGCGGAACATAAGATCTATGGATCCTGGACCGACGACTCGGGCATCCCTTAAACCCTGCGGAAGCTTTTTGAATGCCGTGGAGCGGAACATAAGATCTATGGATGCGGGACCGACAACTCAGGCGTCCCTTATACCCTGCGGAAGATCTTTTAATGCCGTGGAGCGGAACATAAGATCTATGGATCCTGGACCGACGTCTCGGGCGTCCCTTGAACCCTGTGGAAGCTCTTTGAACGCCGTGGAGCGGAACATAAGATCTATGGATCCTGGACCGGCGACTCGGGCGTCCTTTATACCCTGTGGAAGACCTTTTAATGCCGTGGAGCGGAACATAAGATCAATGGATCCTGGACCGACGTCTCGGGCGTCCCTTGAACCCTGTGAAAGCTCTTTGAACGCCGTGGAGCGGAACAAAAGATCTATGGATCCTAGACCGACGACTCGGGCGTCCCTTAAACCCTATGGAAGCCCTTTGAATGCCGTGGAGCGGAACATAAGATCTATGGATCCTGGACCGGCGACTCGGGCGTCCTTTATACCCTGTGGAAGATCTTTTAATGCCGTGGAGCGGAACATAAGATCAATGGATCCTGGACCGACGTCTCGGACGTCCCTTGAACCCTGTGGAAGCTCTTTGCAAGCCCTGGAGCGGAACATTAGATCTATGGATCCTGGACCGACGTTTCGGGCGGAGTTAAACCCCGTGGAAGCTCTTTGAACGCCGTGGAGCGGAACATAAGATCTGTGGATGCTGGACCGACGACTCGGGCGTCCCTTATACCCTGTGGAAGATCTTTGAATGCCCTGGAGCGGAACATTAGATCTATGGATCCTGGACCGACGTCTCGGGCATCCCTTAAACCCTGTGGAAGCTCTTTGAATGCCGTGGACTGGAACATAAGATCTATGGATGCGGGACCGACAACTCGGGCGTCCCTTATACCCTGTGGAAGATCTTTGAATACCGTGGAGCGGAACGTAAGATCTATGGATCCTGGACCGGCGACTCGGGCATCCCTTATACCCTGTGGAAGACCTTTTAATGCCGTGGAGCGGAACATAAGATCTATGGATCCAGGACCGACATCACGGGCATCCCTTAAACCCTGTGGAAGCTCTTTGAATGCCGTGGAGCAGAACATCAGATCTATGGATCCTGGACCGACGTCTCGGGCATCCCTTAAACCCTGTGGAAGCTCTTTGAATGTCGTGGAGCGGAACATAAGATTTTTGGATGCTGGACCGACGACTCGGGCGTCCCTTATACCCTGTGGAAGATCTTTGCATGCCCTGGAGCGGAACATTAGATCTTCGGATCCTGGACCGACGTCTCGGGCGGAGTTAAACCCCGTGGAAGCTCTTTGAACGCCGTGGAGCGGAACATTAGATCTGTGGATCCTGGACCGACGACTCGGGCGGAGTTAAACCCCGTGGAAGCTCTTTGAACGCCGTGGAGCGGAACATAAGATCTGTGGATGCTGGACCGACGACTCGGGCGTCCCTTATACCCTGTGGAAGATCTTTGAATGCCCTGGAGCGGAACATTAGATCTATGGATCCTGGACCGACGTCTCGGGCATCCCTTAAACCCTGTGGAAGCTCTTTGAATGCCGTGGAGCGGAACATAAGATCTATGGATGCGGGACCGACAACTCGGGCGTCCCTTATACCCTGTGGAAGATCTTTTAATGCCGTGGAGCGGAACATAAGATTTATGGATCCTGGACCGACGTCTCGGGCGTCCCTTGACCCTGATGGAAGCTCTTTGAATGCCATGGAGCGGAACATATGATCAATGGATCCTGGACCGACGTCTCGGGCGTCCCTTAAACCCTGTGGAAGCTCTTTGAATGCCGTGGAGCGGAACATAAGATCTATGGATGCTGGACCGACGTCTCGGGCGGAGTTAAACACCGTGGAAGCTCTTTGAATGCCGTGGAGCGGAACATAAGATCTATGGATCCTGGACCGACGTCTCGGGCGTCCCTTAAGCCCTGTGGAAGCTCTTTGAATGACGTGGAGCGGAACATAAGATCTATGGATGCGGGACCGACAACTCAGGCGTCCCTTATACCCTGCGGAAGATCTTTTAATGCCGTGGAGCGGAACATAAGATCTATGGATCCTGGACCGACGTCTCGGGCGTCCCTTGAACCCTGTGGAAGCTCTTTGAACGCCGTGGAGCGGAACATAAGATCTATGGATCCTGGACCGGCGACTCGGGCGTCCTTTATACCCTGTGGAAGATCTTTTAATGCCGTGGAGCGGAACATAAGATCAATGGATCCTGGACCGACGTCTCGGGCGTCCCTTGAACCCTGTGAAAGCTCTTTGAACGCCGTGGAGCGGAACAAAAGATCTATGGATCCTAGACCGACGACTCGGGCGTCCCTTAAACCCTATGGAAGCCCTTTGAATGCCGTGGAGCGGAACATAAGATCTATGGATCCTGGACCGGCGACTCGGGCGTCCTTTATACCCTGTGGAAGATCTTTTAATGCCGTGGAGCGGAACATAAGATCAATGGATCCTGGACCGACGTCTCGGGCGTCCCTTGAACCCTGTGGAAGCTCTTTGCAAGCCCTGGAGCGGAACATTAGATCTATGGATCCTGGACCGACGTCTCGGGCGGAGTTAAACCCCGTGGAAGCTCTTTGAACGCCGTGGAGCAGAACATAAGATCTGTGGATGCTGGACCGACGACTCGGGCGTCCCTTATACCCTGTGGAAGATCTTTGAATGCCCTGGAGCGGAACATTAGATCTATGGATCCTGGACCGACGTCTCGGGCATCCCTTAAACCCTGTGGAAGATCTTTGAATACCGTGGAGCGGAACGTAAGATCTATGGATCCTGGACCGGCGACTCGGGCATCCCTTATACCCTGTGGAAGACCTTTTAATGCCGTGGAGCGGAACATAAGATCTATGGATCCAGGACCGACATCACGGGCATCCCTTAAACCCTGTGGAAGCTCTTTGAATGCCGTGGAGCAGAACATCAGATCTATGGATCCTGGACCGACGTCTCGGGCATCCCTTAAACCCTGTGGAAGCTCTTTGAATGTCGTGGAGCGGAACATAAGATTTTTGGATGCTGGACCGACGACTCGGGCGTCCCTTATACCCTGTGGAAGATCTTTGCATGCCCTGGAGCGGAACATTAGATCTTCGGATCCTGGACCGACGTCTCGGGCGGAGTTAAACCCCGTGGAAGCTCTTTGAACGCCGTGGAGCGGAACATAAGATCTGTGGATGCTGGACCGACGACTCGGGCGTCCCTTATACCCTGTGGAAGATCTTTGAATGCCCTGGAGCGGAACATTAGATCTATTTATCCTGGACCGACGTCTCGGGCATCCCTTAAACCCTGTGGAAGCTCTTTGAATGCCGTGGAGCGGAACATAAGATCTATGGATGCGGGACCGACAACTCGGGCGTCCCTTATACCCTGTGGAAGATCTTTTAATGCCGTGGAGCGGAACATAAGATTTATGGATCCTGGACCGACGTCTCGGGCGTCCCTTGACCCTGATGGAAGCTCTTTGAATGCCGTGGAGCGGAACATATGATCAATGGATCCTGGACCGACGTCTCGGGCGTCCCTTAAACCCTGTGGAAGCTCTTTGAATGCCGTGGAGCGGAACATAAGATCTATGGATGCTGGACCGACGTCTCGGGCGGAGTTAAACACCGTGGAAGCTCTTTGAATGCCGTGGAGCGGAACATAAGATCTATGGATCCTGGACCGACGTCTCGGGCGTCCCTTAAGCCCTGTGGAAGCTCTTTGAATGCCGTGGAGCGGAACATAAGATCTATGGATCCGGGACCGACGTCTCGGGCGTCTCTTAAACCCTGTGGAAGCTCTTTGAATGCCGTGGAGCGGAACATAAGATCTATGGATCCTGGACCGACGTCTCGGGTGTCCCTTAAACCCTGTGGAAGCTCTTTGAATGCCGTGGAGCGGAACATAAGGTCTATGGATCGTGAACTGACGTCTCGGGCGGAGTTGTGATGTATATACACTATATTGACAAAAGTCACCGGACACCTCTTCAAAGGCAAATGAACGGATCAACTGCGTTCTTAAAATGCGTGGTACAGCTGCAAACGGTATAAAAGCAAGACTGCGGCTGACCGCTGTCATATCGCAGTGTGAGGTTGTGTGAAAATATTGCGGCGGGAGAGAACTGACTTTGAGAAAGGAAAGATTGTTGGGTGTTATATCAGTGAATTGTCCATAAGAGAAACCAAGAGGCGTTTAAATATTCCCAACTCAAATATTTTGGAGGTACTGAATAAATGGAAGACACGTGGCGTGCCTGAAGTAGCAAAACGTACCGGCAGATCAAAGAAATTCAACGATAGAGGACGTCGAAGCCTCCCGAGAGTCGTTACAGCTAATCAACGAAGTATCGCACTACACCTCAGTGTACAGGTGAGTAAAAATGCTGAAACCTCGGTATGTACACGTACCATTCGCAGAGAACTTCATTCCAAGGGTTACCGTGGTCTTGCGTCTGCGCATAAGCCATTCATCTCCACTCGGAATGCTACTCGTCGTTAGCATGGTGTAAAGAACATTCAACGCGGACCGTAGATCAATGGAAACGGGTCCTATGGACTGAGGATTCCAGATACACGATCCACCAGTCCGATGGCCGTGTGTGGGTATGGCCGGCAGCCGGGGGAATGCTATTTACCACAGTGTACTGTTCCTTCGGTCAAATCTGGAGCTGGCAGTGTACTCGTGTGGGGGTTGTTTTTCGTGGTATGGTCCCGGCTCATTCGTTATCGTGGACAAATCTATTAACTAGCATGTCCACCTCGATATTCTGGGCAATAATGCCTTACCAACTCTGTGGCAATACTATGGAACCCAGCCTTGTTGGTACCAGCAGAATAATGCACCGAGCCATAAAGCAAGAGCTGTTATGGCGAGGTTTGACGGTAATTGCCTATCGTGTGGGGACTGGCAGACACAAAGCCCTGATCTTAATCCCATATAGCACCCATGGGATGAATTAGAACGCCTCACAAGAAGTTTGGAACCATGTCCTACTATTAAGCAACAGTTAGCGGCAGCATTATGTACTGAATGGAAGCGCATACCTATCACTCGGTTCCAAAACATTGTCGAAAGCATGTCTCGAAGGGTCAATGCATGCATTAAGGCCAAAGGTGGACCGACATCGTAGTATTATGTATGTCAATAAATGCTATGTTGTGTTTTTCTTCTAGGTGTCCGGTGACTTTTGTCAATACAGTGTATACAATGATTATATCATTACTGCCAAACGAATCAGCTGTAACTAAGGGATATGTTTGAGACTTTAGTTTTCAATATCGGTCGAATTTTAAAGAATGTTAGTAAGGACAGAGGCGGGATTTGTTGCACTTTAATGCGTCTTAGGAATAAAGCGCCCTAAAACGCAAAATCCAGTAAGGCAGCGAGAAGATGATAGTTCGCTGGGTTTGTCTAAGAAGGGGCGCAAAAGTATTTTCCTGGACTGTATCTCAAAGGGGTATTAGTTGGCAAGCGAAAAGTGGAGGATTCAACGCGTACAGTTGAGGATTTCAACGCGTTTTGTCTCTCTCTCTCTCTCTCTGAAGCAGGAAAACTTCCTGTTCTATCCCTGCTCCTTGTGAGCTACGACGAGGGTAATGAAAAGTGTTCACAAGAGATGTCTGACTCCGCCTTGGATATAGCCGGGGTGCACGAGAAAACATGTGACGGAATATATCAGGTTTGGAAATCCTCGCAAACGCAGTCTACATATCTGTATTTGGGTAATAATAGTAGTTAAGGGTTGGCATTGGCTTCAATCGGATTGTATTTTTCTTCTGTTTTTTGTGAGTGAGCAGTGGGTAAATAATAAATTCTAATATGCTCCTCAAAATTATACCATGTGCATGCCAGATAATTTTTTAAAAGGTTATTGTTAATTTAGATACCCACTCTCGAAATGTTTCGCCATATTTGACCTAGGAAAAATTGCATTCCAAAACCTCCAGGATACCTTTTTATACAATGCATTTCCAAAAGCTCAAGGATACCCTGGACTTTTTGAAAACGCTTTCGTGTTTCAGAATATACTAGGCAGTGCCTGCTACTTAATAGGCACTAAATGTTTCATTCAGTAGACAAATTCTGAATAAATGCGGTTATTCAGAATTTGTCATACTTCGTAAAATGCATGGTCTGCTGTTGCCTGTAATGACAGAAAGCATTCCGTTATCTTCGTCCCAGATGCTCCACACCTTGTGATGACCTGTAACCTTTTATTTTCATTGCGCCACACAAGCTCGGTATTTTAAAACATTCATTTACAATTTAACACAGAATTCTGCAAATTTTAAGTATTCATTTTCAATTAGTAGTATCCTTTGTCTACTATTTATTTGTAAAACGAAAGATCTTTAAGACAGGTAGTTTCTTCGAATACCTGAGCTCAGTTAGCACGTTCGTTGTAACTTCTTTTGCAACATTTAAATACTTTTGCATCCCTTCGGAATGGCTAAGTATTTGAAGTGAACTTTGAGATTTACTTAACAAAAAACAAATCTATTTTTCAAAACAAAAGATTTAATTTCAGGCGTTGTTCAAATGAATAAGGGAAGCAAAGCTCGTTTGGGGGGGATGCATGTTAAAACTCTCTATTCTGCGACAGAAAAGTTATTATGCTTTTGTTTCGTTTTTCTCGCATGTTCTCTGTGAGAAATAATTCGTTGTTTAGAGGTGGAATTCATTAATTCTGAATACGAAAAAAAACCGGAGAACGGATTTAAAGTTGTGTCATTTGTGATAAAAGTTCCTAATTTTCAGCACGCAAGTCTTCGCTATATGGATGAGCTGCCACTGAGACTCTGCAGTGTGGGCTATTATACTCTGATATAAGTTTCAATTCTTCGAATCCTGCACTAACCAAGTATTCTGGGGTAGTTTTGACAAGAAAGATGACACCGAATGTGTGGGGGTAATGAGAACGTCTTTTGAATCCATTCTGACGCAAATAAAAGTTATTTAAGTTATTCAAAGTCAACGGAATCTCTTAGAAAAAAACACAACAACCGGATTTCTATAATTGATAAAACATCCAGAAATAGAAGCAGATACTTACTTCCATCAGCGGCTAAAATGTATGTTACAAAAATTAACAAATGTTGCATAAAAAGTTTCTCACTGCAGAAAGAAGCCGAACCACCCCTACCCTAAAAGAAGTAATGATAAACTGTAGAATTTCAAAGAAGTAATGATAAACTGTAATGTAATGATAATTCCAAAGAAGTAAGGATAAGCCATAATGTAATGGTAATTCCAAAGAAGTAATGATAAATTGTAATGTAATGATAATTCCAAAGAAGCAATGATAAATTGTACTGTAATGATAATTCCAAAGAAGTAATGATAAACTGTAATGTAATGCGAATTCCAAAGAAGCAATGATAAATTGTAATGTAATGATAATTTCAAAGAAGTAATGATAAACTGTAATGTAATGATAATTCCAAAGAAGTAATGATAAACTGTAATGTTATGATAATTCCAAAGAAGTAATGATAAACTGTAGAATTCCAAAGAAGTAATGATAAACTGTAGAATTCCAAAGAAGTATTCCAAAGAAGTATTGTAATGTAATGATAATTCCAAAGAAGTATTCCAAAGAAGTATTGTAATGTAATGATAATTCCAAAGAAGTATTGATAAACTGTAAAGCAATGATAATTCCAAAGAAGTAATGATAAATTGCAATGTAATGATAATTCCAAAGAAGCAATGATAAATTGTACTGTAATGATAATTCCAAAGAAGTAATGATTAACTGTAATGTTATGATAATTCCAAAGTAGTAATGATAAACTGTAGAATTCCGAAGAAGTATTGATAAACTGTAATGTAATGATAATTCCAAAGAAGTATTGATAAACGGTAATGTAATGATAATTCCAAAGAAGTAATGATAAACTGTAGAATTCCAAAGAAGTAATGATAAACTGTAATGTAATGATAATTCCAACTTCAATGTAACGATAATTCCAAAGAAGTAATCATAAACTGTAGAATTCCAAAGAAGTAATGATAAACTGTAGAATTTCAAAGAAGTAATGATAAACTGTAATACAATGATAATTCTAAAGAAGTAATGATAAACTGTAGAATTCCAAACACCTAGGGCTGTAGTGTGTGTGACAACAGCATCACCAATTTACGAAGGTTTCTTTTTCTCTTATTAAATACACTCTCTTTTTTGGAAAATAACACTATGCTTCTAAAACACAAGTAGGATGGCGTACAACAGAAAAACACCAACACTACCGGCCGTCTAACTTTACTTACGCTATTCGAATATTTTGTCCTTTTATAATATCACTAGTCCGATATTCAGTAGTCCGTTGAACAATTTCACTTTATCTTTTCTCCTGGATTTACGATATCCGTGGGCGCCTAACGCTTTAAGAAGTCGCTCGTCCATAATTGTGCGCCACAGTTTCCAGGAAGAGGATAGGAACACTACGCATGACTCATCCGGGTCTAGAGTTCGGGAACATCTCTGACGACGAGCAGGAAGCCCAAGCATTTGACCACTCGGCTACCGGGATATGTGACATTAGTTGTTTTTTTTTCATTTCATCTGATCTCGACTGTACATGATTGAGAACTGAGTTATGGCGAGTTTTGTTTGTTTACATCTGTTAATACGCGTCACGAAACCGGGTCTAACTTTTCAGAGAACTGATTTCTATTGGGTTAGAAAGAAAGTAATGTCTGCAAACGCAAGGCAACAGAAAAGTACTAATTACCATATGTACAAGTACAAATCAGTCCAAAATGTAGTCCCTATCGTTTTCCACTACCTGCTCCCATCATCTGGAAGTTGTTGGTTACCACCCATCCGCACTTACTCACGGCTTGGACGCAAAGCAGTGAGTAAGTGTGCGTTCGACATCGCCCCGGTTGGGGTGAAGCGCAGTCCGTGCAGGAAATGCTGCAACAATCAGAATTAGTGGTAGTCGCTTGGGGCAATATTCGGAGAATAGACTGAGTGCGGAAGCAGCTCCCAGCCCAATCCCCTGATCTTGTGACAGGTCACCCGTGCTGTGTGAGGTCTCGCTTCATCTTGCTGTAGGAAGATGCTCTTACGGTTCAGCAGTGCTGGTCGCTTCGACGTGAGCAATGCGTACAGATCGTCGAGCTGACGGCAGTACACATCGCTCGTGATAGAGGTGTTGTCCGGCTACAGCTCAAAAACACGACATCCAGGATATCCCACCAACAGACAGCAGAAGCTTACGTGAATGTAGGTAGGATTTGGAGGTCAGCATGGGGTTCTGGTTTAGGTACAACGACTTTGGAGGTGCTACCGCGACGAAACTCATGCATCAATCAGTGGCGGTTGTGCTCCTTTTCCACTTTCATGTTGGCTGGCCCTTACACTCTTCGCCTTCTGACGGCTAACTTCCACTGGGTTAAGCCATCTAACTCATACAGCATGCAATGGGAGATATGCTTCTTGTTCAATTCCATGTTGGCTGACGCTTACACTCTTCGCCATCTGACGGCTAACTTCCACTGAGTTAAGCCATCTAACTCATACACCATGCAATGGGGGATATGCTTCTTGTTCAATTCCATGTTGGCTGACGCTTACACTCTTCGCCTTCTGACGGCTAACTTCCACTGAGTTAAGCCATCTAACTCATACACCATGCAATGGGGGATATGCTTCTTGTTCACTTCCATGTTGGCTGACGCTTACACTCTTCGCCTTCTGACGGCTAACTCCCACTGGGTTAAGCCATCTAACTCATAGAGCATGCATTGGGAATATGCTTCTTGTCCAATTCCATGTTGGCTGACGCTTACACTCTTCGCCTTCTGACGGCTAACTTCCACTGAGTTGAGCCATCTAACTCATACAGCATGCAATGGGGAATATGCTTCTTGTCCACTTCCATGTTGGCTGGCGCTTACACTCTTCGCCTTATCACGGCTAAATGGCACTGACTTAACCCAGTTACCTACTGATGTCATTCGAACGTTGTGCTGCGCAATCTCAGTGGCCAATGTACGCTGTGGCCAGGGCTTCGACTTCGGGTACCTCCTCATCGGACATTAATTCCTTTCCAACCCAATATGAACGAATTCATATGAACGATAAATATGCAATTGTAGAGTCTCACGAGAATATGTCTCCAGATTCCATTGACGAGTAATTCCCACCTTCTTGAAGGTTCTAAAAATACTGGTAGTTCATTTAAAAAAGCTGCATATTTTACGATTTGAGCAATGATACACCACATTTCACATCGCGGAAAATACATACTATTTTTCATTAACATGTACATGACAAGGGGAAGCAAGTTGGTATTCCACCAAAGAGCTCAAAAATACAACAATGGCAAGGGGTAAAAATTTCGATACAAAAATAAGCCGAAACTGCCCATGAACTTCACAAGCTGATTTTTATACCTTTATACCCAAAGATTAATAGATCTCTACGTGTAGATATTGCATTATACAGTGCAGACGTTACGCTAATTATGTCAGGTGTGAAAACCCAAATTTTCTCCCAACGGGCGGCGAATCCAGATGCCCCCTCACTCCGGAGTAAGTCGCTCTCCCAACTAAGCTACACCAACAGAAAGTCTAGCTGCAGATTTGTCGTCTTGACAGACATATGTTTTTACCTCTGTACTACGTCACACACGTGTTTCGTTCCAGCTGAAGAAACACTTATAAAATCTGACATACCAAATGATTCTGCGAACATTTCAATTTTCTTGTTTACCAGGGAACGAATAGGCACGTCATTCTGAACTATACGCACTTGAACAAAGCGACGCATTACTGCGCATAAAAATACGCTTTTCGCAATCAATGCTCGAAAACGAAACTAAAAAATAAATGAAGTACAGGACAAAGCTTTCCCGTGACCACTAGGAAGTTGTTGCTCCAACTTACTGAGCACGCAACGTGGGAGAATAAATCAACATCCTGTTAGCTCGCTTCCCAGTTTTCTTTGACGTCAGCATATTAAGTTAGTAAATGAAAGGCGTGGTGGAAAATCATTTGGCGCTGGGGAGGGAACGAAATGTGTGTTTGCGAATCTGACGCAGATGGTCAAGATAACACAGTACGATTTATCACATTACTAATTTTTCTAAAACTTTTAGTTGTCAACTAACATTAGGAGATGATCATGGCAACTGTTTGAAAGTATTTTGACAGGATTCGAAAGGTAAAGGAATAAGAGATAAATTAAAGAAGATACCTGGAAGTCTTTCTTTGGAAGTACATATTCGGCAAATATTAAATTTGGAGCTAGGACACCTAAACGCTTCAAATTATCATTAAGTGATGTCATTGTAAACTTTCTATCTGTCTTGAAATATTGAACGTGTGAATAAGAAGGTAAGAAGCCTGTTCCGTAGCATCTTAGAATACGTGTTCAAACGATAAACCTTCATTTTCTTCGAGTCACTTGGATATTGTAGAAACCCTCACTAGACCCATCAAACCCTCACTGGTCACATCATGGTATCGAGGAGGGAGTAACAAATGTGCAAAAAAATGGGTTTTTGAGAAAGTTCTTAGTTTAGTAGTAGAAACTCATTACGAGAGATTACTGAAACTCAAAGTTGTAAAGCTAAACACATTAAAACATCACAAAGGATTACAAATAATTTCCAAGTTTACCAAGAAACCAAAGATTAAAATAGCTTCTAGTAACGTATAACTAGTGGCCCCAGTAAATCACAAGTATTTATTAAATTTATTTTATTTTACATGCTACTTCTTTTACGAACATTTCACCATAAGGAAAGGCAAGCTGGATCTTTTATGTGTTTGTAAACACTTTGTCACGGAGATAGACATATTACACCTAATGTCCCGGCATTCCAAATTCAGTGTGTTTCCTTTCTATATCCTACGCCATTTCTAAAACAATCCAGAGTCGAACAATTATGATCTCAGAATCTCACAGTCAACCTTTACAGGGAAATTATCCTCACTGGAAGATTTCTTCGCGTTAAGTGATATGGCCTAAGTCGTACGAGAGGATGAATATCATGAGGAGCATAGGAGAAAAAAACTGTCCATCGACGAGAAATTCTCATACCACAAAAGCGGAATATAATAGTAACAAGTGATGCATTGTCATCTACAGGCAAAAATCGTTCGAATGATATTTAAGATTTATTTGAACTTTCTGAAATTCATGAGAGCATAATATGTTAAGTAAAAATTGTTGGCAATGCATTTTTTATTTAATCTCATGAGTCAAGTTTAAGATGGACGTCAAATAATTTTGCTTCCTATACTTCGAATGGAAAAACTTCTATGTACACATTTTCTTCACAATTAATGCGTTCCCAAAGATGAAACTGTGAACATCGATTAAAATAGCTTCATTTTATAACTTGGAATACTTAATATATTCTGAAACATAACCATAATTATGCAATCCAATATTTGTTTGTCTACTGACGTCATCAAAGTACAGGTCACGCCATGTTTTTTCTGGTTTCAAAACCACCAAAGGAAAATTTATTGATTTTTAATATAATTATGGTTATGTGTTAGAAAATATTAAGCATTCCAAGTTATAATATGAAGTTATTTTAATCCATGTTCAAATTTTCATCCTTGGGAACACACTAATTGTGAAGGAAATGTGTACAAACGTTTTTCCATTGGAAGTATAGGAAGCAAAATTATTTGACGTCCACCTTAATACGCACCTGAAGGTACAATAACCTACGTATATTTCAAAATTCTAAAACTCGCAGTTTGGGGCGATAGAGTTGGAGGAAATGTCATGTAAATATTTTATTAGTTTCAGAACTCGCTATATCATTAAGTGAGAATGTTGACTTGGGTTTTGCTTCAGGTTTATTATCACGTATGAAAAAAATACCCTAATAAACTGTGAAAAAATGCTTTCAGTACAATCCTTGAATCAGCGCAGTTGGCCGCTTCGGTGACATACTGCTTACAGACATAGGTTTCTAGCTAGCGCCTAAGTTGTGCCTGCATTTGAATGCCTGATAAAGCACGGTTGGTGTGCTTGTCCTGCGGATCTCTCTCTCCCTTCCCTAGAACCAGTAGCTCCAAATTACGGACAGGAGTCTTCTTGCAGCCCTTATATTTATTTCCACATGGTGGTCATTAAAAATTCAAACCGAAAAAATCAAAGTCTTTTAGTTATGTTTCAGATCAATTCCTGCAGTTTGCCTTTAAATATTCTAAGCTATATTTGAAGGCAGAACTCCTTGTCTGGCTGGAAGCAAAATGCAAAAAATTGGTGTCCAGAGATCAATTAGAACACAGGTTGAAATGTTGCAACATTCTTAATAAAGGAAAACTTATTACTGAAAAACGATTTGTTTTTAAGAAAATCGTAAATTAAGCAACAGGTAATATCAAAGATAACGCGCAGTTTAAAATTCTTTAAACAAATACATTGCCGTTTCCACGTTCCAGAAACACATAGCAACCGAAAAATTGTTATTCGGTCACCGCCGGGGAACGAATAACAATTATCGATAGGTCCGTGGATTTATTTCCCCGGCGGTGACTGAATAACAATTTTTCGGTTGTTATGTGTTTCTGGAACGTGGAAAGAGCAATGTATTTGTTTATTTACTGACGTCACGTATTCGGAGGATTTTCACATTTAAATTATTTTACATCAGATCAAAAAATTAAGAAAATTGCAATTTTTTTTAGCAGTTTTTTCTTACGTGTGCAAGTTATGTCCTTCAGTAGATGCCGGCACTGTTTACTAGAGGGATAAAATAATGATGTGGGTTAAGAGTTTGCTTTCATACGAATAAAATAGAAACGGCCATCTGGAATTCTACCTCTGGCGTTACTATTTATGATACCTCGCCAAACCATTCCTACAGATTTTTTACTACTGTCAGATTAAAGTCTACAGGAAATCATCAGATGAATTTTCTGTTTGCTCCATCGAAATACTTCAGGCTTTATACAGAAGTGCCACACGACTCCGTCGAGCATGAAATTCTAACACAGCTGGCCGGTTCACACAAAATCTCATCTACACACTAATCCTTATTCGACACTTTATTCTTGAAGTGCTTCCTTAAGAAGGATCTGACTTTTTCCAATGGGCTCCCAAAGCTTTTAAAGATGGTACAATGGATAAATTGGATTCTATTACGATATACAGAGGTTGGGCAGAAGAATGTGAATACCATGTTCAGAGGTGTGGCTTTTAATGCATCTGCGTACGTCGCAATACGCAAGGGTATCCACCACTTTTTGGTTGTAATAGCTTTGTTTAGAACCTCAAGAAGGCCCTGTTTAAGTGTATTTAAAGTGTCGGGTTGAAGAATTTATTTTAGGGTGACGACGAAATGAGTGACCAAACGAACATCGAAAGAGGCCTAATCTTTAGGGGCCGGCTAGTTGGCGCCTCCTTGACCACAGCCGCCAGGGTAGTAGGGGTATCGAGAGCTACTGTGTCTAACGTTATAATAACATACCATGTCCGTGGCAAAACCTCATCTGCAAAACATAACAGCTGCCGGAAAACTACCCTGAGTAATAGAGACAGGGGCGCATTAAAGAGGATTGTTGACTATAATAAGAAGACCATGGCGCCGAAAATTAGTGCGGAGCTGAACCTGCATCTCCAGACCCCAGTATCAACGGAAACGATGATCAGGGAACTGCATAAACAAGATATTCGTGGTAGAGCTGCTATTGCAAAACCTCTGGTGACCCGGGTGAATGCACAACAGCGACGGCAACGGTGCCAGGAGCATACAACGTAGATGCATGGAAGCGTGTAATGTGGTCAAATGAATCCACATTTATACTATTCTCCACCGCAGAACGTGTTTACGTGTGGAGAACACCGTCAGAAGCGTACAACCCAGACTGTATGCTCCCAACATTGCAGCATGGTGGTGGTTCTGTCATGCTCTGGGCGGTTATATCGTGGTTTTCAACAGGTCCCCTGTTTACTTTGAAAGGACAGGATGACTGGCAGAGCGTATGAAACCATTTGGCCAACCAAATTCATCTAATAGCCCAGGCTTCGTTTCCTGAAGGGAATGCGAACTATCAAGATAACAACACACCAATTCACAGAGCTCGGAATGTCCAATCATGATTTGAGGAACATGAGGACGAACTTTGACACCTTCCTTGGCCTCCCAGTCACCAGATGTAAACATCATCGAACCACTGTCGTCTGTGTTGGAGAACACAGTAGGATCCCGTTATCCTCCTACTGCATTTCCGAAGGACCTGGAGCAGTTTCTGCATGAAAAAGGCGCAACATCCCACTAGCCACCATCCAGGATTTGTATACCTCCATTCCAAGGAGGATTCATGCGTTTTTGAATGCCAAAGGTGGTCCCCTACCCTACTAGATACATAAAACCTTCTCTTCCTAGGTGTTCACATTATTCTGTCCAGCCTCTGTATATTGATGTAAAACCTAAAATTTAAAATGGCGGTCTTAGTTTTACATGATTTTATTAAATCATGATGCAATAATATGATTCATCAAAGAAATTCTCAAACCTCACGCTCAGTTTCTTTTCGCGAAAAACTCATCGTGATAGGCGTGGCACAATCGCGTAACCACGTTTTTAACATTCAGTTTTAATTATAAAGTTTTTCATTACATTTTATCTTCCTTCCTTGCTTTCTAAGATATAAACATTTTGAAAACAACTTGTTCAACATTCGACTAAATTTATGAATGGTAATAATCTTAAAGAAAGCCTTATACAGTAGAACCCACTTATAACGAGCCCGTATTTATCAAGATCTCGGATTTAACGAGCAAAACAAACTTTTGTTAGGCTAATTCATTGGATTTAACGAGCAAACAGAAATTTTTGTTAAAGCTAATTTGATCGTTTTTAAGGAACAATCTTACGGAAAGCCTTATACAGTAGAACCCGCTTATAAAGAGCCCGTATTTATCAAAATCTCGGATTTAACGAGCAAAACAGAAAATTTTTGTTAGGCGTAATGTTAATTCAAAGCTAATTTCATCGTTTTTAAGGAACAAATTTAAAGAAGTTTCCCGATTTAACGAAGAAGAAAAAAGCCAAGATAATCACAGTTAACAAGCAAAATTTAATAAAATTACATATTTAACCAGGCAGAGGAAATCTGCTGCGAACTGTAATGGAATGGAGAAATAAACAAGGTGGCATACAGTACGAAATTGATAAAGCGTAGGGGAATCCTGGTGTGCTAGTGGAAAAGTGTTGATAGAAAATCAATGGGGAAGGAATACATCAAATATTCGAGTTGTGCAAGAGACTCTCTCTGCTTCCCGTTCCAAGGGGTTTTGGCATAAAGAGGATGGGTGAAGATTTCTGGGTGGGGGATAGGAGAGTAATTGAGGGGAGATATCATCGGTGGGGAAAAAGTAGAAAACAATTCCTGGATTTGTGTCCATTTCTTCTTTCACCCTCCAAGTGATCGTTGCATTGGGAAGATCGGTGCTACTTTTGCTTCATACGTGTTGTGCAGTCAAAGTGCGGTCTGTCCCACGTGACCGTCAATTTGAACATACTTTAAAAGTTTCATCATTTAAAAATAGTACTACTGTAGTTAATTAAACCTTTGATGTACATCCAGTCATGGATATATAATACAAACACATATGCATATTTTACATGCGATGAATATTCACCGAAACACGGATTTAGCGAGCGCCCAAATTACACGAGCGTTTCCGCCGGTCCCGAGCTCCTAGTGTAAGTAGGCTCTACTCTGTAAAAGGAAATTTCAAAATTTATGTTGGAAGAATGAAGTAATTGATCAATACGAACTTAATTGAAAGAGGTAGGGCAAGGGTCAATAGTTCACATGATTAAGTTATAATAGTACCTGTTACACATAAAAGATGCTCAGTGTGTCATTATTTACTTAATGGAAATTTCTGGTTCAAGGACCATGCATGACCTTAACAAACTCTTTGTATAAAAAGGTTAGCTCCAATTTAAAACGCATATTACTTCCATGCTGTATAAAACTCCGCAAAGAAGATTAACAAACTAAAAACTGTTAAACGAGCAATCTCCTCCTTTCAGTATAGCAACAAGGGGTTTTCAGGTTGGTTTAGGTACAATTCCATGAAGACGTGAGAAATATGCTTCAGTGCTGGGTGCCTTAGGATTTATACACCATCAAATAATACAGGAAACTTACGTGTGCCTCTAAAACATATTTTTAGATTTTTTCAGATAGATTTTATACAGCATGGAAATTTGGTGGCAATATTTACAATACGAAAGGACAGCGAAATTCGAATCAAAAGTTTAACGACATGGGGGTGTACATCGATCCGCCACCTCGTTGGTCGAGTGGTCAGAGGAGTTGAGCACGGGTTCGACTCTAATTTCGAATAAAGGATCTGTGGTATGTTTGACCTACGGCTGTTCTCTGCCCTTTCTAGAGCCAGTGATCGCAAATTAAGGACGTGTAACTGTTTGTAGCCTACAGCGTTTTCCAGGGGTTTATTAAACCCAGATAAAAAAAACATTCATGATCTTGGTAACGTACAACAAATGGGTGATTTCAACAAGACCTAACCTCCACAAGGTTATCGCAACTAGAATTGGAAGCGGGTCAAAAATTGTGGACCCGAACACCCGGACGTCACGTAATTGAACCCGACCCGACACGGAGAAATCTGCATGAACTATATACGGGAACGCATAATTTACCCACGTACTTACACGAAGTGGTGAAACTGTCGTCCTTCAATTGCAAGACTATTTTAACATGTTTTCAAACACTTCTTCGAGAGTCAAAATATCCCTCCGCAGTAATGTCAAGGTTACATCAAATAGATGCCATCGCTCTTTCCACGTTTATAAGTGAGTCACGAAAAAATTAGCATTGGCCGCCAGCAGGAATCGAACCCAGGGTCTTCCAGTTACGCTGTCGTGCATGCTTCCACTGCACCGGAGCGACCTCGAAATTCTCCAGATCCACATGCGACAAAATGCTGAGGATTCACCAAAGATGAACAGTAGCAACTGAACAAATAACTAGAAGGCGAATGAATAATAAATAAATACGCAGTTGACGTGGATTAGGAACTTCCAAAAGAAGTCATCGCTCTTTCCACGTTTATAAGGACAAACTGCCAAACCACCTGCCAGGTGGTTCGGCAGTTTGTCGTTTGTGAGTCTGGAGAATTTGGAGGCCGCTGTGGTGCAATGGAAGCATGTCCGGCGCGTAACTGGAAGATCCTGGGCTCGATTTCCGGTGGCGGCCAATGAGAATTCTTCCGTGACTCACTTATAAACGTGGAAAGAGCGATGACTTCTATTTGATGTTCCTAATCCACGTCAACTGTGCAATTCCCTCAGATATTGCTGTAAACGGAATCGTGATCTTATGCCCTCTGGTTGCAGACTTGTGCGTTAAGAAAAACATTAATTTATGTGAGAAACATTTCGCACTGGAAATGCTCTCCAACGCAGAAAGAACTTTTCAAATCGGACTCTTAGAAACACAGATATCGACAAAAATAAGATGTGACTTTAACGTCTCCTGGTGGGAAAACTATGAATTATTGTAGGAAGAAGGTATTCTCAAAAGGTTTTTTGCACATGAGCGGTATCGGACCAAGAAAAAAAAAATTTAGTCGAGTTTTCAGGAACCCAGATTTTGATACAAATACATCACAAGCACAAATTCACACTTATGACCCTTGGTGGCCAAACCATTCTTCACCAAACATTAGAAATTATGTGAAAAATATTTTTCATCAGGTCTTGTATGCGCTACAGGAAGAATTTTTCAAATCGGAATTTTAGAAGTAGAAATAACGCAGAAAACGCAATTTACCTTTGTGCCCCCGTACGGAAAGTCTATGATTTACTTGAAAATTCTGAATTTATAGAAAAAACATTCGAATCGGAAACACTATCCAACAAAGAAGGAATTTTTCAAATCGTGTTCTTAGAAGTAGAGATATTGACAAAAATAAGATATACATGTACGCCCCTTGGTGGAGAAACTGTGGAATATTTTAAGAAGAAAATATTCCCAAAAGATTTATCGATGTGAGTGTCATCTCTCCAACAAAATAATTTTTTCAATCGATATTTTAGAAGCTCAGATTATATGGCAAAAACATCAGAAGCAAAAATTAACAATTACGCCCCCTGGTGGCCAAAGTATTCTTTGCCAACAATTTGAAATTATATGCAGAAGATTTTCCATCAGGTGGTGTATCCGTTGAAGAAAATATTTTTCAAATCGGAGTTTAGAAGAAGAGCTATAGGGAAAAATGTAATTTACTTTTACGCCCCTATCTGAAAATCTATGCGTAATTTGAAAAAGTAACTATATCTAAAATATTCTTCAACATAAATGGAATCGAAAGATAAAATATTTTTTTCAATCGCATGTTTAGAAGCAAATATGTGGAATAAAACGTATTTTTGAATTCGAGATCATCTGCATTTACGCCCTTAGCCGCAAAATTGCGCATCGTAAAAAAAAAAAAAAAACGAAATAAAGGATCATCATTCGAATATTTCGAGCTTCCCAATACAAAAAGAATTTTTCAAATCGGACTAATAGTTGCAGAGATATCGTGGGGACGGTCTCACAGACGGACGAACATACCGATAGCATAAGCACGATCTTTTTACGCTTTTCAACCGTAGGTTGAAGAAGCGTATATGCTCCAGCTTTGTCCGTCCATCCGTCCGTCCGTCTGTCCGCACGATAACTCACGTGAAAATGGTTCGATATCGATGAAATTTTAGTATGTGGTAGGGGACCACCTGGGGACGAACCCTATTGAAACTGGGCGAAACTGGGTCAAAGGTCAGGACATAGAAGCGGGATCCATTCCATTGCCTTTATGCATCATAACTTGCGTAAAAATGGTTCGATTTCAATGAAATTTTGGTATGTATTAAAGAACCACCTGGGAACGAAACCTATTGAAAATGGGCGGAATGGGGTCAAAGGTCAGGACATAAAAGCGGAATCCATTTCATTGCCTTTATGCGTCATAACATGCGTAAATATGGTTCGATTTCGATGAAATTTTAGCACGCGGTAGGGGACCACCTGGGCACGAACCCTATTGAAAATGGGCGAAATGGGGTCAAAGGTCAGGCAGGACATAAGAGCGGCATTTGTTCCATTGTCCCTTATGCGTCATAACTTGCGTAAAAATGGTTCGATATCCATGAAATTTTGTTATGTGGTAAGGAACCACCTGGGAACGAAATCTATTGAAAATGAACGGAATGGGGTCAAAGGTCAGGACATAAAAGCAGGATCCATTTCATTGCCTTTATGCGTCATAACATGCGTAAATATGGTTCGATTTCGATGAAATTTTAGCACGCGGTAGGGAACCACCTGGGCACGAACCCTATTGAAAATGGGCGAAATGGGGTCAAAGGTCAGGCAGGACATAAGAGCGGCATTTGTTCCATTGTCCCTTATGCGTCATAACTTGCGTAAAAGTGGTTCGATTTCGATGAAATTTTATTATGTGGTACGGAACCACTGGGGACGAACCCTATTGAAAATGGGCGAAATGGGGTCAAAGGTCAGGGCACTGGAGTGGGATCCATTCCATTGCCCTTGTGCATTATAACTTACCTAAAAATGTTTCGATTGCGACAAAACGTTATCATGTTGTTCCGGAGGTATAGTGAACCGGTTCTGTTGAATATCAACGAAATGGGGTCAAAATTCATTGCACAAAAGCAAGATTTGTTCTGCAGCCATTATTCTCATAACTTGCGTAAAACTGCTTCTATTGCGACAAAACTTTAGTATGTTATGCTTGAGGTATACTGAACCGGTTCTGTTGAGTATCATCGAAATGGGATCAAAGATCAGGACACAGGAGCGAGATATTTTCCACAGCCATTATCCTCATAACTTGAGTAATAATTTCTGGTATGTTGGAAAGCGTATCATAATCAATTCATTGCATGATTTTACTAACTTGTTTTACAAAAGACGTGCTAAAAACGCGTGCGGATTCGCTTCTTTGGCTCAGTCTGGCGAGCGAAAACCATCGGATTAACGCAAGCAGCTCTTCCAGAGTCTCCGCAGTTCTGACGCGAAAACCGTCCGTTCAATTGCGTGCTAGCGCTACCATGACAACATGAATCAGCTGGTAGAGGGGATTGGGCCATTGCTTTGGGAAACGGTTCGCTCAGAATAGAGAAGACTTAGACTACCTCAGGCACTCGCATACTTCCGCCCATAAAAGTGTTTCGCGAGAGTTGTTTCAGTTTTTGTGAAGTGTCAATGAATTAAAATCAGAGATATTATATCTTAAATTCGTGGCTTTGTTGGATTCGAAATGTTTTCATAAATTTTGTGAAAGCTTCCTTGAACATCTGCTGCCAGAACTTAAACAACTCTATGCTTCAAATTTTGATGCAGTTTGACTAAAAAATGAACTGAAGGTGTTTGATTCCTTTGATGAATACAAAAACAAATCAGTAAGAGACATTACGTGTTACATAAAGTTGAATAAATTGGACATAGTGTTTAGTGACGTGTACAAATTAGCAGTCCTCATATTAAGCTTTCCATCACCAACTGCAACTGCCGAAAGACATTTTTCAGCATTAAAAAGAATCAAAATATATCTTAGAGCCACACAAGGACATGCACATTCGAAAAACTTGACTGTTTTGTCAGTAGAGAAAAACATTCTTTTTAGATATGAAAAAGTACTCGGGAGAAACATTTTTTGAAAACGTAGCACTCACGTTCACACAAAAGGAGAAGAACAATGGAGTTCATGTGCAACTAAGATATGCAGAAGAAGAATGGAGTTCATGTAAAAATAAGTTTTCAAATCCTAATCCTAATAAGTATTTGGTATCATGTTAGCAATGGCATGTAACTAAAATTTAGAAAAACTTACTTCTATTACTTAACAATTAAAAATTAAACTTCGCAATTTAAAAAAAAACAGTACGGGGGTAAGGGGGGTGAGATAGCCCAGGTCTTGGTCGGAACCAAGATACGTCACTGACGGTCAACATAAAAGGAAAACTACTGCTGTTTGTGCGAATCGTTCGAACAGAATCAGATACAATCGAACCCACATAAAACGAACTCGCATAATACGAAGTTTCACATTAACCGAAGTTTCTACAGATTCCTTGAACTTCGTAATCTTCTCTCTTGTTATTTTAACTGCATATTACGTAAAAATGTTTTTGTAAATATGACGAGGCTCAACACGGTTATCAAAAAACAAAACAGGCGATTTTTTTCATGGGGGGGGGGGGGGGAGGTGCGGCAGTGGACAACACCACGTGGTTCCCCTTAGTTCAGTTTGCATGAAGACATGAATATTTTAGTTGCTTTTTTATTGCCTGCTGCTCGCCTTCCTCTTAGGTTTGCTAAACATACATCTCCTAGGCAAATAGTGTCTTTTCAGCCATCTCCCTTCAGCTATTGAATCCCTGCTTAGAAATTCTTAGAGTTTATTTTGCATCTAGAAACATCTTAACTACTGCGTCAGAGAAAGTTGAAAACCATTTAAAACAGCGATCATGATAAGTTCAAAACAAGCGAGAATTGGCTTATATTTCTGACGTGAAATTTCACATCTTTTAGTTTAACTTTTACATTCGTTAAACTAGACGAAAGTACGTCAAAAATGACGGGGAAAAATAAAATTTATGATACAGAAATTATTGACATTTATTTATTGAGTTTTTTGGGTTCCACGTCAATAGATGCCGACGTTGGCTCACAGCTTTCTGAAAATTTCCCGAGCAGTCTGTTATGAAATTTGATACGACGGGCGGTCTGTTTGCCTTGTGCTTTGTAAAACCTTCAGTCGCTATTTCGTCAACACTTCCTTGCACACAACATTTTTCGTATACACTGAGTGTGAACCCTGCATCAGTTTCCCTTGTTCTTTTCCGTGAAATATTTTTATCTTGACGTCGTCAGATCGTCGCACTCTTGACGTTGCCACATACAGATGGCTAAACACCGGTACAGGTAGTGAACCAAAATTCCCGATGTAAAGTTTTTCGTAGCCTCCCCGCTGGCGCAGTGGTCTAAGCGATGGCTTCTGATCATTCGTCCGAAAAGGGCCCGGGTTCAAATCCCGTGAGGCATGGATGTTGCGTTTGTCTTACGGCACTGGCTTTCCCCTTTCCTTGAACCAGAGACCCTAAATTAGGAACGGGCAACTGCTTATAGCCCACTGACTTGCTCACGGTGGTCATTAAACCTCCAACCCAAAAAAATAAAAAAATAAAAAGTTTTCGTATCTCTAGAGTTGTCCGTGTGACGTAACACAATCTCTGACGTCATGTGAGAATGATTTGGGATAGATGACGTCATACCAGCAGCTGTGTTCTTTGTTGCTATGACAACAAAACAAAGTGGTATACGCGGGGACTGTGCGCGTGTAGGTGACGCCATCACCTACACGAAACCACCAAAAGATAAGCGTGACGTCACAAACATTTGTTTCTCGGTTGTTGCCACGACGACTTAAAAAGTGGCACGAAGGAGGAGGAGGAGGGCTCTAGCAGATTATACATATTAGGATGTTTTGCTTGTTGCAGACCTCACTTATATTAATTTGCTAACTACAATTTTATTTTCGATTAAGAAGTATTACCTACCTTCGATTAATTGATAAACTGTTTGTGATTGACTAGGTTTAACCTGGCGTAATGTAATGTGCCACAAGTAGCCGTTTTTTTTGTCAGTCCGGTCATAACGAAGTGTTAGCTTATTTAAACATTCAGAACACTGCTTTAGTTTCTTCTATCGGAAGAATGGTAATCCGTTTTCAGAAAACAGTGATGTCTGAGGTTTTTAGACGTAATAGACCATAACACGTTCAGTTGAATTACTTTCTCGGCTAGAAAGTTTCGAGCTTTCGTAACGCACAGTGATTTACTTTATTACCAACTATCACCGTATCTTTCTTTTTGTCGCAGAAAATTGCTCTGTAAAATCAATTTCCAAACGAGGATATCATTAGAATGGGAGAACTTATTGAGTAAGAAAGCATAGCCTTCACAAACAAAATACATAACATCAACTACCGGTGACTTTTTATAATCATCATTTGGATGAAAACTTTAACTGCACGTTCTCGAAAGAACGTGCGAGAAAAGATATATGAATAACTTTACTGAAGACAGGAGTTTAAAGACCGTTTCAGCGATTTGTAGCTGGAGCTTCTTCGCCTCCGCAATAGACAAGTGATCAGAGGCGCTAGTTTCTGGTTTGTCTTCCGAGATAGGCCAGAGCCTTTGTCCCATGTGGGACATTGGTGGTGTTGCTTGTTCTAGTGCGTTGGTTATGTCTTTTCCCTGGAAGCAGTGACCCGAAATGAGGGACGGACGGACGACTGCTTATAGACCTAACAGTTGCTCGTTGTTCTCGTTAAACCTCGGTACAAAAGAAAGAATTTTGGGAAACATCTTTCGGAACATCGTGATAAGGTCTCAGGCTGGAAAACCATGTATTTCAGCGTTAATTTCGTTAACCACAGGACTAAATTAAAAACTCGACGCAGGTTGCGCTAAGGTGATGAAAGCGTGTAGGCGATCAGCCAGCGGATTCTGGTAGTGCGCAGCGGTAATGGATCTCTCTAGACACACTAAGGGACTTAAAGTGTTCCATGAGAAGGATCCCCAAATCATCACAGAGCCACCACCGCCTGGTGCAGAGCAGACCTGGCACGACAGGCATGGCCTCAAGCTGTCGACGCCACACCCGCACCCTCCCGTCAGCTTGGTACAGCAGAAAACTGGATTCATCTGACCACTCGATGCAGCGCCACTCTGCGGAGGTTCAATTCTGATGTTTTAGGCACCAGGAGGGGTCATATTTGATGATGAGCAATCAACAGCGGCCAGGACCGGCTGGACCATAGGGGCAACCGGGGCGGACGCCCCGGTTGCTCCACGCCTTCAGGGGGGCCCGCAGTTTAGAAAACAAAATAATGTTCGGTAAACAAAAGTTAACTACAGTTCTTTGTAACTTTTTGGGAGCTAAGTCCTTAAAAATATTTTTTGAAGTTTTTTTTGTTTGTTTCCAATCACCCCATTTTTGAATACGTTATCCCCCCTGTTCGTCGTACGGACACTGAGATTTGCAGATTCGAAATGAATTTTTTAACCACCTTAATCTTTTCAGCATTCATGAAACAGCAAATTAAATTTCAACATTTTGTGGTCCCCTACTTTTATATATCCAACAATTTGTGTGAAAACCTGTTACTTAAATTTAAGGAAATAAAAAGAACAATATCCAAGTTACTTTCGGACTACACAGGGAGGCCGCTTTTCGAACATTACAAGAAATTGAAAAAAAAAAAAAAAAGGCAACTTTCTTATATGAACGCGTATAAAATTTAGAATGTCACTAATTTGTCAGTTACTCCACTGTGCATTAAAAATTAATCACTAAACATGTATCAGGGAATAAACTGTTTATTCCAATTTATTTCAGACGGAACCTTATTATATTTCCTATACAAAATTATTCGAAATACGAAAATATTAGCTAAGTAGGTATCTTGTGATCATTTTGTGAATAAGCTGTTATAAGAATCACAATGCAACCTAACATTCTCCTGGGAAAGAAAATCGTAGATTTAATCCCCCTACCCCCCCCCCCCCCTCTCTCTCTCTCTCCCTGTCTTTCTCTTTCTCTCGTCCTCTTTCTCTCGTCCTCTTTCTCTCTCTCTTCCCTCCTGTCTCTATTTCTCTTTCTTTCTCTCACTTCTCTCTCTCTCTTTCTCTCCCTCTCTCTTTTTACTCTCTCTTTCTCTCTCTCTTTCTTTCTCTATCTCCTTCCCTCTCTTTTTCTGTCTTTATCTCTCTTCCTCACTGAAAGCTAGTTGTGGAAGGATTTTTTTTACTAGAGAAGTCTAGTAATCACACGAGCTTCCACTATTCACTGGAAACCAGGTGTGGAAGAACTTTTTTACTAGAGAAGTTTAAATTTTGTGATAGAAAAAAACCCGCTTAAGTTAGCACATGCGCTGGAACCGCAATGATTGACAAATTGAATATTTTGGTGTGCAACAATTCAAATTCTCACTGAATTCTACAGCAAATTGTCGATGGCAGAGCAGAAATAATGTTTAGGTAGAGGTAATTGACATTCCGCAGCATAGCTTCGTCTCGTGCGAAAACAAGAGTCATTACTTCACTCCTGTCAATGCAGTACATAATTTTGAATTTTTAAGTCCACGTCGATTAAGCCCTCTGATTGAGCATTACTCATGCTAGGGGTAATATTGACAGGCCGGTCACGTAAGTAATTATCGCTGATGTGTTTTTCGTGCGTTGAGTCACCAAATTGGATGTAATGCTTCATTAAGGAAGTGTCTGACATCAGAAGGAGCAAGTGTTTTTTTTCACTTTTGTATTAGTACAAGTGATATTTGGATGCACAACTAAAAACAATTGATATTTATTCACAACTAAAAACAATTTGTCAGGGTTATTCGCCATATATATTTAACCAACATATTGCATTTTTCTTTCTTTGTTGTTTATCGAAACCAATGTATTATTTTTCTAAAATGCTCCGATTGCTTAGTAAGACCTCCTTCACACAATATTCTTTGTCTTACATAGTTGGTGTTCCGAAGTTCCCAAACCTGTTCGCTTTTGCTAACAGTATTTCAAGTATATCTGTATTTTGCTTGTCGTGATCTGCATTGGCATAAAGATGTGCGATTAGAGAATACCCCGGGTGATCAGGAAAAACGTATTATACACTGAGTGGCCATATTATTATGACTACCAGACCATTTTATGCAAAGTAACTATCCCTTAAATGCTGATGACGGAAGATGGCCGAACCGGTATAAAAAAGGAACGCTGAAGGCATGCAGAGATTAATGAAGTGCATTGCGCAAGAAATAAAGGGTATAAAAAACGCGATCTAATGGACTTCGAACATGAAATGGTCGTGGGTGCTCAAAGCATTGGTGTGAGCATTAGAAAAACAGCTGCACGTATGAAATATCTGAGGACAGCAATTGCTAAAGTTTACAGAGAGTGGATCACCAGCCAAAAACCAGGATCAGACGCCAGGCATGTCGTCGTCAACTGCTGTTGGATTCTCGTTTCTTCTTGTTCTCTTTAGACAATCTGAATCAGAGACCAAGTCCGATGGTCTTTCAACGTACAGTTCGCCACACATTACATGGTATGGATTACAGAGGCAGACAGCCTGTCCGTAAGCCCTTGTTATCTCCGGTGAACAAGAAGAAACGTCTCCATTTCGCTCAGCAGCAAAGGAATTGAACAGCAATTGAGTGAAAAAGGGTAATGGGGTGCGATGAATCACGCTTTCAACTACATTATGCAGATCGAAGAGTAAGGATATATAGCACGAAAGGACGGACTCATCTTGCATCGTCACTACTCTTCAAGCTGGAGGGGGCAACATTATGGTCTGGTGCATGCTTTTTGTGGGTGTTTGGGCTATTTGTTTTGTGTGGGACAACCTGTGACCGCCCAAAAGTATTTAAATATCGTTGCCGATTATGACCACCCAGTGATGGGGATGGTTTATCCCGATGGAGATGGATACTTTCGGCTGGGCAATACTCCATGTCATAGTCCACACATTGTACGCCAATGGTTTGAGGAGCATTATGGAGACTTTTTCCTCCTACAGTGGCCTCCTCAACACCACAGCTCAATACTATGAAACATTTGCGAGATGACGTCGAAAGGGGCATCAGACAGCTTGATCCGCTATCGTCAAATCTTCAAGATCTGGAGGGTTCAATTCTTCGTATTTGGGCTAATATACCTCAAAGTACCTATCCGACGTTTAATAGAGTCCATACCAAAATGAATTCAAGCAGTATTAAGGGCAAAAAAAGGCCCAACAGCGTACTAACCAGGTGGTCATAATAATTTGGTCACTCAGTGCATATATACTGAGATATCGGTTTATTAGGTACACTTGCCCTCGTCATATAAGTGGCTCATTCTAACACGTAAACAATCAGTTAGCGTTAGAATGATCTTAGGAATGGGCAAAACGAGTGATCTAAGAAACGTCGAAGTATGACAGGATGGTTGGCGCCGGGTGTGGTGGTTCGAGCATCTCCCAAACGGCCGTTCTGGTGCGATTTTCACTCACAACCGTAAAAAGGGTTTCACACTGAACGGTGCGAGAAGCAAAACACTGCCACCAATCGGTGATCCTGTGAAAGAAAACCATTGGCGAATCATAGGTGTCAAAACACGGCTGCCAGATCTTAACTTAGAATCAGCATGGCGTTTTGCAATGCAAAAAAAGCCAGCAGGGATGTAGCTAGACATAAACATAGGTGGGGTCAGAATAGGCCGCAGAAGAAGAAAAGCAGGAAGGCAGGTAACAGCAGTTCAAAAACAGGTAACACTTTGTATACTTAACAGTAAATTAAGAAATTAAATATAAAACGTAAAATAATTTGCCCAGAAAGCAATCGTATCATCAGAGTATTATATGTAACAGCATATTGCATCCTGCACACACACAAATTACCAAGATATGAATCAGACCTGTCTATTTTGGCATCACGCATACATACACAGTAACATTGAACAACCACGGAGACAGTACACAACCTTTTCTGAATCGTGCCCCAATAGAAACCTATTTCTATAAAACACCATTGACTCGCACACATACGCTCTACTGCCAGCATACATAGCTATTAAGCAGGTTTCGCTGTTATAGCATAATTATTCAAAACCTTACGCTGAAGCACGCTGCTCACTCAGTCATAAACGTTCTCCAAATCTGCAAAGACTGCAAAAACTTCCTTACCACCAGACAAATACGCAGTTTTCAATCTTCGAACCTTTGGTTCATACATGTCTTACCAGGAACAAACCATTCTGTTCATCCCACACCTTTTCTGATGTCAGGTCACGCATCTTATTAATAATGATCTTTTCAAATACTTTGCCTGGCACGCTCAGCAGATAGTTCTTATATTTTTATTGACCGAAGGTTTAACGACCACGGTGAGCAACTCAAGGAGCTATAAGCAGTCGCCCGTCCCTAATTTAGGGACACGGGTTCCAGGGAAAGGTGAGAGTCACTGCCCTAAGGCAAACACAACATCCCTGCTCCACCGGGATTCGAACCCGGACCCTTTTCGGACAAATGGTGCGCCACCTTGGCGGCGTTCTTATAATCAGTTATGTAGTATAAAATATCAGAACTGAATTTCTTTATTGGGGGTTTTAACGACCATCATGAGCAATTTATTGGGCTATAAGTAGTCGCCCGTCCCTAATTGAGGGTCACTGGTTCTCGTGAAGGAAGAGAGTCAATGCCGTAAGGCAAACACAATATCCACGCCTCATCGGGATTCGAACCCGGACCCAACTCGGACGAATGATTGGAAGCCATTGCTTAGACCACTGCTCTACCGGGGCAGCTAACGGAATTTCTGCAGGAGGCAAGAATACGCGTTTTCCCATGTTTCCCTGTAGAAATGTTTTTTTATTTCAGTAAGAAAAAGTGAAGGAATCAGGGTGTTTCAGCAAACAGATCACAGTCGTCAACACTCTTTTAATCGTAGGCACTTATTTAACGCCTGGACGGGAATTATGCAACTCAAAATATTAGCTGTTCCAAATTTCAAACTTACAAGTACAGTAGTAACACATTTTTACGAAATGCAACTTTCGTAATGACACCATTTTCTCAAATGCCAGTTTATTAGATGCACCTGCACTCGTCACATATGTGGCTTGCTCCAACCCGAGAGACATCACGTGAGCCCGATGTGCGTTATAGATCACGCAGAACGACTCGTCCAGCACCACATAGCGTTTGATTGATGGTCGGAATGGTCTGAATGACTTTGAACGTGACACGATTGTTGAAGACATTCCTGCCGATCCGAACAACTCCCAAACACCCGTCTTCCTAGTCCTTCCAAGTACAACCCTAGCAAGCATTTACGATGAGAGATGCGACATGCAAATAACTTCCAGATGAATTCGGTAGAAGAATTCAGCTGATGGATCTAATGGGTCGAAGAAGACAGTGAGACTCGTGTAAAGAAAGAGATGAGCCACATCCACCCAAATCACCGCAGAATTTAGCATTGATCTTCTGACGGTCCTCTTCTAACGCATATTATGCACTGAATGCCCAAATTATTACCACTACCTGGTTAGTACGTTGTTGGGCCACCGTGTGCCTTTAATAATGCTTGAATGCACCTTGGTATGGACTCAATTAAATGTTGGTAAGTGTCTTGGGGTATATTAGCCCAAATGCGATCAATTGCACACTCCAGCTCTAGAAGATTTGATGGCAGCGGATCCAGCTGCCTCTTTCGACTTCACCTCACAAATGCTCCACTGGCTAAGATCCGGTGATTGAGGAGGCAACTGTAGCAAGGAATAGTCTCCTTGATGCTTCTGAAACCATTCGCGTACAAGGTGAACACTATTACGTGGAGCATTGTCTTGCGGGTAGTATCCATCGCCATTGCGATAAACCAAAAAAATAAATGGGTGGACTTGGTCGGAAACGATATTTAAACACCTTTGGGCTATCAGACGCTGCTGCACAGAAATCAAATGGCTCAAACACTCCCACGGAAGCATGCCCCAGACCGTACCTTTGCCTCCGCCAGCTTAAAGAGTAGTGACGATGCGGGATGTGTCCGTGCTGCTCTCTCCGTATCCTCACCATTCCATCGCCATAGCGTAGTTGAAAGCATGACTCATCGCACCACATTGCCCTTTTTCACTCACTTGCTGTCCAATTCTTGTGTTTCTGAGCGAACTGGAAGCTCTTATTTTTGTTATCTGTAGATGGCAATGACTTACGGACAGACCGTCTCTTTCTGAAGCCCATATGGTGTAATGTGAGGTGAACTAAATATAGAGAGCCCATCGGACTTGGTCCCTGCTTCAGATTATCTGTAATCTGATGAAGTGCTGCTCGTTTGTTAGACTGAACATGTCTGAACAAGTGCTGCTCGTCTGTTGGACTGGGAAAGTCTGAAAAAGTGCTGCTCGTCTGTTGGACTAAACAAGTCTGAACAAGTGCTGCTTGTCTGTTGGACTGAACAAGTCTGTCTACTGTCCGCTCAGCTCGAGCATTCACTAGCTGTTGACTACCACAGGCCTTGCGGTCAAACCCAGTTTTTTACTGTGGTACACTCTCTGCAAACTTTAACAACTGCTACTCTCGAACGTTTCACAAGTTCAAACGTTTTGCTAATGCTCGCACCAATGCGTCAAGCATCCACGATCATTTCACGTTCAAGTCAGTCAGACACATCTTTTACCCATCATCTCTTGCGCAATGCACTTCATTAGTCTCTGCAGGACTTCAGCGTTCCTTTTTTAACATACGGATTCAGCCATCTTGAGTTAGCAGCATCTGCGGGATTGCTAGTTTGCCTAAAATGGGTTTGGTGGTCATAATAATTTGGCAACTCAATGTACTCGCTCATGTCGCGAGGGAATTGTTTACAATATCCGACGACCGTGCTGAATGCCGATGTTTTTACAGCAGAACATGAACGCTTCCCTCCAGTGGACGTGAGAGAATTGACACTGGGCTATTGAATGCTGCTAAAGGTTGCTACCCTGAAGGTTTCTTCTACAACGTGGAGATCTCAGGATCCGAATCTGGTGCAAGCAATGTAAGGCCATGCGGCTATCGAATCAGGTGTCAACAATACAAGCCATGGGGTATTTAGTCAGCTGTCAACCGTACAGGTCAGTGGTGGTGGCGTGTTGAATTGCTTTCGTAGCACACATTACTCCCCATGATGTACAATGAAGAGCATCTGAACACCGTGGTGTATTTGACACCGTTGCCGGCCAAATTCGCCCCTTCATAGTTACGACTTATTTTCAAGCAGATAGAAGCGTCCGGAAGGGTAACGTACAAGCTCGCAAATCTTGTATGATAATATTTGTTTTACTGAATACACCGAAGAGTGAAGACATTATGACCAGGTCATGAAACGGTATATATACCAATGAGCCATTACATTATGACCACCCCAAACCTAGAAAAATGAGCGTACCTGAAGACCGAACGGTTACGCAGGTGCAGTTCACAGAGCAGTATATATACTACTTGAGGACTGGATTTCGGTTAGTAGAGTGTTTAAAGACAGAATGGAAAAAGCTTCAGACTTATCGCAGTATAAAAAAAGGAAAAATTGTGATGGCACGATGCCTCAGAACTACGTTCTCGGAACGGAGCGGCTTGTGTGTTGCTCACGTGCCACTGTAGTGAGTACGTATCCAAAGTGGTACACAGATGGGAAAAGGACGGGCCCTCGTCCACCCGTATGTCTTCCGTAGCTCATTGATGCCAGAGGGGAGCAGAGAATGTCGCGCATTTTTCACAGCTACCTCAGGCCCACAGTGCAACAAATTACCCGCAACTACAACAGTGGTGATCAGGGCAATGTGTCACAGCACACAGTTCATCGCAGTCTTCTGCGCCGGGTCCCTATGCTCAGTGCACTTCATCGCCAACAACGCAATAAATGGGCCCAAGATAATCGAGATTGGATCGTACATGATTGTGTAAAGGTGGCTTGGTCTGACGAATCAAGATTCTTGGTGCATCACGTAGACGGCCGAGCACGGATACGCCGATTACCAACGGAGTCTATGGCACCTGGATGCACTGTTGGGAGTAAACAGGCCTGCGCCGGAGGCGGCGGTAGATGCTGTGGACGTTGTTTTCTTGGGACAATTTAGGCCCTATTATCCCAATAGCACTATCCCCGACAGCTGTCAGATATTTGAACATCGTTGCGGACCAAGTTCACCCATTCATGACAACTGTGTTCCCTTCTGGTGATGGCCATTACCAACAGAAAATGCGCCATGCCACACCGCCAGGATGGCCAACGAGTGGATCGAGGAACATAATGGTGACTTTCTGTTAATGCCCTGGCCTCCAAATTCACCTGGCATGAACCTAAGCGAACATTTGTGGTTCGACTTGGAAAAGCGGGTTCGCGCTAAATCACCACCACCCCGAAATGTACGGGAACCAGAGAACCTGCTGTTGACATTATGGTACCTGATTCCCCAGCATACCTATCGCCACCTCATCAAATGGATGTCCCGCCGAGAGACCGCTATTTAACGTAATAAAGGGGGTCCTACAGCTTATTATTAGGTAGGTAGTCATAATGTAATGGCTCATAGGTGAATGTCATCTGATACTGAGCTCTGTTAATCAGTATTATTCTTCTTCTTCAGATATGAAGGGCAGCGGGTTCAAACGAGTTTGATAATGGCCAAATTGGAATGGGCAGACGACTGGTTCAGAACATTTCCGGCGCGGCAAGTGTAGATGGGTACTCACGGTTTCCCATGGTTATTACCTTCAAAAAGTAACCCTACGGGGAAAAACCACGAACCGTCGCCAGGGTGTGAGCTGACCACGACTCATCGATGTTAGAGGTGAATGAAGGCTATTCAGTATGGTACGAGTCAATAAAACGGATACTGTGGCGCACCTCGCCGATAATTTGAATGATGATGACGGAAGTGATGTGTCATAACGCATAGTAAGTACATCGAGCCCTGCTGAAACTAGGCCTGCGTAGCTGCTCCGAGTGCTCATGGTAACTTCGGTTAGCTATCGAAAGCGCCTCCAATGGGAAAGCGAGCACCAAAATTGGACCTTGAATGATTGAAAGAACATCTCCTAGTCCGATGAATTTCGTTTCCTGTTGCACTATGTGGACTCCCGAGTACGTGTGTGTCGTTAACCTGGGGAAGTTTTGACAGCAGGATTCATCGTGGGACGAAAACAAGCTCATGAGGAAGTGTAATGCTTTGGGAAATGTCATGCTGTGAAACCTTGGGTTCAGTCATTCATGTGCAAGAAACTCTGTGACGTCAACCACCTAATTATAACATCACTGCGGACAAAGTAATTATTTCATGGCAACGGCATTTCACTCTAGTAGTGCCTTCTTTCAGAAAGATAATGAGGCATATCACTGTGCTCGGATTCTTTGAGAATGGTTCACGGAACATGAGGATGACTTGCAAGTATTACTCCAAGTATTTCCCAATTCTCCAGACATTAATCAAATCGAGCGTCTGCGGGTTGTGTTGGAACAGCAAATCCGATCTGCGGCGGATCAACTACGAAATTTACAAATGTTAAAGGGTCTGCTGGTAACGTACTGGTACCATGTACCACAAGACAAGTTTAGAAATCTGGTAGGGTCCATGCCTCGCAGGGAAAGAGCTCGTTTGGCGGCAGGTGGAATACCAACATCATATTAGGCAGGTGGTCATAATGTTTTGCCCCTTCGGTGTACGTTTATGTTTGCAATTATTACCTTAACATGCAACTTCACTATAAAGCACTATAACGATCACCGATTGAGTCCTAACTTGCCGAAGTACAAAGGGTATCCTGAAAGTAATGCCTCGTCGTCCCTCAGGAGATTTTTATTTGCAGCAGGGAACAAAAATATTAAACTTGGAGGCAAAGTACCTGGACATATTGTTAATTATGCTAACCTATTTAAAGTATTGTCCATCACTTTCTATACATTTCCGCCATCTTTGAACCCATTGATAAAGTCCATTTTGGAAAAATTCCTGAGGCTCTCTTTTCACCCATGAGTTCACAGCCAGTTTAACGCCTCTCACATTATAGAAACTTTCCCCACGAAGGATGTTTTTCAAAGGGGCAAACAGAAAAAAGTCTGAGGGAGCCTAAACACGAGTGAAAGGGGGTTGGAGCATCACCGCCCATCCCATTTCGGCAATAGCCTGTGAAGTCTCCATTGAGGTGTAGGGACGAGCGTTATCGTGGTGCAAAACAATACTATGAAGTGAAATGCCACGTCTTTTCCTTCTAATAGCGTCCTTTAGCTTCTTCAATATCTGCATATGTTTATTGTTGCAACTCCTGGGTGATGACACTACGATCAGCTGTGATGAGGTCTTTCACTCGTTGCCTGTTGGCATCTGTCACTGCAGTTGTGGGTCTTCCACTCTGTTGTTTGTCCGATACTGAACTTTCTCCCTCTCGAAACCTCTTCATCCATCTTCGGGCATTACTGATATCGATTGTAGCAACTCCATACACCACCAGGAGTGTTCTGTGGATTTCTGGAGCCCCAGATCCCTCATCTTTTTCCAGGAATTGAATTACGGCTCGCTGCTTTTCTATGTCATTCATGATCTTTATTCCCGATTCTGAAAAATGTTTGATCCCATATTGGCAAGATATCATAGTACATGTCAGTGCAGTTTCATTAAATTCACTTCAAAATTTCAAAAGTTATTAAGGAGGAGGCATTACTTTCAGGATGTCCCTTGTAAAATAGCTTTAACGTAATGCGTACTGAATTACTTTAGATGAATCCCTGATAGAACAGCTCACTCGTTGCAACTGTACAAAAACATGTATTAATTAATTAAGTTCAGGAGTAATAACGGCCGAATGAAAAGCAAGTAAATTTACTTACTGGTCCACTCTTTATTTGTTTGTCCTTTGCAGGCATATAAGATTAATCAAACACACCGTTTCGTTAATACTCTAGATTACAGAACGCATCAACTTCCGAACATAAATCTCGTATTTGCTTCGCAGTAATATACAGCACCGTTTTCGCTTTAACGCAGCAAGTCGTAAATGAATGAACTGTCGTGCTTTAAACACCCGGAACTTTCGGTCAGGCATCTGGTCGGGCTGGTAAACAAGTGTTACTGCCGAAAGCAAGTGACAGGAATAATTAAATGATCGTTGTAAACAGGAAATACAAACCTCAAGTGCTGGTACAAAACAGTACTGGCTCAGAACAGCGCTTATCATATAGTCAAAATATCAACTATTGTCTTTTGTCATCTTGTCAGGCTAAGAACATCTCTTCACACTTGCATTCAGTTTCTTAAGCATAGTTTTCACTTCAGGTACCAACTTTTTAAACGTTCATTATACTTTGAAATACCATATTTGTCATATAAATACTAAAACAAAACAAATTGCTTTTGCATCATTAGTAGATAGTAGACCAAAATAACCAAATTCGATGTTTATAGTTAGTGGCACAATATACAAGACATATAAATGGGCAAGCTTTCCCTCTCCACTGCTAGACTTTCTCAAGACAGTGGTTAGAACTAAATGCGGAGAATTAGAACACTCAAGATGGTTTTTGAAAATAGCGTGGAAGGCATTACGAGGAGTATTACGTGTTTTATATCACTTCCGATTACAAGCTGTGTCGCGATGTGCTTCCATCCCTTGGTAATGCAAGCCAAACCATTGTTAATTCCATAGAGACAACATCATTGCATTCCAACTAACTTTAGAGGATTTCAGTTTTCTACCTGATGGATGCGTCTTAAGGTTTGTGTATAAGTAGAAACTCTTCTAATCCTTTTCCATGCAGAAGCAGCTTTTCTAACAAGTGCCGTATCTTCAATGTTCTAATGTGTTCTTCACATCTAGTGGCTAAGGAGCCCTTTGTCATCCGATATACACTATATAATCAAAAGTATTCGGACGCCATAATATTTTTGGACAAATGGCTTTATTATCGCAATTACTAGTTAGTCGGTCCACCTTTTACTTGTATGATAGCCAAACCCCTTGAGGCATACTATCAACCAATTTCCAGAAGGTTTCGACAGTATTAACTCGCCATTCATCCAGCAAAGCAGCTGACAGTGTAGAGAGCGAAGACAGTCATAGGGATCGATTTCGTATCCGTCGTTCCAGTTCATCCCCGGCGTTTTATATGAGATTACTATCAGGACACCGAGCAGACCAGTCTAACAATTCCACCTCATCTTCAAGAAACTAGTGCTGCACACGCGGTGCAGTATGGCAGGGAGCTCGATTGTGCTGGAAGAGACAACAGTCATTTCCGTAATACTGCCACGCTGTTGGTTGAGCAGAATTATACAGAATGTCGATGTACACTTCAGAGTTCATGGTTTGCGGCATATCTATAGAGAACTTACCCGTATATAATGTAATTCCGCATCACCAACACCAAACAGAAGTCATCGCTCTTTCCGCGTTTATAAGTGAGTCACGGAAAAATTCTCATCGGGCGCCACCGGGAATTGAACCCAGGTCTTCCAGTTGCGCGCCGGACATAGTACCACTGCACCACAGCGACCTTGAATTCTCCAGACTCACATTGGATTAACTACCAAACCACATTATGACTAAATAGCGATGACTTCTGTTTGGTGTTTCTGATCCACGTCGAGTGTATGAATTAATTACCTATTCGCCTCCTAGTTATTTGTTCAGTTGGTGCTTTCCATTTTTTGTGAATCCCCGGGTGGTTCCATGAAGCAACCTGCCATGTGGTTTGACAGTTAATCTGGAGAATTCGAGGCCGCTGTGGTGCAGTGGTAGCATGTCCGGCGCGTAACTGGAAGACCCTATGTTCGATTCCCGTTGACTGCCGATTAGAATTTTTCCGAGACTAGCTTATTAATGTGGAAAGAGCGATGACTTCTGTTTGGTGTTCCTGATTCACGTCGAGTGCATGAATTAACTAGTAATTCCGCATGCTTTAAGCTTTACTAAAACCTAATCTTTAGCCACATAATGTTAGCGCTTGACGAAAGTCACTGGAGAGCGTGAGAAACGAACAATCTGCTTCAAAAGAAAATCCTTAGCCACTGACAAAAATGTTCATAATAGCAAAGATAAAGAGAAGATGGATGCATTATCACTCTTCAAAATAACCCCAAAATTAACGTTCTGGAGAAACAGAAAGTGGTAACTAAAATTGGAGGTCCCGATGGAATATATGTGGTGAGCCCGGCCCGTCAATTACAGCTATAATTTAGTCCCAGCTATAGTGATGTGTCATTTTATATTATTTTATCTTTCTATTGTATTTTATTAAATTTTGAAAATTGCATAATGAAATGAGATCTTATTGAAAATCTTTACTTGAATGTAAGCCTAAAAATATTAACCAAACTTTGGTAATTATCCAAGAATATAACCTTTAAAGAGAGAGAGAGAGAGAGGAGAAAAAAAGGCTAAGAGCCTTCAAAATCTTCCTTTCTCTGAGCTAGCAAGTGGTAACACTACAAAAGTCAATCCCTATACAGATTATAAATAGGAGAAACAATCGATGTCATCCCACTCTCTCTCTCTCTCTCTCTCTCTCTCTCTCTCTCTCACTCTTTCTCTCTCTCACTCTTTCTCTCTCTCTCTCTCTCTCTCTCTCTCTCTCTCTCATACACACTAGCGAGCGCACACGTATCCCACACGTATCCCACCCCACTGCTGACATGTAACACACACATTCGCTCGGGGTAAACCTTTTTGTGGTCAACAATCCCCTAAGGGTTTTTATCATCATAGTGCTTACAGATGGTAAAAACACTCCGAGTACCTCTTTTCGCCCCTGTGATTACGCCCTGAGCTATGTCATGGAAGTAAGTAAAGCCAGAGAAACAGTTAAACACACCAGGATATCGGGGAAACACGACTTTATCCTTTCTATACAATTGCGATAAAAAGGATGGGTCGACTTGGCCCGGTCCGGCCTGTTGCTTTGTTCTCTAAACTAAAAAAAAAAAGCCCGACCCGTGCAGATTTCTAACGTAAATATCGATTGATTTGAAAAATCAATCGATATTACGTTTATTCAGCAAGTGGAGATATTGAATGTAACATTTAACAAAAAAGATGACACCGAATTTTCGGGTGTAATAAGCACGTCTTTTGAATCCGTTCTGACGCAAATTAAATTTATCAAAGCTACTCAAAGTCAATGGAACCGGCATGGAAAACAATAGTATCTGACGGAAGAAAGAAGTTATTCAGTCGGGTTTTTAATCTCTCAGATATTGCTGTAAACGGAATCGTGAGCTTACGCCCTCTGGTGGCAGACTTGTGCCTTAAGAAAAATATCAATTTATATGAGAAAAATTTCGCACCGGAAACGCTCTCCAACACAGAATGCATTTTTCAAATCGGACTCTTAGAAACAGAGATATCGACAAAAATAGCATGTAACTTTACGTCCTCTGGTGGGAAAAATATGCATTATTTTAGGGAGAAAGTATTCTCAAAAGGATTTTCCATATGAGCGGTATCGGTCCAAGAAAAAAAAATTAGTCGAGTTTTCAGGAACCCAGAACTTGCTACAAATACACCAGAAGCAGAAATTAACACTTATGCTCCCTGGTGGCCAAACCATTCTTTACCAAACATTAGAAATTACGTGAAAAATATTTTCCGTCAGGTCTTGTATGTGATACAGGAAGAATTTTTCAAATCGGAGTTTTAGAAGAAGAAATAACGCAGAAAACGCAATTTACCTTTGTGCCGCCTAGCGGAAAGTCTATGATTTACTTGAAAATTTTGAATTTATAGGAAAAACATGTCACACTGGAAACACTATCCAAGAAAGAAGAAATTTTTCAAATCGGACTCCTAGAAGTAGAGATATTGACAAAAATAGGATATACATCTACCTCCCTGGCGGAGAAATTGTGGAATACTTTAAGAAGAAAATATTCCGAAAAGGTTTATCGATATGAGTAGCATCAGTCCAGGGAAGAATTTTTTAAATCGATATTTTATAAGCTCAGATTTTATGGCAATTACATCAGAAGCAAAAATTAACACTTATGCCCTCTGGTGGCCAAATTATTTTTTATCAAAAAATTGAAATTATATGCAAAATATTTTCTATTAGGAGGTGTATCCGCTGAAGAACAAATTTTCCAAATCGGAGTTTTGGAAAAAGAGTTATCGGGGAAAATGTAATTTATTTTACGCCCCTAGCCGAAAATCTATGCGTAATTTGAAAAATTAATTATATCTAAAATACTCTTCGACATGAATGGAATCGAAAGATAAAAGAATTTTTTTAATTGAATGTTTAGAAGCAAATATGTGGAATAAAACGTATTTTTTAATTCGACATCATCTGCATTTACGCCCTCTAGCGGTAAAATTGTACATCGTAAAAAAAAACGGAATGAAGGATCAACATTTGAATATTTCAAGCTTCCCAATGCAAAAAGAGTTTTTCAAATCGGACTAATACTTGCAGAGATATCATGGGTACAGACGGACGGACGGACAAACCGGTAACATAAGCACGATCTTTTTTTACAAAAGACGTGCTAAAAAAAACAGATATCCCTTTATACAAGAAAACGGAAAGACGTTTTTATGCTTAAAATGGAGAACAGCTTTTTCAATTTCTATTGTGGTCATCGCAAAGACGCCATATCGTTTGCTTTTAATGCTACGTGCCTCCGCACACATCCGGAGACACCAAATCATTGCTAGAGGAATATTCCACCGATTATTGGCATATTTTCACTGTATTCCATGTCATTCAAAAAAATAAAAAAATTCAAGTTTTCTGAATGAAGTAAATACATAGACTGCAGTAAAACTATGCCACCATATCATCGTTAGAGCAATAATCCGTGGAATATTGCTCTAGCCATGATTTGGTGACTGTGGGATATGTGCGGAGGCACATAGAATTAAATGCCTACTATGTATAAATGAATAATTATTTCTTCGGAGCAATTCGTTTCTCAAATATATGGTATATACACTATCTACCAACAAGTAATTGGACACCCCTGCAATCGAAAGTATCTGCGGTCCTGATACACGTCACGGCCGCCGCCGTTAAATATCGTGTGGGAAACACCAACGCAACCAGTCACATGCAAGATTCCACGCATTTCGGAACTCTCTGATTTCGAGAAAGGTGTAATCGTCGGGTATCACAGAAATGGCCGATCCATACGTGACATATCCAGCGAGTTGAAGTACCCAAAATCGACAGTGGCCTACGTGATTGGCAAGTGGAAGATGAGAGGTGACTGTCGGAATGTGCCCCGACTCGGCAGACCCACAAAACTGGGAGTTAGAGTCCCGACGGGTGCTGGCCAGGGAAATTCGGAAGAACCGCACTAAATCGATGGGCCACATCCGCGAGGAGTTTCAATAGGCATCCGGAAGTGTTCTTTCGATGAATACCATCCGTAAGGAAGCCCATCTGCTCGGTTATCATGGACGTGCTGCAGCCCACAAGCCTTTGATAACCAAGTCCAATAGCGCTGCTCGGCTAACGAGGTGCAAAGAACGTCGACAGTGGACCGATGAACAGTGGAAATAGGTTCTCTGGAGCGACGAATCAAGGTTCACCCTCTACCATTCGGATGGCAGGGTCTGGGTTTGGCGTCTGCCTGGAGAACGCCTCCTGCCGTAATGTATTTTGCCAACTGTGAAGTTCGGCGGCGGTGGAATTATGCTATGGGGGTGTTTCTCCTGGTATGGCACGGGACTCTTGGTCGCAATTCCTGGTAGACTCAACGCCGAGACCTACTGCGCCATTTTGGATGAACATGCGCTTCCTACGTTGTGGCAGTTTTACGGGGTGGACCCATGTTACTTTGAGGATGACAATGCCACCTGTCATGTTGCAAGGTCCGCCATGGCTTGGTATGGTGACATGGGGTTAATCGAATGAACTTGCCTGCCCAGAGCCCGGACCTTAACCCTATCGAGCACCTCTGAGACGAATTGGAGCGTCGACTTAAGGGGTGCCCCCACCGTCCGAAATCGGTGAAGGAACTGACCTGTCTTCTCCAAGCCGAGTGGAAGAAAATACCGCTAGCCGTCGTACAACGCCTGGTTGAGAGTACGCCCCGGAGGGTCGCAGCTATAATCGCCTCTCGTGGAGGCTGCACTAACTATTGAAGGTGAATAAACTTCGTTTTCCTTTGCTATCCCTGGTGTCCAATTATTTGTTGGTAGATAGTGTAGTTTGCATTTCGAGTGCATTTGATGCTCCATAACCCATTAAAAAATTAAATTATATCTGAAATTCTCATCGTTTCCTTGAGTTTCAAGAATGTTAAAAGCATTTAGTATCCAATGATCAGGAAAATGGCAAGTGTGGAAGACAGAATGATCAGAGTAAAATGCTACAAATGATGATGGGCCGGACGTATTGCTAGAAGAAGTGAACACCAATTGTAAAGTGAGACTAGATACGAAAGGACATAAAAAGACTGAGAAGAAAGACAACGTGGAAAATGGGTGGTTGAAATTTGAAAGCATGCCGGTGTGATATGGAGGAGATTAGCTCAAGGCCAATTGTTGTGAAAGAAACTTTGGGAGACCTTCACCCAGCAGCGAATCCAAATAGTTGCTGATGATAAATTATCATGCTATGCCCATATGTTTTGTGCACTGTATTATCCTGTTAGATGGTTTGACATATGTCGTAGTTTAATATGAATTGTATATGTGATCGCTAAATTCTTCTTGGCAGTGCGGTTATACCTGACGCACGTTATACTCACATCTCTGCGTATCTAAATTCAGGCCTGAAAGAAAAAAATCATAGCAATTTGTTCGGTAACTGAGCATTTAAGAAGTTAACTTCTGCTGAGAACCAGAGAATCCGAACTTGAGCTCCGGTGACAAATCCTTTTTCCTTAATCTTTTTTAGTCGTACGTTTTTGATTTTGCACCACGTTAGTTCAGCCCACATCCAAATAGTAGTAATTCAGATTTTATTCGTTTAAGTACTAGTGGTAACTAAAAATGAAGCAAGTAAAAGGTTTTTAGCGTTTTTTTGCAAAAATATTTTTGACGACATCTCATTAAATACGAGATTTCATGTGCAAGGTCATTTCACGTGCCGACCAAAAACCAGAAAGAAAAATAAGAGCCACATTTATTAAAAAGAAAAGTTCAAGATGCGGAAACGAAACTTCCAGGATGCATCAAACTCAAATTACCATATTTTTTCTAGCACTTAACGAAACATACCGAGTTGTTTGTCAAGCAAAGGCGATCAAAACCGGTAAAAAAAGGTGTCAGTTTTTCAGATTTTACGTCATTTATTACCCGATGTTTTTTTTGTTTTTTTTTTCTTTTGGGTCCCGAATTTATGTTCAGGATTTTAACCAGGAGGCTACTGTTCCTTCATTCCAATGACTGTAAATGTACTCATCTTAATATCCGCAATTTTTTTTTGCGGGGGGGGGAAGCTGTTAATACAGGTAAATTTTACAGTGTAATTTCAGAGTGAGCTATCAAAACGACGGAATTTCTTTCAGCACTTTTTCTAACAACGTCATACATTATTCGAAGCTAAAGGAATATTAAGTACAGTAAAACCTCTAAATAGCGGACGTCCTGGGACATAAACATTTTTCGCTATTCGGGAGTTTCACTTCTGGGACCACATAGTTTCACAATATAAAACTTTGACTTCTGGCCCCTACTAGGCTCACAGCATAAAAACTTGCATACTAAAAACGTACGTATTTCATTTATATACATTATCTACCAACAAGTAATTGGACACCAGTGATAGCAAAGGAAAACGAAGTTTATTCACCTTCAATAGTTGGAGGAGCCTCCACGAGCGGCGATTACAGCTGCGACCCTCCGGGGCATACTCTCAACCGGGCGTTGTACGACGGCTAGCGGTAGTTTCTTCCACTCGGCTTGGAGAAGACAGGTCAGTTCTTTCACCGATTTCGGACGGTGGAGGCAACCCTTAAGTCGACGTTCCAACTCGTCCCAGAGGTGCTCGATAGGGTTAAGGTCCGGGCTCTGCGCAGGCCAGTTCATTCGATTAACCCCATTGTCACCATACCAAGACATGGTGGACCTCGCAACATGACAGGTGGCATTGTCAGCCTGAAAGTAACATGGGATCACCCCGTAAAACTGCCACTACGTAGGAAGCGCATGGTCATCCAAAATGGTGCAGTAGGTCTCGGCGTTGAGTATACCAGGAATTGCGAGCAAGGGTCCCGTGCCATACCAGGAGAAACACTCCCATAGCATAATTCCACCGCCGCCGAACTTCACAGTTGGCACAATACATTCCGGCAGGAGGCGTTCTCCTGGCAGACGCCAAACCCAGACCCTGCCATCCGAACGGTAGAGGGTGAACTTTGATTCGTCGCTCCAGAGAACCTATTTCCACTGTTCAACGGTCCACTGTCGACGTTCTTTGCACCACGTTAGCCGAGTAGCGCTATTGGACTTCGTGATCAAAGGCTTGTGGGCGGCAGCACGTCCATGATAACCGAGCAGATGGGCTTCCTTACGGATGGTATTCATCGAAAGAACACACCCGGATGCCTATTGAAACTCCTCGCGGATATGGCCCATCGATTTGGTGCGGTTCTTCCGAATTTCTCTGGCCAGCACCCGTCGGTCTCTAACTCCCAGGTTTGTGGGTCTGCCGAGTCGGGGCACATTCCGACAGTCACCTTTCATCTTCCACTTGCCAATCTCGTAGGCCACTGTCGATTTTGGGTATTTCAACTCGCTGGATATGTCACGTATGGATCGGCCATTTCTGTGATACCCGACGATTACACCTTTCTCGAAATCAGAGAGCTCCGAACTACGTGGCATCTTGCATGCGACGGGTTGCGTTGTAGTTTCCCACACGATATTTAACGGCGGCGGCCGTGACGTGTATCAGGATCGCAGATATCGTCGATTGCAGGGGTGTCCAATTACTTGTCGGTAGATAGTGTATAAACAAAACAATATTTTTCGATTTGATGTTTCATTTCTAGCACGTCTTTCGTAAAACAAATAACGTGCTTAAGGCAGCATCACTTTGTTCATCCGCCCGTCAGTGGACACCATACATATATCTGGACTATTAGTCCGATTTTAAAAAATCGTTTGGGAAACTCAAAACGGGAAAAATCTTTGGGAATCTCAAAATGTGCGAAGGAAGAAGGGTGACCTCTGCTTTTTAGTTGTTTTTTTTTGGATGCATAACTTTGTCGCTAGATGGCGTAAAGGCAAATGCTGAGAAATTCAAAATTTGTTTTCCCCCATATCACTACTTTTAAAACACCGATTCAAAAAAATTGTTTCTTCCCTTCGATACCATTTATAACGAAATTTCTTTGGGTACATTTCATCTTTCAGATAATGCATAGTTTTTCCGCTAGGAGGCGTGAAGCAAACATGTCATTTTCCCAATGTCTTTGCTTTTAAAAGTTCCATTTGGAGAATCCTTTTGCATCGGATAAAACACTATGTGGCAAATGGTCTGCACATAATTTTAAATTTTTGGTAAAGAATTGTTTTTGGATTAGAGAGCGTGAATTTATATTTCTGTTTCTGATGCATTTGCAGAAATATCTGTGCTTCTAAATCCGCGATTTAAAAAATTATTTCGCGGACTGATTCCACTCACTACTGTAAAACTTTCGAGAGTATTTTATGTTTAAAACAGTACACAATGTTTCCGCCACGGAGCGAAGGTATAAATTTTACTTTTGTCAATATTTCTGCTTCTAACAGACGGATTTGAACATTTTTTCTTTGTCTCAGAGCGCTTCCTATCGGAATTTATAAATTCAAAATCTTTCCAAGACATAAGTATGACGCTATGAGGCATAAGTTCACGTTTGTGTTTACAGCGTGTTTTCAGCAATATGTCTGCACCTCTAAAAACCCAATTGAAAAAAATAAATAATTTTTCGGTCAGATACTACGGATTACTAAAACATTTTTGTGTGCATTTCTTGCCATAAATAACGAAAAATTTTCCCTCTCGGGGCGGAAATGTTTGACTTATTTTTGTCGACATTCCTGCTTCTGAAAGTCCAATAAAACAATTTTTTTAACGCCGTACACCTTGTGGAAAATTTGCTTGTGCCTCGGAGTTTTACGTAGTTCGCAGTTATGGCGCTAGGTGGTGCCAGTGTGTATTTATTTACGCTTTCCAACCGTAATTTGAACACGCGTATGTGCTCCAGCTTTGCCCGTCCGTCCGTTCCCACGATAACTCGCGTTGAAATGGTTCAATTTCGATGACATTTTAGTATGTGGCAGGGGACCACCTGGGAACGAACCCTTTTGAAAATTGGGAAATGGGGTCAAAGGTCACGACATAGGAGCGGGATCCATTCCATTGCCCTTATGCATCATACCTTGCGTAAACATGGTTCGCTTTCGGTGAAATTTTAGTATGTGGTAGAGGACTACCTGGAGACAAACCCTACTGGAAATGGAAGAAATGGGGTCAAAGGTCAGGACATAGGAGTGGGATCCATTCCATTGCCCTTATGTTTCATGACTTACGTAAAAATACGTCTATTGCGACAAAACATCAGTATGTTGTTCCAGAGGTATACTGAACCGGCTCTGTTGAATATCATCGAAATGGGGTCAACGGTCAGGACACAGGAGCCAGATTTATTCAACAGCCATTATCCACATAACTTGACTAAAAATGTTTCTATTGCGACAAAACTTTAGTATGTTGTTCGGGATGTATATTGAACAAATTTGTTTAATATCATCGCAATGGGGTCAAAGGTCAGGGCACAGGAGCGAGATTTATACCACAGCAATTATCCTCAAAACGTGAGTAATAACTTGATTAATGATTTCTGGTATGTTGGAAAGCGTATCATAATCAATGCATTGCATGATTTTACTAACTTGTGTTTATTCATGTTTTGAACCGTATCTGTGCTTCTAAATATGCCATTGAAAAAGTTATATTTTTACTGTATGCCATTTGGTACAGTAAAGATGAGGAAATATTATCCACATTAAATAATGCATAATTTTCCAGCTAGGGGAGCGTATACAAAACTTTTCCTCGCTATCTCTGCTTTCAGAAGACGTATTTGAAAAAATCCTTTTTCACAATTTCCAACCGTAGGTTGAAGAAGCGTCTATGTTCGAGCTTTATCCGTCTGTCCGTCCGTCCGCACGACAACTCGCTTAAAACTGGTTCGATTTCAATGAAATTTTAGTATGTGGTAGGGGAACACCTGGGAACGAACCCTATTGAAAATGAACGAAATGGGGTCAAAGGTCAGGACATAAGAGCGGGATGCATTCTATTGCCCTTATACGTCATAACTCGCGTAAATATGGTTCAATTTCGATGAAATTTTAGTATATGGTAGAGGACTACCTGGAGACAAACCCTATTGAAAATGGAAGAAATGCCATTAATGCCCACCAGATGGAGACGTCTCAGTAGCTGAGCCCATCTTACGGATTTATGATGTGAGAAGCTGACAGAAAAACACATATAGCGCCGTTGATTGTTGGCCACCGTAGCGTTAGGCTAACGCGCTCGGCTAGATATCGAGGGATCTGGGATTCGGATCCTCAGCGGTGACCGGATAAAAAATAGTTCGTTGCTGTGTGTTGATAAAACGTGGAAAGTGCGATGTCTTTGTTTATTCATCCATAGAAAATAATCGCAGCGTTGTCTTGGAAATTACTCCTAAACGATGGAACAAAAGTCTCCTAAACGATAGAACTAGTTCAGTGATCGTATATTTTCCTGTCGATTTTTCAGAGGATTTGCGAACTCCTAAATACCATTATCTCGGAAACTGTAGATTTTTAATTTAAAACTCGGCCAAAAAATTGCGAACCTTCATTATAAGACAGTCAGAAACAATAAATGTCAGCATATACATTGTATAAATTTAAAAGTCACATGTGATGACATTTCGCCGTGCCTTTTATGAAAAGAACATAGATTGTTATTCATTTTTGTTCTGTTTTTGGGGAATCAAACGACCACCGTAAGCAACTCGATGGGATATATGAGCAACCTCCCGTCCTTAATTTAGGACCACTAACTCTAAGGAAGAGAAAAAGCCAATACCGTATTATAAACACAGCATCCATGCCCCACGGGATTCGACCTCTGACCCATGTCGAGCAAATGATCAGAACTCACTGCGCTAGCGGAACAGCGAATCTATTAGATTATTCAGGTAGTTTTTCATATCAGCATGTAAAAACCCCTAAATCTTTCGGAATTTTAGCGTGAGCCATGGGTAACAAAATAATTGAAAAAATTACTGGTTTCTCAAAAGCAATTCTTTTAAAGGTGTTAAGGGACTGGAAGTCAAGTAGATCTTGGATATTCAAAAGGCACAAATGTGGCCTGAGAAGCAGATTTAAAGAGCGAGACCGTCACGCTGTGAGGAGGATTGTACGGAAGAACAAGTCTGTTACGAAGCAGCTGACTACGAAATTAAGTCAGGGCCAGGAGTAACCCATTTCTACCCGAACCGTACGTAGGGAGCTTGGGAAATTGAGACTTGGAAGTCACCTGCCCATTCGAAAGCTTTAGCAGAAAAAAGAAAAATCCGCTTACAATGGCGCTAAAATTGCCAGCAATGGAATGTGGAACCAATGGAAGAAAGTGATGTGATCAGACGAATCACGTGACTTATTGTTTTGCACTGATGGCTCGCAGACAGTGTGACGAGAACCTTAAAACACAGTAGACTCTGCATGTCTTGCGAACACATCCCAACGATCCGGAGATGGCACTATGATGCTGAGGATGATCTCTTGGTACAGCCTGGGCCCGCCGATCGCAATGGAAGGTAAAACGACATCCAGAGAATAAATGTTGTAGCACCTTTCAAATATTACACTTTTTCCCTGAATGTAATGACATCTTTAGGACTACAATACAATAGCATATCGTGCCGGTGTCATTCAAGAATGGTTTGATGAGCAAGAAAGGCTATCCTGGCCTTCTCAGTTTACTGATCTTAATCCTATTGAGTATGTGTGGAATATGCTGAAAAGTGCTGTTTGGCGTCGATATTCTCTTCCATTGGCTCTTAGAGTTGCAAGATAGTTTGCTTTGGGATTGGCTATCTTTGGACCAAACGAAATCAAGTACTTAACAAATGCCGTGTCGCATACTTGCTGTCATTCGCAAGAAATGTGGCTCTATTCAATACTAAATAAATGTTTGTATTATTTTTCTGGATTGGGTGTAGTATGCTTCTTTTGACAAACTAAGCTCTTTCGAATTTAAGTGCCTGAAAAGTCTCTTCGCATTCAGGAGAGGCTGAATCAGATTTTTGTAAAAATTAAAGCGACTGAGATTGCAACTTTCAGATCTCTATTTCTCAACTCTTTATACACCAATCAGTTTGAACGAGTATTTAGAATCCGATAACAACAATGAAATACATTTTCGTAAGAGACAGATCGGTTGTGCTATTTGGTAACTGCATTTTATTATATCCACAAAACAAAGATTCTCATGTTGACTGGACTTCAGAATTACATTTTCTATATTTTATGGCCCGACCTTTTGCAGCGTACGTGTTCGAAATTTCATATTGAATAGGGTGGAGCTAAAGAAACGCGGGATTTACTAATTAATTCCATTACTTTGCTGAACAAATAGGTGGTTCAGCAGCTGTCCGACGAGGGTGATTACTTTCAGTATAGCCCTGTTAAGATAGCTCTAACATGCATTGTTTTTCGAACTTGGTGCTTTTTAACAGAACTTTTGCGGAAAATGGGTTATCTACTTTATAAAGAAAAAATATGATGGCAAACGATCAGTTTATGGCAGCCCTATTCTCACGGAAACATTTTAACGAACTTAGAAACATCAAGTTGGAATAATAATAATATTCTCCTGTTTAGAGCAGTTGACATCTAGGAGATATACGATAGACTTAATGCACATGGTATGAAATCACACTCCAAGCCGACCAACGGTTATTCTAAAGAATTTAACCCTTGATTGAGCACACTCAGATCAATTCTGCAGCGGGCTTCTGAAATTTACTTGCAAGCCCAACTGTGCTACCCAAGGAAATGTCATTCGAGCACATGTAATAAATACTATTTCCCGTTGAACTATTTGTTTTTGGGTTTAGCTACATCCATAAGCAACTCTGAGGGGAATAAGCCATCACCAGACCCTAGTTTCCGGGTGCTAGTTCCTGAAAGAGGACAGAGCCAGCGGTATAATGCAAACGCTCCACCCATGCTTCATCGAGGATTAGAGCCGGAGCTCATCTTGGACAATTAACTGTAAATCTACGCAGTACCACTCGGCCATCTGGCCGGACACATTACACTACTAGATAATGCATAGTACATTGTTGTTCATGCATAGTGGTAAAAGTATCTACTCATACGACTGACGAACAGCCCAAACCCGAATTTCTACAAACGTCACTCCACATCGTGAAATCTTTCTCCAAGTGCTGTAGTTCTACTACAGTAAGCTTATTCCCACTGGCGTTCTAACTCTTCAGTTTCTCGAACACGGTTTGGCGCAACCTCTAGCTCCATGGTTGAGGCTTTCATCCCTTCTTCCGTGCTTCTTGAACAGCGGCCAATTCATCACTTCAAGCAAAGTTTTATATTGACGGCACTTCATGTTATAGTACTTGTTGAGTCTACTTCAATCTTGAATACATAAAAGTGAAATAACTACGGCGAATGGCAATTCCTGTTGAATATCAGAAGTCTTCGTTTTCTGACACATGTCTCATTAAGTATTCGAAAGAGTGAAAGTAAACAGCTTTTAATTCAGATGACATGACTCTTATTCATTCAGATACTTGAACATATGGATTTACACCTGCCTCATGCGGTTAACTTATTTCATCTGTCGCATTACACCTAAAATATCGAAAATTTGCTTATATGCTCAAAGAATTTAAGATATCACTCATTCCACTTCTTAAACTATCTTCGAAAGCGTCTGGAGTTTTAGCCAAAGTTGTGAAAAAGGCAGTTAATGACCAACTACATTCTTCCCTGGATTCCACTGTTTTTATTAATGACAGTCAGCTTACCTAAATATGTTCTGAACATGGTTATGGAATGGTATGGAGAAAATAAAGTATGATATGTGACGTATCTACCTCAGAAGTGACGCACACGTCAAGACGGCAAAGTTGCAGCGCCAAACTTCGTCGGTGTAACTAAATTTGGAAATCATTGAGATCCGGAGCAGAGGGATGCTGGGTTCCTGCCTTGCCTTCCGCAAATTTGTGTTTCGCTGTATCGGCTCCCGAACACAAAATGAATCTCCTGGCCGTTGGGTTCTTTGAAAAATGTGTGATTTTCGCTCCACACATTGTCTCGAATTAGAATTCTTTCTTCTGCAGTGAGCTCTCCTTCAAGTCTGGTTTGACCGCCCCGGTGGCGCAGTGGTCTAAGGCGTTGGCCTCTGATCATTCGTCCGTAAGGGGTCCGGGTTCGAATCCCGGTCAGGCATGGATGTTGTGTTTGTCTTACGGCACTGGCTCTCTCCCTTCCCTGGAACCAGTGACTCTAAATTAGATACGGGCGACTGCTTACAGCCCATTGAGTTGCTCACGGTGGTCGTTAAACCTCCAATAAAAAAAAAAAAAAAATCAAGTCTGGTTTGCCGGCTGACCGGAAACCTACGATTACGTCCCAGCCCTTTCTGAAGTGGGATATATGGGATGTGCCTACCTCAGAGGTGATGTGAATGTCAAGACGGCAAAGTTGCAGCGACAAATTTCGTCGGTGTAGATTAATTGGGAAAGCATTCGACTCCGGAGCATAAGGATGCTGATTCGATTACCGTCTCCGATAAATTACGTTATAATACTTGATATTCCAAGCTTTTAATATACACTTTGGCATAAAGACTTTCTGATAAACTCCGGGTACGTGATCTTGATCGTTTGTGGTGTGACAAACGCTTCCTTTCTGGCAGACAACGCGTGTAGTTGTTTTAAGTACATAACTTGATGGGTATTCCATATTACACTACATGATCAAAAATATCCGGAAACCCATTTTGGGTCGGGAATTCGCCCATATAGGTCACAGTCAGGATTCATGCAGTTAAAAGACGCACTTGGCATGGCAAACATCATAAACAAGCATGAAAAATAGAACGGGCCGTACGGCAGGGCTCAGTTACTTTCAACGTGGCATGGTCATCATCTTGGCAACTAGTCAGTTCCGAACAAAATTCTGCCCTGCTGTATCGGCTTCGATCAATTGTAAGTGATGTTATTGTAAAAACGCATAAGATCAACAACAGTGCAATCAAACCCTCGTAGGCTACGTAAAATGGAAAAGCGGGACCACCTAGTGCAGAAGCGGGTGGTGCGGAAATATTATCTGTCCTCTGTTGCAAAACTCACCACTGAGATCTAAATGACTCTGAAAGCAACGCCAGCATCATAACGGTTCTTCCAGAGCGGAGGAGAAGGGTTTTCTATACCGAGCAGTCGCATACAAGTCTAACACCGACAAACTCAACTCCAAGCGTCCGTTCTAGTGGTATAAAGCATCCGGCCAGTGAACTTTGAAGTAGTGAAAATGCATTCTCTTTGGTGACAAATCACTCTACTCCATTTAGCAGTCCAACAGATGAGTGTGAATGTGGAGGATTCCAGGTGAAAGCTAGTTCCCTGACTATGTTGTACCAACTATGAAGTTTGGTAAAAGAGGAATCATGTCTTGGAGCAGTTTTTCATGGTTTGGGCTGGCCAACTCCTTCGGTTCACTTCCCTGAAATCTTAATGCTGCAGCCCATAATGACATTATTGACAATTTTGTTCACCCAACATTATGACAACTGTTCGGTGAAGTCCCTTTTCCTTATCAGGAGGCACAACGCCCCCGTCCGCAAAGTACATGAAGGAATGGCTGGATCAGATTGGTGGGGAAGAACTTGACTGGCATAATCTCAACTCCATGGAAAACCTTTGGGATTAAATTGAACGCTATGTGCGAACTGATCCGAACCTTCCTACATAGGTGACTCACTTAACTAATTATCATGTTACAGAATGGAATGCAATTGCAGGTTCGTAGTAGAAAGCCATTTCTGCAGACTGGATGCTGTGATAGCAGCAAAGGGTGAACAACTCGATTTTAATTCCTTTCATATTATAAGGAGTTACTGGATAGGCATGTTTCCTGATATCTTTGATCAGACAGTGCATCTGCCTTGTCCATTCGGTAGGTCACTTCTTTCCTTTAATACTGATGACCTCCGTTCCATCACAGCTAATGCAATCCAAAATATTTCACGGCAACACACTTTACGGATATTCTTCTCTGCGTCGTCCAGAAAGAGCTGATAAACCACAGTGATTTCTCTTTATTGGGTGAGATTATAATTGTGCACAAGGATTCTAAGTCTGTTACTAATAAAAGTAATCGCAAAAACGACTTACAAGGAATATCCAGCGTAACTATTCATTGGCGTCCAGATGACTTCTGAACCAGCAAGAACGAAAGTAGCAATCACAGAAAAACACGAAAGACAAACGCGTGGATTAATTAAATAACAACTTGAAATAGATTAGCACACTGTATTAATAACGAAACGGTTATCGAACACAACAACGTTCACTTATCTTGTAAAATGAAAGCATGTATGGCATTGAAGTTAAGCAAAGTTGAGCAGAAGAAATCACTTCATTTAACACGCATTAGACAACTTGCAGTCTGCTTTTATACCGCCTCCTGATCTATGACAGATTGCTTCTTTTGACACAAAGAAAATAAAAACGTAGGAGATTAGAAATGACGTTAAGTTCAGAAAGAGTAACGACAGATTACCAATTTGCAAAATTGCCAGAAAACGGAAAAGTACAGTTAAAATTAATGGTATACGTTCCAAGTCTTATCACATCTGCAACCGCGACAATTAGAAGAATATTCGTCGAAGTAGATACATATATTCTTGAGGAATTTAACTCTGTCGAAGTTTAAGTGCCTGCTGTAAGCAGCGAAAGAAAAGTCGAAATATTCTGCCGCGTTCGTTGCCAAGTAACCCTTCAAACTGGAGCGCGTATCTCTGTGTGGGTTTGGACTGTTTTTGATTTTCTATATCTTCTTGTAGTTGTCTTTCCAATGCCAAATCAACTGTCAAGAAAGAAGCTAGAATCAGTAACTCTGATCTGTGGTTGTTCTTGAATAAATAACAGGTTCATCTGAAAAGGACGTACTGTTCTAAAATGTGTTGAAGAAACATTAAATCAACGTAAAACGTTTAGATTCTCTGTCTCTTCGTTTAACCGGCTGGAAGGAATTAACTTTGGCTTAGAAAACGGGCTAAAATAAACTTGATCGAATGTGTAAGGGTCATTCGAATGAAAACGAGTCAAAGGAGGTATGAGAAAGATATTGTGACTTACTTTAAAATTAATCCCCATAGCTATTAAGGCATTTATTCACTGTGACACTAGACGTTCGATTCCTCGTTCGTAAAAGGAGGTGGTTTGCTGGCGGAACCATTCTCAAACAGAGTCTTGCACCCTCTTCGTCCTAATGAAATCCGTGACCTTGTAGATGCTTCTTCAGCTCTCCAAAAGTGAGAAATTCACAGGGAGACAAATCTGGGCTATATGCCGGATGCTGGAGTGTTTCCCCACCTAAATGTGGAAAGGTAATACTGGGCAATTTTCGCAGTGTAGAGGCGGGCGTTGTCAAGAAGAAGAATGGTTTCTGCAATGAGCAGCTAGGGCCGTTTGGAGTTGAGTGATGCTCGCACAGATTTGAAAGGGTTACTCATATCGGGCAGCGTTTACAGTGTTTCCAGTGGCGAGAAATTCGATCAAGAGGGGGCCCTTGTGGTCGAAAAAGAAAGTCAACATGACCTTTCGTATACTTGTTTGCATTCCCTTTGCCTTCTCTGGTGGTGGAAGACGGATCCCTATCACTTTGTCGCGTTCGTTTCGTCCACGTTTGCTTGGTCCAGTTCATTTCGTCCACCGTTCATATTATCCGCCGTTCACTTTGTCCACTGTTCATTTCGACTACCGTTCATTTTGTTCCTGTTCATTTCGTCCATGTTCACTTGGTCCAGTTCATTTCGTCCACCGTTCACATTGTCCGCCGTTCACTTTGTCCTTTGTTCATTTCGTCCACTGTTGTGAAAATTAAGGACGAGACGGTTCTCGAATGTAACGTCGTGCAGAATTGCTCCACATCGACTCAAATCATACCATAAAATCCCCAAGATGTGCAAATATGGGACAAGTGAGCAAAACCGTCCAAACAAGGAATCCAAAGGACACAAAGGCACTTTATTGAAAAGGTAACTTCGAGCACAACTGGACAGAAGACAGAAATGTCCATGTGACAGGCGGCTGCCAAGAAAAATCCAGTCTTTAATAGGGGATATGATCACCCCTGACTGCGTTGTAGGATTTACAAAGTCTGTCCGTGCTGAGGACGAGGCTGTCAAGGAGCTGTTGAGGCATCGCTGCCCATTCCTCTTGTAGTGCCAATCGCAGCTGCGGAATCGTTGCTGGAGGCTGGTAACGTGCTGCCAAGCGTCTCCCGAGAATGCCATACACGTGTTCGATTGGGTTTAGGTCCGGGAACCTTGCGGGGCAATCCATACGTTGAATATTTTAACCCTCCACAGCTCTGCGACAGCCACTGTACGATGAGGTGTAGCGTTGTCGTTCATGAAGAGGAACTGGGGACCCACAGCACCTCTAAACAGACGCACGTGAGGCAGGAGAACCTCGGGGCAATAGCGGACGCCAGTGTCTGAACATTCTTGGAAGATGTGGAGGTCAGTACGGCTGCCAAGCATGATACCACCCCAAACGAGAACTCCGCCACCTCAAAACCGGTCCCTTTCGATGATGTTGGAGGTGTGATTGTGTGTTTCCTGCTCTCTCCAGATGTGTATAGTCCAGAATCGCTCGTCAGACTAAATCGGCTCTCATCCGTAAAGAGAACTCGATCCCATTGCTGATGTGTCCAGTTCTTGTGTTCCTGGCACCACAGAAACCGCCGTCTCCGATGAGCAGGCGTTAATGTCACATACCGTACTGGTCGTCGTGCAAATAGACCACCTTTGTGCATCCTCCTGGCCACTGTAAAACGCGATAACGAACGTCCAGTTGTCTGTTGCATGTGCCTTGCGATTTCTCCCGCTGTCTGCTGTCTGTCTCTTCTCGCCTGTAGGACAATATACCGGTCGTTCGCCACCGTGATTGCTCATATACGATCACTGCTAAACTCTTGAACAGGTGTCCCTGTCGTTTGAAATGCTCTCCAAGCTCGTGAAACGATGCTGTGAGCGATCCCGAACTTCTCGGCCACACTAGTCACACTTCGACCTTCTTCCAACTTCCCAATGACGCGACTTCGAGTAAAGTCAACCAGATGTCGTCTACTGGATTTACTGTTGGCCATATCACACGGTGGCAGCAACTCGACGTCGTTCAAACCGATGCACACCGTGCAACAGCTTTCACCAAATTGCTGAGCGTACAACGTCAGTGTGCTTTATACCCTTTCGACACCCCCACGCCCCTACGTCATGCTGCATATATGCGCATGCCCTACCGTACTGGAACCTAGTCTATCTCCTGAGTGGTCTTTCGGTCCGTTCTGCCTGCTCGTTCCGCTGTTATGCTCATTTCTCCTCTTCGTCCTTAATTTTTGCACACTAGAGTATATAGCAAGCACTATACGAGTAGTTCGGGATGTAAGGTCAGGTGATGCGTAACATCACAGCCTCTCCTTGACAAATGTCAACCCCGCCTTCTCGTGGTGCATCCTGTTCCTACTAAAGGGGCTCTGACGACCGCCAATAGCGGTATAACTATACCATCGGGATTAGAGGAAATTCTATCCCACACTCACCAACCCGCTTGGCCAGCGTGGTGAGTTATGGCCAAACCCCTCCAAAATGACTCCACAACTTAAACCTTGGCCCTCAGTCTCCGGCAGCTGGAATGTACCTGGCCAAGACAGCGGCCAGTGCGATATGAAGGCAGAGGGTGCTAAGAATCCCCGGAGGACCGGACTAGGCTGCCATCTGATGCTGACCTTAGCTACGTACAACGGACGCTCCCTATCTTCTGATTCAAGGCTTCTTGAAAAGGAAAAGGAACTACAAAAGATCAAGTGGGACATCGTGGGGCTAAGTGAGGTAAGGAGAAAAGGAGAAGAACTCATCGAACTGAAAAGTGGACATCTCTTCTACTATCGTGGGACAGATACTGGCAGAACTAGTGGTGTTGGATTTATAATAAACAAGAAACTGAAGGATAAAGTTGTAGAAGTTGAAAGTTCCTCTGACAGAGCTGCACGGCTTGTTATCCAACTCTCGAAAAGATACCAGGCTCAGATTATTCAAACTTATGCACCCACCACAAGTCATCCTGAAGAAGAAATTGAAGAATTTTATGAGGAAATTTGTCATCTAAATAATAAAGGTAAGCAGCACTTGAAAATAATTATGGGAGATTTCAATGCAAAAATAGGGCAACGGCAACAGAATGAAACTTCAGTAGGTAAATTCGGTCACGGCAACAGAAACCAGCGTGGAAATACTCTCGTTGAGTTTGCAGAGGCAGAAGGGTTTTTCATCTTGAACTCCTTCTTCAAGAAAAAGCCACACAGGAAATGGACATGGAGACTTCCAAATGGGACGACAAGTGAAATTGATTTTATTATGTGTAACAAAAAATTCGTCATAGAAGACTGCAGTGTGCTAAACAAGTTCAACACAGGTAGTGACCATAGATTGGTGAGATGTAAGATGCACCTCAACACTAAACTTGAACGTGGCAAGCTCATAAGACAAACAAAATCTATTGACATAACCAACCTTAAAAAACACCATAATACCTTCAAGTTGGAACTGAAGAACAGGTTCTCTGCTTTAGAAGGCCTAACATCGGAAGAAGTGGACATCTCTGAAGTTAACAGAAAAGTAACCAAAGCTCTTATGGAAACAGCAACAAAATTAGCTGGGTCTAAGAACAAGTTGCATGTAAATAAATTATCAGGAAAAACGAAAATGTTGATGCAAAAAAGAAGAGAGATGAGGACAACTAAAGAAGATGTGACTTCCAAAGTGGAATATATAGAGCTATGCAAGACAGTACGAAAAAGTATCACTGAAGACGTAAGAAAATTCAACTGTGAACTAGTGAGGAAACCAATTGAAAACAACCAAAGCCTAAAGATAGCAAAGGGACATCTCAGTAAGGGAAGAAAACAGATTATGGCACTGAGAAAAGAAGATGGTTCTGTAACAAGAAATAGAGGCGAAATTTTGACAAGAGTGAAAGATTTCTACTCCAAATTATATGAAAGTGATGATACATGCACTCTAGACATCATGAAAGATACCAGTACCAGAGTTCCTCCAGTCCTTCCAGCAGAAGTTGCACATGCAATCAAGAACATGAAGCGGGGAAAAGTTCCAGGAGAAGATGGAATTACTGTAGACATTATACAAGAAGCAAGTGGAGAAATCGAAACAGTACTCGCCCAAATTTTCACTCGATGCCTGAATGAAGGAAAGATTCCTGAGAATTGGAACACCGCTACAATGATCCTGCTACATAAGAAAGGTGACATTGAGGATCTCGGAAACTACATACCTATCAGCCTCCTATCAGTAGTTTATAAAATCTTCACTAAAGTTCTTTCACACCGCTTGAAGGTAACACTGGACATGGCTCAACCGAGAGAACAAGCTGGATTCAGGAGTGGCTACAGCACAATAGACCATATCCATGTGCTGAGAGAACTAATTGAAAGAGCGAGGGAATATGAACTTCCATTGTGCATGGCTTTTATCGATTATGAAAAAGCCTTTGATTCGGTGAAATCATCAGCAGTTACAATGGCTCTGAAAACCTGCGGTATTGAAGTTGCATACATTAATATTATTAATAACATCTATGAAAATGCAAGTGCAAAGATTAGGCTGTTTGAAAATACAACACACATAAAAATTGGAAAGGGAGTGAGACAAGGTGACACCATATCTCCGAAGCTCTTTAATGCCACATTGGGGGTGTTTTTCAGTCACTGAGCTGGGAAAACAAGGGGATAAAGATTAATGGAGATTATCTAACCCACCTTCGTTTTGCTGATGACGTAGTCATTTTTGCAACTAGCCCATCAGAGCTGCAGAGTATGATCCAGGAACTTGCTGACAAGAGTAAAGAAGTGGGATTAAAAATGAACTTTCAGAAGACAAAAGTGATGTTCAATGCTTTTACAAGAAATGAAGATTTATCGATTGATGGAGAAAAGCTGGAGATAACAAACACGTGCGTTTATCTTGGACAGCAGATATCAAGTGAGGGTCACATTGATGAAGAAATTAATCGGCGTACAAAACTTGCCTGGAGAGCTTTTGGAAGAAACAGCATAATTTTCAAGAGCAATATGCCATTATGTCTTAAAAGAAAAGTGTTTGATCAATGCATCCTTCCAGTGCTTACGTATGGTGCAGAGACGTGGACCTTAACTAAAAGAGACATACAAAGGCTGCAGACAACTCAAAGAGCCATGGAGAGGTGCATACTTGGTGTAACCAGGAGAGATAAGAAGAGGAACTCGTGGATCCGAAAAATGACAAGAGTGGAAGACATCATGATCAGAGTTAAATCCCTGAAATGGCAATGGGCTGGACATACTGCCAGAAGGACAGATCATCGATGGACAGGCGAAATTTTAGATTGGATTCCAAGGGACAGGAAAAGACCCAGAAGAAGACCACATGGGAGATGGGTGGATGAAATTCGAAAGTATGCAGGGGTGACATGGAGGAGACTGGCACAAGACAGACCGTTGTGGAGGAAACTTGGGGAGACCTTCGTCCAGCAGTGGATTGATAATGGTTGACAATGATGATGATGATGATGATGATGATGATACGAGTAGTTCATTCATATCAAAATTAGTAACACGAAATTATAAACAATTAATAATCAGAATTTAAAATAAATATACTGAAGAGCTAAAATCTATACTGGGTGATTCAGCTAAGCGTGTACAAACTTCTGGGAGGGTTAGGCTGTACAAAAACAAATCGGAATTGCATAGCAATGCAGGGTCGGAAACGTCATTTTCATGTGCTAGTGTACAGAGAGGACGAGAAATGAAAGAGCAATATGTAAGAGAACAAAATGCTTTTTATTACTCACAAGACATTTGCGAAATGTATTGAGGTTAAAAAAGGTTATCAAAGTTGAAACCCTGAGCTGTAACACACGCTTGACATCGTCGGCGCACGGAATCACGTACATTTTGGAAAATTCCTGGCGTTTCTCGGACTTCCGAAGCAGCTACAGAGATGCGTGCTACAAGGTCTTCATCACTTTCAACGGGGGTGTCGTACACTGTCCTTTCATGTAAACCCAGAAGAAGTAATCAAGGCATGTTAAGTTCGGCGATCTTGCAGGCCAATGAACGGGACCACGACGCTCGATCCACTGATGTTCAAATGTCATGTTTAAGTGATGACGAATGTCATTGCTGAAATGGGTGGAGGCCCCATCGTGCTGGAACCACATTGCACGGCGCAGCGATTGAGCGACCCGTTGTTAATTCAATAGCTCTGGCAAGACGTATTCCAGAAATATCCGGCAACTCCTCCGTCCAGACGAGCAGGCATGAGGTATGGGCCAATTAAGTGGTCCCCAATATTGCTGGCCCAAATATTAACAGCAAAATGGTTTAGGGCTGCACGTGGTCGCACAGCATGGGGGTTTTCCACCACCCATACATGCGCGTTATGATGTACATTGAAGCAACTTTCCGGTGTAACGCACGCTTCGTCTGTGAACAGCACAGAAGCAGGAAATTGGGGTTCTACCGCACTATTCTGCAGATACCTTTGCGCAAATGCAACGTGCTGAGGGTAATCCTCAGGGCTTAGTGTCTGAACGTGCTGCACATGATATGGATGCAATTGGTCTTCGTGCAGCCCCCCCCCCCATACGGTTGATTTGGACAGATCAAGCCGTGTGCTGGCACTTGGATTGTCTTCTGCATGACTTAAAACATTCTCCTCGATGGCAGGAGTGCGTACCCATCGTTCCTGATACCTGGAAGGTCCGTGGAAAGAACCAGTGTCGCATAACCTCTGATGCAGCCGTGCAAACATTTGGCGGTTTGGCACTCGTCTCATCGGGTACCGTTTCTGGTACAGCCGCACGGCGGCTCGTCCGTTGCAGTCTGCTGCTCCGTATGCGAGGTGCATATCAGCCATTTCCGTGTTCGTTAACTCAGCCATCCTACCTCTGCGGCCGGTTTACAAATGACGGTATCCTGAGAGAAGGTATGAGCAGTCTCTCGGCCGAACAACGCCATCAACCGCATGACGATTGCGTTTCCGGCCCTGCATTGCTATGTGATACCGATTTGTCTTTGTGTAACCTACCTAGTAACGTACCAGGAGATGTGACGTACCTGCCAGAAGGACGCGTTTAACTGAATCACCCTGTATATGAAAACAGTATACAAAACATAAAAAAAAATTGAATTTTTTTTATTTTATTGTGATTGACATCGTACTACACGAAAAAGTTAAAATGCTCTTCAAAATTTAGCTTCTCGTTTTGCTTTAAATTACATTTAAAATCATTGTGTTTTAATCGAAAAACTTAAACAGGATAAAAAAGTTAGTAAAAGCATGCAATGCATTGATTATGATACGCTTTCCAACATACCAGAAATTATTACTCAAGTTATGAGGATAATGGCTGTGGAATAAATCTCGCTCCTGTTTCCTGACCTTTGACCCCATCCGGTTCAGTACACCTCAAGAATAATATACTAAAGTTTTGTCGCAATAGAAGCAGTTTTACGCAAGTTATGAGAATAATGGCTGTTTAATAAATTTGCTTTTGTGCAATAACCTTTGATCCCATTTCCTTTATATTCAACAGAACCGGTTCACTATACCTCCGGAACAACATGATAACGTTTTGTCGCAATCGAAACATTTTTTAGTAAGTTATGATGCACAAGGGCAATGGAATGGATTGCACTCCAGTGTCCTGACCTTTGACCCCATTTCGCCCATTTTCAATAGGGTTCGTCCCCAATGGCTCCCTACCACATACTAAAATTTCATCGAAATCGAACCATTTTTGCGCAAGTTATGACGCATCAGGGCAATGGAACAAATCCCGCTCTTATGTCCTGCCTGACCTTTGACCCCATTCTCCCATTTTCAATAGGGTTCGTGCTTAGTGGTTTCCTACCACATACTAAACTTTCATCGAAATCGAACCAAATTTACGCATGTTATGACGCATAAAGGCAATGAAATGGATCCCGCTTTTATGTCCTGATATTTGACCCCATTCCCCCCATTTTCAATAGGTTTCGTTCCCAGGTGGTTCCTTACCACATACTAAAGTTTCATCGAAATCGAACCATTTTTACGCAAGTTATGGCGCATAAGGGCAATGGAATAAATCTCGCTCTTATGCCCTGCCTGACCTTTGACCCCAATTTGCCAATTTTCAATAGGGTTCGTGCCCAAGTAGTTCCCTACCACATACTGAAATTTCATCGAAATCGAATCATATTTACGCATGTTATGACGCATTAACCCTTTAACAGGCCGGTCTATGTCGCCAAAAATCACCCGAAGCTTGAACGCGTATTGTCTCCAAATTCACCTTCCTCTTCCGAAAAAACTGGCCCCATTGAGGCGGGATTTCAGCTTTTCCAACATAGCGATTGCTGTCCCCCTTCTCACCTCAGCGGGTGGAACGCAACCCTGTGACAGGGATTAACGATGCCATCAAGTGTCCTTTATGCTCCGTTCTATGACCTAAGGCGAGAACAGGAAGGCCAGTCTCCTCCAACACAATTCTTGCTGAGTCGGTCAGAAGAAAAAAAATTAAAGGAAAGAATTAACATGTAAAGACAGTGATGCACACTACATTGGGGAAAAAAAGAAAACAGTTTTACATCCGCATACATTGGATTTAACCATAGGTATTGAATCGTATGTAGACGGGAACACGTGTTCCCCTCAACTTCCGTTATCGAGAACACCCCCTGAATTTTTGAATAAAGTTTTTCACATAATATATTACTCTTTCCTAAATTTTTTTAATTTCAAAACTTTGTATTTATAAACTTTAAATTTAGTTCAAAATAATTGTGTTCTATATTTTTCTAAAACCAAATATATCGATATAAAGTTACTTTTGTTTTCATACTACTGTGTGTTATGAGTGGCGCACACCCGGGCAAAACCCATAAGGTCGTCCCCTTTCCCCACCCTTCCAAAAATTCTTGTCCATTGCTCAGATGAAGGAACAAAAATTACTTTTAAATTACCTTAATCCAGCGGATCCAGGAAAACCCGAACACTTTCTCATGCCGCTGAGAAAAGTGCAAAGGGCGGAAAACTAGTACACCCTTTCAAGTAAGGGGATATACACACATTGCGTTTCGGTCCGAGATTTTGACAAAGTGTACGAGTTTTCTTAGCTGAACAAAACAAAACGGAATGTGCCAGTTTTCCTAGGGATCTCAATGGGTATGTAAGATCAAAGTGGCTCAAAGTTTATGTAGAACCTTTCTGACTCCTTTAATCTTGAGTTATGATTTTAATATCTCTCATGTGATAACAAGCAATAAAGGCTAATTAACAAGGCTCAACGAATCTATATTCAGGTGCTGATCTTTTTATAAGATTTTAAATTACAACCTTGATATTCCGTATTTGTAAACATTTTATTGAACCTAATGAAAGGCACACAACGGATTATTTCTCACCTATTTACAAGCCACCTAGGCCGCGGGCCTTTTGAAAAGATTTTAAGTTGCAACCTAGATATTTCGTATTTGTAAATTAAACAGTGACAAACGGTATTGATTTGGACATGTCTGCATTAGTATGAATTCCACAAGAACCGTAGCTCTTAGATTATGCAAACGATGTACGTGTAAAAATATCTCATTCCCTTCTTCACCTTCCCCTTTATTTTCTTTCTTTAGTGAAAGAATGATGTTATTGTACCTTAATGAAAAAGAAACAGTTCCAACCCTTCTTAAGAAACCACAAAATACATTTCAGGAAAACTTTTTTTTTCTTGTAGGGGGGGCGATTAATCTCTAGTGGGACTCCGAAGTGTAAGGGGTACCCAGAATTACCTATGCACTATGCTCTTTTCCGGGAAGCGATCACACCATATCATATCGGTAAACGGTAAAAATACCCCCCCCCCCCTGAAAATACCCATGAAAATTGAAAAGCGGTAAAAATACCCCTGGAGGAAATACCCACAGAACAAACGGTTCACTGAAAACCGCCACACAAGAACACTGTGTGGCAGTGTTCCGGTGTGGCGATTTACCGGCAACCCTGCCACACATCTTTCAGCAACTTGGGAAATTTCCACAGAGGAAAATTGCCACGTTTTTCATTAAAGGGTCGGGTACAAATTGCTGTTCCTCCGAAGAACACTTTTAATGTGTGACAATTTTTCCAGTGGGGCAGGTTTTTAAATTCCCGAGTTATGTGTGGCAATTTTCCAAGGTACCTAAAGAGGGGAAGGAACTCTTTTGTTTGTCTGAATTTTTATGCGAGTTCATACGAGTTTAGGGCAACTGGCCACAAAAGTTCAAGAGAGGAGGGGGGAGTATAAAGATTGCCGTTTTAGAGCCTATATTGAGAACTGAATTGGGAACTCCAAACGAATTTCGAGAAAACGTTCCATGTAAGCCGAGCGAGAATTGTACTTTAATTTGAAGAAATAAATTGCCGAGGATTCGAGGTACACTTGGTTTGGGAGGAGCTCTACCACCAACTTCCGTTATATTATATTCTGGGCCGCTGGAGTCTGTCAGTGTATCCAGGATGTTCCTCTTGAAGCGTCCGCGAGCTTGGGGGAGGGGTAGGGGTTACCACAAAATGTTAAAATGGACGTACAGCTGTAAACATCAGTACCATGTTTTATATAATGATTCTGCACACGACCACGAATTTTCAGGAGGGTGGGTTGAATTCAGCCCCTCCCCCTCTCCCGTGTCTAAGAGCTCTTCAGGGGTAACATCGAGGATACACTGACCAACTCTAGAGGTCCAGAATATAAAATTACGGAAGTTGGAGTTGAGCCTTCGAAACCAAACACCTCGTATCCCTTTTGCAGACTTCACTGAATTACCGGGGCAGCGGGGAAGAGCATACATAGTCTGCCACCAAACACAACATGAAGTATAGAAATTGCGAGCAAATCCCTTACCTTGAACACCTGTCTGCGCTCTAAGCGGCCCAGAATATAATATTACGGAAGTTGGGGACCCCCCCCGACTAAGTGTACCTCGGATCCTCGACAATTTATTTCTTAAAATTAAAATACAATTCTTGCTTGGCTGACATGGAACGTTTTCTCGAAATTCGTTTGGAGTACCCAAATCAGTTCTCAAAATAGGCACAGAAACGGCAATCTTCATAGCCCCCTCTTGAACTTTTGTGGCCAGTTGCCCTAAACTCGTAAGAACCAGCATGGAAATTCAGACAAACAAAAGAGTTTCTTCCCCTCGTTAGGCACCTTGGAAAACTGCCACATATAACTCGGATTTTTTTTACTGTCACATATAATTCGGAATATATTTGGAATTTGGAAAACTACCCCATTAGAAAAATGTTCACACATTCAAAGTGTTCTTCGGAGGAACAACGATTTGTGCCCGTCCCCTAAATGAAAAACAGGGCAATTTTCCAAGTTGCTGAAAGATATGTGGCAGGGTTGCCGGTAAATTGCCACACCGGAACACTGCCGCACATCAGAGTTCCTGTGTGGCAGTTTACAGTGAACAGTTTGTTCTGGGGGTATTTCCTTCAGTGGAATTTCTTCCTAGGGTATTTTTACCGCTTTTAAGTTTTGAGGGGTATTTTCTCCGGGAATATTTTTTTCCAGGGGGTAATTTTACCCAAATCCTATCATATTATATGCAGAGGTTTTTAGAAAAGGAGTGCCTGACACCAGTTCTTAAACAACCCTTAGAATAAGGAAGCTAGGAGATTTGGGCTAGAGTGCCCGATAGGAAAGTTACACGGAAGCGAGGTAGAAAGGGGGAGGAAGACGCCCTTATTTATTACCGGAGGTCCAATACCCGGAGTCTGATGGCTTTACGTGCCAATTGACGCGTCCGTGAAGGGGTCGGGTTTGAATCCCGCCCGGTGAGGCATGAACGTTGAGTTTGTCTTACGGCACTGGACCACATTCTGATTTCTTATCTATTCAACACTGGCATCAGATCATTCTGATTTCATGCCACTGTTCTCTTCTCTGGAATCAGTGGCCTTAAATTTGGAACGGGCGACAGCTTGTAGCCCATCGAGTTGCTCACGGTGGTCGTTAAACCTTCAATCAAAGAAAGAAAGATCAGAATTGTCGTTCTTTTGTTTTCTTTGTAATTTACACTTTTGGGACAAACGGCATAGTAATATCACAGGAAAAAGAACTGAAGAAGAGTCTCACATCTCTATAATACACTAAATATCTCAATTAAAAGAAACACAAAATTATGAGGGTCGTTATGAGTTACAACTGGGAACGTTTACATGGAGCAGTCAAATGGACAATTATTATACGGTCCGTTTATGTATTTGTGTTCAGTTCTCTGTGTGGCCAATCTCCGGTGGCCACTTCTCTCGCACCTATATCATCATTGTCAACCGTTATCATCCACTGTTGGATGAAGGTCTCCCTAACTTTCCTCCATAACGGATCTGCCTCAAGCCAGTCTCCTCCATGTCCCTCCCGCATGCTTTCGAATTTCATCTATCCATCTCCCATGCGGTTTCCTTCTGGGTCTTTTCTAGTCCTGTGGAGTCCAGTCTAAAATTTCAGTTCTGAGTCGGTGGTCCGTTCCTCTGGCAATATATCCAGCCCATTGCCATTTTAGGGATTTTGCCCTGATCAAGCTGTCTTCCACTCATGTCATTTTCCTTATTCATGAGATCCTCTTCTTTTCTTTCCTGCCCAGCAAAAACACAAGTGCTGGGAAACTGCTGGCCACCAGCTGGCAGTGATGGGTCACTGCTGGCTGAAATCTGCCGCTCACGGCCCGGTAGTGGTCCGTTGGTGGCAGCGATATCAGTTGGCGAGCCATTGGTGGCCCTGCAGCATCGCCGTGAATTGTGGGCCTCCAAGCAAGTGCCACTAGTGGCCCGCTTCTGGCAACCAATGCAACCCCCAACAGCAGGTGGAAGCATCGGAACTGCGCCTGCGCAGAAGCAACACTTGCTGTGTCTCTCATGGCACCAGTTAGTTGAAGACGACGCTATCGCCATCGTGTTATTTTAGTGGATGTTAAGAAAAAAATCCATATGTGGAGAGGCGAATTAATTTCCTAATGAAATTTTACGTCGACGAAGATATCAGATTAAGCAGTGAAATACTAGATTACAGCCATGAAATACACCCACTCCATTCCCATGAATAACAATTCATGGAATGGAGTGGATGAATAACAAGAAAAATTTGAAACCGCTTGAAACACATATCCTGGAAAACCATTAAAATAGCGTTTGTTGGGAAAAAAAAAAAGAATTATAAGCGTACAAAATTTATTAATTATTTGAAAGCAAAAAAAGCAACGCTATGTGGTGTACTATCCATGGGTTGAATACACAAGACTGGGAGGAATTCGCTTCTAAAAATAACGAGAAGTAAAATAAAATATCTTTTACTCTTTAAAACAAATGTAGCTTCGGACAACGGAAAGGAAAGACACAACGTTAAAAATGTAACAGAATGTGACATGAACCCAGGTAAATATATATTTATTCAACAATCTGTTTTCAAGGCGGCAAGGACAGTACAAAAATTTGGAAAGCGACTCTAAGTATGCACACGCCTTAAAAATGAGTGAAGTTCCCTTAAGGTAAAAAAAAAAACTATCGTTACTTTGAAAAAATATATTTATCAATAATATGAAACTGACTTTTATGAAAAATACCTCGCAATATTGTAAAATGAAAGAGGGAAGCATTCCGATTACAAATTGCATACCAAACTGATAGCTTCCAGCACATATCCGAGCGTAGTGAATTAGATAGGTAGAAAAAATTGTAGCTTTAGGTAACTGCGGTTATCCTTGCTTTTTTTTTATTATGGATACTACTGGGAAGTTGGCGGACAAGATTCGGCAAGCCACCAGTTACGTCACGTGGTTGTTGGCTGCCACTAACGGCCCGCTAGCGGACCACATTAGGCTAGCCATCAGCCATCATTTCTGGCACGTGCTTGAAGGGCCACTTGTGGCTGCTACTGCCTGTGATGGAACACTGATGGCCCTGTTGTGGCATATGACAACTGACGGGGTGCCAACTGTTGGCCAGTTGTTGGCCTGAACTGCTGGCCCTTCTGTTGGCCGCCCGGACATTTTATTGACGGTTCGGCAGCGGCAACATAGTGCTGGGCCAATGCTGGCAGTGCTGGCCCAGCAATGGCCCACTGCTGGCCCAGCAAGTCTGTTTTTGCTGGGTGGTTACATCAAGCTTCTTTTCAGTTGTCCGTATTTTCGTAAGCCTTTTTTCGTTAAAGTTCACGTCTCCACTCCATATGTAAGCACTGGAAGGATGCATTAATTAAACACTTTTCTTTTAAAACATAGTAGCATATTGCTCTTTAAAAATTCACTGTTTCTTCCAAAAGCACGCCGATCAAGTTTTATACGCAGATTAATTTATTTATCAAAGGGACCATCGCTTGATATCTACTATCGAAGGTAAATGTAGGTATCCGTTATCTCCAGCTTCTCCCTATCAATCAGTAATTCTTTATTTCTTGTAAAAGCATTGTACATCATGAATGGAATACAGGATTACACCATACAATACAAATCTGGAAAATGTGAATCCGTTTTTTGGTGTAAATATGGCATGGATGTAAGTCAGATAATATCCGAAAACTTGAAAATGTCGTCGTCCTGGAGCGGGAATCAAATCCGCGTCTCCCGGATAGACTCGGGCGTTATTCGGGTGACGCGAATTCAATTCCCGCAGCAGGACGACGAAATTTTTAAGTTTTCGGATATTATCTGACTTACCATCCATGTCATGTTTACACCAAAAAAAGATTCATATCTTCAAAATTTGCATTGTACATAAGTTTTTTATTCTGCAAGTTCATTTTTAATTCCACTTCTTCACTCTTGTCAGCAAGTTTTTGAAAAATACAATGCAGTTCTGAAGTGTCAGTTCCAAAAATGGCTACGTCTTCAGCAAAACGAAGGTGAATTAAATAATCTCCATTAATCTTTATCTCTTTGTTTTCCCAGTTCAGTGACTGCATGACATTTGCAATGTGGCATTAAAGAGTTTGGGAGATACAAACACCTGATGACTGATATATTGTTTCAAACATCCGATGACTGATATGTTGATATCCATTTACCACTTTTTCTTATTTATTTAAACATATCAAACATTATGATTGTAACAAAAATTCTGCTTAAAAAGCCTAGGGAGCTTTGCACGAGATTCATGTGTAGCACAATTTTTTTATTGGTAATTGTCATTCGTATACAAAAATGAAATATCAAGCATTTAACCGAAAACGTCGTAAAAAGAGTTTAGGTCTTTTTGTTCATGCAGGCATCTAAGGATTGATGTACTACTTCTCCTATCCCAATTTTAGAATGTATATTTGAATACACCTCACCTTAAAACTCCAATGTAAAAGCTAAATTTTGTTGAAAAGTCCAAGGCATAGGAATTTTGCAAGCGTTTTAGGTTCAGTGCGTTCTTGCTTCTTAATAACATTTGATTGCGAGTCTACACTTAAGAGATATTAAAATTGCTGAGTTTCGTCGACAAGACTGTTGTGAAATTTTCAGTACTGTTCAATTTCCTTGTAATGCTAGGTAAAGTTCTGCCGCTCAGCAGAGGAAATGATCTGACTAGTTTTGTCGATTGCTTAGTTAAAATCAAGATATTTCTTCGTGAAATTAAAAATGACCTCTTGTTTCTCACAGACGTAAGAAAACAACACACATCTGAGTATTATCTTATTTTCAAGTCGTGGGCATTTTTGTTCTTATTTTCGAGGAGTGCGATTTTTTCTGTGAGCAATATTTCTGCGCGCATTCGTTATTCACATCGGATTAAACATAACTGTCACGAGATTGTGCATTAGGAGACGTTGGCTGTTTTTAAAATAAATGCAAGTGTTTACATGACTGTATTTATAAAAAACCAATTCAGTCTGATCTCGCTCCTCAAAATATGCAGGTTCAAAAAATCCAACTATGGGCAACTCGATATTAAGCTTTCCGATAAGCATCGCTTGTAATATTATTGAATTCTAAATAACATACAATGAATGAGAGTCTGACTGGACTTCTGCATGGATAGGGTGATTTTTTCTGGCTAACCGTTTTCCATCTCGAATCCGAAATCATATGTGTTCAAAAGAATTAGATCAACTGTTTTCGTACAAAGCATGCTGATTGACAACCGACCTACTGTTTCCTCCTGTTAAATTAAAGAAAATCGTCTTTGTGTCTTTTGTGTTTTATTTACTTTTTATTGCTCTCACTTATATGTAACTATCTGTTCTCACTAATAGTTCAAATCGTTGCTGTTTTTATTTAACATAGCAAAGCACTTTTGAGAAATCTTAAAATAAAGTAATTTTTGAAATTTAAATTTTGTTTCTCCACAATTTTAGTACCGCGTAATGAGAAATTTAATGTAAGAAAAAATAATGTCATATTATTTAAATTATTTTTAGGTTGCTGTTGCAAACCGAAAAATCAGCTTCACAATGGATTTCCTATTTCTTTAAATAAAATCACGTTAATTTAATATTTTAAAATTAAAAGACTGTGTTCCCGAAAGTAATATTTTTTCTTGCCAAGTTGATTACAGAGAATTACTGAAATACTCTAAAGTTTTCCTTCAGTTTTAATTGTCGCATAACTACAGTTCAAGCTTCGTAAATTTATCTTTCCAAGACAAATGCAGAAACTGCAATGACATCCAAACGTCTCTCCTTTTAGATTCAGTGCCATTGTCCGAACCCTTTTAGCCTGTAATCAGTCAGAAAGGATTAGTGTCAACCGTCCCCGTAAACGAGCAGTTTAAATAACAAAGCAAAGGGGGAATGTAATGTTCACTGTTATCCGGAGTTCGAGGTCACTCGGGGGAGCTGGGCAGTGGACAGATTGCGTACCCCGAGTTATTTCGTGCCAGCCGCTATGGGCCACTAAAACGTACCCCGAGTTATTTCGTGCCAGCCGTTATGGGCCACAGAAACGTACCCCGAGTTATTTCGTTCGAGCCGCTTAAAGGGTTAAGGCAATGAAATGGATCCCGCTCTTATGGCGTGACCTTTGACCCCACTTCACCCATTTTCAATAGGGTTCGTCCCCTGGTGGTCCCCTACCACATACTAAAATTTCATCGAAATCCAACCATTTTTACGTGAGTTATCGGGCCGACAGACGGACGGACAGACGGACGGAAAATGCTGGAGCATATACGCTTCTTCAACCTACGGTTGGAAAGCGTAAAAAAACGCATGCAAACGATGCCCGCTGACCAATTTTTTTCTTCAGCTTAGTAACAAAAATTCCGTCGAAATGGAAAATTTCCACGGTATTCCACTAATTCTGAGGACGAAATAAACGTGGACAAACTGAATGACCGACAAAGTGAACAGTCACCGTGGAAGACGACATGTGCTTCCATTGGCTGCTTTTTTGTTTTTTTTTGTTTTTTGTTTTCAGGTTGATAATGAGAAACGCCACGTTTCATCGAGAGGATCACTGCGGGAGATACGTTTCATCTCCCGCAGTGATCCTCTCGATGAAACGGTGACCTTCCTCGTGATAACGTAGTAAATGTTCCAAAGTCACATCTATGCGAATGTCTTTCTGCACAGATTTCAAATTGTGTGGCACCCATTGCGTGCAAATCTTCCGGTACTGCGGACAATCCCGGATAATGGTGAGCACACTAGCTACACTGATTCCGACTTTGTCTGCAAGTGCCTTACTTACACCATGACTCTTCTGTCTTCCCGAATGAGACTATCCACTTCAGAAGCGGAAATATCGGTGATCACACGGTGTGTTTGACCTGGCCACGAATCATCAGTCAACGATGACGGACCTTCTCGGAACCGCTTACTCCAGTCTTTAACACGTGACAAAGGCAAAGAATATCTAATGCTTAAAGAAGGTCAACTCTCATAGAGATAACGTAAAACAGGCGGCAACAGCGCCACCACATCTTAAGAGATAATATGCTCTGCTGGAAAGTTAACATTCAGAAGCAAAACACGTTAGGGGGGACTACAGCATTGAAGCTTTTCTTTGATCCACGATGGTTTCCTTCGATCTGATGACTATTTGCTTAGAGCAGTTTTTTGTTGTTGTTGTTGCTGTTTTCTGATATCCCGCCCATCCCTTATTTTGGTAAGAAAAATATGCAATAACATTAGTATTACTACAAGTATGTAAATTAAATTTCAGCAAATATTACAGTTAGGCCTAAGAATCCGTACAAAATGCAGACATTCCCTAGTATTTGGCATTTCTGAAAATGTTTCTGAAGAACTGAAGGACAAACAAAAGCCTTAACTAATCCGGTTGGCGTAACAAAACTAACATATCCGATTTGCGAAGTGATTATGCTACCGATAAGGTTACAATCACGTGCTGTGAATCTGAGTGGCTCGGCTGACTGCTCTTCACCCAAAGAATTGAAGTCAACAGAAATACGCATGAGCATTCTGCTCCGATATCAGCCTGTATGTTGGCTTCTGTGCACTGCATGCTTTCCCTGAAGATATAGCTGCGCTAGTTACGTCTCGCTGAGCCTTAACTTCTTCTCGTTAGATATTCTTTGACAAAGGCATGCAGTTTTCCTACACGCTACTCTTGCGGCGATAATTTCCGATCTCCCGACACCTTCCACTTTTAAAAACTAGATAACCTCTCTGTGTTCAACGTTCTTTGCTTAAACCATTACCGAATACCTGCACGAGGTCATGTACAAAGGCTGACTGCTTTTGCTGTCGAGTGATTGCAGCGCCACATTCCACTACGTCATAAAACTACAGTGGTGCCACCTACGTTTCATATTGACGCCCCACGGTTCACCCATTCGGCATTTTATTATGTCCACTGACTTGTTTTCATTTCAATGTTCCTTATACGTATATACGTGGGGTCGAACGCAACTGGAAGAAGTGAATCTCCGCAGCAGAAAGCCTGTTGGTCATTTTATTCATAGTAGTCATTTTGTGGCATGGTTGACGCTAATACGTTTGACTGATTACCTGATAAAAACGGATATAACAATAGCAACGAACCTAAGAAAGGAGGGAAATGTTTGCGACACTTGTTTCTACCCATTGGCATGATGTATGTATCAGGAGAACTAGAATTTTCCCACCATGCCATGGGTCATGGTGGAACAGAGAATAATAGTTTAGAAGGAAGCGCTTATCAGTGGTGACATGTTTATAGTCCTAACTGCTGAGATGAGAGGATTAGAGGAATAGCTTCGCCGTAGCTTACTTAAAACCCGGCAGCTATGTGAAAATTTTTGCTTGGGGTTGCAGGGCACCATTTGCTTCACGCAAGTTAGCGACACAAAACATAAGAATCCAATCACTGACTCTCTTCAGAACCGACTACACAGGAGGATTTTTGCATCTATGCGTTTCGTTTACTCATCATATTAAAAATTTTAGGAGATCCGATCTCAGTTCTTGTCTCAGCGTCCGGACATTCCCTTTGCGTTTCCAAAAACACTCTATCCGAAGTCACTTTTACACTCTGGTAAACGCATGTACCTTGTAATCACTTTTCCTGTTGCTCAGTTATTCGTTTCTTTTTAATCAAAACTGTGGAATTCCTGCCGCCATTCGCCTCATGGGACATCAAAAATTGAATTTGCAAGCTGAGTGGAGTCAAGATATCGGGAACAGAGCCACCACATCCGTGAATGGATGAACAGTATATGAAGGACTAATATGCGCAGTTGAGACAGTTGTTTATAAGTTTTACACTAGTTTCCCATCTGTAGATAGAAAATCCACTGCTATAACCAACTTCAATGGCACAATACATCCTGATATGACCATTAACGAAACATCCCTGCACACACCCTACCTGGAACTTTATGCCCAGTAACGGAAACAACATTTTTTATAGGCAATTGTTCATACAGACGGTGTCCTCTCGTTTCCCCGATTATCGGTTCCCCTAATCGGGTGGTTCGTTGAGTCCCATTCTCCCTATGTATCTATATATATTCCCGGTTCCCCTAATATTGCTACTGTAATTCCTGTTTCACCTAATGTAGTTGTCTCAGAAGTTACGATTCCTGTTTCCCCTAATAGTTCGGTAAAAGTTACGATTAATTCCACAACGCCACGTTTAGTTCTTATTTATACTGGTATTCCTATTTGAATTTGCAAATAAAGAGCGTCATGCCTTTCTTTATACATATAGACTACATACATATATTTTGCCCTAACTGGTAGGCAGAAGCATAGCTAAAATAACATTTATATACAGTTTGACATAGAACAAAAAACTTAAAAACACTTACGGCATTGAAAATAAGACACGTTGTTATAATTTGTTAAAGAACTAATTACATCAGCATTTATTAACCGTTGAATGGCAGTCAGAATATACCAAACGCTAGCTGCTGCCTGAAATCCTTGTCCGGAATGGTATTGTACGGCGTTTCTTGTTTGAAACTATCCGAAGTTGTCTACAAATGACCAAATCGTAGATTCGCCCTTTTCTCACCCCACCCACAAACAGAGGATTGGTGGGAAAAGGATTGCCAGCAGAGGAAGGCAAGAGAACCTTAGGGGGAGATTATGCATTAGGGGAAACGATATTCGGGGAAACGGAGGGGAACCCGTACGGAAATTCGAATGGCGATCAAAAAAACTCCAAATCAGCAAGGTACACTTTTCCACGAACTAGCAAGTCAATAAAACTGATTGTACCAACAGAACACTTTACAATTACATTCTTCACCTGATACATTAGAAAGCAGCAATTTCGCAATTGTAAGTTTACTTTCAACTTTCGGCCGATCTGCTCGAAAATAACGGAGGCATGTAACATGAAAATACACTGCTCAACATAAAAAATGTCACACCTGAGGATATGCACGGTATGAGATGAAACCTACCACACTTACAGACAAGTAGGCAGGAAAGAAGTGGTTTAATTCTTGAGCGATTATCCGAATGCGATGGGTCAGGAAACAGTAAATCTGAGTCAGTAGATAGTATGACCGGCCATACTGGGCTATACATTCGTCAACACGGTTTGGTTCCGACTGGAAAAGTGCCCACATGGTGTTGTGAGGTACCGCTGATCATGCGTCGTTGACCTGTGTCCAAAATTCATGGACATTGAGAATGCATGTACAGAGGCGTTAATTAGGCTGCCAATGACGCCCCACACGTTTTCTATTAGGGAAAAGTCTGGAGATAGCGCAAGCCAGTGCAGAACCTGTATGGTGTCCTTGAGAGAAACGAACTCCAAGCTCCACTGACGCAGTGGAAAAACTGGTTTTTAAGCTGACAGAAGAGTTGGTGACGTGTGCTTTTGTGTGTGCGTCGCGAGTTGAGATACTCCTGTGTGCACTATGTTCCTTTCCGTGCTGAAATAATTTTTAAGGATATTAAACCTCTCAATTAACTTGAGGTATTTGTTTTCCATCAGTGAGTCTGGTTCAAAACTAATTACGACAGTGACAAGTAAAGTCACAATAACCTGGATACTTTGTAGGCACTGTCTGCTGATGTTGGCGGAAGGGGGGGATGAGCGTTATGGCGTTGGAACTATGCATCAGGGATACAGCAGAGATAAGGCAACAAAACGAGCTGCAGCATGTCATCGACGTATCGTCATGCTATAGTTTCACACACTGTGCGGACAAGCGGTGAACGTAAATAGACAACGTCATCGCTCTTTCCACGTTTTTCTTTAATTAACACGCAGCAACCGAAAAATTGTATTTCTACAACGCTGGGATCGAACCCCAGATCTCTCGATAACTAGCAGAGTGCATTCGCCTTATGCGCTACGGTGCCAACAATCTACGGCGCTATGTGTGTTTATCTGTCAGCATCTGACTTTACAAATCCGTAGAGTTGGGATTAGCAACCGAGACGTCTCCATCTCTGGGAACGTTAGGCCCCACCAGACGGAGACGTCTCAATTGCTGAGCCCATCCCTACGGACTAGTGAAGTCAGATGCTGAGAGATAAACACACATAGCGCGGTAGATTGTTGGCACCGTAGCGTAAGACGAACGCACTCGGCTAGTTATTGAGACATCTGGAATTCGATCCCAGCGGTATCTAAATACAATTTTTCGGTTGCTGTGTGTTAATTAAAGAAAAACGTGGAAAGAGCGATGCCTTTGTGTATTTACATTGCCTCCACGTATTTGGAAGATTTTCACCAAGCGGTGAATGGCTGTTGAAACTTATGGCGCCTCAAATCGTTACACCAGGCTGAGAAGCCGTGCGACGCTCACGTATGGCAACAAGATCAGCACGGTGACTCCAGTACTCTCCAATATCTCAATTCGCGATCGCCGAAACCATGTTGTAGTCAGGGAAAGCCATTGCTGAATACGACACAGTTCTATTCTTCCCTCCACGCATGTCCGGTTTGGTACAACTGCAACCTTGCACAACGATGTGCAGCGGTGAGACGCAGTCGTCGCAAACCTGCATAAGTCAATCTACGATTCAGTCTTTGCCGATAACAGGTTGTTCATAAATATCTTTAAACCAGTCGAATGTCGCTTGTTGTATAGGATGTGGGCAGCTGCGGCTTGCAGTCGAGTGCGGCGATCGAGGAATCCGGACTTTCACCTACGTGCCAGCAATCCCATTATGTCGACCTGCAATACTTTCATTGAACCAATGTGGATACAATCGGCATACACTTGTTGCATCCCTATACGTCTTCACCGCGATGCGAAGCAGGAACAACTCGCCGTATGTAACCCTCTGATGAAGGCTCGGGGTACCCATTCGATACTGGCGCGCGTTTCCCACAGGAATGGAGGTATAACATTATGTGTAGAACAAACGGGACGAATTTTTTATTCACCATGGTATCTGTCGGTTGACGGGTACGATAATGTGTCTCTTGGACATATGAGTTTCTGGATTAATGGGAAAACGCGCTACTCGTATGAAGCACTGATGTGTTACTTGATTTACTCGTTATAGAAAACGCGCTACTCGAATGAAGCAATGATGTGTTACTTGATTTACTCGTTATAGAAAACGCGCTACTCGTATGAAGCACTGATGTGTTACTTGATTTACTCGTTATAGAAAACGCGCTACTCGTATGAAGCACTGATGTGTTACTTGATTTATTCGTTTTAGAAAACGCGCTATTCGTATGAAGCAATGATGTGTTACGTGATTTACTCGTTATAGGAAACGCGCTACTCGTATGAAGCACTGATGTGTTACTTGATTTATTCGTTATAGAAAACGCGCTATTCGTATGAAGCAATGATGTGTTACGTGATTTACTAGTTATAGAAAACTCGCTACTTGTATGAAGCAACGATGTGTTACTTGATTTACTCGTTATAAGAAACGCGTTACTCGTATGAAGCAATGATCTGTTACTTGATTTGCTCGTTAAGGAAAACGCGCTACTCGTAGAAAGCAATGATGTGTTACTTGATTTACTCGTTATAGAAAACGCGCTACTCGTATGAAGCACTGATGTGTTACTTCATTTACTCGTTATAGAAAACGCGTTACTCGTATGAAGCACTGATGTTTTACTTGGTTTAATCGTTATAGGAAACGTGCTACTCGTATAAAGCAATGATGTGTTACATGATTTACTAGTTCTAGGAAACGCGCTACTCGTATGAAGCACTGATGTGCCACTTGATTTATTCGTTATAGGAAACACGCTACTCGTATGAAGCAATGATGTTTTACCACATTATATGAGGCATTGATGTGTTACCACATTGTATGAGGCATTGATGTGTTACCACATCGTATGAAGCAATGATGTATTACCACATCGTATGAAGAATTGTTGTGTTACTTGATTTATTATATTAAACGTGCTACTCGTATGAAGCATTGATGTGTTACCATATCGTACAAAGCACTGATGTGTTGCTTGATTTACTCGTTATAGAAAACACGCTACTCGTATGAAGCAATGATGTGTTACTTGATTTGCTCGTTATGGAAAACGCGCTACTCGTAGAAAGCAATGATGTGTTACTTGATTAACTCGTTATAGAAAACGCGCTACTCGTATGAAGCACTGATGTGTTACTTGATTTACTCGTTATAGGAAGCGCGCTACTCGTATGAAGCACTGATGTGTTACTTGATTTACTCGTTATAGAAACCGCGCTACTCGAATGAAGCAATGATGTGTTACTTGATTTACTCGTTATAGAAAACGCGCTACTCGTATGAAGCACTGATGTGTTACTTGATTTACTCGTTATAGAAACCGCGCTACTCGAATGAAGCAATGATGTGTTACTTGATTTACTCGTTATAGAAAACGCGCTACTCGTATAAAGGAATGATGTGTTACTTGATTTACTCGTTATAGGAAACGCGCTACTCGTCTGAAGCACTGATGTGTTATTTGATTTACTCGTTATAGGAAACGCGCTACTCGTATGAAGCACTGATGTGTTATTTGATTTACTCGTTATAGGAAACGCGCTACTCGTATGAAGCACTGATGTGTTACTTGATTTACTCGTTATAGGAAACGCGCTACTCGCATGAAGCACTGATGTGTTACTTGATTTACTCGTTATAGGAAACGCGCTACTCGTATGAAGCACTGATGTGTTACTTGATTTACTCGTTATAGAAACCGCGCTACTCGAATGAAGCAATGATGTGTTACTTGATTTACTCGTTATAGAAACCGCGCTACTCGAATGAAGCAATGATGTGTTACTTGATTTACTCGTTATAGAAAACGCGCTACTCGTATGAAGCACTGATGTGTTACTTGATTTACTCGTTATAGAAAACGCGCTACTGGTATGAAGCAATGATGTGTTACTTGATTTAATCGTTATAGGAAACGCATTACTCGTATGAAGCAATGATCTGGTACTAGATTTGCTCGTTATGGAAAACGCGCTACTCGTAGAAAGCAATGATGTGTTACTTGATATACTCGTTATAGAAAACGCGCTACTCGTATGAAGTACTGATGTGTTACTTGATTTACTCGTTATAGGAAACGCGCTACTCGTATGAAGCAATGTTGTGTTACGTGATTTACTCGTTCTAGGAAACGCGCTACTCGTATGAAGCACTGATGTGCTACTTGATTTATTCGTTATGAAAAACACGCTACTCGGATGAAGCAATGATGTGTTACCACATTATATGAGGCATTGATGTGTTACCACATTGTATGAGGCATTGATGTGTTACCACATCGTATGAAGCAATGATGTATTACTACATCGTATGAAGAATTTTTGTGGCACTTGATTTATTATAGGAAACGTGCTACTCGTACGAAGCATTGATGTGTTACTTGATTTATTTGTTTCATAATAAAAGTATTTGTATCAATACGAACCTTACTTCTATTCTCCGATTATTAACTTTGGCTCCAGAATTTAACAGAAAAATGTTCAGATTGTAGGCTGTGAAAACACAAATGTGGCGAATCCACGCTTCCTTGCTACGGAGCCAGTTGTTCTAACCGATTAAATTACACCGACGGAAAGTATCGCTACAGATTTGTCGTCTTGACACGTGCTTTACCTCTATAGCACATAACATCACCTACGTACTCCCTAATATTTTTTTTTTTTTTTGTAGCGAAGAAGAAATTTTTCATAAACTCCAGACGATGTGTGGAACAAACATACACATTTTTGGATGAACCCAAGATCAATTTTCCACAGTCGGGCACCAATTTGCAGGCTACGGAGTTTGAACCCGCATTATTGTGCTCCAGAGTGCTTTCTCAATTAAGCTACACCGACAGAATTTATCGCTGCAACTTTGTCGTCTTGACATGTCCGTCACCTCTGAGGTACGTACGTCACATGTATTCGCCCCTGAAAAAGGGCTGGAACGAAATCATAGGGTTCCGGGTCAGCCAGCAAACCCTGCTTGAAGTTGCTCGCTGAAGAAGAAGGAATTATGATTAATTCCAGACGAGGCGGAATGAACATCACGTATTTTTCGAAGAACCCTACGGCCAGTAGATCCATTTTCCCCAATCGGGCGCCAATGTAAAGACACAAATTTGTCGGTGACGGAGATCGAATCCTCGCTCCGGAGCCAGTTGTTCTAAACCACTAGACTACACCGACGGAATGTGTCGCTGCAAATTTGTCGTCTTGAAACGTGCTTCACCTCTGTAGTACGTCACAAGTCATAAAAGGGAGAATAAAAATCACTCACCAAATAAAATAAAGAAAAGGAAGAAAAATCATTATAAAATGGAGAGGCCACTCTCTCCTCTGTCTCGTGAAGGCTTCCTGATAGACAAAGAAAATAGTTCTTAAGAACTGTACGGTTTCTAACAGAAGATTTGATGTCCTAAATTTTCAAGACGCCTAATCTCTTAGTTTGTTCATCCTTAGAAAGCCTCTTATAGAAGCATAATGTCTGAAAAACAAACTCCCTTGACTTGGTGAATATACATTTCCAGCCGCCGCTGAGGCACATTGGTCTATGTATTGGCTTCCGATCATTGCTTCAAGATGGGCCAGGGTTCAGGTCCCGACGAGGCATGGATGTTGTGTCTGTCTTACAGCACCGGCTCTCTCCGTTCCCTGGAGCCAGTGGTTCTAAATAAGAGACGGGTTTACAGCCTGTCGAGTTGATCACGGTGGTCGTTACACCCGAAAACAAAATAAAGCAAAACACATCTGGTTGACAATTAGTTTTACTTGCGAGAGCATTTGGAATGTGAGACTAACTGTCGCTGAGAAGTTAAAACATCTGTGTCTGGCTTGCAGAAACACCTTTTCGATAATTCCTCAAATAGGCCAAAAATCCTGTAATGATGATTTTCCATATGTAATAGCAGCACCCTGGAGACACCTTCTAAACATTAGAAAAATACATATGGAAAATCATTACATATGGAAAATCTATTACATATGGAAAATCATCTTGTAATGATGATTTTCGATATGTAATAGCAGCACCCTAGAGACACCTTTTGGACATCGGAAAAATGCATATGGAAAATCATTACATATGGAAAATCATCTTGTAATGATGATTTTCGATATGTAATAGCAAAACCCTGGAGACACCTCTGGGCATTGGAAAAATACATATGGAAAATCATTACATGTAGAAAATCTATTACATATCGAAAATCATCTTGTAATGATGATTTTCCATATGTAATAGCAGCACCCCGGAGACACTTCTGGACATTGGAAAAATATATGGAAAGACATTACATATGTAATAGCAGCACCCTGAAGACACTTTCTGGACATTGGAAAAATACATATGGAAAATCATTACATATTTAATAGCAGCACCCCGGAGACACCATCTAGACATTGGAAAAATACATATGAAAAATCATCTTGTTATGATGATTTTCCATATATAAGAGCAGCACCCTGGAGACACCTTCTGGACATTGGAAAAGGAACACAAGTGCGCGAAAGAACATTGGACGAGACTTGACGCATGCGTACATAATACAACGAATACACAGGACATATAGGTGTGCATATGTATATATAGACACTGGTGAGTTGACAAATTGTAGCCTTAGTTTTAACGATTTTAAAGGTTAGGTTTCTTCTCAGGAAGGGTATAATGTATACCCGAAAGATCTAAGGGCGTTATGTGTATTTTATACTTATTAATAAAGTTTTTAATCGTGTGTAAGATGGCTGTGTTTTTTTTGTTTTTTGTGAATAAGAACGATAAAAATAAAAGTACTTATTGAGTTCATTTGACCCCACAATAACTTACAAATATCTAAAAATAGGGAAGTAGGCACGATGTAAGAATCAAACTAGTGTGGTATGACACAAAGTTCGTGTTGAAGGAGTTAAACACGTTGTTCAGAAATATCCAAAATCCCAGTGGACATATACACATATCGTAGCATTTTTGTAATTGAGAAAGGAGCTTTGATGAAATTATTGCTGTGCAAGGATGTGTAGCTAAACTACGTATATATACCGGCCGAGCTTTCCAATAGCAATGATATTTTTAACAGCCTTTTGGCTTTACTTTTAAATATGCATGAAACCATTTGTTTTGCAACTGATGTTGAGGCCAACAAATGCCCATTTTGGATTGGTACAGGAGGTAAGGTAACGAATTTTGCAATTCCTTGAGGTAAAATACCACGTGAAACGGTGCTATGTGTGCAGAAATATGCCTCCAGGTTTGTTCTTAGGCTATAGCTGTAACACATCTCTCATTTCTTTCGGATCGCCCAAAGGCCAACTCTCGGAGATATCCATAAATTAGGCAGAATAAAGTAACACTATACTAGTGATCCGATTTATTGGCGTAGCAAAATATACATAAGCGTTTCCAAGGATCAACCAGATGGCTTTTTCAACGAAGTTAGACAGAAACTGCAAAATGAATAATAGAACGCTTATCAATTTGAACGCGGGAACTTGACTTGACAATAGATAGATACGACGTTATATTCATTTAAAGATACGAGGTATCATGTTGGTTGTGCACGTGGCGCCCTGGTAGGGAGAAGGCGTTACTTGAAGAACTGGTTCCAAATTCCTGGGCCACCTCGGTGGCGCAGTGGTCTAAGCGATGGCCTCTGATCATTCGTCCGAAAGGGGTCCGGGTTCGAATCCCGGTGAGGCATGGATGTTGTGCTTGTCTTACGGCACTGGCTCTTTCTCTTCCCTGGAACAAGTGACCCTAAATTAGGGACGGGTGACTGCTTATAGCCCATTGAGTTGCTCACGGTGGTCGTTAAACCTCCAACCAAAAAAAAAAAAAAATAATTCCTGGTAACTCGAGTGAGACGCTATCATTGCATGTATCGCTGTTAGTAATGTGTTCTGTTAAATGCCATTTACTTGCAATGATAGTGCCTCACTCGAAGTAACAAGTATCGCTGTCAATGATGATGATGATGATAATAATTTAATTAAATCAGTCAGCAATTTTTAACTGCAAAAAGAATCTGATAAAAGCGTTTGTTTCTCTCTTTTACAATTCCCAGATCGTTTTTCATTGTGTATTTTCAAATTCTGCAGTAGCGCTAATCCCTCCAAATCCTAACCGTTTACGAAAACCTTTTGTAGTTCTCTAATGCACTTTTAAGAATTACAAAGGTTCATAAAAACTTTTGTAACTCTCTACAGGGTATTCGTATTCAATTTTGACGGTCATCGGGTACATCAGGTGATTCCTCAATAAACTCTGTTGCACTTATTTGCGTTTCTCCTATTTTAAAAAAGTGTTCGGCAAGAATCCGCACTCTCAAATTTTTACTTTTCAACCACATTTTTAATTTCAATTTTTACTTTCAACGTTTATCGTTTCCTTTTTTTGTTGCCATTTTCAAAACCACCATGTTGCCCAATAAAACATTTCGTGCATTCGTTATAAGCTCGGCAAGCACAAAAGCATAGTCATCTGAAAGAAAAGTGACAGTTGACAGTGAAACGAGATAGTGAACTGATCGACTTTCAGAAAGTGGTGATAGGCTACATTTACCTCTTCATGTTTAAAGCCTCACGGCAGCTCACTAAAGAAGGTGGGAAATATTGGATCACAAAATGAACGCGGACACTAATGGGAGTAACCTGTTGGCATTGGCAACAAACCCAAAGAGATTTCTAATGGGAATCTTGAGGACAAAAGTCCCTCCTCTTTTCGTTCAAAGAAACTAAAGAGAATCTTTGCAGCAAAATTTAGCACATTTTTTACCTTGAACGATCGCGTTTTTAAATGTTTTATGACCATGAACACTGACCGTTATTCCGAGATCCGCTATTTGAAGGTAAATTTACAAAACCATATATACTGAATGACCACCTGACAGTTTTAAGCAAATGAGCTATGGCTGCACGCTGTTGCAGCCAGAGGGCAAGGCTAGTATAAAAAGGGAAAGCTTAGTGCTTGCGACAGTAGTAAAAGTGATTTTTGGGTGACGAGATGGGTAAAAAATGCGATTTGACGGACTTTCAAGGTGGGATGATTGTAGGAGGTCGGAGCCATGGAGCGAGTATCACCGAAACCGCCACATTCTTGAAATGTTCCAGAGCAGCTGTTGTTAAAGTGTTTAAAGACTGGACTGTCAGCCAAAAAACTGGGTCTCTTCATACAACGTGTGGTCGTCATCGATTAGTGACTGCTCGGGCGGAACGGAGAGTGTCCAGACTAGTAACAGACAACAGAAGGGCAACAGTGCAGCAAATTTTTCTTTTTTTTTTTTTTGATTGGAGGTTTAACGACCACCGTGAGCAACTCAATGGGCTATAAGCAGTCGCCCGTCCCTAATTTAGGGTCACTGGTTCCAGGGAAGGGAGAGAGCCAGTGCCGTAAGACAAACACAACATCCATGCCTGACCGGCTTTCGAACCCGGACCCCTTTTGGACGAATGATCAGAGGCCATCGCTTAGACCACTGCGCCACCGGGGCGGCGTGCAGCAAATTACAGACCATCTTCATAAAGGATCCCCTCAAATGATCTCTGCACGCACTGTTCGCTGTAACTGCATCCAATGGGATATGGCAGCCGTAGGCCTGTTCGAACACTTTTGCTGTCTGCAGTTAACAAGAGAAAACGTCTCCAGTTTGCACAGGAGCACAAGGATTGGACAGTCGATAATTGGAAACAAATTATGTGGTCCGATGAATCACGTTTTCAGTTGCACCATGCCGATGGCCGAGTAAGAATTTGGCGGAAACAGCACGAAAGCATGGATTCCAAATGCATTGCTACAACCCTTCAAGCTGGTGGAGGCAACGTTATGGTTTGGGGAATGTTTTCCTGGCATGCTTTGGGCCCTTTAATTCGTGTTGATCAACATCTGACTGGCACATCATATCTAAACATCCTTGCGGACCAAGTGCATCCTGTCATGTGGATGGTTTATCCCAATGGCGATGGCTACTTTCAACAAGATAATGTGTCCTGCCATAGTGCTCGTATTGTACAGGATTGGTTTCAGGAACATGCCGGTGAGTTTACTTTGCTTAGGTGGCCCCCACAATCTCTCGATCTCAACCCCATTGAGAATTTGTGGGATGAAGTTGAACGAGCCATCAGACAGCGGGATCCACAACCCTGCAACTTACACTCCTGGAAAGTGCTATTCATCAAGCATGGTCTCAGATTCCACAAACCACCTATCAACATCTCGTGGAGTCCATGCCACGAAGAATCGACGCAGTACTAAAGGCAAAAGGTGGCCCAACGAAGTACTGAGGGGGTGGTCAGAATAAAGTGGCCACTCAGTGTATACCTTCGGACTGGGATCACAAACTGTCCTCGAAATAGAGGTGTCCGCTATTCTGGAGTATCCGTAAAATTCGTTTTACTGCATTTACCGAAATTTCGTTCACAAATTATCCTTATATTCGCTAAAGATTTTAATGAGAATTTTTACTTTAAATTTGTGAAATTATCAGAGGAGTGTTCATAAATCCATACCTTTAATATATCTCCACAATTTGCCTTAATAAAGAACTTCTTAAATATGTGGATTTTTAAATTATTTGCAAGAAAATAGAAATCATGAAAACGATATCGATACGCAAACTTCATAAAAAAGTATCATTAAAAATTACTTGTCTTTGATACAAGAAGTATCATTAAAATATTAATGCTTGTCTTTGATACAAAGAATTGTCATTTAAATGTTATTACTGGTCTTTGATATTAAAAGTAACATTAAAATATTATTACTTGTTTTTGATACAAAAAAGTACCATTAAAATATTACTACTTGTCTTTAATAGAAAAAATTGTTCTTAAGATATTACTCGTCTTTGATACAAAAAGTATCCTTAAAATATTATTACTTGTCTTTGATACAAAAAAGTGTCATTAAAATTTTATTACTTGCCTTTGATACAAAACGGTCCGCTAAATGGAGTATCCGTTGAAGAAGTTTTATTGCGTTTACCGAAATTTCTTTCACAAATTATCTTTATATTCGCTAAAGATTTAAATGAGAATCTTTACTTTAAATTGGTGAAATTATGTAAAAATTTTAATGAGAATCTTTACTTTAAATTGGTGAAATTATATAAAGATTTTAATGAGAATCTTTACTTTAAATTGGGGAAATTGTACGAGGTTTACTTGTCTTTGATACAAAAAAGTATCATTAAAATTTTATTACTTGTCTTTGATACAAAACGGTCCGCTAAATGGAGTATCCGTTGAAGAAGTTTTATTGCATTTAACGAAATTTCTTTCACAAATTATCTTTATATTCGCTAAAGTTTTGAACGAGAATCTTTACTTTAAATTGGTGAAATTATATAAAGATTTTAATGAGAATCTTTACTTTAAATTGGTGAAATTTTACGAGGATTACTTGTCTTTGATACAAAAAAGTATCATTAAAATTTTATTACTTGTCTTTGATGCAAAACGGTCCGCTAAATGGAGTATCCGTTGAAGAAGTTTTATTGCATTTACTGACATTTCTTTCACAAATCATCTTTATATTCGCTAAAGATTTAAATGAGAATCTTTACTTTAAATTGGTGAAATTATACGAGGATTACTTGTCTTTGATACAAAAAAGTATCATTAAAATTTTATTACTTGTCTTTGATACAAAACGGTCCGCTAAATGGAGTATCCGTTGAAGAAGTTTTATTGCATTTACCGAAATTTCTTTCACAAATTATCTTTATATTCGCTAAAGATTTGAACGAGAATCTTTACTTTAAATTGGTGAAATTATATAAAGATTTTAATGAGAATCTTTACTTTAAATTGGTGAAATTATACGAGGATTACTTGTCTTTGATACAAAAAAGTATCATTAAAATTTTATTACTTGTCTTTGATGCAAAACGGTCCGCTAAATGGAGTATCCGTTGAAGAAGTTTTATTGCATTTACCGAAATTTTTTTCACAAATTATCTTTATATTCGCTAAAGATTTTAATGAGAATCTTTACTTTAAATTGGTGAAATTATAAGAGGATTGTTCATCAATTCATGCCTTAATAAAGAAGAACTTACGAACTATGTGAATTTTTAAATTTTTTGCAAGAGAATAGAAATCATGAAAAGGATACGCGAACTTCATAAAAGAGTATCATTAAAATAGTATTACTTCTCTTTGATATAAAAACACTTTGATAAATGCGAAGTAGAATATGTGAAATATAATTTACTTACTGTGTCTGTCATTTATTTCTTTAAAAATGGAATTAGCCCTGCGGCATTTTTCTTTCTTTAAAAACGACATGAGCAAAATGGTATGAAAGAAGTATTTGTGGGGATAAAAAATTCTGTAAGATAATTTTTTAATCATTTAAATAACACTAGACAGCTAAGAAGTTAAACCTAGTAAACAAATGAATTTTACATGCATAAGAGAATTAGAACTTCTTCTGAAAAAAAGTGCGTACAGATCGAAATATTTGAAAGCTCTGCTTCCATTATTTCACGAGATAACAATGGCAGTTTTTATAGTGTAATTCACATCATTTCTTGATTGTTTTGGTTTCTGACATGCCCATTTTTCCAGATTTCAGGACATGAACTTCATCAATTCCTCATGGTTTTGATTACTGACATCTACCTTTTCTTAAATCTGACATTATTTATTTTTTGATTCTGTTACTTGATATGTTAGCGTTTAGATTGTACGGTTCATAAAGGTACCGTGTCGCGCAACAGAAAAACAGTTGACAATGACTGCACTGGTTTTCATGTTGCTGTCAGTGAATGAAGTACGTAAGATCATGCGTAATGCACTTCTCCGTTATGTGCAAGTACAACTATTGAACATCAGCGTAATGCTGTAGGCTGTGTGCTCATAGGAAATATCTGACATTCCTTCGAAAAAAGAGTTCCTCACTTGAATTCCCCACAATCCTCTTTTTTCACGTTTTCAATATTTTACTAGTCTGCAAACGACATAGATTTCCATAAGCTTGGCATACGTCAAAAATCATAGTGAGAATTAATATAGATTTCTAGGTTAAAAAAACAGAGACAAGTCGCAATGAAAACTAAGGTACTACCCTCTCTTACTGTTTGTGTTAACCAGGTGTTCTAGGAAGTGGCCATGAGAAGTTTATAAACAATCTCAGAAAATATGAGTGTCCACTAAAGTGAATTCAAGAGATTACAAAAATTGCCGATTTTATTTACCTTGCGTAAATCATCAGTTCCCGCTTGCGTATCAATAGGAGGGTGAAGTAAAATAGCTGTCATATTCGGCACGCTTGTTAGAACGAGCAAGGGTATTCCATTTAGGCTTAGTAGCGGATACATGTGGTAGTTCTAGGCGGCCATTGATCTGCTGCTCCTCCCGCGATGTATGTCGGGAGAGAATCTCGGGGATCGATCGTTCGCATCTGCTGGGAGCTCGGGAAAGACCAACCATCATGGAGTAGCCATAGACTTCTTCGACAAGTTACTTGCCGCTAGCCATACCATAACCCGTAAAAACGCAGACTCATAAACGCTGCAAATACATTAACATAAAACGTACCGTACTGCTATGTTTAGGGAGAGCAAAGGTCAGGCTGGTGAAACGCACGAAGGCGGCTACTGTCCTCGCGTTGGAGACGAAGACAGATTTCGTCTTTCAGTGAAATAAACAAAACAAATCTCACAACGCAAACAAAAACATTTTCAGCTTCTTAGAATCACGACTGCATACATACAAACACACACGGTGACAAATATCGTTAGAACCAACATGGCGCTTAAATTCACAGTACTACAAATACAGCAGATAAGTTGAGGAGTGCATATATTTATTTTGAGGACGAAACACAAACAGATTATTCAGAAGCAATTACGAGTAGTGGTGAAAGGATAACTTCGACCAATTTACTTTTGCGTGATTCAGTAATGTCAATGCAATAATTTATACGAGCTTTTTGTCAGCCAATTAGAATAGTAATCTATCTCCCGGAAAGCCCATTGGAATCTCTGCTGAGATAGAAGTGTTGTGCTATCTCTTTCTGTTTCAATTTATACTTTTTCTGCATTACATAACCTTGCTTTCCCGGTGGCACAGTGGTCATTGGGGCACCGGCACTGACTGTCTCCGTTCCCTCGAGCCAGTGGCCCTACATTAGGGACGGGCGACTGCTTATAGCCCACTGAGTTGCTCACGATGGTCGTTAAACCCCCAATCGACAATCCCCTCCCCCAAAAAAACTCAGTAACTTCAAACAAGTTAGTAAAATCATGCAATGCATTTAATATTATACGCTTTCCAACAAACCAGAAATCATTACTCAAGTTATGAGGATAACGGCTGTGGAATAAATCTCGCTCCTGTGCCCTGACCTTTGACCCGATTTCGATGATATTCAACAGAATTGGTTCCGTATACTTCCGAAACAATATGATAAAGTTTTGTCGCAATTGAAGCATTTCTAGGTAAGTTATGACGCATAATGGCAATGGAACGCATCCCGCTCCTATGTCCTGACCTTTGATTGCATTTCGTCCATTTACAATGGGGTTCGTCCCCAGGTGGTCCCCTACCACATATTAAAATTTCATCGACATTTAACTTTTTTTACGCAAGTTATGACGCATAAGAGTAATGGAATTGATCCCTCTCCTATGTCCTGACCTTTGACCCCATTTTACCCATTTTCAATAGGGTTCGTCCCCAGGTGGTTCCCTACCACATATTAAAATTTCATCGATATTTAACTTTTTTTACGCAAGTTATGACGCATTAGAATAATGGAATTGATCCCTCTCCTATGTCCTGACCTTTGACCCCATTTTACCCATTTTCAATAGGGTTCGTCCCCAGGTGGTCCCCTACCACATTTTAAAATTTCATCGACATTTAACTTTTTTTACGCAAGTTATGACGCATTAGAATAAAGGAATTGATCCCTCTCCTATGTCCTGACCTTTGACCCCATTTTACCCATTTTCAATAGGGTTCGTCCCCAGGTGGTCCCCTACCACATTTTAAAATTTCATCGAAATCGAACCATTTTTATGCGAGTTATCGTGCGTACGGACAGACAGACATCGGACAAAGCTGGAGCATATATGCTTCTTCACCCTACGGTTGCAAAAGCGTAAAATAAAATGATTAATGTGTGGTTTAACGACCAACATTAGCAACTCTATGAGCTGTAAGTTGTCGTCCATCACTAATTCAAAGCCATTGGCTCCAAGGAAGGGAGAAAACCAGTGCTGTAAAACAATCAGAACATGCATTCCCCACGCGGAACTCCAAAACGGAACCATTTTGGACGGATGGACGGAAGCGAGTTCTTAGCCCACTGCGCCACCGGGGCGACCAAATGAGAATTAGACAGTCCCTTCTTGACTCTGACTATGGAGAAGAAGAATTCGAATCAACCATCCAAGAAAGAAAGACCATTTTTTGTTGATATGCATCATTCCTGACAGTAGTAAAATAAATCGCAAGTAAAAAATTTCGATGTAACCAAAACGGGTATCAGAAGTTGTGAAAATCATTGTTGAAATCTGTTAGTGCCGCATACTGTCTCATGCAGTAACGTAACAAAAGTTAATTTCATTGTTGATGAGCAACATATTTTACTAAACTGTCGCCGAACCATTAATTTCTCAAGTTTTACATAAACGTAACGATATATTTTCAATCGGCCTAAATTACGAGAATCTGATGCTAAATATGATAAAAGCCATTACAGAAATACGTTTTTTACGCTTTCCAATGTTAAGTTGAAGAAGCGTATATGCTCCAGCTTTGTCTGTCCGTCTGTCTGTCCGTTCGCGCGATCACGCGCGTAAAAATGGTTCGATTTCGATGAAATTTTAGTATGTGGTAGGGGACCACCTGGGAACGAACTCTATTGAAAATGGGTTTAATGGAGTCAAAGGTCATGACACAGGAGCGAATTCCATTCCATTGCTCTTATGCTTCATAATGTGCGTACAAATGCTTCGATTTCGATTACATTTTAGTATGTGGTAGGGGACCAACTATGGACGAACCCTATTGAAAATGGCGAAACGGGGTCAAAGGTCAGGACATAGGAGCGGGATCGATTCCATTGCACCTATGCGTCATAACTTGCGTAAAAATGGTTCGCTTTCGTTGAACTTTTAGTATGTGGTAGGGGACAACCTGGGGACGAACGCTATTGAAAATGGGCGAAATGGGGTCAAAGGTCAGGGCATAGGATCGGGATCCATTCCATCGCCCTTATGAGTCATAACTTACGTAAGAATGCTTCTATTGCGACAAAACGTTAGTATGTTGTTCGGCAGGTATACTGAACCGGTTCTGATGAATATCATCGAAATTGGGTCAAAGGTCAGTGCACAGGAGCTAGAACTATTACACAGCCATTATCTTCATAACTTAACTAAAAATGCTTTGATTGCGACAAAACATTAGTATTTTGTTTCCGGAGGTATACTAAACCGGTTCTGTTGAATCATCGAAATGGGGTCAAAGGTCAAGGCACAGGAGCGAGATATCTTCCACAGCCATTATCCTCATAACTTGAGTAATGATTTCTAGTATGTTGGAAAGCGTATAATAATTTTTATAATAAAATAATAATTATTATAATTACTTCATGCAAAGCATTGATTATAATCAATACATTGCATCATTTTACTAACTTGTTGATATGAAAACGGTGAGTTGTAGCGAAATTTGGCTTCCTCTCAACCCCCTGGGGGGGGCAGGTTACCAGCTGTTGACAAGAACTTCAAAATGATGTACAACACGATGGGATGTAACCCGTAGATAATCTAGACCAAATGTTAACCAATGCTCCTAATTAACACACTTGCGATTCAGCTTTTCTTTCTATCGTGAGATCGGATTTTAGCTTATGTATGCGTTTATGGAATTCCGTAGCTACGTCATCTGCGTCATCGATGTCAGGGTCGTTTCTTACGTTCGTCTAAATCTGAATAATAATAAATAGTTTTTGAAAAATTAAACAGTCGAAATACTGATGTACTGTTACCACTTTCATAGTTTGCTAAATATTTTCTTTTATGACTCACATATCGTCTTTCATTGGTTTTACAACAATAACATTAATTAATCCACCTGTCAAAGTACAGCTCAATGTCAGGCATTAGTAAACGCGTAACGTACTACAAAGGTAAAGCACGTGTCAAGACGACAAATCTGCAATGGTACATTCTACCCATGTAGCTTAGTTAGGAGAACAACTTACTCCGGAGTGAGGAGGACGCGGTTTCGATCTCCGTCGCGAATATACTTGTGTTTTCACAAACCTTATTGTATGTTGTCATGATTTAATTCCACTTAGCATGTACCAGACTGCGGCTTTGTGTGGTCGTGAGGAACGCGAAAAAATTCAACGTGTTGCATATAAATCAACGTATACTCTCGAATCGCCGCCCCGCTGGCGATGTGGTCTAAGCGATGGCCTCTGATCATTCGTCCAAAAGGGGTCCGGGTTCGAATCCCGGTGAGGCATAGATGTGGTGTTTGTCTTATGGCACTGGCTCTCTCTTTTCCCTGGAACTAGTGACCCTAAATTAGGCACGGGCGATTGCTTATAGCCCGTTGAGTTGCTCACGGTGATCGTTAAACCTCCAATAAAAAAAATGCTCTCGAATCACTCGTTTTCATTCATACCCACACAAATTATGTTGCCACTGCATAGCTGATAAGGAAAACAAAACAACCATGTCTTTTTTTTTACGCTTTATAACCGTAGGTTGAGGAAGCGTATATGCTCCAACTTTGTCCGCTCGTCCGTACGATAACTCGCATAGAAATGGTTCGATTTCGATGAAATTTTAGTATGTCGTAGGGGACCACCTGGGGACGAACCCTGTTGAAAAGGCGGCAAATGAGGTCAAAGGTTACGACATAAGAGCGGGATCTATTGCATTGCTGTTATGCGTCATAATTTGCGTAAATATGGTTCGATTTCAATGAAATTGTACTATGTAGTAGGAAACAACCCGGGGACGAATCCTATTGAAAATGGGTGAAGTGGGATCAACGGTCAGGACATAGGATGCCGGATGCATTCCATTGCCCTTATGCATCATAACTTGCGTAAAAATGGCTCGATTGCGACAACACTTTATTATGTTGTTCCGGAAGTATACTTTACCGGTTCTGTTGAATATCATCGAAATGGGGTCAAAGGTCAGGTCATAGGAGCGAGATTTTTTTCTAATGCCATTTTCCTCATAACTTGAGTAATAACTTGAGTAATGATTTCTGGTATGATGGAAAGCGTTTCATATTCAATGCATTGCATAATTTTACTGATGTGTTTTTTTATTGGAGGTTTAACGACCACCGTAAGCAACTCAATGAATTATAAGCAGTCACCCGTCCCTACTTTAGGGTCACCGGTTTCAGGGAAGGGAGAGAGCCAATGCCGTAAGACAAACACAACATCTGTGCCTCACCGGGATTCGGACAAATTATCAGAAGCCATTGCTAGCACTGCGCCACCAAATTCAACATCCATTCCTCACCGGGCACTTTCGGACGAATGATCAAAAGCCATTGCTTAGACCACTACGCCTCATTTGTTTGTAAGTGTAACGTATACTCTAGATTCACTTTCCTTTTGATTTTTACTAACTCTGGTTATTTTATTTTACTATGTAAATTATCTTCTTACTGAACGAGATGTTAGTTCTCCCGCTGAATGAGATCTGGCAATGAGTGTAAGTCATGACGTGGTGGTAGCCAGTATAAATAGGCGCGTTCAACGATACGTAGGGAGAGCTTTTGTTGATGTTCGTAGAGAGAGCTGTTGTACGAAGTGAGCTGTTGTTGTATAGAGAGAGCGGTTGTTTATGTGCGTGAGAGCTTTGTTTCGTGTGTAAAGAGATCTTCGTTTATGTGAGAGCCAGAAGTTTGCCAAATAAAAGATTGTCTTAGTAAGTACGTCTTTCTCAGTTCATAGTTTTGTCAGATCTCTGTCTGGCTGTTAGGTTAATTTCATTAGTTGATTACTATTAACAACCAGCATAAGACTTTATTCATCTTAATTACTACTACAACATTACTAGCAGTTAAAAGCTTGTTCATTATTATTACTACACTACTAGCAGGAAAGTTTATTCATGATATAATTAACAAACAACAAGCATTAGAAGAAGCATTAGCTTAGAAGAAGCTGAATTCATTATAATTCAGTAGTAGAAGAGTGATATTCATTATAATTATAATTAGTAGAAGAAGATATATTCATTATATAAGTACAGAACATTTGCCTAAACTACATATGCGTATTCAAGTATAGGACGAATGGGCCGTAAAGGACTTCTGAAGCGGTATCAGGAGAAACAACTACGAGGAAATGGTCGCCCATTTAGATGAATTTAAGGAAATGGTGAACTTTCACGAAAATATTTTCACAGCTATATACAGGGTGGAAAGAAACGACCGCATAATTACCCCACGGGGTGATTCCTTGGGTCAATTCAAGCATAAAATGTTCTATGACATTTTTGGATTTAGGGCTTGATTTTCCAGATATAAGCCCCCAGAGGTGCGTGACGTCACGTCCGGAATCGCCTGTTTTTGAGGCTTCAAGTGCAACCCGAGTGTCATGCAGAGAACCGCGTGGCGGATGCTTGATGCTGCAATCGCAGTACAACAACAGTCAACCAGCCAGTTCCGGAGTCGTGTTACGTTCGCAATTGACGAGCCGAGCGGAATTGGTTGCCCTGTTGCATGACATACCGCCTCGGAGAGCACTGCGATAGGTAAATTAGTCGTGATGACTGCCGAGGTACTGAGCTTGCAGAATCAGGCATCCGCCACGAGCTTTCCTGCATGACACTTGGGTCGTGCTTGAAGACTCAAAAACAGGCGATTCCGGACGTTACGTCAGGCACATCACATTTCGAGGCTTAATTCTGGAAAACTAAGCCCTAAATCCAAAAATGTCATATCACATTTTATGCTTGAATTCACCCAAGGAATCACACTTGGGGTGTTTATGCGGTCGTTTCTTTCCACCCTATATACACTATCTGATCAGAAGCATCCGGACACTTGCCTAGCTACAAACACTCTTTAATAGGAAACGAATTTATATCGAGCTGGACCACCTTTTGCTACTGTCACAGCCTCCACTCTACTGAGGAGGCTTTCAACTAGAATCTGGTATGTTGCTGCTGGAATTGCCTTCCAATTTGCCACAAGAGCATAAGTCAGGTCTGTCACCGGTGTCGAGCGGCTCGGCCTGGCTAATAGTCTGCGTTATAATTCATCCCAAAGGGGTCCCATGCGGTTGAGATAGGGATTCTATGCAGGCCAGTCAAGTTCTTCCACACCCATCTCACCACACCATTCTTGTACTGACCTCGCTTTGTTGACAGGGACATTATTTCGTTGGTAAGGAGAATGGCATTCACCAAACTGTTGCCATAATGAAGGCAGAACAGAATTTTCGAGAATATCATTATAGGTTGCTGCGTTTTGATACCCGGCTACTAGAACTAGGTGACCCAACTAAAACCACCAAAAACCGCCTTAGAGCATGATGCCTTTTCCACCAGATTTCACAGTTCGCACAAAACAGTCGAGAAAGTAGCGTTCACTTGGCATTCTACACATCCATGACTCTTCCATCAGATTGATTCATCACTCCAGAGAACACGTTCTCACTGCTCCAGAGTCCACTGGCGCCGAACTTTCCACCAATCAACGGACGCTTGGCGTTGATCATGCTGATGTTAGGCTTGTGTGCGGCTGGTCGGCCATGCATACCCTTTCACTTCAGCTCTCACAAAATCTTTATGGTGCTGATTTTCGTTCCATAGGCATTTTAGAACTCGGTGGTGTCTGCTGCAACCGCGAATCAACCATTTCGTCGTTCCATCTACTTCAGCACTGAGAGGTCCCTCTCTGTCATTTTAAGTTGCCTACTAGGTCACAATTGCGTTGTTGATGCTTTTGGGCACTTCCACTTCCCAATAGCATCACAGGTGAGCGTGTCAACTGCAGCAGGGCAGAAATTTCCCGAACTGACTTGTTGCTAAGATGGCATCGTATGTCTGCGCCACGTTTAAGGACACTGGGCTCTGTTATGTGGCTCATTCTACTGTTCATTTGTGTCTACGAAATTTGCCAGGACACGAACGTATTTTTATACCTTTATGGGACATCGCTGTGACGCATATGGGAAAGTCTACTATTAATGATTGTCCAGATACTTTTGATCATATAGTGTATTTTCAATTTCGATTAGCACTTCAAGAATATTAGGGAAGTAAATGTGTTTACATAAAATAAAGAAATACAGTTACCTACTGCAGTGTGATGCTTTTGGTTCCTCGTGCAATTTTGTTTTAAACAGGCTAACTTTCTCCACATTTTAAAACTGAAACAAAATTCGAAAAAGAACTGCTTCCGGAAAACGAACATCCACAACGAACATTTAAACACTGAAGAGCAATTTAATCAGAGACAGCTGGCGTTATGCAAATGTGGCACTGTGGGCGGCCTTGTAAACGGAAACGACATGACATATGCAGAGATCCGACAATATAAGTAGTGATGCGACGGGAATCAGTAAGAGTCGGACGCAGTCTGGGTAAGACAAAGGATCTAAGCGCATTTGATCGTGGGCAAATTGTCGGGGCCCGACGAATGTGTCACTCCATCTCGGAAGTCGTGCAGGCACTGGGATTTTCACGAGCCACTGTGTCACGGGTGCACCGTAAGTACATCGAATCCGGTAAAACCATCCCTGCAAGGGTCAACTGCCGTGGACAACAGCGTGTGGATGAGCGGGGTCATCGTCGGCTAGCTCGCATTGTAACAGCGGTTAGACGGGCCACAGTGGAAGAAATCATTCGGCAATTTAACGCTGGTGCACAAAAACGTGAAAGCAGTCACACCATCCAGAACCATCTCCTCGCTATGGGGTACAGAAGCCATCGTCCCACGAAGGTACCGCTGCTGACCGCACATCACAGTGTGCAAAGATTAGCATGGGCGCGGGAACATCGCCACTGAACCCTAGACATGTGGAAAAATGTTGCCTGGCTGATGAGTCGAGATTCACGTTGTTACATGCGGATGGCAGGATACGAGTACGGCGCAAACCACATGAAGCGATGGATCCTTCTGGCCAGCAGGGTAATCTTGAAGCTAGTGGGAGTGGAATTATCGTCTGGGGACTGTTTACGTGAACTGAAATGGGACCCCTGGTACGTGTGACATCGTCTCTCACAGGCCAACGTTACCGGGATATCCTGGACGACCATTTGCTCCCGTTTGTGCGTCTTCAACATCCCACGGCGGACCTCATCCTGCAACAAGACAATGCACCGTGCCATCGCTCCCGAATTGTATCCGAATGGTTGGGTGAACACTCCACCGACGTGACCTCGCTTCCTGGGTCAGCTAGGTCACCTGACCTTAATCACATCGAGCACATCTGGGATGCCATCGAGCGAGATGTTCGAGGCTCTGACCCCCCACCATCAAATCTTCGTGAACTGTGGGAGCTTGTTCAGCGGTCGTGGATTCGTATAGCTTCCCAACGTTTTTGGTGTCTTGTCGAGTTCATGCCAAGACGAAACGCCGCCGTCATGAGGGCGAAAGGTGGTGCTACACGTTACTAGACAGATACCTCTAATTCAATTGCTCTTCAGTGTAAATACGGTGTAGATGTAACGCTTTGATTTCCTTAACATACGCGAATGCCTTATACTGCGTGTGTAGACTGGTATTCATATCCTAATTTTTAAATACGAGTTTAAAAACACATTAAAGATATCTTCGAAAACTTATCTGTGACTGAAAATTCTGTATCAACCTTGTGTCAAATAAAATGACTTAGTTTCCTCCAGTGTGAAAAACCTTAAGCTCCCGTTCCTTCAGCGCGTGCTTGAAGGAAAAATAAGTACTTTATACACCGATCAGCCTCAACATTAAAACACCAATACGTTATGAAAATAAGGGCGCGTACAGCCAATCAGGGTCACGTGGCAAGGTCGAGAATGATGTATATAATACCTAGTTCGGTGCTCTCTCAGTAAGTGTTTCGTTTAGTCTCAACATGGGAAAAGCAAATGATTTATCTGATTTCGAGAAAAGCCTAATCGTTATGGCAAGACGCCTTGGTAAGAGCATCTTCAAAACACCAACACTGGTAGGCTGTTTATACATACTATGAAGTAGTTAATACCTGTTAAAGATGGTCCGAAACTGATGACACTTCGAGCAGTCCACAAGACGTGGGCAGGACACGCCTCATTGATGCTAGAGGTCAACGCCGGCTATTTCGCCATGTCCACAACAACAGGAGGGCTACTGTGGCTGAAACTACCAATAATTTCAATTCTTGTGAACAGCCCAATGTGTCCGCACACGCAGTTCATCGTACGCGGTTGGATCTCTCCAGCCGCGGACCCATTCCTGTGCCTATGCTCACAGCCGTTCACCGTCGTCAACGCCTGCAGTAGGCATTTAATCAGCGACACTGGACTATAGAAGACTGGAAGAGGGTCCCATGGTAAGACGAATCCCGTTTGCTTGCTGTTACACCATGCCGACGGTTGAGCTCGTGTGCAACGCTTACCCGAGGAAGCCTTCTCAGTGATGCGCTGTGGGACGGATCCGGACGGCTGGATGGAGTGTGATGTTCTGAGGAATATTTTATTGGGGGAACGCTTGGATCCATTACCACTGTAGAGCGAATTCTGACATCTTTCGCGTAACTGAGCATCGTGGCTAACCAAATACACCTCTCTATGGAGACTATACAAGTTATGTCCGGAAAGTAATGAGACTCATTCAATAACAGACGTTTAATTAAAGTTATACTTACATAACATTAAAGTTCCTCGAAATAACATCCGTGAACATCAATACACCGCCGCCAGCGGTTCTGCCACGCCGCGTAGCTTGCCTGGAAGTCGGAAACAGGGATCACTTTCAAAGCACTCGTCGTGGCAGTTTGCACGTTTGTAACAGTCCCAAAATGGTGTACTTTCTTTCAGGCTGGATTTGAGTAGGGAAAACAAAACTAAGTCAGCGAGGGCCAAGTCCGGGCTGTAGGGAGGTTGGGGAAGCGTTGCCACTTTGTGTTTTGCTAGAAACTCTCTCATTCTCAGCGACGCATGGCTCGGCGCATTATCGTGGTGAAGAACCCAAGTGTTGATGATCTCCGGGCTGACGCGCGCAACTCTGTTCTTCAGCCGTTGAAGCACTTCCACGTAAAATGCAACGTTGACCGTTTGTCCGGGTGACACGAACTCCTTATGATTAACCCCTTTACAGTCAGAGAAGACAATGAGTATCGATTTCATCTTCGATTTGCACATTCGAGCCTTTTTTGGTCGAGAAGACTCGGGAGTGTGAAACTCTGAGCTCTGTATTTTCGTCTCCGGATCGCACTCAAAGACCCACATTTCATCACCTGTTATCACTTTCTCCAGAAAAACAGGTTCACTTCTCACACGGTCCACAAGCTCACGAGAAATCGACACACGATTGTTCCTCTGTTCATCGGTCAAAACCTTAGGAACCAATTTGACGCAAACTTTCCGCATCTGCAATTCTTGCGTGATGCTTTCATGCACAATGGATTTCGCGAGTCCCACGTGCTCTGCTACCAATCTAACACTCAGACGTCGGTCAGGGTCCCAAACTGCTTTCACCTTTTTCACACTGTCTGAAGTGTGAGACGTTGAAGGGCGCCCTGAGCGTGGCTCATTCTCGACGCTCTCTCTTCCTTCTATGAATGTTTTGTGCCACCGAAACACTTGTGCTTTCAACAAGGCATCCTTCCCGTAGGCTTTCTGTATCATAGCAAGCGTCTCGGTCGCGGATTTTTCAAGTTTAACACAAAACCTTACCGCGTATCGCTGTTCGATACTATGCTGCATTTTGACCGTTACGCGACTCTCGCACAGTTGTCTGGTTTGCAAGCGATCCTCACTCTGCAAAAACTCAGAGCCAATTGACGAGACATCGATCGTTTAACTAACATAGCCCGCCACCCGTCACGCTCAGAGACTCCTGCCTTTCTGATTGGCCCAGGAAAAGTGGTCTCATTACTTTCCGGACAAACCTTGTATTTTAAGGCGGAGATGGCGTCTTTCATCAAGTTAGTGCTCCAAGCGACACTGCGGAGAACGTTCAGGTATGGCTCCAAGAGCGTTAAGAGGGATTCCATTTATTGCCATGGCCTCCAAATTCGCCTAACATGAATCCTATCGATGTGGTGTGAGTTGGAGAAACGGGTACGAGCAGCATCACCCCAACCACGTAAGTTACGGGAAGTGCGGGATTTTCTGTTACAGTCATGGCAACAAACATCAAGAGACATCTACCAACATCTTTTTGAATCTATATCTCATCGCATGAGACCTTTTTTGGCGGCAAGAGGAGGACGAACATCATATTAGGTAGATGGTTTTAATGTTTTGGCTGATCGGGGTGTTCACCTGCTTAAACGAGAGGCAATAATCCATCGGTTCATTACTCGAGTGAATCAAATTGATAATGGCAATCTATAAAGCTGTCAGCTGAATTAAAACACCGCATCCTTAAAATTTAATAACTTCTTCTACTAAATTTAACTGGTGAAGACTGATGTTTCAAGTTCAGCAATTCTTCAGTTTAGTATATAAACGAAACTTCTGCCGGTTCGAAGACAGAAAGCAAGTAGGAAACGAAGTGCATGGATCAGTAAACACACGAATTTCAGTCTTTTGATTAATCTAAAAAAACTTAATGGTGTGTGGACATAATTAAAGAGAGATGAGCCCGTCGCTGAACCGTATCGAAATTCAGTGTGGGAAAATGAAATTGAGGAAGACAAAGAATAGGATGATACATTGAATTGGTATAACATATCATACAGGTTTTGAAGAGAACCAACTGATACTAGAAAGTGGACTTTATAGAGCATTAGGAAGATAATGACTGAGTATTTCAGAGTCCATGTTTTTAAATTGAAAATGTTTTGCGAAGTATATTTCTAATTCAACCTCCCTTTTAAGTTCTTTTGCTGTTACGTAAATGTGGTTTCACTTTGTTAAGGATTTTCTGTACTTAATGCAACGGATTCCTTCTCGACGAATCTCAGTTTGGCAAAACCTGACAACAGGTTAAAGTGTGATCTACTTAGTCAGAATCAAGAGATAAGAGCTGTTGTGTTCAATGATATTCAGACAATGTTAGGTAAACTAAAGCCAATGACGTCAGATATTCTTCCTGTAATGTTCTCTGGGTTTCTTTTGAGTGAGAGTTTATAATAGTCCTGTCAAAACAGGGTTTTCAGATGAAATAAATATGAAAGTTCTGAAACTTGGCACACTTGTTTACAGGCATCTAGTGAAGATTATATCAAAAGTCCTGACTAATCAGAGGTGAGCTCTAGCCGCCATCTTGAAAAATAGGTACGTTTTTTCGGTTTTTCGTGAATTTCTCAAAAACGGTTGGTATTAGCGCAAACATACTTGTTACAAAATTGAAGGTTAAAAAACTTCCTACAAACAAGGTTCGATTCACGGTTTTTGTATGTCTAATAGTTTCTGAGATAATCGGGTGTCAAAGTTGTACTGTTTCGCTGATCGCTACGTTATCACTAGCTTATTTGTATGAAAAACCGTAGTGATAATGTAGCGATCAGCGAAACATTACAACATTGACACCCGATTATCTCAGAAACTATTAGAGATACAAAATAAAATGAATGCGACCTTTTTTGTAGGAAAGTGTGTAAGCTTCAATTTTGTAACAAGTATGTTTGGGCTACGACCAATGGTTTTTGAGATATTCACGAAAAACCAAAAAAACGTACCTATTTTTCAAGATGGCGGCTAGAGCTCACCTCTGATTGGTCAGGACTTTTGATATAATCTTCACTAGATACCTATAAACCAGTGTGCCAAGTTTAAAAACTTTGATATTTATTCCATATATTATCGTGAACTAATAATAATAATTATTTTGCATGCGTCATCAAAAGAATTATTTTGAGACATGAAAGAGCTTAACTTTTGCCTCAGACTGGGATTGCACTGGGCGTTTCCCTTAATCCTCAATCTTTGATCACCAGCCTCTTCCGGGTCCAATATATACAGTTCAGCAAACTTTATCTGGTCCCCATTTGCTGGGTGCAAAGCATTGCTCGATGGTAAATTTTTCCGTTAATTCGGAAACAACAGGGACCGTATCCAGGAGGCGGAGTAATGTTAGCTCCCATGGGCGCAATCGCCAAAGCGCTATTTATTGATCTTATGTTGTCCATGAATTTTTAGAATGTTGATGCGTTCTTTCGTTAACTGCTGAATAACAGGAGCTGATCTTATAGCATCTAATTTAACTTAGCCTTTATGACAGCATTGCGTAAAAAGTTTGTCAGATGGCTGTTCTGCAGCGAAATGTTTTGCATGACAAAATTCGCAAATACTGTCCATGGAACCACAGTTATGAGCGTCTATATTTTGGTTCTACAACGTTAACTGCGTCAAGAACAGCTTGGTTTCTAGTTCGTGGATTTTGTCGGCGTATTGTAACACCACGTCTCTGGCGTAATATTTGCAATTGTGACATGTCTGCAATCTGATGTCGTTCGCGACCTTGTGCGATTTGTTCTGACGTCATGTTTGCGACTCGGTGTCGTTCCCGACTTCATTCAATTTACTGAGGAGTTGTATTTGCTAGGCGATGTCGATTCCGATCGCATTCTCTTTGCACAGCAGACATGCTTTCCCGACGGGCCTTTTCTTGCTCCGCCTTTCGTCTTTTTACTGCTTCCTTGTGGAAAGCTACTTCGTCAGCAGATTTTTTCCGTTTAGGAGGCATATTTGCAGTGTTGTTGTTAAAACTCACGCAAAATAAAGTCGATGGTTTACAAATGAACCACAATATGAACTAAATGATTTCGAATTGCACACACCCGAAAAAAAAAAAAACTAACTTCGAACGAAGGAAAAAAGATGTAAACGAAACATTAAACAGGAACGGTTACGGATAGCACAGTTTGAAGACGGGAATATAAATGTTCGCCTTTTTCTGTTAAACAGCGCAATAAAGCATATCAAGGGTATATAAATAATAATAATAATGAATTTTATTTTTTGCTGTTACACTGTAGGCTGAAAAAAATAAAATGTATTATTATTATTATTATTTATATACCCTATATGAAATAGAACCAACATTCCTGACGTAAAGTTTTCGAATCTCTAAAGAGTTGACCGTGTGACGTAACGCATCTCTGACGTCATGTGAGAATGATTTGGATTAGATGACGTCACACCAGCAGCTTTGTTATTTGTTGCTATGACAACAAAACAAAGTCATATACGCATATGTGTGATGACGTATGTGATGACGTCACCTACACGAAAACACGAAAAGCAAAGCGTGACGTCACAAACATTTGTTTCTCGGTTGTTGTTATGACGACATAAAATGTGGCACGGAGGAGGAGGACTCTAGCAAATTATATATTAAAATGTCACAACGTAAGTAAGCAAATAACTAAGTAACGATTAAGAAATGTAGCACAAAAAACGTAAAACTACTTAAATTATTTACTCTGGAATATAAAAATCACTCTTAATACTGTATAATGCCACAGTGTTTTGCACATATTGACAAAAACCTTTTGACTATGTCATAGAGAAAAATGACACAGGTCTCTGATTTTTCGTTCCTGCGAATAACACGTTTTAGTTCATTATATTTGGAAGGATGCATAGTTAGGTGCAAACAACTGTAAAACACCTTATCCTCGTTGGTATAAAAATTCCGCTCATTGAACTCATATTTTTTTTCACATTCTCTTGTTAATATACCTGAATAGAATATTGCGAAGGCCAGGGGCGGATCTGCTATGAAACACTAATGAAGCTTAAGCTTCAGGGCCCCTAATCTCGAAGGAGCACCAGAAGCGATTTTACTCCACATTGCTTAAAATTTTAGGTCTACTGTATAGATGTTTTTAAATAATAATACTAATAATATTAATGAAAAAGTGTAATTTAATACAAAATAATAGTATTGTGTTCAGCAGTTGGTAACGGACTATAGAGTGTATCTCGCTTGACCTGAAGCAAAAGACTATGCGGCCTGGAGATGTTCCTCGCGAGCATGCGCGGGCTGTCGTTGTCAGCAGGGACGTAGATGGGGCGTAGCAAGCTTAGCGTCGCTAAGGCACTTTTTTCTAGGTTTAGCGTCGCTAAAGCACTCTTCATGGTTAAAGCGAGACAAAGGTACTTTTAGATGGCCATGTAGGCAGAAATGGCAATTGCTGTGTTTTATACGCAAACATATTCCCATATTAAACGAATGATCGTGGTACAGTAGGTACACGCTCTATGGCGTTTCATAAACCACAAGAGTTTTAGTGTTAAGAGAATGATAACTACGATCTCAGTCTTCAAAATGACGTTATTGGAGGTAGATTCTCCGTATGTTAAAACTTCACTAACAAGAAATAAATCAACACAAAAAAATTGAACAAGTATATAGCATAGCTGACAAGTGTTTTATGGTTGCAGTGGGGTTTTTTTGCTGAAGTCGTCACTTAGTACATCTCCTGGTTCTTTACCGGTAACGCGAAAGGAAGCCCCTGTGGATATGTAGTCAGAGGCGTTGGCTTCTGGCTAACCGCTGGAGGTGGTCCCGGACCCGATACCAGGATATAGCAGGCGCGGGGCTCTCCCCACTTCGGGACCAGTGGCCCCAAATCAGTGACGGGCGACTGCCTATGGCTCTGGATACTCATGGCGTTCATTACCACCACCCCTACCCCTCTCCCCCGCCCCGCCATCGCGCGCGCGCGCTCACACACACACACACACACACAGAAAATACAACCATTTTTCATTTTCTGATTGGGTTTTTAACGACCACCGTAAGCAACGCTAAGAGCTATAAGCAGTCGCCTTTCTTTAATTTAGGGCTCCTGACCCCAGGGAAAGCAGAGAACCAGTGCCGTAAGAAAAACACAATATCCATGCCTCACCGGGATTCGAACCCAGACCCAACTCGCACGAATGGTCGGTCAAAAGCCATCGCTTAGACCACTGCGCCATCGGGGTGCCAGATACCCACAACTGCCTTCCCTAATTCATAGGAGAGGCTGATAGGCCAAATCAATAAAAAAACATTGAATATTTAAAATATTATTAATATTTAAAATCGTTTAAAATCGCATTCACCGCGAAGGCACTTCTTTTCGTATAGAAATAAAAAAGAAAGTTATATTCTTGGCATGTGACTCACATTTAACATTCATTTTTTTGTTTTAAATTGCCTAAACTCAACAGTTTTAACAGAAATTAATAAAATCATGAATAATGAAATTTAATTAAAATTATAAATAATTAAAACGAATCAAACTTTAAAAAATGTTTGAAAGTCGTCTTTTTGAGTTGTTTTTGCATTTTCCGTTCACCGCTAAGGCGTTTTTTTGTTTAGCACTACATCACTGGTTGTCAGTTGCCAATGGCGGCAACGGCACTAATGTCCATATTAGTCCGTACGAACTAAATTTTTCAATATTGTTACAGTTTGTATGGTTAAAATTAAATTATAGTGTCTGTGTACTTGTATGGCATTATAAGATCGGCAGCAACACTAAAGAATAAGTTGAAACAAACTGTAATACGAAGGACCTGAAAAATAGAGGTTAGTGAAAGTGTATCATATTATTAATTTTTTAAAGAGCCGTTGATAAAAGTAGGCCTTTTAACAGTAGACGATTGTGTTAAAAACAGAATATTATGGGCAAGCGCGTTAAAATTAAAGCAGCTCTCTGTTATCTTCTTCAATGAGGTTGTCGTGGAACAACCTCACTGAAGAAGATAACAATGGTTACTCAAACCCCGTTGCTGGTTGCAAATGGGCCCCAATAACAGTTCAAGCTTCAGGGCCCCAAAAATGTAGTTCAGCCACTGGCAAAGGCTGTGAACTTGAGGCCCCTTGTAACAGCAAAGGGCCTCAAAGTTCTTTTGAATAACTGCTTTCCCGTTATCCATCCAGTTTTCATGAACTAAAGTAACGAAAATTATTTCTAAAGATTTTACGTATTGTGAGAAAAAAATGCTTTTCTTCTTAGTACTTCATTCAAAGCTACCTTAATTCTTGGCTATTTCTCTAAGCAGTTTCATACGAAATTTCCACAAAAAAAATTGTAAAATATTTTTGCTCAGGCTAGAGGGCCTTTTAACCATGAGTGCTCCCCCCTTCCCCCCCTGCCCGCACTGCGGAGGTTGTGGAGGCTTATCAATATACCCCTGAATTCAACCTTAATCTAAGCTTGAGTGTAATATGTGAAGTTAAACGTAGTGATCTTTAACCTTTTACTGCTCGAGTAAAGAAAGCTACCCTGAAAGTAAATGCTAAAATAAACTAAAAGTTCCATTTAAACAGCTCACATTATGAAGCGTTTTTTAATTTTAAATGGAACTTCAAAATTCCGCATCGGTTGCCACCCTTAAGACATTTGGGACAATTTTTTAATCGTGAACGCTTTCCGTTCTAGTAACTTTGCAACCAAAGGTAAGCTAAATCAAAATCTTCTAGACGATTTACTGAGAACCAGGAAAAGATGGTACCACGCCGTATTCAGGAAACTAAGGCAAAGCGAGCAAAGTGTCTTTTGTTCCATCATTTATATTCTTTCTCGTAACTAAGTTTCGCCTTGGAAATCGGAAACGAGCCATCTCGGCCCTTTGTATCGATCCTGATTGCCAACGAGATGCTCCTCCTCAGGAAGAGGAAGCGGGAGACTCATACCTAATCCAGTGGTTTTTTACACTCCGTGACCCATTATTTCCAGGCTCAGCAGGGCTCATAAAACAGACGTACTAACGCCGTCACGCAACGCACGTAACCGTCCTCCCTCTCCACTCAGGAATTCCCAGGCAGTGGAGCCCACTTCTGTCGTTGGATTCGAATTGTCGTCTCTGATACACGGCGATCACGCACTAAGAGATCGTTCCTGTCAAGGTGGAGAGAGACCCCACGATTGTTCTGTCTGGAAATGGTGTTTTTGTGAATGCTCAAATCACAGAAAACTGTTTCACAAATCTCAACCCATTACATATTTTTTTTATCTTCGTCAAATGTATGAATTGGAATACAGTCAAACCTCGATTTAAGGAACTTCAAGGGACCGACAGTCTTGTACGTAAAATCGCGAAATTCGCAAAATCGAGGAAGCCTTTCCAATGCAATATTCAAATTAAGCTAGTGTTCATAACAAGATACGTCAGCAGCTAGGTTCTCTTTCTTTCAGTGACATTTAAATTATGTTTAGTACTTTTAATTACGAATTTATTATCAAGCTATTTTATGCTCAGAATTGTAATGTGATCGCCAGTTGATGTCGAAAACCCACGTAAACCGGTTTTATCAGCTGTGAGGTGGTGTGACTGTTAGAACTTGATATTAAGAATGTGGTTTGACCGGTTTTAAACAGGAAATAGGCACTTCAGCTGTGAGCTTTCGTGTGTGACAGGAGGATGTTAGTTTTTGCTCTCTGTGAGTACGTGTTGCTTTCGTGTATTGAAAAATGGATATTTCCCCAAGGAAGCGTGCAAAAATAATTGCTCTGAAGGATCACTCTTCTATGACAGTGAGAGATATCGCTTCTGCAGTTGGTGTAGGTAACTAAAGTGTATCAAGACTGCTTACGCGATACAATGCATCTGGATCATCGTCTCCAAAAAGAAGAGGTAAATGTGGAAGAAAACGAAAAACAACTCCACGAATGGATAAATATCTAATCAGAAATAGTAAAATGAATCCCAAAAAAAAAACAACAAGCACCGACCTTCAAAGAGATTTATTGGCTAGTGGTTGTGATGTTAGTGATTCAACTGTACGCCGTAGGCTTCTGGAAGTTGGCCGTAAGGCACGAAGACCAACGAAAAAACAATATTTGAATGCGAAAATGAAGATAAAACGTTTAGCATGGGCCAAAAAATATAAATCATGGACTGTTGACGACTGGAAAAAGGTAATTTTCAGTGATGAAACGCATTTATATGTGCAGGGTTACCAAGCAAATGTCGTTAGACGAAGCAACTGTGAACACTTAAGACCTGAGCATGTCAAACAAACTGTAAAACACCCTCTGAAACAGATGTTTTGGGGTTTTTTCACATTAAATGGCACTGGAATCTTAGTTCCTGTTCATGGTATGATGAATTCTGCAAAGTACGTAGAAATATTACAACGTAGGATTGTCCCATTCTTGCAAACTGTTGACGGGACATTTCAACAATGATTTGGCCTCATGTCACAATTCGAAATTGGTCAAGAATTTCATGCTGGAAAATCAAATTAATTTGCTTGATTATCCTGGAAATTCACCAGACTTAAATCCCATAGAAAACTTGTGGAATATTTTGGAGAAGCGTTTAGGTAAAATGGACTGTACAACCAAAGAACGCATGATAACGAATGCATAAAAGCGTGGTTCCACGATTAAGAAGTCAAACATATGTGCACTCAGTTAGTGGAGTCAATGCCAAAATGAATTCAAGAGGTCATTTCTGCTAAAGGAGGACATACTTCATACTAATACAGGTATTTATCAGTGTATATCAAGGCATAGAATGATATAAAGGCATAGTTTTGGAAAAAAGAGTGATTTTTTACTTGGTCCCAATTAATTTGCACAGTATAGTAGCATTAAAATTTAAGCGTACTTTAAAATCGCAAGAAAAATACGATAGTTGATTTTTTCCGAGCATTTAGCTTCTTAAATAATGATTTCAGTATCCTAAACTGCATGAAACAGAACATCAATTAGTATTAACTTGTAAAAACAGAATGTGTTGATTACGTTTTTACACTGTAGAAAAGAAATGCTTTAGAGAAGATTGCTTATGTTTCTTTTGAATGTTTAGCTTTATAAATTGCAGCTTCAACTTTATGAAGTGCATGAAAAACATCATCATTAATATCGAAGAGCCTCAAGTACCTTTTAGCACATTATATACTGTTACCAGCATCACTAAAGCAGCTAACTTTCAGTTCCGCTTCATCTTCTTCATTAGAATCTGATGCCTTTAGTCCAATCTGTTCATCGAAAACATCATCAAGGGTTGCATTTGGGCAAACTTTTAACGTGAAAATGCTGGTTAACATAGTTTTGTGGTTTAAAAATTTAAAAAAATGTTCGCTAAATTGAGGAAACGTGTTCGTTAAATCGAGAAACGACAAGCATTAATTTCAATATGGTTCCGTTGAGACCATAAAAAATGTACGTAAAATCGCGGAATTCGTTAAATCGCAGTCCGTTAAATAGGAGTTGGATTGTAATTCAAATTAAAACAAGAAAGATGACACCTAATTCTCGGGTGCAAAGACCACATATTTAGAATCCTTTCCGAAGCGTGAAAACTATTTCAAAGCAAAGTTTTAGAAAAATAATAAAAAAAGAAGAACCAGTATATACAGGGGTTGGATAAAATAATGTGAACATGATTATAAGGCTATTTGCGTAGGCTAGACTGAAAAACATAAATGTTGTGATTATCTTTTGAGTATGTTTTCTGTGTATATATTCCCTGGTTATACACCAGTGTAGTACAAATTGTGTTCAGCAGTTGTTCGTACGAGCTGTCGGTGAAATGGGTGACCTGTCAGACGTTTGTATGATTAATTTGCATGTACTTAACGCTGATGTTGAAAGGCTCAGATTTGAGGTTGTTTTTCGTTCCGCATTCCAATTTTTTCTATAAAACTTAGGGAATTGAATGACATTAATTTTGAATCATCTATACGTATGCCAATGTGTTCACCAATTTCCCCCTTATTAGCAGAAATAGTTATTCAGGATTTAGAAGAAATTTTTTTCCGGTCAAGTCATCCTAAACCAGTGCTCTACATGCGCTACGTGGATGATATATGTATAATTTGGACTCATGATGAAAATTCCTTACAGTCTTTCTGTTCATTTATGTCATCTATTTTACCAACCATAAAGTTCACCTATAAATTGGAATCTCATGGCACATTACCATTCTTAGATCTTGAACTGCATAGAAATACTGTGACCCAAAGGCTGTCTTTCTCCATCTATAGAAAACCATCATACTAACTTTCCATTATTCCCAATGACTCTCATCATCCGTACCATCAAAAAATGTCAGCTTTTCATGCCTATTTCAAAAGAGCATATATCTGTACATCTAATGACACTTATCGGGAAGAAGAGATAAAACGAATTATGACCTTAGCACATGACAATGGTTATGATTTCAACTTGGTTGATACATTATGTGCCAAACAATCCATGTTTTTCAAAACATCTCTAAAATCTCAAAAGAAACCTAAAAGGTTTATCGGTTCAATGCAATATATACCAGCAGTCATCAATTTATTGCAGTATACTTGTCAAAGACATTCACTGAGTCTTGGTTTAAACACAAAGAACATCTTTTCGTACATCAGAAGAGACAGAGACCTCCCAAGCATTCTTATATCTGCAGGTATCTACTTGGTGCCATTGATTAAAAATGTACATTCCAGCTCAGAAGTCATAATAACCATGTACACTGGAAGTACAAGAGACGTTTACGTACTAGAATCATGGAATACACACGATCAATTACTAACAATTGTCGCTCAGCAGCATTAGCTAGAGCCTGCACTGACGAGCAATTCTTTCCGTTATGGGACGACATATCCCATATAACTAGATACACTAATGTTTGGTCTCTTCGATATGGCGAAACAGTCGTAATATATAGATTTACAAGCGCTTGCTGTGATGAAGAATCCCCTATTATTATACCTCATCCTTGGAGACACTTTATTAACGAAGAGACTATTTTTCGTGAACTGACGAAGAAATCTTAACATAAACTATGACATGTTTCTATGTTAAATATCTCATCTTCATCAAAAACCGCAACGGCTCTTTATAGCAAACTTCCACAACAATTTGATATTTAAATCAAACACGCGCCTCAGTGTTCCTCATCATAACCATTACGTAAATACAGCGTATTACTACCGTTATAACCTCAAGGAGAATTTTGAATAGTGTGTATTTGAAAGGATCTGTATCTTATTTTGTACACCTGATGATGAAATGATAAAATAGTTTCGAAAGTGTGTTATGACGAAAACTAAAATATTTCTAACGTGCCTAGACGGTATAAACTTTATTCTGTAGACATAATTCGGCACGTAATCAATCTCGCCGAATGTATGACTTCGTAAAAAATCATCACATCTCACAGAGTGCATCACTTGGGAATATTTAATACTTGAATCATCTGTTTCCTTATTCTCTTTTGCAGTTTGAGCAAATTATCTTGAAGAATTTTACTGCTTCAGAAAAGCACAAAATATACAAGAATGTAGCCATACAAGTTTTCAACTGAATAAGAAAGAATCTGTCCGAAATATTGCGCACTAGAAGCTGGTACTGTCCGTCAAAAGAAAACGTTATCTATTTCGTATTTCGACAAATTGTTCAACAGCGGATAACGAATGCTCTAAACCGAGTGGGAATAACCAGTGGGGACAGAGAGAACGGCCTCAGGTTTTTTGATTGGTTGACTGCCCAAGCCCTGATTGCAACAGAAATTTCGCGTACTCTGCTTTTTCTTCGCTGCTGTTCTTACTCACTTGCCAAAGATAGGTTCATCACACAGCACAATCTCACATGAGCACGTGCTTCATGATACGAAGTTAGGTTGGCATTCGTTCTTTCAATTCAAGCTAAAATACACACAAAGTTGTGAACATAATTTTAAATAAAACTCTTCCAAAATCGGGCACCTAGTTTACATTTTCTCGTAAAAAACTACAGCACAAAGCTTTTTCTTTGTATAATTCTTTTTCTTCTTTTCAGAAAGCAAATCTTTGAACGCAATTTGTGTATGCAATGCATGCGTTGTATACGACCGCACGCTACTGGTAGTTGGTTACCTTGTCACACACACACACACACACACACACACACACCGGCCACTGAATTACAACTTTTATGTAGATGTACGTAAACGTCACTTGCGCAGCGTATATGCAAAATACGTGGTCACGTGCATCACCACGTGTTATCTGCAACTATTTAAGACTGCTGCTAGTCCGTAATGGGAAAAGGCCGCGGATGGCCTAGTGGGCAACGTTCGGGACTGCCACGGAAAGGACCTCAGGTTCGATCCACTAAATATCCGCCGTGCGTCGGATGGGCACGTTAATCCGTCGGGCTTCGAGTACAGGTCCCCCGGTAATAAATAAAGGCGTCTTCCTCCCCCTTTCTACTTCGTTTCCGTGTCACTTTCCTATCGGGCACTCCAGCCCAAATCTACAAGCTTCCTATTTCTAAGGGTTGTTTAAGACGTGTGGTCAGACACTCCCTTCCTAAAATCCTCTACATATGATTATTTCATCATTTGTTCGGGGCTGTTAAGGCCGCGGATGGCCTAGTGGGTAACATTTGTGGCTGCCGCGGAAAGAACCTCAGGTTCGATCCCAAGCAGGTACGAACGATCGATCCACTAAATACCCACCGTGCGTCGGATGGGCACGTTATGCCGTCGGACGCGGAGTACTGCCCCACCCCTCCCCGGTAATAAATAAGGGCGTCTTCCTCCCCCTTTCTACTTCGCTTCCATATCACTTTCCTATCGGGCACTCTAGCCCAAATCTCCTAGCTTTCTATTTCTAAGGGTTGTTTAAGACCTGGGGTCATACACTCCCTTCCTAAAATCCTCTACAAATGATCTGATCTGATCTGTAATGGGAAAAACAAAGGAGCTTTCGGAGTTCGATAAGAGGCTTATTTGTAAGTGCCCATCTGGAGCGACGATTTTGAAAATAGCACAGCTGTCTGGTTTTTCAAAAGATGAAATATCGCGGGTATTTAATCAGGGGGAAAATAACAAACATTGCTTGTCTAGGAGGGATAATTGTCGTGCGACGAAAATCTGTCTGGAACGAAATCACCGTCGTCTAAGAAGGCTTGTACGAAGAAACAGGATTTCATTTGTGCAACAATTGACCAACGCATTCAATGAAGGCCGACAATACCTCAGCGAGTTATGCGTAGGGAATTGAAGAGGATCAGTATTAGTAGTCGCTTGCATATACGGAGACCACTGATTTCTGCTAAGAACAGGAAAGAACGCCAACAGAGGCGTCAGGAACACCATTACTGGGCACTGGAAGACTAAAAAGGAAGCATGTGGTCCGAAGAGACGCGATATACGCTGCCGTGCAAAAATTAAGGACGAGACGGTTTTTCGAATGTAACGTCGTGCAGAAGAGCTCAACATCGACTCAAATCATACCATAAGATCCCCAAGATGTAAGAATATGGGACAAGTGAGCAAAACCTTACAAACAAAGAATCCAAAGGATACAAAGGCACTTTATTGAAAAGGTAGCTTCGAGCCCAACTGGACAGAAGACAGAAACGTCCATGTGACAGGCGGCTGCTAAGAAAAATCCAGTCTTTAGTAGGGGATATAATCACTCCTGACCGCATTGCAGGGTTTGCAACGTCTGTGCAAGCTGAGGACGAGGTTGTCAATTTCTGTCCATCCTGAGGACGAGGTTGTCTAATTCCTATTATAGCGCCAATCGCAGCTGCGGAATTGCTGCTGGCGGCTGGTGACGTACTGCCAAACGTCTCCCGAGAAAGTCCCACACGTGTTCGATTGGATTTAGGTCCGGGGACCTTGCGGGCCAATCCATGCGTTGAATATCTTCACTTTCCAACAGCTCTGCGACAGCCACTGTACGATGAGGTGTAGTGTTGTTGTTCATGTAGAGGAACTCAGGACTCACAGCACCTCTAAACAGACACACGTGAGGCAGGAGAACCACGGTACGATAGCGGACACCAGTGACTGAAGCTTCTTGGAAGATGTGGAGGTCAGTACGGCTATCAAGCATGATACCGCCCTAAACGAGAAATCCGCCGCCTCCAAACCGGTCCTGTTCGAGGATGTTGGATGTGATTGCGTGTTCCCTGCTCTCTCCGGATGTGTATACGTCCAGAATCGCTCGTCAGACTAAATCGGCTCTCATCCGTAAAGAGAACTCGATCCCATTGCTGATGTGTCCAGTTCTTGTGTTCCTGGCACTAGAGAAACCGCCGTCTCCGATGAGCAGTCGTTAATGGCACACACCGTACAGGCGGTCGTCGCGCAAATAGACCACCTTTGTGCAGCCTCCTGGCCACGGTCGTTCAGTTGTCTCTGGCATGTGCCTTGCTATTTTTCCCGCTGTCTGCCGTCTGTCTCTTCCTGCCTGTAGGACAATATACCAGTCGTCCGCCGTCGTGGTTGCTCGTGGACGACCACTACTAAACTCTAGGACAGCTGTTCCTGTCGTTTGAAATGTTCTCCAAGCTCGTGAAACGATGCTGTGAGCGATCCCGAAATCCTCGGCCACGCTAGTCACACTTCAACTTTCTTCCAACTTCCCAGTGACGCGACCTCGGGTAAAGTCATCCAGATGTTGTCTACTGGATTGCCTATTAGCCATATCACACGGTGGCAGCAACTCGACGTCGTTCAAACCGATGTACACCATGCGATAGCTTTCACCGAATTGCTGAGCGTACACCGCCCGTGTGCTTTATACCCTTCCGACACTCCCCCCCCTACGTCATGCTGCATTTATGCGCATGCCCTACCGTACCGGACCGTAGTCTATCTCCTGAGTGGTCTTTCGGTCCGTTCTGCCTGCTCGTTTTGCTGTTATGCTAATTTTTCCTCTTCGTCTCTAATTTTTGCACACCAGTGTACATTGTTCTGTACCGATGGTAGGCAGAGAGTTTGTTTGGAGGCCTCATAAAGCAATAGCTTGTCTTGAAAACACGACGCAAGATCCAGGAGGTGGTGTCATGGTGTTAGGGTGTGAACAGCCTTCATTGAAAATATAAAGATATTGCTGGAAGTTTGGGAGTTCTTTAAGAATTATGTGAACATTGTTGCCGATCAAGTCCGTCCTCCAATGTTGATTTTTAATTTAGCAGGAAGCGGTGGTTTCACGGACAACAATGTCCATCGCGCCAGATATGTTCTGCAGTGGTTCAGCAACCATGACTGCAAATTCCAGCACCTTCCCTAGTCACCACAAAGCCCGGATCTGAACCCCATTGAGAATGTGTGACACATAGTAGAAAAACAGATCCGAGTGCAAAGTAGTCTTCCGTCAAATCCGAACTAGGGAAAGGACTGTCTGGTGAAAATCCTGGCATACTGTCTACGTTGATGCACTTCAACACCTTGTGAAACACACTCACGGACAATGAAATTTGCGACCCCTAGAAGAAAACATGCTAAAACCGTGAAACTTTGCAAATAGCTAGGGTGCATACTGGTACGCAAATGATGTACGTTTAGTGCGAGTGCGCATGACAGCACACCATGGCGCTGTAATCATGAACCCGCAGCCTGATGAACCGGCGTGTAGTCGATGCCCCATGAAAGCAAAAAGCACCGGCCGACGCAATCAAGTGTACAGAGTGACAAGAATGCCGGATAGGTGTCAGAGACGTCGATTTACGCAACTTACGGACTTTGAGAGAGGCCTGATCATCGGGCATAAACCGCAGGGTGGTCGGCGCGCCGTATGGCTCGCCACATAGATTGTTCCGACCATACCGTCCGACTGTGTTGGGAACAGTGGACACGTGACGGCACTTCCACACGGCGGAGCGGCTCCGGACGGAGTAGGAAGTCCACCGGTAGAGGGGATCGAGGAATCGTGCGCCAGGCACAAACGGATCCGACGGAAACCTGGTCCACTATACAGGCTGATGCAGCGGCTCCTGTGTGCACACGCGATCCTAGTGCCCCTTACGTGTGCTGCCATTAATACCGGAACATCGCCGGCTCCGTGTGCAGTGGTGCCAGGTCAGAGCGACGTGAAACTCCACAGACTGGCGATGTGTGGTGTTAATGATGAGAGCTGCATCGTTTTGGGGACAGATGATCATTGTGTCCGGGTGTGGAGGTTCCCGGGTCAACGGCATAAAGCCAACCTTGCTACCGAGCACCACACCTCCCCCAATGCAGGCATTATTGTCTGGAGAGCCATTGCCTAAGATAGCCGATCAGCTCTAGTAGTGGTGCGTGGATCATTGACGGCTCAGCGATATGTGGATGAGATCCTACGGCCCAATGTGCTCCCATTCCTGGCCGAGATTCCATGTGCGCTATACCAGCAGGTTAATGCCCGCCCGCACACGGCTCGGGTTGCCCAGGACTGCCTACGTCATGTTCAGACACTTCCATGGCTTGCCCGCTTTCCGGACATGTCCCCTATCAAGCATGTGTGTGACCAGTTGAAACGCCGGATGCTGCAGTGCCGCACTGTTCGGGATTTGGAGCACATCGTCCAACACGTGAGGGCTATTCTGCTGCAGGACAACATCAGGCGTCTGTTCGCCTCCATGCCGGACTGTGTTGCAGCATGTATTGCCGCACGAGGCGGTGCGACGCGCTATTGAAGATAACCGGACTGCGTGCTACAGATCTCTCTGTAATTGTTTTGCAGCTCTGTTTTTGCCATCATGTGTATCATTCATCTGTATCATTACATCCATGAAATTTCAGTTCAATCCGATGCTTCCTTCTTGGTGTGCAAATTTCATTGTACAGGAGTGTGTATGCCAAAATACATGCCTGCGGCAATTCTGCCTAACGGAGCTCCAACCGTATATAGAATAAAAGTTTCTAATTCACTGGGCAGTATGTGTATGTTCAGTGCGTTGTTATTAGCGATGTGAGTTCTATCAACTAGTGACGTGCTCGAATACCGAACAAAAGAAATTTCCTTTGTGTACAAAAGGGAAATCTGATGTCATTCAACTCTGATCGTTATCTTGAAAGAGATATTCAATGCTAAATTAAGTTTTTAGAGAATTTGTTTTTACATTGGGTAGAGATCCTAATGGGAAATGTTCCGCACATAATTTCCAAATTTTAGTAAAGAACGGTTTTGCCACTAGCTGTCGTAAGTGTTTTTATTTCTGGTGTTTTAGCAGCAATATCTGCTCTACTGAAAACTCGGTTGCAAAAATTCCTTTGCGTTTTAGTACCGCTCACTATAAGAAACTTTTTGAGAATAATATTTGCTTAATGCATAGTCCCCCCCCAGCCCCCTAGAAACCGTATTTTTATATCATATGAGTCAAATGAAAAACTTCAAAAGTGCGGTAAAAAATTAAAAATAACGTGTCATTGTCCTGTAACTTGGCAATATTGTTACCAGTGACTAAAATATTTTCTTACAGGTGACTGCACTGTGCAGATGAGCTTAGTGACGTCACAATAGCAGCGTAAAGATGGCCGCCCCACATGAGACATGCACCAAAGAGGAGCAAAGTTGTGTCATCCGTTTTTTACGCTTTCCAACCGTAGGTTGAAGAAGCGTATATGCTCCAGCTTTGTCCGTCCGCCCGTCCGCACGATAACTGGCGAAAAAATGGTTCGATTTCGATGAAATTTTAGTATGTGGTAGGAGACCACCTGGGGACGAACCCTATTGAAAATGGGACAAATGGGGTCAAAGGTCACGACGTACATGTAAGAGCGGGATCCATTCCATTGCCCTTATGCGTCATAACTTGTTTACGCTTTCCAACCGTAGGTTGAAGAAGCGTATATGCTCCAGCTTTGTCCGTCCGCCTGTCCGCACGATAACTGCCGTAAAAATGGTTCGATTTCCATGAAATTTTAGTATGTGGTTGCGGAAAGCCTGGGGGACGAACCCTATTCAAAATGGGTGAAGTGGGGTCAAAGGTCAGGACATAAAAGCGGTATGCATTCCATTGCCCTTACGCGTTATAACGTGCGTAAAAATTGTTCGATTTCGATGAAATTTTATTATGTGGTAGGGGACCACCTGGGAACAAACCCTATTGAAAATGGACGCAAATGGGGTCATATGTCAGGACATAGGATTGGGATCCATTCCATCGCTCTTATCCCATGTTATTAAGGTGGGACGTCAAGTAATTTTGCTTCCTGTACTTCCAATGGAAAAACTTTTGTACACATTTCCTTCATAATTAATGTGTTCCCAAGGATGAAAGTTTGAACATCGATTAAAATAATTTCATATTATAACTTGGAATACTTAATATTTTCTAAAACATAACCATAATTATATTAAAAATCAATAGCTTTTCCTTTGGTGGTGTTGAAACCAGAAAAAGAATGGCGCAACCTGTACTTTTATGATGTCAGTGGACAAATAAATGCTGGATTGCATAATTGTGGTTACATTTTAGAAAATATTGAGTATTCCAAATTATAAAATGAAGCTATTTTAATCGATGTTCAAATTTTCATGCTTGTGAATGCATTAATTGTCCAGAAAAAAGATGGCGCGACCTGTACTTTCATGACGTCAGTAGACAAACAAATGCTGGATTGCATAATTATGGTTATGTTTTAGAAAATATTAAGTATTCCAAGTTATAAAATGAAGATATTTTAATCGATTTTCAAGTTTTCATCCTTGGGAACGCATTAATTGGGAAGAAAATGTGTACAGAATTTTTTCCATTCGAAGTACAGGAAGCAAAATTACTTGACATTCACTTTAAAGGATCAATTCTTGTATATATGTAAATTTTATTTTGAAAACGGCTATAAGGATTTTGATAAAAGTCGTTAACCTACCGTTTTCTGGTACTAGTAATCGATTTAGCTTGATTTTGACTTTAGGAAAATTCGTTTAGTGGGTTAAATAACCACACCGAATCACCAAGTTTTTAGTGTCCTTTAATGTTATCCATGCTTAGAAATCTTATGACGTCATACTCTCGCAATTCAGATGCTGGCGCGCTGTCACGCCATCTGTCTCATTACGTCACGCGTTGTGTGTGAATCCTATTAAAGTTTTATGACGTCACACTCTTGCGAGCAGATAGTAGCGATTCCCATCTGCCTCATTACGTCACGCGTTGTGTGCGTATGTTCGTCCGCACGATAACTCGCGTAAAAATCGTTCGATTTCGATGAAATTTTAGTATGCGGTAGGGGAACACCTGGAAAGGAACCCTGTTGAAGTGAACGAAATGGGGTCAAAGGTCAGGACATAGGAGCGAGATCCATTTAACTGCTCTTATGCGTCATAACTAACGTAAAATAGATTCGATTTCGATTAAATTTTAGTATGTCGTAGGGGACCGCCTGGGGACAAACCCTATTGAAAATGGGCGACATGGAGTCAAAGGTCGGGACATAGGAGCGGAATCACATCCATCGCCATTATGCGTCATAACTTACGTAAAAATATTTTGATTTGGATGAAATTTTAGCAGGCTGTAGGGACCTGCTTGGGGACGAATCCTATTGAAAATTGGCGAAATGGGGTCAAAGGCTAGGACACAGGAGCGGGATCTATTCCATAGCCCTTATGCATCATAACTTATGGAAAATTGATTCGATTGCCGCAAAACTTTATCATATTATTTCGGAGGTATACTGAACCAGTTCTGTAATATATCATCAAAATGGGATCAAAGATCAGGGCACAGGAGCGAGATTTATTCCACAGCCATTATCTTCATAACTTAAGTAATGATTTCTGGTATGTTGGAAAGCGTATCATAATTAATGCATTGCAATATTTTACTAACTTGTTTACGCTTTCCAACCGTAGGTTGAAGAAGCGTATATGTTCCAGCTTTGTCCGTCTGTCCGCACGATAACTCACGTAAAAATGGTTCCATTTCGATGAAAGTTTAATATGTGATAGGGGATCAACTGGAGACGAAACCTATTGAAAACAGACGAAATGGGGTCAAAGGTCACGATATAGGAAGGATATCGATTCCATTGCCCTTATGCGTCATAACTTGCGTAAAAATGGATCGATTTCAATGAAATCTTAGTACGCGGTAGGGGAACACCTGGCGAAAAAGTCCATTAAAATGGGCGAAATGGGGTCAAAGGTCACGACATAGGAGTAGGATGCATTCCATTGCTCTTATGCGTCATAATAAAAATGCTTCTATTGCGACAAAACTTTAGTATATTATTCCGGAGGTACACTGAACCGGTTCTGTTGAACATCATCGAAATGGGGTCAAAGGTCAGGACACAGGAGCCAAATTTATTCCACAGCCATTATTCTCATAACTTGAGTAAAAGTGCTTCTATTGCGACAAAACTTTAGTATGCTGTTCCGGAGGCATACTGAACCAATCCTGTTTAATATAATCGAAATGGGGTCAAAGGTAAGGACACAGGGGCGATATTTATTCTACAGCCATTATCCTCATAACTTGAGTAATAATTTGAGTAATGATTTCTGGTATGTTAGAAAATATATCATAATCAATGCATTGCATGATTTTACTAACTTGTTTGAGTAGTGAAGGCGTGAAACCTATTGAAATTTATTGTCTAATGAAGTTGCACTATGATGATGCATGTCTGTCACTCCAGCAAGAGTACGAATAGATTTAGAAGTTCCGAAACAGCGTGAGTTCTGTGACAGATTCTCCTCCACTGGCTCAGACACACTGAGTAGTGACACCAGACTCCATTACTGCAGTTGAAGTCATTGTGATGAGAAATCGCCGAGTGATGGTGGATGAAATATCCGCACTTTTGAACATCAGTCATGGTTCAGCGCACCACACCATCCATGACGTGCTTCAGTTCGACAAAGTGTCTGCAAGGTCGGTGCAGCTCCAGCTGACTCCACAATTGAAACAACGACGTGTTGATACCTGTCGAGAACTTTTACTTCGCTTTGAAGCAGAAGATGATGGCTTCCTATAGAGAATCGTTACTGGAGATGAAATCTGGGTTCACTACCGTCAGTCAGAAACCAAGAGAGCGAGCAAGGAATGGGGCCTTCCTCCTCACCAAAACCGAAGACGTTTCACACGCAGCCAACTGCAGCGAAGGTTATGCTGACTCTCTTTTGGGACGGATGAGGCGCAATTTTGGAGAACTACATGCCTAGGTGGAACACTGACACGTATGTAGATCTTATCAGGAATCATCTTCGACCTGCCATTAAATCCAAACGACGCGGATTTCCAAGTGCTGGTGTCTTGTAGCAACATGACAACGCTCGACCACATACTGCCTATGCAACGATTGCAACCATATAGGATTTGCACTTCGAATGTCTTCCACATCCGCAGTATTCACCAGGCCTTGCTCCAAGTTATTACACATATTTGGACCATTCAAAGATGCGATGGGAGGAAAGACTTTCAGGTCCAATGAAGCGATGCAGTAGGTCGTACTTGAGTGGCTGCAGATGTGACCAAAATAACTTTTTTTGTACAGCAATCTATGCACTAATTGTAAGCCATAGAGCACTTGTACTGCTCAAAATGGAGATAACAGTAAAAAATGATACAGGTTTGTACCATTATTTTTCAAGAAATTGTGAGAAAAAAATTGTTTAAGGTTTTCATTTGATTTACCAGTAGGCCATATTGCTGTCTTAAGCACGAAGAACAAGACATAAACCATTTCAATACGAAATAAACCAGGTCAAATCATCGCTAGCTGTGAAAACATTTTTTTTACTTACGAGAATTAAAACTTGTTTAAAATGTTAAAATGATTAAAACAATGTGCGAGCTCTTTCGGGTCTGTCTTTACAGATCCATCCTCAGGCACAACAAGAAAACTCTCACGGGGCACGCTGGCTTATATACGCACCTCTGTGCATCAGCAAGATACAACGCATGCGCCGTACTACAAGGTCGGGTATGCTTTACACAGAAAGTAACAAATGAAAATATGTACAAATGCATGAAAAGAAATACAAATGGCAGTAAGTAAGTAATCAAAACATATTTACAGTAGAAGTGGGATCTTCCAACAGGAACCTCCAAGGAGCAGGTATGATTTGCGGGGTTTATTCATTACAACGTTGTAATCATCGTTTCATTTGATTCTCCCTTGTAACTTTTTTTTTTGTTTTGCGATATCTCTGCTTCTAATGAACCGATCTGAAAAATTATTTCCTTGTCGGAGAGCGTTTCTGGTGTGAAATGTTTTGCGTATAATTTCAAATGTTTTCTTATCATACACGTTTTCCACTAAAGGGCATAAGATTACGTTTGCGTTTACAGCATATTTTAAGCAATATCTGCCCGTCTATACACCCGATTTAAAAAGCATACTACTGACTACGGAAACGTTTTGTGTGCATTTCCTGCTACAAAAAAAGGCATAGTTTCCCTTCTACAGGACCAACAAATGTTTAATCTATTTTTATCGATACATCTGCTTCTGCCGCCCCGGTGGCCTCTGACCATTAGTCCGAAAGGGGTCCGGGTTCGAATCCCGGTGAGGCATGGATGTGTGTTTGTCTTGCGGCACTGGCTCTCTCCCTTCCCTGGAACCAGTGACCCTAAATTAGGGACGGGCGACTGCTCATATCCCATTGAGTTGCTCACGGTGGTCGTTAAACCTCCAATAAAAAAAATACATATCTGCTTCTAATCGCCAGATTTCAAAAATTCTTTTAGAACCGGATACCCTGATTTATACCGGATTTATCTTGCGAAACGTTTTGCCTGCACTCGTGGGTATCTTCGACCTCACAGTTTTAGCGCTGGGCAGTGTTAGTCTGCATTTATTTTTGCGGTTGCAAAAATAAATACAGACTTTTTTTAACTGTATGCCATTCGCTACAGTAAAGATGACCATTATGAACTTCAAAAATGCACACTTTTCCCGCTAGTGGCCGTAAACGTCAAAACTTTTTTCTTGCTATTTCTGCTTCCAAGAGACGTATTTGACAAAATATTTTTCGTTAACATGGCTTTCGCTATGAAAGAACACTTTTCGCATATTTCCTACTCTCTCATTATTCGAAATTCTTCCGGCAGGGGGCGTCAGCATATTTCTATTTGTGAACAAGTTAGTTCGATTCTAAAAAATTCTTAGAGAAATCCTCTAAGAAGAATCACCTATAGAGAGGATACTCTTCGTTATTATGTGCTCTTCATTATGAAGAGTATCCTCTCTAAAGGTAGGATACTCTTCATTATGAAGAGCACTGTGAACCCATTTTCTTCGTTAAGTAACAGAAAACTTTTCCGCTAGGCGGCGTAAAGTTATACTGTAATGTTTTCCTGTATATCACTTCTTCTAACTGCTCGATTTTAAAAAGCATTTTTCTCTGATAACTTCCTTTCGCTCTGAGAAACGTTTAGTTCACAATTTGTTAATTTTCGTAACATATCTTTCAACCGAGCTGGGTGTTAGTAGCTTTTTTCTATTTCTGGATTTTTCATCGATTACAGGAATCCGGTTGATTTTTGAAACCTGTTCCATGACTTCTCACATTACGTATTTTAAATTATGCGCCGTGTTTCCCTAGACGATCTAAGTGTATATTCTGTTTTGCTGAATTTTTAGATTTTCTCAAGATCTGCTTTGAAATATATTTTTTGTGTTGGAAAAGATTCAAAGCACGCGCTCATTTCAACCAAAAATTCGTTGTAATCTTTTTTGTTTGGAAACGGAATCAAAGCACATACACTTACACGCATTTTCGAAATATCTTACATTCTTGCTGGCATAAGATCCAGTTTTTTCAGCTTTACTGTGCCTTCACAATGTAGCAAAAGTTGTTTCGGTTGTTTATGTTCCCTTAAGAAAGAAACTTTAAGTTTATTTTCGCTAAAGAATTTCAGCGGGTTAAGCTGAAATATTGCAGCGGTGTCCAGATTGTAACTTTATACATAGGAAATAGAAAGGCTCATATTTGATGTCATATTGATATTATAACTAGTGGGATGTTTACAGATGATTGCGCAGTGTTGCCGGCACAATCAGCTGTAAACGTTGAAACTTGTCTCTCCGCGTATAGCATACAACGTTGGTCATGCAACTAGCTCTTACAATGTGCCCATTAAATGTCTCTCATCGAATGCAAGAATCACTCATCTCAGAACTGAACACTCAAATCTTATCTCAGGACACTTTATTTACGATGATTGCCCTCTAATCGACTGTTAGGTTGCCAACTTCAATCCAGGCGCGGCTCCTGTATAGTCACTGCGGAATTGCAGCACCCCCTATTTTCACACGATATTATCGATAATATTCAATATAATGAGTCTTTTTTTCTTTAATTATTTCTTTATACTTGTATGTGATAAAGTGTAGAATTATATGATTGTGAATTTGTGACGCTTCCAGCTATTCTATTTAATTCACAGGGTTTTTTTCGGTTCTTCTATTTTACAGAAAATTTAAGTAATTTAACCACGGCCTCCTTGCATCCCCAAGAAATAAGTTATGTGACTGTAAGTGAACTTCAACAGCTCAAGTTTTCACAGTTATCTCTCCATGAGAAAGTTGCAGTGAAGAAAAGAGGCCGTTCAACACCTGATATTCAAATATCTCAGCCAGGAATAAGCAACAACAAGAAGTATATTCGTAGCTTTAATTCTGAATGGTACCAACGGAAAAGTTGGCTTTGCGGCTGTGAAGCAAAACAATGCATTGTTTTGCTTCCCGTGTTTGCTGTTTGGAGATGATATATCGTGGACAAAAGACGGGTTTAAAAATATAAACAAAATGAAAGAAAAAACTGAAAAACATGAGAAGTCAAAGAAGCACGTTGAAAATGTGGTTTCACTGTCACTTTTAGGGAACGTAAATATTAAGGAGAAACTTAGTGAGGCATACAGACTTTCAATCAATGAGCATAACATAAAGGTTAAAAAGAACCGTGAAATTCTATCCAAAATAATAGACTGTATTTTCTTTTGTGGATACTTTTAAACTCCCTTACGTGGACATGATGAAAAAGACGATTCAGTAAATCCAGGGGTATTTAGAGGATTAATAAATTTTGTATCTAAATTAGATCCAGATTTGAAGAATCACTTAGAAACCAGTACGGTCTTCAAAGGTGTTTCTAAGACCATTCAGAATGAGATACTTGACTGCCTGCTATAAATATACCATGAGGAGATAAGGACAGAAATTAGAGAAGCTTTCTTTGCAGCTGTCATGGCTGATGACACTACAGATTTATCGGAACACACTCAAATGGTCCTTGTTCTACGTTACGTGTTGAATGGAGAAATATTTGAGCGTTTTTGGGGATTCTTTATTCCAGAAAATCGAACTGCAGATAGCATATCGAAACGTGTTCTAGAACAATTAGACATAACCCTTCAAGAAAATGGACAAAAACTGATAGCTCAGACATTTGATGGCGCAAATGTCATGAAAGGCAAAAAAGCAGGAGTTCAAGCAAAAATAAAAGCAGTTTATAGTAATGCACATTTCATTCACTGCTATGAGCATCAACTTAATTTAATAATGAAAAATGCAACAAGTATTACATGGAACGCATGAATATTTTTTCTAACATTTTGGCCATTTCAACATTCTTCTCAAAATCACCGCAAAGTGAATCCATTCTGAAGAAGCATATGGACGTCAACATTCCACGTCCATCCTCTACAAAGTGGAACTTTCACATACGGACCGTAAACAGAGTTCACGAAAATTTGCAACCTTTAAAAAGCTGCCTTACTGAAATTCAGTCAACATCAAATGCAGATGGAACCATTGCAGAAGCAACAGGAATTTTAAAATACCTGAATGATGATAATTTTATGTTTTGGTTAGAGTTTTTCATTAGATTATGCCTCATGTTGAAGTAATGTACAACCAAATGCAGTCTCGAGAAATTAGTGTGTTTAACGTCAATGAATATATGCATAACAGATTTCAAAACTGCTATTTCAGAAATAAGAAACTCGAAGTACTGTGAGAATCCTTTAAAGACACTCATGGCAGAAGCTAAGAAAGTGTGTGACTGTATATGTGTTGATATAATGGACAGATGTTCTTTCACTAAACACTTAGTAGCTGCTAAATTGTTCAACAAGAAAAGCTTCACTAGTTTTAAGAATGAACTGCCTACAGAAGAGATAGTACTGACCACTGAAGCATATTCCCATGATTGACAAAGAAAAGCTTGAGACTGAACTAAAAGTATTCTATTGTAGATCCGATATGCATGAATATTGCAAATTAATTGACCTTCTGAAATTTATCTTGAAAAATAATCTAGATGATGTTCTTAGTGAAATTACGAAACTGATAAAAATCCTCTTGACAATTTCCATGACAACAGCAGAACCAGAACGCTGCTTTTCAACCTTTTCAACACTGAAAAGAATAAAAACTTTTCTAAGGCGCACTATGAATCCTAATTCAATGGAGAAATATTTCCTCAACAGTCATCCAGAAATGAAGGAGAAAATTATTAATCTTTTCGCGCAAATTAAAACAAGAAAAATGGATTTCGTTTTGAAATGAATGGATCAAGCTTGAACTGTAACAGTTTTGGCTGTTAGTAAGTAAAAAATATTTTTAATGCATAAATTTTCTTTTTATATTGTTTGTTTTGTTTTACACAATATTAAAACAATGGATACACATTTTTTGAAGCAGCACCCCCACTAATATTAGTTACGAGCCGCCACTGCTTCAATCTCATTGAGAGAAACTTTGTGCGGCTAAGTTAGAAAATATTTAACTAGAAGAAACCAAATTTGCACAAAAACACGGAAACTCAAAAAAAAAAAAAAAAAAAAAAAAGGTTAAATCAGAGGAATATGTCTTAATAACGCTAAGTGTTGGCTGAATATAAATCTGTGTAGAACAAGGTTTTGTAAAATGGGAGTTTAATATAAACACTGAAAAGAGAGAAAGAGAGAGAACTTTACATTTTTATGTAGCAGTACTGAGTAAGCTGTTCATTCGTGTGTGGCATATTTCTCAATCTTCTTTTTTTGTCAACTCTTGTACTGTTACTGAAATGTTGCTCATACTAACGGAAAGACTGAAACATAGCGTAGGGCACTCAATGTAAAAATCTATATCATTAAAAAAATGTCATGATGGATTAGGCACTGAAATAAAGTATTCATATTATATTATTCCCATCAAAAAGAGATAATATAATAAATAAGCAAAAAGAGATAATATAATAAATAAGCAAAAAGATATAATATAACAAATAAGCAAAAGAGATAATATAATAAAAAAGCAAAAAAGATATAATATAATATATAGGCAAAAAGAGATAATATAAAAAATAAGCAAAATGATATAATATAATAAATAAGCAAAAAGAGATAATATTATAAATAAGCAAAAAGATATAATATAATAAGTAAATCATTAATACACGCCCTTATTCTAAGGGTGCAGAAAAACCTGCTTGATAATTCGGATGATGATAAGTCTCGCGTTATTGACTCCTTTCCACGAAAACGGCTAGTCATCTAGTTAAGGAGAATTTTTGAAGATCCCGCTTGATTCCGAAGGCATCATGAAGCATTTTCCAGAAAGTCGTATGCCCACGATTTCGTAGCAGACTATAAAGCTTCTGGCATGACGGTCCACTTATTTGTCATTCATTCTGACATAGTTATCACATCAGTCAACTCTTGGATCTTATCAGATTCCTTCGAAATCAACGCCTAGTAAATGGACACTACCTTAGGGTCCCTAAAGTTTGGATTCGCTATGCCCTTAAAGAAGACATTGAGTTTGAGCAATTTCTGTGCATAGGAGTCATGCGGTTTTATATGTTGCCTTTAGCATCTCATACATACAATGAATTAATTCCATTGCCTTTATCGGAAAATGTAACACGTCTTTAGTTTTAGCAATTTGTTTTCGCGTTTGGGTATTTAACGACTACCTTGAGCAACTCAATAGGCTATATAAGTCCCTAATTTAGGGCTACTGGTTCCAGAAAAGAATCAGATCATTTTAGTAAGGCAGTGTCTGACCCCACGTCTTAAACAACCCTTAGAAGAGGTAGAATGGGGAGGAAGACTTATTTATTTGAATGTCACAGGGAAGCGAGGTTTGAAAGGGAGGCGGAACCTATTTATAACCGGGGGGGGGGACAGTACCTAGCGCCCGACGGCCTAATTTGCTCTTCCGAGGCACGGCGGATAGTCAGTGAATTTTAATATTCGTCACAACATAGGATCGAACCTGGATCCTTTCCTTTGGTAGACCCGAACGCTAACCACTAAGCCATCCGCTGCTCAAATTTCAGAGAGCAGTGCCAAAAGACATTCATGCCTCACCGGGTTTCGAACCCGGACCCATCTTGGACGAACGACTTGAAAACAACTCTTGGTACCACTCTCCCATCGGGGCGTCATTTTCAGTATTTAAACGAAGAGTGAAGGATAAAAGGAGCTGCGGGCCGCGGATGGCCTAGTGGTCAGCGTTCGTAACTGCCACGGAGAAATCTCAGGTTCGAACCACTAAATATCCGCCGTGTGTCGAATGGGCATGTTAAGCCGACGTGCCACCGGTACTGCCCCCCCCTTCCGGTTATAAATAAGGGCGTCTTCCTCCCTCTTTCTACCTCGCTTCCGCGTCACTTTCCTATCGGACATTCTAGCCCAAATCCCCTAGCTTCCTATTTCTAAGGGTTGTTTAAGACCTGGGGTCAGACACTCCCTTCCTAAAGCCCTCGACATAGGATCTGATCTGGAAGGAGCTACATCTCTTTCTGATGCAACTGTGTCCAGAGAAATGTCACAAACGGAATTTTTAAGACAAATACAACACTTTTACCTTACACTAGATTTGAATCCGGGCTCACTGCTACTAGAAGTCAAATAAATGACCATACTCTAACCATACGAGCACCAGGAGAGTAAAAGTGCGACACAACATAATTTATATCGAGGACAGGTTGCAAGACAAATCTTATATACATAGTTTCAACTGTTACATAATTTTTATACCGGATAGTTTTTGCTTATGCATTCCTGAATTATTATAGAAAATCATACGTTTTGTTCAGCTTTTATAAGAACATACAACTTGTGGAAGTCAGTCCCTCTCGGAAAGAATAAATCTGAAAAAAATTGAGACTTTATGAAGCTGCCAGCAAATAATTTGAGACATCTCAAATCGGTTCGTCAGACTGCTGCTGAATGGAACGATCTTTTCTTTGACAGCTCTGAATCTTTCTTCGGGAAGCTAGCTGTAAGAACGAGAGCTGTTATGGCTTCGTGTGGAAGAAAAATGAAAAGAAAAATCTCCTCCTTCATTGAAAAGTTACTCTTTTCAAAATCGGAAATTATTTTCGAAAAAGACTTCCTTGGCTGATCAACGGTTTTCATAGGCGCATTCTTAGACCCAATGTGTGCTTTTGTCGCGTGCCTTCCTGAATCAAAAAGTTCTCCATTCACACCTCGGTAATTTTTTATGTCAGCAATTCTCAGTGTATGTCACTGTCAAAAGGAAAATCCTATGAAAAGATAAAAATGCGCTTGTGAGCCATCCCAACTTTTTATCTAGGGTCACAACTTCATTTAGGCTGCATACTCTATTCGTTCTTCGCGTTCGATTATTTTCTTTAGCATATATCGCCAAAGCTCAACAAGACTATGGGGAGGGTTTTTTTTTTTCACTTTTCGGAAACCGGCAATTTTAAATATTATGCATACGGAAGCAAAGGAAAAAAGAAATTTTGCATGATGTATATGTATTTTGCAAATACACCTAAGATTATTCATACTGACAACGTTATCATCTTGGGGATGAATATTTAACGTACGATGATATTTTATATTGTATTTCTTGAAGAGTTCAGATTATCTAAAAACAAAGGCATCGCTCTTTCCGCGTGTCAAAAGTTTCAAAGATCAATAAAAATAAGAGCAGCTAATGAAATAAAAATATGATAGATTGAGAATGTAATCATATTAAACCCAATGTGTTGCAGGTCACAGAAAATACATAAAACTGATTGGTTGCAATGGAAAAGAAACAAGAACGACGCTAGTCCATTGGCTGAGATGGAAAAGAAATAAGAACAACACTTTCCCATTGGCTGAGACGGAAAAGAAATAAGAATAGCACTTGCCCATTGGCTGAGACAGAAAAGAAACAAGAAAGACGCTATCCCATTGGGTGTGACAGAAAGGAAACAAGAACGAAACTATCCCATTGGCTGAGACGAAAAAAAAAAAACAAAAAAAAAAACAAGAACAACATTAACCCAATCTCTGAAATTAGCCAGAGATGTTTATAAGTCGATAAATTCTTCCATAAGCGTGTCCATAATAATAATAATAATAATAATAACAATAATCTTACCCGTTGGAGGGCAATCCGTCCGACAAGAGCTAGCGTTCGATCCCGGAATGGTTGGTGTTCTTGTCCTATGTTACTGGCCCCCTCCCTTTCTTGAAACTAATGTTTCTGAATTAGGGACTGGCTAATGCTTGTAGCTCTTAGGGCTGTGCATGGTGTTCCCTAAACGCCGAAACAAACATAAAAGGTCCCCGTAAGCGTAGCTCAGATTAGAACTGTATGCTACACGAACAAAAGCGATCGCTTTCTTGTTGAGATTGCTAAAGACACCAAACTACACGCGTGATGATTCTTCTTCTTATGACTTCGTCCTGCTCTCGGCAGTGATTTCAGAACACTAAATTCTCGTTCTTGAAGTGAGCACAATTTCCTCACGCAGTTATGTAGACATGAACGACTTCTTTCAACACATCACTATCCGCTTCTACTTTCAACACATCACTATCCGCTTCTACTTTCAACATCACTATCCGCTTCTACTTTCAACACATCACTATGCGCTTCTACTTTCAACATCACTATCCGCTTCTACTTTCAACACATCACTATGCGCTTCTACTTTCAACATCACTATCCGCTTCTACTTTCAACACATCACTCTCTTCAAATAACTGACAAAAACTGGTTTCTCATTTCTTCTAAAGTGTGAGAATCCCCAAAGCTTCGCACAATTGGGTAACTAAGTTCCTAAGAAGAGGTTTCCTTTCTTCATATGAGCCGTTATGTATCAGGATATTTTTTCTGTATCTGGACTTTGCGCGGTAAAACTGTACAAGCTATATAAAAATGATCCGTTGTTGGGAATATTTTAAAAGTCTGGAGGCTTGCCATTTGTTAAAACCAGCGTAAGTTAGTTTTCTCTCGATACGCTAATTCGTAGCATACAGGGTAGTAAAAACTGTACATTACGACTTCACATTTTCATGTACTTTGAGTTGTGGAAATGGATTACAATTTTGATGTAAATTCACTGCCAAATTTGCATTTCATCATTCATATAACTCAGTTAAACTGTTTCTTTTTTCTTTTTCTCTCTTCTGTTTTGGAGCTTAAAGACTCCTATGAACACCCAAGATTATAAGTGTCTCGTTGCCTGAGAGCAGTCAAAGACGTAGGCCATTCGTACCACACATGCCTCTCGGGTAGGAGCAGTCAAAGCCTTGCCTGGGAGCAGTCAAATACGAAGGACATCTACACCACCCATGCCTCACGGGTGGGAGCAGTCAAAGCCTTGCCTGGGAACAGTCAAATACGTAGGACATTCACACCACCCAAGCCTCACGGGTGGGAGCAGTCAAAGCCTTGGCTGAGAGTAGACAAAGACGTAGGCCAATCACACCACCCATGCCTCACGGGTAAGAGCAGTCAAAGCCTTGACTGGGAGCAATCAAATACGTAGGACATTCACACCACCAATGCCTCATTGGCGAGAGCAGTCAAAGACCTAGGCCGATCACACCACCCATGTTCACGGATTGTCTGGAAGCAGTCAAAGACGTAGGCAGTCAAAACCTTGTCTGGAAGCAGTCAAAGACGTAGGCCAATCACACCACCCACGCATCACGGGTGGGAGCAGTCAAAGACGTTGGCCAATCACACCACCTATGCCCGTAGGTCAAGCACACCACCCATGCCTCACCGGTAGGAGCAGTCAAATACGTAGGCCATTCACACCATCAATGCCTCACGGGTGGGAGTAGTCAAAGCCGTAGGCCAATCACACCACCCATGCCGCACGGGTGGGTGCAGTCAAAGAGGCAGGCCAATCACACCACCCATGCTTAATTCGGGGCTGAAAACTCCACAGTCACAGATGATTAGCCGTAAAAATCCTATATATTTGCCAAATTATCTTCCCCTTCGCCACGAAAGCCGTTTTCCCTTTTCCAATGCCTTCCGCCTCCTCAGCACCTCGCTCTCCGTATTTCCTGTCATGACTCACTCTGCGGGATGAGTTTGTGTTTCCCCTGAGCAACCATTCATCAGCTCAATTGACACTTGAAGCAGACCCCTGGTCTTGTTTGACCTTGTTATATTGGACTCAGTCCTTGAGATCTTTGCAATTGCTTTCCTGACACTCCCAAGGAGATATTGTTTCGCGATCTTACCCGAATGCTATGAATTGAAATGGAAGCTGAGTTTAGTTTCTAAGAGTAATCAGTTGCGGCGCGGATTTGGCAATGTCATCGCTTATGGCTATAGATGAAATGAGCCCGTCAGAACCATAGCGGGCCATCCCACTTTTTTTCAAATTTCCAACTTAGATCTAAATTTTTCTAAAAATATGCAAGTTTATTAGATTTTGGGAAGTATTGGTAGAAACTCACCGGTTAAAGTTTTCATTTATTTTTGAGTACAATTATGTAATGCAACTGTAACTTTATTTCACAATATCTCCGTTTGTCAGTTTTGTGGGATGGCCCACTATGGTTCAGAAGGGCTCAAATGATTGGGAACATAAAGTGCAATGTTTCAACTTAAAGGTTGTTTTAAGTTGAAGAACGTTTTTCAACTGAAACTTTTCCAATGACAAAAGGGACGAGGATGATTTCCACGGAAATGTATCAGCACCCAAATTTAGCGATGCACTGAAGTCGTTTGGAATCGTTAGGGACTTCTTTTAAAGCGATAATGCTGATGAGAAAATGGTGAAGTTTCTCAGCAGCCATGAATATGGTTTCAACTTCAGTATTTAATATACATATAATTAATAATGAAAAAATTTAAGAATATTATTGCAATCAGAGCTTTTTGCTCTCTCTCTCTCTTTTTCACTCTAACATAAATACATACATGGATTGGTCATAAATTTTCATAGTAACATATTTCATATTTAAATGTACTTAAAATAATAAATTTTAGAACAAAATAGCTTATTTTCTCTAAAACATCAGTTAGAAACTTATGCTGTCTCTTAACTAACGTATCAAAGTCTGCCTTGACGTGCCATGAAAATATAGGATCATATTTTCTGAATAAGTTGGGCTTTTGGTTTGGATTCTGTGCTGCATCCTAAAAGTAGTTCGCCAACGTACGGACCTGTCGAAAAAGACAGACGATGTGTTTCGGTACGTGTCAGCACGTCTGTTGTACCGAGAGCGTTATGTCAGACGTTTAACACGTAAATTTCGAAATTTGCATGTGCATTGATTGACCAATATGGCAACTCAACACATGAAATGCTTTAACGGGCTTTGTTGTTCTGCGGACTTTATCTTAAAATTTTAATTAAATCGAAATATTTTCTCTTTCTTTCATGATTCTTAATTTACGAGCTAATAAGCAACACATTTATTAAATAAATTTCTGTATTCTGATCTATATGCAGTCTGAAAAAGTCTCATGTAATGCTCAGGGGCAAATTTTGATGTCTGAAAATATTTCGTATAATCCTGATGAGACATAGAGTGTTCGTACAAAATTTCTGGTGTAACCTTATGTGACGTGTATCGGTAATTTAGCCTCCCTTTTTGAGTTTCTATTCTGATGTAAATTTTGTTACTTCTCCGTTTGATTTTCCTTCTGAATGGCTCATCACTCCCCCGAATTTCCTTATGCATGTTGGTAACACTGACAGTGGCCGCCCCGGTGGCGCAGTGGTCTAAGCGATGGCCTCTGATCATTCGTCAGGAAGGGGTCCCTGTTCGAATCCCGGTGAGGCATGGATGTTGTGTTTGTCTTACGGCACTGGCTCTCTGTCTCTTCCCTGGAACCAGTGACCCTAAATTAGAGACGGGCGACAGCTTATGGCCCATTGAGTTGCTCACGGTGGTCGTTTAAACTCCAACCAAAAAAAAAAAAAAAAAAAAACACTGACAGTGAGTTAAAGAGTACGAGAGCACCGCGCGTAGAGAATGTGGAGTTTGTTAGACTCTGTTGGTGCTATCATCAGAGGATTTATTAATTGTTTTCTAGATACTACGCAAGTGTGAAGTATAAATAAGATTCCTACTGCATGTTATTGATATTAAATCAAGCTCCTCAATCGTGTGGCTTCTACATTTGGACAAAATCAGCCATTGGATTTTAACGTTAATTTGATATTATTTATTTGAACGTCACTGGTTTTGTATTCTATTAGACCCAAAATACGTACAGGGATCAACCATTCCATTATGACCACCCCCAGTTTTGAGAAATGAGCGCGCCTGGAAACCGAATGGTGACGCAGGTAAAGTTCACAGAGCTCATTGCCCTACCCAATATACACGGCCGGACAATTGCTAAGGACAGATGACAATAGCAACGATAGAAACCATAAAATGGAAGGCAGGAAAATGTGAAAATTAGCATAAGTGCGGGATACAGTAAGACGTGTTGTGCGTATGCAAATTTTGGATTGCCGAACTTGTTCGTGACGTCATAGCGCTGATAAGAGATATAAAGGATTTGACGCGTATTGACCGTTGTTGTTCAAACGCAAAGTTGAAAGGGAAAAAATCAATTGACGAACTTGCAATTTTCAGTATGTCTTCCCGACATCACCTAGATGATTTTACGCGTGGCCGTATTATTGGCAAGATTGAAGAAGGGCGAAAAATAACAGATGTTGCTAGGGAGTTCGACGTCAGCCACAGTGTTGTTTCAAGGCTTTGGAAATCATTTCAAACAAATGGAGAGTGTAGCAAACGTCACGGGGGAGGTCGTGTTCGCAGTACGACACCTGCGGAATTGATACATTGTGCTATCAACAAAAAGACACCGGCGCAGCACAGCTAGTGAGGTAGCAAATCAGTTTATGGCTGCTACTGGCAAGCGGATCTCCCGAAAAACTGTCGCCAGACGTTTGCATGAAGGAGGACTATACGCCCGCCGTCCTGTTGTGTGCATCCCATTGTCCAGACGTCACCGTACCGCCCGTTTGCAATGGTGCCATCAACATCGCAATTGGACTGATAACGACTGGTCTGCTGTTCTCTTCTCAGATGAGAGTAGATACAGTCTATCGTCTGATTGTCGACGACAACTGATCTGGCGTGATAGTGGTACTGCATATTGTCCAGCAAACATACAGGAATGGGACCGATATCCGACATGTAGTGTCATGGTATGGGCTGGCATCATGATCAATGACCGTACGTCCCTCTATGTGCTTCCAACTGGGACTATGACTGGCCAACGATACATTAATGATGTTCTGCTTCCTCATGTACGCATGTTCCGTGGTGCTGTTTGTGATAGATTCATTTTCATGGACGAGAACGCAACATGTCATCGAACAGTCGCTGTCCAGGAGTGTCTTGAGAACGAGGATATTCAACGCCTCGTATGGCCAGCACGTTCTCCAGATCTGAATCCCATTGAAAATGTGTGGGATGCTTTGGGGAGGAGTCTTGCTGGTCGCCAATGCCCTCCAATAAACAAGGACACCCTCATCCGTGCACTGACATAGGAATGGGATAAATTACCCCAACAGCTGCTTGAAAGTGTTGTGCAAAGCATGACATGACATGTGGAATCTTGCATTGCCCTCCATGGTGGCCATATCCCGTATTGACATCTTACGCCGGAACGCCTGCGGACGGTAATTGCATTTTTTTCACGTTTACGTATTCTGCACAAAATGGCCTGTTTGTCCCTTGAACACGTTCCAAAGCCTTCTGGATTTCAGAGCACAATAAATTGTCTTTCTTGTAATGTCCTGACATTCTGACATTATTTTATTTCACTTGGCATCCAACCACACTTACTTTTTTATGCGCTATATAGCCGTTTATGATCCGTCCTTAGCAATTGTCCAGCAGTGTATATACAACTCGAGGAATGGCTTTCTGTTAGTTAGACCGCGGGATGACCTAGTAGTCAACATTCGTGACTGCCACGGAAAAGACCTCGGGTTCGATCCTAGCAGGTACTAACGCTCGAACCACTAAATATACGCCGTCGGGCTCCGGGTACTGTCTACACCCCACCTCCCCACCCCGGTAATAAATGATGACTTCTTCCTCCCCCTTTCTGCCTCGCTCCCGTGTCACTCTCTTATCGGGCACTCTAGCCCAAATCTCTTAGCTTCCTATTTCTAAGGGCTGTTTAAGACTTGGGGTCAGACACTCAATTACTAAAATCTTTTTCATATGATCTGATCTGCTTTCGGTTAGTAGAGTGTTCGGAGTCCGAATGGGAAAAGCTGTCGATTTATCGGAGTTCCATAAATGACAGATTATGGTGGCACGGCGCCTCAGAACTACGAACTCGTAAACAGTGAAGCTTGTGGGTTGTTCATGTGCCGCCGTAGTGAGTACGTATCAAAAGTGGTGCACAGATGACCCAAGGACAAAACGTCGTCCGCAGCTCAGTGATTCCAATGGGGAGCGGAGACTGTCGCGCATTGTTCACAGCGACCACATGGCCACAGTGCGGCGAATCACCCGCACCTACAGCAGTGGCGATCAGGGCAATGCGTCACAGCACGCAGTTAATCGCAGCCTTCTGCGCAAGGGCCTGCGTAGCCGAAGACTCATGCGGGTCTTCATGCCCACTGCACATCTTCTCCAACAACGCATGAAAGGTGCCCAAGATCATCGAGATTGGATCGTAGATGATTGAAAAAGAGTGGCCTGGTCTGACGAATCAAAATTGCTGGTGCAGCACGTAGACGGCCGAGCGCAGACACGCCGATTAGCCACGGAGACTATGGCACCTGGAAGCTGTGGTCGACATTTTCTTGGGACATTTTATCCCCCATTATCCCAATAGCACAATCTTTGACAGCTGTCAGGTATCTAAACATTGTTTCAGACCAAGTTCACCTGCTGGTGAAGGCCATTACCAACAAGATAATGCGTCATGCCACACTGACAGAATCGTCAAGGAGTGGTTCGAGAAACATGCTGGTGACTTTCTGTTAATCTCCTAATTCACCTGTTAACTGCTGGTGAAGGCCACTACCAACAAGATAATGTGCCATACCACACTGCCAGAATCGTCAAGGAGTGGTTCGAGGAACATGCTGGTGATTTTCTGTTAATCTCCTAATTCACCTGTTAACTGCTGGTGAAGGCCATTACCATCAAGATAATGCGCCATACCACACTGTCAGAATCGTCAAGGAGTGGTTCGAGAAACATGCTGGTGACTTTCTGTTAATCTCCTAATTCACCTGTTAACTGCTTATGAAGGCCATTACCAACAAGATAATGCGCCATACCACACTGCCAGAATCGACAAGGAATGGTTCGAGGAACATGCAGGTGATTTTCTGTTAATCTCCTAATTCACCTGTTAACTGCTGGTGAACGCCATTACCAACAAGATAATGCGCCATACCACACTGTCAGAATAGTCAAGGAGTGGTTCGAGGAACATGCTGGTGATTTTCTGTTAATCTCCTAATGCACCTGTTAACTGCTGGTAAAGGCCATTACCAACAAGATAATGCGCCATACCACACTGTCAGAATCGTCAAGGAGTGGTTCGAGGAACATGCTGGGGATTTTCTGTTAATCTCCTAATTCACCTGTTAACTGCTGGTGAAGGCCATTACCAACAAGATAATGCGTCATGCCACACTGCCAGAATCGTCAAGGAGTGGTTCGAGGAACATGCTGGTGACTTTCTGTTAATCTCCTAATTCACCTGTTAACTGCTGGTGAAGGCCATTACCAACAAGATAATGCGCCATACCACACTGTCAGAATCGTCAAGGAGGGGTTCGAGGAACATGCTGGTGATTTTCTGTTAATCTCCTAATTCACCTGTTAACTGCTGGTGAAGGCCATTACCAACAAGATAATGCGTCATGCCACACTGCCAGAATCGACAAGGAGTGGTTCGAGGAACATGCTGGTGATTTTCTGTTAATCTCCTAATTCACCTGTTAACTGCTGGTGAAGGCCATTAACAACAAGATAATGCGCCATACCACACTGTCAGAATTGTCAAGGAGGGGTTCGAGGAACATGCTGGTGATTTTCTGTTAATCTCCTAATTCACCTGTTAACTGCTGGTGAAGGCCATTACCAACAAGATAATGCGTCATGCCACACTGCCAGAATCATCAAGGAGTGGTTCGAGGAACATGCTGGTGACTTTCTGTTAATCTCCTAATTCACCTGTTAACTGCTGGTGAAGGCCATTAACAACAAGATAATGCGCCATACCACACTGCCAGAATCGTCAAGGAGTGGTTCGAGGAACATGCTGGTGATTTTCTGTTAATCTCCTAATTCACCTGTTAACTGCTGGTGAAGGCCATTACCAACAAGATAATGCGTCATGCCACACTGCCAGAATCGTCAAGGAGTGGTTCGAGGAACATGCTGGTGACTTGCTGTTAATGCCCTGGCCTCCAAATTCACCTGACATGAACCTAATCGAACATTTGTGGTTCGATTTGGAAAAGCGGGTTCGGTCTAAATCACCACCATCCGAAATATACGGGAACTGGAGAACCTTCTGATGATATCGATGTCTCGCAGAGTGACCCCTGTTTTACGGGCTAACAGGGGTCCTACAGCTTATTAGGTAGGTGGTAATAATTAAATGTCTCATCGGTGTATTTGTTCAACAAGTAATTTGGTAAACACATACTGTAAGTCAAAACGGCCAACGTTCGCATGAATCAGAACAAATTAGCGTTAAAATCCAGAGCCATGGATTTAACTTTAATTTGTTCTTATCTCTCCTATCTCAAAACAACAAAACATTAAACTCATTAATGTCAAATGCGAATTGCTGTCATGATATTTTTTCTTCTAGTCCAATTATGTTTAAAATGCCGAAGTGCGTAATGATTCTTCTTTTCACCTATTTCAGTTCCTTATTTCAGACACAAACATTCAACCAGGCAATTGTTTCGATGAAAGGCTCCAAAGAATCAATATGTGATTTGCTGTTTAAATAAAATTAACTATGCTAAATTTTTTAATGTTTGGTAAACCAAGAGACAATTAAGAAAACTCTCTTAATGTAGTCTATTAACATTTGAAGAGATATAACTCTTCTAATGGATAAAGGTTTGGAATATTTGATCTGTATATGTTATTTCGCCTTTTAATTGAGGCGTAGACGCAGCGATTAAAGGAAAAGGAGAACCTACCGATTAATGGAGCAGGAAAACTAAATTCTGGTCTTTATATGTCTCACGGGTTTAATTTTGCTATGCACTGTACAAGATCAATGAATAATAATTCTCTTTGAACAATAAAATCAACGGTAACCTTAATGAACGTTACAATAAAGCCCGATATAATATCCAACGTTTATGGCATGCTTCATGGTATAATGGCAGTGTTTCGGTTTGTAACACGTGACAAGACTACAGAAAAACTCATTTAAAAATGGGAGAAAGCATAGAAGAGAATTAAGCCTTCCTTCATGCACTAACTGTAATGTTGAAACACTTGCGTGACATCACGATATAAAACCTTTCCCGTCTTAAAACTGTTTACGACTGAAATCTCATTATCCAGACATTGTCTGGCCAGGAAATAACACAAAAAATACGTTTCGGCCTTCCGCAAAGCTACAGCACAGAGGTAGTCAAAGAAATGTTGCAGATAACGTAGAGGTTCTATCGTGAAATAGTTAGAAAAAAGTAGTTCCAGTAAAACTGAAGCGAAGAATAAAGATAATAAAAATACAGCTAAGCATACGTAGATTGCATTTTCGCTTCTGTTAATGTAAGAACTTATGATGATGGAGCTCATTCAAATCCAACGATATTAATTATTTACCTTAACTCAGTATACACATTTGTGAATATACGGTGCACAGAATCTCGTTACGTCGAGGGGGCGCGACTAAAGTACGGTTACGGTTAGTTACACGCGCAGTCGAAAAAGCAGAAGCGTACTGTTTGGTTATGTGTGCACAAGAAGGCGTATGCCAGTTCATTTTTTTTTTTATTGGATTTTTAACGACCACCGTGAGCAACTCAATGGTCTATAAGCAGTCGCCCGTCCCTAATTTAGGGTCACTGGTTCCAGGGAACAGAACATCCATGCATCACCGGGATTCGAACTCGGACCCCGTTCGGACGAATGATCAGAGGCCATCGCTTAGACCACTGCGCCCAGTTCATTTATGGGAATATCAAGTTGGAAACACATGGAATAATTAATACAGACATAAATCAAGCTGTTCTTTCCATGTAACGTAACCACAGAAATTTGAAACATTGATCGTCCTGGAACGGGAATCGAACTCGCATCTCCCGATTGGCGCTCGAATATGCTAACCACCACACAACCGAGGACAATGAAATCCAAACAACTGAGGCATTTAATCTGAAACGTCAGACTTTGATTTCACTTCACCAGTCGAAACAAACGTGTCTTATCCAGAGATGGAAACGGGTCAATGGGTAACCGGGTCGACAATTTCTGGAGGGTCAAACGGGTCGGGTCAAGGTGATCCTGGCCCGATTTTGACCCGGTTTTACTTCCGTTTTATTTTTTGAAAAGAAAAAAAAATATTTCAAGGAACCCCCCTTTTTTTTTTTTTTTTTTTTATTGAAGGTTTAACGACCACTGTGAGCAACTCAATGGGCTATAAGCAGTCGCCCGTCCCTAATTTAGGGTCACTGGTTCCAGGGAAGGGAGAGAGCCAGTGCCGTTAGACAAACAGAACATCCATGCTTCACCGGGATTCGAACCCGGACCCCTTCCGGCCGAATGATCAGAGGCCATCGCCTTAGACCACTGCGCCACGGGGGCGGAAAGGGACCCTTCAGAGGTCTTTAAAACAATACTCCGGAGCTTCAGAGTATGATCTAGGAACTTGCTAAGAAGGGTAAAGAAATAGGATTAAAAATGAACTTTCAGAAGAAAAAACTGGAGTACAATGCTTTTACAAGGAATGAAGATTCATCAATTGTTGGGGAAAAACCAGTAGATAACCAATTGCTACATTTACTTTGGGCAGCAGATATCAAGCGAGGATCGCATTGATGAAGAAATTAATCGGCGTATAAAACTTGGTTGAAGAGCTTTTGGAAGAAACAGGACAATTTTCAGGAGCAATGTGTCATTATGTCTTAAAAGAAAAGTGTTTAATCAATGCATCCTTCTAGTGCTTACTTACGGTGCAGATACGTGGACCTTAAAAAAGAAGACATACAAAGGCTGCAGACAACTGAAAAAAGCATGGAGAGATGCGTGTTTGGTGTAACCAGGAAAGATAAGAAAATTACAAGAGTGGAAGACATCATAATCAGAGTAAAATCCTTAAAATGGCAATGGGCTGTACATATTGCCAGGAGAACGAACCACCAACGAACAACCGAAAATTTAGACTGGACTCCAAGAGACAGGAAAAGAAATAGTACAAGATCACTTGGGAGATGGATAGATGGAGGAGACTGGCCCTAGACAGTCCATTGTTAAAGAAACTTGGAGTCCTTCATCCAGCAGTGGATTGATAATGATTATGATGATGATATATTTGGATTTATAGTGATGATTATGTTGTTGTTGATGATGATATATTATGATGATGATAAATTCAGATTTATTGATGGTTATGATGATGATACATTCAGATTTATATGATGGTGATATATTCAGATTTATATGATGATTATGATGATGATATATTCAGATTTATATTATGATGATGATTATGATGATGATATATTTATATGATGATGATTATGATGATCTATTCAGATTTATATGATGATGATTATGATGGTGACAATTCAGATTAATATGATGATTATAATGATGATATATTCAGACTTATATGATGATGATTATGATGATATATTCGGATTTATATTATGATGAAGATATATTTATATTTATATGATGATGATTTTGGTGATCTATTCAGATTTATATGATGATGATTATGATGGTGATAATTCAGATTTATATGATGATTATGATGATGGTATATTCAGATTTACATGATGATTATGATGATATATTCAGATTTATATGATGATGATATATTCAGATTTTAATGATGATGATATATTCAGATTTATATGATGGTTATGATGATGATCTATTCATATTTATATGATGATGATTTTGAGGATCTATTCAGATTTATATGATGATGATGATGATGATATATTCAGATTTATATGATGATGATATATTCAGATTTATATAATGATGATATATTCAGATTCATATGATGGTTATGATGATGTTATATTCAGATTCATATGATGGTTATGATGGTGATATATTCAGATTTATATGATGATGATTATGATGATGATATATTCAGATTTGTCCCGGTCGGGTCTGGGCCCCATATTTCTGACCCGTTTCCAAATCTGGTCTCATCGTAGGTATTCGAGCGCAAATCGGGAGATGCGGGTTCGATTCATTTCCAGGACAATTAAATTTTCAAATTCCTGTGGTTACGTTACATGGAAAGAACATCTTCATTTATGTCTATATATTTATGGGAAATTGCGCGCAAATATTGCATCGACATGACCGCGAAGGCGAGATCAAATGTCTAAAAAACTGTATGCATGAAATTACATGCGGGAAAGGGAAAAATAATGCTCCTATAGAAGGGAAAAGTAATACATATACAGTATATACAGGGGGATTCAAAAGTTCGGTGCAAAAGTAAAATTTGATTAAAAAAGATCTATCGGTCGGAGAGACATGCGGTTTACAGATTAATATTCACCGAGGTACGGGATTTTGTATGGCATCAAGAAAAAAATAGTTCAAAATCTCAGCAATAGAGGGAGCTGCTGCAGTGAAAACAACGAGAGGTGAGAATTGTAAAATGAGATCTACGTTAAATTAGTGAAACTTACTTAATTTCAGCATAGCCTACAGATGCAAGTGCTCAATGTGTCCACCAGCACATTCCAGTATTGCATGCAGTCGTGGTATTACACCTGATACAACATTGAACAACATGTCAACGGGAATGGTTGATACCTCCTGCCGTATGGCGTCTTTCAGCGATGGTAAGTAAGGTCTGGTGTTTCCCTCTCTAGACACGGGATTTCAAGTAGTCTCACAATCAGAAATCAGAGGGTGTGAGTTCTGGAGATCAAGGAGGCCATTCGTGTGCACTATGTCTGCTCAATAGACGATCCGTGCTAAACGTGCACGTCTGATTTCACGTTATATGCTACTTTTCTGTACATATAAAACTGAAATCCCTCACTGACTCACTGACGCATCACCGAATCTTAGAAACTACTGAACTTGGAACTTTCACATTTGGCAGGAATGTTACTTTTACAACATAGAGGCGCACTAAGAAAGGATGTTTTCATACGATAACTTTAAGTGAGTCGAAAGTTTTTTTTTAAATAACCCAGCTTTGATAACTCTAGGACGTTTTGCAATGATCGAGCTATTGTTGCCCAGCAACTGAAGCCCCGCCGTAAGTTTTGAATGACTTGAGTTGACCCGCTCAGGTTATATACACTGGCGTGCAACAAATATTAAGGACTAGACGGTTTTTCGAATGTAACGTCTTTTTTTTTTTTTTTTTTTTTTTTGATTGGAGGTTTAATGACCACCGTGAGGGAGCAACTCAATGGGCTATAAGCAGTCGCCCGGCCCTAATTTAGGGTCACTGGTTCCAGGGAAGGGAGAGAGCCAGAGCCGTAAGACAAACACAACATCCATGCCAGACCGGGATTCGAACTCGGACCCCTTACGGACGAATGATCAGAGACCAGCGCTTTAGACCACTGCGCCACCGGGGCGGCAATATAACGTCTTGCAAAAGTGCTCCACATCGATTCAAATCATACAATAAGATCCGCAAGATATAAGAATATGGGACAAGGGAGCAAAGACGTCCAAACAAGGAATCAAATGGATACAACAACACTTTATTGAAAAGGTAGCTTCGAGCACTACTGGACAGAAGACAGAAACGTCCATATGTCTTGCTACAGAAAAAATAATTATAACAAACTCCCACACAAAAAAGTAATGTTGAAGGCGTGAAGAAAATAAAGTTCTTCAGTTTACAAGAGAAAAATATTAACGTGCATGAACATGACTGAAAGGAAATCTCAGTTACTGAAAACAACGAGAAGGTCCCACACGTGTTCGATTGGATTTAGGTCCGGGGACCTTGCGGGCCAATCCATGCGCTGAATATCTTCACTCTCCAACAGCTCTGCGACAGCGACTGTACGAGGAGGTGTAGCTTTGTCGTCCATGAAGAGGAACTCAAGACCCACAGCACCTCTAAACAGACGCACGTGAGGCAGGAGAACCTCGGTTCAATAGCGGACACCAGTGACTGAACCTCCTTGGAAGATGTGGAGGTCAGTTCGGCTACCAAGCATGATACCGCCCCAAACGAGAACTCCGCCACCTCCAAACCGGTCCCTTTCGATGATGTTGTAGGTGTGATTGCGTGTTCCTTGCTCTCTCCAGATGTGTATACGTCCAGAATCGCTCGTCAGAATAAATCGGCTCTCATCCGTAAAGAGAACTAGACTCCATTGCTGATGTGTCTAGTTCTTGTGTTCCTGGCACCACAGAAACCGCCGTCTCCGGTGAGCAGGCGTTAATGGCACACACCGTACTGGTCGTCGTGTAAATAGACCACTTTGTGCAGCCTCCTGGCCACGGTAAAACGCGATAACGAACTTCCAGTTGTCTGTTGCATGTGCCTTGCTATTTCTCCTGATGTCTGCCGTCTGTCTGTTCTCGCCTGTAGGACAAAATCCAAGACGTCCGCCGCCGTGGTTGCTCGTGGAAGACCACTGCTAAACTCTCGGACAGCTGTTCCTGTCGTTTGAAATGCTCTCCAAGCTCGTGAAACGATGCTGCGAGCGATCCCGAACTCCTGGGCCACACTAGTCACACTTCGATCTTTTCTAACTTCCCAATGACGCGACCTCAGCTCAAGTCATCCAGATGTTGTCTACTGTTGGCCATATCACACGGTGGCATCAACTCGACGTCGTTCAAACCGATGTACACCGTGCAATAGCTTTCACCAAATTGCTGAGCGTACACCGCCCGTGTGCTTTACACCCTTTCGACATTCCCCCCCCTACGCCATGCTGCATATATGCGCATGACCTACCGTACCAGACCCTGGTCTATCTCCTGAGTGGTCTTTCGGTCCGTTCTGCCTGCTCGTTCCGCTGTTATGCTAATTTCTCCTCTTCGTCATTAATTTTTGCACACCAGTGTATTTTGTTCTGAATTTATTTGACAAAAAAAAACTTTTAAAAACATCACGTAAAAAGCGCTATTACATAATATGCTTTGCATTTAAACATTTATGTTATTGTTTGACATATCGAATGTTAAGGTTTTTTGAGTCAAAATCAAATTACCAACATTATTTTTCACCGAAGTAACGGTGGCGTCATAGAAGTATTTTTTTTGTGTCAAAATAAAATTACCAACATACGTTTTCACCGAAGCAACGGTGATGTCGTATAAGTAGTAAGGTGACTTAAATAAATATAAATAGGCGGACAGATTTTCATAGTAATTGAAATTTGAAAAAAAAAAAAGTTTCCCCCTTGAGATTTTTAGCGATAACAACACAGTTTTGCTCACGCTTCCATAAACATCTGACTTGCTACCTTTTAAATGTACAGTTTCGAACGAAATTGTTTACAAGCAAGGTTCTTTTTACATTTATGTTGAAAGTAACAACGTATTTTATTCTGTTTTCTATTATTATTTTGTTCTGTTGTCTATTAATATTTTAACGATGAAGGTGAAGTGTTGCGACGTATTTTGAATTGTTTCGTGTAGGCTTGAAGTTTTTAATTTACAGTTATGAACGAAACTGTAAACTTAAAAACGTATTGTCTGGGAGAATAAGTCAGGCAGACATGTGCATCCCTAAAGACCGAATAAATATGCAGTGTATGGCCCTTTCAACTGTATATCATATATATCATCTGTATCTCAACTGTATTTTAATATCATCACATTCCAAGAGCAGGTATTTAGCTAGTTAGCTTAATAAAATCGTGTGGTTTTACAATCACAATGACAGCATGAACCTTTATTATTTTCGCACATTGAAAATGTGACTGCATTTCTCCGTAAGGGTTTTTATGCCTCATCCTAACGTTGTTTGGTGCTAGTAATGCTCAGGCGTAACTTATGTGGCATTGTCTGGAGCAGCGACCTCTATTATCGAGATTTTGAACTACTTTTTTTCTTGATGCCATAAAAAATTCCGTACCTCGGTGAGTATTTATCTGCAAACTGCATGTCTCTCCAACACATAGAAATTTTTAATCGCATTTTACTTTTGCACCGAACTTTTGAATCACCCTCTCTATACATCGAACAGACGAAACATTAAAGCCATCTCCCCGTTATGCAAATAAGCGCGCGTTCAGCCAATCAGAGTTAGGTGGCAAGTTCGCGAGTGATATACACTATATTTACAAAAGTCACCGGAAACCTAGAAGAGAAACACAAAATAGCATTTATTGACATACATTAGTACGGTGTCGGTTCACCTTTGGCCTTAATGCACGCCCTGACCCTTCGAGACATGCTTTCGACAAAGTTTTGGAACATAACAGGGATGCGCTTCCATTCAGTACGTAATGCTACCGCTAACTTTTACTTAGTAGTTGGCCTTGGTTCTCAACTTCTTATGCAGCGCTCTAATTCATCCCATAGGTGCTCTATGGGATTAGGATCAGGGCTCTGTGCTGCCCAGTCCACACACGATACGGAATTATCGTCAAACCACGCAGTAACAGTCCTTGCTTTATGGCTCGGTGCCTTATCCTGGTGGCACCAGCATAGTATTGCCACAGAGTTGGTAGGTCATAATTGTCCAGAATATCCAGATGGACGTGCTGGTTAACAACGTTGTCCACGATAAACAATGGGCCGGGACCATGTCACGAAACACACTCCCATAGAAGTACATTGCCAGCTACAAACTTGACCGTAGGAACAGCACACTATGGTAAATAGCGTTCCCCGGCTTCCGCCATGCCCACACACGGCCATCAGACTGATGGATCGTGTATCTGGATTCATTAGTCCATAGAACCCGTTTCCATTGATCTACGGTCCACATTAAATGTTCTTTACACCATGCTAAACGACGAGTAGCATTCCAAGTCGAGATGAAAGGTTCATGAGCAGCCACACGACCACGGTAACCCATGGAATGTAGTTCTATGCGAATGGTACGTGTACATACCGAGGTTCCAGCATTTTTACTCAATGTGCACTGAGGTCTTGTGCAGTAGTACTTCGACGATTAGCTGTAACGACTCTCCTGAGGTTTCGACGTCCTCTATCACTGATTTTCTTTGGTCTGCCGGTACAATTTGCTGCTTCAAGCACGCCAAGTGTCTTCCACTTATTCAGTACATCCAAAACATTTGACTTGGGTATGTTTAAACGCCTCTCGGTTTCTCTTATGGACAACCCACTAATATAACACCCAACAATCTTTCCTTTCTCAAAGTCAGTTCTTTTCCGCCGCGACATTTTCACTAAACCTTACAGTGCGGTATGATTGCGGTCAGCTGCTGGCTTGTTTATATGCCGTTTGCAGCTGTACCGCGCGTCTTAAAAACGCAGCGGATCCGTTCATTTGCTTTTGAAGGGATGTCCGGTGATTTTTGTCATTACAGTGCATATATGCTCGTATATGAAAAGCTTCCAAAATATGAACTTTGGTGCTTGAATCCAGCTTGTCGATAAATTTCTCTTCTTCAAATTCAAAGAGAAATCTATGATCATTTTAATGACAGTGTTTAGCCATCGAAGATTTCTGTAGGTCACAGTTCCCTTTGTGTCTGGTGCTCTTTCGGTCGATAACGCAAGGTTTCGCGGGTCTGTTCTATATACGAAACACCACATTCACGTGGGATTTGACAACTTCCCCCACGAAGTTATATCTTCAACAATTTCCTTTGATCCAAAGAAGTTCATTTTGTTTATAGGTTTAAAATTTCCTTTAAAATTCGTTTTGAACTGCAACTTGCATTAAATAAAACCCTAGTCAAATTAAAGTTCTTTCTGTCCATTCCTGCAGCGCCAGTGGTTAGGCTTATTTGTCCATAGTAATAAGCCTGTATCATTTAGCAGTTACGAAAGTAATGGATAAAGCTGAAAATGGGATACTCAGAAATGTTCTAATAGCTGAAGCAGAACGTCATCAATCTTAACGAATGATACCATTTCAGGATAAAGTTACGGCTATTTCACTGTGCCTCTTCAGCTACACAATCAATCTCTTGTGCTAAATGTAACATGCACCTTGCGTAAATCAAAATAATCTTCCTTATTCAATCGATCATGGTCAGCCAGAATTCATTTTAAGTGCAATTTTTCATCTTTATTCTACAAACGCATTGAAGTTTTATCCAACAAGCATATAAAAAATTTATTTGAAGTACAATGGAGTCTCTATTTAAGGAAGCTGCATGATTTATGGCCGAAATATTAGTTATATAGGAAATTCACTCTATGTAATAGGTATTTTTAACATCAATACAGAATCAACTTTGGCCATAATAGCCAAACTGCCGGTTATTATACTCTTTTAAAGTTGTTAAAGTTTTTGTTTTTATTAGTCTTCACTGAGCGTTTTAACTTTAATAAAGTTAAGGTCTTTATTACCTCGTATTGCAACTCGGTACTGTATTTATTTTATTTCGTTTATACCATTCTGAATTTAATGAGTACTTTAATACCAGGAATATTGTTACTAAATAGGTGAATTTACAAGATCTTAATTTAATTTTTACAAAAATAAAGCGATACTACATTAAAATATTTATGGATTATCCTTTACATCTATTAAGACCGCGAAAAAGATCTTCTAGCACATTGGCAATGAATTAAAGCCCATTTCGGATCATCCGAAGTGCTTTTATCATGTATTCTTTATTTGGCTTTGATTCTTATCTACAGTCTTTATTTACACAGTCATCAGCAATCCCGATGCTTTTCTGAACATTCTATAAAGTTTCCTCGCAATTTCGAATACAAAAAACAGAACTAAAATGAAACGAACTTTTATGAAGGACTTCCTTAAATAGAAATTAAGTTTGCTAAATGGAGGTATATTTGAACGATCAAGTTTCAAATTTCCCATATAAATTTAATTAAATGGAAAAATTCGTTAAGCAGGGATTCGGTGAATAGAGGTTACACAGTATTTCCATGAACATTTTCTTGCTGAAGCCTCAAGCCATGCTGTCTAGCGGGTACGAATTAGACTATTACTATGAATTCGTTCAGTTACTTTTAAGAACTCGCGATACTTATTGCACAGATGTGACAAAATAGTAATAATAATAAAACATTATCTAGTCCTATTTAACGGCACCACCTTACAAGTATATTTAACTACGATTACATTTTTAATAATGTTTCGCTTTTTTTACAGATTGAAGTCTCGAGTTTTTTTATTATTATTGAGGGTTTAACGACTATCGTGAGCAACTCAATAGGCTATAAGCAGTCGCCTGTCCCTAATTTAAGATCACTGACTCCAGTAAAGGGAGACAGCCAGTGCTGCAAAACAGACACAACATGTATGCCTCACCGGGATTCGAACCCGGACCCGAGATCATCGCTTAGACCACTGCTCTACCGGGGCGGCGTCTCAAGTTTGAAACAAAAGGTTTGAATTACTATCAATGTAGATTTCTTATTAGTAGTTCAGGTTTAATCGTCGGTTCTAGTCGCTGAAGATACATCGGTAGTGTGTTTGTCATCAGGCGCTGGCTATCTCCATTCCCTGGAACCATTTCCCTAAATTAGGAACAGGCGACTGCTTATAGCCCTTAGGGCTTCACATGTTGAACATTAAACACCCAAAATATTTTTAAATACAGTGTTTTCCATAACATGTGATGTTTATTGATTTATTAGTCTTTACTTCACTTATACGTTACCTATTGGATTATCTGTTGGGTGTTTTCGTAGCACTGGGGCTTCTTTGTGCTAAGCTTTAAATATTATAACGTACAAGTTTGTCAGCGGCGGACATCGAATTGGGTCCCCTCACTCCGGAGTAAGTCGCTCTCCTAACGAAGCTACACGGACATGTACTCTCACTGCTACCTGCCTTTATGTCATGTGCGTCCTGCGGTGCAGGAACGTCGCAGCCCCTCCCTCCCCCGTAGAAGGGCCGGGGGCATGCCCCACGGGTCAGCTGGGACCATGTGTCGCTGTAGGCAGTCATCCCGTGAAGAACGTGCATTTAGGAAATCCCAGACAACTTGGTGTGTGGAACGTAACATCACACACATTTATGTTTTCGAAGCACTGAAGAAGGGAGTCTCCTTTTTCCTGTCTCGCCGTGTGGAAAGAACATCACATCATTGCGAGAAACGTAACAGCCGGGTCATCCTGGATGTTCGGGCGCCAAATAACGTACAAGTTTGTCTGCGCCGGGCATCGAAACCGGGTTCCTTCACTCCGGAGTAAGTCGCTCTCTCAACTGAGCTACGCCGACATGTGTTTTCACTGCTATCTGCCTTTTTCTCATGTGCTTTCTGAGTTGCAGGCACGTCATAATAGCTAGTACACAAAATGCTTAATTATATACAGTGAGCTAAATTAGGCGATCAAACGGCCAGTAGTGAAAAGACTTTATTTACTCACATAATGCGGCTCTTATGGGTTTTCCCAGAACAGCACAACTACACTACAATGTACTTTAATGATCTCAACGACCTGAACCTCTATGGTATTATGCTTAACCTGTATATATCTCAGTACAACTTTCGCCCAGAATACATCTAGTTTACAAATTACAACTCAAAACTGCAGTAATCTGCCCACATCACGCCACACTTTTCGCTGCCCGCTCCATACATTATATAGCTCGTTCTTATCATGTCAACGCACACACACGTCATTCACCCTGATCTTAAGACTGCTGCCACAAAAAAATTCACTGAGTGAGAAAAATACAACGTTAATGTTGAAACGCTTAAAAAGAATGGGACGTACCTGCCAGCAGGACGCACACGACATAAAGGCAGATAGCAGTCAGAACGAACGTCCGCGTAGCTCAATTGCTAGAGTGACTTATTCCAGAAAGAGGGAAGCCGAGTTCGAGCCCCGGCGTGGACTAAAAATGACGGAGAAATTTACTTCGTTATAACCTTTATATTACACCACATACGGTTTAGAATTTCATCCATCTGTCTTCCACATGGTATTTTGGGTCTTTTCCAGTGCCTTGGAAGCCAGTTTAGTATTTCAGCTGTCTATCGGTCCGTTATTCTAGCGAGTCTATTACCATTTCAGGGATTTTACCTTGATCATAATGCCATCAACTCTCGTCATTTTTCTGATCCATGAGTTCCTCTTCCTGTCTTTCCTACTTACACCAAGCATGCACATCTCCATGCTTCTTTGAGTAGTTTGCAGGCTTTGGATGTGCTCTTAGTTAAGGTTAATGCCTCTAATCCATAACTAAGGACCCATGGATGTATTGATTAAATAGTTTTCTCTTAAGACGTAATGATTAATTACTTTTGAAAATTGTATTGCTCATTCCAAATGCTCTCACACCAAGTTTTTTTACGCCTATTAATTTCTTCCTTGATGTGGCCCTTAATTGATATCTGTTGTTAAAGGTAAATGTAGTCATCTGTTACTTCTGGAATTGCTCCATCAATCGCATTTCGGGGAAAGGTATTGCACCACAATTTTTGTTTTTTGTAAGTTCATTTTTAAACCCACTTCTTTACTCTAGTCAGCAGCATAGATAGTACATTATACCATAAAGTCATAAAAGTGTATTGTACCATAATGCCAGAAAAGTATATTGTACCATAAAGTCATAATAGTATTGCATTGTAGTATCGTAATCTCCGAAAAAACAGGCAAAAGGTGACTGTGTATGGTTCGTATTCTGAAGTTTGTGAAACATATTTCTTCAAAGCCTTAAACAAATGGATAAAATATTGCAAACGAGAGTTCCTTTCTTGGTGTAAACGCAGCCTTATTCCCGTAATTTCTAATATCAAGAACTGCAGAAAAGACACGTTTTAAAATTTAATGTTCACCTACGTCAAAATTTAATAGGTTTTAAAATGAAAAAATGTGGTGCTACGGAATCATTTAATATAGAGAAAAACTCGTTTTGTATCAAAGAGTGTGCTGTTTAATATTCGAAATATTTTCTAATGTTTTAAAATTATTTTCAAACACAAAAAACATACATATTTACGATTGCATTATAAAAAGAAAAATATTTTTGTTTCCCAAGTCAAAGCGTCAGGAAAAGGCATTCCTGGCACGTTTTCGGCCAATTTATTTTTCAAATGAATTAAATCTCTATAGAGAAAAGTGAAAAATCTGTCTGTTTTATTTCAAGGTTTTTTTCGCAAGCAATCCCTTACGAGGCTTTCTTTGTGATATGCTAATGCGAATTATGCTTGTAAATTTCAGTATATTAACCTGCTGTTTATATAAATTTATAAAGTTTAGTTAGATATATCCATTTAGCATCTGCCCTTGAGGTATTACAAGATTTCTGTGTTCAAATGAGGCAGCAGGAATTGCCAATTTAGTGATTACTTGGTAATTGCTCCAATAATTAGCGTAAAGGAAAGAAGTAGGGTATACTCGTAAACAGGATATGTAATAAAGTCGTGCAATATCCGCTCCACAAGCGAGTGAAGACTGCTAGCGATCTGGAAACAACTGCCTAGGTGCACGTGCCAGAGAGTTGATCCCATCCGCACCACGACTGAGCTCTCTAGCGGCAAATCCGCGAAATTAGATCCGCGAACTCCGAAAATGGGATAAATCAAGTGCTCAAATATCAATTGCAAAGTTAAAGAGCGTCTTTCGTTTGTTATAAATCGGATAAAAAATTGCGGGGGGTCAACTGATGAATTTAGGCTGCACTTTGAGGTGGTCACTGCAGGAGGGTGAAAACCGATCAGCGATGAGGAAATTGCGCTCTTATGAGAGTGTAATAGGAAAACAAGGTGTAGCATGCCGAGAATGAATTCTAAAGATTTAAATCACTCATAGTGCGAACTCCATATACAAATCACCGCGCGCTGCTAGATTTTACTGACACAGAATCGTCAGTTTGTATAATACAAGTGAGATGCGTATCTTTTACGGTTCAGCGTAGTTTACGAGTCAACAATCGGATAATGTACAGATAGCAGCGAGAACGAACGTCGGCGTAGCTCAGTTGGTAGAGCGACTTGTTCCGGAATAAGTGGACTCGGGTTCGATTCCCAGCGTTGACCAAAAATGACGGAGAAATTTACTTCGTTATAATGGCACCCGAACTTCCCGGATGGCCCGGCCGTTAAAGATCTCGCAATGGTGTGATGTTCCTTCTACACCGCGAGACAAGAAAAATAAGGGAACCCCTTCTTCAGCGCTTCGAAAAATAAATGCGTGTGACGTTGCATTCCACACACCAGACTGACTGGGAGATCTCAAGTGCACGTTCTTCAGGGGATGCTGCCTACGGAAATTCATGGTCAAGGTTGACCCGTGGGCTGTTCCCCCGGCCCTCTTTCGCGGGGTGCTGGCCAGAGAAATTCGGAAGAACCGCACCAAATCGATGGGCCACATCCGCGAGGAGTTTCAACAGGCATCCGGGAGTGTTCTTTCGATGAATACCATCCGTAAGGAAGCCCATCTACTCGATTATCATGGACGTGCTACCGCCCACAAGCCTTTGATCACCAAGTCCAATAGCGCTGCTCGGCTAAAGTGGTGCAAAGAACGTCGACAGTGGACCTCTGAATTGTGGAAACAGGCTCACTGGAGCGACGAATCAAGGTTCACCCTCTACCGTTCGAATCGCTGGGTCTGGATTTGGCGTCTGCCTGGAGAACGCCTCTTGCCGGAGTGTATTGTGCCAACTGTGAAGTTCGGCGGCGGTGGAATTAGGCTATGGGGGTGTTTCTCCTGGTATGGCACGGGACGCTTGGTCGCAATTCCTGGTATACTCAACGCCGAGATCTACTGCACCATTTTGGATGACCATGCGCTTCCTACGTTGTGGCAGTTTTACGGAGTGGATCCATGTTACTTTCAGGATGACAATGCCACCTATCATGCTGCGAGGTCCACCATGGCTTGGTATGGTGACAATGGGGTTAATTGAATGGACTGGCCTGCGCAGAGCCCGGACCTTAACCCGATCGAGCACCTCTGGGACGAGTTGGAGCGTCGACTTAAGGGGTGCCCCACCGTCCGAAATCTGTGAAGGAACTGACCTGTCTTCTCCAAGCCGAGTGGAAGGAAATACCGCTAGCCGTCGTACAACGCCTAGTTGAGAGTATGCCCCAGAGGGTCGCAGCTGTAATCTCCGCTCGTGGAGGCTCCACCAACTATTGAAGATAAAGAAACTTCGTTTTCCTTTGCTATCACAGGTGTCCAATTACTTGTTGGTAGATAGCGTACATTAAATACATCATATGAGAACCAAGAATAATAAATCTGATTAAGACATGAACAATTAGTTGAAATGGTGAGTTGACCAACAGTTCTATTGAAACGTCACATATAATCGCATCTAATATGCGTAAGCCATTATACTAACCTAGGTACCAAACAATTTAATCGAAAAACATGATTTAGATTCCAATTAACCATATACATTAAATACATCACACAAGAAACATGAATAATACATTTGATAAAGTCATGAACTACAGTTGAGACGGTAAATAGTTACCAACAGTCCTAATCAAAAGTCATTTATAATTGTATTTATTACGCGTAAGCATGTTGATGTAATGCAATATTCGCAATCCGCAAACATAATAGTGTTACCTATTAACTAGCCTGCAACACATTGAAAGTACTTCATAAAGTCTGGAATAGAACAACTGTGCAACGCTCACCTCTCCTCTGTTGTTAAGTGTTGTAATATAAATATACACTAAGTGGCTACTTTATTATGACCACCTCCTCAGTACTTCGTCGCTCCACTTTTTGCCTTTAACACTGCGTCGATTCTTCGTGGCATAGACTCCACGAGATTTTCATAGGTGGTGTGTGGAATCTGAGACCATGCTTGATGAATAGCACTTTCTAGGAGTGTGAGATTGTAGGGTTGTGGATCCAGCTGTTTGATGGCTCGTTCAACTTCATCCCGCAAATTATCAATGGGGTTGAGATCTGGAGATTGTGGGGGCCACCTATGCAAAGTAAACTCACCAGCATGTTCCTGAAACCAATCCTGTACAATAGGAGCACTATGGCAAGAAGCATTATCTTGTTGAAAGTAGCCATCGCCATTGAGATAAACCATCCACATGCCAGGATGCATTTCGTCCGCAACGATGTTTAGATATAATGCGCCAGTCAGACGTTGATCAACACGAATTAAAGGGCCCAAAGCATGCCAGGAAAATATTCCTCAAACCATAACTTTGCCTCCACCAGCTTGAAGGGTTGTAGCAATGCATTTGGGGTCCATGCTTTCGTGCTGTTTCCGCCAAATTCTCACTCGGCCATCGGCATGGTGCAACTTAAAACGTGATTCATCGGACCACATAATCTGTTTCCAATTATCGACTGTCCAATCCTTGTGCTCCTGTGCGAACTGGAGACGTTTTCTCTTGTTAACTGCAGACAGCAAATGTTTTCGAACAGGCCTTCAGGCGGCCATATCTCATCCGATGCAGTGTACGGCAAACAGTGCGTGCAGAGATAATTTGAAGGGATCCTTCATTAAGATGGTCTGTAATTTGTTGCACTGTTACCCATCTGTTGTCTGGTTACCAGTTTGGGCACTCTCCGTTCGCCCGAGCAGTCACTAGTCGATGACGACCACACGTTGCACGTAGAGGCCTAGTTTTTTGGCTGAAAGTCCAGTCTTTAAACACTTTAATAACAGCTGCTCTGGAACATTTCACGAATACGGCGGTTTCGGTGATACTCGCTCCATGGCTCCGAGCTCCTACAATCATCCCACGTTGAAAGTCCGTCAAATCGCGTTTTTTACCCATCTCGTCACCCAATAATAATTTCTACTACTGTCGCAAGCACTAAGCTTTTCCTTTTTATACTAGCCTCGCCCTCTGGCAGCAACAGCGTGCAGACATAGCTTATTTGCTTAAAACTGTCAGGTGGTCATAATAAAGTAGCCACTCAGTGTATATGGACCATGCAAACATCATGATTGAAATGCTCATTGGTCACTTACTGGCGTTCGCCATGCCGGTTAAAATATTATCGCTGATAGTTAAAACTGATGTTAAATTAAAATATGAAGATTAAATGCATTATAATTCCATACTATCGTGTCTAGGTTGTATGGCCGGATAATTGACAACAGCTATATTCAAGAGTACTCACATACCAATCCAGAGGGTCCATTCGGTCAGAAAGAAAATACTTGGATGGTCCTCACAAACATGAAAATAACACATACATTAATACTCCATTGTGTGTTCCCTGCCAAACGCGTTTCATCCTCCCTGTCGAGGACATCTTCAGTGGCCGTAATTTGTAATGAACCTGCATTAGCCCCAACATAGGTCTTCGAGTCGGGTCCAATTCTGGGGCGTCCGGGTCCGAAATGTTTGACCCGTTTCCAACTTTGCACGATACTTCTACTGAAAACTGAATAAGAAAATTCTTTTTATAACTGAAATCATTGAGTTTTACCAAGATAACCAGTCAATGTTCTGCACATTTAAATGATTTCCCCGTAACAGAGATCAAATAACAGAAAAACTGATTTTAATAATTTGAACAAAACCCACAGAAGTTGCCATATTCTGATCTTACTTCAGTTCCATCATTATCAAAAAGTATTCTCAATCCACTGCTAGATAAAGTCTTTCCACGTCTCTTTCACAACTCTCTGTCTTCAACAATTCTCTTCCATACCACTTCAGCATGCTTTCGATTCCATCCCCACCCACCCCATCTCCCACATGGTCTTTTTCGTCTTTTCCTATACCTTGGTATTACAGTTGTCCAACGATGATCAGTTCTTCTGGCCCATGGCTACTTGAGGGTCTTTATGTTTGTCAAGATATTATCAATTCCGGTCAGTTTCCTGATGCATTTGTTTCTTTCGCTATCTTCCCCGGATATACCAAGAATGCATCTCCACGTACTTCTTTGATTTGTTCACAGACTGTATATCTTTATAGTTAAGGACCGTGATTATGATTCCGAGTAAGAACTGGAAAGACGCACTAATTAAACAACTTTACCTTGAGACAAAATAGCAAATTGCTCTTGAACTTCTTGTCGTTTCTTCTAAGTATACATCAGACAAGTTTTATGCGCTATAACGAAGTAATTTCTCCATCATTTTTATCCACGCCGGGGCTCGAACCCCGGTTCCCTCATTCCGGAGTAACTCACTCTACCAATTGAGCTACGCGGACGTTCGTTCTGACTGCTATCTGCTTTTATGTCGTGTGCATCGTGCCGGCAGGTACGTCACAGCGCCTATCAGTTTTTTCTTCGATGTGACCCTCTTTTGCCATCTACTGTCATAACCCTCTTTAATTTAAAATGATCATGGAAATTTTCAATGAATCGAAGATTTATTATCATAAAAAATAAGTGCATCAATTATAACGTAATCCTTGTTTCGCGAGTGCATTCATGTAGTATAAATTTAATTCTTGTCGTTAGCAACGCGCTATAGGTATGGCACTTAACGTAAAAGGGTTGTTCCAAAACAACTAAGAATTTTTTTATTAAATATGCGTACTTTAATTACCAAGGAAGGGGCCACCTTTTTCAAAATACTGCCCATTGCATTGGATACAGTTGTCCCAACGTTCGTTCCACTTTTTGAAGGTCTTCTGGAATTCTTCTGAAATACTGTTGAAGCACCCTTTGGCAGTTCTAATAAGTTAGTGATCAATCTCAAATTGTCGTTCCTGTAACTTCTTCTTTTAAAATGAGGAACAAGTGGAAGTCACATGGTGACAGATCTGGATTATATGCAGATTGGAGCATCAACTTAACATTCATTTTCCCCGTATAAGATACAACAGAACTGGTCATGTGCGGCTTTACATTAGGCCGCACATGAAAAGAAATGGGAAACCCAAGTTGAATAAACTCGGTTCATGCACAAATGCTCGCTTAAAATTCTATGAATTGATGATTTTGAAATGTGAACCATATCTCTCTAATTAGTAGGTGTCTGTCTTCCCGTATAATAACACCTATTGTATTGATGCTTACCTCTGTAACACTCGTTTAAGGTCTTACTTCACGTGCGATTAAAGCCGCCGACTTACGACCATCCATGCATTCTTTATGCCATATGTAAATCGTTGATTTTCCTAGACATTCATCTTCATAAGCCTTTTGCATAAGACGGAAAGTCTCTGCGACTGACTTCTTAAGTCGACAGCAAAATTTAATGGCGCATCTTGTTCCTATTTCACATCCATTCTTTTGGAAATTCACAGCGCGAAAACACTTGCTAGGTGTTCACGAAAGAACGCTTATTAAACTGCGCACTACCGACGATGTATGAGTGATAAACTGGTGTGGTCGGTTGCTATGGTTACTACAACAACGAGCACCGTTTTTTCATGACTCGTGCCAAGGTCGAACGCAGTATTGCACATTCTTTATAAAAACATTTTCAGTTGTTTGGGGACAAGCTTTGTATATATTAGGGCCAAGAATAGCAACAATTTCAGAAACAGATCCCCACATCTCACCCTTCCACCGTTTTTTTTTTCTTGTTTTCCTGGAAACTATGTCATCCGATAATTATTGGCTCAATACAAATTTAGAAGCTGTAAATCCGCCTTTTGGTGTAAATATGACCTGAATGGTAAGTCAGATAATACCCGAAAACTTGAAAATTTTGTCATCCTGGGGTGGAAATCGCAGCCGTGCCTTCCGGACAGCGCTTCAGTATGCTAACCACTACACAACCCAGAACGACCAAGTTTCCGATTAATTTGAATATAACCATCACGTGATTCGCTAGCCGAAACAACCGGCATCCATATATAGGGAATCTGGACGATTAGAATTCATTCCTGTGAATACCCGGAGGCGCAGAATATCAATGAATGGAATACGGGATAGAATATCAATGTTGGAACATCAATGAATAGATTATCGGAAACTTGAAACTCGGTCGTTTGGGTGATGTAGTGGTTAGCATACTCGGGCGCTATCCGGGAGACGCGGATTCGATTCCCGCTCCAGAACGACGAAATTTTCAAGCTTATAATATTATCTTACTTACCGTTCAGGTCAGATTTACAGCTTCCAAATTTGTATTGCGCAATGGTGTAATCCCGTATTCCATTCATTTATTATTGGCTGCTGTTACTTTTTCTTCTTCAATCCTTTTTCTCTTTCCATCTCAACAATTTCAATTAAAACTTTCACAACAATATTTAAATAAAGGACAGTCACATTTAAAAGACATGGCTGTCATTTATCTAAATGATGCTACTAATAAAGCCAACAGGACATCCTCTTTTGGTTTATGACAAATCTTGAGTGATTTCCTTTCTTTAATTTTCTCGTTATGTAGAAGAGATTTATTAATGACATTACTTACACCGCCAGTTGATGGAATTTCCTTCAAAGGAGGTTGCGCCTTACATTACAAGGACCCTTTTCTTGAATATTGGGTAATTAATTAGATTCCTTCATAAACTAGAGAACCAAATCAGCATGACTACATGTTACGACCGACTCTATGTAGCAATACCGGAAGATAGGGTGGCGGGGAAGACGGGGGGTAGAGGGAACAGCACTTATTCAGTTTACTCGTGGGGAATAAGGGCACGGGTCTATTGACAGAAGCTCACGTGTGACTTCAAGCGGAAAGTTCTATTCACAGCTTTATCGCACTTTTATTCCGTTCTTCGCTTCCGTTTTTCCTACCTTTAGTTATTCATTTCTTCTCCCCCTCACCCAGCCCCAGTTTTTCTGGCCGCTTCCCAGCTTTCTGGACGACAGCATTTAGACCTGAAATATTACTGTAAGTGGTAGGCTGGTTTTCACTGAATAAAATAAATGGTGCCTTTAATATGAAAATCCTGTTGGCCGCTCCGGTAGAACAGTGGTCTCAGCGATGGCTTCTGATCATTCGTCCAAAAGACGTCCCGGTTCGAATCCCGGTGAGTCAGGAATGCTGTATTTGTCTTACGGCACTGGTTATCTCCTTTTCCTGGAACCAGTGACGCTAAATTAGGGACAGGCGAATGCTTACAGCCCATTGAGTTGCTCAAGGAGGTCGTTAAACCACCAATCAAAAAAAAAAAAAAAAAAAAAAAAAAGAAAAACCTTTGGAATCCACTATTTTGAGAATAATCTATAATTATAAAATTACTCTATTTGTCTGCCAGTCATCTACAGGAGAAACTACTAAAAAGTCTTGAATTAGGAACAAACCATCAGAAGAACATGACAGTGTGCACACCTCTGAGCCTCTTTTTTATGTGATTTGGCAAACTTTTAATTAATTAATTAATTACATTAATTAATTCGCGGAAGCAATACTTCGCCCAATCGAGCGATTTACACTATCTACCAACAAGTAATTGGACACCTGTGATCGCAAAGGAAAACGAAGTTTATTCACCTTCAATAGTTGGTGGAGCCTCCACGAGCGGCGATTACAGCTGCGACCCTCCTGGGCATACTCTCAACCAGGCGTTGTACGAAGGCTAGCGGTATTTCCTTCCACTCGGCTTGGAGAAGACAGGTCAGTTCCTTCACCGATTTCGGACGGTGGGGGCACTCCTCAAGTCGACGCTCCAACTCGTCTCAGTGGTGCTCGATAGGGTTAAGGTCCGGGCTTTGCGCAGGCCAGTCCATTCGATTAGTCCCATTGTCACCATACCAAGCCATGGTGGACCTCGCAACATGACAGGTGGCATTGTCATCCTGAAAGTAGCATGGGTCCACCCCGTAAAACTGCCACAACGTTTGAAGCGCGTGGTCATTTAAAATGGTGCAGTAGGTCTCGGCATTGAGTCCACCAGGAATTGCGACGAAGGGTCCCGTGCCATACCAGGAGAAACACCCCCATAGCATAATTCCACCGCCGCCGAACTTCACAGTTGGCACAATACATTCCGGCAGGAGGCGTTCTTCAGGCAGACGCAAAACCCAGACCCTGCCATCCGAACGGTAAAGGGTGAACCTTGATTCGTCGCTCCAAAGAACCACTGTTCCACTGTTCAACGGTCCACTGTCGGCGTTCTTTGCACAACGTTAAATGAGCAGCGCTATTGGACTTGGTGTCAAAGGCTTGTGGGAGGCAGCACGTCCATGATAACCGAGTAGATGGGCTTCCGTACGGATGGTATTCATCAAAAGAACACTCCCGGATGCCTGTTGAAACTCCTCGCGGATGTGGCCCATCGATTTGGTGCGGTTCTTCCGAATTTCTCTGGCCAGCACCCGTCGGTGATTAACTCCCAGTTTTGTAGGTCTGCCGGTTCGGGGCACATTCCGACAGTCACCTCTCATCTTCCACTTGCCAATCACGAAGGCCACTGTCGATTTTGGGTACTTCAACTCGCTGGATATGTCACGTATGAATCGGCCATTTCTGTGATACCCGACGATTACACCTTTCTCAAAATCAAAGAGCTCCGAACTTCGTGGCATCTTGCATGCAACTGGTTGCGTTGTTGTTCCCCAAACGATACTTAGCGGCGGCTTCCGTGACGTGTATCAGGACCGCAGATATCGTCGATTGCAGGGGTGTCCAATTACTTGTTGGTAGATAGTGCATATTCACCAACATCCATTCAAGGCCTACCATCTAGCTACGGTATGCGCACGACGTATTTTTCATATGGTCTCACGGAAAGGAGGCTCTCCCTCTTTTCCTTGATAAAATCAATTATATACATCCTAACATAAATTTCACTATAGAAGTTGAACGCAATGGTACTTTGTCTTATCTGAACGTACTGGTGAACAAATTCCCTGACAATCTGCTTCGCACAGAAGTTTAATATAAACCCACCTCCGTTCCCAACCTGATACTCTGCAGTTCGTTCTGCCGTGCTTCATTCAAGATAGCATTCTTCCGTTCTCGAATTAGAAGAGCCTTCGATGTTCACTCTAGAGAATGCGAACTAAAAAACAACCGAAGTGGCCACTGAGGCAGGATACACCTCGAACAGGATATGAAATTTTATAAATCCAAATCCAGCCATGTTAATCCTTCTGTGCCGCAATTAAGCTACCTGGGCTCTATTTCCTCCATACCAAGTGTTTCCTAACAACTCAAGAACGCGCTCAGGAGGATGAACTGCAATGTCAGCATTTATATACCATGCTTAAGATAAATATTGACTAGCTCCCTCTTCTCAACGAAGCAGGTGTTTATGCCATCCCACTACAATATCCGGACGGCTCCGAGCGATACTACATTGGAACGACCAAGCGTTCATCAGAATTCGACTCAACGAACATAAAAGACACAACGACCGGAAAAGTAACCACTGTCCTGTTCAGAGAAGGCAAGTTCAAGTCAGTTGATCCTATGTGGGACGATATAAAGAAATTAGCTTCCTACTCCAGGCCTAAATCTACTGCCATTCTTGAAACCTTAGAGGTCATTATTACAAACAGTGAGGCTTGCAATGATAGCGTCTCTCTAGAATTGCCACGAGTTTGTAACCAGTTCGCCAAATATTGATGCGTTTTCTCCCACGATAGCGCGTGCCCAACCAACACGATTCCTCGTTTCTTCGATTGAATAATCACATTTGCATTTATTCATTTATTGTCTAGTCCAGTCACCGCGTTCAAATTGTTGAGGTGTTTCTATTCTTCACAGTTTGCTGTCTGCCTTCCTTGAAAAAGCCATCTAGTTGATGTGCAAAAGCTTAGAAACTTCGAATTCTATTCTACGCCAAGAAATTCGGATCATTAGTATAGTTACACTATTTTGAATACAAATGGTGTACAGTTCCTATTTATTAATTTTTTAATTTAGTTTTTATAGCATTCAACCATTGTTGAAAGTTGATCTTGCGGTACCCTGCGCCATAAGTCACGCAACAACCGTTTATTTCATTGTTACGCAACATTTTATTGTACTATTGCACAACAATATTTCATTACACTTTACTCAAACGTATTAATATTTCATTGCACTATTTAGTAAACAAAGAGAACCTCGCTCCAAACGTGATTGAAGCTAGCAAAAGACCGTTTTTTTATTGGCGTAGCAACTTATATGTGCCAATCTGTCACACACTTAATGGGTGGCTTTATTGAAACAGACTAATAATACAACCCTATGCGGGAAAACACATAAGGGAAAATAGAAGCGACGACGTTAATACAATAGTTTGTGACAAATTTCTGGGATGCATTTCCGAAATTTTGCATTTTTCTTTTCGCCGCAGTTGCCGGCCGGTTTGTTTACGTTTTAGACCGCAGCTCAGCGTTTTTTTTTTTTTTTTTTTTTATTGGAGGTTTAACGACCACCGTGAACAACTCAATGGAATATAAGCAGTCGCCCGTCCCTAATTTAGGGTCACTGGTTCCAGGAAAGAGAGAGAGAGAGAGAGCCAGTGCCGTAAGACAAACACAACATCCATTATGTGCAAACGATTTCCCATCAGGAGCTGTATCCGGTTTCAGAAAGAATTTTTCAAATCAGAGATTTAGAAGCAGAGATATAGGGGGAAACGCAAATTACCTGTACGCTCCCTAGCGGAAAATCTATGAATTACTTGAAAATTTTGAAATTATATGAAAAACATATCACACTGGAAACACTATCCAACAAAGAAGGAATTTTTCGAATCGGACTCCTAGAAGTAGAGATATTGACAAAAATAAGATATACATCTATGCCCCCCGGCGGAGAAACTATGGAATATTCTAAGAAGAAAATATTCCGAAAATGTTTACCAATGCGAGTGGCATCAGTCCACGGAAGAATTTTTTCAATCGATATTTTAGAAGCTCAGATTTTATGGCAAATACATCAGAAGCAAAAACTAACACTTACGCCCCCTGGTGGGTAAAGTATTCTTTACAAAAAATTTGAAATTATACAAAAATTTTCCATCAGGAGGCGTATCCGCTGAAAGAAAAAATTTCAAATCGGAGTTTTAGAAGAAGAGTTATCGGGGAAACAGTAAACTTTTATGCTCCATAGCGGAAAATCTATGCGTAATTTGAAAAAAGTAACTTCGACATAAATGGAATCGAAAGATAAAATAATTTTTTCAATCGGATGTTTAGGAGCAAATATGTGGAATAAAACGTATTTTCGAATTCGACATCATCTGTATTTATGCCCCCCAGCGGCGAAATTGTACATCGTAAAAAAAAAACCGGAATAAAGGATCGTGGTTCGCATATTTCAAGCTTCCCAATGCAAAAATAATTTTAAAAATCGGACCAATAGTTGCAGAGATATCGTGGGTACAGACGGACGGACGGACAAACCGGTAACATAAGCACGATCTTCTTTTACAAAAGACGTGCTAAAAATGCGATTTGACGGACTTTCAACGTGGGATGATTGTAGGAGCTCGACGCCATGGAGCGAGTATCCCCGAAACCGCCGCATTCGTGAAATGTTCCAGAGCAGCTGTTATTAAAGTGTTTAAAGACTGGACTGTCAGCCAAAAAACTGGGTCTCCACGTGCAACGTGTGGTCGTCATCGACTAGTCCCTGCTCGGGCGGAACGGAGAGAGCCCAGACTGGTAACAGACAACAGAAGGGCAACAGTGCAGCAAATTACAGACCATCTTACTCAAGGATTCCCTGAAATGATCTCTGCACCCACTGTTCGCCGTACACTGCATCGGATGGGTTATGGTAGCCGAAGACCTGTTCGAACACCTTTGTTGTCTGAAGTTAACAAGAGAAAACGTCTCCAGTTTGCACAGGAGCACAAGGATTGGACAGTGGATAATTGGAAACAAATTATGTGGTCCGATGAATCACGTTTTCAGTTGCACCATGCCGATGGCCCAGTGAGAATTTGGCGGAAACAGCACGAAAGCATAGACCCCAAATGCATTGCTACAACCCTTCAAGCTGGTGGAGGCAACGTTATGGTTTGGGGAATGTCTTCCTGGCTGGCATGCTTTGAGCCCTTTAATTCGTGTTGATCAACGTCGGACTGGCACGTCATATCTAAACATCGTTGCAGACCAAGTGCATCCTGTCGTGTGGATGGTTTATCCCAATGGCGATGGCTACTTTCAACAAAATAATGCGTCCTGCCATAGTGCTCGTATTGTACAATATTATTTTCACGAACATGCTGGTGCGTTTACCTTGCGCAGGTGGCCCCCACAATCTCCAGATCTCTATCCCATTGATAATTTATGGGATGAAGTTGAACAAGCCATCAGGCAGCTGGATCCACAACCCTTCAATCTCACACTCCTGGAAAGTGCTATTCATCAAGCATGGTCTCAGATCCCACAAACCACCTATCAACATCTCGTGGAGTCCGTATTCCACGAAATATCGACGCAGTATTAAGGCAAAAAGTGGCCCAACCAAGTACTGAGGAAGTGGTCATAATAAAGTGGCTACTCAGTGTATAGTTTGCCATATATCCAATTTTTTTAAATGGATCCCATCGCGAAATAGAAATTTTGTGAAATTTAAAAATTTAATTTCTCGTAAACTAAATCCAAATAAAAAAAAAAGGGTGACCAAGTGCAGAAATTCGGTCACGGCACTACATACTTTCAAAATTTCGTAGTTCTGTTGCTGTTAGTGTGTCCGGAACGCGAAGTGATAACACTTTTTTTGCTTACCTTAACTTTGAAATACAATAGCTCTTGAAGTGTCGCCAGAATCGAAAAACGGTTTATTTCAGCGTGTTCTCCAAGCACTTCTCTACAAACGATGTAAATTTCATGTTAATGTGTTCAATACGTTTTGAGCTACGAGCTGAGAAAGCAAGAGTCTCGCGAAATTTCTAAAACAGCGGCAGCTACTTTTTTGTTAGAGTAGAGAGATAATACGTAATGTAGTTTAAATATATTATTGAAACTACCCATAATCATTGCATTCACTTAATTTCACTTAATCTATACTGAAGTCTTAAATCGTTACTTTAACTTGCAAGTTATTTTCCCGAATGAGCCTCAGTCGTGGCAGATGAAATTAGGCATAGTCAAACACTTCTGGAATGAAAGGCTAAAGTTCGTAAATGAATAAATATAAATTACAGATTTAACTTGTTTATTCAGCAATCTTACCTCACGTCAGATAATCACAATTGATAATTGTAGTTACCAATATATCGAATTTACGCTGACTGTATAAGTGTTTTTGCTTCACATAAATATCGCTCGTTCTTTCCGCAAATAGACATAGCAAGCGAAATATTAAACAAGAAAGATGACACCGAATTTTCGGATGTGATGAGCATGATTTTTAGAATCCGTTCTGACACGAATTAAATTTATGAAAGCTATTCAAAGTCAATGAAACCAGTTTGGAAAGCAACCTAATGGTTCCAACAATCGATGCAACATCTAGAAGTAGAAACATCTACTTAGTTCTTCCAGGGGCTAAAAAGCATGTCACGAAAATTAACAAATGGCGAACAAAAAAATTTTCCTACCACAAGAGACAAAGAGATGTTTTCAAATCGAACAGTTAAAAGGAGAAATATTAAAGGAAACATGATATAAGTCTACGTTTGCTAGCGGAAATATTTTGCTTAACACAAATGTTGAAAATAGGCGAAAAGTTTTCTTCATGGAGAAAGCTATGCTAAGGAAAAAAACCTTTTCAAATATGCTTTCCGCGAGAAGAAATAGCGAAAAACAAAGGTTTCGACCTTTACCCAGCTAGCGGGAAATCTTTGCGTTATTTAAAGAAGAAAATGATTCACATCTTTGTTATAGCGAATGACATACAGTAAAGAAGAGATTTCTCAATAGCGTTTTTAGAAACGGCGATACAGGAAAAACTGAAGTACACAAACACCATCTACCGACAGAAATGTGAGCTACAAAATTCCTCATATACTAGCCTAAAGTGTTCTGCAAGGTAAATGGCATCCGGTGTTGAAAGAAATTTTTAAGACGCATATGTAAAAGCAGTGATATTGAGAAAACCAGAATAAGCATTTTCGACCCTAGTGGCGAAATTGTGGACTATTTTCGAAAGAAATTACACACACAGAGTTTGCATAGTTAGCAGTATCTCACCAACGAAAGAAGTTTTTCAATCGAATTTTTAGTCCCGCAGTTATTGCTGTAAACGGAAACGTGAACTTACGCCCTCTCGCGGCAGACTTGTTCGCTAAGAAAAGCTTGAAATTATATAAGAAGCATTTCTCCACGGGAGCGCTCCCCAACAAAGAAATAATTTTTCAAATCGGACTCGTAGAAGCAGAGATGTCGACAAAAATAACATATGCGTTTACGCCTCCTGGCGGGAAACCCATTCAGTATTTTAAGAAGGAAGTATTCTTAAAAGGTATTTTCATGTGAGCGGTATCGGTTCACCAAAGAATTTTTTCAATCGAGTATTCAGAAGCACAGATTTTGCTGCAAATACATCAGACGCAGAAATTAATTCTTACGTCCCCTTTATTTATCAAATATTAGAAATTATATGCAAAGCAGTTCCTATCAGGAGATGTATCGGGTGCAGAAAGAATTTTCCAAATCGGAGTTTTAGAAGCAGGAAAACGGAATTTACCTTTACGCCCCTTAGCAGAAAGTCTGTGCATTACTTGACATTTTTGAAATTATGTCAGAAACATTTTATATCGGACACGCAATCTAACAAAGAAGTAATTTTTCAAATCCGACTTTTAGAGGCAGATACATCTACGCCTCCTGGCGGAGAAACCATGCATTATTTTAAGAAAAAAATATTCTCAAATGTTTATCGACATGAGCGGTATCGGTCTACGAAACATTTTTTTCAATCGGGCTTTTAGAAGCTGAAATTTTGCTGCAAATACCTACGAGGCAGAAATTAACGCTTACGCCCCCTGGTGGCCAAACCATATTTTATAAAAAATTAGAATTACAATCAATCAAAACATTTGTCATCGGGAGCTGCATCAGGTTCAGGAAGATTTTTTTAAATCGGAGTTTTAGAAGCAGAGATATCGGGGTAATCAATATCTACCTTTACTCCCCCTAGCAAAAAGTCAATGAATTACTTGAAAATTTTGAATTTATATGAAAAACTAGTCGCACAGGAAACTCTGTCCAACAAAGAAGACTTTTATTTCAAATCGGACCATTAAAAGCAGAAATATTGACAAAAATAAAAATGCATCTACCTCCTGGCGGGGGAACCATGCATTATTTTAAGAAGAAAATATTTTGAAAAGGTTTGCCGACAAGAGTAGTATCAGTCCACGAAAGAAGTTTTTCAATCAAGATATTAGAAGCTCAGATTTTGCTGTAAATACATGAGAAGCAGAAATCAACGCTTGCACCCCCTGGTGGCCAAACCATTTTATACCAAAAATTAGAAATTATATGAAAAATATTTCGCGTCAGGAGCTGTATCCGCTGAAGATTTTTTTTTTCAAATCGGTTTTTAAGAAGCAGAGATATCGGGGTAAAAGCAATTTACTTTTACGATCTCTAGTGAAGAATCTATGTGTAATTTGAAAAAAGTGACTATACCAAAAATAATCTTCGCATGAATGGAATCGAAAGGTAAAAGAATATTTTGAATTGGATGTTTAGAAGCAAATATATGGAATAAAATGTATTTTGAATTCAATATCATCTGCATTTACGTCCTCTAGCGGCGAAATTTTGCATCGTAAAAAACAAAATAAAAGATCATCAATCACACATTTCAAGTTTCCAAATGCAAAAATAATTTTTTAATTCGAACTATTAGTTGCAGAGATATCGTGTTTACAGACGGACAGACAAACGGATAACATAGATACGATCTTTTTTAACAAAAGACGTGCTACAAAACATAGCTCGGAGATTATTTAATACCATAGTTCAGCGGAAAACAAGCTAGCTGTCTGAGTTGTACTGTACAATGCTATGGAAACAAGAATGCACACAGTCGAAACAAGATAGAACGTTCAACATTGAACACCCGAGCTCTTATCTCTCGAGAATTATTGTGTAGTCCTACTCTGACCTATTGTCACGGGTTTCCAAAATCAAATTCATCAAATAGTCTGTGGAGTTCAGACGGGAAAAGGTTTAACGAGAATAACCCAAATCTACATAAGAATACAGGAATTCAAAAGGTTGATTAAATTTCAGGCTGAGTTGTTCTTATGCCCAGTATATTAAACTGAATTCTCTGGCTTCCGCTTAAAACGGAGAATAACTAATAAACAGAGCAAGCAGAAACGGAGCAAGCTTTTATTATCTGGAAGGGCGAGTCTTGAATTTACGCCCCTCGAGTTCAAAAGTTCCCTAATTCCACTGAAATAGTACGCAGTTTTTTACTTTCTCAAACCTCCTTTGTAGGAAAGTGTTATAAATGTTCAAAAATCGCACAAGCAGTTTTGGGCATAATTTTACTAAAAATGTGAAAACTAGGTAGATATCCGAGAGTCAAGTAAAACAGACGGACAGACAAACGGATAACATAGATACGATCTTTTTTAACAAAAGACGTGCTACAAAACATAGCTCGGAGATTATTTAATACCATAGTTCAGCGGAAAACAAGCTAGCTGTCTGAGTTGTACTGTACAATGCTATGGAAACAAGAATGCACACAGTCGAAACAAGATAGAACGTTCAACATTGAACACCCGAGCTCTTATCTCTCGAGAATTATTGTGTAGTCCTACTCTGACCTATTGTCACGGGTTTCCAAAATCAAATTCATCAAATAGTCTGTGGAGTTCAGACGGGAAAAGGTTTAACGAGAATAACCCAAATCTACATAAGAATACAGGAATTCAAAAGGTTGATTAAATTTCAGGCTGAGTTGTTCTTATGCCCAGTATATTAAACTGAATTCTCTGGCTTCCGCTTAAAACGGAGAATAACTAATAAACAGAGCAAGCAGAAACGGAGCAAGCTTTTATTATCTGGAAGGGCGAGTCTTGAATTTACGCCCCTCGAGTTCAAAAGTTCCCTAATTCCACTGAAATAGTACGCAGTTTTTTACTTTCTCAAACCTCCTTTGTAGGAAAGTGTTATAAATGTTCAAAAATCGCACAAGCAGTTTTGGGCATAATTTTACTAAAAATGTGAAAACTAGGTAGATATCCGAGAGTCAAGTAAAAGTTATGTGAATGTCGATACATAGTACTCCGCAGAAATGTAGAATGATAAACGAGCCAGCACATAACGAATTGGTATCAGATAGTGAGCTTAACAATTGGAAGACGTTCAAAGTAGGGCTTGGAAAAATTCCGCTCCGATTTAAATGCTCAGAGGGGATTTCTACGATGTAACATAGATGACTAATTAGCTCTTTATCTCTTCGGCATATTTCGAAAGATCACGGAGGTTAGTTATATCCTCAATTTGCCTTATATGCCTCGCTCTGCTGTTTTGGACAATTCCTTTTGTGCATATTCACACTTAACAGAGTAGTTTCCTGGTTAGTTCCGTGGAGTACATAATACAGCTACCTAGTCTTAATAAATGAAAGTACTTAAGTGTATAAACCTGTGTAACATTCTTTTTCATTTAAAAAATCCAGTAAATTTATTCACAGTATTTATTTTTACGTTCCTCAGAGCGTGAATTTACTCCCCTGGTGGCTGGGAGGGAAAACGCCCTCCCTGCCCACCTGGTAGCTACAGCTCTGACAGCAAGGGATGGTATTTGGAAAAGAATCCAACTTTTCGGATACAATGCAGTGATGCTCTAAATTCTTAGCTTCATTCCAAAGATCGATCATACGGGGGCATAACAAAAGTTCTGCACACTGTCCATTTTTGAGAAACGTGGGAAGTAATGGAGAAAACTTACCTTATTGCCCCTCAATGTACTCCCGTCCTCTGTTAATGACAACTTGCCAGCGGTGAGATAGGTCCTGGATGCCCCGTAGTACGCCATCTCTGTTCAGCTGTCGTATTACTCGGGTCACGTCCAATGACAGTTCGCCCAGCGATTCTTAGCGGATGCCACGGAGCCAATTTTTGAACTTTGGGAAAACATCAAAGTCGGGTGGACTGAGATCAGGGCTGTATGGTGGGTAGCATAAAGTTTCCCAGCCATGTTTAGACAAATGACCCCATACCGAACGCTGCACCAAGGCACGATGCGTTGTCATGCAGCAAGATTCCTTCCGCTTCCAACAAGTTGGGGAGATTTTGACGAATTTTGGGTCTCAACTTTGTCTTCAGAAAGAAAGTGTTTTCGATCAAGAATTCCTTCCCCACAAACTTCTTGCAAGGCAGTGTGGATATGTGTCGGAGTTTTTCCCCGCAGAGTTTTTATTTTCACGTACGACAACTGGTCTAATGCAGTGATTAGACCTGAAGAACTGCACGATGCCATTCCCAAACATTCCCACGCCCACAGAGCAAATAATAGTGCGTCATTCTGGCACCACTGCGTTGCTGAGAGTCTGACCTTTTCATGACGCAGTCATTTTCCCGATTTCGTCATCCGCTTCCGCTTTAGATTAACGTGTGCAGAACTCATAAGCTTTTTCAGTACTAATCGTATTCTGAATTTGCACTTAAAGCATTTACAATACTCCCTCCTCTCGTTAGGGTAATCTCTTACTGCGCCGTCAGAATTGAGAATTACATCACATCCATTATTAACTTCCCCAGTTAGGAACTGTTCTTCAAATGAAAACGCACATCTGTCTGTATATAGTTTTTTGGAGGAGAACTTGAACCGTAGGAAGAAGGAGGAAATTTAATGAGAAAAATTTTTCACACAAGTATCTAGATACTCAGTAGTACAAAGCTGATAACCAGGGGTAGATTTTCGATTAATCCCAATTAGGACGTGTCCTAGGGCAGCTGGGATGGGGTGGTTGCGTGGCGACGGGTCTGCGACCCTAGCGAAATGCGAGTTTACTACTAGGATGAAAACAGCTGTTCGGTAAACAAATTGCGATCAGTGACGTCACCCCATAACAGCGGGCCACGGGTCACCTCATATACGCAGATGTGATACAATTCGATTCGGATATAGAGAGCTATCATCTGCCAGAGAGAGATATTCCTAATAATACTTCGTGAGAACAATTAATTTTACTTTTTGTTTTCTGATTGGAGGTTTAACGACAACCATGAGCAACTCAATGGGCTATAAGCAGTCGCTCGTCTCTAATTCAGGGTCACGGGCTCCAGGGAAGGGAGAGAGTTAGTGCCGTAATACAAAACCAGCATACATGCCTCACCGGGATTCGAACCCGGACCCCGTTCGGACGAATGATCAGAGGCCATCGCTTAGACCACAGCGCCACCGGGGCGGCGCAATTAACTTCATCTTAACTCTTTCCTAACATGGACATTGCATTAAGAATTTTCCTGATCATGTTAACTTCTAAAAAAAGTCAGTGTTCTTAGAAGAGTTAAGAACTATCTCATCCACGGATTTGAGACTCTCAAGTTTTGCCTTTATTTTTTTTTTATATATTTTCAAATGCTGAAATTGTGAAAGAGAATTTGTTTTGAAGATATCATTAAAGTATTAGCTGCCACGAAAGCACGCTGAATGTATTTATAAGAAGTATGTTTAAAAATTTTTTGATGTTAATAACAATATTTCAAAGTGAATTATAAAACCTCTGATGCAGTCAGCTTTTTATATTATTTTTTTTCCTTTTGCAATTAAATTCATTGGAGGTTGTAGCTGATTCATTAATATTTATTTAAATATAGGAAAACATTTAATATTTTTATTTCCCTCTCAGTGCGTTTGTTATGATAAAACACATTCGTTGGCAATTTTACCGAAGGGTACGTAAAATATAACTGTAGAATGTTATTAAAGTCAGGCAATACATTGATTATGGATACGCTTTCCAACATACCAAAAATCATTACTCAAGTTTTTACTCAAGTTATAAGGATAATAACTGTGGAATAAAACTAGCTCCTGTATCCTGACCTTTGACCCCATTTCGATGATATTCAACAAAAACCGGTTCAGTATACCTCCGAAACAACACGATAAAGTTTTGTCGCAATCGAAGCATTTTTACGTAATTTATGACAAATAGGGGCAATGGAATGCATCCCGCTATGTCCTGACCTTTGACCCCCATTTCGCCCATTTCCTATAGCGTTTGTCCCAGATGGTCTCCTATCACATACTAAAATTTCATCGAAATCGTCAAGTTATGATGCATAATGGCAAGGAATGGATCCCGCTCTTGTGTTTTGACTTTTGAACCCATTTCGTCCATTTTTAATAGGATTCATCCCCAGGTGATCCCCTACCACATACTAAAATTTCATCGAAATAGAACCATTTTGACGCGAGTTATCGTGCGGACGGGCAGACAGACGGACAAAGCTGGAGCATATACGCTTAATCAACCTACATTTGGAAAGCGTAAAAAAGACTAAATTATAAGTGATGCACTTAAGTTTGTTAAGTATTTTGAGGTAACTGAGTGGTCACCCAAGCAATGCTTAATCAGTGGCCCCAAAATCAAAGCCTCCCGCTGCTGATGACTGTAGTATCTTTTTAAAATGTATGCCATTTTACTATAATATTTCCAGTCTCTTATTGAAAGTCTTTCAGCTATCGAATTACATCGCTTTTTGCATGAACCTCTTCAAGTATTAGGTTGTCGGAAAAATCATGACGTATTTTGACACCCGATGGCGGTTGGGCGGTTTTGGAAGTACTAGAGGCATGCGCAGCTCTGTTATCGCTATGACATTCGACAGGTGCTAGTTCTAGCTGCAGTCTAAAATGAATAGTCAGCGATTTGTTTGATTTGCGGAGATTTGACATCAAGTTGAAGATGGAAGACCAAACTGTGCATTTTCGCCATATTTTACTGTTTTACTTCCGTAAAGGGAAGAACACGCGTTAAGCTTTGTGAAAAGTTGCGTGAAGTGTACGGTGATAATGCTGTACAAGAACGTCAGTGCTAGCGGTGGTTCGCAAAATTCCGTGACGGTGATTTTGACCTCAACGATGCTCCTCGGTCCGGGAGGCCCACTGAGGTTGATGACGACCAAATCAAGGCATTGATCGAGTCAAACCCACGTTACACGACAAGAGGGATTGCAGACACATTGCACATCCATCAATCAAGCGTTCACGACCACCTGAAGAAGCTGGGATATGTAAGCAAGCTCGATGTGTGGGTTCCTCATGAACTCAAAGAAGCTCAACTGACGGCGCGAATAAACATCTGCGATATGCTCATTAAACGTGAAGAAAACGATCCTTTTTTGAAGCGACTGATAACTGGTGACGAAAAGTGGATTGTGTACAACAATGTGCTGCGCAAACGGTCTTGGTCCCGACATGCTGCTTCGCCTCAAACGACATCCAAAGCAGACATTCATCAGCGGAAGGTTCTGCTTTCAGTGTGGTGGGATTTGAAAGGTGTCGTGCTTTTCGAGCTCCTACCACGGAACCAAACAATCAATTCGAATGTGTACTGTCGGCAATTGGACAGTTTGAACGAATCCATCATCCAGAAACGTCCAGAGCTCGTTCATCGCAAAGGTGTTGTGTTCCATCACGACATCGCGAGACCACACACAAGTTTGATCCCCCGCCAAAAGTTATTGGAGCTTGGGTGGTATGTGTTGCCACACCCAGCATACTCGCCTGACTTTGCGCCGTCAGACTTCCACTTGTTTCGCTCTCTTCAACAGTCCTTGCGTGGTATAACGTTCAATTCAGATGAGGCTGTAAATCAGCACCTTGTACAGTTTTTCGCCACGAAAGACAAGTCTTTCTATGAACAAGGCATTCTGCAACTCATTGAAAGATGGCAAAAGGTTATCGAACAAAACGGGCATTATATCATTAATTGATCTTTGTTATTTCTATCAATAAATGACCTTTGTAAAACATGGCTAAAAGAAGTCATGACTTTTCCGACAACCCAATACATGCAAAAATGGAGTCCAAGAAATTTTGAGATTTTTCTCTATTAGTAACATATCTATAAATAAACTGAAGTATGTGTCCCTTGAAAAATAGTTGCTGTTATTTGAATTGAAATCTTTAAGGTCAGTCTCGGTGGCCGAGTGGTCAGAAGGGTAGGTTTTTGGCCAGTGGTCCGCCATAGACCAAGGCCCGAGTCCGTGGTGGGATATAAGGTATGTGCTTGTCTGTTGGCATTGGCTCTGTCTGTTCCCTGGAAGCAGTGACCCCAAAATAGGGACGGGAGACTGCTTACAGCCCTCGGGTTTGCTCATTGTCTCCCCCCCACCCTCAAAAATAAATAAATAAAAGAAAGGAGGAAGCTACCTCTTCCTCCTTCTTTTCTCAGCCTTAAGGTTGGTTGGTAAAATTGGTCATCATCCACAAAGGAATTCTTTCCTGGGCCATAAGCCTGATGTTATGGTAAGATCTTTCTCTTCCATTCTACCTTCCATCAAGTTAACACAGCTCTCAAAGTGTCTTTTGAGGGGGTCTATCATGCTTTATCTTCTTTTTCTAGTCCATAATATTTCTTGTTTTTCCTGAGCTTATTTTAACACTTCCTTTACTTTTCATTGAAGTTCTAACGACCACCGTGAGCAACTCAGTGGGCTATAAGCAATCGTCCGTCCCTAGTTTAGGGTCACTGGTTCCAGGGAAGGGAAAGAGCTAGCGCCGTAAGACAAACACAACATCTACGTCACATCTTTGTCTTAGCCGCCCCGGTGGCGCAGTGGTCTAAGGCGTTGGCCTCTGATCATTCGCCCGAAAGGGGTCCGGGTTCGAATCCCGGTGAGGCATGGATGTTGTGTTTGTCTTACGGCACTGGCTCTCTCCCTTCCATGGAACCAGTGACCCTAAATTAGGGACGGGCGACTGCTTATAGCCCATTGAGTTGCTCACGGTGGTCGTTAAACCTCCAATCAAAAAAAAAAAAATCTTTGTCTTACCGGTATTCGAACCCCGACCCTCCTTTTCTTTTTTCTTTTTTTGTTGAAGGTTTAACGACCACCGTGAGCAACTCAATGGGCTATAAGCAGTCGCCCATCCCTAATTTAGGGCCACTGGTTCCAGGGAAGGGAGAGAGCCAGCGCCGTAAGACAAACACAACATCTACGTCTCACCGGTATTCGAACCCCGACCCTACCTTTTTTTTTTTTTTTTTTTTTTGGTTGGAGGTTTAACGACTACCGTGAGCAACTCAACGCGCTATAAGCAGTCGCAACCCCGCTTGACCCTTCTCGGACGAACGGTCATAAGCCAGCGCGTAAACCACTGCGCCATTGGAGCGGTTTTTAACACTTCCACATTTGTCATTCTTTCTGTCCAAGCAATTTTCAACATACGTCGCCCGCACCACATTTCAAATGATTGTAAATTTGCCCTGTCTGTTTTTTCCAATGTCCAAGTTTCAGATGCATAAAGTGCTACATTCCACACCTATAAAAGTTTTATAACACATTTTCTTTGTCTCCAGAGAGATGGACTTGGATGTTAATAATCCTCTTTTCTTATTGAAAGTATTCTTTGCTTGTGCTATTCTAGATCTTACATCTTTTACATTTCTTCCATTGGATGTAAAAATGCTGCTTAGGTAAATGAAGTCCTTAACGTATGTGAGGAAGCTTGAAATAAAAAATCCTTTGTCGCCACAAACCGTTACTATTTTAACTCTTTAACCAACTGGAACGAATGAACTCGGGGTTAGCAAAACGGGCTACAATCAGCTGCAACGAATACATTCACTGTCTCAGAAACAGACTGAATGCGGCAGGAACGAGTGAAGCTGCCCATCAGGAAGCGTTGCTTTCCCTTAGTTTTGTTATTCAAAGTGGTCATTTCGGAGGATAATTGACATTAATCTTTCTGTGGTCATTTCGGGGGATAATTGACCGCGAAGAACCTAAGAAAGGAGAGAAAAGTTGTTCGAGTGTCTCCTTTCTCCCCATTAGCATGATATCCATGTCAAGGGGACTGCAATTCTCTATCATGCCCTGGGTCATGAAGCAGAAAACAAAGAACTAGTAGAAGGGGCTTTCTGAATAAAGGACCATCTACCTAGTTGCATGATATGTTGTCCGTGTCACTTCTGAGGGGTGTATGGACAGTATTGCTGATATGAGAGGGACAAAGGAATTGTTTTGCTCGGGCTTTTTTCAAACCCGGCTGCTTTGTGGAAAATTCTGTTTAAGGAGAGCAGAAATTTTAGGAACCATTTAGTTCAGCGTTATTGGCCGCTTAATTGGTTAAACAGCAACAAAGGAGTAACTCACCTCAAACAGGGATACCAGTTTATTTAACTCTGGTGACGCTGACTAAAAACTGCTCCAATCATTCCGGATGTGCACAGTTCATAGAAACGTCCAAAATTTGAAGAAAATTATATCGTATAAGATTGGATGGCTTGATCGTTTTGCAGCAAAAATGTCCTGATTCTTCTCGCGAAAAAGTAAGTAGAATTCCACTTTCAAAGAAGAAATATATACCGAATTATTTTCTGAAATCTTCCTGTGAACTGCAAGTTTGTCCTAATTAAAAAAAAATATCGCATCTGTTTTTTTGAATAAGAAAGAATCGAACAAGACAAAACAAAGCCAGCCGCTCTTTTATTCTTTTGTGTATGTTTTCTTCGTGCAATGACTACAGAGAAAAATAACTACTGTCATGTAGCTCCCAGCTGATCTTTCCTTTTTTGGAGACACTGAGCTGATGTCATAAAGTGCGTTGCTATCGGTGGCAGTGTAATTACGGCAACAATCGATATTTCGCGGAACGCGGACACAATTCGCTGCTTGATCTACCCAAAGCCATAAATTTTAAAGAACCTCATTTTGGGTCAATGGAAGTGAAACAGGAAAAAGCTTAACGACATACACAATTGTATCACGAGAAACACTTGGGAACTGATGTCAATGTACCTTAGGAGGTTTCATATTAATACATACTACAGTTCTCCTTTCGCTGCTTCGCAGATTCCTCACCTTGCTAGGATTCCTCGCCATCGTTACGTAATTTCCGTGGCTGTTTTTCATTCACCAAAACAGAGCAGGAAGGCCAAAACTTAATGGAGAAACATATTACTAAAATTGGTATAAAATATTGATAAATAACCGGTTACATTAGCCGAATATAAAAAAATACCGTGTTCAGGTATTTCTTCATGGATCATAAAAATATTCTGTGTCGAGGTATTTTTTTTCATGTGTCAAGTACGTATTTATCACCAGCTCATGAAGAATCTTGTGTTCAGGTATTTATTCTTCAATCAAGAAAAATCTTACCCCATTATTTCTTCTGAGATTACAGAAAATCTTAAGTTCAGATAAATGATCCACGCATCACCAAAATTCCAATGTTCAGAGTTAATTGTTATGCTTATCTGTGCCTCGAAAGTACTGTGAAGGAACACACAATCAATACTATGACTCAATACCAAGCATTTGGAGTCATTCGATTATCCTTTGATTAATTACAACGCGTAGTAAGGTAGAAGACAAAACACCACTAGAAACTCGCAATAAAGTAGATTTAACAGAAATACAAACTTGTACAAAAGTCGGAGATTTAACACCGCTACATAATCGTAGTAAAGTTGAAGGTAAAACAGCAATTCAGAGTAAAGTAGAAGATTTAGTACTACTACAAAATCGTAGTAAAGATTTAGCTCCATTACAAACTTGTAGAATAGTAGAAGACTTAACAGTTCTACAAATTACTGGCAAAGTCGATGCAACACCACAACATAATTGTAGTATAGTTATAATACCACTGTAAGCTCATAATAAAGTAGAACATTTAGCACTATTATGAACTTGTAGTAAAGACTAACACCGCAATTTGTAGTAAAGTAGAACATTTAACACCAGTACACACTCGCAGTACAGCAAACGATTTGCCACCACTAAAAAGTGGTAGTAAAAGTAGATTTACACGACTAGAAACTTGTAATAACACAAAATATTTAACACTATTACAAACTTGTATTAAAGTAGATTTAACGCTATTACAAACTTGTGTTAAAGTAAATGTGACACCACTACAAACCAATAGTAAAGTAGAAGGTTTAACACTACTAAAAACTTGTAGTAAAATAAATTCAACACCACTACATTCTCGTAGTGAAGTAGAAGTTGAGTCGCAGATCTGACACATGGCATACACGGTCACGTCACATTATTGTGACCATCAGCCAATATCGAGAATAACCGCCGTGTGCAGCGCTGACAGCGCTACACGAGCTGGGAGTGACTCAATAAGTTGTTGGAAGGTGTTCACAGCTATGTGGATTCATGCTCACTGCAGTGCATCTTACAGCTGCTGGAGGTTGCGCGGTGGAGGATCCATAGAGAGAACAACACGATCGAGATAGTCCCACAGATGCTCCTTTGAGTTTAAGTCTGTGGAATTAGGGGGCCAGGCAAGTACTTTCAAGTCCTCATCGTGCTCTTCTAACCACTCTCGGTCATTTCTAAATGTTGACACTTCGCATTGTCGTGCTCAAAGGTCCCATCTGCCCCAGGAAAGACAATCAGCATGTATGGGTGTACATGGTCCGCAAGGATGGATTCATAACGCAATCGGTCCATAGTGCCTTCCACTGCTATGAGTGTACCCAGGGAATGCCACGAAAATATTTCCCAGACCATAACGCTGCACCCACCAGCTTGTGTTCTTCCGGCAATGGTTGGAGAGTGTTTGTTCTCCGATGTTTCTCGCCTTATACGCCAACGTCCATCCGTTCGATGGAGCAGAAAACGTGACTCGTCGGAGAAGGCGATTCTTTGCCAATCAGCGGAGGTCCAATTCCGATACCGACGTGCAAATGTAAGCCTTTTTCTGCCGATGCACCTTTGTTAGCATAGGTGCAGTGACCACCCTTCTACGTCGGGGCTCCATACGCAGCAGGGCTCGCTGAACTGTCGTTTTAGACACAATTCAGGTAGCCCACTGGTTCATTCGGCCAGTGAGCTGTTCCACTGTAGCGTGTCGATCGTCCCTCACGCTCCTATGCAGCTGACGTTCACCTCTTACATCAGTAGTGGCACGTGGTGCTCAGCAGTTTCCACGTCGCTTATTCGCAATGGTGCCATTTCTCCAATCACGGTACACTTTAATCACAGCAGCACGAGAACAGTACACAAACTGCGCTGTTTCAGATATACTGCCACATTTGGCTCGAAAGTCGAAAATCATCCCTTTTTGCAAATCTGATAAATCCCTCGTTTTATCCATGACAGCAACGAGTGATATATTTTCAGAATGCCTACAGAACACGTTATGTACCCTGCTAGCCAGCTCATGACACGTGCCTTCTTTCATTGGCTACGCGCTGTTGACGTCAAAAGTAGGAGGTGGTCACAATAACGTGACTCGACTATGTATAATAGTATACATTTCTAAACGAATCAGGCTCTAGGATGAGAAAAGTTACTAATCAGTACCGATGTCTCAAGTTCCGTGGTTACTGTATTTATACCAATTATCATGTTCTGACTGACTGCCAATCATAGAGCATAGAAGAAAACCAAGAGAAGAAGAAACCAACATTTACTTAAGCCAAAAGTAAACTAAAACCGAATGGTAGGAAGACAATACACGTCACGTTTTTCTATATATAGTATTCTAAAATATCGGGTTAGTTTTGGCGTCCCAGTCTACTGCCTCAGATTTCAACAGTTGTTGAAAGTGTTATGTACAGGGTGACTAATTTGAAACTACGCTGAATTTAAATATTTTATGTCAAACTAGATACGAAACAAAAAATGAAATAATAATGGAATTACAGTGGCTGTCTGCTTGTCAATCTCCTTCAAAAGAAACTACTGAAAGTAGAGGTTTGAAATTTGGCCGAAACCTGCAATGGTATCCACGTGTGTATGTGTAAGTTGGAGACTTTTTTTTTTTTTTTTTTTTTAAATTCAGATTTGTGATTTATATTAATTTATTTAATTTTTAAAGCTTTCAACCGTTGGTTAAATTTTGTTTTGAGGTTTTCTGTGCCATAAGCTTAAGCAACAACAACTTTTCGTTTCCCTTTTGCGCTACATTATTTCGTTATACTCCACTCTATGACAAAACATCGGACTGCTTCAAGTAGCGTACATCTGAAACGCTGTTCAAACTCGTTGCTTGTAACTCCTCTTTCCTGCGTGGTGGAACTGTAGCATGCTGGGACGTAGATCGAGAGATACGAGTTTGATTACCATGTTTACTATCTCTCTATTCTAAAAAAAGTAACTGCCGCCGAAGGTTTTAGAAATTTCGCGACACTCGCGCTTTCCTAGCTCGCAACGCAAAAAATATTGAATACAAAAATATAAAATTTACGTCGCTTAGAGAGAATTGTTTGGAGAACACGTTTAAATAAACCGCTTTACCATTCTGTCGATACTTCAAGAGCTATTGTATTTCATAATTAAGGTAAACAAAAAAGTGCTATTACTTCACGTTCCGGGCACACTAACGGCAACAGAACTGCGAAACTTTGTAGGCATGTAGGGCTATGGCTGAAATTTTGCACCTCGTCACCCTTTTTTTGAATTTTGATTTATTTTACGAGAAATTAAATTTTTAAATTTCATAGAATTCTCAATTTCGCGATGGGATCCATTAAAAAAAACGGATATATGGTAAACTATAAATCATTACGCATTGCAATTTTTACAGCAGAAATTCACAACTATAATCGCTCTTTAAAAAAAATAAGAACAAATTATTTTCTGATGTTTAAGCACTTTTTTAAAGACGCAAAGGAACGAACGGCTTCCTCTCTCTTCAGCGGTAATCCATACAGGAAAGTTCTGGTCCCGTGACCTGCTGCCATGTTGACGCAGCTATTTGTAGCGCTCTCTTCTCACTGGTGACGCTTTTAAAGTTCGGCGTTTTCTGCCGGTATACGTGAATACCTATGTAAATATCGGCTTTCGCCTCGCGTTTTCCTAGCTCGCAGTGCCAAAAGTATTGAACAATTGGGAGAACATTTTCATTTTGTCAGATGGCATCACCGGAAAGAGACAGTGGAACACATTGGTCGACAATTCTGACGAAATGACGTTTGCAAAGCTGTGACATTTTTGCTGTGCTTGTTTAACCATGCCACTTCGAAGGAAAAGCAATCGGTACGTAAACAAAATGAAAAGAATAAAATTTTTATACAAAACAGGAGTTTCAAACGTGAAGAAGATAAGTTAGAACAGACACGTACTGCTAATAGGACCGAAAATATGTCAGAGCATCGATTAACGATTTAAAAAATTCCTCTACATATCTTATTATATCCCGTCATTATTGACGGGCTTTCACCTAGTTTAGAAAAAAAGTTACAATAAGTAAAATCAAACACATGCAAAACAGATACCGTACTGCACTGAAAAAGGCATGACAAATTTGCAAAACCTACAATACTAAATTTAATAAAGCACGTGAAAAAGAAAAAGGTTCCAATGAATGGGAAATATACACGAAAAGGAACACTAATTAGCAATATTTTTTTACGCTTTCCAACCGTAGGTTGAAGAAGCGTATATGCTCCATCTTTTTCCCTCCGTCTGTCCGTCTGTCGGCACGATAACTCCCGTAAAAATGGTTCGATTTCGATAATATTTTAGTATGTGGTAGGGGACCGCTTGGGAACGAACCCTATTGAAAATGGGTGAAGTGGGGTAAAAAGGTCGGAACATAGGAGTGGGATGCATTGCATTGCCCTTATGCGTCATAACTTGCGTGAAAATGGTTCGATTTCGATGAAATTTTAGTATGTGGTAGCGGACCACCTGGGGACAAATCCTATTGAAAATGGACGAAGTCAAAGGTAATGACATAGGAGCGAGATCCATTCTATTGCCCTTATGCGTCATAACTTGCATAAATATAGTTTGATTTCAATGAAAATTTAGTATGTCTTAGGGGACCACCTGGGGACGAACCATATTGAAAATGGGTTAAGTGGGGTCAAAGGTCAGGACATAAGGTCGGGATCCATTACATCGCCCTTATGCGTTATGATTACGTAAAAATGCTTCGATTGAGACAAAACTTTATCATGTTGTTCCAGAAATATACTTTACCAGTTCTGTTGAATATCATCGAAATGGGATCAAAGGTCAGCACACTGGAGCGAGATTTGTTCTACAGCTATTATCCTCATAACTTGAGTAATGATTTCCGGTATGTCAGAAAGCGTATCATATTCAATGCATTGCATGATTTTACTAACTTGTTTGTTCAGGGACTTTTTCAAACCTAAGGGTTAGCCACCCTTCCCAAATTTGGGGACTGGTCCAAGGGAGATCTCGGAGAAGTGGTCAGAAACCAACTCCTTTGACCACTTGTGCAGCGAGGCTTCCAAAAGAGCAAATGATATGATGTCTAGATACCACTTGCATGGACGTGGCTTTCCTAGTGACGTCATACGTTTCAGATGAGCCAAATCCCTTCACCAAAGAATCTTATTAAACTATTTATTACTGACATGTTGGACTGTCTGATTTGTTTTGAGATTTATCCTGCACATTGGTTTCGGTTTATAAATTCATTTTGGTTAGAATTCTTCCTCCATGATTGAATAGTCTTAGACATTTTTACATTCACTGTCTTTTGGTTGACTTTTTTATGTTTTTTTAGAACAAATATTTTCTGATTCCAATAGAGGCTGAGAAAACACGTTATGGTGGGATAGGAATTTATTAGTAGCATCCCAGTTAACTGAACTCATTGTCTTTCATTAAACAAAATATGAGGTCCAGCTTTTATTTTTTCTATGCAAAACCTTTCATTCCTGAAATTCTATTTATCGTACGGAATACCTTTTCCTTCAGCAATGTTTTATAATTTTACTATATATTTATAATTTATTTGTGGTATTGCAATATGTTTTGATATTTTATGATTTAATCGTGCAATACCTTAATGATTTTATTCATATTAATTCTGATGCTTAGGGTTCGTTATCTTTAGGTGTAGCACATCGGGTTTACAAATAAATATTATTTTTTACCATTTTCGTTTGTAGAATAGAGCACACTATCTTGATCAACTTCAGAAGTATGAACTCTCTTGGAAATAAGAATGTTTAAAAAGAAATTGTCCCACTAATTTTCTCGTTGCTTCTGAAGATTCTCTGCGAAATCAAGAGAGATACTAAGCTGTATTTCCTGGGAAAATTTCGCGCAGAAGGAAGCTATTGACCTTGCGTCCTTGGCGCATGTTACGTTGGGAAGTAACGACCTTTCTGATATTGATCGCGCTGTCGGTGCGTTTTGGCAAATCAACACCCTCTTGAAAACGCCCGTGACATTCAAAACAGCAACATTGTTTCATTTTATTGGACCTTTTATTCAGATCGGAATTTTCACATACAGTTTTTACGACAACTATATAGGAATTATTTTTTAATTACGTTTACTTGATCGAAAAACTTCTCACATTTAAATGAAATGTTTTCGATTTCAGATTCGGATAGCATTCTTACCGCTAAGTTTTTCGTAGTAAAAAAATGGCGTTGATATTTTGTTTCATTCTGCTGTACGAAGACAAATCCAAAATGTCCAGTCTTAAATTTTTAGAGCATTTGCTTTATTATGAGCGTTCCATAATGGATCTCTGGAATGGAGATCCATTACGAACGCTCATAATAAAGCAAATGCTCCAAAAGATAAAGGCTGTGTTTACATAAAGCATTATGATGATTCCATTTGTCGTAATTTTAGTTGAGTTCGCGTTTTTTTAATTATTAACCACGCACGAATTCTTTCTGCCAACCCGGAAGCCTAGTGGTTAGCTAGGCTAGTCGTTCACTACCATATAGAACCAGCACTTCCTGCTCGTAAACAGATGACAGAAACTCTGTCTGACAACATGCTCAATTGACTTTAGGCATTTTTAGCCACCCGATGAATCTGCATCTTGCCACGGTATGAGAAAACAAGGATAATCATAAAGTCTTGCAGGAAAGTTGCATTGCGTTCTAGATATCAATTTGGAGATAATTTGAGCCCGCCTTGATCACAGTTAATTCCACGGGGGTTACTAAAAGTAAAACCAGTTTTAGTTAAAGGTGATTACACACTTCCACCTTTCGCCAGCCAGATGCTTTTATGGAGGTATCTGTAGGCAGAGCTCCGAATTGAACATTGGGAGAAGCTTGTGAATTCTACTCTTGTGATGATTAGATTTAAATCTCGGTGGAATACAGTATTAATGGTTCTTACGGACACTCCTGTCTTCACTGCAGTGATGCATTGTGTCGCTAAGTTTCGTCTGACTCTAAAGTCTTCTCTTTCTGAATGACAACCTAAGAACTACCTGTGCTGTGCCTTCTATTTAGTTGTTTTGTACCAACAGGGAAGTTTCCACTGCGCAATGTGTAATTCAGCATGGATGCCTTTCTCTGAAATGCTGAATCCATGAGCTTTGCATGCTTTTATTATTTTCGAATAACTATAGTTTTCGTAAGAAACGTCTCTGATGCACCCCTCCCAGAAGTCGAGAATTTTTGGAGTCATCGTTTGTGTCAAACTACACTGGTCACAAAACGTCAGAGACATTGCATGGAATGAAAGATGTACATATAACTGATTCAAGTAACACGCTTTGAAATAACATCAGTGACGCTACCTAACACAAACAATAAGAGTGTGTTCACAAAAGCAATTTATTGTGCAATTTCTGCACGCAACAAAGAAGCATTGCAACATAGACAAATTGATAAATTCGGAGAATGTCCAAACCTCTGGGAAGACGGTTCACAATGTACCCGGTAAAACCACCCCTGTGTCGAAGAGCTATTGACACCTACGAGGCGTTCTTACAATGACATTATTGATAAGTGTTTGGGGCAGCTCGTCCCATTTCACAGGTAACACGTTACGGAGGTCTGCCACTGTACTAGGGTATGGGACGTGGTTATCCAGACGTCACTGTACAGCATCCCAAATGTTTTCAATAGGTCAGGACACCTCGAAGGCTGTTGTATCGATTCAATCCCGTGATTTTTCCGTTCCTGAAGCACGCTCCAGGTATGGTGACTGGTTGCACTGTCATCGAGAAAACGAAATGTATGTCCAAATTACAGCGTGAAACAGTGTCACAATGGGTACAATGCTCTCGCATCGGTACACTGAGGCATTCATGTTGCCTTGACAAACATTCAAGCAAGAAAGTACGGCTATTAAAACACTCTCCTGCCCAGACCAGAACTGACCGCCGCTGGTACGGAAGGACGGACTGCAAATAATATGGTTGCATTCGTGCGTCAGATCTCCTCCACACGTGCCCTTGTTGAGTATTACGATAAAGAACGAAAGGGTTTGTCTGTGAAACGTACATGCTGCTACTTTTTATTAAATGACATCTACTGGTGGACCATGGTGCATATTTGACAACGGTGAGCTGATGTCAATGTTATACATCTCAGCGGCCTCCTTAGCTTAAGTCCGTACTGGCTAAGATGGTTTCGTACATTTTGCGTACATACTGTGACAGCAGAAGCAGATCGAAGTGTTTCCCGGAGTTGGCTACTGATAATATTACGCCATCTAGTGGTGATAAGGCCAGATCTAATACGAGATATCTACTGATGATACTAGGCCTTCTCCGAGATTTCTCTATCAGACAGCGATCTTCCTTCCTGGTGGTTATCCTCGGGCGACCACTCCTGGATCAATCTGCAACATTTCCACGCCGTAGAAATCTCGTATGTAGCCGACTTACTACACTTTGCGAAACACCTAAAGCAGCAGCCATATTGATCTGCCGACGGTAGATCACCAAAATTATTTGCATATTAATCCCGACACTCTCGTTCATGTAATCTTCACCATAGATATTAAATGGCCTTCTGTATATTTGCGCCTTGGCCGTTAAGCCCCCTTTCCATCACACTCATGAAGCCCTTCTGAAGTTGTCCAAGAAACCTATTATAAACTATTCAAAAACTAACCCGCTCCTTTATATCGGCCAGAACAAGTCCAACTAGGCCTCTAGAAAGAGCCATAGCTAAATACGTAAAACCATTAACAGCGGTCTCTAGATATTCAGTGTCCAGTACTCAACAGGTAGTCGACAGACTCAAATCTGTTAATAACATGAACCTACGTTATATATTAGTATTATTGGACGTCACTTCTCTCTTTCCCAGTGTTCCGGTTGAGTTGGTTCACGGTATTATAAGAGATAAGCTAACCTCTATGGGGATAGCGTCTGATTCGGAGGTAAATGCTGTAATGGAGTCTCTTAAGCTAATATACAGGAGGACCTAATTCAAGTACAATCAGGTTCTTTACAGACAAACAGAAGGGGCTCCGATGGGATCACCCCTGTCCCCAATTCTAGCAGAAGTTATTATGCAGAATTTAGAAGAAAAGGTCCTAAGAGAATCGGACTACAGACCATTACTATATACGATGTACATAGACAATGTGTTAATGTTTTGGCCCCATTCAAGGGAGGACCTTGACGTATTCGTTTCTCAAATGTCCAGTCAATATGAGTCAATTGATTTTACAGTTAAAATTGAGAACAACAACACTTTAGCCTTTTTAGATTTATGGTTGGTCCGTTACCCTCGTTCTAACCAAGTGACTTATTCAGTATTCAGGAAATTGGATTCATGTACGTCAATTATTCCATATTCATCGGCTGATCCCTGGTGTCAAAAAGCATCGGCCATCACCTATTTCTTGAGACGCGCCTCTACCCACTCGGCAACCCAGTTCCTACGTCTTCAAGAAATCGGCAAGATAGTAGGTATTGCTGAGGAACATGGATATACTGCACAGATGGTGTATGGACTGCTTGGTAGACTACAGAAAAATAACTTATCTACATTACAACCAGTCAATTAGCGACCAAAGACATTTGTAGGATTAAGCATGTATGATCCTAGGATAACGTTTGCCCTAAAAAGGATCTGTAAAAGATATCTCATTAATTTTGGGGAAAGGACTATTAACTTGCTCTCTTCCATCAAGAGCGACCGCGATGCAGCGGACTTAACACATAAGCATGGTGTATACCTGATACCGTTGGAGCCTGTGCTGCCCACGGAAACAGAAAAAGTATACATAGGATCTACTTTTCGGACTCTCAGGACTAGGTTGTCTGAACATAAGTCTGACATAAGAATGAAAGCAAATTCGACCGCGATGTCACGTTTAGTCAGCCAGGGCTCCCACGTTCCAGTTTGGGATCATGTTTCTGTACCTTAACGTTTCGGTGTCCAGATCACACCTGAGGTTTACAAAAAGCATTTTCATTCATTCTTTCGGGGATAGGGTATGCAACGATAGCACACCGGAACTCATACCGCTTCCCTGGAAATCGGCACTTCCTGATTATACCCACCATTGTTCCCGGAGGAATTCCTGTACAAACAACTCTATGACTCCAACAACTACAATAACCAATCAAATTTTGGGTTATGTTGACTCCTCCCAGCGATTACGCCAATTATGTTGAGGGCTGTTTCTGTTGCGTGTATATATATATTTTGTGTATTGCCAGCACTTGTAACATCTGATGATGGTTCGTATTTTATGATCTGAAAGGTCTTATATGTAAGGTTTTATCTATAGCCATTAAAGGTTTGATAGGTTATTACTCTTATTTTAATCGTGCACAGGCGGTAGTCATTTGAGTGGTTTGGACCCTTCTGAAGGTTAGTGAAGCTAACAGGTTGATGCGGTCTCCTTAACTGGAATGGATATCAATGCGAATTTGGGGAACACGACTTTGCTCTCAATGCAGCTAGCCCAATTTGCTATTTCAGTTACATTTTTAAAGTATGTTTTAATAAAGTATTTAATTCCACTAGGTGCAGTAGACCCCGTTTATAAGGAGGAGCTCCGGACCAATGGAAATCCTTGATATATTCGGGCGGTCGCTACATCCATTTTGAGGTGAAAAATCCGACACTGTGGAAATATTCATTCGTGATAATATGACTATGTTTATATTAAAAATCCAAAATATACTTGAAAGAGCCGCCCCGATGGCGCAGTGGGCTAAGCGCTGGCTTATGACCGTTCGTCCGAGAAGGGTCCGGGTTCGAATCCTGGTGAGGCATAAATGTTGTGCTTGTCCTACGGCCATGGTTCTCTCCCTTACCAGGAACCAGTGGCCCTAAATTAGGGTCGGGCGACTGGACTGCTTATAGCCCATCGAGTTGTTCATGGTGGTCGTAAAACCTTCAATCAAAAATAAAAAATATATATATATTTGAAAGATTTGTTTCATTAGCTACTAGTACAAACTAAAATAAAATAAGCACTTTCGTGAAAACATTACACAGGTATTAGCAGCGAATTCCGACGTGAAAACACTTTAAAATAAAGAATACAAGTACACCGAAGAGGTGGCGATAGGTATCCTGGGGTATCTGGTACCATAATGTCAATAGCAGGTCCTCCACTTCCAGTACATTATGGGGCGGTGGTGATTTAGCGCGAACCCGCTTTTCCAAGTCGAACAACAAATGTTCGATTAGGTTCATGCGAGGTGAATTTGGAGGTCAGGGCATTAACAGAAAAATCACCAGCATGTTCCTCGAACCACTCCTTGACGATTCTGGCAGTGTGGCATGGGGCATTATCCTGTTGGTAATGGCCATCACCAGCAGGAAACACAGTTGCCATGAATGTATGAACTTGGTCCGCAACAATGTTCAGATACCTGACAGCTGTCTGGGATTGTGCTTTTGGGATAATGGGGACTAAAGTGTCCCAAGAAAACATCACGCCGAGTGCGTTACCTTTACGCACTCGGCGCGATACCGAGAGTTCTGTTGGTTCGATTCCACAGCGGCGGCTAAAAAACAATTTTTCGGTTGCTGCGTGTTTCTGGAACGTGGAAAGAGCGATGTATTTCTTTATTAACTGTCGCCACGTATTTGGAATATTTTCACCTTGGTCATAACAATAAGTTTTACTAATTCCTGACCTTGAATGGTACTTTGGTAGGTAAATTAGTGAACATTATTGTCGTAAAATCAGTAAAAGAGATTATGTGAGTCATAAAAGTAAATACAACCTACATCTGAAAAGTTCCAGGACTGACGCAATAAAGAATATTAAAAAAGTACCATACTCACAATTAATGCTGGTCACCTTCAAAATACCGCCCTTCTGAGTCAACACGCAGTTCCCAGCGTTTCTGAAGATTCTGAAAATAGTTCTAGAAAGCATTTTGCGGGATGTCCAAAAGTTGTTTTTGTCACGGCTGCTTGGATAGATGTAATGCCTGCATGATACTGTCCCTTTAGTGCCAATTTTATCCTGGAAAACAGGACGAAATCGCAGGGCGATATAACCGGGTAATACGGCGCATGTGGCAAGACAGTGATTTAATGGTGAGTTAGGAACTGTTGGACTGACAACGCACTGTGTGGTCTAGCGTTATAATAGAGCAAGAACCAATTTCCGGACTTCTACAACTGGGGACGACGCGACGGCGAAGGACACTGGTGCGTAAACGTCGTAAGACTTGCTTGTAGAGTTCTTGATTTACCGTTTGACAAACTGGTACAAATTCCTTGTGGACTATATCTTTCTAATCGAAAAAGGCTATCAGCATCGTCTTTGAACGTTGCATGCGGGCTTTCTTGGTCGATGGTGAGTGAGAATCTCTCCATTCAGCGCTTTGCCAGTTGGTGTTGGTTTGTGGATCATTCTGTGGGCAACATGATTCATCTCCTGCAATAATTCTGGAACAAAAGTAAGGATTCTTAGCTGAAGTGCCCAGAAGATAGGAACGAGCCTTCCTTCGGTCATCATTCAGAATGAGGGGTAGCACTCTGGCATTAAGTTTTCGCTTTCCCATGTCCTCGCGTGGGATCTCATGACAGATAGACTTATTAATACCCGCCTGTCGGTACCGGCTTCAGCAAACCGGTTTCCAGCTGTTCGCTGAGGACTGCTCTCTTCTGGCATGCACGTCATATTTTTATTTCACTACTGTGACGTCATTTACGTGGACAGTCCGGGAGCGTACTGGTTGTATTTACTAAATTATTTTAACATTAGTATTTCAACTGTTCAGTTTTTCAAAAACAGTATATTATTATTATTATTATTAAGTATTAAACGAACGTAAAAAACGACCCTGACACTGTTCAAATGTGATGTAGCTACGAAAGTCCATTTGCGCATGCGCAAGCTGAAATCTGAGCTCAGGATACAAAGAAACGTTGAATCACAAAATGTTGGTGAGGGGAATTGGTTACTTTTAGTCTAGGATATCTACAGGTTACACCCATCGTGTTATACATCATTTCAAAGTCTCGTCAACAACAGGTAACCTCTTCTCGGAGAGGGGGGCAGAGGAAGCCAAATTTCGCTACAACGCACAGTTTTCGTAGCATCAAAAATGAAATTTTGTAATGGCTTTTATTACATCTCGTAATATACACAGATTACAATAAGATATTGTTGCGCTAATGTAAAAGATGATGAAATAATTTTCGGCGAGAGTTTAGTAAAATATGGTGTTGAGGCACAATGAAGTTAATTATCGTTGCATCACCTCATGCTGTAGCATTGAAAAATCAGATTTCAACAATGGTTTTGTCTACTTCCGTCACCCATTTTCGTTATTGATTTTTTTTTTTTTGCGTGGGATTTACTTTATTGCTGTCGAGAAAGATGCGTAGCATGAAAAGGGAAGATCTGTTAATTTTACCTTCCCGAACTGAAGACTGATGCTTCAGACTAAACCGCGCTCAAGTTCTAATCCTAGATAGGATGGTCGCAAAGTTGCTCAAGGTCATGCACAGTTTCAGGTCTTCACTAACTTTCATTTTCTCCTATTACCCTATGAAGTGTTGCTGTGCTTCAGCGGTTTTGGTGATTTTTACAATGGCCGATTTGGAACATTTAAATTGTTTGTGGATCACTTAAAATGTCCCATACAGTATTTAGAGACCGCACACTAAGCCGTTCAAAAACGTTTGAATTGCTGAAGAGATTTAAAGAATGTGGAACACACATTAATTGAAGAATTCCTTCGCACTTGATGTCCATCAACTTCAGGAAAAGACCAGTACATCGTCCGTGTGATCGATTATTTTCTGTACAAGAGGTTTCTACAGGAACTGGGAGCGCAACTCATATCATGGGATTTTGACACAAGATTTTACAATGAGAAGACTCACCACATAGTTTTAAGCCTAGGGCACCCACATGAGGTCAAAAGAAGCAAAGTATTGCAGCTTACAAGGAAAATAAAAATCCTTTAGAAATTGTCCAACACTTTATATAGAAAATATTATCACAGCTCATGAATCCTGAGGTTATTGGATTGATTCTAAAACGAAATTCAAATAATCCGAATGAAAGACAAAAACCACTTCTCTAGCAGAAAGACGCCGACAAATCAAGTTAAAAAAGGTGATGTTGACTGTTTTTTTGGATTTATAAAGGGCATCCTGAAAGTAACACCTCCTCCCTCATAAGATTTTTTACTTGTAGCAGCAAAAAAGTGAAACGTGGTTGCAAAATACTTGGACATGTTGTTAATAATGCTAGTCCATTCAAAGTATTGTCCATCACTTTCTATACATTTCCGCCATCTTTGAACCCATTGGTAAAATCCATTTTGGAAAAATTCCTGAGGCTGTCGTTTCACTCATGAGTTCACAGCCAGTTGAACGTCTGTCACATCGTCGAAACCTTCCCCACGAAAGGAGATTTTCAAAGAGGCAAACAGGAAAAATCTGAGGGAGCCAAATCAGGACTGTAGGAAAGTTGGGGTATCACCCTCCATCCCATTTTCGCAATAGCCTGTGAAGTCTCCAATGAGGTGTGTGGACGTGCGTTATCATGGCGTAAAACAAAACTATGAAGTCAAATGTCACGTCTTTTCCTTCTGATAGCTTCATTTAGCTTCTTCAGTGTCTGCCCATAGTGAGCACTGTTTATTGTTGCAACTCCTGGATGGTGACACGACGATCAGCTACGATGAGGTCTTTCACTCCTTGCCTGTTGGCATTTGTCACTACAGTTGCGGGTCTTCCACTCTGTTGTTTGTCCGATACTGAACTTTCTCCCTCTCGAAACCTCCTCATCCATCTTCGGACATTACTAATATCCGTTGTGGCAGCTCCATACACCGCCAGGAGTCTTCTGTGGATTTCTGGAGCCTAACATCTCTCTTTTCCCAGGAATTCAATTACGGCTTGCTGCTTTTCTCTGTCATTGATGACGTTTATTTCCAATTCTGAAAAAGATGTGTTCCCACATTGGTAACATGTCATAGTAAATGTCAGTGCAGTTCCATTAAAATTACTTCGAAATTTCAAAAGTTATTAAGGAGGAGGCATTACTTTCAGGATGCCCTTGTAAATGTATTGTGCTTTCTAAATTTGCTCCGACTAGGCAGACAGTGGACCAAACTTTTAATGAAGTTATTTTTAAAAAAATTAAGTGGTAGAGTTCAGTCTACAACAATGGAAATTTCAATCGTTAATGTTGCATCACGATAATGCACCTCCACACACATCACTTACTATCTGTGAGTTCTTGACAAAACAAGCCTCAGTGGCATCACACACAACTTATTAGCCTGATGTGACCTCTTGGGACTTCTTTCTGTTTCCAAATGGGGAAACTTCTTAAGGGACGAAGATCTAAGAGCTTAGAGAGCATCATTAACCCTTTAACCGATCTATGTACCTGATGAGCCTAAAATTCTCTTCGCACCCCAAACAGAAATGTTAACATAGAGGCCGGATATTATGAAAGTTACGGCAAAACAATTTTCTTCCTCCTCATCTCAGCAGTACTGACCGACCGTAATCCTGCTGAAAAGAGTTCACTTCTAGTCCTCCATTCTCTGCCCCATGCATGAAAGGAGGTAGGGCAAATCCCTTGACATGGGCATCATGATACTCGGTCGGAAGAAGTGCCTCAAACAACTCACTCCGTTCTTAGATTCGTCGACACTTCTCTAATCCTTTTCTCATGTAATCAGTGAGAAAACAGTGTCATTCATTGAATAACAAGAATGATGACACCGAATTTTCGTTTGTAGTGGCACGTCTGTCGAATCCGTTCTAACGCGAATTAAATTTATCAAAGCTATGCAAAGTCAATAGAACCAGTATAGAAAACAGTAGTATCTGACAGAAGGAAGAAGTCCTTCAATTTGGGTGTTTAAAGCCGCAGTTTCTGCTTATAGCCTATTGAGTTGCTCACGGTGGTCGTTAAACCTCCAAAGCCGCAGTTACGGCTGCAATAGAATTGTGAACTTTCGCTCTCTGGTTGCAGAGTTGTGCGTTAAAAAAACATTTGAAATTATACACTCACGAACAGCGAAATTTGCGCATCTAGAAGAAAAGGTGCTACAACCGCGAAATTTTGCAAACAGCTAGAGTGCGTGCTGGTATGCAAATGATACATGTTTGGTGCGATTGCGCATAACCGCACACCTTGTGGTAGCGCTGAGAGCCCGAACCGGCAGCCTTATAAACCGGCGTGTAGTCGATTCCCTATGAAAGCGAAAAGCACCGCCCGACGCAAGCAAGAGTATAGAGTAACAAGAATGCCGGGCAGACGCCAGAGACCCCGATTTACGCAACTTACGGACTTTGAGAGAGGCCTGATCATCGGACTGATAAACCGCAGGGTGGTCAGCGCGCCGCATAGCCCGCCACGTGGATCGTTTTGACCATAGTGTCTGACTGTCTTGGGAGCAGTAGACACGTGACGGGACTGCGACAAGGCGGAACGGCTCCGGATGGACCAGCAGTACCACCGGTAGCGATAATCGATGGATCGTGCGCCAGGCACGAACGGATCCCACGGGGACCCGGTTCACTATACAGGCAGATGTAGCGGCACCTGTGTGCCACGAACCATTTCCCGACTCCTCGCGGAAGCGAAGTTGCGATCCCAGCGCCCCCTTACGTGTGCTGCCATTAACACTGGAACATCGCTGGCTCCGTCTGCAGTGGTGCCAGGCCAAGGCGATGTGGAACACCACAGACTGGTGAGGTCTGTTGTTTAATGATGAGTCCCGCTTCATTTTGAGGACAGATGATCATCGTGTCCGGGTGTTGAGGTCCTCGGGTCAGCGGCACAATCCCAACCTCGCTATCGAGGGTCATACCTCTCCCACTGCAGGAATTATAATCTGGGAGCCATTGCCTACGATAGACGATCAACTCTAGTAATGATACGTGGATCATTGACAGGCCAGCTGTAAGTGGATGAGATCCTACAGCCCCATGTACTCCCATTCCTCGCGGGGATTCCTGATGCTCTATACCAGCAGGATAATGGCTGCCCGCACACGACTCGGGTTGCCCAGGACTGCTAACGTCATGTCCAGACAGTTCCATGGCCTGCCCGCTCCCCGGACATGTCCCCTATCGCGCATGTGTGGGACCAGTTGAGACCCTAGCTGCCGCCGTGCCGCACTATCAGGGATTTGGAGCACACAGTCTAACACGTGTGGGCCAGTCTGCAGCACGACAACATCAGCATGTATCGCTGCTCGAGTCGGTGCGATGCGCTATTGAAGATGACCGGACTGCGTGCCGCAGATCCCTCTGTAATTGTCCTGCAGCTCTGTTTTTACCATCATGTGTATCATGCATCTGTATCATTACGTCCATAAAATTTCAGTTCAATCCGATGCTTGCTTCTTGGTGGTCAAATTTCATTGTGCGTGAGTGTATGAGAAACATTTCGTAGCGGAAACGCTCTCCAACAAAGAAATAATTTTTCCAATCGGGCTCTTAAAAGTAAAGATATCGACAAATATAATATATGTATCAACGCCCCCTGGCGGGAAAAACCTACATTATTTTAAGAAGAAAGTATTCTTAAAAGGTATTTCGATGTGAGCAGTATCGGTCCAGGAAATAATTTTTTCAGTCGAGTTTTCAGGAGCTCAGATTTTGCCGCAAATACATCAGAAGCAGAAATTAATACTTACTTCCCCCCTGATGGCCAAACAATGATTTACTAAATATATTAGAAATTATGCAAAAAGCATTTCCCATCAGGAGCTGAATGCGATACAGGAAGAATTTTCCAAATCGAAGTTTTAGAAGCAGAGATATTGGGAGAAACGCGATTTACCTTTACGCGCCCTAGCAGAAAGTCTGAATCACTTGAAAATTTTTGAATTATTTGAAAAACATGTCCCACCGGAAACTATCCAATAAAGAAGATGTTTTTTCAAAGCGGACCGTTAGAAGCAGAGATATTGAAAAAAAAATATGATATACACTACCCCCTGGCGGAGAAATGACGCAATGTTTTAAGAAGAAAATATTCCGAAAAGGTTTATCGACGTGAGTACAATCGATCGACGAACGAATTTTCTCAATCGAGATTTTAGAAGCTCAGATTTTGTGGCAAATACATCAAAAGCAAAAATTAACAATTACGCCGCCTGGTGGCCAAAGTATTCTTTACAAAAAATTAGAAATTACATGCAAAATATTTCGCATAAGGAGCTGTATATGCTGCACAGAAAAAAATTTCAAATCCGAGTTTTAGAACTACATATATCCAGGAAAAACGCAATTTACTTTTACGCCCTCTAGTGGAGAATCCATGGGCAACTTGAAAAAGTGACTATATCAAAAATACTCCTCTACATAAATGGAATTGAATAGTAAAATAATTTTTTCAATCGGATATGTCATCTGCATTTACGCTCTCTAGCGACGAAATTGTACATCGTAGAAAAAAATTGAAATGAAGGATCATCATTCGCATATTTCACGCTTCCCAACACAAAAACATTTTTTTAAATGAGACTAATAGTTGCCGAGATATGGTGTCCACTGACGGACAAACCGATAGCATAAGCACGATCTTTCTTTTTTTACAAAAGACCTGCTAACAAAGATATGGAGAAAGCAACGCCTTCTGAAGCAGTCGCTCAGGCGAATTCGGTCCACATTTTAGACATCGTATACACTGAAGTGCCAGAAAAAACTGGTACACCAGTCTAATACTTAGTAGGTACCCCACGGGAGCACAGGACTGCAGAAATACGATGGGGCATGGACTCCACTAGCTTATGGAAATATGCTGAAGGCAATGCACACCACACTTCCTGCAGAGCGTTCCACAATTCGGGTGTATTCCGAGGTCTCGGATTCCCGTGTTCGATAGCGCGTTGCGTGACATCCCAAATGTGTTCTATCACGTTCAGATAAGAGGAATTGGGTGGGAATGGCAACACCCCAAACTCAGATGAATGCTCCTCTAACCATAATGGGGCGTCCAGACACTTGTGTGAAGGTGCATTGTCCTGATGGAACATGCCCAACCCATCAGCCTGAATGCAGGACATGAACGGGTGTACCTCTTTAGAAAGGATACGCACATAGCGTTGGCCGGTCACAGACGTTTGTAGACGTAGCAGGGATCCCAGTGAAATCCAGCTAAACACACCCTATACCATTACGGACCCTCCACCAGCCGATACAGTTCCCTGTTGATAGGCGGGATCCATGGCTTCATGGGGTTTGCGCCGCACACGAATCCTTCCATCTGCCCGATACAGTTGGAAACGCGACTCGTCAGATCAGGCTATTTGTTTCCAGTCATCAAGTGTCCAGTGGCGGTGTTGTCGTGCCCAAACGAGGCCTGTAGCTTTGTGTCGTGCACCCATCAAGGGGACTCGAGTTGGGCGTCGACACCCAAAGTCCATATCGTGCATGGTACGTTATACAGTTAGTACGCTGATGCTTGTTGAGGCTCCAGCATTGAATTCCGATTATACCTGCGAGAGTGTTGTTCTTGACAGCCGACGATGGTCACGTTCATTTAATGTCTTTTTAAGGCCACACTGGTATCGTAGGTCGGAGGTTTTGCCGGAATTCTTGTAGACACGGTACACCCTTGCAAAGGTAGCCGGTGAAAATCCGAACTTCCTTTCAACCTCCGAAATACTATGGCCCATCTCACGAGCGCCAACTATGACACCGCGTTGAAAATAGCTTAAATCGTTATTACTTGTCATTCTCATGTCGAAAACAGCTCTGACAGCTGGCAAGGATGTCTATCGCCTTATATACGCACTGGAGGACGCAACCGAGTATGTGCATAGGTAAGGTTGCTATGTATTTTGCATAAGCTCGCCTGTACAAGTTTTTTTGGCACTTCAGTGTATATTCGTTCGAACTGTTTTCAGGGCTAAGATTGTCACATGTGTCACAGAATCTAAACATGATCCCAAAAGAATATTTCTAAACGTTTCGCATTTTGAATTATAAATGTAGGACTCGGTATTTTTTTAATACACCTCATAGCGCTGAAGTCTGATATCAGTTCGGAGAATGTTGTTTTTCTTATTTAAAAACCAGCAAATGTTTCAAAGAATCCTAGATCAAAACTCACATTTTCCCAAAATTATCCGACACCCATAGCGACAGCTTACAGTCTAGACTGTTTACGAAACTGGAAGCTGTTCTGCAAGAAGCTAAAAATCCCTCTTGAGACCCACTCATCCCCTGTAGGCGGTCATAATGAGCTATGATTGGCTGAGATCGCACCGAATGGCGAAACCGTAAACACTCGTTCCAGCATCATGAGCGAAAGAAAACTACAACGACTAATGAAGCCTATTCAGTGCTGCTCCGTGTTTCGCATCAATCATTTATATTCTTTTAATGAAGCACATGTGGGCACTGGGACATAAAACGCTAATCTTTCTGCTTACGACTGAAACATCACACATGACGAACACTCAGGCGGGAAAAGAAATGTCGGGGCATCTTTGTCAAAAGTCCATTAGCTATCTCACATGACTTATTTTAAAAGGAACACATTTGTAATCGCTTTCGATGCATTTGGAAATTTTCCTCTTTTTTTTTTAGCGCTTTTCTGAGAAGCAGTTGAGAGTACTCGCTATCTGCTTAATCTGATTATAGCTGAGTGAATTCAGATTTAACAAGCAGCACACAAAAAATCAAAAAGCGCGCGTGGTAAGTACTTTCGTGGGAAATTACTTTAAAAAACAAATCCAGTTTAATTTGCAGTATTTTGCAATCACGGGAAACCTTCTGAATAATTCCAAATCAAAGGAGACCGTGTGTTCGCAGACAGAGAATATCATACATTTCATCCAGATTCATTAAACATGAATGCCGTTGCTTCGACTGGTAATTCCTGTGATGTGTTGAATTCAAAATACTCGGAAACTTGAGACTTGGTCGTTTTGGGTGGTGTAGCGATTAGCATACTCGGGCGCAAACCTGGAGACGCGGGTTCGATTCCCTCTCCAGGACGATGAAAATTTAACGTTTTCGTATATGATTTGACTTACCACTCTATAGTAATAATTTGCAACAATAGACGGAATCACAACTTCAAATTATTATCACACGATTTGTTTAACTACCCATACAGCACATAAATGCCGCCCCGGTGGCGCAGTGGTCTAAGCGATGGCCTCTGATCATTCGCCCGTGAGGGGTCCGGGTTCGAATCCCTGTGAGGCATGGATGTTGTGTTCGTCTTACGTCACTGGCTCTCTCCCTTCCCTGGAACCAGTGACCCTACATTAGGGACGGGCGACTGTTTATAGCCCATTGAGTTGCTCACGGTGGTCGTTAAATCTCCAATCAAAAAAAAAAAAATACAGCACAAAACGTTTCAGATATGTAACAATAATGTTACAATCTTTCATTTTCGTTACACTTTCAGAGATATCTTAGAGTTACGTTTCAGCAACGTCTATTTTGGAACATAACTCTTTGTACATTACGATTACGATAAAAATAGCATTCACCGATACTACTGTTTTATAGTTTCCATTGTACATAATTGCTACCTTGATGTTACATTCCGGCGATATTTAAGACTTTTGGTTTGGCGACGACATGGATGCGCATGCGCATTTATGTTATTTCACCGAAGCACTCTCGTACTCGTATTTCCATGTGATATTGTCGTTCTCGATTTAGCTAGTCAGTGTACTCTAGTGTCCGTCCTTAAGTTTTGCACGCCAGTGTATAATCTTAGTACGTTTGTTGGTTTTGAATCAGAAGAAAGAGTCTCAATAAAAGTAGTTGTTAGTTTGCAAAGGTAGAAAAAACATAATGTAGATATATTGAGAAGTTTAACGACTACACAAGTTTAGATTGTTTAATCATGAAGAAATGTAAGTCATCCTACAGAAAAATAAAATGATCTATGGAAAAAAATGTATTTCTATTAAATAATGTACTCGCAAAGCATTTAGAAAAAATAGATTAAGATATATACACTATCTACCAACAAGTAATTGGACACCCATGCAATCGACGATATCTGCGGTCCTGATACACGTCACGGCCGCCGCCGTTAAATATCGTGTGGGAAACAACAACGCAACCAGTCGCATGCAAGATGCCACGCAGTTCGGAGCACTCTGATTTCGAGAAAGGTGTAATCGTCGGGTATCACAGAAATGGCCGATCCATACGTGACATATCCAGGGAGTTGAAGTACCCAAAATCGACAGTGGCCTACGTGATTGGCAAGTGGAAGATAAGAGGTGACTGTCGGAATGTGCTCCGACCCAACAGACCCACAAAACTGGGAATTAGAGTCCGACGGGTGCTGGCCAGAGAAATTCGGAAGAACCGCTCCAAATCGATGGGCCACATCCGCGAGGAGTTTCAACCGGCATCCAGGAGTGTTCTTTCAATGAATACCATCCGCAAGGAAACCCATCTGCTCGGATATCATGGACGTGCTGCTGCCCACAAGCCTTTGATCACCAAGTCCAATACGGCTGCTCGGCTAACGTGGTGCAAAGAACGTCGACAGTGGACCGTTGAACAGTGGAAACAGGTTCTCTGGAGCGATGAATCAAGGTTCACCCTCTGCCGTTCGGATGGCAGGGTCTGGGTTTGGCGTCTGCCTGGAGAACGCCTCCTGCCGGAATGTATTGTGCCAACTGTGAAGTTCAGCGGCGGTGGAAATTATGCTATGGGGGTGTTTCTCCTGGTATGGCACGGGACCCTTGGTCGCAATTCCTGGTGGACTCAACGTCGAGACCTACTGCACCATTTTAGATGACCATGCGCTTCTTACGTTGTGGTAGTTTTACGGGGTGGACCCATGTTACTTTCAGGATGACAATGCCACCTGTCATGTTGCGAGGTCCACCATGGCTTGGTATGGTGACAATGGGGTTAATCGAATGGAATGACCTGCGCAGAGCCCGGACCTTAACGCTATCGAGCACCTCTGGGACGAGTTGGAGCGTCGACTTAAGGGGTGCGCCCACCGTCCGAAATCGGTGAAGGAACTGACCTGTCTTCTCCAAGCAGAGTGGAAGAAAATACCGCTAGCCGTCGTACAACGCCTGCTTGAGAGTATGCCCCGGAGGGTCGCAGCTGTAATCACCGCTCATGGAGGCTTCACCAACTATTGAAGGTGAATATACTTCGTTTTCCTTTGCTATCACAGGTGTCCAATTACTTGTTGGTAGAGAGTGTACATTAAAAGGTACATTTCGTTGATTAATCATTAATGCAGAGATTTAAGTCATCCTACTGAAAAATAAAATGATCCGTGGAAAAAATAATGCATTTCTATTAAATAACGTATTCGCAAAGCTTTGGCCTTCCCGTTAGTTCCTACAGCACGCTGTAAGAGCGCAGCGACCCGTATTCGAGTGGCATAATGCAACTGCCTAGAAATCCGTTAGACAGGGGTTCCAGCCTAGCGTGATCTTCGAGGATTTGTATTTCCTTAAAAAGAAAATTTCCCCAGCGTCATGACGTCACACCGTAAAATTTCCTGATGGGGGAAAAACAAAATAGCGTACAAAAGGTATAGGTGAGACCAGGTGAGGATGTAAAACAAAATGGCGAACAAAACATGTTCGGTAAGACCACACAAAATGTTATGGTTGAACACAAAGAGAAAATGGCGGACAAAAGATGGTCAGAAAGATGACGTGGAAAAAAAATGGCCGCGACTGACGTCATGATTGACCAGGAATCGACGATGGCTGGGGACGGCTTCCTTTGTTATAGAAAACCCTTATTTTCTCGTAAGAGTAATATGATGTCACAAATATCTTTCAAATACGTAACAATAGTGTAACGAAGTTACAAATACATATCTTTCAAATACGTAACAGTAGTGTAACGAAGTTACAAATACATATGTTTCAAATACGTAACAGTAACATGGACTTGGTATGTTGAAGCTACAAAGACCTTTCTCTGTAACGTATCGGTACAAAATACACCTTAAAACTCTATGCGAATTCTTGTCACTTGTGACGAAAACATAAGGTACCATACCAGTGGCAGCGGCAAATAGAACTTTTGAATACTGAACCTAATTTCTTTTTAATCTATGAAACACACAATTATTTCAATTACACATGATTCGCAAATATATATATATATACACAAGTCTTTCAGATTCTGATAAATAAATATATATATATACACTGAAGAACAATTGAATTAGAGACAGCTGGCGTTATGCAAATGTGGCGCTGTGGGCGGCCCTGTAAACGGAACCGACATGACGCATGCAGCGATCCGACAATATAAGGAGTGATACGACGGGAATCAGTAAGAGTTGGACGCAGTATAGGTAAGACGAAGGATCTAAGCGCATTTCATCGTGGGCAAATTGTCGGGGCCCGACGAATGGGTCACTCCCTCTCGGAAGTCGTGCAGGCACTGGGATTTTCACGAGCCACTGTGTCACGGGTGCACCGTGAGTACATCGAATCCGGTAAAACCGTCCCTGCAAGGGCCAACTGCCGTGGTCAACAGCCTTGTGGATGATCGGGGTCATCGTCGGCTAGCTCGCATTATAACAGCGGATAGACGGGCCACAATGCAAGAAATGAATCAGCATTTCAACGCTGGTGCACAAAAACGTGTAAGCAGCCACACCATCCAGAACCATCTCCTTGCTATGGCGTACAGAAGCCATCGTCTAACGAGGGTACCGCTGCTGACCGCACATCACAGGATGCAAAAGATTAGCTTGGGCGCGGGAATACCGCCACTGGACCCTAGACATGTGGAAAAATGTTGCCTGGACTGATAAGTCGAGATTCACGTTGGTACATACGGATGGCAGGATACGAGTACGGCTCAAACCACATGAAGCGTAGGATACTTCTTGCCAGTAGGGTACTCTTCAAGCTGGTGGGGGTGGCATTCTCGTCTGGGGACTGTTTACGTGGACTGAAATGGGACCTCTGGTACGTGTGACATCGTCCGTCACAGGTCAACGTTACCGGGATATCCAGGACGACCATTTGCTCCCGTTTTTGCGTCTTCAACATCCCACTGGGGACCTCCTCCTACAACAAGACAATGCAGCTCCCGAATTGTATCCAAATGGTTGGATGAACACTCCACCGACGTGACTTCGCTTCCTTGGCCAGCTAGGTCACCTGACCTCAAACCATCAAGCACATCCGGAATGCCACCGAGAGAGATGTTCGAGGCTCTGACCCCCTCCATCAAATCTTCGTGAACTGTAGGAGCTTGTTAAGGAGTCGTGGATCCGTATGGCTTCCCTACGCTTCCGGTGTCTTGTCGAGTCCACCATGCCGAGGCGAATCGCTGCCGTCATCAGGTCGAAAGGTGGTGCTACAAGATACTAGACAGGTATCTCTAATTCAATTGCTCTTCAATATATATATCACATTTCGTTTTAAATTCTAAAATTTTTTCCTTAGTCTTCAGTTTTGCTCTTTAGTATATATATATATATATATATTTCGTTGTAACAAAAAGTTAACAAAAAGTTAATAAGAAGGAGGTATTAAATTATAAAAAAAAAACCTTGCTCCTTTGGTTTCGTATGAGAGCTTTTCGCATTCCCGTAGGTGTTCCTGTCCCTTGTCCAAAAAGTAAATCCGTATAGTGAATTGAAGAAACACATTACACACTGTCTCCGACAACACCATACGACCTCGCCACAAATACATTCGTGTGGTCTGTTTGACACGCGCGATGCATTTCGGTATATCTGCTATACCATTATCAAGCAGTTCTAAGTAATGCTAGTAAAACACCTGGGTATTTATACCCCTCGATGCATATAATTGGCTGTCACGTCCTGCCAGCGTCACCTGTGATGTCACACGTTGATTCGTCTTAACGAAGAGTCTCGTTGACAATTTGCTGCAAGCCGACTGGTGGATCAAATTCAGAATCGTATCTGCGTGGATACGTCCCAATTTCATTATTACTTCTTCAGTTATATTGAGTCTTTCTGTTTTTTACGCTTTCCCACCGTAGGTTGAAAAAGCGTATATGCTCCAGTTTTGTCCGTCCGTCCGTCTGTCCTCACGATACCTCACGCGAAAATGGTTCGATTTCAACGAAATTTTAGTATGTGGTAGGGGACCACCTGGGGACGAACCCTGTTGAAAATGGGCGAAGCAGATTCAAAGGTCAGGACATAGGAGCGGGATCCATTCCATTTCTCTTATGCGTCATAACTTGCGTAAAAATTGTTCGATTTCGATGATGTTTTAGTATGTGGTAGGGAACCACTGGAGACGATCCCTATTGAAAATATGTGAAATTGGGTCAAAGGTCAGGACATAGGAGCTGGATCCATTCCATTGCCTTTATGCGTCATAACTTGCGTAAAAATGGTTCAATGTCGATGAAATTCTAGTATGTGATAGGGAACCACCTGGGGACAAACCCTATTGAAAATGGGTGAAATAGTGTCAAAGGTCAAGGCATAAGATCTGGATCCATTCCATCGTCTTTATGCGTCATAACCTGCGTGAAAATGGTTCGATTTCGACGAAATTTTAGTATGTGGTAGGGAACTACCTGGGCACGAGCCCTGTTTAAAATGGGCGAAATGGGGTCAAAGGTCAGGACACTGGAGTGGGATCCTTTCATTTGCCTTTGTGCATCATAACTTACCTAAAATGTTTTGATTGCGACAAACGTTATCATGTTGTTCCGGAGGTATAGTGAACCGGTTCTGTTGAATATGAACGAAATGGGGTCAAAACATTGCACAAAAGCCAGATTTATTCCACAGCCATTATTCTCACAACTTGCGTAAACTGCTTCTATTGCAACCAAACTTTATCATGTTGTTCCGGAGGTATAGTGAACCGGTTCTGTTGAATAACATCGAAATGGGGTCAAAGGTCAGGACACAGGAGCGAGATTTATTCCACAGCCATTATCCACATAACTTGAGTAATAATTTCTGATATGTTGGAAAGCGTATCATATTCAATGCATTGCATGATTTTACTAACTTGTTTGATTTATTTTGAGTTTCATTTTCCAATATAAGTTTCCATGGGTATGGAACTTCAATAAGTAAACCTTATTACAGTCGTCTTTCCACGTTTTTTCAATAACAAGGGCTTCTGCAAAACGTATTAGTTTCTCTGAACGTTGATCAAGAATAACTTATGCTCTCTCAAAATCAGGGTTACAAACATTATCAATACAGAATTCAATTAAGGCTGTCTTCCGGTCTTTTTTCTTCCAAAAATATAAAATATAAACCAAGATAATTGGATAATTGTGTGTTTCATAGATTAAAAAAGAAATTAGGCTAATTCTTCAAAAGTTCTATTTGCCGCTGTCACTGGTTTGGTACCTTTGTTTTCGTCACAAGTGATAAGAATGCGCATAGAGTTTTAAGGTATATTTTGTACACTTCAATTTAAATATCTTCCAGCGCATTAAGTTAGCCGAATGACTTTTGGTCTTAACGTATCGGTTATGTTAGGTTTGAGCACATTTCGACGTAACCCTAAGGTTTCTGAAACATTACTGTTACATTGCGCAACGTTTCTGAAAAGTCTCAATGTTTCAGTGCTACGTACTTGTAACATATACGAAATATTCTGTGCTGTGTGGGTATGCTGTCATACGTTGCTTCCATCTAGTCGAAAAATTATGTGCTGCTAAAATATTTTTTCGAGTCCGACCTATAGGAGTTGAAGCGAAAGAGAAATTCATTGTCCCTTTGATGGCCGAGTGGTCTGTGGCGCTTGTTCTGACCATTCGTCCGAGATGGACTCGGGTTCAAGCAAGGCCATCTAGAAAGCACAATACATTAGAGAGATGAATTCCCTCCTTTCGTAACGTCACTCTCATCTTACATGGCGTGATATGTCGGTGTCGTTTTGACGTCATACACAACAGCGTTAGAAACCATTCGGAAGCCTTGGCTTCCGCGTGACGTCACTAAAAAAAGGGGAACTCATCTCTCTAATGTCATGGCCTTGTATTTTTTAGACGGCCTTAGTTCGAAACAGGGAAGAGGCGCGCGTAATGTGCTTGCCCGACAGCTCTGGCTTTATCTTGAAATCAGTAATGTAAATTAGGGACAGGCGCCTGCTTATAGCGCTAAGCGGTGCTCATTAAACGTCGATGAGGAAAAGAAAAAGTGCATTCGACATTTGCGCCACCTTTGGGGAATATTTTGCATTTATAAACTGAAAACAGTCTGGCTGTCATATTGTAGCGTGCCTACATAATTTTGATACGAGCATAAGGATACATACCACAGCCTCTAGCGGGAAAATTGTGTATAAGGGAAATCAACCAGGACATATTTTATATTGTGTGTGCAGGTGAGGCAACCCTGGTGGCTGAGTGGTCAGTGGAGTGATTCTGGGCCCAGTCTCGAATATCGAAGGAGGCACGGATGGTGTGCTTGTGTAACGATGCTGGCTCTTTCTCCTCCCTGAAACCAGTATCCTTACTGCTGCTTATAGTCCACTGAGATGTTCATAGTAGTTGCTAAATGCTAAATTCATAAAACAGAATTTTGTACACACGTACACCCATATAGATCCCCACACACACGCACACACACATGTCACTCCCGCATGTTTTCGAATTTCATCCACCTATCTCTCACGTGGTCTTCTTCTGGGCTTTTTCCTGTCCTTTGGAATCCAGTCTAGAATTTCGGTTGTCCATCGCTGGTCCGTTCCTCTGGCAACATGTTCAGTCCATTGCAATTTAAGGGATTTTACTCTGATCAATATGTCTTCCACTCTTGTCATTTTCCTTATCCATGAGTCCCTCTTCTTAACACACACACATAGCCAAAAAGTAATTCCTACATACCAGTTGACCCTATGAACAAGGTTATTGAGAAACAACAAACAACACTAGTCTGATAGCACGAGCTAGAAAAAACCTAAATCTAGAACCAGCCGATTGCCATTTCATGGATTCTACTCAAATCACGATGTTTTTCACTCTTGTCATTTACCTTATCAATGAGTTCCTCTTCTTATCTCTCCTGTTTACACCAAGCATTCATCTCGCCATATTTTTTTTAGTTTTCTGCCGTCTTTGTATGTCTTTTTCAGTTAAGGTCCACGTCTCTGCTCCGTATGTAAGCAGTGGAAGTATGCATTGATTAAAACCTTTTCTTTTAACACATAATGGCATATTGCTCTTAAAAATTGTCCTGTTTCTTCTAAATGCTCTCCAACGAAGTTTTATAATTTCTTTATCAATGTGACCTTTGCTTGATACTTGCTGTCCAAGGTAAATGCAGGTATCGGTTATCTCCAGCTTTTCCCCATCAATCGATAAATCTTCATTTCTTGCAAAAGCATTGTATAACAGTTTTGTCTTCTAAAAGTTCATCTTTAATCCCACTTCTTTGCTCTTCTCAGCAAGTTCCTGGATCATACTCAGCAGTTCTGAAGGGGAAGTTCCAAAAACGACCACGTCATCATCAAAACAAAGGTAAGTTAAATAATCCACTAAGCTTTACCGCTTTGTTTCCCCAGTTCAATGACTGAAAAACATTTTTCAAAGTTTCATTAAAGAGTTTGGGGGATATGGTGCCACCTTGTCTCAATTCCTTTCCAACTTTTATTGATGCTGTATCCTGAAATAACCGAACCTCTGCACTTGCATTTTCATAGATGTTACTAATAATACTAATGTATGTATCCTCAATAGCGCAGGATTTCAAAGCCATTGTAACTGCTGATGGTTTCCCGGAATCAAAGGCAGTTTTACATTCGATAAAAGCTATGCATAATGGGATTTCAGATTACCTCATATTCCCTCGTTCTTTCAATTATTGGGAGTGTGCAAAAGTTCTATCAGTTTTTGTAATAGATGCAAATTGCGATCGGAGTAGTTACGGCACAGATGACGCTGCGATGCCGAATTTTCGACCAATAAAGCGTGAAGCAGTAGAGCATATAGAGGAACTAGGTTTGTCCGAGTAAATCATTCGTAACGGATATCACGGACGGTGTAATGTGGCATGCGATAAGGAGCACATCGGACATTGTTTACTGAACGAGTTCGATAAAGGCAGCACTGCAGCCGCAGCTTGCCGCAACATCTGTCATCTGTATGAGGAGGACGCAGTTGACGATAGAACATGTCGCCGTTGGTTTCGAAAATACCGGGACGGAGAGAGAAACTGTAAAACTCGAACACGTCCTGTTCCATCCGTGTTTTCTGACGAGGATGTAAACCAAGCCATAACAAATGACCCAAATCCAACCGTTTAAGAATTAGCGGGAACGTTGTCGGTACACAGAACAGCAGTCAAAAGACGGATGCATGCACTTGGGTTCATCACCAAGTTCGATAACTGGGTTCCGCAACAGCTGTCTGCAAAACAACGAGAGGAGAGAATCCGTAACTGTGTTTCTTTGCTTTCTCGTCACAGAAATGAACCGTTTTGGGGACGAACTGTAATGGGTGATGAGAAATGGGTACTATAGCGTAATATAAAGCGTCGACAGACTGTGTGCCATGGTGCGGAGCCTGCTTCATCGAACTCATCCAAACAGGTTTTGTTGAGTGTTTGTAGGGATGCCCAGGGAATAATCTACTGGGAGGTGTTGGCACCTAACCGAACGATAAATGATGCTGACCTCTACTGCCAACAGTTGGACAGATTGCGAGAACAACTGACATCGAAGCGGCCAGCACCCGTCAATCGCAAAGGCGTGATCCTTCATCATGATGACGTCAGACCTCATGCTGCTTTAATCACTCGGGAAAAATACTGGATTTTGGTTGGGAAGTGTTACCTCACCCGGTGTATTCCCTGATCAGGCACCTTCGAACTAGCACATTTTTGGATCGTTACAGAACACCTTTTCTCTCCAAGCCTTTGATGCTGTGGATGATGTGAAAACGGCATTACATGACTTTCTTGACTCTAAATCACAGGAGTTTTTTCCGGCGTGGAATTTACCTACTCATAGACACATGGCAAGAGGTCATACAGAATTATGGCAATTACAGTAGAACCGCGATTATCCGAGTTTCGGGTTATCCGAAGTACCAGCGAAATTACGCACACAGCCATAGTGGTGTAATTTTGCCAAAGTCACTGATCTATGTCTCTCCCGCTCGTCGCGCGCACCCGCCGCAGGATACCGGACGTAGGTCAGTCAGTGTCAGCCACTTGTGGACCGTGCATTGTCTTCTTCGTGCTTTAGTAAACCGTGCAGTGTTGTGTTTCATTTGTAAAATGAATGTCTGTTTTTATTTGAGGCCTTAGTGTAAAGTTGTGTTGTTCTGAACACACCTGAAAACAACGTCGAGGACAATATTTTGGAGTTAGTCTAAAGTATCCCAGCAGCTGAACCAATACTAAATGAATACGAGATAGCCGAGTGGTGGAATTGGAGACGAACAGCTAGAATTAACAGGCGAAATGATCGTGGAGGCAGTAAATCAATACGAGAGTGGCAGCAGTGACGATGAAAAAACTGTATAGTTCCTGAAAAAATAGTCCATTCAGATGGACTTAAGGTAATCGAGAAGGCGATAGAATACATTGAGCAACAACCAGAGGTCACTTCAATGGACTTTCTGCTACTGCGACGCTGGCATGAAATGGCGGCGAACGAAGAAGGCGAGCGTCTTCAAGCAGAAAACTTCGATGGACTACTTTTCTAAATAAATCTTTGAAAATTATGTAACTTTTGTTTTGTATTATACACTATCTACCAACAAGTAATTGGACACCCCTGCAATCGACGATATCTGCGGTCCTGATACACGTCACGGCCGCCGCCGTTTAATATCGCGTGGGAAACAACAACACAACCAGTCGCATACAACATGCAGTTCAGAGCTCTCTGATTTCGAGAAAGGTGTTATTTTCGGGTATTACAGAAATGGCCGACCCATACGTGACATATTCAGCGAGTTGAAGTAAACAAAATCAACAGTGGCCTACGTGATTGGCAACAGGAAGATGAGAGGTGACTGTCGGAATGTGCCCCGAACCGGCAGACCCACAAAACTGGGAGTTAGAAACCGACGGGTGCTGGCCAGAGAAATTCGGAAGAACCTCACCAAATCGATGGGCCACATCCGCGAGGAGTTTCAACAGGCATCCGGGAGTGTTTTTTCAATGAATACCATCCGTAAGGAAGCCCATCTGTTCGGTTATCGTGGACGTGCTGCTGCCCACAAGCCTTTGATCACCAAGCCCAATAGCGCTGCTCGGCTAACGTGGTGCAAAGAACTTTGACAGTGGACCGTTGAACAGTGGAAACAGGTTCTCTGGAGCGACGAATCAAGGTTCACCCTCTACCGTTCGGATGGCAGGGTCTGGGTTTGGCGTCTGCCTGGAGAACGCCTCCTGCCGGAATGTATTGTGCCAACTGTGAAGTTCGGCGGCGGTGTAATTATGCTATGGGGGTGTTTCTCCTGGTATGGCACGGGACCCTTGGTCGCAATTCCTGGTAGACTCAACGCCGAGACCTACTGCACCATTTTGAATGACCTTGCGCTTCCTACGTTGTGGCAGTTTTACGGGGTGGACCCATATTACTTTCAGGATGACATTGCCACCTGTCATGTTGCGAGGTCCACCATGGCTTGGTATGGTGACAATGGGGTTAATCGAATGGACTGGCCTGCTCAGAGTCCGGACCTTAACCCTATCGAGCACCTCTGGGAAGAGTTGGAGCGTCGACGTATTCTGCCTTTCTAATTGAGTTTTCACTTGTATAAATTTGAGTTGCTTCTCGTTATGTTTTCTATACTGAACATTGCATTCAACTCGCATGAGGTTTTCTTTTCTAGGCTATGGCTGCCAATCAGTTAATAATTGCTATAGACACAGAGAACACGCAAATTGAAATGTCTGTGCTGATCTAGGAACTTCAATCTAGTTAGTCTATACGCTATGTGGTAAATTTTATACGTTTCAACCAGTTTGCAGTTTGTATACTATAATATGCTAGATCTGGTATTGGAGACTTACGTTACTATGAATTTGTAGTGGTGTTAAATCTTCTGCTTTATTGTGAGTAGTTTTTACACAAGGAATGCACCAGTGACTCAGAAGACCTTTCTATAATTCAACTTATACTCGTGCGCGAAACTTAAAGACAGGCCAGATTCTGACTTGTAGCTTCGCATAATAGCGGCCTGGTTACGCGAAATTCAAACCACAGGAACTCCATTACTTTCCAAAATGATGACGGGAACAACACCGACATCACAGCAGATACTAAAGAATATAATGAAATTTCATTCAGAATTGACTGCATAGCACTGGGTGCGATGATACAGATGAAAGAATCACTGCCAAAGATTCTATGACGGGAAGAGGTGCTCCTTAATAGGCGATATGCACTGAAGTGCCAAATGTCATGGGATAAGTACCTAGTATCGTGTAAGACCCTTCTAGACTAAAGAAATGAAGCAACTCGAAGTGGCATCGATTCCACAAGTGGCCAGAAGACTTCTGAAGAGATGTTTAGCCGGGCCGTCTGAACAGCCGCCGACAGTTCCCTGGTATTTGTAGGCTCTGGGTCTTGGGTGTGAATGGACCTTTCGACCACGTCTCATAAATACTGTATTGGGTTCATGTCCGGCGAACGTAATGGCCACAACATCCGTCGGAACTGTCCAGAATGCTCTTCTAAACAAATTTTGGACAACTTGTGCCCGATTACATAGTGCATTATCCTCCTGGAAAATATCATCTTTGTTGGGATTTACTAAGTCCATGAAGGGCTACAAATGGTCACCCAGCAGGGCAACAAAGCGATTACAGGTTAATGACGCAATTACGAGGACCAGAGGATCCAATACACATGTATGGGACCACCACCAGTTTGTACAGTGCCTTCTTGACGGCTTGGGTCCATGGCCTCATGGGGTCTGCGCCAAACCCGAACCCTACCATCAGCTTGTAACAACTGGTAGCGTGATTCATCGGACTACACCACATGTTGCCAGTCTTTCAGGGTCCAATTATCGTGTTCACGAGCCCAGGGGAGGCGCTGTATCCCATTTCGTGGTGTTAACAAAGGCACTCTGGTGGGTCTTCTGCTCCCATACCCCATGGACGCTAAATTACGCTGCACTGACCTGATGGATATGTCTCTGGTACCTCCTGCATTGAATGTGGATGTTATTTGAGCCAGTGTCGCTTCTCTGTTAGCATGGACAATCCTGGTCAGACGCCGCTGGTCACGGTCATTCAGCACCGGTGGTCAGCACTGTGCTGTCCACGGTGGGTGGTCATGCCTTCCATGAGGTATTCTCGGTACACACGTGACACCTTGGATAGAGGAATGTTGAATGTTCGCACAACTTCGGAAATTGAATGTCCCATCCGCCTGGCTCACCTTGCCTCGTTCCAACTCCAACAATTCATGTCGGTTTTCCATAATCCTACTGGTGGTTTTTGAACCTGACTCACGCCATTACACCTCGCAACTGATAAAAATGGTGGCGTGCGTTAAATACTTTATACGACGGCAGTGCCATTTAAAAAATTGTATATCCCATGACTTTTTGCACTTCAGTGTATCTGCAGCAAAATTTGCACTTCTGAAAACTCTATTAAAGGGATTCTTCCGCAGTCCGATACCTCTCACCTTGAAAAACCGTTTGAGAATACTTTCTGCTTAAAATAGTGCATAGTTTCTCGGCCAGTGGGGCGTAGATGTATAGAATTTTTTATAGCAATCTCTGTTTTTAAATCTTTATCAGAGAGCGTTTCCAGAGCAAAATGTTGTACATCTAATACCAAATTTTACTTAAAGAACAAATCTGTCACTAGAGGGCGTAAGTTCCCGTCTCCGTTTACAGCATTTTTGCAGCAGTATATGTGCATCTAGAAATGCGATTAAAAAAAATTTCGATCGGATATTATTAACTACGAAAACATTTTGTATGTATTCTTATCAAAATTATGCACAATTTCGCCGCTAGGGGACGTAAAGGTTTAATCTGTTTTACTCGATATCTCTGCTTCTAAATGTCCAATTTAAAAAGCACTTTTAATACCGGACACCATTTACGTTGTGAAGCACCTGAATTTGTTTTTGAAGTTCACATTTCTGTCGCTAGGTAGTGTTTGAGTATCTTTTTTGCAGCTGTATCTCCGGTTGTTTTTTTTATTGGAGGTTTAACGACCACTGTGAGCAACTCACTGGGCTGTAAGCCGTTGCCCGTCCCTAATTCAGGGCCACTGGTTCCAGGGAAGGGAGAGAGCCAGCGCAGTAAGACAAACACATCTATGCCTCACCGGGATTCAAACCCGTACCCATCTCGGAAGAACGATCAGAAGCCAGCGCTTAGACCAACTCCTCTTCTGAAAACTGTTATGAAAAATGGCGAATGGCATAAAGTAAAATTTTTTTTACTTTATGCCATTCGCTATAATAAAGATGAGGAACATTTCCCCTCTTTAAATATTGCACTGCTTTCTCCACAGGGCGCGTAACCACCAAATCCATTTTTTTTCGCTGTCCAAGATACATATTGGAAAAAAATTATTTTTCCTTATCATGGCTTTTGCTATAAAGAATGCTTTTCACATATTTTCAACTTTTCCATTATGCAAAATTCTTCCGTTATGGGGCGTAGTACTAGTAATATAATGTTTTTTTCTACATTTCATCTTTTAACTCTTCGATTTTAAAATTTATTTGTATCTAATATCTTCCTTCTGCTGTGAGAATATTTTTGTGCACAGTTTGTTAGTTTTAGTGAAACACGTTTTAGCAGCTTGTGGGAGTAAGTAAGCTATTTCTATTTTTGGATGGTTTATCGATTGTAGAAATCCGGTTGATTTTTTTTCTAATCGGTTCCATTGATTCTCAATAACTTTTTAAAAATTAATCGAATCGGAAAAATCAAAGAACGTGCTTATTACAACCAAAGATTCGGTGTCATCTTTATTGTTTATTTGTACATAACACTATTAAAACCGAGAATACTAGCAGTTGTAGCTCCTTTAGAGGTTATAAAAATTTGTGTATGAGAAAGAATAACCGACCTGTATGAATACTGACCATTATTCAGAGATGTTTCAGGGTTCGAATCCCAGTGAGGCATGGATTTTATGTTTGCCTTACCGCATTAGCTATCTCTCTCTCTCTCTCTCTCTCTTTCTTTCCTGGAACCAGTGGCCCTGAATTAGGGATGGAGACTGCTTATAGCCCATCGAGTTGCTCACAGTTGTCGTTAAATCTTAGAAAAATTCCAATTAGATTACTTTCAGCCATAAACTCCGTATGACATCTTCCAATAAAATAGTTTCCAGATGACGCCATATGAAACCTTCCAGCCACCCCAGTGGTTTAAGCGCTGGCCTCTGACCGTTCGTCCGAGAAAGTCTGGGTTCGAATCCCGGTGAGACATGGATGTCGTGTTTGTCTTACAGCACTGGCTGTCTCTATTCCCTGGAACCAGTGGCCCTAAATTAGGAACGGGTGACTACTAATAGCCCATCCAGTTGCTCGTAGTGGTCGTTAAACCTCCAAACAAACCAACAAAAACCTTTCAATCAAATTGATTGCTTTTAGCTGACTCCGTCCAATCAGATTGCTTTCAGTTGACTCCGTATGAAACTTAATGAGATGGCTTTCACTTGACTCCGTATGAAACCTAATGAGATGGCTTTCACTTGACTCCGTATGAAACCTAATGAGATGGCTTTCACTTGACTCCATTGAAACCTATCAACCAGAGTACTTTCAGCTGATTCTGAATTCCTATGAAATCTTCGAATAAAATTCTTTGCAGATGTCCACGTGTCAAACTTCTGAGTTTTACTGCTTTTAGGAGGCTCAATATGGGTATTGTTATAATCAGATTTTCAGTTTGAAAACAGTCATATCACAACAAGAAAGCATTCATAATGGGAACGTGAATATACGTACGAGTATTAATGTTTTGGGTCAATCCTTCCCGTAGTGAGAGAATTTTGTTGTTCTGTTTGGTTCAGCACTATCTTAGCACATCAGAGTCTGATATGTCAAGTTCGTATGACACCTTCATGGTCAGAATTTTGGTCAAATTTTGGTAACAATTCCGTTTTCAACATTGAGGTTGTTACACTGCTTTCTGAATCGACAACCAGTGAATATTTCTCAATAGGTGCATAACTTCCTATACAAGTTAATTATCTCTGGAAAATGCAAAACTGGATATACCGTATGTGATTTTTCAGTCTTGTATTCTTTCACTAAATCTTTTGAGTACAGGAAAAAAAAAGTACTGAGATGCTTCCTAAAGTTTATGGTTTTTGTAAATGCCTGTAACATTTTCGCAAAAAAATAACATCAGAAATATTTCCACCTATGTTTTATTAAGGTGCAAAAATGTGTATTCATTTAAATAATTTCTGTTACCTCAAAGCTCAAGGAGTCCAAACATATGTTTACTGTAATGAGTCTAAATAAGCATATGTGCATTTAGCTGTAGCCTCATCAGTTTCGACATATATTAGTCAAAAAATCAATCTTTGTTGTGAGTTATTTTAAAATAGAAATTTTGCATCATTTTTCAATTAATTATCTCGCAACATATTCCTACATTTTACAGCTTTACTTTGAATATTTCATACTGAAAGACTACAGTCGTTCCGATAAATGCTGATTTGCGAATCGTCAGTAGAACATGAACCACAAACATTGCATGTTGGTCATGCAGAGCATTCTTCCTAACTCATCCTGATAAAGTATCAGGAAAACGAAAGCTTTCACATAGAATAATATTTTCTGTAATTGAAAGTAACTTTCTTTATACACGTTACTTTTTTTATTTATACTGTTTTCTGTTTCCCTGGATGAAAATTTACCGTGAGTTAAAGTGTTGTTCGGGCTGTACAATTTTTGTTTGTTTGGGAGTTCAACGGCCACCTTGATCAACTCGATGGTCATTGATTCCACGTAATGGAAAGAGGCAGTACCTTAAGACAAACACAATATCTATGAATCACCGGGAAACGAACCCAGACCCTCTCGGACGAATAGTCATAAGCCAGAGCTTAGACCACTGCTGTCGCCGCCCCGGTGGCTCAGTGGTCTAAGCCAGCTGTTCCCAACCTTTCCTACAGTATTCCTCCCCAATCGGGGTTATCTTGCAATGGCGCCTCCCCTCCAGAATACGCACAGGTGTGCATTGCTCTACAATCAGTATTTTTTATTTATTTTATTATAAATTTAATGACACCGGTAAGGCTTGATTTAAAATATTAAGGAAAAATACAACTGCACTACTACAAATACAAATATATCTACCTACAGCACTTTGCACAAAAAAAGTGGGTACATAGTATACAACCAGGAGTTTATTCCTCCTGAAGAAAGTTATAATAACGTAAATTAAAAAAATGTTTTCCGTGTTTTCACAAACTGTACACATCAATGGGAAACTTGGGGTTGTTTTGAATTGCACAAACGATCATTGTTTGGTTCTAACTGTGTCAGTCCCACACGCAGCTATTTCTAAACACTAAGATGATTTCTGTACTTCGTTTAAACTGCAGCCATTGCCGAAAAACCAGCCCCACACAGGTAGCTTGTTGGAAATTGAAAGAGCACTTCCAGATAACGTTTTGTGAGATCTTTATGCACACTTCGAACTGAAAGCCAAAATTACGCTGTTTTTAGTGTCTTGTCGCTCGAAAGCTCAAGTAATTGCTCTTGACCAACCATGCTTAATTCTGGCATATCACTAACTGTTACAGAGAATGAATTTCGAATCCAATCGTGGGTGTGTGGTTTTCGATCAGAGGAAAGAAGTCTTCAAACTGGTTTTTCAGTGCTGATAAGTGCAGCGCTACTCTTTTCACAACGGGATTTATAGTAGATCTATCACCAGCTTCTTCTGCCATGAATTTTATAAACAATTGAAACATTTCGGTAACCCCACAGTCGATACGACCGTTCCAAAAGTCTAACTTCACGAATCCTTTCATTTTTGTGTTGGGTATGGAGAATATTTGAGTTCTTTCCTTGCAGGGACACATTCAAACTGTTTAGTTTTTCAAAAAATGTCTGCCAAATAAACCAGTGTTGCTAAAAATTCGACATTACATAAATGCTCTGCTAATTCCGTTTTCCTAAGCAGAAAAACTCTAAATTCATCACGCAACTCGAAAAGACGCTGCAGAACTCTTCCACGCTGCAGCCACCTGACTTCGCTATGAAAAAACAGATGCTTATGTTCAGATCCTATTTCTTCACAAAGTTCAGTAAAGAAACGAGCCTGCACTGGCCGAGACTTGATGTAATTAACAATCTGAACAGCATCCGTACGAACACTATGTATATCTGGTTGCATTTTTTGGGGAAGCCAAAGCTTTCCGATATATCATACAACAAGTCCATTTTACTGCCGGAGCTACAGCTTTCACTCGAGTTGCAAGGCCACTGTTCTTCCCAGTCATAGTTGCAGCGCCGTCGGTGCATAAACCTATACAATTAGTCCAAGTCAAGCCTTCAGTGAAGACAAATTTGTTAAGTACAGCTACTATGCTGTCACCTGTATTTGTTGTTGGGATCGTTTTACAAAACAGTAATTCTTCTCTTCTATTTCCTTCCCTGTCATATCTCACGTAACAAGGAAGCAAAGCCTGTGATGAAATACCGATTGATTCAGATCAGATCAGATCAGACCAGACCATACGTAAGCAAATTTTAGGAAGGGACTGTCTGATTCCAGGTCTTAAACAACCCTTAGAAATAAGAAGCTAGAACATTTGGGCTAGAGTTCCTAAACGGAAAGTAACATGAAAGCAAGGTAGAAATGGGCAGGAAGACCCCCTTATTTATTAACGGGAAGACATTACCAGGGGTCCGACAGCTTAACGTGCTCATACGACGCACGGCGGATATTTAGTGATTCGATCGTTCGCACCTCCCTGGAATCGAACCTGAGAATCTTCCGTGGCAGTCACGAACGTTGAGCACTAGGCGATCCGCGGCCCTTATCGGTTGATTCATCGAGTTGCAACGCATGTATTTGACTTTCTCTTAGTTGTTGAATTAACTGCGTTTTCAAATCTAAAGCCAAGGCTCGCGCCTCATCAATTCGGAAACTTGGGTCTAAGCAATGACTTATGCCATTCGTCCGAAATGGGTCTGGATTGAAAGTCCCAGTGTGGCATGTACATTATGTTTATCTTATTGGACTGGCTCTTTCCCTTCCCTGGAACCAGTAGCCCTAAATTAGGGACCGGCAACTGCTTATAACCCATTGAGTTGCTCACGGTGGTCTTTAAACCTTCAATCGAAAATAAAAAAAAAAGATCACTGCTCCTTTCGGGGGGAGGGGGAGAGGGGGAGAGGGAGGCTGTATAACAACATGAGCTGCACAATGTTAATGACGTCATTTGGTGATGCTTCCTCCGATTGGTCAGTTTAATTGATAGAGAAGGCGTTAGTGACCACGATTGGAATCAAAGGCTTCAGACGGTTGTCTGTCCTCAGTTTGCGACTGCTGCTTCTAAAGAAAGGATAGGGTCAGTTCAGTAGGGCAAACAGACCATCCATGCGTCGTCCGGGACAGCAAACGGGCTCATCTCAAGCCAGAAGTACTCGCTTCTGACTACTCGGCCACAGAGTGACTCGTCTTACTTTCAGTCAGATCTTATTTTCAATGTATTTATCTACACTCTCCTGCAGATGAACACATCAGAAGTGTTTTCGTCTACATTCCCGTAACAGGGAGACCTAGTACACTACTCTTCAGAACGATCAGAAATCAAGAGCTAAAACTCTAAGCAGTTGCAGGTGTCGATGGTTACCATGAAAAATTGTCATTGTCCCAGTGATGAAGTTTCGAAGATGGAGTACATGGCATCAGGAACTACTTGCCGGAGCTGTATTAGAGAAGGTCCCAAGATCGTGTTATCCCCACTTGTAAACTTCACCGTTGGAAACATAAGGCACTATCTTATAGGAGGGAGTTATTCGTGAAATTTTTGTAGGGTCACATCAAATCAAATGTGTGAAAAACAGTTAAATATGAACTCCTTTATTGATCGTTCTTGTTGTCAAGAATGCGTAAATTTATTATACCCCTATTCTAGAAAACAACAAAAGTAGTTCACGTATTAAATCGAAACTGCTGTACAGTGATTGCCGGCATCATAATTTAGTTCTATTACTCAAAAAATATGGGTCTAAGCACATGGGTACAATGTGCTTAGATGCGTATAAAAATTGTGTGAAGCATGATAGCCGTGTTTAAATTCAAGTAAAAAAGACAAATTCTGCCCCTGTAACTAACCCCAAACAACAGATATACCGGTGGCTCTAAATTTATAAATCATAACTGCACTTCATTGATGGATTTTCAGGCGAGATTCTAATCAGCAGCATTGATAACTGAAATAGTGAGGAATGTAAGTTTGGTATTCAAATTGCAAAGCCACTCAGCGAATGGCCAAAGGACCAAATGGACAATGCTGTTAAAGTACAGAATGTCACGTGGTTATGGACACCATTCACATCAATAGTAAACAACAGATTTCGTTCCAGTAATGTGCCATTGTGCTTCATTATTCCTTCAAGGAACAAAATGAAACAATGGAGATATTGCATTTTTGGGTATATAGGCGCTGCACTGACATCTATTTACATGTGCAGTTATTGTCAATTTAAGTGATTGTCGTTAATCTATGAATCAGCACGGTTATGCACCGTGAAAGGAATTATTGTGGATCCAAGATGATAAAGTTTTGAGAATTTAGCAATTTGTTTAGTAAAAACTTTTGTGTTTATTTTTTGTCTCGTAGTTAGCAACTCATGCTATTAGCTGCAATGTATTCACTATTTCAACAAAAATTCTTCAAATTTCTTTAAAATCTTGCATTAAAAAAAGCACCTTAGGCATCAATTTTACATTTTTTGTTCTTATCGTATGTGATTTACGTTTTCATGGATTGTTTTCGAAATATCTTTAAGAATAATAATAAATAAAGATTAATAAGAATACAGTAATTTTTTTAAAACGCTTTAGTTTCCAAATTCACACTTTGATGTACATTTTCAAGAATTATTCAAATGCATTTTGCTGCAAGTAATTTTCACTATGTTTATTTAGTTACCTGAATTATTTGGCGAGTTTTTGACAAACATTTCCTACAAAGCGTTAAGTTTGTTCAATTCAGTTAATTCAAATTATTTAGGTACTTACTGAGAAAAACATAAATCTGAGGAGTTTACATATGTGCCCACAAGAATCAGTCGCCACATCGAATAAAAGAAATAAAAAATCACTGAAAAGTGTGTTCTACAGGAATGTCATTTTAAATTTACGAAACATTGAAACACAGAGCACTTGTCATCTCATGAAAATCCACCTCATTACAACCATTTGTTTCATGAGAAAGCTTCATTCCAAATACGCTCAAATCTTGTGCGCAGTTCAAGAAATTACTTCAGAAATTAAGCTTACCCAAACGCGGTTTTATAATCTTAATTTGAATCCGAGAAAAGATTTCCGAAATTTTGGGTTCGGCCATTTATGTTGTTTGCTAGCGATCTCCTGGAAATCGCAATTGCCATGTAGCACATAAACACGTGCAATTTCTTCCGAAGTGCAGTAGTAACACACAAACACATGCAACTTCTTCCGAAGTACAGTAGTAACACACAAACACATGCACTCTTTCAAGTGCAGTCGTTGAATATCTTCCATAGTTTACGGACTCCACTGAGATATTTAGTATGCGTTATACTTTGTACTTTGCACATTTTCTATTCACTGAAAATGAAAAAAAAAATGAAAAGATCTACAAATGCTCCCAGTCAAGAAAATGAAACAGTATCTTTTTTTCCTTTCAGTGTAAACGTTTTGACGAACTTGAAATTCTTAATAGCCTTTTAAAACCGGGCCTTTGAAATTACTGCACACTTTGTGCTACCAAAACGATTGCGATTTAATGCCACGCCACATTTTGCTTTGAATTTTTTTAAGTAACCGATTAAATTTTACCTTTTTAAATGCTCTTGAAAATAAATACGGTAATGAAAAATACCTCAGTTGAAACTTTGATAGCTAGATAAACTTTCCGTAAAGACACAGATTTAGTTTATTTTTATTTTTATTTTGAAGCCGCAAATGAAGAAAACTGATATTACTTGCAGTTCCCAAAATTCCGATTCCTAACACATTTTTAAAAGTACAAATCAAGCTCGTATACAAATTTCCTAATATTCTTTTGTACCAAGTTTCTTCGAACAAACCTTAAAGCAGAAGCTGCTGTGTTATAGAAGAATATCTAATTCCTGTAGCAGACTTACATGATTAGTAAAAGTGCAGCAGGAAGTTTACATAATAAAGCGACAGACAATTTTGTTCGTCACATATCCAGACTGATTGCGTATTTCATATAATGTGCTTGTTTAGCACATTATATAGCATTATAGAACAACCACAAGCACTTTTTCTTTTCTGTCTGTTATGGGAATGTTATCTGGTTTGCAGTTGTGAAATAAAACATTCGTAAAGTTTGCTGTTATGTATTGATTAATCGCATGATAATATGCATTACAAAGAAATGAAAAATATATAATTATTGAAAGAGCAACTGCGCAAAATCAGAAATGATACAAGTTGCAGATCATTAAAAATTTTTGCTGAAGTTAACATGAAACTAAACAGATCAAATATTTTTTTAAGAACTTTATCGTTTACTCGTAAGCATTTAATATAACGGAACGGTTATCTGCATTACCTCCGTTGTACGCGGTGCTTCATGTACGAGAACAAAAGTTTTGAAAGTGCTTTCCTGGAAACACTCATGTCTCGGTGAGGTCTTATCAGATGGTGCCTTCCTAAATTATATTTACTACAGAAGCAAAAGAACCAGATTTTCTGACGGACAGCAATTAAATCCAACATGCAGAGGTGATATTATCCTCAATTTCAAAAATACTTTAGTTAAATTTTATTTTCGTCCGGATGAAATCTCTTGGCATTTAGGTGATTTCACATAGCGGTGCCTATTTTAGAGAGATCACCCGAATTTTTTTTTGTTAGATAAACAAACATAGTTTTTGGTGTTCCTCGTAATCTGATCGTAATTTAAATATGTTTTGAACAGAATGTATTTTGAATTCAAACATTTCGCGGATACTTCGAATTTCTTGGGTTTTTTTGTTTATTGGAGAGTAGAATGAACTTCCATCGCTCTGATTTCTCTAATAAATTTACTTACCCCGCATCACGTGAATTTAAATTTCTCCGGTAAAAATTACTCTCCGCCATATCATGTGAATTTCAGATTATGTACTTCCCATAACATTCGAGAAAATTTCCGAGATGATGTATTGCAACATTAGAGTACGTTACTTTTACACAGTGACATAACAAGTCATGATCTGTCTTTGCTTATTACGCTGTACGTTTCTTTAAGTAATGTGATGAACAACACTGCTCCATAAAACTTTAAGAACAAACTTATTCAAAGCAAAATAATTGTAGTAGTAAATATTTTGCACAAAAGATTTCCTGGAAAAAATATGAAGGAGAGGACACATATTTGTTGAAGTTCAAATGACATGCAGCATTGAAAATGTGATACTGTTCTCCATCATTAATGGATTTCACTTTCCAGTATCGCAAAATACAAAACAGTTGAGCTTGAAAGATCGCATTTTTCTGTTCTGATGTTAACCGTAATTTAGGAAATGGACCCTGCGAATGAAATAAGTTGTTTTAGTGATAGGGTGACAATACGTCCCGTTATATTTTATTATTCCAGCTGTCCCGTCGGTACAGCCATTTGTCCCGTTTTATCGTATTTGCAAAAATAGGGAAAAATCTACGGTGGTGCTGATAATTTTAACTGGATTTTTTTACAAACTGTCCCTATTTGGATAGACACCTAAGACAATTAGGGTAAACTTCCACAAGATACCTTTTATTAATTATTTCTAATAAAAATAAAGATAGTTCTCTTTTTAATCAGTGGCAATGTGCAAAGGCAGTTAGGTGCGAGAAACTGTGCCTCAGGAATGAAAATAATGAGAATGTGGCAGACATTTTTGCTGTGCCTCCTACCCGGTACATCTTTCTAGATCATTAAAAATATTTTTTTTTTTCTATATTGATCAACATCTGGACAACTGAAAAGTCTGAATTGCATATTTCCATGCTGGAAGCTATGTTAACGATTAAAGTAAACTTATTCTACCCTTGAGAATAATTTTGTGATTTGCTTTTAAAAAAAACAGAAAATTCTAAAACCAATTAGAAGTTTAAAAAATACTTCTGCAAAAAGCCGAAAGATTAAGTTTTTCAAGTGTTTAAAATAAACTGCAAAACTTTGGAAGTGAATTTTAGTATTTTCTCCATTTTGAATAGCACATTCCATTAATTAAATTTTCGATCGTTACGGCTGTCCTGTTTTTGTCAGAATATGGTCACCCTATATAGTGATATTCATTGTCCCTAAGGTTTGAAGACAATAATTAGTTTTGTGCACTTGTAAAAATATTGTAAACACAAAATTTCCCAAGGTTTGTTGCTTTAATCAAGTTCACTCTATGAATGAGCCTTCAGTTACGTAACATTTAAGCTGTTCATATCTTCTGGGGAGGAAACACAAAAACCAAATTTTTTAACAAGAAGCATGCAAACAATTTACTTTGTAATATCACTATTGGATTGCTCATAACTCTCCTTTCCACTATCCTTCCATAACTGAAATCGTGTAAAGTAACAGCAGGTACGCTATTGTCACAACATCTCCCCATTCATTCAGAAATTAAGACCTGTATTTTTATAATTCTTTGAAAAAATGTCTTGGGATTTGTAGAGTTTACGCAATTAAATTAAAAAAGTTGCGAAGAAATAGGTTCCCCAAGAAAGCATAAAACCCATTTCTTGCTCAGTGGTAAGAAGATACGCTACGAACGCTAATGTTGTGGTGCGCGCGAATGTTTCAGTTAACTGAGAAGGTTTCGAAACAATTTAAAAGAACTGTTATCGCCACATTTGAAATCTGATTACATATATATGCCAAAAATTGGCCTGGTGCCATGTATCCCTTCATCCCTCCCATCCCGGGCATCCTCATCAAGAGAGGGAGCCATTGGATTTTCTCATTCTCCTCCCTAGTCTCCCGACAACCTAGATATCCTCTCCTCCTTTCCTAAAGGCAAAGTGATTAGCCTTACCTTGAGTTTCACTCCGATTTGCTCTCAGCTATTGTGGCATGGTGCATCGCTGTACTTCTCTTCCATTTTTCCTCGATGCGGATTCAGAGAGCTTGGAGCACACACACACACACACACATGCATACATTCACTACTCCTCCACCTCCCTCCGGCGGCCATTCACATCCGAAAGATACACCGCCATCTCTTCCGGCGAAGGTTCATGTCGATTTCGGTTACGAGGGAGAGATGAGAAGACCACTGACGGGGTAATCGGAAGAAATCCGCCGAGGTGGACCTTTATCACATTGAACTACTCTTTTCTGCACTAGAATCGGTTCATCAGAATCAAATGTATAATCCGACTCGACACCCGCGCTCAGATACTTGTGCAACACACGACTGAAAGGCAATCTCCGATCGCCACCAGTTAGTACACACTCTTCCCGATGTACGTGCTTTACACGTAAGGCAGCATTACGCGAACGACGGTCCTGGCGACGGCCTAGCGTAAGGATCTCCTGACGTCACACAATCACTCTCCCCTCTTCCCCCCCCCGGACGGAGTGGTCCACTAGGAGACGGTGGTAGGGAAGAGATCAATTATTAGACCGCTCTCTCTCGCCTCGCTTAAGTAGCAGGACTGAATTACTTTCTCAACTCCATATCCACATATTTTATATACAGGCTCCTGACTTCGCTTTCAGTCTGTATCGAAAATCACGTTTAATAAATATGTTATTATTAAAATGCAAAGTATACGCTATTAGAATAACTCAACGCACCAGTTAAATAATGAAATAAGAGCTTGTTTGAACTTTTATTATTTATTTCATACATTTAAGAACAGTGTAGTTCTATTAAAGTGTAGCACGAAAGTAATGAAACTGCTGTTCAACACATCAACTAGGTAAACTGGATCCTTCTCTTTGAGTTCGGCTAGGGTTGGATGCATGGGTATGATGTGTTTGCCTTACGGTGGTGGCCTTCTCCCTTTCCTACAACTAGTGGCCCTAAAGATGCTATTGGTAACCCAATAGGTTGCTCACTGTATTTGTTAACCCAAACTCCGAAACAAAAACCGAAACGAAAAAAAAAAAAAAAAAAAAAACTTTAATTGAGGTACTCGAGCATTCTGCCTCCACTCGCTGCTTTCTCTTGCTATAACACTGCATTTAATTCGTATCAGCACTCAATAGAAGTGACGGTATACAAATATTTTCATTTAGTTTTATTTTAATACTTTTATTGGTTCACATATGCTAATAACACCTAGGTAGCCATGAAGATGTTTAATAATATTTTTAGTGGTCAGAACTGGAAACCCAATTGCACTATAACTGGTTGCTCTTATAATATAAACTAGCTAGTTATTTCGTAACATAACTAGTCAAGGTTAAAAAATGTTTCATCATGTCATTCTTTCAGTAATGTGTTTAGTTATTATATAGAATACCTAGGTGTTATACACTGAGTGACCACTTTATTATGACCACCCCTCAGTACTTCGTTGGGCCATCTTTTGCCTTTAATACTTCGTCGATTCTTCGTGGCATGACTTCACGAGATATTGATAGGTAGTTTGTGGAATCTCAGACCATGCTTGATGAATAGCACTTTCCAGGAGTGTGAGATTGCAGGGTTGTGGATCCAGCTGTCTGACGGCTCGTTCAACTTTATCCCACAAATTCTCAATGGGGTTGAGATCTGGAGATTGTGAAAGCCACCTAAGCAAAGTAAACTCACCGGCATGTTCCTGAAACAAATCCTGTACAATACGAGCACTATGGCAGTACGCATTATCTTGTTGAAAGTAGTTATCGCCATTGGGATAAACCATCCACATGACAGGATGCACTGGGTCTGCAACGATGTTTAGATATGAGGTGCTAGTCAGACGTTGATCAACACGAATTAAAGGACCCAACGAAATGCCAAGAAAACATTCCCCAAACCATAACGTTGCCTCCACGAGTTTGAAGAGTTGTAGCAATGCATTTGGGGTCCATGCTTTCGTGCTGTTTCCGTCAAATTCTCACTCGGCCATCGGCATGGTGCAACTGAAAACGTGATTCATCGGACCCTATAATTTGTTTCCAATTATCTACTGCCCAATCCTTGTGCTCCTGCGCGAACTGGAGACGTTTTCTCTTGTTAACTGCAGACACCAAAGTTCTTCCAAACGGCCTTCGGCTGCCATATCCCATCCGATGCAATGTACGGCGAACAGTGCGTGCAGAGATCATTTAAGGGGATCCTTGATTAAGATGGTCTGTAATTTGCTGCACTGTTTCCTGTTACCAGTCTGGACACTCTCCGTTCCGCCCGAGCAGTTACTAGTCTATGACGACTATACGTTGCACGTAGAGACCCAGTTTTTTTGGCTGACAGTCCAGTCTTTAAACACTTTAACAACAGCTGCTCTGGAACATTTCACGAATGCGGCTGTTTCAGTGTTACTCGCTCTATGGCTCCGAGCACCAGCAATCATCCCACGTTGAACGTCCGTCAAATCGCATTTATTACCCATCTCGTCCCCCCAAAATTACTTCTACTACTGTCGCAAGCACTAAGCTTTCACTTTTTATACTAGCCTCGCCCTCTGGCGGCAACAGCGTGCAGCCATAGCTCATTTGCTTAAAACTGTCAGGTGGTCATAATAGAGTGGCCACTCAGTGTATATATATATATATATAACAATTCAGAAAACGTACTGATACCCACTAACTACAACTTTGAAAACCTTATGTTCTAAGAGCTGGAAAAAAGAATATTAAAAAACATAGTACAAAGAGTAAATTTAAAAAAAATTCGAAATACCTAAAAATACCTAAAAACTAATTTCACAAAACTAGAAACTGGTGTCGCAAATCGGAAAAAATAAGGAAGGATTGCAGAACAAAATGGCAGCTGTCACCTATGCTTCGTCAGGGGCCGACACAGATCACAGCTCTCATTGTTCTACACAGACCAAGAAGTGTGGATATCTGCATTATTCAGTTTGCAAGAACAGTTTTTAGTTCTGTGAAATTTGTTTCTTGGTCATTTTAGGTATTTAGATTTTTTTTTAATTTAGTCTTTGTACTACATATATATATATATATATATATATAGGGATGTAAGGTCAGGTGATGCGTAACATCACAGCCTCTCCTTGACAAATGTCAACCCCGCCTTCTCGTGGTACATCCTGTTCCCACTAAAGGGGCTCTGACGACCGCCAATAGCGGTATAACTATACAATCGGGATTAGAGGAAATGCTATCCCACACTCACCAACCCTCTTGGCCAGCGTGGTGAGTTATGGCCAAACCCCTCCAAAATGATTCCACAACTTAAATCTTGGCCCTCAGTCTCCGGCAGCTGGAATGTACCTGGCCAAGGCAGCGGCCAGTGCGACATGAAGGCAGAGGGTGCTAAAAATCCGCGGAGGACCGGACTAGGCTGCCATCTGATGCTGACCTTGGCTACGTATAATGGACGCTCCCTATCTTCTGATTCAAGGCTTCTTGAATTGGAAGAGGACCTACGAAGGATCAAGTGGGACATCGTCGGGCTAAGTGTGGTAAGGAGAAAAGGAGAAGATCTCATTGAACTGAAAAGTGGACATCTCTTCTACTATCGTGGGACGAATACTGGCAGAACTAGTGGTGTTGGATTTATAATAACAAGAAACTGAAGGATAAAGTTGTAGAAGTTGAAAGTTCCTCTGACAGAGCTGCACGACTCGTAATCCAACTATCGAGAAGATACCAGGCTCAGATTATTCAAACTTATGCACCCACCACAAGTCATCCTGAAGAAAAAATTGAAGAATTTTATGAGGAAATTCGTCATCTAAATAATAAAGGTAAGCAGCAATTAAAGATAATTATGGGAGATTTCAATGCAAAAATAGGGCAACGACAACAGAATGAAACTTCAGTAGGTAAATTCGGCCACGGCAACAGAAACCAGCGTGGAAATACTCTCGTAGAGTTTGCCGAGGAAGAAGGGTTTTTCATCTTGAACTCCTTTTTCAAGAAAAAGCCACACAGGAAATGGACATGGAGACATCCAAATGGGACGGCAAGTGAAATTGATTTTATTATGTGTAACAATAAATTCGTCATAGAAGACTGCAGTGTGCTAAACAAGTTCAACGCAGGTAATGACCATAGATTGGTGAGATGTAAGATGCACCTCAACAGTAAACTCGAAAGTAGCAAGCTTAAAAACACCATAAAACCTTCAAGTTGGAACTGAAGAACAGATTCTCTGCTTTAGAAGGCCTGACATCGGAAGAAGTGGATATTTCTGAAGTTAACAGAAAAGTAATTAAAGCTCTTATGGAAACAGCAACAAAGTTAGCTGGGTCTAAGAACAAGTTACATGTGAACAAATTATCAGGAAAAACCAAAATGTTGATGCAAAAAGAAGAGAGATGAGGAAAACTAAAGAAGATGTGACTTCCAAAGTGGAATATATAGAGCTATGCAAGACAGTACGAAAAAGTATCACTGAAGACGTAAGGAAATTCAACTGTGAACTAGTAAGGAAAGCAATTGAAAACAACCAAAGCCTAAAGATAGCAAAGGGACATCTCAGTAAGGGAAGAAAACAGATTATGGCACTGAGAAAAGAAGACGGTTCTGTAACAAGAAATAGAGGCAGAAATTTTGACAAGGGTAAAAGATTTCTACACCAAATTATATGAAAGGGATGATACATGTACTGCAGACATCATGAAAGGTACTAGTACCAGAGTTCTTCCAATCCTCCCAGCAGAAGTTACACATGCAATCAATAACATGAAGATGGAATTACTGTAGACATCATACAAGAAACAAGTGGAGAAATCGAAACGGTACTTGCCTAAATTTTCACTCGATGCCTTTATAACGAAGTGAATTTCTCCGTCATTTTTGGTCTACGCCGGGATTCGAACCCGGGTCCACTCATTCCGGAATAAGTTGCTCTACCAATTAAGCTACGCGGACATTTTGTTCTGATTCCTATCTGCCTTTATGTCGTGTGCGTCCTTCTGGCAGGTACGTCACATCTCCTGGTACGTTACATCATCTCCCCTTCTTTTTCTTTCTTTCGAAGTGCTGCTCATATTTTTCCTATCTCGCGGTGTGGAAATAACATCACACCAATGCGAGATTTTGAACGGTCGGGTCATCCGGATAGTTCGGGCGCCATTATAACGAAGTGAATTTCTCCGTCATTTTTATCCGCGCCGGGGTTCGAACCCGGGTCCACTCATTCGGAATAAGTTGCTCTACCAATTAAGCTACGCGGACATGTATTCTGATTCCTATCTGCCTTTATGTCGTGTGCGTCCTGCTGGCAAGTACGTCACATTTCCCCCCCCCCCCCGAAAGAGGGCCGGGGGCATGGCCCACGGGTCAGCCGTTACCATGAATCGTTGCAGGCAGCCATCCACTGTAGAACGTGCACTCGAGAACTCCCAGTCAATCTGCTGTGTGGAATGCAACATCACACATTTGTATTTTTCGAAGCGCTGGAGAAGGAATTCTCTGATTATGCCCTGCTTAATCATTTCCGCAATTTGACGTTGCATTTCCTGTTTTTTATGTGGAGCACAAGGGTAAGGTTTCGTCGCAATGGGTTTCGAACCATCAGTGTCAATAACATGATAAACCACCTGTGTGAAACCAGGTTGATCCGAAAATAAACCAGGGCTTTCCTGTAAAAGGAGAGAAAGCTGGTCTCGTTGTCCCTCATTCAATTGGTCACTCAACAATAAACTCGTAATATCTACAGGAACCGTCGGAATCATTTCGACAGGTTCCGGAAAGGAAATCACATGTTGTACAAATTCAAAGTTATTTGAAACTTGTTAATAAAGTCCATACCCATGAGACATTTCACGGGTAGCTCGTCTATAAGCAGGAAAGAATGTGTAAAACGAGCTTTTCCCAGCCCTAAAGATAATGTGACAGTTCCTGCGATACTGAAGATTTCGTTATTTGCACCTCGCAAATACTGCGTTTGCAGGCTGAACATGTATTGCAGAAAAAACATCATTGCAAAACTTTGTATTTAGGGCTGATATCTCAGACCCAATGTCGAACTTTGTCTCGACAATAATGTCTTCAAGTGTCAAGAATACATCAGGCAACTGAGGAGTTTGAACAGTCACTAATACTGTTTTAGGGTCAGAATGTTTGGTATCAGGAAGCAGGACCGACCCTTCGTCTACTTCCTGTGGAAGTTTAAAGGAATTCCGGTGGTGTTATCATGTGGTCGGAAACCTCGACCCTGCCGGGTATCGGGAAAATTTTCACGATAAGGAAAATTGCGTGCACCCTGCGTCGGGAACTCCGCGTGTCTGTTGAGATTTTCATTTTCGTTACGTCTGCCCTCAGCACGGGCAGAAAAATTATTATTGCCCTGAGCATGATAACGTTCCGAATGCTGCCGAGTGGAACGGGGTCGAGCATACTGTGCATTGTGACGATATCCCGAAGCTTGCTCCGAAGCTCGTTGCTGGTTCGCCACTCTTCTGTGTGGTGGAACGTATGAAGCTTGGGTGGGCACGTGTGTATGCTCGCGCTGAAAGTTTTGTCTATTATGCCGCTGAGGGTTTTCGGAATAAGCCTCGCGGGTGCCCGAGCATGGTGAGTTGCAGCATGTTTGCCATGTCGCTCTTCATACGTGCGTATGAGGCGAAGGCATTCACGAATAGTGGTAGGGTGTCGAACCTCAAGAAAATCTTGCAAGAATGGGTCGAGCTGCTGTACGAGGGTATCCAACATGTCAACATGACTGGCATGTGGATCCCATAGATTATATAAGCGTGTAGTCTCCAACGCAAATGCAACAGGGCTATCATTGGGACCCTGCTGACGAGAAAACAGCTGTTGGGCAAGGCTAGCTCGACTGAGGCCGAAAGGAAAGACCTCCAAGAATTCTGCACGGAAATTCTCATAATGAGAATCCGGGTTCGACCCTCGCCACTGCCGATACCAGGTCTTGGCGGTATCTCTCAAGCAAGTTCCGGCAATTTGGACCTTGCAGTCTTCCGGAATATTATATAAATCAAAATGGTCTTCCAGATCTTCGAGGAACTTTAAAGACCCACTCCAAACCATTGAAATAAATTGTTCCTGCATGCGGCACGAAATGGGCAAGCATTCTGCTTCGCTGAGAGGATTGAATTCCCTCAGCTACGACTTGCGACTCAGAGTGATAAGAAGCTGGTGCATTCCGAAATGGTGAAGAATGCTTGGGTATGTGTAGATTATTCATATCCAAGTCAGAGCCACAGGCTTCGTACAAATTGTCCAAACCAACACCATTACCCTCGAGACTTGCCGGAAGGTGGAAATTTGCAGTTGTCTCAGGTAAGGAAGCCATGGGTAATAATAGTCAGGATCTCGTGTTCGAGAAAAGTTCGGGCGCCAATTATAATGAATTGAATTTCTCCGTCATTTTTGGTCTACGCCGGGATTCGAACCCGGGTCCACTCATTCCGGAATAAGTTGCTCTACCAATTAAGCTACGCGGACATTTGTTCTGATTCCTATCTGCCTTTATGTCGTGTGCGTCCTTCTGGCAGGTACGTCACATCTCCTGGTACGTTACACCTTAATGAAGGGAAGATTCCTGAGGATTGCAACAATGCTACAATGATCCTGCTACATAAAAAAGGTGACATTGAGGATCTCAGGAACTACAGACCTATCAGCCTCCTATCAGTGGTTTATAAAATCTTCACTAAAGTTCTTTCACACCGCTTAAAGGTGACACTGGACATGGCTCAACTGAGAGAACAAGCTGGATTCAGGAGTGGCTACAGCACAATAGATCATATCCACGTACTGAGAGAACTTATTGAAAGAGCGAGGGAATATGAACTTCCATTGTGCATGGCTTTTATCGATTATGAAAAAGCCTTTGATTCGGTGAAACCATCAGCAGTTACAATGGCCCTGAAATCCTTCGGTATTGAAGATGCGTACATTAATATTATTAATAACATCTATGAAAATGCAAGTGCAAAGATTCGGCTGTTTGAAAATACAACACACATAAAAATTGGAAAAGGAGTGAGTCAAGGTGACACCACATCTCCCAAGCTCTTTAATGTCACATTGGAAAACGTCTGTCAATCACTGAACTGGGAAAACAAAGGGATAAAGATTAATGGAGATTATCTAACACACCTTCGTTTTGCTGATGACATAGTCATTTTTGCAACTACCCCATCAGAGATGCAGAGTATGATCCAGGAACTTGCTGATAAGAGTAAAGAAGTGGGATTAAAAGTGAACTTTCAGAAGACAAAAGTGATGTTCAATGCTTTTACAAGAAATGAAGATTTCTCGATTGATGGAGAAAAGCTGGAGATAACAGACACGTACGTTTATCTTGGACAGCAGATATCAAGCGAGGGTCACATTGATGAAGAAATTAATCGGCGTACAAAACTTGCCTGGAGAGCTTTTGGAAGAAACAGCATAATTTTCAAGATCAATATGCCATTATGTCTTAAAAGAAAAGTGTTTGATCAATGCATCCTTCCAGTGCTTACGTATGGTGCAGAAACGTGGACCTTAACTAAAAGAGACATACAAATGCGGCAGCAACCCAAAGAAGCATGGAGAGGTGCATGCTTGGTGTAACCAGGAGAGATAAGAAGAGGAACTCGTGGATCCCAAAAATGACAAGAGTGGAAGACATCATGATCAGAGTTAAATCCCTGAAATGGCAATGGGCTGGACATACTGCCAGAAGGACAGACCATCGATGGACAGCCGAAATTTTAGATTTGATTCCAAGGGACAGGAAAAGACCCAGAAGAAGACCACATGGAAGATGGGTAGATGAAATTCGAAAGTATGCGGGAGTGACATGGAGGAGACTGGCACAAGACAGACCGTTGTGGAGGAAACTTGGGGAGACCTTCGTCCAGCAGTGGATTGATAATGGTTGACAATGATGATGATGATATATATATATATATATATATATTTATCTTCTTGAATTGGAAGAGGAACTACAAAGGATCAAGTGGGACATCGTCGGGCTAAGTGAGGTAAGGAGAAAAGGAGAAGATCTCATTGAACTGAAAAGTGGACATCTCTTCTATTATCGTGGGACGGATACTGGCAGAACTAGTGGTGTTGGATTTATAATAAACAAGAAACTGAAGGATAAAGTGGTAGAAGTTGAAAGTTCCTCTGACAGAGCTGCACGACTCGTTATCCAACTATCGAGAAGATACCAGGCTCAGATTATTCAAACTTATGCACCCACCACAAGTCATCCTGAAGAAGAAATTGAAGAATTTTATGAGGAAATTCGTCATCTAAATAATAAAGGTAAGCAGCACTTGAAGATAATTATGGGAGATTTCAATGCAAAAATAGAGCACCGGCAACAGAATGAAACTTCAGTAAGTAAATTCGGTCACGGCAACAGAAACCAACGTGGAAATACTCTCGTTGAGTTTGCAGAGGCAGAAAGATTTTTCATCTTGAATTCCTTTTTCAAGAAAAAGCCACACAGGAAATGGACATGGAGACATCCAATTGGGACGACAAGTGAAATTGATTTTATTATGTGTAACAAAAAATTCGTCATCGAAGACTGCAGTGTGCTGCACAAGTTCAACACAGGTAGTGACCATAGATTGGTGAGATGTAAGATGCACCTCAACACTAAACTGGAACGTGGCAAGCTCATAAGACAAACAGAATGTATTGACATAACCAACCTTAAAAAACACCATAATACTTTCAAGTTGGAACTGAAGAACAGATTCTCTGCTTTAAAAGGCCTAACATCGGAAGAAGTGGATATTTCGGAAGTTAACAGAAAAGTAACCAAAGCTCTTATGGAAACAGCAACAAAATTAGCTGGGTCTAAGAACAAGTTGCATGTAAACAAATTATCAGGAAAAACCAAAATGTTGATGCAAAAAAGAAGAGAGATGAGGACAACTAAAGAAGATGTGACTTCCAAAGTGGAATATATAGAGCTATGCAAGACAGCACGAAAAAGTATCACTGAAGACGTAAGGAAATTCAACTGTGAGCTAGTGAGGAAAGCAATTGAAAACAACCAAAGCCTAAAGATAGCAAAGGGACATCTCAGTAAGGGAAGAAAACGGATTATTGCTCTGAGAAAAGAAGATGGTTCTATAACAAGAAATAGAGGCGAAATTTTGACAAGAGTGAAAGATTTCTACTCCAAATTATATGAAAGGGATGATACATGCACTCCAGACATCATGAAAGGTACCAGAGTTCTTCCAGTCCTCCCAGCAGAAGTTGCTCATGCAATCAAGAACATGAAGCGGGGGAAAGCTCCAGGAGAAGATGGAATTACTATAGACATCATACAAGAAGCAAGTGGAGAAATTGAAACAGTACTCGCCTAAATTTTCACTCGATGCCTTAATGAAGGGAAGATTCCTGAGGATTGGAACAATGCTACAATGATCCTGCTACATAAAAAAGGTGACATTGAGGATCTCAGGAACTACAGACCTATCAGCCTCCTATCAGTGGTTTATAAAATCTTCACTAAAGTTCTTTCACACCGCTTGAAGGTAACACTGGACATAGCTCAACCGAGAGAACAAGCTGGATTCAGGAGTGGCTACAGCACAATAGATCATATCCACGTACTGAGAGAACTAATTGAAAGAGCGAGGGAATATGAACTTCCATTGTGCATGGCTTTTATCGATTATGAAAAAGCCTTTGATTCGGTGAAACCATCAGCAGTTACCACGGCTCTGAAATCCTGCGGTATTGAAGATGCATACATTAATATTATTAATAACGTCTATGAAAATGCAAGTGCAAAGATTCGGCTGTTTGAAAATACAACACACATAAAAATTGGAAAGGGATTGAGAGAAGGTGACACCATATCTCCGAAGCTCTTTAATGCCACATTGGAAAATGTCTTTCAATCACTGAACTGGGAAAACAAAGGGATAAAGATTAATGGAGATTATCTAACCCACCTTCGTTTTGCTGATGACGTAGTCATTTTTGCAACTACCCCATCAGAGCTGCAGAGTATGATCCAGGAACTTGCTGACAAGAGTAAAGAAGTGGGATTAAAAATTAACTTTCCAGAAGACAAAAGTGATGTTCAATGCTTTTACAAGAAATTAAGATTTATCGATTGATGGAGAACAACTGGAGATAACAGATACGTATGTTTATCTTGGACAGCAGATATCAAGTGAGGGTCACATTGATGAAGAAATTAATCGGCGTACAAAACTTGCCTGGAGAGCTTTTGGAAGAAACAGCATAATTTTCAAGAGCAATATGCCATTATGTCTTAAAAGAAAAGTGTTTGATCAATGCATCCTTCCAGTGCTTACGTATGGTGCAGAGACGTGGACCTTAACTAAAAGAGACATACAAAGGCTGCAGACAACTCAAAGAGCCATGGAGAGGTGAATGCTTGGTATAACCAGGAGAGTTAAGAAGAGGAACTCGTGGATCCGAAAAATGACGAGAGTGGAAGACATCATGATCAGAGTTAAATCCCTGAAATGGCAATGGGCTGGACATACTGCCAGAAGGACAGACCATAGATGGACAGCCGAAATTTTAGATTGGATTCCAAGGGACAGGAAAAGACCCAGAAAAAGACCACATGGGAGATGGGTGGATGAAATTCGTAAATATGCGGGAGTGACATGGAGGAGACTGGCACAAGACAGACCGTTGTGGAGGAAACTTGGGGAGACCTTCGTCCAGCAGTGGATTGATAATGGTTGACAATGATGATGATGATATATATATATATATATATATATATATATATATATATATATATATATAAACTGAGTTGTAGAACTGTGGAAGTATATATATGTATATACATATATTATATATACACGGTCGAGTCACATTATTGTAACCACCCTGCTAATATCCAGAGCAACCGCCGTGTGCTGCGCGGGCAGCAGCTAGACGGGTTGGGAGTGGCTCAATAAGGTGCTGGAAGTTGTTCACAGGTATGTGGAGCCATGCTGACTGCATTGCATCTGATAGCTGCTGCAGGTTGCGTGGTGGAGGATCCATAGAGCGAACAACACGATCGAGGTGGTCCCACAGATGTTCAATTGGGTTTAAGTCTGGGGAATTAGTGGAAGGGGCAGGGAAGTACTTTGAAGTCTTCATCGGGCTCTTCCAGCCACTCACGGACGTTTCTAGCTGTGTAACACGTCGCATTGTCGTTCTGAAAAATCCTATCCGCCCCAGGAAAGACATACAGCAAGTATGGCTGTACGTAGTCTGAAAGGATGGATTCAGAACGAATTGGGTCCATAGTACCTTTCACTAGTATGAGTGAACATAGAGAATGCCCCGAAAAAAATTCCCCAGACCGTAACGCAGCCCCCACTTTCTTGTGATCTTCCAGTAATGGTTGAAGAGTGTTTGCTCTCCGATGTTTCTCGCCTTATACGCCAACGTCCTTCCGTTCGATGAAGCAGAAAACGTGACTCATCGAAGAAGGTAATCCTTTTCCAATCAGTGGAGGTCCAATTCCGATACTGCCGTGGAAAGTAAGCCTTTTCTGCTGATGCACATTCGTTAGCATAGGTGCAGTGACCATCCGTCTGCATCGGAGCCGTTAGCATGGGTGCAGTGACCATCAGTCACTGCACTTAACGCAACAGCGTTCGCTGAACTATCGTTTTAGGCACACTTCCCGTAGCACCCTGGTTCATTCGGCCAGTGAGTTGTTCCTCTGTAGCGTTTCGATCGGTCCTCACGCACCTTCGAAGCCAACGTTCACCTCTCACATCAATGGCACGTGGTGCTCCACAGTTTGCACGTCACTTGTTCGCAATGGTGCCATTTATCTAATCACGATACCTTTTATCCACAGTAGCACGCGAACAGTTCACATTTGATGAAATTAAAGAAACGTGTTTTTTAAGTACTGCTACCAATTTCCGGCCTGATCTTGCTCAGTGTCTTGCCATTTATGTACACAGCGGTAAGAATTTCGCTAAACATTCTGCCCGCTTGACTAAACGTGGAAAATTCATAGAGAGACAGATAATACGAGGGAATAAACACTCACACGTTCGTCGACAGAATAATTAAACTGTTTTTAAAATATGGTTAATTTTAGGTGTATTGTTATTAATCAATGCTGTAGGAAATACAATTGCGGCTCACGCGCGCTCACGGACTGCCGGTTGTCGCAGCGTGATTCAGAGCAACGGGATGATGATATGCTACATGCTCACAATTGCAAATGCGCGTATTTTAGCGATAAGCACTTATACAAATGACCTGGATAGTCCATAGACAAGGAATTATTTCTAGCACGGCTACAACAATAAAATTATGGGCAGCAATATAAAACAAGCAATGCCTTTCTGACTCACAATACTGCAACTCACCAGTGTGTTGCACGTGAACGATCTTAAAACTGACTTTTGTAAATCGTATGATAGGCATAGAAAAAACCCTAATGAGAAAGCTGCAGAGCATAATCGAATTTGTTAATAAAGACACCAAATGACAGAGAACTGCAGAATTAGATTCATACTGAAAGTCTCAATGAATAATGCTGTTGGAGAAAATTAGGCACAGGCGTAGAAGCGGTTTTACTGGAACCTCGTCACATTCGAAAAACTGGAGGAAATGGAAGTTAAAAATCGTTTTTCTTACCAGAAGTAGATGAATGAACGGAGATTCTTAATAAGGATAACTCTCATCTCTCCTACGCCTCATTGAGCATCTTGTGAAGGGAAATCATGGAAAATTGGAAGTGGGAAAAATCTTCCTGATAGGATAGTAAAACAGAAAAAGTGTGAAAGAATTTGACTTAGGATAACATACATTTTCCTGTTAATCAAGAGATGTTGTAAGCTCTAAAACAGTATACTTGCCTGTACCACACCTTCAAAACAATCGCCGCATCGCTCGATCACATGTACGGCAGAGAAAAAAATTCGGAAAATTCCCAGGGAGAAGGGAACATCAGAAAAGAAAAAGAGAACGCCCTGAAAATTGCATTCAAAAACCTTTAAAAAAGCCGCCGGTTCTTAAAAGGGTTATACCGCTTTCCCCCTCTTTCTCTTCTCTCCGAGAGTGAAAATTTCTAATACCCTTCTCCTCGAGTTCCGAATTTAATGGAGGTGGAAATTTTCTAATGTCCTGAACTTAGAAAACATTTTTGGCAGTGTTTAAGCCCGCATCTGAGAAATAAGGTTTTCTTTCAGTCACATGCAAAAAATAATAGTACGAAAATGGTAGCTCATTTTGATAAATTTGGTTTGGCCTTGAAAAGGGCCCTTTTTTATTTCTCTACAACTTTCACGCCGTCCCTGTGGAGCAGTGATCTAAGCAGTGGCTTCTCACCATTCGCCCGAGATGGGTCAGGGTTTTAATCGCGGTGAGGCATGGATGCTGTATCTGTTTTAAGACATTGGCTCTCTTCCTTAATTGGAAACAAATTAGTGACGGGCGCCTTCTTATATCCCATCAAGTTGCTCACGGTGGTCGTTAAATCCCAATAAAAAAATACACCTTTAACTTCAGCCCTACGAGGAGGACTGCCAGCTACATTCTCTTACTAAGGTTCAGATTTTGACCATGGGCTGCAATGTGAACTGATTGTTCCACAGCCTGTGCGTATATCTGCTACCTGAAGCAGATATAACCATCTCTTTTCGTTTTCAGAGGGAAACTTTCAGACTTTATGAAAAACTTACTTCAAAGTTTTTTTATTTGATTAGAGGTTTAACGACCACCGTGAGCAGCTCATTGGGCTATAAGCCGTCGACCATCAAAAATTTAGGGTTACTGGTTACAAGAAAGGGAGAGAGCCAGTGCCGTAAGACAAACAGAACATCCATGCCTCACCGGAATTTGAACCCTGACCCTTTGGGGCCGAATGTTTTTATCAACTGCGCCACCAGAAGGCTAAAGTTTATTTCAACAGCTCTTAATTAAAATGGGCTAGTAGGTACGCTACGGTATTAGCGCCATTTTGTGTAGGTGAAACCACGTGTTCTATATGCGATACATCCTTTTCTAATCATGCGGGAAACAGTATTCAGTATCTTCGTAGAAGACGAAGCGATTTGACTGTGACCCGTTTCACAAGAAAGTATTGCCATTAGTAAAAGTACATGTCGTGTGATCAGAATGAAACGGAAGACCCAGGATAGTAATTGGCATCTTCAGCTTTAGCCTGAACAATGGCCTTGAAGACACCATTACTGTTAATAAGAAGTCAGAAGTGGTGAAAATTTGCATAACTCAAAGTAAACGATGGTGAAAATTACCTCTGGCAGAGAAATTATCGTATCTACCAGAATTACTTTGGAATGCTGGTTTTTAACATTATTTCTTCCGATTTCGCACGTGAAGAGTATGCTTATTGACTAATGTGATGCTGCTGTACAGCTATTTCATGGAAATTTTTTCGCCACCGGCTATTTTTAGAGGAATTAGGTTTTAAAACTTTTACTATGCCAAATAGGGGCATATATTCGAATAACTCGGAAAACAGCATTTCCTTGCTTTATCCCGTCCCGCTACGTTTCAAAACGTGATTGCAGTCTCCCTGCCCACGGACATTAAAGACACTTCGCACATGTAACACACGCGTTCTTGTATCCAGAAGACAAAAATTGAAAATGCTATAAAAAGGATAAAAGAAAGGTGTGATTGTAGCAAAAGAGCAACGGAACTACGGAAGGATTGGTTGACAAAACCGGGCCAGGAATGAATTCAGTCTTTTGGTCCGCTACAGAAACGCACGTACCCACAGGGAAACACCTCATAAATTCCATCATGAACAAAATTCTGTTATCTCTTGTATGAAAGAGAATTGTTGAATAATGCATTATTAAACTAATTCAGTCGTGAACAAATTTTAGCAGCAATTTTAGGGTGAAAGAATAATAAAATTCTACTGATGACTGAATGTAGCATATTAAACCATACTCAAAACGGGGTATTGTACCAGATAATTATATTTTTCAGTGACCAATCAAATAAATATCAGTGGTCAGTGACCAATCAAATAAATATCAGTGGTCAGTGACCAATCAAATAAATATCAGTGGTCAGTGACCAATCAAATAAATATCAGTGGTCAGTGACCAATAAATATACTAGATCAGTGACCGCAACGCGCAGTAGATGATCACTGACCAAATAAATGCAATTATTTGGTACAACACCTTGTTTTGGGCATGGTTTAAAATACTACATTCAGTCATGAATACATTTTTATAATTCTTTCACCCTTAAATTGCTCCTAAAATTTGTTCACGACTGAATTAGTCTCATAACGCATGTTTTAAAAATTCTCTTTCATCGAGGAATTAACAGAATTTTGTCCATGGTGGAATTTATGAAGTGTTTACCTGTGGGTACGTGTATTTCTGTAGTGAACTACAAGACTGAAATTCCCGGCCCGGTATTTCCGACCAATCCGCCCGTAGTTCCGTTAATGTAGCACATCAAACCATGCTCAAAACGGGGTGTTGTACCAGATAAATATACACTGGCGGAAAGTGAAAAAAGAACACCAAGAAGGAATTGGCGAACGATCGTGAAATTTACATATGTTAATGGGGTCGAGTTTACGTAGGTGTGATGTTAATTTCGGGACCAACCGGTGAGCGCTTACGCCACAGCTCGGCATAATATGCAAGTTATCGTCGGTGGTGTTTAAGGAGTACGGCGAAGTGAATGTAATCCGTCGTCGGCGTACGGACACGTGCAAAGACCCAAAAGAAGCTGTAATGCCTGCACATGGAAGACGTGTAAGATTTCAGCAGTTATCGGACTTTGAGCGAGGTCGTCTAGTCGGACTCCGCGAGGCCGGGTGGTCGTATTGTCGTATTGCGGAGCGAATTGGACGGGAAGTATCGGTGGTGGGACGATGGTGGCGTAGATGGTCCGAGAAACATTCCCACACGAGAAGACGTGGAACCCGGAGTCACAGACGGACTGATGAGCGGACCTATCGACGCATAAGTAGAGCAGCGTTGTCAAGCAGAACATCCACTGCGACGCAAATCCGAGCTGCCGTTGCACCTGAGTTGGCTGTGCAAACAATCCGCAGCCGTCTACTGGATGCAGGACTACGTGCACGTGTGCCTCTGGCATGTGCACTTCTGACTCCAGCCTACCGTCAGGAACGGCTGCAGTGGTGTCGCCAACGTCTGCACTGGAGAACGCAATGGCGATCTGTCGTGTTCAGCGATGAAAGCAGATTCTGCTTGGGAGCCTCCGATGGCCGTATGCGTGTTCGCAGACGCACAGGGGAACGTCTACACCCTTCTTGCATCCTCCAGCGACACACAGGGCCTACATCTGGTCTCCTGGTGTGGGGAGCGATCAACTATCACTCCCGTACACAACTAGTGTTTGTACCTGGTACGTTAAACAGCACCTCCTACATCAACAGCATCATTCAGCCCGTTGTTGTGCCATTTGTAAGGTCGATTCATCGTGGTGTTTTCCAGCAAGATAACGCACGCCCACACACGGCACGTGCAACGCAACATGCACTTCAGGGTGTGAGACAACTTCCATGGCCTGCACGTTCACCGGATTTGTCCCCCATTGAGCACGTGTGGGATTTTATGGGACAACGACTTATCCGGTCTCCACGGCCAGCCACGACCATCCCCGATTTACGCGTCCAGGTTGAGGATGCTTGGAACTCAATACCCCAAACTTACATCCAACATCTGTACGACAGACTCCATGCCAGAATCACACTGGCGGTTCAACCTCGTACTAACCATGTTACATGTAAATGTTATTTTTCAGTTTACCAGCAAATACAGCTGTATTTTTCCATAATGTTTTGATCACGTTATCCTCTGTATTCCGTTATTATGCTGTATAAATTTCGTTGGTATCAGACGTCTCCTTCTTGGTGTTCTTTTTTCACTTTCCGCCAGTGTAAATGAAATTATTTGGTACAACACCCTGTTTTGGGCATGTTTTAAAATGGTACATTCAGTCATGAGTAGATTTTTATAATTTCTTCACCCTTAAATTGCTGCTAAAATTTGTTCACGACTTAATTAGTTTTATAACTCATGTTTCAAAAATTCTCTTTCATCGAGGAGTTAACAGAATTTTCTCCATGATGGAATTTATGAAGTGTTTCCCTGTGGGTACATGTATTTCTGTTGTGAACCACAAGACTGAAATTCCCGGCCGGTTTCGCCGACCAATCCACCCGTGGTTGCGTTAATGTAGCACATCAAACCATGCTCAAAACGGGGTGTTGTACCAGATAAATATATTTATTTGGTCACTCATCATCTTTGCGTAACGCGCAGTAGATGATCAGTGACAAATAAATAGATATCGTACCACCTTGAATAGACGCATTTTCTTTTTTTTAAGTCTACACATCATTTTGACTCATGAACTACAATTTTAATCCATGAACTAGAACCGGTAAATTGTTGGTTCTTTTAAGATAAATGTGGGTGAGACACGGATTTCGGAACATCTCTGCAGGAGAATCGCTTTGCGCTCTATGTGTATACGTGAATAGGAGTGTGGGGATGTTGGCCCATCAAAATTGTGACTAGTGCCTCATTCAAGATTACAAAAGGAGGGTAAGATGTACCAATGCCCCTTCGGCTCGAAGTCCAACGACCTACTCTTAACCGCAGTTAGCTTAATTTATTTATAGCAGCATGCTTGGTCAGGCGGCAAATTTTTCACTGAAGTAGAAATAATATTTTGCTATATTATAATATATCATAATTTATTTTTTGTGAAACGATTTGAAAGAATTTCTGGAGCCATTGAGGCACATGAACACCTTACAGTCTGAACAACGTACTGTATATGCCATATGTTTTATTCTTTTTCATACATCTGATAGGGGTAATCGCCTTACAACCAATGTGTTCAGATTCCTCCTGGTGTATTGCATTTTTATATAACTGTAAGTTTTAAATGTGTGCAATAAATAATTGTATTGTATTTGACTCATTGCACTTTGAATTTGGACATCTCCTGTGAGCGCTGTCTCCAGTCATCTCAGGCATGTGTGTTACATGCTTATTTCGTGCTCAATCATGTGGCATAGATGTAGGAATAATCCTGCGTTTAGGAAGTGGTTTATTATCATCTGAGGATTCGTCAGAAAAAATTAATAATATTATTGTAAGTGAATATTTCAAGTAATGATATTAACACAAGTAACGTGAGTTAACGTCATTACTTGAAATTTTCTCTTAAATTATATTTGTTAAATATTACATAGATTACACACAATATTTTGTAAATACAAGTGTAAATACCAGCTAAAAATTATTCATGAAAACATTTCCGACAGGATTGGAAACCATTGTATCACCAGTGATACAAAATTGTTTAAGAAGTTACTGATATGCTGACGAAATGAAACTTATTTACTTTAAATAACTACTTATACTTACCAAAATGGATTGTATATACTTAAATAGATATAACTTTTTAAATTAAGTAGTTATAAAACACGTACCAGGACCATGTGAAAACATCGTGTTTTTTTTTTTTTACAAGAAGCCGCTACAAGTCGCGAAAGTTGACTTGTGCTGCCATTTATTGAAGATAAGAGAAAATTTAGCAAAGTATTTTATATAGTTTCACATGTGATACAACCGATTCAGGGAGATTATCTGTCATTAGGCATTTTTTATTGTGAAACCATTGTATCACAAGAGAAACACAAGAACCGAGGAGGATAATGTAGCAGAATGTTTTACCCTGGCAAGTTCTGTGCCCAGCTGAATATTGGTCTAGTGTTTACGCCTTCGCAGAGAAGATGAAAAGAAAAGATCCTTACTCAGTCTTTTAAACTGCCTACAGGGAACGTTTAGCACAATAAGAAGCTGCAATAGTTACTTAATCAAACAATTTTCTGCATTTTATAACCTCGTTAATTTATCTTCTGGACGCAGTTTTGCTTTAATATATGCATCGTGATTACATGGCCACAAAATTAATAAAGTATGTCGCATGGAAAATATGAACGGGTTTGTCCGAGGAAAAAAAGGAAGAAAGGAAAAACAAAACACGCCTTATGAATCCATAGAATTATAATGTTAGCAAGTAGTGCTAAATAATCATACGGATACAATTGGCGAAATTTCAAATAACGGAAATTTTGTTTGAATGCTTGTAACATAGCTGTTATAAGGGTAAAGAAATTTTGTCGATCTTTAAAATACTGTGTATTAAGAAATATCAGAAACGCATTATGGAAATCTGTTTTTATCCTAGATTTTCAATTCAAGACACTTACAGTTTTGCTCAAGGAAGATTACAATTTGTACTATGAGCAGAGCAGACCATTCTGCTAGGATCAATAGCAAAGACAATTTTTGTGTTATGAAGAACTATTTATGTATAGTAAGTTTATTCCTCACAAATCCAGTAATACGTTACCAAATGGGTGAAACTAACTATTAAATCAAGAAAAAAATGCATTTCTAAATGGCTGACACAGACTATTAAATCAAGAAAGTAATGCATTACCAAATGGGTGACACTAACTATTAAATCATTGTAAGATTCATTTATATAAAGAAATTTCCTGGGTGCATTTTCAATAAATTTGACTATCATACATATTAATTCATAAATATCATTCTAGAAATTCGTTAGAAAAGTGCAGAACAAATTTCATTGATAATTGTCAGTATTCATGAGGCCAAATTCAGTTGGCACTTCTATCATTCACATAAATTTCAATAACTCTGTCTGAAAATCGTTGTCAGTTCAGATTTAACAATTAAATTTTCAGTCTCAATGGGTTCCCTAGCACTGACAAATCATACTATTACAATGACTTTACAATTCTTAAAATGCATATGTCAGCTATTTTAAATTACTTCTTTTTCCAAGTATTCACGTGTTTTATATTATTTCCTACCTTTGCGCATTTTTCCAGCATAGTGAAACCTCACGAAATTCGCCATTAAAGTTTGCAAGTCAGTGTTTTGTTCAAAAGAGCAGCATCCATTTATAAAGCTCTTTTATGTGAAAAAGAGTTCCTTTTGTACACTCTACTCTCTTATCACTCCTTAATTTAAACTCAGGCAACTTAAATTATAGTGTTTTAGTACATTTTCAGGGGTTAGTTGTTTTTCTCAGAGAAACGCTTTTATTTTTAGACTCTGAAAGGAGCCGTTGCTTTTCTAAGTTTATAAGCTCTTTTATGTTATGGCCTTTCAGGAAATCTATACAAAACTTTCCGGTCACCTGTTATCTTAAACTGCTATCTGATAAAGTTTCTGGTGCGCTTCATCTTATTTCTCTATAAATAATAAAAACTGAACATCGTTTTTTAGCTCACAAAACGGCGCGCAAAAACATTTTTCCTATAAAAACAATTCTCTTCTAATACTTTTTTCCTAACTTCCAAAGCGTCACCTGTATATTAAATTTACCTCATTCCTGTACATATTGAGTGGTCCCTTTTTTTACGTAAACATCTATACTGTGTTTATGAAATGGACTCTCACAGTCAGTATAACATTTAAAATAGTATATTCTATGGAAGAACGGAACTGAAGGAAAATTCGGTTTCACATAACGTACCTACAGCACCAAAACGTGACTTATTTATTGGATTACAATTATGCTTCAGTGTTTTTTAGAACTCTAAGATCTGTTCTCCATTACAGGGATTTTCATCTGATTTTTGAATAAACTTGTAAAGCGATCCACGCTATCACACACACGAAACTAATAAAATGGTAGATTTTTTCTTCATTTTAACCGCATTTACCCCAAAAACCATGCAGCTGAGATCAGATAGTCAGTGAGTTCCCACATTCTTAAAATACGATAAACAAGAAGTTTAGAAGTTTCTTCTGTTTGTTCATGTTTAGCGAGAACCAGGATTTAACGTGCAAAAGAGTAACTTTTGTTTGGTATAATGTTAATTTAAAACTAATTGGATCGTTTTTAACCAAAAAAAAATTAATATAATCCCGGGATTTAACTAGGATGAGAAATGCTAGGACGATCACTTTTAGCAAGTAAAATAACAACATTTAATGAAATTCCATATTTAACGAGGCAAAGAAAATGCGCTTTCCTGGAATGGAGGAATGGAGAGGGTGGCATATCAGCAAAATTGCAACAGCGCAGGGGAAGCTTGGAGTGCTAGTGGAAAAATGTTGACAGAAAAGCAATTGAGTGGGATTATATCACGTGTTCAACAAATGAGTTGTGCGAGAGAATCTTTCCAAAAGCAGAGTTCAAAACGACTCTTGGCCAATGGAGCAGACCGCCCATAAGTGGATTTCTGGGGGACGACTGCAGAAAGGAACATAGAGTAATGGAGTGGGGATGTCGTGTGTGTGTGAGGAGAAATAGGAAGTACTAAATCCTGGAATTATGTCCGTTGTGATTTTCACCTTCCAAATGAGCTTTACATTTGGAGAATCGATGCCGCTTTTGCTTCATGAGTGCACTCAGTAGAGAAAACATTAGAGATACCTGCCGAATAACATTACGATTCTACTCTAGCGCGAATAACAGCCTGTACACACCGAGGCATCGACTGCGTCAGGCACCAGAGGCTTTCAGAAGGTAATGACAGTTTTTCCTGTCGCAGAATTGATGGTGTCTGACGCGCCTTCCCCTCTTTTTACCCACCCATTCCCGACCACCTCATTGGGGTGCACTTTGACGTCGTGTGACGTTAGTCGCTCCTGCAACGCACCCTACTGGCTATTTCAACTGTTCTCTCTCTGTCTACTTACAACTCCGCCCGAGACGAAGGCCCGGGATAAATGGGTCTGATGTTCCTTTCCAAGGCATACCGCACCTCCAGATTTCCGGTCGATCATGCTAGTCATTACACTACCCATGGCAATGAAATTCCAAGCAACTGAACATAGATATCTAAGAGCCTTCAGATTTGTGCTAGTTGAAGCTATTCCTGCCCTATCGTAGCATCTCACGACTATTTCTTGCATCCAGGGTCGGATGTAGGTCACAAATTCCAGTGATGCAAGTACGTCATATACAACTGGGAAACGAATTTCCCCGAAGAAATAATTCTTCATAAACACATGGTAGGCATTGTAATGCTATTATTGGCATATTTTCACTGTATTCCATTTTTTTCTTAATTTGAAGTTTTCTAAAGGAAGTGATTACATGGAGTACAGTGAAAATATGCCAATAATAGCATTACAATGCCTACCATGTACCTATGAAGAATTACTTCTTCGGGGAATTCATTTCCCCAATTGTATATGATTTCATAGAGCTTCCACAGTGTTTAAATCTGGAGACCTTGGGCGCCACTGGATGGTTCAAAACTCAGATGAGTGTTCCTCGAGCCATGCCTGGGAGGTTGTGGCCCGGTGTGGAGGCGCGTTGTCCTGCTGGAACAGACCATCGGCCGCAGGATGCGCGAAGGACATTAAAGTGCGTACCTAATCACCCAGCAGACACTGCTAGCGCGCAGCTGTTAAGGATTTCTCCACACACATTAAGAAATGCAATGGGTCTCATTAGAAGGCTCCCCAAAGCATCACAGAGCCACCTCCGCCTTGAACAGAGCCAATCTGGCAAGACGGGCCCATGACCGCCCCCTCCCGTCATCTCGGTACAGCTGAAAACGAGATTCATCTGACCACACGATGCGGATCACTCTGCAGACGTGTAGTTTAGATTTTTCCAGTCCAAGTGAGGTGTAATATCAGATGACGAGCAGTTAACAGTGGCACACGAGTAGGGCGTCGGCTCCCGTAGCCCATTGTATACAGCGTGCAGCATACCTTTTGCTCCATGACGGTGGTTGGGCTGACGACATTTAATATGGATATGATTTCCGACGCCTTTGCTAAGCGATCGGTGTGTGTGATCCTGGATAGTTTACGTCTTCCCTAGCCTCCAGTGATTGCTCTTTGGACACTGGTACGTCTGTTGATTGTTATCACAGTACGCCCTTCATGCGGTTGCTCTCTGGTACACCAGGGATCTTACCACTTGGGCACTAGAATGACTCATCTGTTTTGCCTCGACAATGCGTCCACGATCAAAGTCGCTCAGATCACCACGTTTACCTATGTTCGTCGGTTGCGATATACTGTTGGGAAGCCCTGTTGTCCGTCTGTTTATCACCTGTGTTCGGTGTGGGTCTGTTCCACAACACTCTTCGAGGTATACAAATGTCAAGTGCCAATCACCCCTATCTCTAATGTTTCGTCAACTGAGCGTTTTTTTAAGAGCGACCGGTGTTAGGCAGCCATCAAGTAAGAAATCCTAAATTTTTTAGGAGTGACAAAATCTCTAAGAGAAAAGCATTATCCGTAAGCGACAAAGTAGCAGCCACTGTAATCACAAATATTTTATCAGCTGTTCCTTATGTAGGAAGAGTGCATCATTAACAAAGCTTGAAAATGGTGAAAAAATGTGCTTATTCTTATATAAGTGAGGTTTCACTGCCGAAAATGGATTTAGCGAGTTTATCCGTCTGTCCCGAGCTTTTCGTTATATGCGGGAATATTTTTCTCATTCAACGTTCTTTAAGAACTGTAAATGTATTTAAATGTTCGGTTGCCACACAGTTTACGTGCATGTCATTTGCAAAGTTTTAACCCACTTTCTGAATATTGTTCATTCTGTGTAACTTGTCTAATTCTAACGTTTTTAATTCGAATTCTTGGTTAATTCGAATTTTTCATTTAGTCCCTTGAATTTTAAATAATGTTGAACCCTCCCCCCTTTAATTCGAACTTTTTTTTTTGTTTAATTCGAAGGAAACCCCATTTTCGTATTCTCGTATTTTCAACAATTACCTTTTAAAATGGGTACGTATTGTTCTGGATAAAGCAACAAGTTAAACCTGAAACTATAGCCCACTGCTTCGGACAAGCAGGCTTCCAGCACCCAATGATTATCCTCAACTACATCAATGTAATGGTGGCGATGAGATCATACCCACTGTGGAGTAGTGGGAAGATGTAGGCCGTTAGGTATCGTTTGCGGCTTTTGTGAGCGTTGATGACAATTTAGCTGTTTGTGGTGAGCTCACAGATTACGAGATCTTGGCTAATGTTATGAATAAGAAGACCAGCTGCGTATCTTCAGATGAAGAACTGGAACGGTCAGAATTTCCTGAAGAGCGCCTTCCACATTCAGTAGAGGCCTTGGTTCATCTCCAACAGCTAAGGAAGTTTGAGGGACAGCAGAATGTAAGTGACTCTCTATTACACTCACTCGATTAACTGGAGTAATTTACGCTTACCCATAACATAAATTCTAAGAAGCAAGCCAGAATTCCACATTTTTTTTTTTACAAACAATATGTAAATTTACCGTACTGTACTATTTTTGTATGTTATGAATAAATATGTTGTTTTTTACGATACCTGAATGTGCCCATATTCAAACTTGCCTAATTCGAATTATCTTTGTAACCCATTCAGCTTCGAATTATCCAAGTTACACTGTATAAAATGCCTACTTTTAATTCGACTGTAACCAAATAGTCTCAATTACTAGGGTTTCACTGTAAAATAAAAAAATCCAGTGCTTTCGTTTGCTGTGCCAAATTGAAACCGTATAAATAGGTATTTTTGTCACGCTCGATAAATTTGCGTCAGAGGTACGCATTTTTCTGATTTTACCACTGTTCAAAAATGTAACACTTTGCTGACGAACCTAAAATATACGTCATGAGCAGGTCATATTATGTTTGTATTATTGCTAATAATAATAATAATAATAATAAATATTCCCACAAGAGGAAAAATCATTATGTATTTTTGATGCAAAACACATTCACAACGCTCAGGTTTTGCTCAAAAATTTGCTAAAGGATGCAAAGATCAAGTTAGTATTGATAGTATTGAGGTAAATCAGACTGTTAAGAAAAAAGAAACTTGAGAATGGCTTATATTGACTACAAGAAAGCATTTGATTCAATTCCGCATGATTACCTCATAGAAATACTGAATATATATAAAGTGAACAGCAAACCCATTCAGTTGCTTCAACTAGCCATGTCTCAATGGCAAACAAATCTCTATATATCAGATGGAACGAAAATTATTAATTCTAGAAATATCAGAATAGGGAAAGGTATTTCTCAAGGGGACTCTCTCAGTGCTCATTGATTTTGCATAGGCCTTAATCCTCTCAGTCACATACTAGGCAGCACGAAATATGGATTCAGTATAACCGGGACTAGAAGACAAAGTCGTACAATCAATCATTTATTATATATGGATGACCTTAAGATATAAAGCAATTCCAAAACACAATTGAATAAGCTTCTACAGATTACTGCCACATTTAGCAGATCAATTCATGTTGACTTTGGCTTGGACAAAAGTAAAGTGGTGCATTTAGAAAGAGGAGTTCTGGTTAAATATGAAGGTTTCTCCTTAGATGACAAGGAAATAATTGAAGATTTAAATGCAAAAAATGGATACAAGTACCTGGGATTTTTACAAGCATGTGGCATTAAACACAATAAAATTAAAAATAATATAAAAGATAAATTCCAGCATCGACTTAAAATGATTCTAAAGACATACCTAAACACATCTAATAAGGTGAAAGCAATTAATACCTTTGTGGTCCCGGTTCTAACTTATTCTTTTGGGTGGTCGAAAATAGATTTTGAGGAATTTAACAGAGCTGTGAGATCCAGTATGACCCAACATCGAATTAGACAACCAAAGACCGCATCACACTCCCACAAGAAGGAGGATTAATTATCCTTGATACAAAACGTCTTCACGATGTGCAAATTTGCTCACTGTGGAAATACTTTCACTCTAAATGCAATGAAAATAATATGTTTGATGTCATAACTCCTACAGACAAAGAGAGCACTCCACTGATGTTAAGTAAACCAGATGCTAAAATAGAAGAATCGTCTGCGGAAGACCAGATTCGAAAATTGAATCAAAAAGAACTTCATGGGGCTCATCCAAACCACATAGACAGGTCAGAAATTGACAATAAAACCTCAATTTAGTGGCTGAAGCGAGGAAAATTATATTGAGAGACTATTGGGTTAATGGTGGCTGTTCAAGACAAACTGATTGCAATAAAAAATTACAGAACATACATTTTCAAGGAGGATCTGCAAAATGACAAATGTAGAAGATGTGGTATGTGCATTGAGACCATCGAACACATCTGCGAGAGATGCACCACGCTAGCAAACGTTGATTATATGCAGTGGCATAATAATTTTGCTGAGATGATACATCAACAATTAGGGCACAATGCAGTGTCAGAAGTTTTATACTATAAATGTCAGCCCACTTAGGTACTAGAAAATAAACAATACAAATTATATGGAGACCGTGAGATTAAAACAGACATAACCATCTCTTCCAATCGTCCAGACATAATTCTGTTTGGCAAAAGGCAGAAGGAAGCAGTCATTACCGACATATCCTACCGTTGGACCGTAATACTCAAAATACCTATGCAACAAAAATCAACAAGTATGTAGAACTGGCTGCAGAGATCAGACAGATGTGGAAGCTGAAAAAAATTCACATATGCCCATTGATTGTCTCTGCAACTGGTATAATTCCTCAGACTCTCATAACTCAGCTTGATGCTTTAGGTCTACAAAACCTAAAATCCAAGAAGCAGTGATTTTCAATACATGCCACATTGTACGACGATTTCTAAACCATGAATGACTATGTCTTTACTTGACCTTATGCCCGCACTGACAGGTGAACCACGGTACAGATGCCTGTAGATGAGAAAATAACATGAAATATAATAATAATAATTTACAAAGCTAAACACAACATGTTTGCAAAATTGATTCACTGGTCATTTTGCAGAAAGCACAATCTTCCAGCATCGAAAAACTCGTGAGAACATTAGGCTGAGAAAGTATTAGCAAATGATGAGGTCAAGATCTGATGGGATTTTCGAATTCAAACCGATCGAGACCTAGATCATCATGCACCAGACATAATAGTCATAGAAAATCGGAAAGTCTGGATAACTGATATAGCAATACCTGTAAACGCCAGAGTTGATGCAAAAGAACTGGAAAAAATGAATATATATAGAGACTTGGCAATAGATGTTATCCGATTATGGACTAAACACACAACGGTAGTCCCCATTGTAATCGGGGCACTTGGAACAATATCAAAATTTTTTATGAATCATTTCAAAAAATTGCAGCTTTCTGATATACCACCTACAGAACTGCAGAAGACAGCTTCACTTGGGATATCATATATTTTACGCCGATTCCTGGCTGATACATAGGTCTCCGGTGGAAACTCGTATCAGCTCAACAACACCAGTCAGTGATAATTTTGTTGTTTATGCTTGTTTGTCGCAGTCTGTTTTTAATATATTTTGAATAGAGAAGATTAATAATAATAATAATAAATAAATCCAACTTTTTATTAATGTGCCTAAAAATATTTGACGGTGACAGATCTTTTTCTGTTTCCGCCACTGCTCCAAAAAATGGACAATTTTATAGTTTTGCTAATACACCTAAAATTGCCATCAGGGATACCTTTTCCTGTTTTCACCAATCCTCAAAAATGCATCATTTTGCTAATGCGCCTAAAATGTGTGTCAGAGGTATGGATTTTTCTGTTTTCACCGCAACTCAGAAACCGCAGCAATTTCCTAATCCGCCTAAAATGAACATCATATACATGCTGTTTCTTGTTTTACCATTACACAAAAGAACTGCAACATTGTGCTATTGCACTTAAAACATTGTGCTATTGCACTTAAATGCTATTGCACCGGAGACCTATGCCATCAGGGATACCTTTTCCTGTTTTCACCAATCCTCAAAAATGCATCATTTTGCTAATGCGCCTAAAATGTGTGTCAGAGGTATGGATTTTTCTGTTTTCACCGCAACTCAGAAACTGCAGCAATTTCCTAATCCGCCTAAAATGAACATCATATACATGCTGTTTCTTGTTTTACCATTACACAAAAGAACTGCAACATTGTGCTATTGCACTTAAAATGTGCGTCAGTGGCATGGCTTTTTCCGTTTTCACCACTGCTCAAAAAACGCATGATCTAATGAGCAACTATCTTTATGTCAGAAATAATTGCAGCAGGCACTACGTATTGTAAACTGATCTTTGAATTTAGATAATACAGTATGTAAGATCACAGTGCTCAGATGATCTGTCACTTGATGTGTAGTTAACACGAAGCCTGACAAAAAAAGAAACTGATTTTCTTTCTGCCTTCGCTTCTTCCCTTCTTTTCATGTGCGTGACTTTTAGAAATACTAGGAAAGAAGCGCATGCTCAAGCACATGGTTAAGCATTTTCACTTTAGGCTCTAAAATGTGCTCATTTGGATTCACTTGGTTTTGAGGTAGTAGAATTTACACCTTTTTTTCCCCAAGGATTCGTTTCATCGGCTCTAGCGCGTTGGCTCATGACGTCTTCTCTTTCCTCTAGGAGAAGCGAAACCAAAAATTGTCCTGTACCCACGAAGGCTTAGTAATACATGAATAGGTCTTAAAGATCAGATCATATGTAGAGGATTTTAGGAAGGGAGTGTCTGACCTCAGGTCTTAAACAAACCTTAAAAATAGGAAGCTAGGATATTTGTGCTAGAGTGCCCAATAGGAAAGGGATACTGAAGCGAAGAAGGAATACGTGATTATTTATTACCGGGTGGCCAGTACCCGGAGTCCGATGGCTTAAAGTGTCCATCAGACGCACGGCGGATATTTAGTGGTTCCAGTGTTCGTACCTGCTTGGGATCGAACCTGAGGTTTCTCGGTGGCAGTCACGAAAGTTAACCACTAAGCCATCCGCTGCCCCAATAGGTCTCAATGTCCAACACGGAGAGCGTATATACGCCGCTCGCATGATTGTCGTTGTTGTTGATTCGTCTTTGTTGAATTGCTGCAGTCGGGATGTTCTTCTTTCTGAGATATTATTCTGCACTAATACTACGTGCTAAACTGCGGTTGCAGAGCGCACTAAATTATTTCTAGGAGCTGTATAACCATGCCGAAAAAATTTCTGTATTGATTTTTGTCGAACGTTATGACTCTTGATTGCGAGTTTGTGAGTGAAAAAGGATCCTTCCAACCCGAAGCCCAAGGAGAGTAACAAAAACGTTAGAGAATCGTATCACAAATCTTGGATGAATGCTACATCATGTAGCGTTAGCGTACGAAGTTTTAAGAAGCTCAGAACAAATGCAAAAAATAAATAAAATGCGCGGTCTAACTTCCTTCTTCTCACGCCTATTAGTAGAACTCGTAGACTGCATGGTTTCCGAATGAAGATATTTACCAGTTCCAAGATCTGATTTGGTTCTGCCATATCGTCCCTGTAGTTTTAGTACTCAGCAGTCTCGTTCATTTGTGACGTGGTCAGAACGTCAGGTGCTTGGAAATAAAGAATTGAAATATAATGCCGAATCAAATCTAGTTTAAATTCCCTTCTGCAGAAATACGTCATGGAATTTGAAAATACGTTTACTATCGACGGAAAAGTAACACCGTAACAAACAAGTCGTGTGAATTCACGGAAAATTTCTGAAAATAACACAAAACAAATTTGCATGTGGGTGGTTGCTTTTTAACGAAATGTCCTTTTCTAAAAGGGCCTGTTTTTTCTAACATTCGTATTTTCACAGATTTTCCGTAGTTAGAAATTCTGTTAATTTCAGAAAACTCCGTTACAAGATGTTCTGTATTTATATGACATTTCGCAGAAATGAAGACGCTGAATTTTTCATTCCTTACACCTGATAATCCTTATCCAGCGGCTAGGATCGAACTGACGTCGTTTGTGTTGGCGTAGCTGATAAATGCCGCCTTAATCACTGAGCCAGGAACACTAGGACACCTGAGATACATTCGTGGTAAAACTAACTGCGCGATCATAAATATATGCACTATATTGACAAAGTCACCAGACAGTACTTTAAAAGCAATTCAACACATCCGTCAAGTTGCCACGATGCGCGGTACAATACACCTGCAAACGGTATGAAACAAGCTTACAGCTAACCGCGATCATATCGCACTGTCAGCTTGAGTGAAAATGTCGCGGCGGAAGAGAACTGATTTTCAGAAAGGAAAGATTGTTGGGTGTTATATTAGTGGGTTATCCATAAGAGAAATCGAGAGGCCTTTAAACATTCCCAAGTCAACTATTTTGGAAGTACTGAATGAGTGGAAGACACATGTCGTGATTAAAGCAGCAAAACGTACCGGCAGGCCAAAGAAAATCAGTGATAGAGGACGTCGAAGCCTCAGGAGAGTCGTTACAGCTAATCGACGAAGTACTACGCAAAACACCAGTGTACAGGTGAGTAAAAATGCTGGAACCTCGGTAGGTACACCTTCCGTTCCCAAAGAACTTCATTCCATGGGTTGCCGTGGTCGTGCGGCTGCTCATAAGCCTTTCATCTCCACTCGGAATGCTATCGTGGACCGTAGATCATTCGAAACGGATTCTATGGACTGATAAACCCAGATACATGATCCATCAGTCTGATGATCGTGTGTGGGTATGGTGGCAGCCTGGGCAACGCTATTTACCCGGTGTAATGTTCCTACGGTCAGGTTTGGAGCTGGCAATGTACTCGTGTGGGGGTGGTTTTGGTGGTATTGTCCCGGCCCAGTGGTTATAGTGGACAAACCTGTTAACCAGCAAGTCTACCTCGATATTCTGGACAATTATGCCCTACCAACTCTGTGGCAATACTATGGAAACGAGCCTTGTTGGTACCTGCAAGATAATGCACCGAGACAGAAAGCACTGACTTTTACTGCGTGGTTTGACGATAATTCCGTATTGTGTGTGTACTGGCCAGCACAGAGCCCTGATCTCAATCCTATAGAGCACATATGGGATAAATTAGAGCGCATTAAAGAAGTTTGGAACCAAGATCTACTGCTAAGCAACAGTTAGCGGCAGCATTATGTACTGAATGGAAGCGCATACCTATCGCTGTGTTCCAAAACCTTGTCGAAAGCATGTCTTGAAGAGTCAGTGTATGCATCAAGGCCAAAGGTGGACCGACACCGTACTAATGTATGTCAATAAATGCTATGTTGTGTTTCTCTTCTAGGTGTCCTGTGACTCTTGTCAATATAGTGTATATAATAGCTGGTGCGCAAAATGGGGGAGAGAAGAAAAAGTATCGAATAACCAAAATTCATGCGATATGTTAGCCACAGTATCTGATCTCGCTGCAGAACTTCAAAATCAGATCCCTCGGCAGACGATTGAATCTTAACAGTTCGTCAAACCTAAAGTACAGTATTTCCGCTAATCGCTCCATTTACCCGAAATGTTTCGTTATATGAATTCAGAACAAATGAGAACGGAATTTCTCCTTTAATATACGAAAAGAACAGCGGAAATGTTTCTGAAAATGCAGAATTTCCCGTTAACCTATCTTAAAATGGCAATTTCCCAATCAATATAAGAAAGAAATTGCTTACAATTTTCTGAAATTTCAGAATTTTCCTCGCGTACAAAAAATCGTTGAAATTCAGGTTTCTTCACGCTATTTCATAGAAGAGGTTGTATCAGAAATATGCTTCGTTTATTCAGGAAAGGAATGACTGAAAGTGGCTCGTGAATTTCAGAAAACATTTTTACGGTATACTATTTTGCCAGCCATGTGTTAAACCTATGAAAGCAGATTAGCGTTGCCAGGCAACGCAACATTTGTTTAGCAATAAGCATTTCGTCGCTGTTTCGCCTGTGACACATAGGCAAGCCCTTCTAGAAGAATCATTTCCATCCTCGTATTCCAGCCTTTCAAAGTGTTCGGTATGTTATTCAGATTTATGTAAGACATTTGTTTCAACTGATATTCCTCTACAGGAAGTTAACGATCCGGAGTTCAGAAAGTTTCTCATCAGCTATACGAATTTTAATGATACCCCTGATAAATCGACTAAGGAAAAATTATCTTGCCAAACGATATGAGGAAACATTTCGATATATTACGTCCATCTGTGAAAATTGAAGAATCTACGTGAGCATCGATTAAACTACAGATTCCGGTAGCAAAAAAGTAGGAAACGTTATAATTGGTGTTTTCATAGTTGGAGAAACCCTTTCCAAACGTTTTCTTATTCACTAGCATGCAAAGACATTTCCACAGAAAATCATGACACAGTTCGACAGATTATTATTTAATGAACCTATGCACTTGTAGCCGACTAGAGTGGAGTACGACAATGTGTTGCTTTTGCTTACAAATGCAGAGGCACACATAAATATAGCCCCTGATGGTCTTTCGGTGAGCTTTCGAAAAATGATACACATAGCATGTCTCTTTTAAGTTTTACGCCAATGTGTTGCTTTTGTTTACGAATGCCGCGGCACACATCAATAAAGCCACTGACGGTAGTCCCGTGAGCTTTCCGAAAATGATACACGTAACATGTGTCGCTTAAAGTTGCACAGGTTGTGTGAAAATATCCGAACCCTATAACGTAATTTTCTTTCAGCTGTAACTTAGTACTTACGTCAGTAATTACGTTATGAGTGCTAGGATAATGCAATATTAAGAGGTACCCATACAGCTTACAAGAAAGAGGTCAAGTAGTACTTACAAATACTTTTAGTTTGCTTTCATGGGTGGACTGCAGACTTACATATGATTTACTGGCTTACTCGATACAATATCGATGACTTAACATAAAAAAAAAACCAAAAAAAAAAAAAACAGCACGTCAATCATCACTAACATCAATCCCCTTAAACAACCGCTGCATTGCCTTTTTATCTATCGTTCTTATCCAGCCACACATCATCATCATCATCATTGTCAACCATTATCAATCCACTGCTGGACGAAGGTCTCCCCAAGTTTCCTCCACAACGGTCTGTCTTGTGCCAGTCTCCTCCATGTCACTCCCACATACTTTCGAATTTCATCCACCCATCTTCCATGTGGTCTTCTTCTGGGTCTTTTCCTGTCCCTTGGAATCCAATCTAAAATTTCGGCTGTCCATCGATGGTCTGTTCTTCTGGCAGTATGTCCAGCCCATTGCCATTTCAGGGATTTAACTCTGATCATGATGTCTTCCACTCTTGTCATTTTTCGGATCCACGTGTTCCTCTTCTTATCTCTCCTGGTTACACCAAGCATGCACCTCTCCATGATGCTTTGAGTTGTCTGCAGCCTTTGTATGTCTCTTTTAGTTAAGGTCCACGTCTCTGCACCATACGTAAGCACTGGAAGGATGCATTGATCAAACACTTTTCTTTTAAGACATAATGGCATATTGCTCTTGAAACTTGTTCCGACCTCAATGTTGCCAACATTATTCTCATGTGAGAGAAAAGACATAAACGTTAGGGTTTGAAAATGTCTAAGAGAACAAACTCAAATTTACAGAGAAAAAGAAACTCAAAAGGAAAGTTAAAACAGAATATCCGTTTCAACCCTTTATCCTAATGTGTGCAGATTAGTATGAAATGGAAAACCCGCGTTTGTTAAATCACCAGCATGGATGGATTTCTTCAAAAAGAATAATTCTGGTCTCCACCTGTTCCCTACACCCGTAGTTACACGCTGGGGTACATTGTTCAGTGCCGTGGTGTATTATGTAGATTATTTTGAAGGCCTTAGGTCTATTGTCAGCGGAAACTGACAAAGACGATGCTTCAATTGAGATTGTTCAGAATTTAATCTGCTAATTTAAGTTTCTTGTGTCATTCGATGAAGAAATTAGAAACAACAGCAAACTTATTTTCTGAAATACTCAAAGAAGTGTAGGATGTTGAAAGCAAACTCAACAGGATTTCGGGTTCAAAATAGAAGCCTTCAGAAATAAATTCATATGCGCGTTAGAAAAAAATACCAGTGGATTTCAAACTATGCGTAGAGTTGCTGAAGAAAGAGTATCAGAAGGCTGACTTGCAACGTAAAATTGACTTTTTCAGCTAAAATTTAAGTTTTATGTCTTCTTTCGTTGACAAAAACCCTCTGATTGATGTGTGAAAGTTTGCAAATTTTATTTCGATATTTGTGCCAAAAACCTGTTTACTAGTGTAGTTTTACTCTTTTATGTGTAGTTGGTGTACAATTCTTTTTTATTAATTTTAAGTATTAGCGACATCCACCTCAGAAAATATGCGAGATTGAATTCCTGTGATGTGGAACGATCGTTATTTTCGATATTGGTAATTGTTTCGTGACAGTTGGCATAGATTTGTGACGGAAAATCTAGTGCTGTCATTTGTTTTCCATTTCAGCTCCAAATAACTTTTTCGATCAACTGTATACAAGTGTTAAATAAACTGAGTACTAATATCATCTTTTTATCACAGAAAATAAGCAGTTACGTTATCGTAGAAGACAGTATTTTTTATTTTTAGCAAGTATTTTTTTATTTTTAGCAAACACTTTTCATTTTTAGCATATACTTTTGAAATTTTTAGCGCATAAAAATTGAATATTTTTTTATTTCTTAGCACCTAAAATCCGTTCTTCTCTAATAGAGTCATTTTGTACGATGCAGTGCTTTGACTTTTTGTGGCAACAATAGATAGCAACTCTTTCACAGGAGAATTTGGGCGGACTAATTTTGGAATGAAATTAGGATTGTATCGCAGATATACTGTGTTTCCAAATATTCAGAAATTCATAACGGCCGAACAAAATGTAAATTACATTTTCATGTAAGTTAAGCAATCGTTTATCATGCCGATTTCTGACTTCTAATATAGTGCTTGATGTGGTTCGAATCCCAAGTAGAACATGGATGAACGTCGTCTCCTTTCATAAGGAGGGATCTCTGCCCTAGCCACAAATATCCCGGTTTAGTAATTCCGCAAGATCTTCCTCTTCATTGGAGGATGGGTGTGGCATTCGCAAGCTTGAGTGGTAATTGACGGCTTTACAAAGCTTTAAGATCCCGCCCGTGGTGGAAAAACAAAAAAGATAAAAATGAAATCGCATGAACAAAATAAATAACGGGGAAACGATAGATCATGCGATCGCACATACATTTGCACGAGCTCATTTCAATTTGCAAAAAAGGAAAGTGATTTGAAATTAGTACTGAAAATTTGTATATGTGCTAAAAAATATGACAGTGATCTAAAATGTTTTCCCGAAATTGGATCATTTTTTAAGTATTCAGACGTTTTAACTCCCCATAAACTCGCTAGAAAGACCTTACATTTGCAAGCATTCTCGTCAATGTCGACAATAAAAAGGTGATTCCAAAGATTTTTTTGTGGAACGGATGAGTGCATGGATTCAGAAAGAGAGCAGCACCTTAAAGGCAATATATAACAAACATTTTGGACTTTTAAAATAAATTAATCTGCCTATTCTTTTTTAAAAATAATTAACTTCTAAAATGATTATCAAGCACCCTGAGTTTTAGCTCGTTTTGTGTACAGTATTACTCTTATATCTGTACCGAACATGAATTCATGCAGTTTTGAGTAAGATTTATGTGTTAATGTACGAAATGTTCTTCTGGTAGTTTGAAATTCACAAATTTGCCGATGATAAGACTCGCATATCTGTGTTGCAGACCTGAATACTTTACCAATCAAGCTACACCAATAGAATTTATCTCTACAACTTTGTCGTCTTGACATGTGCTTCACCTCCATAGTACGTCATGGAGGAAGAACTGCATCGTTTGAGAAGGTTTTCAAGGAAATATTAATTATTCATTACTACTCTATTTAATAATGGTGCTATCTTTTTAGAAGCTTAGCCATTAAAAATGGTAGTTACTATTATTGAAAAATAAACATAGGAGTACTAAGGAGGTGTATACTTTTCAGCAGAACGAAATAATCTTACTGTAAACAAATAAACATCACATTCAGTTTATTTAAATTCTACCATCTTTCTCAAAATATTATTAAAGCCTCATTATGTGTGGTTAATTATGCTAAAAATGTCAAATGTAAGTCCGGCTCCGGACCAGCTGACTCCCAAGTCCGCTTGCGGAATAACGTTTTCATGGCCGGGGCCGTCAGTGTTTGCAATTCGCATTGCTCTCGAGCTTTTTATTGATAGATTTGGTGCATTTGGAATATAACCTTCATAAGTAAACAAGTTAGTAAAATCATGCAATGCATTGATTATGGTACGCTTTCCAATATACTAGAAATCATTACTCAAGCTATTACTCAAGTTATGAGGAAAGAGGCTGTGGAATAAATCTTACCCCTGTGCTCTGACCTTTGATCCATTTGGATGATATTCAACAGAACTGGTTCAGTATATCTCCGAAATAACAGGATAAAGTTTTGTCGCAATCAAAGCAAGTTTACGTGTTATAATGCATAAGCGCTATGGAATAGATCCCGCCCCTGTTTCCTAACCTTTCACCCCATTTTGCCTATTTTCAATAGGATTTGTCCCCAAGAAGGTCCCTACAACATACCAACATTTCATCCAAATCGAAACATTTTTACGTAAGTTATGACTCATAATGGTGATGGAAGTGATTCCGCTCCTATGTCCTGACCTTTAACACCCATTTCGCCAATTTTTCAATAGGGTTTGTCCCCAGGTGGTCTCCTACCACATACTAAAATTTAATCGAAATAGAACCATTATTACGTTAGTTATGACGCATAAGAGCAGTGGAATGGATCCCGCTCTTATGTCCTGACCTTTGACCCCATTTCTTTCACTTTCAATAGGGTTGCTTCCCAGGTGTTCCCCTACCACATACTAAAATTTCATCGAAATCGGCCAATTTTTACGCAAGTTATCGTGCGGAAGAACATACGCACACAACGCGTGACGTAATGAGGCAGATGGGAATCGCGACCATCTGCTAGCAAGGTGTGACGTCATAAAACTTTAATATGATCCACAAAAAACGTGTGGCGTAATGAGATAGATGGCATGACCGCGCGCCAACATATAATGGGGCGACGCCATGACACCACACTACAAACTTGGTAATTCGGGGTGGTTATTTAACCCACTAAACAAGTTTTCTTAAAGTCGACATCAAGCTAAATGGATTTCTAGTACCAGTAACCGGTAGGTTACCGACTTTCATCAAAATCCTCAGAGTCTTTTTCAAAATAAAATTTACATACATACAAGAATTGCTCCCTTAAGGCGAACGTCAAGTAATTTTGCTTCCTGTACTTCGAATGGAAACACTTCTGTACATATTTTCTTCCCAATTAATGCGTTCCCAAGGATGAAAATTTGAATATCGATTAACATATCTTCATTTTATAACTTGGAATACTTAATATTCTCTAAAACATAACCATAATTATGCAATCCAACATTTTTTTGTCTGCTGACGTCATGAAAATACAGGTCGCGCCATCTTTTTTCTGGACAATTAATACATTCACAAGGATGAAAATTTGAACATCGATTAAAATAGCTTCATTTTATAACTTGGAATACTTAATATTTTCTAAAACATAACCATAATTATGCAATCCAACATTTGTTTGTCTACTGACGTCATCAAAGTACAGGTCGCGCCATCCTTTTTTCTGGTTTCAACACCACCAAAGGAAAAGTTATTGATTTTTAATGTAATTATGGTTATGTTTTAGAAAATATTAAGTATTCCAAGTTGTAATAAAGTTATTTTAATCGATGTTCAAATTTTCATCCTTGGGAACACATTAATTGTGAAGAAAATGTGTACAATAGTTTTTCCATTGGAAGTATAGGAAGCAAAATTACTTGACGTCCACCTTAATAATATGGGATAAGAGCGATGGAATGGATCACATTCGTATGTCCTGACCTTTGATCCCATTTCGTCCACATTCAATAGGGTTCGTCCCCAAATGGTCCCCCTACCACATACTAAAATTTCATTGAAATCGAACTATATTTACGCAAGTTATGACGCATAAGGGCAATGGAATGATCCCGCTCCTACGTCGTGACCTTTAACCCCATTTGTCCCATTTTCAATAGGGTTCGTCCCCAGGTGGTCCCCTACCACATACTAAAATTTCATCGAAATCGAACCATTTTTACGCCAGTTATCGTGCGGACAGACGGACGGACGGACGGACAAAACTGGAGCATATACGCTTCTTCAACTTACGGTTGGAAAGCGTAAAAAAGGATGAAATAGATATGAGTAATCACACTTTTTTAAATTTTTTTATAACTGTGCTAAGTGAAAGCCCGTCAACAATGAAGGGGAAAAATAAGTTATGTAGAGTAATTTTTCAATAACTAGGTATTCTTTTTGTTTGTGATGTCCATAATAATAATAATAATAATAATATGATGTCCAAATGTGAAAGTATGTTTCATCAACATTGCAACAATGAAAACAAGTTAGTAAAATCATGCAATGCATTGATTATAATACGCTTTCCAACATTACAGAAACCATTACTCAAGTTATCGCTCAAGTTATGAGAATAATGTCTGTGGAATAAATCTTGGTCCTGTGCCCTGACCTTTAATCCCATTTCGATTATATTCAACAGAACCGGCTTGGTATACCTCCGAAATAACATGATAAAGTTTTGTCGCAATCGAAGCATTTTACGTAAGTTATGATGCATAAGGGCTGTGGAATAGATCCCGCTCCTGTGTCCTAATCTTTGACCCCATTTCGCCCATTTTCAATAAGGTTTGTCGCCAAGTGGTCCCCTACCACATACCAAAAATTTCATCGAAATCGAACCTTTTTTACGTTAGTTATGGCGCATAACAGACAGCAGTGGAATGGATCCCTCTCCTATGTACTGAACTTTGACCCCATTTCGTTCACTTTAAATAGGGTTCCTTCCCAGGTAATCCCCTACCAGATACTAAAATTTCATCGAAATCCAACGGTTGTTACGCGAGTTATCGTGCTGACGGACATACGCACACAACGCGTGACGTAATGAAGCAGATGGGAATCGCAACCATCTGCCCGCCGCAAGAGTGTGACGTCATAAATCTTTAATAGGATCCACACACAACGTGTGACGTAAAGAGACAGAGGGCGTGACCGCTCGCCAACATTCTCAAACGCGAGTTGTGACGTCATAAGATTTCTAAGCATTGGTAACATTAATGGAACAACGCCATCACTAAAAACGTTATAATTCGGGGTGGTTATTTAACACACTAAACGAATTCTTCTAAAGTCGAGATGAAGCTAAATCGATTTCTAGTACCAGAAAACGGTAGGTTAACGACTTTCATCAAAATTCTTAGAGCCGTTTTCAAAATAAAATGTACATGCATACATACAAGAATTGCTACTTTAAGGTGGACGTCAAGTAACTTTGCTTCCTATACTTCCAATGGAAAAACTTTTGTACACATTTTCTTCACAATTAATGCGTTCCCAAGGATGAAAATTTGAACATCGATTAAAATATCTTCATTTTATAACTTGCAATACTTAATATTTTCTAAAACATAACCATAATTATGCAATTCAACATTTGTTTGTCTACTGACGTCATGAAAATACAGGTCACGCCATCTTTTTTCTGGACAATTAATGCGTTCACAAGGATGAAAATGTGAACATCGATTAAAATAGCTTCATTTTATAACTTGGAATACTTAATATTTTCTAAACCATAACCGTAATTATGCAATCCAAAATTTTTTTGTCCACTGACGTCATCAAAGTACAGGTCGCGCCATCTTTTCTCTGGTTTCAACACCACCAAAGGAAAAGTTATTGATTTTTAATATAATTATGGTTATGTTTTAGAAAATATTAAGTTTTCCAAGTTATAGTATGAAGTTATTTTAATCGATGTTCAAGTTTTCATCCTTGGGAACACAATAATTGTGAAGGAAATGTGTACAAAAGTTTTCCCATTGGAAGTATAGGAAGCAAAATTACTTGACGTCTACCTTAATAATATGGGATAAGGACAATGGAATGGATCGCAATCCTATGTCCTGACCTTTGACCACATTTCTTTAATTTTCAATAGGGTTCGTCCCCAGGTGGTCCCCTACTACATACTGAAATTTCATCGAAATCGAATCATTTTTACGCACGTTATGACGCATAAGGGCAATGGAATGCATCCCGATCTTATGTCCTGACCTTTGACCCCACTTCACCCATTTTGAATAGGGTTCGTCCCCAGGCGGTCTCCTACCACATAGTAAACTTTCATTGAAATCGAACCATATTTACGCAAGTTATGACCCATAAGGGTAATTTAATAATCCCGCTCCTACGTCGTGACCTTTGACCCCATTTGTCCCATTTTCAAGAGGGTTCGTCCCCAGGTGGTCTCCTACCACATACTAAAATTTCATCGAAATCGACTTATTTTTACGCCAGTTATCGTGCGGACAGACGGACGGACGGACGGACAAAGCTGGAGCATATACGCTTCTTCAACCTACCGTTGGAAAGCGTAAAAAGTATATTGGTTGAGGCAGGGGTTCAGCAATTAAAACAAAGATGATATCTTTTCACTGGGCCACCAGTGTGAGACAAACGTTCAGACAAAGGAAATTATATTTTTTGTAATAACTAATAGGTGGCATGGATTTACTTAAATTGACTTTAAAATATGTTATACTCTCTCATGTGTAGTTATTTTTAAGATACTGTTTGATTTCTAAGTATTACAAGTAGGACAAAAAATTATATGTCTATTAGCTTATTTGATACACATCAAAATGTCTACGTATTTCTTCCACTAGCGTGTGTAGCCTGTAACGCAACGACTTGTTTATGAGTAAAGCCGGAAGTTTCAAGTAACATTCATACCATTAACAAGGGCTATTTCTTCTTCCGCAGCTCTATTTCTCTCTGCAGATAATTACGTAAATAGGAAGATATATCTCAGAAAATGTAGGTACCCATTTTGCAGAGCCCGTGCTTTATCAGATGGGCGGGCAAGAACTACTTTCAGCGCAGCGAACGTAGAAGAATATTATGTTATCATTGTTTTATCCGTTGTAGCTCCGACTTCTTGGAAGTATCGTTCAACATTAACGAAAACAACAACCAGAAAGAGAGGACGATAAAAGATATGGATAGTACCAAGAATTAAATTTTTGTTCTTTTGGTAACGTTCTGCACAATTTAGATACCTCACTTATCCAATCATTATAGCAATTCCTACTGGGGAAATATTTTATAATGAAACAATGAATAACTTTAGTGTTCAGCTAAACTGACCTCAGGAAAATGAGAAATCCTACTACAGAGTGAGCTCCAGTTAGCCACAGTTACATGTAAGAATTTATATTTCAAAAGATCATTGCAAAAGAACAGAAACTGGATAATTCTTACCTTCAAGTCAAACTTTTTTATCGTAGTTTTCCGGCTTCTATCGGGTGTGCCATATAAAAGAGGCCCCGTGGCCAGACGCTGTTAGATGGGTTAAATTTGTTTGGCGTGTTTCCAGTTAAAACCGCTTTCTGCGTGTACAGCTGCAAAGGTATTCTCCGGAATGGTTAGTCACAGCCAGAGCAATGTAGGTACACAGTCATAAGTGTAAGTAAAGAAAGAACAAAGGCAACGGAAATGGTTTTAAGTACGGAACAGCGGATTTTTATTGTGGAACAGTATTTCAGAAATAACTCACACAAGGTTTTAAACGAGTTCTTTATAGAAAAAGTTCTACGTTGTGAAGCACCGGCGAAATCAGTGGTACAGAAGTTAGTGCGGAAATTTCGTAAAACCGGCACGGTGTGCAACAGGAAAAGAAACAAATCCAAGGCAATTCGTACTGAAGACAATATCAAACGTGTGTGCACAGTGGTGTTACAAAGCCCTCGGAAGTCGATTCGCCGATCATCGTCTGCAACGGGAATATCTGCCACGTCATGCCGACGCATACTTAAAATGGATTTGCATTTTCGGCCAGGCCTCTTTTATATGGCACACCCTGTATTTTGGAGGATATAAAAATATGCTGTATTATAATCTAGCGCTGATTGCTCTAGTAAAATGAGAGGCCTGAAACTGCGGTAACCCTTTAACCGGCTAGAACGAATTAACTCGGGGTTAACAAAATAAGCTGAGATCAGCTCGAACGAACATATTCGTTGTCTGAGGAGTGGGCCGAACGCGACAGGAACTAGTGAACCTGCGTATCAGAAAGCGTTGGCTTTTAGCTTACGTTTGTCTTTCTAAGTGGTGATTTAGGGGTTATGATTGTCACTAATTCGCTGTCTGATTACGTTTTCCGCTAAGAATGCTAAGAAAAGGGCGGCGAATCTAAGAAAAAAGAAAAGTTGTTTGAATAACTTGTTTCTGCCCAGCGGCATGGTGTTCGTGTCCGTGGGACTACTGCTTCTGAATCATTTCTGGGGTAATGGAACAGAGAAGAAAGGACTATAAAGGAATCAAATTACATAATTTAAGACTTAGGATTGTAAGGGAGCACTTGCAACCAGCGTGAGATTTATAGTTGCTACTCCTGAGATGAAAGAGGAAAATAAATTGTTTTGCCGTAGCTTTTGGTATAACCCGGTTACTATGGGAACACTTCTGTTTGAGCAGCGCAGGAAAATTTGGTCAAACTTTGGCTCGGGTACATCGGCCGCTTAAATAGTTTTAAAGCACTGAATGAGTGTTTCAATTGGATTCTAGAAAAAGGCTCTACGCTTTACAAAATATCATGATCAGAGATGTATCACGGAAATATTTTTAACGCTGCTGCTTTGTTCTGGTACATTACACAGCAAATAAATTACCTTTGCTCTTATCAATTTTACGTTTAAGAATATTTTTATCACATTTTGCAACTATGTTTGCTCCTACAAAATAATTCAATTTTACGTTTAGGGATATTTTTATCACATTTTGCAACTATGTTTGCTGCCACAAAATAATTCAATTTTACGTTTAGGGATATTTTTATCACATTGTGTAACTATGTTTGCTCCCACGAAATCATTTCTCATGCAGAAGATTTTCAATGTTCTTTAATCTTCCCTCACTTTCGAAAAAAAAAATTATGACGCAAATGTTTTCTCAGGTTTAATATAACACAGAACTAAATTTATTCATAAAAGTAAAGGTATTTTACCCAATTTCAGCGATAGAATATCATACGTGGTTCTGGTAAGATACATTTACTGCTACTTTAGAAAACTTCATAAACATAGCTTTAGAAATTTTTTTGTAGAGTCGTACATAAATGCAAATTTCTGAAGATCTGTAAGAGAAAACGCACTTTTTTAAGGTTGAGTCACAAATAAATAATTCTTTACCTCAAAAACTCCTGACCTAACTATTGGTGAACGCTTGTAATGCATATGAGAAAACCAAGTGCTCTCTTATAATTCTTAAGTGTTCGCTAAATTTTGAAATTGAGTGTTATTTAATAATGCACAGTACCGGTCATAATTGGATAACCCTTGTGTTATATAATAGCGCATTAATGTTATCATCCTTTGTATAACAATAAAAGGCCACGGACAAGCCATATTTCTCAGTCTTCATTTGTGTAATTAGTTTTTTATGCTTTCCAACTGTAGGTTGAAGAAGCATATATGGTCCAACTTTGTCCGTCTGCCTGTCCGCCCGATAACTCGCGTAAAAATGATTTAATTTCGATGAAATTTCAGTATGTGGTAGGGGATCACCTGGGGACGAACCCTATTCAAAATGGACGAGATGGGCTCAAAGGTTAGGACATAGGAGAGGGATCCATTCCATTGCCGTTATGCATTGTAACTTGCGTAAAAATGGTTCGATTTCGATTACATTTTAGTATGTGGTAGGGGACCACCTGGGGACAAACCCTACTGAAAATGGGAGTAATGGGGTCAAAGGTCAGGACATAGGAGCGGGATTCATTCCATTACCCTTATGCGTTATAACTTACGTAACAAATTCATCGATTACGACAAAACTATATCGTGTTGTTTGGGAGATATACTGAACAAGTTCTGTTGAATATCATCTAAATGGGGTCAAAGGTCAGGTCACAGAAGCAAGATTTATTCCACAGCTATTATCCTCATATCTTGACTAGAAATGCTTCTAGTGCGACAAACCTTTAGTATGTTGTTCCAGGAGGTATACTGAACACATTCTGTTTAATGTAATCGAAATAGAGTCAAAGGTCACGGCATCGGAACGAAATTTATTCCACAACCTTTATCCTCATAACTTGAGTAATGATTTCTGGTACGTTGGAAAGCCTATCATAATCAATGCATTGCATGATTTTACTAACTTGTTATAAACAGTTCTTAGTACAGATGTATAAGATCACGATTTTGTGAAGCATAGTTAGAAATACTTGCAAGTGTACAGAAAAAGTTCATGACAGACTGTGACCTACTACTGAGGTGATGCTTGAGTCGAAATCGTCAGGTTGCAGCGATAAGCTTTTTCAGCGTAGTTCAGTCGGTAGAACATTCCGCTAAGTAGTAGGAAGACGTATCGTAAAATACCACCACCGGCGAAAAGGTCACGTTCGATGTAAGATGTTGAAATTTGTAAAATCGTGACATTTTGCAAGTGATACTGAAAGTTCTAACGAGAATGATATTGTTACTTAGCTTGCTCTTGCTTGTTAGCTTGCTTAATATAGCTTTTCCGGCCGGCCTGAAGCTCTGGGTTTGAGACTCGCATGAAGCATGGGTGTTGCTCTTGGCTCACGGTGCCGAATTTGTTGCCTTACGAGAACGAGCGGCCCTAAATTAGAGACGAGAGACTGTTATACTCAGAGGAGTTGCTTACGGTGGTAGTTAACACCATCCTTCCCTTCCCCCTTTACAAATTCCAGCCTTTCCCTACTTTTTGAAGTAGAACTACGTCTTTCTCCACACTGGGTAGAAGGTAAGATCGGGTGTAGGGATGCAATGAGAACATGTCACAATCTGAGCGCTTATATCTTCGAAACTAATAATCGTACAGTAATAAACAACACATCATAAGATAGTTAACAGAGTCCCATTTATATCAAAACAAGTTTCAACCCTCCACTCTATAACCCTTCGATACAGTAGCGTTAGAATGTTAAGCTAAATTTCCAGTGATTTTGTCTCGCAGCACGCCGTTTTAAGGTTGATAACTAGTGAAAAGGTAATGATAGCGATGACCTCAGCCCGCATTCCGTAGCTGAAGATCAGAGCTAACGGACGTATGTGGTAAACCGAAGTAAAGTGGATTTAAAACTCGTTTATTTTTTAGATTATAAAACTTTTGGTGACGAAAATTGAGAAATTCCACGAAAATATAGGGAAAGTTTTTATAACAACTGGCGGAGGTTGAAGAAACAGCTAGAGGAGAACGAGAGGAATCTGAAAAGACCCGCTAATTCATCAACCGAAAGGTGACAAGAATGTTAGAAAGGTCAAAAATCCGCGCGCCAGAATGCGTTTCACCCGAGTTCGACACCAGAGGCGCAACCTACCACTTCAACTGCACAAGTTGAGCCTCAACAGCAAGAACAGATTCAGATTGATGTCATCGATCTAAATTTTCAAATTTCTACACCGAGAATGGAATACCAATTGTGACGTACCTGCCAGCAGGTCACACACGACATAAAGGCAGATAGCAGTCAGAACGAACGTCCGCGTAGCTCAATTGGTAGAGTGACTTATTCCGGAATGAGGGGCCCGGGTTCAAGCCCCGGCGTGGACGAAAATGTCGGAGAAATTTGCTTCGTTATAATGGCGCCCGAACTTTCCGGATGACCCGACCGCTCAAAATCTCGCAATGGTGTTATGTTATTTCCACACCGCGAGATAGGAAAAATCAGAGAATCCCTTCTCCAGCGCGTCAAAAAATAATAAAAGTGTGTGACGTTGCATTCCACACACCAGATTGACTGGGAGTTCTCAATTGCACGTTCTACAGCTGATGGCTGCCTGCAACGATTCATGGTCACGGCTGACCTGTGGGCCATGCCCCCTGCCCTCTTTGGGGGGAGGGTGGAGATGTGACGTACCTGCCAGCAGGACGCACACGACATAAAGGCAGATAGCAGTCAGGACGAACGTCCGCGTAGCTCAATTGGTAGAGTGACTTATTCCGGAATGAGGGGACCCGGGTTCGAGCCCCGGCGTGGACAAAAATAACGAAGAAATTTGCTTCGTTATACAATGTACATCACCAGTCTTTGCCACTTCGCTGGATAATGACTGCATTACGTCTCAAAAATTTACACCGCAGATGCATTTTGAATCTAGACAAGAACAAGAGCAACAACAAGAAGAGTACATTAGGCCGGAGACGTATCGCCAAAATCATAACAAGGCAACTAAGGAGTTTGAAAAATTATTTCTAAAGAACGATTTCTTCAGAAACAATTTTAGCAACAAGTACTGACAACGATGATACTACGCCTTCTACTTCTACTAACATCAATGTATATACAGTATACGTTATAATATATTGTATATAGCAGAAATGGACATGGAGACATCCAATTGGGACGACAAGTGAAATTGATTTTATTATGTGTAACAAAAAATTCGTCATCGAAGACTGCAGTGTGCTGAACAAGTTCAGCACAGGTAGTGACCATAGATTGGTGAGATGTAAGATGCACCTCAACACTAAACTGGAACGTGGCAAACTCATAAGGCAAACAAAATGTATTGACATAACCAACCTTAAAAAACACCATAATACTTTCAAGTTGGAACTGAAGAACAGATTCTCTGCTTTAGAAGGCCTAACATCGGAAGAAGTGGATATTTCGGAAGTTAACAGAAAAGTAACCAAAGCTCTAATGGAAACAGCAACAAATTTAGCTGGGTCTAAGAACAAGTTGCATGTGAACAAATTATCAGGAAAAACCAAAATGTTGATGCAAAAAAGAAGAGAGATGAGGACAACTAAAGAAGATGTGACTTCCAAAGTGGAATATATAGAGCTATGCAAGACAACACGAAAAAGTATCACTGAAGACGTAAGGAAATTCAACTGTGAGCTAGTGAGGAAAGCAATTGAAAACAACCAAAGCCTTAAGATAGCAAAGGGACATCTCAGTAAGGGAAGAAAACAGATTATGGCTCTGAGAAAAGAAGATGGTTCTATAACAAGAAATAGAGGAGAAATTTTGACAAGAGTGAAAGATTTCTACTCCAAATTATATGAAAGGGATGATACATGTACTCCAGACATCATAAAAGGTACCAGAGTTCTTCCAGTCCTCCCAGCAGAAGTTGCTCATGCAATCAAGAACATGAAGCGGGGAAAGCTCCAGGAGAAGATGGAATTACTATAGACATCATACAAGAAGCAAGTGGAGAAATTGAAACAGTACTCGCCCAAATTTTCACTCGATGCCTTAATGAAGGGAAGATTCCTGAGGATTGGAACAATGCTACAATGATCCTGCTACATAAGAAAGGTGACATTGAGGATCTCAGGAACTACAGACCTATCAGCCTCCTATCAGTGGTTTATAAAATCTTCACTAAAGTTCTTTCACACCGCTTGAAGGTAACACTGGACATGGCTCAACCGAGAGAACAAGCTGGATTCAGGAGTGGCTACAGCACAATAGATCATATCCACGTACTGAGAGAACTAATTGAAAGAGCGAGGGAATATGAACTTCCATTGTGCATGGCTTTTATCGATTATGAAAAAGCCTTTGATTCGGTGAAACCATCAGCAGTTACCACGGCTCTGAAATCCTGCGGTATTGAAGATGCATACATTAATATTATTAATAACATCTATGAAAATGCAAGTGCAAAGATTCGGCTGTTTGAAAATACAACACACATAAAAATTGGAAAGGGAGTGAGACAAGGTGACACCATATCTCCGAAGCTCTTTAATGCTACATTGGAAAATGTCTTTCAATCACTGAACTGGGAAAACAAAGGGATAAAGATTAATGGAGATTATCTAACCCACCTTCGTTTTGCTGATGACATAGTCATTTTTGCAACTAGCCCATCAGAGCTGCAGAGTATGATCCAGGAACTTGCTGACAAGAGTAAAGAAGTGGGATTAAAAATGAACTTTCAGAAGACAAAAGTGATGTTCAATGCTTTTACAAGAAATGAAGATTTATCGATTGATGGAGAAAAGCTGGAGATAACAGATACGTATGTTTATCTTGGACAGCAGATATCAAGTGAGGGTCACATTGATGAAGAAATTAATCGGCGTACAAAACTTGCCTGGAGAGCTTTTGGAAGAAACAGCATAATTTTCAAGAGCAATATGCCATTATGTCTTAAAAGAAAAGTGTTTGATCAATGCATCCTTCCAGTGCTTACGTATGGTGCAGAGACGTGGACCTTAACTAAAAGAGACATACAAAGGCTGCAGACAACTCAAAACAGCATGGAGAGGTGCATTCTTGGTATAACCAGGAGAGATAAGAAGAGAAACTCGTGGATCCGAAAAATGACGAGAGTGGAAGACATCATGATCAGAGTTAAATCCCTGAAATGGCAATGGGCTGAACATACTGCCAGAAGGATAGACCATAGATGGACAGCCGAAATTTTAGATTGGATTCCAAGGGACAGGAAAAGACCCAGAAAAATACCACATGGGAGATGGGTGGATGAAATTCGTAAATATGCGGGAGTGACATGGAGGAGACTGGCACAAGACAGACCGTTGTGGAGGAAACTTGGGGAGACCTTCGTCCAGCAGTGGATTGATAATGGTTGACAATGATGATGATGATGATATAGCAGGAGTTGTTTTAAAGTAAATAAAGGAAAATATTTCTTACATTTTATTTCTTAAAAATTTTATACCTGAAAACAAAACAACAAAGGGGCACAGTACAGCAACTGTACCGCAACCTACAAAGTAGGGCTACGTTAACTGTCCTTTGCTGTATACTTTAAGTATGTAGAACTAGTGAAAGAGTGCCATGAAATAGTGATAGTTGACGTAGTCCTATGTTCTAGGTTGAAGCACAGTTGTTACTGTGCCCCTTTGAATTTTTCGTTTTTCACTGAGGAGCTATTTAAATAATTTTTCATTTCGCCAGGAACCTGTACTTATGAGAAAGTTTATAGGCCAGAATTATATTGCCACGGAAACTCGTTTGTAAAGATTTGCCTTACGCCATATACAGGGTTTTTCACTATGTAGTCCCCCCCAAAGAACCAACTATTATTTTTTCCCACTCTACATAGAAACACGACGTTTGGTTTTTCAAGCGACCTTGATCCTTAATAAACCCGCGGGAGTGATTTTCCTGATAAAGCGATGACTCATTGTGACGTCATACAACCAGATGGCCAGGCACACTAATTCTGTCCGGAGGCAATCCGCCTGTTTTACTGTGTCGTTGAACGTCGTTCAGGATGGCTGTGTATACCGTTGCGGAGTTGGTGTTTATTGTGAAATGTTATTGGATAACAAATTCTATAAAGGTAACTCAGTGTGAATTCCTGGAGAAATTTAGGGAAAGAAAAGCACCAGACAAACATTACATCGCCAAGTTAGCGAAGACATTTTAAACCAAGGACAGTGTTTTGAACCAATATAAGCCGCCCCGGTGGCGCAGTGGTCTAAGAGATGGCCTCTGATCATTCGTCCGAAAGGGGTCCGGGTTCGAATCCCGGTCAGGCATGGATGTTGTGTTTGTGTTACGGCACTGGCTCTCTCCCTCCCCTGGAACCAGTGACCCTAAATTAGGGACGGGCGACTGCTTATAGCCCATTGAGTTGCTCACGGTGGTCGTTAAACCTCCAATAAAAAAAAATACAATAGTGGGCGTCCACCTTTAGCGAAAGAAAAACCCGTAGAGGTGAAGCACAAGCTACTGGCATCACCGAAGAAATCCCTAGAAAGTTTGTCACAAGAAATTGGGTATTCTGTTTCCACGTGCTAAAGAATTGTGAAGAAAGCGTTCTTTATCTGTACCGTGAGACAGCTGTGTAAAAGTTGCATGAACCGGATCTTGAAAAGCGTGTGTCTTATTGTCACTGGTTTCTGACATTTTTACTCGCAATTCCGAACATTTCGGATTTCACATGGCTCACTGACGAAGCAAGGTTTACAACAACAGCCTCGCAAGTTAGAAGACTTAGAAAGCAACATCAGTGCAGAAAACCGGACTATTGAGGAGGACATGCTGCGGAGGACCTTCGATAATATGCAGCGTCGTGTTCGAGTGTGTTTGGATGTCGGTGGAGGACATTTCCTGTATTTATTGTGAACGGTGCTACATTCCCGTGAACTAAGGTACGTTGTAAACCACGTATGTCATGTTTCTAAATAGAGTGTGTAGCAAAATACGACTAATTCTCTTGGGGGAGTAATTTGGAAATCTAAAAGAGGTAAAATATTTTCGAATTACTCGTAACCCTTCTGACAATTCCCTGGCTTTTGTCGTTAATCGAACACCCACTTCCACACCCACTCTAATTCCGTACAATTCTGCCCACACTTACCAGCATAAAATTTCTGCTCTTCACTTCCTGTTCAGAAGAGCATATTCACATTCTTCTAACAGTTTTGCCAGAGCTCAAGAACTACAATGGATATCATCCTTTGCTAAAAACCATGGTTATCCGGGCAACGTTGTTAAGGGGGTGCAAAATAAAGTACGGTTTGCTATGTCAACTGCTTTAATTATTAAACAAGTGCCTAAAAAGCATGTTGGATCTGTTGATTTTTTTTTTTTTGATTGGAGGATTAACGACCACCGTGAGCAACTCAATGGGCTATAAGCAGTCGCCCGTCCCTAATTTAGGGTCACTGGTTCCAGGGAAGGGAGAGAGCCAGTGCCGTACGACAAACACAACATCCATGCCTCACTGGGATTCGAACCCGGACACCGTTCGGACGAATGATCAGAGGCCATCGCTCAGACCACTGCGCCACCGGGACGGCTCTGTTGATTTCAATCCACATATTGTAAACCTTCTGACCAACATATGCTCCCGTCATAAAATACAATGTGGAATACGATCATGCAATCTATATTCCATTATCCGCAACGATCATGACAAAATTAACAAAGGGAAAAATGGGGTGTGTATGTTATTCCTATGCTCGACACTATTTCTGGTGAACTAAATCATCATTATATGGGCTCAACCAAAAGAAATTTGGATTTGAGATTAAATGAACTCAGATATAATTTAAAAATGAATCACCATAGCACCTCTTTTGCAAGAACTGTAAGTGCTGGAAATTCCATCCCAGACTGGGACAACGCTAAGATCATAAACACACCTAACTCTGTTTATTCCTTGTTATTTACATAAAGCCTCTATATTTCGGCTTATAATACACGTTGCTGTAATTACTATTACACTTGTGTTTTACCTGAACCCTGGAGCAATCTGATTAGGGAGGACAGCACAATAACTATTCTTTCTGTTGAGTAATTTTCGCTAGGTAATTATGCTTTTTCGACTGTCTTGTTATCTAGTATATCATGTGACACTGACATTACCTTTCCCATGATGCATCTGCTCCACGTATTTAAGACCAGCATGTAACCACATGATGGAAATCACATCTGATGAAGGTGTCACTGTGACATCGAAAGTGCTCATGTTTTTTTAACCTTTAAATAGATTTTGTTTTTTAGCTGAATAAATATCATCGTGCAACAAAACGGATTTTTTAATTACTAGTATTTATGCACGAGTTATAGTGTTTACCGTAAGATAAGTACTGTATGTCTACGCTTTCACTGCGAAAAATAAAACACATATGCGTATTCGCTCCCTTTGACGAAGAATTAGTCGGGCGAGCAAATACCAACCTGGCCCGTAGTGGAGGGATGGTGTCATCGTGACGAAACCAGTTCTAGAAAACTTCGCAGTGTGATTCGGAGACTTTGGATACGATGGCTGGCTAGCGTTTCCATGACAACACGTAGGAGAGGGTGAAGGGAAAAATGCGCCATTGCTTCGGACAAGAGTTCGCTCGCAAAAGAGAAGACTTTGCCCATTAGTTACTCGCATGTTCCGACCAGTAATAACATGTGTTCATTAATGATATCATTAATTTTAATTCAAAAACATTAAATACTCACGACAGTACACACAACACTTATAATATCACTGATTTTAATTCATTGACACTTCGCATATCCCACAAGTAAAACACCTCTCGCGGAACACATGCGAGAGCTGTTTTAGTTCTGGGATGTGTGGTGTCAATGAGTTAAAATCAGTGATATTATTATAAGTGTTGTGTGTACTGTCGTAAGTATTTAATGTTATTGAATTAAAATGAGTGATATCATTAATGAACTGGTGGGAAAGACACCATTTTCTCGACTTAGATATGAAGATAAACTTCAAATTGTGTAGAGTGGACGGCCTCAGCCAGCACTTTCGGAACTTAAAATTGAACAAAAGGAAAAGAACTGATCATATACTGGGGTGTTTTAATGTAAGTAACTATCAAAAATACTTATGAATCGAGTGACTCAAATGAACTGTACTGTTGACCGTGTTTGCTTTTTTCGACTGAAACAGGTCCTTGGAATAAGACCAGCTTCAATAATTTAAATTATTTAGTTACGGCCTGCGATAAACGTCAAAAATCAATGGGTCACATAAGAGCGTTCACTACTTTACAAACATTTGGATCTCAAAGAATCAATCATTCTTTTAATATACAGAAGAAAATAGCAGATAATTTGCACAACGAAAAAGTTAAAGAAAGTAGAATTGTTTTAAAAAGATTGATTGATATAGTTGAAGTTCTGGGAAAACAAGGGTGTGCATTTAGAGGTCATAACGAGTTTGCGGACTTGACAAATAAAGGCATGTATATAGAGCTCTTACAATTTTTAGCTACTTTAGACCCAGTTTTAGCCAACCATTTAAAAACGGTAACTGTTTTTATAGGCACTTCGCCTGCAATACAAAATGATCTTACTGATGCAATAGCTAGCGTAATTACTGATAAAATCAGATCAAAAGTAACTAAAACAATTTTTGTTGCAATTTTGCTTGATGAAACGACTGATGTGACAAATGCAAGTCAATTATCAACGGTGTTAAGATATTGTACGTTGATAATACAAGGAACTGTCAAGAACAATTTTTACATTTTTCTGATGTCAGTTCGTATTGAACGGCAAAAGGACTATTTCGGCACATTACCAACCAAGGTTGTAGATAATTTAGATTGTTAAAAAAAAACTTGTAGCGCAAACTTTTGATGGAGTAGCTGTTATGGCTGGTCACGTGTCTGGTCTTCAGACCTTATTGAAAAATGAGTGTCCAACAGCAACTTTCATTCACTGCTACAGACGTAGGCTGAGTTTGGGGTTGTCAAAGTCTACAAATTATATAACAAAATGCAAACGATTTTTTACTGCACGATTTTTAAACGATTTTTTGTATATTTTGTTTTCTCATTCCACTGTCCTCACAAATGCTTTAAAAACTTTATGGAAAGGAAACTTCCGGGAATGGCATCAACAAAGTGGAACTTTTCGTCAGGACTTGTGAACATCGTTAAAGTTTACAGAGGACATCTTATCAAGTATTTTTCATCAATCGAAGATGAGCCTTATGACTGGACAGGTGAAGAAGTGAACACTGCTTCAGGCTTTATTCTTTTTCTACTTAAGTTCGGCACTAAAATTGTTCTTAATATTTTCCACAAAATATTCGGGTTTTCTGATGTTTTGTGTGATATGTTGCAAAATAAAAGCATGTACATTGTTACTATACGAAGAAAGTTAATTGAGATCTACGAGACTTTACAAAAAATTAGAGATGAAGCTTTTGATCAAGTGTGGACAGAAACCAGAAGTGATGATGAAGATGAAGAAAATGAACCAAGACAAAAACGACAAAGAAATCATGAGGATCGTTCCGAATACTTATATATTTTTAATGAAATTCTGTGTACTCTAATGACACAAACAAAACTGAAGTTTGAGTCTGAAAAATATTTTAAATTCGTGGCTTTGTGGGATTTGAATTGTTTTGATAAATTTTGTGAAAGCTTTCCGGAACATCTAATGTTAGAACATAAACAACCTTATGCTTCAAATTTTAATACCGTTCGACTCAAAAATGAACTGAAGGTGTTTTATTCTCTTGATGAATACAGAAATAAATCAATAAGAGACATAACTTCTTATATGAAATTGAATGATTTGAACATTGTGTTTAGTGAGGTCTACAAATTAACAGAATTAAAATTAACGTTTCTATTAACAGCTGCAACTACCGAAAGAAGTTTTTCTGCGTTAAAAAGAATCAAGACTAGAGCCACACAAGGACAAGTACGCTTGAGCAACTTGGGTGTTTTCTCGATAGAGAAAAACATTCTTTTAAATATGAAAAAGTACTCGGAAGAAACATTTTATGAAAATGTAACATTCAAGTTCACACAAAAGGAAAGAAGAATGGAGTTAAATAAAGTATTCAAAAGATAAAGCGCTAAAATCCTAATCCTCATAATTAGTTGGTGTCATGCTATTGGTACCATGCACCGGGTGTTTTACTGGGTAGGTTTAAGGGCTCTTCGCCTCATCTGTCGCAGGTCTTTTTTCAGGTTCAAAGGACAGATTTTCAGGCAGCTTGAGGGTGTCCCAATGGGGTCACCCCTCTCCCTACTACTGGCAGAAATTGTTGTGCAACATTTGGAGCATTCTGTTTTGGCATCTTGCCACATTAAACCTCTATTATTTTTGCGCTACGTGGACTACGTGCTCGTCCTATGGCCCAACTCGTTGAATAATTTATTAAAATTTGCAGATTTAATGTCGTCCTTCCTTCCTTCAATTAAATTTACGGTGGAATTGGAGTCCAATGGATCGCTTCCTTTCTTGGATTTCCTGCTTCGTAGGCATCCGGTTTCCAATCATTTAAGTTTCTCCGTTTACCGCAAACCTACTTTCTCACCGGCTATTATTCCGTTTTCCTCTGTACACCCTAACAGTTACAAACTATCTACCTTTTAATTTTCTGGTCCGTAGGGCTTTCACTCACTCTTCCAATCGTGCGCTTCTATCTGCAGAATTACAGTGGACTTCTGACCTTGCTGCGACGTTTGGGTATCCCAATCATACTGTCAACAGGATCTTCGCAAAAACTAGAAGATTGGCATCTACCACTTTAAGGGGTGACTAACCAAAACACTGATTTGTGGGTTCTATGGACTTTGTCCCCGGAGTAACAAACATCTTAAAAAACATGTGTCACAAGAATAACCTGGATTTCGGCCTTAGAACCAACACTATCTTTAACTTGGTTTGCAAAGACAGAGATCCGGTGAACCACCTGGAACGATTTGGTGTGTACAAAATTCCTCTGAAGCCAGTGAAACCAGAGCAAGAGCCCCCCCCCCCCCGATGTATGTTGGTTCCACGTTGAGGAATGTGAAATTGCGTTTTTCGGAACATAAACATAACATTAAAATGCATGCTTCATCTAATGCTTTATCTCACCTCGTCGCTTTGGGAACTTACTACCCACGCTGGAAAGAAGCCAGGATTTTGACAACTCCAGCCAGTAAGACTCATATCCGCTTTACAGAGTCTGTACATCCACAGATTCTTTGATATGTGTTGCAACGAGGATTCACCTACTCCAGTTTCCCAGGCCTGGAAAGCCATTGTACCTGTAAAAGTTAAAGAGAATTACATTCCACCCTGAAGTCTAGCACAGTGTGTGTCACCTCCTACTTGTGTTTGGTGCAGGCCTCCATTATGTAAATTGCTTGACTTTTTATTTGCTTCTGTGATTTGAATTAAGTGGCAACAACTACCTTATTTATATGCCATGGCAACTTTTTTTTATGAGGTCATTTTCGTCTGATGAAGGACTCCAGGGGAGTCTGAAAGGTCTTATCAGTGTCTTTTAACCTTGTATATGTAGTTCATTAAGTGTAATTTTACGAAGAACGTCTGTCATCTTCAGACTTCGTTTTAATCGTGCATAACACAGCGTTTTTACCTGATCATTTAATTTTAAGCCTGTACGCACCGTCATGATCATCAACCGACGGGAAGATGTTCGACGGGATCCGTCGATTTCCTGTTGGGTGGCACGTCGGAAGTCAAGCAGTGTCCGCGGGTTGTCCTGGTACACCCTATATTTCTGATAGCGCTACAAGAAGAAGTCGAGCGGCGTTAAATCGGGGCTGTACGGAGGCCAAGAGAGACCGGCTGAAAAACGTTGGGAGAATGGTCTGGCGATAACCCGTGAGCCATACTGCTGTTGAAGCAAATAGAGAACAGCATTTGTGGAGTGTGGCGGTGCTACGTCCTGTTGAAACGTGTGGTTGTGAATCCTGTTTTTCTGGACTGCAGTGGGGAAAAAGCGATTCTTCAAAAGGTCACTGTAGGCGGAAGCGTTAACTGTGGACTCCAGGAAAATGGCTCAATGAGGCCATCATCACTCATTGCACACCAAACGGTTAGCTTCAGCAGATGGAGAGGCTTCACAACACAGACCTCAGGCTTCTCGCTCCCCCAGATGCGGTAATTTTGCCGGTTAAAGTAGCCATCCAACCAGAAGTGCACCTCATTACTGAAGACAATACATTTCACATCAAAGTTGTGCTCGTCGATCAGGGTACACATGTCATTCGCAAACTCATAACGCTACTGGACGACTGTTGTGCTCAAAGGCTGGTGCACCTGGGTTTTGTACGGAAACATGTCCAAATCCGACGTCACAATGCGCCATGCGGGCGCTGGGCTAACGTCTAGTTGCTGCGCAAGTCTTCATGTTGACGTACCGGCTTCTTCGTGCAGGAGTTCTCGTGCGTCTTTGATGTTTTCCGCCGTCCGCGCTGTTCTTCTCTTTGTCGCCATGCTTGCAATGTTGTCTGTGACGCTGTCAGTTCGTTCGAATTTCGCTACCAATTTCGTGAGGTGCGCACGGGATGGCTTACGATGATTCTTAAACGCTGTGCCCCTCTTTCGTTTCAGCTTTGTAAGGTTTGCGCCTTCCACATACCATTTTTTCACCAAGAAAACTCTTTCCTCTGTGGTATATCGCTGCATATCCGAAATCGCGTATCCACCGTCCCACTACTTCCTCACGAATGCCTGCCGACTGCTGATCGACGTCTCGGACTTACAGTGCCATCTTGTTATTCTTTAACGATTTATTCCACAGGAAAGTTGTCAGTACCCAGTGAAACACCCAGTACTTAAAATTGGGGGGGGGGGGGAGATAGCCTAGCCGTGGCGGCTCGTGGTTGAAAAAATAGGTGAAGAGCTGCAAGAGCAGTATGAAAAGACATCTACTGTCTTCAATGAAGATCACTATATGAGGCCTGACCTATTTTTTGCATATTAGATCAATTCTTCTTTCTTTTAAAGCTGCAAATTTTTCGATTATGTAGTCATAGAATGGTTGTTTCTTCATGAGCATCAATAAAATATCTTTCTGAATAGAAATATTTGCCAAAGAACCAAATCTGTCTTGAGAAATAGTGTTTCTTGAGTAAGTTTGTATTCTTTTAAGACAAGAAAAACTTCTTTCCACTGACACACTTGTAGATGGAATGGTTAAAATGAAGGCAACCAATTTATAAGCTTCTGTAAAAATATCTTTATCTTCATGCAGCGCTCGAAGAAGTTCTTGCGTCGATATATTCCTTAATTTTTCGTTGGCATATATAAGACTCAGTTCATTTTTAAGGCGCTGGAGTTTAGTAAATATTTTTCCGTAAAAATGTTGTAGGTAGATTTTCAAAAGCGTGAGAGGGAAAGCTTGAATTAAATTGTTCGAATTTGGTTGTGTCAGCAAGACAAACAGATTGAAGTTTTTCACAGTCTTGAAATCTTATATCCATTTCTATAAGAATGCAGTCTAAAATTTCAAAATACAATTGTTTAAAATTTTGAAAAATTGTTTCTTGTGTAAGAGCAGTATATTCCCGTTTAGATCTTCTTATTTCTGTGATTTTGTTAGCTTTTCCAAACAGTGTTTGAAATAATTCATCGTTCCTTTTATGACTCAAAATTTCACGAGTTTTTTTTTTAATTTGAGTTACACAGTAGTTTATGTCTAGTGATTTTTTCTGCAAAATTTCGAATAATAGATCGGTGTGGCCAAAAATTTAAATAAATACTATTGCCAAAAATGTAAATTCAAAAGTGTTCATATCGTTTAAAAAACCCTTGGCAAGTTGAATTGATTTTTTGTCTGATTGCTCACTATTTGTTAGAAATTCGAATACTTCCTTCGAATTTATCCCAATTTTCTACAAATACACTTACTAATTTCGAAATAGAGGACCATCAAGTTTCTGCTATGGTTGGTATGCGTCTTGCGGTTGTAGATGTGAATTTATAAGATATCTTCACTGAGTGGTGAAAAAACGAAGGAATTCCAGTGAGGCTTGCATAAAATATACGACGCTTTGAAATTTTAGAAAAACTCTGCTGTAATACAAGGTTCAAACGATGTGCTAAGCAATGAACAAAAACAGCTTGAGAAGCTTTATCCTTGAATTTTTCTGGAGCACATTCAAGTGTCCAGACATTACACTTGCCCCATCGTAACATTGTCCTATTATTTGTGTTGATAATCAAACTGTTCTAAAATTTTGTCTAGCATTTTGTATAAAGTTTTTGACGTTCGATCTCCACTCACGTCGTGGAAAACCAAAAATCGCTCAGCCAATACACCTTTCGAACCAACAAATCTCATTATTAAAGAGCACTCAGAAGTCTGATTCATGCCTGTGGTGTCATCTACTTGAATAGAAAAGCATTGAACTTCATTTATTTCATTTTTAACGTGATCTTTTATATATTCAGAAATACATTCAATTAATTAATTTTGAATAGTTTTCGAGTCACCTGTGAAGACACCTTTATCTTTTCGTATTGATTTTGAATTTCTAAAGGACTTCTTGATATCAACAATGAAAGTAATTCCGTGAAATTTCCACGATTTATGGGGTCCATGCTTTCGTCATGGCCACGGAATGCTAGTTCTTGTTTGCTCAAATATAATACTGCATCAATCACTGTCAGCAGGAAAAGTCTATTTAAACGAACGTTTTCGTTGAAATGCATTTTCAAAAGCCTAGCATTCTCCCTCAGGTCATCGGCAATGGTGTTCTTATTTTTTTTCAAAATTCCTTAGCATTAACTCGCATTTCAGGTGTTCGCTAAAATACCATGTTTATGAAGTGAGCGTGTTATATTTATTAAATCTGAGAATCCGTCTTTATTCCACGCCGAATGTTTATAACTAAAAAGTAAGCAGGGCCAACAAAATAATGTTTGTAACACAGAAATGCTACAAAGCCATTTATATTCAGTAAACCAACAATTTTTAAAATTGATATTGTAAGATTTACCGCTCTTCTTGATTTCTTTTTTTAACAACAAAAGTCAGTGAATCTGTCGGTCATCCTTGAAGCAAAATGTCTCTTTTATCTTCATCTTTCCACCGATTAAATGGAGTTTGTAAAAAATTACAAACAACGTCGTTCACAGGATACATACTTTAATTAAAACTATTACTAACTGTTAAACTGTACACGAAACTAGAGTAACAGCTAAATTTTTTGACAAATAATCACAAAGCACGAAAAAACAAACCCCTTTCGGAAAGCATGTACCACAGCACCGCAAGGAAAAAGCCCTAGTGGATTGCAAGATACCTGTCTCTTTTATCTTCATCTTAATGTCTCTTTATCTTCATCTTTCCGTCCCGTTTCACCGTGATCTCCTTCGAAGGTCACGATTCCATCTGCAGAGCTTCGGCACCGAAAGCTAAAACACTTCACCTGCGCGCCAGATAGGGGAGGTTGACGTCACGGTTACCATAGCAACTCGGTCGACAGTTGCAGACTTCCAAGGGTTTTCATTTCGGCTCTTCACTTGCACTGTTTTGCGTATGAGGACTTGTTTTCCGTATTGAACGCGCTATGTAAATTGATATCTAATCAAAATTTTGAGTATTTTGTAACACAATAGAGACAAAAAAGAATATATTATACAAATTACTGAATAAACTTTATTTTAAGTAAAATAGGTGAAGAGGCACTTCACCTACTTCACCTAAAAAGCCGCCACTGTAGCCTAGGTCTCGGATCCAAGATACGCCACTCATGAGGGAGTTTGCTCACGAAGGTGAGAAGCTGAAAACTTAATAGCCGTCATTGCGGCCGAGTGGCGTGAGACCCTGGCTTCTAATTATTCTTCCAAGGAAAGTCCGGGCTCCGATACTAGGTGAGGCACGAATGGATGGTGTGGTGAAGGAAGGTTCAAAAGGACAAAGGAAAAGAACGAAAAGAGAAAGTGCGAAAGAAAAAGCTAAGAGAGAACAAACGCTATGGTGTACCAGATGGTTGCAAAGTTTTCGTGGGTTCCAAAATTCAGAACACTCGGTTCTCGTACTGCACAATTCATCCATGTGATGCATTATTCATTCGTCAAAAATTATTACCATGCCAAGATAAAAATGTTCATGCCTTAATTTACATTGTGACTAAAACCCCGACGTGTTCTGTCCAAAACATCACTTTGTATTTCTACTGCGCGGCCATAGTTTTTCACCAGCTGACACAATTTTCGGGTAAATCGAAAAACAATAAAAGAAAATTCCTTCTATTTATACGACAGATGATTACCTGAAAGTGTATAGCGATTTTGGGACAGTGAGGTGCCTAGGAAAATATTAGGTTTAAGTCACTTCTGGCAATCTACAAGACTTTGGATGGAATGAAGGAGATTTAAATATCCAAAGTAGGACGTAAAAGAGGCACTTGCAAGCGTGCAAGTCATTGGTCAGTTGTTTCATAGATTTGAGCATGAAAAGGCACCAGTCACTCTTCTAAAAAAAAAGAAGGGAATTACTTCGCGTGCAGCCATGAAGTTCATTAGGCACGTTTTACCGTTTGAGTATGGAATTTCAGGTGCGAAAAAAAGGATGTGGATTCTCTTCTCAAAGACCTTTTGGAAATTCATGGAGAGAAGTTGCGAAGTTCTCGAGAAGAATTTGGTACGCAATACTGAATGTTGGACCTGCTTCACAGCTTAATAAAAATGATGAAAATCAGCAATAATGTGACTGCTTGGAGGACCACTGTGGTCTACATATTTGATTTTTATTAATGTACTTGTTTTCTAAGTTTCAAAAAATACGACGTTCTTCTCAATCAAGCGTTTTTTATAACACCTATTATTATTTGCGTTAATGTGTAATACATTGAGCGAAATAAAGATATACCAACATCTTGCAGCAACTTCGGTAAATAATGAACAAGAATTAAAAAAAATATATCAACTGAAAAGTGAAAATGCTTCTCTTTCTCCATCAGCTTTTTTTCCAAACATTGAGATTTTTTTCAGATAATAGGTATTCTATTAAAGACAGGTTGATTATGGAAAAGATAGGTAGCATAGATAGGTAGATTGAATTCAGATCACGTTCAAGCAAAATCCAACAATTCACTAGGGCGAAAATCCTCCAAATACGTGGCGACAGTAAATAAATAAATACATCGCTCTTTCCACGTTCCAAAAACACACAGTGTGTTTCTGGAACGTGGAAAAGCGATGTGTTTATTTAATTCACTAGGGCATCTGACCAAAAAAAAAAAAAAAAAAACATCTCAACAACAAAAGATTTAATATTTTGATTTTAAAACATTTTTAATCTGAATCAGATCCATAGACGTGTTTGGAGCATGAAATGGAAAGTGGTTGATAGTTGAACAGTACGAAATTCATTGCGCATAACTCAATGAACGTTTCTCCTGCCTACTGCAAATCTAGATCTGATGTATATGTTTGGTTTTGCTTGCGCACTCCTCATTTATGACAGTTGAAATGTTTCCGTATGGGCTTTACATGCTGGTGTTTAAGGTGTTCCATCATCATTATCAAGCATTGTCGATCCACTGCTGGATGTGAGTCTCCCCAAGGTTCATTTCATTCACATAGCTCCCATGTGGATTTCCTCTGGGTATTTTGAAATTTCTCATTACACCTTCTAGAATTTCAGTGGTACAGCGATTGTCCATTTTTGCCCTATTCGTACAAGAGGAAGACATAATACTACTAAATATAACCTTACTACGAATTCGCCAAAACAAAACAAAGAATCAGATCCTAACAAGTCAAAGTCCCAACAAAATATTCTTACAAAACTTCGTACTGGGTGAAAGCTGGTTATCGGGACTGAAGCCACCGACAATAATAATTGATCTAGAATTGGCTGCAATAAACGCTTCTGAAATTCAGTTCTTTATTACTCAGCAAAGTTCGTTTCTTTCACCTGGAGATACTGTATTTCGAGATAGATTCAAGCGACTTCATTGGCAGCTCCACATGGCTCTAACGAATCGTTTAGTTTGATCGTGCGCGATTTGTTTGCCTTGGTATTCATTCCGTCAAATGAAATTCCAAAACATTCAATATCCAAAACCCTGTTTCCCAACATATGCTAGTGATGTGATTAAGCAGTACGAAAACAATTGTATTTCTGGCGGTATTTACGTAATGGTACTCTTGTCCGTGGCTCATTACCATTTCATCTGATTTTGTGATCTTTGAATGCATGATTCCGTACAACTGAGAATTCCGCGTACCCAGAATATCATTGAAGCTTAGCATAGAAGACCGAAGAACTTAGTTGAGTGAGCTCAAACTGGCGATTATGGATTATCGAATTTCAGAAAAAGAAACAGCAGCAGGGAGATAACAGCTGAATGCGTACTTCGGAATGAGCACTATCCGAACGTCAATAGGCGACAATAAGCGAGAACCTTGACGGTTGTGAAAGATCCTAAAAATTTGCCTATGATGGATTGTCTTCTTCGAATTGTTCATAGTGTTTTTTTCTAAACTAGCCTATAGCCCGTCCTAGGATTGTAGTTTTTAAGCTTTAAATAAATATTGATTTATAGGGAATGTAGCCCGATTTAGGACTGGATGAAATCTTTAATTGCAGTAGATTGAAAACAAATAAAATAGACGCCGGATTTCTGTAAGGAACTAAAGTAAAAACTTACATAGTAAGAACTCGTTCATGTTAGAACTGAAAATTATATGCGATTTAGTTCCTTTTTTCAAAAGACCTCGCGATAAATATCATTCTGGGTAAAATATTTGTTGTTGTTTAACAATTTTTCTTGTAGTCCATTTGTTTTCGTGTAAACTTTCCTTAATAACTTTTGCTTTGATTTTCCGTATTAAATTACTTTTTCTCCAGCACACTTGTTATTCCGTTCACCGCTTGCTTTAGACTGTCCTATTTCACGGTTAGTTTGATACTTCCTACTAAAGCTTTCTCTACAAAACAACGCGACATCTGGTATTAGAAATCTGAACTATCTAAATTATCGACAGTGTGCTATTAGGGCGACACCTGATTTTAGATGCTATTTTGTTCACTTTGACATCTCAAGAATACAGTTTTTATTGTAGGTTAGCGCGTTTAAATAGATCGATATTGCACAAAATGTATAATAAAATCAGCACTAAACTCGGAAAGTCAGTTAAATTTAAAAAATAAAGTAATAATTAAAGCTTAAAAATTAATATTTTAATTGTTCAAAATTAAATTAGTATAAAACTCAACTTGCCGTAATATTAAGATTTCAATTCAAATTCTGTAGATCGGATAAGTACGACGCAGAACTAGAGTCATTGATAATCCAATGTTTAAAAATTGGCACGCGATCACCTTGACATCTCAAAAGTGATCGCCTGCTATCATATAGCACGCAATCCCTTTGACATCTTGAGAGCGTTCCAGACAAAGAGATAGAAGATCTGGATGTTAATTAGTAGTAGCACGCAATCATTTTGATATCTCAAAGTGAAAGATAACCGCACGCAATGGCTTCTGTTATATATTGCGTGCTATTATATAGCATGCAATTACTTTCACATCTCAAGAACGTTCCAGACGGAGAGACAGAGATAGATATGAGTGTTTATATACACTATATTGACAAACATCACCGGATACCTTGAAGAGAAACACAACATAGCATTTATTGATACACATTAGTACGGTGTCGGTCCATCTTTGGCATTAATACAGGCACTGACCCTTCGAGACATTCTTTCGACAAGGTTTTGGAACACAGTGATAGGTATGCGTTTCCATTCAGAACAAAATGCTGGCGCTAACTGTTGCTTAGTAGTAGTCCTTGGTTCCAGCCTTCTTATGTGACGCTCTAATTCATCCCATAGGGGCTCTGTGGGATTACGATCAGGGCTTTGTGCTGGCTAGCCCACACACGATGCGGAATTATCGTCAAACCACGCCTTAACAGTCCTTGCTTTATGGCTCAGTGCATTATCCTGCCTGTACCAACAAGGCTCGGTTCCATAGTATTGCCACAGAGTTGGTAGCGCATAATATTGCAGAATATCGAGGTAGACGTGATGGTTAACAGGTTTGTCTACGATAACCAATGGACCGGGACGATACCACGAAAAACAACCCCACACGAGTACACGGCCAGCTCCAAACTTGACCGTAGGAACAGTACATTGTGGTAAATAGCGTTCTCCCGGCTGCCGCCATACTCACACACTGCCATCAGACTGATGGATCGTGTATCTGGATTCATCAGTCCATAGGACACGTTTCCATTGTTCTAAGGTCCATGATAAATGCTCTTTACACCATGCTAAACGACGAGTAGCATTCCGAGTGGAGATGAAAGGCTTATGAGGTGCCGCACGACAACGGTAACCCATGGAATAAAGTTCTCTGGGAATGGTACGTGTACATGCTGAGGTTCCAGCATTTTTACTCACCTGTACACTGAGGTCTTGTGCTGTACTCCGTCGATTAGCTGTAACGACTCTTCTGATGCTTCCTTTATCACTGATTTTCTTTGGTCTTCCGGTACATTTTGCTGCTTCAGGCACTCCATGTGTCTTCCACTTATTCAGTACATCCAAAACAGTTGACTTGGGTATGTTTAAACGTCTCTCGGCTTCTCTTATGGAGAACCCACTAATATAACACCCAAGAATCTTTCCTTTCTCAAAGTCAGTTCTCTCCCGCCGCGACATTTTCACTCAAGCTCACAGTGCGATATGATCGCGGTCAGCTGCAGGCTTGTTTTTCTTATATACCGTTTGCAGCTGTACCGCGCATCTTAACAACGCAGCGGATCCGTTCATTTGCTTTTGAAGAGGTGTCCGGTGACTTTTGTCAATATAGTGTATATAATGATAATATTGATAGATGAGGTTAATTTAGTTTTCATAAATTGCTATTGTGTTATTCAATAACATATAAATTGCATATTAAATTTTTCATGTGAGTGTAAACCCTACAGCAAAAATTCCCTTTTCCGCGAGTGATGAGATTCGAACCTTCATATTCCTTCTCCATAGTCAAACATTTTACCACATGAACCAGGCCCGCAAAGGCTTATCGTTGCAACTTGCTGTTTTGATATGAGCATCACCTCTGAAATTTGCACGTCACATAAATACCCTCCTTGAAAAAGAGGGATGTTCGAGATCGCATTCTTTCAGGTCAGCCAACAAACCATTATTGAAAGAGCTCCATGTAGAAGAATGAAATTCTGATTAATTTCAAACGACGTGTCGAAGAAGCATTACATACGTTTCGAAGCTTACAAGGAGGAATTTGATTAATTCCAGACGATGTGTGGAAGAATCATGACTCGTTTTACTCGAATCTCATGGCCAGGACGATTCATTGTAAGTTCGGGCTCCAATACGTAGTGCGATCAAAATGTTCCGAGACTAGGTACGTAGTGCACCAACAGATTCCAGTACGCGGATGCGCGAGCCGCGGTCGAGGGCAGTGACCTTCGTGAGTCATTGCACCGAGTGGCGTCGTTCTGTGAACACCGGGAGCTGTGCTACACGATATTTGGTGACCGCGTGCAGAACACAGCTGTGATTTCGATATGGACTGCAAACTAGGGCAGCGAGCGAGCATCCAATTCTGCGTCAAACTCGGCAAATCGCGAACCAACGTTCCTGTCGCGGGTCATCACTGGGGACGAGACTTGGGTCTACGTTTACGACCCGAAGACCAAACAACAGTCGTCGCAGTGGAAGAGCCCGGCATCTCCACAACCGAAGAAGGCCCGACAGGTCCGGAGCCTAACCAAAAGCATGCTCATCGTGTTCTTCGACATTCGTGGGGTTGTGAACCGTGAATTCGTTTCCCAGGACCAGACCGTCACCGCCATTTCTTACTGCGATATTATGCGGCGTCTTAGGGAGGACATTAGCCGCAAACGACCTGAAATATAGCGCAGGAGCGATTTCCTGCTCCATCACGACAATGCAGCAGCTCACAGAGCGTTAGCGTCAGTTTTGCAGCAGCAACAGCATGACTTCCCTTCCTCACCCGCCTTACTCGCCGGATTTGGCCCCATTCGACTCCTTTCCGTTCCCGAAGATGAAGATGAAGCTCAAGGGGCGCCGGTTTGAAACCGTGAACGAGATCCAGCACGAATCGCAGACGGGGCTTAACACGATTCGCGAACAGGACTTCCAGGGAGCATTTCAACAGTGGCAAAAACGCTGGCAGCGGTGTATCACTGCCTAAGGAGACTATATACTTTGAGGGAGATTATAGCCAGACTTAAGTAACGTTAGTACTTTGTTGTATATCGGCCTAGTCTCGGAACTTTTTGATCGGATCTCGTATAGTAAAGTTGTCCTTTTCTGCCAGTGATGTGATGCGAACACACATCTTTCTCCGGAGCAGACATTCTGCTAATTGAATTACGACGGCAAAGGTTATTACTTTAGTTTTCCTTTTTGACATGTGCGTCATCTCTGAGGTAAGTACTTTACAATACAGTATATTTGCCAAAATATATGAGTCGATGAACAGACGATTGTATAAAAATTTCTCACTAATGGAAAATTGACAGATGTTCTTGGATATAACTGTTGCTTCTGTATTACCAAAATTTTTTTTGTCAAAGATTTGATCAAAACGAAGAACAAGTTAAGGAGCATCACTCTTTTCTCTGGTAAGATGAAATTTATTTCAGCAAGATGCTGAGTTTCGTCCTCCAAAAAAGCGAGACTGCACACTTTCAGAATTTTATATCACAGAAATTTGTTATCTCGGCATTTAAAGAACTTTTCCCTTTCATCATTCCTTAAATTAAGCTCACGGACCTTAAGTTAGACAGTTTTAGGTCATTTTCAGGAGGTAATTATTTCTCTCGGAGAAACAAGTTTATCTTTCTACAGTACGAGCAACTGTGTCTTCTCGGCGTTTAATCTATGGAATGCCACGAAGTCTAAGAAACTTCTTATTCATCTTACCTTATCTCAAAATTACTCTGTAATGAAATTTCCCGTGCGTTTGAGTTTATTTTCCTATGAAAATTGAACACCAACCTTCAAACCATACATGTATAAGAGCATTAATTTTAGAAAACTTTTCTTCTGCCAACAATATTTTCACAAAGCTCATAGAAAGATTTTTCTTAAATGACAGTTGCTTTTTAAATATTGCTAGACGTACGCCATATTGTGTTTATGGACAGGAAGTCACATCAGAGAACTTTTTTAGATAACCGTTTCCCCAGAAGATGAAGGAAGTGAAATCAAACTGAATTTCAGATAACCTGCTTACAGGATAAAAAAGTGGCACAAGATACCGGTTGAATTGCTGTTATATTCCAGTAACTTTCAGACCTCCAGTATTTTTCAGTCCTCCATTTTTGGGATTCCCACAATCTGCCTTCTCTATCTAGTCTCCATACGTGTCACCCAAGAACGACACCAAAATCTCTGGTGTAAAAAACACGTGTCTGTTGACAGAATTGGGGCACATGACATCCGAGGTTATTGTTAAAAAATATCGAACGTATGCGTCATAACTTACGCAAAAATACTTCGATTGAGTCAAAATGTTACCATTTTGTTCCGAAAGAATACTTAATCGGTTCTGTTGAATATAATAGACATGGGGTAAAAGGTCAGGGCATAGGAGCTAGATTTATTCTACAGCCATTATCCTCATAACTTGAGTAATAACTTGAGTAATGATTTCTGGTATTTTGGAAAGCGTATCATTATGAATGCAGTGCATGATTTTACTAACTTGTTTCAGTTATAAACTGCGCCACCAGCCATCTCTTAATCAGGAAATTGGATGTTGTGCACCATAATAGGAAAACTTTGTGCCACAAAAGCTAAAAGATGAAAAAAAAAAAAAAACCATCGGGGTTTTGCTTACAAATATCAAGTAGAAATTTTAAACAAGAAAGATGACACCCAATTTTCAGACGTAATAAGCACGTCTTTTGAATCCGTTGTGACGCAAGTTAAATTTATCGAAGCTATTCAAAGTCAATGGAACCGGTATGGAAAACAATAGTATCTGACGAAAGAAAGAAGATTTTTATCCCTCAGATATTGCTGTAAACGGAATCGTGAGCTTACGAACTCTTAGAAACAGAGATATAGACAAAAATAAGATGTGACTTTACGTTCCCTGGTGGGAAAACCATGCATTATTTTAGGAAGAAAATATTATCAAAAGGTTTATCCATATAAGCGGTATCAGTCGAAGAAAAAAAAATTAGTCGAGTTTTCAGAAGCCCTGATTTTGCAACAAATACTTCAGAAGCAGAAATTAACACTTATGACCCCTGGTGGCTGAACCATTCTTTACCAAACATTAGAAATTATGTGAAAAATATTTTCCATCAGGTCTTGTATGCGATACAGGAAGAATTTTTCAAATCAGAGCTTTAGGAGCAGAAATAACGCAGAAAACGCAATTTACCTCTGTGCCCCCTTAGTGGAAAGTCTATGATTTACTTTAAAATTTTGAATTTATAGGAAAAACATTTCGCATCGGAAACACTATCCAACAAAGAAGGAATTTTTCAAATCGTACTCTTAGAAGTAGAGATATTTACAAAAATAAGATATACATCTACGCCCCTGGCGTAGAAACCATGCATTTTTTCAAGAAGAATTTTTTCCTAAAAGGTTTGTCGACATGAGTAGTATCGGTCAACAAACGACTTTTTTCTCAATCGAGATTTTAGAAGCTCATATTTTGCTGCAAATACATCAGAAGCGGAAATCAAGACTCACGCCACCTGGTGGCCAAACCATTCCTTACAAAAATTAGAAAATGTGTGCAAACGATTTTCCATCAGGAGCTGTATCCGGCGCAGAAAGAATTTTTCAAATCGGTGATTTAGAAGCAAAGACATAGGGGGAAACGCAATTTACATTTACGCTCCCTAGCGGAAAGTCTATGAATTACTTGAGAATTTTGAAATTATATGAACCACATGTCACACTAGAAACACTATCCAACAAAGAAGGAATTTTTCAAATCGGACTCTTAAAAGTAGAGATATTGAAAAAAATAAGATATACATCTACGCCCCCTGGCGTAGAAACCATGCACTATTTTAAGAAGAAAATGTTTCTAAAAGGTTTGTCGACATGAGTAGTATCGGTAAACAAACGACGTTTTTTTCAATCGAGAATTTAGAAGCTCATATTTTGTTGCTAATACAACAAAAGCGGAAATTAAGATTTACGCCCCTGGTGGCCAAACAATTTTTTTACAAAAATTAGAAATTATGTGCAAACGATTTCCCATCAAGAGCTGCTGTATCCGGTGCAGAAAGAATTTTTCAAATCGGAGATTTAGAAGCCGAGATATAAGGGAAAACGCAATTTACCACTAGGCCTCCTAGCGGAAAGTCTATGAATTACTTGAAAATTTTGAAATTATATGAAAAACATGTCACACCGAAAACACTATACAACAAGAAAGGAATTTTTCAAATCGGGCTCCTAGAAGTAGAGATATTGACAAAAATAAGATGTACATGTGCCCCCCCTGGCGGAGAAACTGCGGATTGTTTTAAGAACAAAATATTCCGAAAAGGTTTATCGATGTGAGTGGCATCAGTCCACGAAAGAATTTTTTCAGTCGATATTTCACAAGCTCCGATTTTATGGCAAATACATCAGAAGCAAAAATTAACACTTACGCCCCCTGGTGGCCAAAGTATTATTTACCAAAAAACTGAAATTATATGCAAAAGATTTTCCATCAGGAGGTGTATCCGCTGAAGAATTTTTTTTTTTTTAAATCAGGGTTTTAGAAGAAAGAGTTATTGGGAAAAATGTAATTTACTTTTACGCCCCCTAGCGGAAAACCTATGCGTAATTTGAAAAAGTAACTATATCTAAAATACTCTTCGACATAAATGGAATCGAAAGATAAAAAAAAATTTCAATCGGATGTTTAGAAACAAATATGTGGAATAAAACGTATTTCTGAATTCGACATTATCTGCATTTACGGCCTCTACCGGCGAAATTGTACATCGTAAAAAAAAACGAAATGAAGGATAATCACTTGCATATTTCAAGCTTCACAATGCAATAAGAATTTTTCAAATCGGTCGAATTGTTGCAGAGATATCGTGGGTACAGACGGACGGACGGACAAACCGATAACAGAAGCACGATCTTTTTTTACAAATGACGTGCTAAAAACTGCTTTAAGATATTGCTACGCCTTTTCATGGTGTAACGGTGGGCAAAAGGAATTTGAAAGCATGTGAATGATACGCGTATATAACACTGCAAATGAGATCGAAGATAGAAGAAACGAAAATAAGAGAAATGCGAAAATTCGAATCATCGCCTCTGATGTTTCTTTTCAAGATTTTGTTAACATTGCTAAAAATCCATAGTGAAGAACGTTCATGTCAAGAATGATAATCAGTTAAATGATGAAGATGAAAATCACCGTGGAAAAGAGAGCATTTTCTAAACGTTTAGAAGGTCTTAGGGTTTACTTTATATCTGGAAACAATTCACTCATATTTTCGGCTTAGTGTGTTGACAGCAAAACAAATGTGACCCGCGGAATTCGAAATGTTTTACAGCCACTCTTAAGTTGTACATTAATTAAGAATTTTGCTCATTCATGTTTTTGTTAATAATTATACTTCTTAATTAAAGCTTTATTTACCTTCTTTTCGTTGATACACGGCTTCTCATCAACTAGTATTTATCTAGTCAATGAGTAGGAAAATTCATTCGAAGCCAGAGGAACAAGGTTTTTATTGTTTAATAGCTCTTATCTAGCACCTGTTTTCAGTATACTACAATATTGTGTGCAATTCATTGAATTCACCTTAGTATGTTCCTACTTCATATTTCGCAATCCGAAAGACTTGTATATATGTGTTTGTAGATCATGTGTAATTAAAATAACTACACGTTTCATAGATTACAAGAAATTTTGGTATATGTATTGACAAATCCATTAAGCCAATGTCACTGGTGTGGTATCTTCATTTCGCCGCAAGTGATGAAAATGTGCACAGAGTTTTGACAGTGTGTTTCATACAACTTCAATTTCTATAGTATTTATCTGGCATAATGTAATATTTCGAATATAAGCTACTTCATTTCAGTTTGGTTTTAACGAAATTTGAAATTCACATACATCATCTGAACAAAAGTATCCGGACACTTGTCTATCCACAAAATCCCTGTAATGGTAAAGAATATATATCGGGTTGGCCCGTCTTTGCTGGGAAAGCAAAGACAGTAAATTTTAGCATACGTTGCTACTGGAATTATCTCCCATTCTGCCACAAGACCATTCAGGTCGGGCACCGGTGTAAGGCGGTTTGGTTTGTTTGGCAGTCTACGTTATATTCATCCCAAAGGTGTTCTATGTGGATGAAACTGGGACTATGTGCCGGTAAGTCATGTTCTTCCACACCCATCTCATCCAATGGTTCCAGCACAGACCTCGCGTCATGGGCGGGAGCATTGTGCTTGTTTATAAATGAGAGGGTCTTCACCTAAATGTTGCCGTAAAGTTTGGAGAACAGAAACGTCAAGAATGCCATTATAGGCCGCTGCGCGGAGATTCCCGGGCACTAAGATTAAGAACACCATCACAAACCGTGAAAAACAGCCCGAGAGCATGTTCTGCCACAAGACCATTCAGGTCAGGCACCGGTGTAAGGCGGTTTGGTTTGTTTGTCAGTCTACGTTATATTCATCCCAAAGGTGTTCTATGTGGATGAAACTGGGACTATGTGCCGGTAAGTCATGTTCTTCCACACCCATATCATCCAATGGTAGCAGCACAGACCTCGCGTCATGGACGAGAGCATTGTGCTTGTTTATAAATGAGAGGGTCTTCACCTAAATGTTGCCATAAAGTTTGGAGAACAGAAACGTCAAGAATGCCATTATAGGCCGCTGCGCGGAGATTCCCGGGCACTAAGATTAGGAATACCATCACAAACCGTGAAAAACAGCCCTAGATCATGTTCTGCCACAAGACCATTCAGGCCAGGCATCGATGTAAGGCGGTTTGGTTTATTTGGCAGTCTACGTTATATTCATCCCAAAGGTGTTCTATGTGGATGAAACTGAGACTATGTGCCGGTAAGTCATGTTCTTCCACACCCATCTCCCATCTCATCCAATGGTTCCAGCACAGACCTCGCGTCATGGGCGGGAGCATTGTGCTTGTTTATAAATGAGAGGGTCTTCACCTAAATGTTGCCATAAAGTTTGGAGAACAGAAACGTCAAGAATGCCATTATAGGCCGCTGCGCGGAGATTCCCGGGCACTAAGATTAAGAACACCATCACAAACCGTGAAAAACAGCCCGAGAGCATGTTCTGCCACAAGACCATTCAGGTCAGGCACCGGTGTAAGGCGGTTTGGTTTGTTTGTCAGTCTACGTTATATTCATCCCAAAGGTGTTCTATGTGGATGAAACTGGGACTATGTGCCGGTAAGTCATGTTCTTCCACACCCATCTCATCCAATGGTTCCAGCACAGACCTCGCGTCATGGGCGGGAGCATTGTGCTTGTTTATAAATGAGAGGGTCTTCACCTAAATGTTGCCGTAAAGTTTGGAGAACAGAAACGTCAAGAATGCCATTATAGGCCGCTGCGCGGAGATTCCCGGGCACTAAGATTAGGAATACCATCACAAACCGTGAAAAACAGCCCTAGATCATGTTCTGCCACAAGACCATTCAGGCCAGGCATCGATGTAAGGCGGTTTGGTTTATTTGGCAGTCTACGTTATATTCATCCCAAAGGTGTTCTATGTGGATGAAACTGGGACTATGTGCCGGTAAGTCATGTTCTTCCACACCCATATCATCCAATGGTAGCAGCACAAACCTCGCGTCATGGACGAGAGCATTGTGCTTGTTTATAAATGAGAGGGTCTTCACCTAAATGTTGCCATAAAGTTTGGAGAACAGAAACGTCAAGAATGCCATTATAGGCCGCTGCGCGGAGATTCCCGGGCACTAAGATTAGGAATACCATCGCAAACCGTGAAAAACAGCCCTAGATCATGTTCTGCCACAAGACCATTCAGGCCAGGCATCGATGTAAGGCGGTTTGGTTTATTTGGCAGTCTACGTTATATTCATCCCAAAGGTGTTCTATGTGGATGAAACTGAGACTATGTGCCGGTAAGTCATGTTCTTCCACACCCATCTCATCCAATGGTTCCAGCACAGACCTCGCGTCATGGGCGGGAGCATTGTGCTTGTTTATAAATGAGAGGGTCTTCACCTAAATGTTGCCATAAAGTTTGGAGAACAGAAACGTCAAGAATGCCATTATAGGCCGCTGCGCGGAGATTCCCGGGCACTAAGATTAGGAATACCATCACAAACCGTGAAAAACAGCCCTAGATCATGTTCTGTCACAAGACCATTCAGGTCAGGCATCGGGGTAAGGCGGTTTGGTTTGTTTGGCAGTGTACGTTATATTCATCCCAAAGGTGTTCTATGTGGATGAAACTGGGACTATGTGCCGGTAAGTCATGTTCTTCCACACCCATCTCCCATCTCATCCAATGGTTCCAGCACAGACCTCGCGTCATGGACGGGAGCATTGTGCTTGTTTATAAATGAGAGGGTCTTCACCTAAATGTTGCCATAAAGTTTGGAGAACAGAAACGTCAAGAATGCCATTATAGGCCGCTGCGCGGAGATTCCCGGGCACTAAGATTAGGAACACCATCACAAACCGTGAAAAACAGCCCTAGAGCATGATGTCTTCCCAACCAAACTTCACAGTTGGCACAACACTGGCAGGTAGGTAACGTTCACCTGGTTCGCTTCACACCCAGACTCGTCCGTCCGACTGCCAGATGATGATGCGCGATTCCTCCCTGAAAAGAACGCATTTCATTGCTCCAGAGTACACTGATTCCTGGTATTGCAATGCTCCAACCGACACTATTCAATTCAATTCAATTCATTTTTTTTTGCTGTGAAGGAGAGATTGTATTACAAGTGAAAGGAAATAAGCACAACAAGGGAGCCTGGAAAAAAGGCCAAAAAGGCCTGACAGAGTCCCATGCTGCCTGAGCATAAATTACAAGGTGGTTGAAAAAAATAGTTGATAAACTTGACATAGTATAGCCAAATACAGTGGCAAACAGGAGAAAAGAAAGCATTATTGCAATATATATCAATGACAAAAGATTAGTATTAATGTATATACATACTGGGCATTCTTTACTATAGTTGATCTAGTGGCTGCAGTTCATTATGTAGTGTTTTTAGTTTCTTTTTTGAAAAGGTTGATATTATTTAATGATGTCAATTCCGTCGGCAGTGAGTTCCAGTAAGAAGGGCCAATGTAGTTTAGAGTTTGTTTCATGGTTTCCGTCTTTGGATGAATTGGCAGGATGCGCGATTTTGTACGTGTGTCGTGTGAGTGCGTCTTTGTTACAGTTTGTATGACATTAGCATGCAAGTTGTTTTTAATACGCCTAAACATTATTTTTCCAATGTTAAAGTAGTATAATTGGTTAATTGTGAGAATGTGTAATTTGTTAGGGAAAACTCTTGCGTTATTGTACAATGAGAGTTGAGTATATCAGTTGGAATTTAGATCAATTAGTCTAATAAATTCGTTTTGAAGGATTTGAAGTTTAGTAAAATTATATTTGGTCGTTTTTCCCCAAGATAGGATTGCGTAGTTGACATGTGTCTGAAACATAGTATAATATAATGGAATGAGTGATTTGAAGGAAAGGGTTAGTGAGTACCGAGCTGATGACACCAATGTTATTAGAGAGTTTTAGTAACAGATTATCTATATGTTTGTTCCATCTAAGGTCATTATGCAATGTAGCCCCTAGATACGATAGGGAGCTAACCTCTTTTATAGTTGTGCCGTTTATGGATAGCGTGAGGGAGAGTGGTCGAGGAGACTTTTGTTTAGAGAATATGAGGGATCTAGTTTTGATAGTATTAATTATTAGTTCGTTGGAGATCAGCTATTTAGAAATGTTATTAAGTTGAGTATTGACGTTCATATTGTTCTTATTGGTAGTGTTAAACGAGGTAAGAATAGTGTTATCATCGGCATATAAGAGAAGATCAATGTTTGTAATTGAAGTGAAGCTATCATTAATGTATAAGTTGAATAGCAGTGCACCCAGGATGGAACCCTGTGGTACACCAGATGGCATAAGCTGTAGAAAGGATTGATATTGGCCAATTTGTGTGTATTGTTGTCTACTTGACAGATAACTTTTAAGTAACGAATGTGTATTATTCTTAATTTCCATAGTATGAAGTTTATATAGTAGTATACTATGGTTAAGGGTATCAAATGCTTTAGATAGATCCAGGAATAGAGCAATAGTACTTATTCTGTAGATTTACCAGCTTGAAATCCATGTTAATTTGGATGAATAATATTGAATTTGTGAATAAAAGATATTAGTCTATTGTAGATTAATCTTTTTAGCAAATATTGACAAGTTTGCTATCGTACGGTAGTTGTTTGCCTCATTTTTGATCCGGGTTTATATTTTGGAATAAGTTTTGTTATTTTAAGGAGGTCGGAAAATTCGCCAGATAGGAATATATCATTAAATATATAAGTAATAAGGAGTCCGTGATTAGATTCGCAACATTTTTTTATAATAGATGGTTGAAGGTCATCATATCCAGGACCGGAATTGGTATTTATTAGGTTAAAAGCCTCAGATATTTCGGTTTCAGAAATTTCAGTAAGATGGAAATTATTAGATCTATGCGAGTTTCTTAGGCAGTCTGTAAAAGGAATATTTTGGATAGCCAAGTTATTCTTTAGCGCGAGTGGAAATAAAGTGAAATGCTCGTTGAGTGCATTTGTAATGTCGTTTATATATGTAATTGTATTGCCATTGGCGTCAATGAGGTACTTTGATGGTGTTGTATGATTTTGTTTACCCATTAGTGAATTGAAGTGCTTCCATGTTAATTTGGGAAAGTTTTGTGAGAATATGATAAAGTAGTAGTCACGCTTGCAACGTCGAATATCACTATTGAGGTTAGTGCGATATTTTTTTGAAATTTTGTAAATCATGCGGTAGTTTGCTTTTTATAAATTTCGAAAAAAATATATTTTTTTTTATTTATTCGTCGCAGCAAGGCTTTTGTAATCAAAGGCTTGCACAGTTTTTTTTTTTTTTTTTTGGGGGGGTATGATGCTTTAGGAGTTTTGGAAAGGATTGACTATAAATTTGTGTTAAGTTTGTGATGAACAATTCATAATTCCTATTAGCTGATCCATGAGTTAGTATAATGCTCCAGTTGATGTTTGCTAATAGTGTTCTGAAATTTTCCAAGTTCGGTTTGTTAATTTGTCTGTAGATGTAGTGGTCAACAGGCGCACTTATATATATGTTGTTGAAGAGGGTGAATTATAAAGATGGGTAGATGATCTCTAAAGTCATATTCCAATGCCCCGGAAATAGTGGCCTCAAGTAAAGCATTAGGGATGGACAGGTCAATTAGAGTATGTGAGGTGGGAGTTAAAAGAGTTGATCAGAAATAGTGTTATTGTGTCCAGATGCGTTTAGTGTTTGAATAAGCTGAGCAGTCTGGATGGTGGTTTGAAGTAAGTCAATATTCATATCGTCCAAAATAAAAGTTTTTTCGTTTAGTAGATTGGAATAAGTAAGTAGCTCAGTCAGCAAAGGCAAGAAGACTGAAAGGTTTGAGCTACGAAGCCTATAACAGACGGCAATTAGATAAAATTGATTCCCAATAGTGAGAATTTCAGCATTGGGATTAGATATTGTGAAGTTTGACGTGAGTCGCTGTATGTCTCCTTTACCAAACCAGCAACCCCTCCACCACTGGAATAAATTCTGTTTAAAAGAAAATTATTGTAGTTTGAAATTTGTAAGGAGTAGTCATTGGTTGGAAACCGTGTCTCAGAAATTTGAATAATGCCTAGATTTAAATTTATCAGTTGGATAAGTGATTCTAATAATGTAATTTTATTGATGAGTGATCTAGCATTAATGTGAAGTAATGTTAAGCTGTTGGGTGAATATCTTGTTAGGAGGTGGTTAAAGGTTTGCAGTGTGTAGTATTTGAACTGCACCAAATTGTTAGCAGAGAGGAATCAAGTTAAAGAAAAAAATTGAAAATAAACACAGATTATTCTACAAATACAATACAGGCTATCACACAAGTAAGCGGCAGAATTCAGAGTGAGTAGTGTCAATAGTTTATGGCCAGCAAGCCCATTGCATAAAGTATAATATGACGAATATTCGTAGTTATTTGGACTGGCCATTGCAGCTGTTCATAGGCCTGTGGCAAGCAGTGAGCCTGATCAAGTGCAATTTTCCTGGAAACCGTGGAGAAATTTGATTCAATTTACGGTGTAAATTAATTTAGGATACCGCCCCAGCTGTTCAAATAACTGGGGGTTCAAATAGCGACTAGTTACCCGAGCTGACAAAAAGTCCTCAATGGAACAACCGGCAAACTCGAATCAACGCCAAGAAGGTGAAATGCTCTGCACTTGTGGCACATCGAAGTTGTATATGCTGAGGCGACAATATCATGGGCCATGATACAAGGAAGCGTGTGGATGTAATTTGAGTACAGTTAGACCGAGTAGGCAAGTAGTGAACTATACTGGCAAAATGTGCAAGTAAAAGAGGAGATATCTCCAGCAAATGCGAGATACCCCAGTCCATGAGGAATAGATTTAGATAGTTAGGAAGATACCAGCCCAGAGCAAATACAAATGTTCACAGCTAATGGATATAGTAGGTTTGAAGTGGCTGATAGGTATAATAGGTATCCCGGTCGGAAACATATGGCTACAAGTACCACAACTCAGCCGAAGTAGTGCAACAATATCACAGCGCTTCTCCAAAGACATCATGCGATTGAGAAGTCTCTTAGCATATAAGTAGGCCCCAATGATTATAAGCACATATGTGCAAGTGTAATATCTATTGGATGATTAAGTATTTGCATTAGACATGCATATTAGTCAAAAGCACAGAGCCAGAGCCTTGGGTTGATACAGTGTAAAGAAGAAAGTTGACACAATATATGAACTTACCGGAGGATCTAAGGTGTTAGTAGTGGTAGATGGGATAGCCCCGGTTGACAATAATTGAAATGCATTTTTAGTAACAAATTACGTAGATTAACACTAGTTATGACACAGTACCAGAAGAGCACTAGGCCGCACTCCAAACCCAACGTGACTCATAGTTGAGATACAACAAAATATTAAAAACCAAAATATCGGTCAGAATATAGTAGCATGTGAGAGAGCCTGCAATGTAATGTAGTTTTATGAGAGGCCAGCATTGGCGGTAAACGAGCATCACATTCATAATGCAAGACAAATATTCAATGTTCAAAATACAACGGGACAGAGACGATAGCCATGACCTTACAGAGAAACCTGATACTCATGAGTCTTTGGTTAAGTCATCAGTCAGTGGAAACAATTGAGGGTTATTAATGGTCAAAGGTACTAGCGGGAGCCTGAAGAGTCCTTCGCAGAGGAATAGCTACATGTGAGGGTCAGCAAATTCTGGGAGACCAATTGTCCATACTGAACATATTAGTCAGGCTAAGGACTAGGCCAGGAAATTAGGTTGATTAACTGTTTTCGAATTGGTTCCAGCTAAGTGGGAAAATTAGAGCCGAGAAGCAGAGCGAGGACATACACCAAATCCTGCATGACCATGTTAAGATATAATCTATGAATTATGCATCAAAATACCAGTGGAAATATAATGAGATGCAAGGGAGTCTTGAGCTAAATTTAAGTAACGAGTAATGCTAGCAGGGCAAGCAGCTAACAGTATGTTCGTAGCGTGGGCAGAACTTTGAAGGCATAAGAAATGTAAGAAGTAGCCATTATAAAGAGAGTGAATTGTAATCATTTTCCTTCATTTCCCGCCATTTTGATGAGCTGGGAAGCAAACGTCAAGGCACTTCTTTTTCCAGGCGTCGCAGCAGAGGAGGTGTTAGATTTATAGTTTCGTCGATATGAGAAGAGTGAAACTGGGCATTATTGCTTTTCAGCTGTCCCAAGCAAAGCGGGAAGAGGGGGGGGGGGGGGGCAGCGAGCCAATTAAAAAAGCTTGCGTTTTCAGAGAGAAGGTATTTCTAAGGTGTGGCCAGGTTTTCTAGGAATCCGTCGGACTTCTTCGGCAGAAGACAGTTTTTTTGGAGGGGTTGCTCTCCGAGCAGATGACAAGGGACTCGATAGCAGAAAGTGGAGGAAGAAAGAAGATTTTTAGCGTGGTGCGAATACCTCGCTGGTTCGTCGAAACGAATGAAGTAGGAGGGATGAGACCGGCAGGGAAAAGATAAGCGGAATTCGGCGTGCTGACGATTAGAGCGAGGAGGACACCAAGGTGTTAATATAATAAGGTAAGAGTGAAAATGACGGAGAGAGGGAATAAGCAATGAGGTTGATGGTAATAGACAAAGGGAATCGGGACAACGCTTAAAGACATTCCCCGTAACATCTGATTAAAAGTCTTCCTCAATGCAAAATTTAGATTCATTCGATTTACTTTTATATACTTTGTATTGTATTTATCTGCTCCAGTTGGGATAATTACGGATTAAACCACCGATACCGAACTTACTGCAAAGGAAGCATCAAACGAACCCTCCACACAAGGCGCTGTAATAGAACTCAGCACCAAGCTCTGTAACATTTGAATCAAACTTCCCAGCTCATCAAAATAGCGGGAAATGAAGGAAAATGATTACAATTCACTATCTCTATAATGGCTACTGAACCTCGCTTCTGATAAATATGGAAGCCCCGGTTACAACTGGTAAAAAATCTTGGCTGCGTCGAAGTGTTTATACGAAGGAAGCCGCAGTTAAAAATGTGCATATTGCTATTCCATGACTTCTGTGCACTTCACTGTAAATTCGGGTGAAGAGATATGGTGTCAGATGAATAGAGTTGGCTAAGCACACGATGTTTTTCACACGGCGAGATAAATGCGATTATGAAATAGTGAAACAGGAAGCTGAGAAAATATGTAGTAAAAACTTCATCAACGATTGTAAGGATGCTAAACAGTTTCAGAGCTTAAATCAAGCAGATCACAACAATCTATCTAAAAACTGAATTAAGCATGTCTAGAAATTGCGTGGAATTGTATCCTTATGAAATAAATGTGAAAACTGGCTGACCTCATGGAAAACTTTCACCAAAGTGAAATAACAAGAACAGAAAGGAATCGACGCTATGCTCTGTGCAGGCTCGCGTCTTATACAAAGAATGATCTAGAAAGAATTTGCATTTCCAGACGAATCTAAACTGAATTTGCATGGAACACATGGAGTGCTCTCGCTAGAATTCGAAAAGTCTTATCTACAATAAATAAAATACCACTGCCGTTGATAGTGGATGAAACATATTATATAAACTGAGTGGCCACTTTATTGTGACCACCCCTCAGTACTTCGTTCGGCCACCTTTTCCCTTTAATACTGCGTCGATTATTCGTGGCATGGACTCCACGAGATGTTGATAGGTGGTTTGTGGAATCTGAGATCATGCTAAATGAATAGCACCTTCCAGGAGTGTGAGATTGCAGGGTTGTGGATCCTGCTGTCTGATGGTTCGATCAACGTCATCCCACAAATTCTCAATGGGGTTGATATCTAGAGATTGTGAGGGCCACCTAAGCGAAGTAAACTCACCGGCATGTTCCTCAAACCAATCCTGTCCAATACGAGCACTATGGCAGGACGCATTATCTTGTTGAAAGTCATTGGCATAAACCATCCACATGACAGGATGCACTTGGTCTGCAACGATGTTTACATATGATGTGCCAGTCAGACGTTGATCAACACGAATTAAAGGGACCAAAGCATGCCAGGAAAACATTCCCCAAACCGTAACGCTGCCTCCACTAGCTTGAAGGTTTGTAGCAATGCATTTGGGGTCCATGCTTTCGTGCTGTTTCCGCCAAATTCTCACTCGGCCATCGGCATGGTCCAACTGAAAACGTGATTCATCGGACCACAAAATACGTTTCCAATTATCGACTGTCCAATCCTTGTGCTCCTGTGCGAGCTGGAGTCATTTTCTCTTGTTAACTGCAAACACCAAAGGTGTTCGAACAGGTCTCCGGCTGCCATATTCTATCCGATGCAGTGTACGGCGAACAGTGCGTTCAGAGATCATTTGAGGGGATCCTTGATTAAGATGGTCTGTAATTTGCTGCACTGTTGCCCTTCAGTTGTCTGTTACCAGTCTGGACACTTTCCGTTCCGCCCGAGCAGTCACTAGTCGATGACGACCACACGTTACACGTAGAGACCCAGTTTTTTGGCTGACAGTCCAGTCTTTAAACACTTTAACAACAGCTGCTCTGGAACATTTCACGAATGAGGCGGTTTCGGTGATACTTGCTCCATGGCTCCAAGCTCCTACGATCATCCCACGTTGAAAGTCCGTCAAATCGCATTTTTTATCAATCTCGTCACTCAAAAATTACTTCTACTACTGTCGCAAGCACTAAGCTTTCCCTTTTTATACTAGACTCGCTCTCTGGCGGCAACAGCGTGCAGCCATAGCTCATTTGCTTAAAACTATCAGGTGGTCATAATAAAGTGGCAACTCAGTGTATACCTTCGCACATCAACACCGTATAGAGATTTGCGTTTCTTCAAGAAACAATGGATTTTAAAGGGAATATAAGCAAGCTATCGAGAAACTACTTCTCTGTCCAAACTGGGCTTCCGCGCGTTCTTCTGCGTGTGTGTGAGTAAATGAATGACTGTGGAAGAGATAGAAAATTAATTTAAAATACGTGTATCTGAAAACTCTGTTTCTTGGACTGATCCTGACAGAATTAAATGAAGAATACCTTAAGTTAAAGCATTATTTTTCCTTTTATCTAATTTTAAAGTTTTACTTGATGTTAAATATATGTTGCTACAATAGAAGATACTTTAGCATGAAAGATAAAAATATGTTAATTTGCTTGTGAGAACTGGAATCCATCTTTCTGTTATTTTTTGCCAAAAAAAGAATTCAGAATGGACTTTAACAAAAGCTCTCAGCTCAAAATTCGGTAAAGGAGTTTGTTTTTAAGTTTTAATTCTTTAGCTACTTGTACATTATGCTTTCTTACGTCCTGAATTACAATGTAAAGAAACAAAAGATATCCGTACCTCTGCAAGACAATGACTGTATTGAAAACGCGAAAAACGACACGCCTTTTTTATTTTCCCGAAATAATAAGCAAACGTTTCTTTAGAAAATGGAGCGCTCTGAACATTTGTTGAGAAAGAAGTTGTATAGAAACCCTTCCGATAGTTTGGCCAGATAGATTGCCCCGAACCTATCAATCGCACACAAATGAATCATTAATGTGAAAAGTTAGATTTAAAGAAATTGAGCTTATTTGTGATTGGTTTCTGGAGGATGTTAATAAAAATTCAAGGAAAATGCGCAAATACAAATGCAAATCCTGTTAGTACAATTTATTAAAAACCCTTCTGATAGCTTGCCTAGATAGATTGTCAGGAACCTATTGATCGCACACAAATGAATCATTAATGTGAAAAGTTAGATTTAAAGAAATTGAGCTTATTTGTGATTGGTTTCTGGAGGATGTTAATAAAAATTCAATAAAATTGCGCAAATAAAAATGCAAATCATGTTAGTACAATTTATTAGAAACCTTTCTGATGGTTTGGCTAAATAGATTGTCGAGAACCTATGGATCGCACACAAATGAATCATTAATGTGAAAAGTTAGATTTAAAGAAAATGAGCTTATTTGTGATTGGTTTCTGGAGAAGGTTAATAAAAATTCAAGGAAAATGCGCAAAAACAAATGCAAATCATGTTAGTACAATTTATTAAAAACCCTTCTGATAGTTTGCCTAAATAGATTGTCAGGAACCTATCGATCGCACACAAATGAATCATTAATGTGAAAAGTTAGATTTAAAGAAATTGAGCTTATTTGTGATTGGTTTCTGGAGAATGTTAATAAAAATTCCATAAAAATGCGCAAATAAAAATAAAATGCAAATCATGTTAGTACAATTTGTTAGAAACCTTTCTGATGGTTTGGCTAAATAGAATGTCGCAAACCTATCGATCGCACACCAATGAATCATTATTGTGAAAAGTTAGATTTAAAGAAATTGAGCTTATTTGTGATTGGTTTCTGGAGAATGTTAATAAAAATTCCATGAAAATGCTCAAATACAAATGCAAATGATGTTAGTACAATTTATTAGAAACCTTTAGACTATGAAAATGTGCCAATACTTTCAGGAATATCGGTATTTAACTGCAGCAGAAAAAGTAGTTAGTCACATGACATATTTTCATTACACATCGTGTTCAAATATGGCGTTCACTGAATCTTATAGGTAAAAAACAAAATACTGCGCGGTTGCATAAAGTTTTCTCATCCCATGTTGCCCTTCGCAAGATCTCCTTCCTCACCTGTTGTACAACCCACATGTACAAATCACTGGAATATCTTTTCTTTATCTTCTTCTGCTGAAGAAGTAGAGGACTCTTTTTCAAATATTTGCATTACAGATTCTCTTCCGCTGTTTATTCATCTATTTCTCTTTGATATATCTTATCTCTTTTAACGTCAACAGCTTCTAAAGAGCACTTTACCTCAAAGATTGTATTTCTAAATGTTGAATTCTATGAATTTTGTTCTTCAGCAAACTTTCTGTTAACGGAATGTATATATATATATACATTCACGGACAATGAAATTTGCACATCAAGAAGGAAGCATCGGATTGAACTGTAATTCTATGGACGTAATGATACGGATGAATGATACACATGATGGCAAAAACAGAGCTGCAGGACAATTACAGAGGGATCTGTGGCACGCAGTCCTGTCAACTTCAATTGCGCGTTACAACGCCTCGTGCGGCGATACATGCTGCATTACGGTCCGGCATGGAGACGAACAGATGCCTAATGTTGTCCTGTGGCAGACTGGCACACATAAGTTGGACGATCTGCTTCAAATCCCGGATAGTGCGGCACGGCGGCAGCTGGCGTTTCAACTGGTCCCGCACGTTCTCGATAGGGGATATGACCGGGCAGCGGGAAGGCCATGGATGTGTCTGGGCATGACGTAGGCAGCCTTAGGTAACCCGAGCCGTGTGCGGGCGAACATTATCATGCTACTATAGCGCACCTAGAATCCTGGACAGGAATGGAAAAAACATTGGGCTGTAGGATCGCATCCACATACCGCTGGCTCGTCAATGATCCACGTACCACTAGTAGAGCTCATCAGCTATCGTAGGCAATGGGTTCCCAGACCATAATGCCTGTAGTGGGAGAGGTGTAGTGCTAGATAGCGTGGTTGGTATTGTGCCGTTGACCCGGGGACCCCCACGCCTGGACACGATGATTATCTGTGCCCAAAACGAAGCGGCACTTATCGCTAAACACCAAACGACACCATTGATGGCGTTCCACGTCGCTCTGGCCTGGCACCACTGCACACGGAGCCGGCGATGTTCCGGAGTTAAAGGCAGCACACGTAAAGGACGCTGGGAGTGCAGATTTGGTTCCGCGAAACGTCGGAAAATGGTCCGCAGGCACACAGGAGCCGCTACATCTGCATGTATAGTGGATCGGATCCCAGTGGGATCCATTCGGGCTTGGAGTACGATCCGTTGATCATCTCTACCGATAGTCTTCCTGGTCCGTTCGGAGCCACCCCACCGTGTGGCAGTGCCGTCACGTGTCCACTGCCCCCAACACAGTCGAACCGTATGGTCAGAACAATCCAAGTGACGGGCTACACGGCGCGCTGACCACCCTGCGGTTTTCAGCCCGATGATCAGGCCCCTCTCAAATTCCGTAAGTTGCGCAAATCGACGTCTCCGGCATCTACCCGGCATTCTTGTTACTCTGTACTCTTGCTTGCGTCGGCCGGTGCTTTTCGCTTTCATGGGGCATCGACTACACGCCGGATTATAAAGCTGCCTTTTCATGCTTGCAGCGCCACCACAGGGTGTGTAGTCATGCGCAATCGTACCAAACGTGGATCATTTGCATATCAACACGCACTCTAGCTATTTGCAAAGTTTCGCGGTAGTAGCATGTTTTCTTCTAGGTGCGCAAATTTTATTGTCCGTGAGTGTAAATATATATATACAAAGACTGCAGACAACTGGAAAAAGCCTGGATAGATACGTGCTTGGCGTAACTAGGAAAGATAAGAAGAGGAACTCCTGGATAAGAAAAAGGACAAGAGTCGAAGACATCATGATCAGGGTATAAAATCCCTAAAATGGCAATGGGATGGACATATTTGCCAGAAGAACGGACCACCGATGGGCAACCGAAATTATTGTCTGGATTCCAAGGGATAGGAAAAGACGCAGAAGAAGACTGTTAAAGCCCTACCGTGGGTTTTGAGCCGACCCTTAAGGGGGTGGCAGCGAGCGTTGATTTTGTAGCTAGTGTGTGTTGAGATACGCATCTAAAGTTCAGTGTGTGTGTTGTGTGTGTATCACATGGAGACTAGAGTGTTCATCCTCATGGCGACCAGAGTGTTCGGCCATCCTCAATGTCTCATCACTGTAATTAAAATAAATTCCTACAGTCCATTTAAGTGTGAGGGTTGACCTAAGTGAATAGCTGTTCCCTTGCTTCATTCTACAAAGACCATGTGCGAGATAGATGGATGAAATTTGAAAGCATTTTGAAGTGACAAGGAGGAGAATGTTCCAAGACAGACCATCCAGCAGTGAGTTAATAATGGTTGGCAATAATGATGATATATATATATCAGTGATATATTGTATATGTACTGTATATACATTTATATATATATATACGCTGAAGTGCCAGAAAAACTGGTACAGACGAGCTTATGCAAAATACATAGCAACGTCACCTATGCGCATATTCGGTTGCGTCCGCCAGTGCGTATGTAAAGCGGTAGACATCCTTGCCAGCTGTCAGAGCTGTTTTCGTCATGAGAATGACAAGTAATAACGATTTAAGCGATTTTCAACGCGGTGTCATAGTTGGCGCTAGTGAGATGGGCCATAGCATTTCGGAGGTAGAAACGAATTTCGGATTTTCAGGGACGACCATTGCAAGAGTTACCGAGACTACAAGAATTCCAGCAAAACCTCCAACCTACGATACCGGTGTGGCCGTAAAAAGACATTGGGTGAACCTGACCATCGTCGGCTGTCAAGAATCGTTTCACGCGATAGGTGTGCAACACTCTCGCAGGTAGCATCGAAATCAATGCTAGAGCCTCAACAAGCTTCAGCGTCCGGAATGTGCAACGTAATCTGCACGATATGGGCTTTGGGAGCTGACGCCCAACTCGAGTCTCCTTGATAGGTGCACGACACAGAGCTATGCGCCTCGCTTGGGCACGGTGACACTGCCACCATACACTTGATGACTGGAAACAAGTAGCCTGGTCTGACGAGTCGCGTTACCAACTGTATCGCGCAGATTGGAGGATTCGTGTGTGACGCAAACCCCATGAAGCCATGGACCCCTTGTCAACAGGAAACTGTACCGGCTGGTTGGGGTTCCGTAATGGTATCGGTTGTGTTCTGCTGGACTTCACTAGTACCTCTGGTACGTCTACAAACGTCTGTGACCGGCCAACGCTATGTGCGCCTACTTTCTGAGGAGGTACACCCGTTCATGTCCTGCATTCATGCTGATGGGTTGGGCCTGTTCCAACAGAACAATGCACCTCCACACAAGTTTCGGGACGCCACATTATGGTTAGAGGATTATTCATCTGAGTTTGGGGTGTTACCATCTCTCCCCCTCCCCCCAAGTCCCCAGATCTGAGCGTGATAGAAGAATCCATTTGGGATGCCATGTAACCCGCTATCCAACACAGGAATCCGAAACCTCGGAATACACCCAAATTGTGGAACTCTCTGCAGGAAGTATGGTGTGCATTGCCTACAGCATATTTCCAGAAGCTAGTGGAGTCCATGCCCTGTCGTATTTCTGCAGTCCTGCGCTCCCGTGGGGGACCTACCAAGTATTAGACTAGTGTACCCGTTTTTCTGGCTCTTCAGTGTATATATATTGGGTATATAAATACGTTTTGAGGGATTTCCGTTCGGTGACACACTTATTACTGCTCGAATGTATTTCAAGGTGGCAACACTGCGATACAGCAGTACGAGACGCCAGCTGTCAGAGTCAGTATACGACGTTCGATTGAGGTGCGAAGACGTATTTGTTTTACTCGATGGAAAATGGCAACTTTCGTCCCGACAAAACAGCATTTGCGGGAAGTGTTAGTGTATTACTTTAATGTCAAGAAAAGTGCTGCCGACATCTATCGCTTAATGTCAGAAATCTATGGTGAACATTCCCCATCCATAAAAACATGTGAATATTGGTTTAGACGATTCAAGAGGAACGATTTCTATGTCAGTGATAAAGAACGTTCTGGACCACTCAAAAAAATTACTGATGCCGAATTGGAAGCTTTATTCCACGAGGATCCGTGCCAAACCCAAAATGAACTAGCAGCAGCATTAAATGTTAGTCAACCATGCATTTCACAACATTTAGCTGCCATGTGAATGATGCAAAAAGAAGGGAATTGGGTACCACATGCTTTGCGGGAAAGAGACCTCGAACGTCGAAAAACCATTTGCGAATTGCTGCTTCAAAGGCAAAAAAAGAAAGGGTTTTTTGCATCGTATTATTACTGCCTACGAGAAATGGATATGGTACGAGAAACCTAAACGGCAGAAAGCATGAGTGAAGCCAGATGAACCAGGACCTTCAACGCCAAAATGCAATATCCATGATTCAAAGGTAATGCTGTGTATCTGGTGGGACCAGAAGGGTGTGATCCACTATAAACTGCTGAAACCGTCAGAAACTATTACTGCTGATCGGTATCAAACCCAATTAATGCGTTTAAAACGAGTTCTCACGCAAAAACGGCCGGAATGGAAGAATAGACACAACAAAGTCATCTTACAGCATGACAATGCAAGCCCTTGTGTTTCTCGACCTGTGAAAAAGTACTTAGAAGGATCCAACTGGGAAGTTCAACCCCACCCGCCATATTCGCCAGATATTGCGCCATCGGATTGCCATTTGTTCCGGTCGATGCAGTCAGCACTTTCTGGAGAACGGTTTAGTTCTTATGAAGACATCAAAAATGGCTGGACAACTGGATCTCTTCCCAAAAACCGGAATTCTTCCTTCGGGGCACACGTTCACTGCCCGAAAGATGGGGTAACGTTGTAGCTTTTGAAGGAGCATACTTCGATTAATATTAAAATATTGTTTCTGTTCTCCAACAGCGTGTTTTGTTCACCTCAAATCCCTCAAAACTTATTTATATACCCAATATATACTGAGACAACTAATTGAAAGAACAAGAGAATATGAACTCCCTTTATGCGTGACTTTTATTGACTATGAAACGGCCTTCGATTCCGTGAAATCCTCAGCAGTAACAATGGCTTTGAAATCCTGCGGTATTGAAGATGCATACATTAGCATTATTAATAACATCTATGAAAATGCAAGTGCAAAGGTTCGGATATTTGAGGATACTGCACCAATAAGAATTGGAAACGGAGTGAGACAAGGTGACACCATATCTCCCAAGCTCTTTAACGACACATTGCAAAATGTCTTTCAATCATTGAACTGAGAAAACAAAGGGATAAAGATTAATGGAGATTACTTAACTAACCTTCGTTTTGCTGATGACGTAGTGATCTTTGCAACTACCCCTTCAGAGCTGCAGAGTATGATCCAAGAACTTTCCGACAAGAGTAAAGAAGTGGGATTAAAAATGAACTTTCAGAAGACGTACAATATGATGTACAATGCTTTTACAAGAAACGAAGATTTACCGATTGATGGAGAAAAGCTTGAGACAACCGATTCCTGCATTTATCTTGGGCAGCAGATATCAAGTGATGGGCACATTGATGAAGAAATTAATCGGCGTGTAAAACGTGGATCGAGAGCTTTTGGAAGGAACAGTACAATTTTTAAGAGCAGTATGCCATTATGTCTCAAAAGAAAAGTGTTTAATCAATACATCCTGCCATTGCTTACATATGGAGTTAATAAAATCTTAAAGTTAATAAAATCTTTGTTGAAGACAGTAAGTTTGTTCAAACATTGGCAACTTCTTTGCTTCAAAAAGTTTTGAAATCTGCAGCAGTAAGAAATTTTAGACTTAATGCATCCGATAGCAGGCGTGTGATATAAACTTGTCGTAAAAAATTAGGTATATTGTGCGAAATCCATTATGCATGAATCTGACTCAAGTAACAAGCATTGTAATACCATCAGTAAGGCTACGTAACACTTACTATAAAGTGTGCGTCTACAAAAGCATTTTTATTTTGCACTTTCTGCACACAACAAAGTACCACTGCAATATAGACAAAATGATAAACTCGGAGAACATCCATACCTCTGGGTTTTAGTACACGGTAACATCACCTCTGTGCCATAGAACGTCTTGACACCTACGAGGTATACTTGCAGTGATACTATTAATGAGTGTCAGGGGCTGTTCGTTCCATATTATAGGTAACACATCACGGAACTCTGCCAGTGTAGTGAGGTATTGAACGTGGTTATTCATACGTCGCTGTGCATCTTCCCAAATTTTCTCAATAACATGAAGGTCAGAAAATCTGGAGACACCTCTAACGATTCAACTCCATGATTTTGCAGTTCCTGGCACGGTGCCTGGCTACACTGTTATCGGGAAAACGGAATGCATGTCCAATATCAGCATGAAACAGTATCACAATAGGCATACTGATCTTGTTTCAGTACAGTGAGGCATTCATGTTGCCTCGACAATCATACAAGGAAGTTCGGTCATTAAAACACACTCGTGCTCAGACCAGAACTGACGCGCGCTGGTAAATGTGGACTGACTGCACATAGTGTGTTTGCATTCGTGTGCCGGATCTCCTCCACACGTGTCCTCGTCGAGTATGAGAATAAAGAGCGAAAAGAGATTCTTCTGCGAAAAGTGCAAGGTGTCACTCTGTATTCCATGACTGTTGCACCCAGGTACATCTTAGACGACGATGAGTTGATGTCAGTGGTATACAGCTCAGCGGCTTCCTTGCTCTGAGTCCCTATTTGTGAAGACGGATTCGTACCGTCTGAGTGCATGCAGTGACACTTGAAGCAGTTCGAAGTGATCCCCGGAGCTTGCTACTGGTGATACCAGGCCTTCTTTTCCGAGCACTTACTCTCAGGTAGTGATCTTGCGTCCTGGTAAATATCATCGGGTGACCACTCGTGGTTCAATCTGCAACATTCTCATGCCTTAGAAATTTTGTGTTTAGCCGACTTACTACACTTTGCGAAACCCTTAGAGCATCGGCCAAGTAGATCTGCCGTATACCTGCCTGTAACATGCCAACATCTCTATTTCTGTTGTCAATGCGTAAACGTCTTCTGGACATCATTTCAGGTTGATCCCACACTGAAGGTAATATATTCAGCAAATTTCTAGACCAAGCGTGAAACGACCCGTTTTCCACTTCCCGCAGAAGACTTTTATCGGAGCTCGCACACCATTTGCTGTGTTGTCATGGCGCTAATTTACATATGACGTAGCTACACATGCTAATAACCGATCCAGCAATATCCAGTGTATTTTCATAGCCGAGCTTTCACCTTCCACAAGCAGACTTTCTCAAGTCTACCACACAGTTCAGAGCTACATATAGAACGTCTCCTGTAACAAATTAAAGATCGGCTGTAAATACGTCTACTAACATTAAAATCTATTATTTTGTAGCTTTTGTTCAATTGGCATAACGATTTTCCCTCTCAAATTTTAAAATGTTAAGGCTTTGGATTTATTTTAATGCTCAGTTCTTATTTCAATGTATTTATCGTATTTAAACTGTAGGGAGGTTAAAAGCATACCTGGATTATTCTCCTTAGTATTTGGAAATCGATATATCGTGATTTGCAAATACTGATTATCTGTCTTACTCTCCTTAGTATTTGGAAATCGATATATCGTGATTTGCAAATACTGATTATCTGTCTTACTCTCCTTTATGCCTTTATTCATGATGTAATGTGTTTCTTTCGTAGCAGCAATCGAAGGGCCCGAAGGTAATCGAATCAATACAGAGACAGCATCCATGTTACAAAAATTAATAACTTCGACCATCTTCCGTTATCGAAAAGCAATAACTTCTGGCTTTCGTGGTAACGAAGAAATAATGACAACACTTGTTAAAACTTTGTTGCTATGATACGTTAATTTCAACAATGCCTTTACTGACAAGAAACAGACTGCATCTTTGGAATTTTGTGATATCCAACTAACGGTTATAAATAATTTATGACTACAAACTTTTGGTGTTGAGATACAATAAAAATATCAACGTTTATCACAATCAAAGGTTTATTATATATCGACTATAGTTTCGCAGAGCTTCTGGCTTGGCTTCATCAGGACGAATGGAGCGTAATCATTCAAATCATTGTGACATCATCAGAGTTCTAACGGAGCCAGAAGCTCTGAGAAACTATAGTCGATGTATAATAAACCTTTGATTGTGGTAAACGTTGATATTTTTATTTTATCAACTAATGGTTACTTCGCGTTATCATGCCAAAACAATGACGTTTTCTGAACTAAGCGATTATGTGGACCCTGATTAATGGCAATATTTAAATAAAATGCGTTTGATTATTTAGAAAAGTTTTGTTATTTGGAATTAAATGTCAAACACGCAGAAATAAACTACTGGACATACAAGATGCCAGGTCCTGAAGGAATGCACGAAATGAAACTAAACTTACCACGGATGTGCAGACGTACTGTTGGACCAACTTATGACGGGGCGCACGCTAAATCTGTTTTTGGGCGAAAATTTCTGTCGTGTAAAGATGTGCGGAGGTGAAAACATGCATATACGTTTATATCATACGCATGTGCATAACAATACAATTAGATATACATGAAATATTTAATAAATTAGCTATATTACTTACTTAATGATATATTTCAAGGATATTCAACTTGACTGCCATGTGAGACTGACTGCTATTTAACAACACAACACACATGGGATATTCTCCGAAAGCGCGGGACATCCCTAATTCCGCCTACAACACTGGTTATGACATTGTTATCGCCATAAATGACGCAGCGTTGGTATGTTGAGTTAACATGGTGTACTGGAATTTTTTCATTCTGTGTACTGAAGTTATCAAAGACTGGCAAACATGTATTACCTGAACACTCAAAAAACGCGTATAGCGTATTAAATCCGTTTATTTTTGCGGCGTAGTAAGTTCAAAGATTCGCCAAGCTTTCGCACTCTACTAAGAGGCTTTTTCAAGGCAATGGTAGACATAAAAATGCAAAAAATTGGAACACGTAAGGAACAAAGATGACTTTTGAAAATAACGTGAGTGACATCATTATTAAACTTGGGAAATTATACTTTCTACTTCCCATATTAATTGTTTAATTCTGAGTTTCGATGGAGAGCAAAATTTTGGTCCGCGCTCCAAAATTTTCACTTGTTCTTCCGTCATTCTTACTGCCGATTCATTTATGATGGGGACTTTATAGTTATTAGTTCGGATCTGAGTTGATCGAAGAATCTGTAGTTTTTATGATGTTTCTTACTCAGGATATTTTCTTGCCTTGAAATTAGGATACTGACTTTTCGGAGAAGTACATCAAATAAAATGGGTAGAGCTATCATCTCTAACGACTGGTATTATTAAACTTAGAAAATTATACTTTCTACTTCCGATATTAATTGTTTAATTCTGGGTTTCGATGGAGGGCAAAAGTTTGGTCCGCGCTCCAAAACTTTCACTTGTTCTTCCGTCATTCTTACTGCCGATTCATTTATACCTGGTGTGAGAACGAAGGTTTCTTCCCTGTGACAAGGAAATGTTCAGAAGGGTACGATATTAAATATTGTTCCAAAGAGCATGGTCTTGAAATGTTCAGATATTCAAAGTATCATATTGTTGTGGTCGCTATCCTACCACGAACCACCAATGTTGCTATCCCACAGCGAACACCAAGTTGCAGTGGTCTAAGCGATGGCCTCTGATCATTCGTCCGAAAAGGAGTCCGGGTTCAAATCCCGGTGAGGCATGGATGTTGTGTTTGTCTTACGGCACTGGCTCTCTCTCTCTTCCCTGGAACCAGTGACCCTAAATTAGGGACGGGCGACTTCTTATAGCCCATTGAGTTACTCACGGTGGTCGTTAAACCTCAAATAAAAAACAAAATGTTGTAACCGTGTCCAAACAATTATTTTATAGAAACAACGATTAAAAAACATTGTCCTTTGCGCGAAAACTGAATTCTTAGGGCAAACACTTAAACGAACTGAGCTGACAAATATACCCCAAAAAGAGGACCAAAGATTACTGTTACTGTACAACAATTCTTGATAATTAATAGACTGGTATTTTGAGGTTTAGAGGTTCTTTTCGACCGACGTCTAATTTCTGATACAGAGTTCAGCTATTGGCATCAACAGTTTATTTCATTCCGGCATGCAGCATTTCTGAGTATTCTTTTGAATCAGTTCCTCATCCATTGTCTACCGTACTAGAAACACTAATAGCAATTCTGTACTTACTTTGGGTGCATTAATCACAAGTTCTCTACTGTGGAGAAGTCTGGGGATTGTGCTCCCCATGTCAGCACTTGGAAATCTTGTAGGCATTGTAGGCTGATGTAGAAAATGTGCTTACCGGCATCATCTTGTTGAAACTTGGCATAAGGGATACCACGGAGATACGAGAACAAAACAACCGGCAGCACCTTATCGGCGGGCATCCAACAGAATAACCCGGATGATGTCTCGAAGTATCCCCGACCGTGCGTCGTTGATCTGTGTTCGCAACTGATCCATATAGTGATAGAGTTGTGCAGATGTGTTGTGACGTGCCTGCTCCATAGGACGCACGTGAGATAAATGCAGATAGCAGTGAGAGCACATGCCAATGTAGCATATTGCATAGAACTCGGAGCTCCGGAGCCAAGAGTTGGTGGTTCGAATCCCTCCCATGGTATAAAAATGATGGAGCATTTACTTCGTCATAGTGTTAAGTCGTCTGCCAATGACGTCGCACAGGTTGTCAACTGGGCAGAATACTGGGGATTGTGCTCGTCATGGCAGGAGTTGGACATCTCGTAAACACTGTCGGATGATGTTGGCAATGTGCGGACTGGCATCATCTTGTTGAAACTGGGTATCAGGGATACCAACGGAGGCACGGTGACAAAACAACCTGTGGCATTTCATCGACGTATCATCCTGTTGTCATTCTACCCACTGTACATACGAGCGATGAAAGGCTGTTGAAACTGATAGCGCTCCAGACCACAATACCAAGCTGAATTGCCGTATGATATTCACCGATAATAGCAAGATCAGCCCGGTGACAACGTCGTCTCTATATTCTCAATCGGCGATTGTCTCCCCCATAACAGAAGCGAGACTCGTCGCTGAATACGACGTGTTTCCATTCGTCCATGCACGCATGTCTGGTACGGCATCATGACCACTTTTCGCGACAATATGCTGCTGTGAGATGGCAGATCTTCACCTCTGCTGTAACTGTAAACCTGTCTCAGTCAATAAATGATTCACAGTCCGTGCCTGCCTCAGCCAATCCGTGATCAATAGTCCGTGTCGTAGCTTCTTGCACACTTCATCGAATGTCGTTCGCTTTGGATTGTACAGCTGCTACGGCTTGTCACATAATGTATCTGTCTGGATGCTCGGATATTCGTCTATATGCGCCAGTCCAGCTACGGCGACATACGTTACCTTCCTCGAACCACTGTCGCATGTTCGGAAGAACGTTACGGCATCCCGATGTATTTCTGCCGTGGTACGAAGCACCGACTAAATCAACGTACTGCGATGAAGTCTCTTGTAAAGTTGTTTGTGAGATAGTGGGATTCCCTATGATGATGTCGCCAGACGTTCTAACTTCTTACATGTACCTTCGCCACCGAGATCATTCCGATACAGAGGTCAACGCATCAAGGCAAAGACGAGCATACTTACATTAGTTACGCCGTGCGGTTTTGCTCTTTTAATCTTCTTTGCTTATCACGTGATTGATTCAAAGCTACAATCATTTACATAATCTAAATTTCAACGAAACTCTCCAAATATTTCCTGGTCTGTTTCCAAAACTTCAGTTTGTTGACTTGGTATTTCGTAAGCATACTTATTCGTCGAAAACTTATTTTTGCATTGGGTGACGACAACTACGCTGAAGAGCAATTCAATTAGAGACAGCTGGCGTTATGCAAATGTGGCACTGTGGGTGGCCCTGTAAACGAAAACGACATGACGTATGCAGCGATCCGACAATGTAAGGAGTGATGCGACGGGAAGCAGTAAGAGTCGGACGCAGTATGGGTAAGACGAAGGATCTAAGCGCATTTGATCGGGGGCAAATTGTCGGGGCCCGACGAATGGGTCACTCCATCTTGGAAGTCGTGCAGGCACTGGGATTTTCACGAGCCACTGTGTCACGGGTGCACCGTGAGTACATCGAATCCAGTAAAACCATCCCTGCAAGGGCCAACTGCCGTGGACAACAGCGTGTGGATGAGCGGGGTCAACGTCAGCTAGCTCGCATTGTAACAGCGGATAGACAGGCCACAGTGCACGAAATCACTCGGCAATTTAACGCTGGTGCACAAAAACGTGTTAGCAGCCACACCATCCAGAACTATCTCCTCGCTATGGGGTACAGAAGCTATCGTCCCACGAGGGTACTGCTGCTGACCGTACATCACAGGGTGCAAAGATTAGCATGAGCGCGGGAACATCGCCACTGGACCCTAGACATGTGGTAAAATGTTGCCTGGACTGATGAGTCGAGATTCACGTTGGTACATGCAGATGGCAGGATACGAGACGGCGCAAACCACATGAAGCGATGAATCCTTCTTGCCAGCAGGGCACTCTTCAAGCTGGTGGGGGTGGCATTCTCGTCTGGGGACTTTTTACGTGGACTGAAATGGGACCCTTAATACGTGTGACATCGTCCCTCACAAGTCAACGTTACCGGCATACCCTGGACGACCATTTGCTCCCGTTTGGGCGTCTTCAACATCCCACTGGGGACCTTATCCTGCAACAAGACAATGCACCGTGCCATCGCTACCAAATTGTATATGAATGGTTGGATGAACACTCCACCGACGTGACCTCGCTTCCTTGGCCAGCTAGGTCACCTGACCTCAATCCCATCGAGCACATGTGGGATGCCATTGAGAGAGATGTTCGAGGCTCTGACCCCCATCCATCAAATCTTCGTGAAATGTGGGAGCTTGTTCAGGGGTCGTGGATTCGTATGGCTTCCCAATGCTTCCGGTGTCTTGTCGAGTACATGCCGAGACGAATCGCCGCCGTCATCAGGGCGAAAGTGGTGCTACACGTTACTAGACAGGTATCCCTAATTCAATTGCTCTTCAGTGTATAAGGACTGTGATTGGTACTGTGGCTCTTTTTTTTGGTTCGCAATCCTCCTGCTAGAGGGCGTAAATCTATATACAACTTGTATATGTGTGTGTTTATTTAACTCTCTATATATTTTATTCCAAGTTCAACACAGGTAGTTCAACACAGGTAGTGACCATAGATTGGTGAGATGTAAGATGCACCTCAACACTAAACTGGAACGTGGCAAGCTCATAAGACAAACAAAATGTATTGACATAACCAACCTTAAAAAACACCATAATACTTTCAAGTTGGAACTGAAGAACAGATTCTCTGCTTTAGAAGGCCTAACATCGGAAGAAGTGGATATTTCGGAAGTTAACAGAAAAGTATCCAAAGCTCTTATGGAAACAGCAACAAAATTAGCTGGGTCTAAGAACAAGTTGCATGTAAACAAATTATCAGGAAAAACCAAAATGTTGATGCAAAAAAGAAGAGAGATGAGGACAACTAAAGAAGATGTGACTTCCAAAGTGGAATATATAGAGCTATGCAAGACAGCACGAAAAAGTATCACTGAAGACGTAAGGAAATTCAACTGTGAGCTAGTGAGGAAAGCAATTGAAAACAACCAAAGCCTAAAGATAGCAAAGGGACATCTCAGTAAGGGAAGAAAACAGATTATGGCTCTGAGAAAAGAAGATGGTTCTATAACAAGAAATAGAGGCGAAATTTTGACAAGAGTGAAAGATTTCTACTCCAAATTATATGAAAGGGATGATACATGTACTCCAGACATCATGAAAGGTACCAGAGTTCTTCCAGTCCTCCCAGCAGAAGTTGCTCATGCAATCAAGAACATGAAGCGGGGAAAGCTCCAGGAGAAGATGGAATTACTATAGACATCATACAAGAAGCAAGTGGAGAAATTGAAACAGTACTCGCCCAAATTTTCACTCGATGCCTTAATGAAGGGAAGATTCCTGAGGATTGGAACAATGCTACAATGATCCTGCTACATAAAAAAGGTGACATTGAGGATCTCAGGAACTACAGACCTATCAGCCTCCTATCAGTGGTTTATAAAATCTTCACTAAAGTTCTTTCACACCGCTTGAAGGTAACACTGGACATGGCTCAACCGAGAGAACAAGCTGGATTCAGAAGTGGCTACAGCACAATAGATCATATCCATGTACTGAGAGAACTAATTGAAAGAGCGAGGGAATATGAACTTCCATTGTGCATGGCTTTTATCGATTATGAAAAAGCCTTTGATTCGGTGAAACCATCAGCAGTTACCACGGCTCTGAAATCCTGCGGTATTGAAGATGCATACATTAATATTATTAATAACATCTATGAAAATGCAAGTGCAAAGATTCGGCTGTTTGAAAATACAACACACATAAAAATTGGAAAGGGAGTGAGACAAGGTGACACCATATCTCCGAAGCTCTTTAATGCCACATTGGAAAATGTCTTTCAATCACTGAACTGGGAAAACAAAGGGATAAAGATTAATGGAGATTATCTAACCCACCTTCGTTTTGCTGATGACGTAGTCATTTTTGCAACTACCCCATCAGAGCTGCAGAGTATGATCCAGGAACTTGCTGACAAGAGTAAAGAAGTGGGATTAAAAATGAACTTTCAGAAGACAAAAGTGATGTTCAATGCTTTTACAAGAAATGAAGATTTATCGATTGATGGAGAAAAACTGGAGATAACAGATACATATGTTTATCTTGGACAGCAGGTATCAAGTGAGGGTCACATTGATGAAGAAATTAATCGGCGTACAAAACTTGCCTGGAGAGCTTTTGGAAGAAACAGCATAATTTTCAAGAGCAATATGCCATTATGTCTTAAAAGAAAAGTGTTTGATCAATGCATCCTTCCAGTGCTTACATATGGTGCAGAGACGTGGACCTTAACTAAAAGAGACATACAAAGGCTGCAGACAACTCAAAGAAGCATGGAGAGGTGCATGCTTGGTATAACCAGGAGAGATAAGAAGAGGAACTCGTGGATCCGAAAAATGACGAGAGTGGAAGACATCATGATCAGAGTTAAATCCCTGAAATGGCAATGGGCTGGACATACTGCCAGAAGGACAGACCATAGATGGACAGCCGAAATTTTAGATTGGATTCCAAGGGACAGGAAAAGACCCAGAAAAAGACCACATGGGAGATGGGTGGATGAAATTCGTAAATATGCGGGAGTGACATGGAGGAGACTGGCACAAGACAGACCGTTGTGGAGGAAACTTGGGGAGACCTTCGTCCAGCAGTGGATTGATAATGGTTGACAATGATGATGATGATGATATTTTATTCCAAATGACTGTATCTAAATCTCAGAAAAAAAAACAATGATATTTAGTGGATGCATTTCATTATAAGGAACGTTCTGCGCATATTTTGTGCATGGAATAAATCCCACTTTTCATGCTGTTATGCGTGAGTTAATCTTTTCCTTTGCCATGCCTGCTTCTGAAAATTTAATATTGGAGAATTATGCTTATGTCGGTTAACATCTGCAAGAGGTGTACTTTGCGTACAGTTTTCGCTTTTTAATAATGCACAGTTATGCCCCAAGGGAGCGTAACATTGAAAATTTAATTTCGTTATAATCGTTTCTAAAAATGTCGATTGAAATTCATGAATGTTTGATAAGTACTGTACATTTTTTTCGAAACACAATACACAGATTTCCCACTAGATATTTTGCGACATACTTTTTATGTCCCTCCGTAAAAAATTCTGCTACAAATATAAAGCTATATCTATAAATCCAAGGTATAAATCTATATTTTTACTGTATTCGCAACCATATCTCCACTACTGAAAGAATGAATAAGAAATCTATGTCTACCCTTCTGTGAAACACTGATTACGAAACATTCCTTTTTGCTTGAATTCCACCCTCCGTGACTACTATGTCTTGCCCCATATTCAGTTCATCTTGCTCCCTTCGCTTCTAATAAAACTCCTGGAAAAAATCTTTATCTCAACGTTGAAAAGCTTTTACTTTCGGAATATTCTGCCTTTGTTTAGGTATTCTTTGTGCCTTCCTCTTCAGTAATTGTGTGATGTTTTCGGGGTGATTGGTTGCGCAGATATCAACTAAATATCGATGTTACACTCAAACCCCTAGCATTACTTAAATGCATATAATCTTTGTACGGAAATTTCCGTAGAGTTAAGTCGTAATCCGGATAACATAACTAAGCACTTAAAACACACTTCATCATCATTAATATTCTGTCTTTTGACAGGTCCAACAGTAACTCAACAAGTTCTCTTCCTCCAGTTTTCTCTGTCCCTTCTTTCCTCTTTCAATACTTGATAGCTTCCTGTGCCCATTTTATCATCAAGCATCATTAGTCTTCTCCTTCCTCTTGGTCGCTTTCCTTCAATTTACTCTTCTATCATTCTTTTCAATAAGCTGTCTCTTCTTAGCACATGTCCTATCAAGTTATATTTTCTTTATCTTATGGTCTTTAGAATATTACTTTCTTTTTCAACTCTTTGCAACACTTCATCATTGGTAATTTTTTCAATCCACTTTATTTTTTCCATTCTTCTCCATAACTACATTTTAAATACCTCCAACATTGAGCTTCCTTCTTCTTGATTGTCCACCAAATAATCTCAACGGTCAGAAAAAGTCAAGTCTACTTACGAATTCCACCTTTTACTCGACAGGTATTTAAGTGGGCACACCAAAATAGAATTCCTTTCGTACATAATCATCTAGTTCTTTGACAGTGAAGTGAAATTGATTCTCAATACACAGAACACTTCTCAAATCTAACATATGAACTGAAAACCAATTTAAGGATTCAACAGCAACGAAGTGAAATAGTCAGAGCGAATTAATTGATCATTAATGGGTAAGTAAACTCTCTTAGTATCGCTCTTCAAAGCTATTACAATGATCTAGCCGATTTCTAACGAAAGCTCTGATTCATCGTAAACATCACCTATATCTATCTCTTTAACATATGTTATAATGAATTCAACTTCTTCTAAGCTACTCCTAATGCTTGTTGTGTTAATTATATCATGAATAAACTTGCCTGCTAGTAGTGTAGTAATAATAATGAACAAGCTTTTAACTGCTAGTAATGTTGTAGTAGTAATTAAGATGAATAAAGTCTTATGCTGGTTGTTAATAGTAACAACTAATGAAATAAACCTAACAGCCAGACAGAGATCTGACAAAACTATGAACTGAGAAAAACGTACTTACAACACAAGCTTTATTCAGAGAAAGTCCTGGTATCCTCCAACATACACGAAGCTCTACTCAAATAAACGAAGATCTCTTTACACATAAAAGCTCTCACCATACACCAACAGCTCTCTGGCACATAAACAACAGCTCTCTGGCACATAAACAACAGCTCTCTGGCACATAAACAACAGCTCTCTGGCACATAAACAACAGCTCTCTGGCACATAAACAACAGCTCTCTCTCTACGCACATCAACAAAAAGCTCTCTCAGGTATCGTTGAACGTGCCTATTTATACTGGCTACCACCACGTCATGGCTTACACTCATTGCCAGATCTCATTCAGCGGGTGAAATAACATTTCGTTCAGTAAGAAGATAATTTACATAGGAAAATAAAATAACCAGAGATAGTAAAAATCAAAAGGAAAGTGAATCTAGAGTATATGGTACAATGTCATTCAACTTTTGACTTCAAATCAGGTTGCCAGAAAACCGTTCAGCGAGAGAGAAAATGTAGCGTTTAGTTAGAAACTGCTTAAGTAGAATGAACCAAAAGTTACGTGAGATAACAGAAACCATAAAGGAAAGTTAAATTAGACAATATGTCACAATTGCTGTTTTCATAGCTCTTAGACAAAGTTTGCTTTTCAGGTACAGTGTAATAACTTAGATTCAATAATAACAACGATTATATATTCCAAACCAATAAATAGGTCTTCCCACAGTTTTCACATTTCTTGAGTTCTTTCAGTAGTATCCAAATAATTACTAATTTGAACAATTAAAGAATCGAAACTCCTGAGCACTGCTAATGTAATCTCTCCCTATAAGACAAAGCCCCTTTAATCATTTTCGTCAACAAAATCATTTTTGGCAGTTATTGGAATTTACAACAAAAGACACTGTGACAACACAAGTTTGTCTGCGGCAGGCTTCAACTCCGTGTCCCCTCACTCCGGAGTAAGTCGCTCTCCCAACTGAGCTACGCGGACAGAATGTCTCGCTGCAGATTTGTCGTCTTGTCACATGTTTTCACCTCTGTAGTAAGTCACAACTTCGTCTTGCAGTTGTTTTTTTCTCGATGTTACTGATTTCCCTTCAGTAAGAACTAAAATACTAAAAAGTGAAACGAACAACCTGTCAATATAACACTTTACCAGCTGATAGATGTTTTCATGAATTGACAGATCACCTCATGAAAGCTACGCTTGAAAAGCCTTAGAGCCGTCCTGATATTTAAGTGCTGTGAAGTGTTGTCTTCTGAAAATTCGTCCAAGGTCGGCTCAAGTTCGAGTTCCGTGCAAGACATGGGCTAATATCATTAGAAAAATACTATCAAAGAAACTAAAAACAGCTCAGCAAAATTCAAAGAGCGCAGTTATTTCTAAACTTCAATAAAGAGCCCAAAATCATGGTGAGTGAAGACATGGAATAATCTCCCGAAATATCCGTTTTTTGCCAAAATATTTGTTTCTAATTTAGCTCAGCTGTGGAAAAACAAAACTTTAATGTCCAAGAGAGCATTCCAGATTAATTTAATCAGCGGTAAAAAAATTGACAGTGTAAAGAACGAAGTGTTAAAAGTATTGAATAGAATGTTTTGAAGTGAGGTTGTATGTATTAAAGAATGTTTTATGTTATTTATCGAGATCATAACTCAAAGAAAATTAATTTTGTTTCTAATTTAAAAAAGACTTGAAAAGCTAAAATTGTTCAGCAGAACTTCAACAGCAAAGGAATTGTGTATCTTGAACATTTTGCTAGAGGATGGGCAATGTTTGTTTAGAACCTCTATGCGAATCAAGGACAAAAAGAACCAAGTTAGAACAGAAATGGTGGAACGATTCAGCCGATGATGCTTCCCACGGGGCGTGAAGCCTCGGTGTTTACCGTTCTTCTGCCATGCTGGTAACAACAGGGGACATACGAGACAGAAGAAGAAAATATTTATTTATTATTTAGCCGCAGTCCAAAAGCCGAAAGATACTAGAAAAAAAAACGAGAGGACGTTTACTTTCCAAACTCTACTTGTCGTCGGCCATCTTCCACCATCCCAAAATCAATAAATAAAAGCTTTATCAGAAACAGTAGGTTTATGTTTTCAAACGCAGTGTCTTACGCAACACTGTCTCATGCAACGATTTTATCAAGATCAATTTAATCTACCAGACAAAGAAAAATGCGGCAAGAATTGCTATTTTAAACAAAAAGAAGTCAGTCAGCGGATAAATAATTTCATAAGAAGTTTCTGTTGTTTGTTTGTGTTTCTTCTCTTCTTCCGAATACAGGGTATAAAGATCTATCAATATTCTAACGAGATCTGTCTTGAAACATTTTTATGAGTAGTTACTAAGAAAACAAACGTGATGTATACACAATAATGTACAGAGGATGAGTCGAATGTTTTTCAATATTTGTATCACTTTATGTCTTCATACGGGCATTTACGACGAAAGCTGACTAGCAGTCAAATTATAGGCCATCGTGTTGCACCGTCTTTAGCCATCTGCCTGCCAGTTCTTCGATTCCGCGGTGGTACCAGTTCTTGTCCTTCGAGGTGAATAACTTCTTCTCCCCAACTGCCACCTCCTCCTAGTTGTTAATGTGCCGCCCGCGAAGTAAGTGGGCCATGGACCAGAACGAGTAATAATCCGACGGGGCAAGGTCCGGACTATATGCTTGATGTGACATCAGTTCGATGGCCTCAAGTTCCTGGAGTTTTACCAGGGTCATTCTCACGGTATGAGACCGAGCATTTTCCTGCTGTAAGAGAGCGTGCTTTCTGTTCACCAGTGCATGGTATTTTCCCAACAAAACGGCATACATTCGCTCCAGGTCTTTAGAGTTGAGTTTGGCGTTTTTGGTCCGACCGTCTGGAACAAATTCTTAATGGATTATTCCCTCGAAATTCCACCAGACGCAGAGCATCACCTAGTGCTCAAAGCGCCCACGTTTAGCAAAAGATCCTGAAAGCTAACCCAGGCTCAACCACTACCGTCGTGTGTCAGGATTACGGAAATAGACCCACTTTTCATCACACGTAACAATTCTCTTGATGAAGTGTACATCATGCGAGTTTCTAGGATTTTCGTGCACACTTCCACTCGGCGGTTTGCTTCAGCGGTAGTCAGTTCGTGAGGGACAAGGCGGCAGTTCCCGTAGACCTTGCCGAGGTCCTTGGGGGAAACGAACCACTGAGGTCTGTGATATGCCCAGCTCACCTAATAACCTACGAATGCTGATTGTTAGATTTCAGTCTACGGCCTTTCGCACGACCTCCGAATCCGCGGTTTGCGGCCTACCTGACCTTCGCTGATCATCGAGGTTTCTGTCATCTGAGCGAAATTTCTTCAACCAGTTGCGGTGCTGTGCTCCACGAAACCTTATCCTTTCGCATGATAAATGTCTGGTGTTCCTTGAGCCGCATTATGTCCGAGTTCAAACTCGTAAAGCAAAAGTTCCCTTATTAGTCGGTTGTGGCTGTTCATCTTTTAGCCGTCCTAACCTCAGACAGAACGACGACATGCAATGCTGTTCACAGCAACGACTACCACTTCATATCTCTTTCTCTCGACTAACTGCGACTTGAACTAGTTTAAACACGTGACATTCCCTCCGAAGCACATGCGTTTATGCAAATGTTGCAAAACTTTCGACTCACCCTCTGTATATGTATGTAATTCTTGCGAAGAAAACAGAAACTGCTTCTGGCAATTAGCTAGCTATCCAGCAAATGGTGTTCTTGAGATCATTTATGAGTCAAATCTTCCATTTCATTTCTTCCTACCATGTTTTTATTCTTTTTTTCTGTTATGGACTAACCCCAAAGTTCAAAAGATAGAAACAGTGCCCAATTTAGGACAGCTTTTTCAAAGAAATTAAAGAATAACAGTGCAGTGAGAAGGAAAATAACATGCATTTTTTGCACGGGTTTTGAATTTAGGAGGGGCAGCGGAAAGATGTCTACTTTCCGGCACTAGTATATACCAGAGTTGGAAACGGATCAAACATTTTTTGAACACGAACAAATCTGCTTTGAACAATAAATTCGAAACACTCAATTTATAATTATACATAATCGAATATATATATACACAGTCGAGTCACATTATTGTGACCACCCCCTACTTTTGACGTCAACAGCGCGTAGACAATGAAAGAAGGCAGGTGTCGTGAGCTGGCTTGGAGGGTATAAAAGGGGTGCTGTAGGCATTCTGAAAACATATCACTCGTTGCTGTCATGGATAAAAAGAGCGACTTATCAGATTTGCAAAAAAGATAATTATCGGCTTTCGGGGCAAGGGCGGTAGTATTTCTGAAATAGCGCAGTTTGTGAACTGCTCGCGTGCTGCTGTGGCTAAAGTGTATCGAGATTGGAGAAATGGCACCATTGCGAATAGGCGACGTAGAAACTCCGGTGCACCACGTGCCATTGATGTGAGAGGTGAACGTCGGTTTCGAAGAAGCGTGACGGCCGATCGACACGCTACAGTGGAGCAGCTCACTGGCCGAATGAACCAGGGGACTACCAGAAGTGGGTCTAAAACGACAGTTCACCGACCCCTGCTGCGTATGGGGCTCCGATGCAGACGGATGATCACTGCACCATCGCTAAAAAGGAGGTGCATCGGTAGAAAAGGCTTATATTTGCACGGCACAATCGGAATTAGTCCTCCGCTGATTGTCAAAGACCTTCTTTGATAAGTTAAGTTTTCTGTTTGATCGAACGGATAAACGTTGGCGTATAAGGCGAGAAAAATCGGAGAACAAATACACTTCAACCATTGCTGGAAGAACACAAGCTGGTGGGAGCACCGTTATGGTCTGGGGAATGTTTTCGTGGCATTCCCTGTGTCCACTCATACCTGTGGAAGACACTATGACCGAATTCGTTATGAATCCACCCTTTCAGACCTCGTACATCCATACGTTCCGATTGTCTTCTCTGGGGCGGATGGGATCTTCCAGGACGACAATGAGACGTGCCACACAGCTAGAAATGTTCGAGAGTGGCTGGAAGAGTATGGTGAAGAATTTAAAGTACTTCCCTGGCCCCTTAATTCCCCTGATTTGAACCCGATTGAACATCAGTGGGACCACCTCTATCGTGTTGTTCGCTCTATGGATCCTCCACCATGCACCCTTCAGTAGGTGTCAGATGCACTGCAGTCAGCATGGCTCCACATTCCTGTGAACACCTTCCAGCACCTTATTGAGTCACTTCCAGTCCGTCTAGCTGCACACGGTGGTTATTCTGGATATTAGCTGGTGGTCACAATAATGTGACTCGACCGTGTATATGTCCTTTATCCGAAACCCGGGAAACATGTTGCATTGATTACATTAAAAGACGTTATGAGAAAGTGCAGCAATTAGATTACTCCTTAAAGACTTAGACCGCGTCATCCCACCGGAATTCAAAATGAATATACCAGAGCTGATCAAAAGGTGTCGAGACTGCTTGCATAACTGTTAAATGGAGCGGCAGAGCAGAATGCCGTTTGGCAGGCTTTGACCTTGGAACCAACTGCACATGAGCCTGCTGATAGACCTCTGTCGGCGCAGCGCCTTTTGTACTGCAGTCAGTTGATTGGATTCTTTTCTGATCGGCGATCGCATTAACGATGTCTAAAAAAGGTGAGCAACTCATTTGCGTCAAATTTTGTCAGAAACTTGGCGATTCTTGCAAAGAAACGTATGAAGAGTTATGGAGAGCGTATGGTAAGGACTGCATGCGTCGTCCACGAGTGTACGACTGCTATAAACGTTTCGGCTGCAGACAGTCCAGTTTCCCATGTTAAAGGCTGGAGACCGTCGAGTTTCGTTCTGTTCATCTGAAAGTACTTTTGGGACAAATTTGAATATTGTCTGTACCGTTCAAAACTAAAGCCTAAGTCTTCAGCGAGTAGTTCTCTGATAATAATTCTGCGATTTAACTCACAGCTGAACGAACTTCTTGGATGTTTATTTCATTCCTGCTTGTTGAGAGCCTTCCACAACATTCGTCACTTTGGACACTTTCACGGCCATTTTCGAAGCCTTTGTACCAGTTTTAAACTCGTGGACGACTCATGCAGTCCTGACCATACACTCTCAATAAGTTTCTTTGCAAGAATCCCCACGTTTCTGATAAAAAATTGACGCAAATGTGTTGCTCAACTTTCTCAGCATCGCTAATACGACACGCCGATCAGATTAGTCTCCAAACAACTGGGCACAACAGAAAAGGTACTTCGTCGACAGCGTTCCCTCGGCAGGCGCATCTGCAGTAGCCTCCAAGGTCTGCCACGGCATTCTGCTCTGCTGCTCCATTTTAACAGTTATGCCGTTGATAACCCCTCGTACTGTGTTGTTAGAAATGCTTGGTAGATCATATTTATCTCGACTCCGATTATTCGCTTTACAACACTGAAAATTATAAAAACTCGTTGCTGGGAAACTCGTTGCTGGGATTAAGGAAAAGTACAATTAAGTACAAAGGAAAAGGTTGCCCAGTAGTCGATTAGTCTGAGATGTTGGTTTGTGATTTTTCCTAGAGCTCGGTCTGGTTCGAAACTCAGAACAAGATACTATGGTTATACAATGGCTAAGAATTCTCTATCCATTGCTGGATGAAGGTCTCCAGAAATCTCTTCCTCAAATCTCTGTCTTAAGCAGTTTCCTTCCTTGTCACTCCGGCATGCTTTCGAACATCATCCACCCATTTTCCGAGTTTGTCCCTTGGTATGGAACTTAGTGCTTTAGTTGCGCAACCGTGTTCAGTTTTTCTGGTAATATGTCCAGCCCATTGCCGCTTCAGAGTTTCTACTTTGATCATGATGCAATCTATTGTTGTCATTTTCCTGATTTGTGTGAGTTCCTTTTCCTGCATTTCGTGGTTACATTAAGAATGCATATCTTCATACTTCGTTACGTATATAGGTAATTTTATCTTCCTTTTTAGTTCCCAGTCTTATGTAAATTTTGATACCTCTTAATTAGATTTTTCTTTTGCATGCATCAATTCGCCAAATTTCCTTATACATTTTGGCGACACTGACAGTGGTTCAAGTTGTAAATACTACGTCGAGAGCGTGTTAGACGTGATGAACGTGGTAGTACGATCGTGAGAGATTACTCATTGATACCATCATCATCATATGTCAACCATTACACTGGTCTACAAAGTTTCTATAACATGAACGAATGTAGCTTTTTTTAACTAATTTTTGGGTGCTAATTTCAGATCTGACCTTAAACAATGGCCACCACGTCACGTTTGTTTTGTTATGGGCATTAAATATGTACTATTGTTCCACATTAGCGCTTGTAGGCATGTAAAATGGCACTAGATCTTTTTTATCATATTATATTTTGCCACCGGGCATGTTATGGGTGGCAACACTGATTTTTTTGCAGGTAGAGAATATGTAACCGCAAATGAACCGTCATTGCTGCTTTTTTACATTCAAGGAGAAACACGTGCTGCATGTTTATGAGCAAAACTTGGTGAAATAGAGAAAAGGGATCGTCGCGGATGTATTAATGTTCCGGATAAGTTTTACTATGTGTGCGGACAGCATATTACAAAATCGTAGTCGTCGATTGACAAAGACTGTGAGGAAAGCCTACTATTTGCACTTTGGATGTCATGCCGGAGATCAAAATAAATCGTGGGTTCCACGTGTCTACAGCATTTCCTGCCTTGTTGACCTGAGTGAATGCTAGTTGAAAGGTAAGCTAAAATCCATGCCATTCGCAGTTCCGATGATTTAGCATGAGCCAACTGATCACGTGGAATATTGTTATTTTCGTTTAACCAGAGTGGCTTTTCAAAGAAGAAAAAGTAAAATACAGTATCAAAATTTGCCATCAGCCTTAAGGCCTGTTACGCATAGAGATCTTCCTATACCAAAACCTCCATTGAACTGTGAAGCGATAGATTCAAATTCATCCAATGAAGATATGGACGATCATGAGGATCCGGACCATACATACACTCCTAGACACTTAGACGAGCCTCATTTGATTGAGCGAACTGAATTGAATGATATCGTTCGAGACCAAAATTTTTCCAAACAACAAGCTGAACTTTTAGGTTCCCGACTGCTAGAGTGGAATCTGCTGGCGAAGAATACACGTGTGTCTGTGTTCCGAAATAAAAATGTGGGTCTAAGTTCTTTCTATGAAATGCAGGATGATATGTGTTTCTGTTAAGATATTGCGTTGCGGGGCTAATGACTGAATTTGAAATATCTCACGATCCTACGGAATAGCGCCTATTTATCGACTCAGACAAGGTGAGTTTAAAAGCTGTCCTTTTGTTCAACGTAAACCAGAAGCCTTCCATTCTAGTAACACATGCTGTAGGAATGAAGGAGACGTATGAAAGCATGGATAGAATTTTCACTGCAACACAATATGACTAATTTAGGTGGTTCGTGTGCAGTGATCTGTAAGTGATGTCACTTTTGCTCCGGCTTCAAAGTGGCTTCATCAATTTTTTTTTATGTGGGACAGTAGGGCTTGCAGCAGAACACTACGAATGGACAGTCTGGCCTAAACGAGATATTTTCATTCTTGGAAAGATTTACGTTCGTCACAAGCACCTGGGTAATTACTCTGACATGCTCCTACCACCACTTCAAATAAAACTGCGGCTGATAAAAACTTTGTAAAGCTATGGACAAATCTGGCCCAGGTTTCTTGCACTTAAAGCAAATATTTCAGCAATTAAGTGATGCAAAACTCAAAGAAGGCATCTTTGTTGGTCCTCAGATAGGGAAACTAATGCATGATTCTGATTTTACCTAAAACCTAAACAGCACGGAGCTCGTTTCATGGCAATCTTTCACATCTGTGGTCAAGGGATTTCTGGGTAACCACAAAGAGGGCAACTACAAATAGCTGATTCACAACCTTCTCAAGAATTATAAAAACTTTGGGTGCCGGATGTCCTTAAAAATACATTTCCTCCATTTGCATCTGGACTTCTTTCCTGACAACCTAGGAACAGTCAGCGATGAACAAGGAGAAAGGTTCCAAAAAGATATCCGAAAGATGGAGGAGAGTTATCAAGGCAGGTCTGATCTCTCAGTGATGAGTGATTACTGCTGGCTTATGCAGAAGGAGGAAAACACGACTCATAAGGGGAAAAAAATAACTACTTGTATGGGCATACAAGTATGTGTATATACATTTACATTTGTGTTAATATTGTTTATTCTATTTCTTTTTTTCTTTTGCTGTCTCATATGCAGTGATATATAAATATGGTATTTATAATTTGTAACACTTATTCTGCAGCTAACAAGACACAAAATGCTGTAAGACATCACAATGCGAAGCTGTAATACATTAAAATCTGAAGCTGAAATATGTACATCTTGCATTGTATGTATGCATCTGGGAATACGCTATATTGACAAAAGTCAGCGGACACCCCTTCAAAAGCAAATGAATGGAGCTGTACCATGCATCTCAAAAACGCTGCGGATCCATTCATTCAAATGAATGGATCCGCAGCGTTTTTGAGATGCATGGTACAGCTGCAAACGGTATAAACACAGGCCTGCAGCTGACCGCTGTCATATCGCACTGTGAGGTTGAGTGAAAATGTCGCGGCGGGAGAGAAATGACTTTGAGAAAGGAAAGATTGTTGGGTGTTATATTAGTGGGGTTGTCTATAAGAGAAACCTAGAGGCGTTTAAACATACCCAAGTCAACGGTTTTGGATGTACTGAATAAGTGGAAGACACATGGCGTGCCTGAAGCAGCAAAACGTACCGGCACACCAAAAAAAAAGCAATGATAGAGGACGTCAATACCTTAGGAGAGTCGTTACAGCTAATCGACGGAGTACTTCACAAGACCTCAGTGTACAAGTGAGTAAAATTCCTGGAACCTCGGTATGTACACGTACAATTCGCAGAGATCTTCATTCCATGAGTTACCGTGGTCGTGTGGCTGCTCATAAGCCTTTCATCTCCACTCGGAATGCTACTCGTCGTTTAGCATGGTGTAAATAACATTTTTCGTGCACCGTAGAACAATGGAAACGGGTCCAATGGACTGATGCATCTAGATACACGAACCGTCTGTCTGATGGCCGTGTGTGGGTATGGCGGCAAACGGGGAGCGCTATTTACCACAGTGTACTGTTCCTACGTCCAACTTTGGAGTTGGCAGTGCTCTCGTGTGGGGGTGTTTTTCGTGGTATGGTCCTGGCCAATTGGTTATTGTGGACAAACCTGTAAACCAGCACGTCTATCTCGATATTCTGGACAATTATGCCCTACCAACTCTGTGGCAATGCTATGGAACCAAACCTTGTTGGTACTAGCAGGATAATACACCGAGCCATAAAGCAAGGACTGTCACGGCGTGGTTAGACGACAACTCCGTATCGTGTGTGGACTGGCCAGCACAGAGCCCTGATCTTAATCTCATAGAGCATTTATTGGATGAATTAGGGGGCCGCATAAGAAGTTTGGAACCAAGGCCTACTACTGAGCAACAGTTAGCAGCAGCATTATGTACTGAATGGAAGCGCATACCTATCGCTGTGTTCCAAAACCTTGTCAAAAGCATGTCTCGAAAGGTCAGTGCATGCATTGAGGCCAAAGGTGGACCGACACCGTACTAATGTATGTCAATAAATGCTATGTTGTGTTTCTATTTTAAGTGTACGGTGACTTTTGTCAATAGAGTGTATATCAAATGTTAATACACAAAAACCAGTACGTGATGGAGAGGATATTTGAATTCAGCACCCGAGATTAGTTAAAATTACTTTAGTTCACCCATGTTATGAAAACAAAATTTAAAAGTGTTTACTAGTGTTATCAATCAAATGCTGGATGATAGTCTCCCCAAGTTTCTTTCACAATGGTCTGTCTTGAGCCAGTCTCCTCCATGTCGCTCCGGCATGCTTTCGAATTTCATCTACCCGTCAACCACGTAATATTCTTCTGGGTCATTCCTTGTCCCTAGGTATCCAATCTAAAATCAACCATGTGGTGTTTTTCTGGATCTTTCCTTGTCCCTAGGTATCCAATCTAAAATCAACCACGTGGTGTTCTTCTGGGTCTTTCCTTGGCCATAGGTATCCAATCCAAAATTTCGGTAAATATCAGTGGTCCTTTTCTTCCGGCAATAAGTCTAGCCCATTGCCATTTCAGGGATTTTACTCTGTTCAGGATGTTCTTTCACCCTTGTCGTTTTCTTGATTCACGAGATCCTCTACTTATCTTTCCTGTTTTCGCCAAGCATGCATGTCTTCATACTTCTTTTCAGTTGCCCGCAGCCTTTGAACAAATATGTCTTTCTTTTTTTTTTTAGTGAAGGCCCACTGTGCATGTAAGAATTGGAATCATACATTGATTAAATACCTTTCTTTTAAGACATAATGGTATATTGCTCATAAAAATTGTACTGTTTCTTCCAAAAGCTCTCCAATCAAGTTTTAAGGATGGAAGGACATGTGACGCCCAAACATAATATAAGCTCTTCTTGTCAAAGGTAAACCCCGCCTTCTCGCGGTGCATCGCACTCTTACTGAAAGGGTTATGACGACCGCTACATAGCGGTGTGACAGTACCACCGAAATTAGAGGAAATACTATTCCACACTCACCAACACGCTTGGCTAGTGTGGCGAGTTATGGCCAAACCCCGCAAAATGATTCTACAACTGATTGATACATTGACATGTTAACTGAACTCTACCAAAGTTCAAACTTATATTGAAAAGATATAGCATATTATTCATGTTGACGCAAAATTTGTACAAGTGTATGAAAATAAAGATTATCGGAAATTTTACCTGAGTTCCTCGTTTATATGAACTCTGGTCCTTTCTTTATTTTGTTTTAGTTACTTGACTGCATTGTTTGTTCAATAAACAATGTTCTAGAAACACCAGCCTTAAAACATCGAAACACCATAACATCTTTAAGTTATCCGCAGTCATTGAATGACTGATTTCGTTAAGCTCCATATCTCTGATCCATAAGTAGGAACTGAAAGAATTCATTGATTACACAATTTTTCTTTTAAGACATAATGGTAAATTGCTCTTGAAGATTGCACTGTTTCTTCGAAATGCACTCAGCCAAACTTTATACCCTGTTTATTTCTTCTTTAATGTGGTCCTTACTAGATATCATTAATTGCACATAGGTGTAATCAAAGCCCTCCCCCCCCAAAAAAATAAGAAGCTGGGGAATCTACTCGACGGAATAATGATAGGGCACAGAACTGCGATGATAAAACTATTAATTAGTGACTGCTGCAATTTTCACCACTATCCATTTGCTAATGAAAGTGTTGTCTTAAAGAACTACAAATCATGATGAAATGATTTTAGAAAAAAGTGTGAAAGTGTGATTAAAGATTAATTTAAAGAATGTTAAGCTCGCGAAAGTTTTGTGTGTGTATGTGGATGTGCGTGTGTGGTCCGATCAAAAAGTTCAGAGACTAGGCCGATATACAACAAAGTACTTACGTTACTTGAATCTGGCTATGATCTCCCTCAAAGTAGTCTCCTTGGGTAGCGATACACCGTTGCCAGCGTTTTTGCCACTGTCGGAACGCTCCCTGGAAGTCCTGTTCGCGAATCGTATCAAGCACCGTCTGCAATTCGCGCTGGATCTCGTTAACGGTTTCAAAATGGTGACCCTTGAGCTTCAGCTTCATCTTCGGTAACAGAAAGAAATCGCAGGGGGCCAAATCTGGCGAGTAAGGCTGTTGAGGAAGGGTAGTCATGCTGTTGCGGCTGCAAAACTGGGGTGTTGCTAACGCTCTGTGAGCTGCTGCATTGTCGTGATAGAGCAGGAAATCACTCCTGCGCCACATTTCAAGTCGTTTGCGGCGAATGTCCTTCCTAAGACGCCGCAAAACATCGCAGTAAAAGAGGGCCGTGACGGTCTGGACCTGTGGGACGAATTCACGGTGCACAACCCCACGAATGTCGAAGAACACGGTGAGCATGCCTTTGGTTGCGCTCCGGACATGTCGGGACTTCTTCGGTCGTGGAGATGCCTGGCTCTTCCACTGCGACAACTGTTGTTTGGTCTCCGAGTCGTAATCGTAGACCCAAATTTCGTCCCCAGTGATGACCCGTAACAGGAACATTTCATGCGTCTCCGTTCCCGATTTGCAGAGTTTGACGAAGAATTTAATGTTCGCTCGCTGCTCTAGTTTGCAGTCCATACCGAAATCGCAGCTGACGTGGTCACTAAATATATTGTAGTACAGCTCCCGGTGTTCACAGAACGACTCCACTCGGGACAGTGACTCGTGAAGGTCACTGCCCTCGACCGCTGCTCGCGCATCCGCGTATTGCCATCAGTTGTCGGGCTATATACCTATCTCGGAACTTTTTGATCGCCCTACGTATATCAAGACACCTCATCTTAAAATATCATTTGCTTTAAAAGGCGCCTTATAAATATTTCTAAGCAAATGATTTACAGGAAAAGTGTTGATAGTTCCTTTATTAGAAGACCTGCCTGTGGATTGGAAAATATAGTTTAACGAAACTCTTGTTCTTCATGGATTTATAAAATCGTATGAAATCTTTAGTTCATCGAACAGAAAGAATAATAAAAGACTTTCAATTGATTTGTTCAATCTTTAAGTGGGCGAAATACCAATTACCTGACTGCTTCGTTGAGAAAAAAAGTACATATGATCGGAAAAAAACAGTTCCCTTCTATGCATTAGCTATCACATTGAGAAAAGATTTTGGAAGTTGATAAGGCACGTTTAAAGGACTCTAGCGTTTTGCTGAAGTCACGCTTTAGGTTCATTCAATACTTTGAGCACGCGACTAGCTTTCGCTCGTGGCCTCTCTCAAGGTTTTTGTCGCTAAAGGTCACACGCGTTATCTTCATGCCGGGAAGTTCAGAAAGCTAATTTGTACATCATTACCTAGAGATTCAATTTGTGCTTCGAAGAAGGACACAGGAGTGAAAATACTTGTTCCTTAATTTTGAATTCCCTTTCTTTCTCTCCCGCTTTCGTTCTAGTGTATTTTTTTTAATTTGTTATCCTAAATAATTATCAGTTGCATTATTATCACTCGCAGAACTCAGGTTTCAATTAATTTAGCAGACATCATGATTACTCCAACACATATTCTTCATGCATACACAAGAAAGTAATTAATCTCATTCTAGAAACGAATGATGTCACGGTTACTCTAGTGCATCACAAATGTATGGTTGTAGATATCATTATCATAATTTAAACTACAGTTTCCTTCATTTTATCTAATTTTGACAAATTTTCAAATTATACAACACTTCTTCCTCGGTCTTCTTTATTGTTGATCACCACTGTCTCCGATATGGGAAATTCCTTTTTATATTGGTAATTTCTGGTTTTCGAGAAAGATGGAAGTATTTTTTGGTTTTATGAAGTAATTTTTTTCGTTTTGTGTAAGATATATGAATAACAGTTTTTTCGTTATTCACAATGAAATTATTGTTGGCACGTAAACGTCGCACTTATCAAGCGGGAAATACATACGAGTATTGCCAAGTAAGATCCGCAATCCACAGGCCTTGCGGCTCCGAGCGCATGCGCAAATGAAAAGGAGTATATTCTCGACTGCAAAAAAAAAAAAAATGCGTACTTGCTGGTTCCGATGTAAGGAAGAAGGAAGCCGCTTGTCCTTGTATGAATTTTTCAGAAATTAGCTCCTAAGATTGGAAATTGGAATGCTTTTGTAAACTCCTTAGCTTGTGAGTCACACGAACGATATAATTTGCGATAGGTGTTCTGTGGATTCAGCTCTGGATTGAAAAGAAATACTGTGTATTTATTTAAGTGCCCACAACGTTCTACATCGTTTACGTGTTTTATTGTTCCTGTTTTCACCATCGTGTATATACTACTAAATTCAATATTACCTTTTTCCGTATTGACGTGATACATTTTTTCAATATGTCATTTCATTATTGCAATTACAAACAAGTACAGACGAAACTTATTATAAGAAAGTTCAAGGGGACAGAAAATATTCGTAACAACGTATTTCCGGTAAAACGTTATTACGAAATTTTCGTTAAAAAGTTAGTACGTACTACAAATATTTTCATTACGCATAGGATTGCAATTGAGAAACAGTGGCCATAGGGACAAGCAATGGGACGTAGGAATAAAATATATAAGCTTCAAATAATTTATAAGTATGAAATAAATATAGTAGGGATAAAATATATAAGCTCCAATTAATTTATAAGTATGAAATAAATATAGTAGAAATAAAATACATAAGCTTCAATTAATTTATAAGTATGAAATAAATATAGTAGGAATAAAATATATAAGCTTCAATAATTCATAAGTATAAAATAAAATATATAGGCTTCAATTAATTTATAAGTATGAAATAAATATAGTAGGAATAAAATATATAAAGTTCAATTAATTTATAAGTACAAAATAAATATAGTAGGAATAAAATATATAAGCTTCAATTAATTTATAAGTATGAAATAAATATAGTAGGAATAAAATATATAAGCTTCAATTAATTTATAAGTATGAAATAAATATAGTAGAAATAAAATATATAAGCTTCAATTAATTTATAAGTATGAAATAAATATAGTAGGATAAAATATATAAGCTTCAATTAATTCATAAGTATGAAATAAAATATATAGGCGTCAATTAATTTATAAGTATGAAATAAATATAGTAGGAATAAAATATATAAAGTTCAATTAATTTATAAGTACAAAATAAATATAGTAGTAATAAAATATATAAGCTTCAATTAATTTATAAGTATGAAATAAATATAGTAGGAATAAAATATATAAGCTGCAATTAATTTATAAGTATGAAATAAATATAGTAGGAATAAAATATATAAGCTTCAATTAATATATAAGTATGAAATAAATATAGTAGGAATAAAATATATAAGCTTCAATTAATTTATAAGTATGAAATAAATATAGTAGGAATAAAATATATAAGCTTCAATTAATTTATAAGTATGAAATAAATATAGTAGGAATAAAATATATAAGCTTCAATTAATTTATAAGTATGAAATAAATATAGTAGGAATAAAATATATAAGCTTCAATTAATTTATAAGTATGAAATAAATATAGTAGGATAAAATATATAAGCTTCAATTAATTCATAAGTATGAAATAAAATATATAGGCGTCAATTAATTTATAAGTATGAAATAAATATAGTAGGAATAAAATATATAAGCTTCAATTAATTTATAAGTACAAAATAAATATAGTAGTAATAAAATATATAAGCTTCAATTAATTTATAAGTATGAAATAAATATAGTAGGAATAAAATATATAAGCTTCAATTAATTTATAAGTATGAAATAAATATAGTAGGAATAAAATATATAAGCTTCAATTAATTTATAAGTATGAAATAAATATAGTAGGAATAAAATATATAAGCTTCAATTAATTTATAAGTATGAAATAAATATAGTAGGAATAAAATATATAAGCTTCAATTAATTTATAAGTATGAAATAAATATAGTAGGAATAAAATATATAAGCTTCAATTAATTTATAAGTATGAAATAAATATAGTAGGAATAAAATATATAAGCTTCAATTAATTTATAAGTATGAAATAAATATAGTAGGAATAAAATATATAAGCTTCAATTAATTTATAAGTATGAAATAAATATAGTAGGAATAAAATATATAAGCTTCAATTAATTTATAAGTATGAAATAAATATAGTAGGAATAAAATATATAAGCTTCAATTAATTTATAAGTATGAAATAAATATAGTAGGAATAAAATATATAAGCTTCAATTAATTTATAAGTATGAAATAAATATAGTAGGAATAAAATATATAAGCTTCAATTAATTTATAAGTATGAAATAAATATAGTAGGAATAAAATATATAAGCTTCAATTAATTTATAAGTATGAAATAAATATAGTAGGAATAAAATATATAAGCTTCAATTAATTTATAAGTATGAAATAAATATAGTAGGAATAAAATATATAGGCTTCAATTAATTTATAAGTATGAAATAAATATAGTAGGAATAAAATATATAAGCTTCAATTAATTTATAAGTATGAAATAAATATAGTAGGAATAAAATATATAAGCTTCAATTAATTTATAAGTATGAAATAAATATAGTAGGAATAAAATATATAAGCTTCAATTAATTTATAAGTATGAAATAAATATAGTAGGAATAAAATATATAGGCTTCAATTAATTTATAAGTATGAAATAAATATAGTAGGAATAAAATATATAAGCTTCAATTAATTTATAAGTATGAAATAAATATAGTAGGAATAAAATATATAAGCTTCAATTAATTTATAAGTATGAAATAAATATAGTAGGAATAAAATATATAAGCTTCAATTAATTTATAAGTATGAAATAAATATAGTAGGAATAAAATATATAAGCTTCAATTAATTTATAAGTATGAAATAAATATAGTAGGAATAAAATATATAAGCTTCAATTAATTTATAAGTATGAAATAAATATAGTAGGAATAAAATATATAAGCTTCAATTAATTTATAAGTATGAAATAAATATAGTAGGAATAAAATATATAAGCTTCAATTAATTTATAAGTATGAAATAAATATAGTAGGAATAAAATATATAAGCTTCAATTAATTTATAAGTATGAAATAAATATAGTAGGAACAAAATATATAGGCTTCAATTAATTTATAAGTATGAAATAAATATAGTAGGAATAAAATATATAAGCTTCAATTAATTTATAAGTATGAAATAAATATAGTAGGAATAAAATATATAAGCTTCAATTAATTTATAAGTATGAAATAAATATAGTAGGAATAAAATATATAAGCTTCAATTAATTTATAAGTTTGAAATAAATATAGTAGGAACAAAATATATAGGCTTCAATTAATTTATAAGTATGAAATAAATATAGTAGGAATAAAATATATAAGCTTCAATTAATTTATAAGTATGAAATAAATATAGTAGGAATAAAATATATAAGCTTCAATTAATTTATAAGTATGAAATAAATATAGTAGGAATAAAATATATAAGCTCCAATTAATTTATAAGTATGAAATAAATATAGTAGGAACAAAATATATAGGCTTCAATTAATTTATAAGTATGAAATAAATATAGTAGGAATAAAATATATAAGCTTCAATTAATTTATAAGTATGAAATAAATATAGTAGGAATAAAATATATAAGCTTCAATTAATTTATAAGTATGAAATAAATATAGTAGGAACAAAATATATAGGCTTCAATTAATTTATAAGTATGAAATAAATATAGTAGGAATAAAATATATAAGCTTCAATTAATTTATAAGTATGAAATAAATATAGTAGGAATAAAATATATAAGCTTCAATTAATTTATAAGTATGAAATAAATATAGTAGGAATAAAATATATAAGCTTCAATTAATTTATAAGTATGAAATAAATATAGTAGGAATAAAATATATAAGCTTCAATTAATTTATAAGTATGAAATAAATATAGTAGGAATAAAATATATAAGCTTCAATTAATTTATAAGTATGAAATAAATATAGTAGGAACAAAATATATAGGCTTCAATTAATTTATAAGTATGAAATAAATATAGTAGGAATAAAATATATAAGCTTCAATTAATTTATAAGTATGAAATAAATATAGTAGGAATAAAATATATAAGCTTCAATTAATTTATAAGTATGAAATAAATATAGTAGGAATAAAATATATAAGCTTCAATTAATTTATAAGTATGAAATAAATATAGTAGGAATAAAATATATAAGCTTCCAATTAATTTATAAGTATGAAATAAATATAGTAGGAACAAAATATATAGGCTTCAATTAATTTATAAGTATGAAATAAATATAGTAGGAATAAAATATATAAGCTTCAATTAATTTATAAGTATGAAATAAATATAGTAGGAACAAAATATATAGGCTTCAATTAATTTATAAGTATGAAATAAATGTAGTAGGAATAAAATATATAAGCTTCAATTAATTTATAAGTATGAAATAAATATAGTAGGAATAAAATATATAAGCTTCAATTAATTTATAAGTATGAAATAAATATAGTAGGAATAAAATATATAAGCTTCAATTAATTTATAAGTATGAAATAAATATAGTAGGAATAAAATATATAAGCTTCAATTAATTTATAAGTATGAAATAAATATAGTAGGAACAAAATATATAGGCTTCAATTAATTTATAAGTATGAAATAAATATAGTAGGAATAAAATATATAAGCTTCAATTAATTTATAAGTATGAAATAAATATAGTAGGAATAAAATATATAAGCTTCAATTAATTTATAAGTTTGGAAATAAATATAGTAGGAATAAAATATATAGGCTTCAATTAATTTATAAGTATGAAATAAATATAGTAGGAATAAAATATATAGGCTTCAATTAATTTATAAGTATGAAATAAATATAGTAGGAATAAAATATATAAGCTTCAATTAATTTATAAGTATGAAATAAATATAGTAGGAATAAAATATATAAGCTTCAATTAATTTATAAGTATGAAATAAATATAGTAGGAATAAAATATATAAGCTTCAATTAATTTATAAGTATGAAATAAATATAGTAGGAATAAAATATATAAGCTTCAATTAATTTATAAGTTTGAAATAAATATAGTAGGAACAAAATATGTAGGCTTCAATTAATTTATAAGTATGAAATAAATATAGTAGGAATAAAATATATAAGCTTCAATTAATTTATAAGTATGAAATAAATATAGTAGGAATAAAATATATAAGCTTCAATTAATTTATAAGTATGAAATAAATATAGTAGGAACAAAATATATAGGCTTCAATTAATTTATAAGTATGAAATAAATATAGTAGGAATAAAATATATAAGCTTCAATTAATTTATAAGTATGAAATAAATATAGTAGGAATAAAATATATAAGCTTCAATTAATTTATAAGTATGAAATAAATATGAAATTACATACTGTATATATTTTTACTTATATGTAACTACACCAATTAGCCTTTACATAATGAGCATCCCAGCCTAGAGAAATGAGCGCGCCTGGAGACCGAACGGTGGAGCAGGTGAAGTTCACAGAGCAGTATATGTACAGCCCGGGGACCGGCTTTTGGTTAGTAAAGTGTTCGAAGTCAGAATGGGAAAAGCTGCCGATTTATCAGAGTTTGATAAAGGAAAAATTGTAATAGCACGGCGCTTCGTAACTACGATCTAGGGAATGGCGAGGCTTGTATGTTGTTCACGTGCCGCTGTAGGTCGGAGAAAAGTCCTCGCACCTAACTTAGGAAAAACGAAGGATCTCTCGATCTTGATCGCGTATCCCAGAGCGCGACAAGGACTCATGGAGTTGGTCAAAGACTTCGTGGCGAGGCAGGAAGAAATACTCATTGAAGAGTAGAGAAGACAGAAGACTAAAGATTGGAGAGGATAAGTGCATGTCAAAAGTGGTGCACAAATGGACAAACGACAAACCGTCGTTCAGCAGTGTGTCGTCCGCAGCTCATTGATGTCAGAGGGGAACGGGATGGGTCGCGCATTGTTCACAGCGACCGCAAAGCCACAGGGCGACAATGCGCGGAAGGATACGATGGCACACAGTTTATTGCAGTTTTCTGCGCATGGGCCTGCGTAGCCGAAGACGCAGCCGGATGCCTAAGCTCACTGCACGTCATCGACAACAACACATGAAATGAGCCCATGATCATTGAGATTGGACAGTGCATGGATAACTAGAAGAAAGTGTCTTTGTCTGACGAATCAAGATTCCTAGTGCATCACATAGACGGCCGAGCGCTGATATTCCGATTACCAACAGAGGCTATGGCACCTAGATGCACTGCTGGGCGGAAACACGCAGGCGGTGGCGGTGTTATGTTGTGGGCGATGTTTTCTTGGGACACTTTAGGTCCCATTATCCCAATAGCACAATCCCCAAATGCTGTCAAGAATCTGAACATCGTTGCGGACCAAGTTTACACATCCATGGTAACTGTGTTCCCTGCTGATGATGGCCATCACCAACAGGATATTGCGCTATGCCACACTGACAGAATCGTCAAGGAGTGGTTCGAGGAATATGCTGGTGATTTTCTGTTGCTGTCCTGGCTTCCAAATTCACCTGACATGAACCCTGTCGAACATTTTTGGTTCGACTTGGAAAAGCGGGTTCGCGCTAAATCACCACCATTCCGAAATGTACGGGAACTGGAAGACCAGCTGTTGACATTATGATACCGATACTCCGGGATACCTATCGTCACCTCATCGAATCGATGCCTCGCCGAATGGTAGTTGTTTTGCGGGATGAAGGTAGTCCTACAGCTTATTATGTAGATGGTCATAATATAATGGCTCATCGTTGTACGTAGAAACTATATTTATTTTTTTATAGATCTCAATAAAATGCAGTCATACGCTTCAAGAAATAATGTTCGAACATATTGGCATTACATATGTTTAATTTCAAAGTACTGTAATTAAAGCAATTTATTGATTTCCATTTTGATGCAAAGTATGTTTACCTACGACAAATTGTAAACAGTTCAAACATATCTATCGGTTTTGAAGTACGATATAAGTACAGTCTGTTTTCGTTTTTGTATGGTATCTTTAGCTGTAACTATATTTATAACATTTAGATAGCTGCTAATTTCGTCAGTATAAAACCCCCGGTTCTGTAAATACACTGCTGGCCACCCAAAATGCGATACCAAGAAGGAAGCATCCGATTGGCCTGAAATTTGCAGCGTGCGTCGCCCGAGAGAGGACATGCAAACGATTAGCATTGCAGAACATATGCAAATCATATGCGCCCGGCAGGCCACCGAAAAACACTATAAGAAGGGTGCATAGAAGGCGGGGTGTAAGTAGTGGAAGTGTGTTGTGCTGCCAAACCTGTGCGTGGGAAGCTTCCTGATGCCTCGTCGCAGAATACGGCAGTCAATCCAGCACGTTTCGGAGTTCGACAGAGGACGAATAGTGGCTTATCGTACCGAGACATCGGCCACCGTGTGGGACGATATCCAGCCACAGTGAGGCGAGTATGGATTCGGTGGATGCAGGAGGGACGGACCGACCGACGTGAGCGATTGCCACAGCCGCGGCGCACCACCGAACGAGAGGACCGGAATGTTGTGCGGTGGGCATTGACGGCTCGCACAGCCACATCACGAACGTTAGCGCAGGAATGAGGGTGTGTTGCGCAACAACCTGTGTCAGCACGTACCGTTCGACGTCGTCTGCAGGAGCGGGGACTTGTGGCACAGTGCCCATTGCTCCGATTACCATTGACGTTACACCACCGGCGAGTGCGGCGGCAGTGGGACGTTGAACACCGCACCTGGACTTCGGAATGGCACGACATTGTCTTCTCCGACGAATCCCGCTTCTACTTGCAACACCACGACGGTCGGATCCGCGTGTGCCGTTACCGCGGCGAGAAACTGTATGGCACCTGCATTATGCATCGCCATACCGGTCCGTCGCCTGTCGTTATGGTTTGGGGCGCAATTGGATATGACACCCGCACCCGTCTGGTACGCATCGCCGGTACACTCAACAGCCACCGCACCATCTTCGACGTTTTGGAGCCTGTAGTCCTCCCTTACCAGCAGGATCTGCTAGCGGCCACGTTTCAACAGGACAATGCGCGCCCGCACGTGGCACGCATCGTGCAACAATTCTTCACGACCCACCAGGTGTCACTGTTGCCGTGGCCCGCCTGTTCTCCCGATATATCGCCCATCGAACACGTCTGGTCGCTGATCGGCAACCGAGTGGCCCGGCAAGCACCACCCGCGGGTGCGCCTGATGAAGTGTGGCAACGTGTGGAAGCAGCCTGGACCGACATACCCCAAGCCCACATCCAAAGCCTCTTTCGTTCGATGCCGCGGCGTGTAGCGGCCGTAATTGCCAGCCATGGGGGCCACACGAACTATTGATGTCTGCGTATTCCGCAAGTCGCACGGGCCTGTAAGCTCAATCGTTTCATCTTTTTATCTGTTGTTATGTGTCCAGTAAATCTGGCTTTGCTATCTCGTGTCCTTCTTGTTGTTGCATTTTGAGTGACCAGCAATGTATAGTATCCAATATTTTCTAAACATTCAATTGCATTTACTTGAGAAACAACGGAATATTAGTTTGAAATGTCCGTTTATCTTCATCGGCGAATCCTCATTTTCTTCAAACTTTTTTGGCTAAATATGTAGTTACTTTTATTTTTGTTAGCGTTCCATAGCAGCAAAATCGTTTAGAATTTTAAAGAGAAGGAAAAATTTCCTACGTACAATCGTGACAAAAGTCCTGCACCAGTAGAGCGAAAGTAAAATTTTTGATGTTTGAAGTCAACTTATGCAGCGTAATGGTAACGTCAAGAATTCATATTATACATTATTTTAAAGGAAATTTCATGCTGAATTCAAATAATTTTTACAGAACGTTATTAGTGGTAACCGAAGGGAAGGTACAAGCAAACGTACAGCGTCTAGTCCTGAAAAGCAAAAAAAGAGTGGAATTGGGGAAATTAGTGTACAATGCATTTAACGTAAAATAACTGTACAGTACATTATTGACGGGATGTAAGGTCAGGTGATGCGCAACATACTACAGCCTCTTCTTGACAAATGTCAACCCCGCCTTCTCGTGGTGCAACCTGTTCTCACTAAAGGGGCTCTGGCGACCGCCAGTAGTGGTATAACTATACCATCGGGATTAGAGGAAATGCTATCCCACACTCACCAACCCGCTACGCCAGCGTGGTGAGTTATGGCCAAACCCTCCAAAATGACTCCACAACTTAAATCTTGGCCCTCAGTCTCCGGCAGCTGGAATCTTCTTGGCCAAGGCAGCGGCCAGTGCGATATAAAGGCAGAGGGTGCTAATAATCACCGGAGGACCGGACAAGGCTGCCATCTGATGCTGACCTTGGCTACGTATAATGGACGCTCCCTATCTTATGATTCAAGGCTTCTTGAATTGGAAGAGGAACTACAAAGGATCAAGTGGGATATCGTCGGGCTAAGTGAGGTAAGGAGAAAAAGAGAAGACTTTATTGAACTGAAAATCGTGGGACATATACTGGCAGAACTAGCGGTGTTGGATTTATAATAAACAAGAAACTGAAGGAAAAAGTTATAGAAGTTGAGAGTCCCTCTGAGAGAGTTGCACGACTCGTTATTCAGTTCTCAAGAAGATACCAGGTTCAGTTATTTAAACTTATACACCCACCACGACTCATCCTGAAGAAGAAATTGAAGAATTTTATGAGGAAATTCGTCATCTAAATAATAAAGGCAAGCAGCACTTGAAGATAATTATCGGAGATTTCAATGCAAAAATTGGGGAAACGGCGGCAGAATGAAACTTCAGTAGGTAAATTCGGTCACGGCAACAGAAACCAGCGTGGAAATACTCTCGTAGAGTTTACAGAGGCAAAAGGGTTTTTCATCATGAACTCCTTTTTCAAGAAAAATCAGCAAAGGAAATGGACATGGAGGCATCCCAATGGATTGACAAGTGAAATTGATTTTATTACGTGTAACAAGAAATTTGTCATGGAAGACTGCAGTGTGCTGAACAAGTTCAAAACAGGTAGTAACCACAGAATGGTAAAATGTAAGATGCACCTCAATGCTAAACTCGAACGTGGCAATATCATAAAATAAAGTGTATTGACATGACCAACCTTAAAAAAACAATATAATACCTTCAACTTGGAACTGAAGAACAGATCTAACGTCGGAAGAAGGTCTAACGGCGGAAGAAGTGGACATCTCAGAAGTTAACAAAAAGCTAACCAATGCTCTTATGGAAACAGCAACAAAAATGGCTGGTACTAAAAACAAGTTGCATATGAACAAATTATCAGGAAAAACAAAAATTCTGATTCAAAAAAGAAGAGAGATGAGGACAACTAAAGGCGATGTGACTTCCAAAGTGGAATATATAGAGCTATGCAAGACAGTACGAAAAAGTATCACTGAAGACGTAAGGAAATTCAACTGTGAACTAGTGAGGAAAGCAATTAAAAACAACCAAAGCCTGAAGAGAGCAAAGTGACATCTGAGTAAGGGAAGAAAACAAATTATGGCTTTGAGAAAAGAAGATGGTTCTGTAACAAGATATAGAGGCGTAATTTTGACAAGAGTGAAAGATTTCTACTCATAACTATATGAAAGGGATGATACGTGTACTCCAGACATTACGAAAGACAACAGTACCAGAGTTCTTCCAGTCCTCCTAGCAGAAGTTGCACATACAGTCAAGAACATGAAACGTGGAAAAGCTCCAAGAGAAGATCGAATTACCGTGGACATTATACAAGAAACAAGTGGAGAAATTGAAACAGTACTCGCCCAAGTTTTCACTCGATGCCTTAATGAAGGGAAGGTTCCTGAGGATTGGAACAATGCTACAATGATCGTGCAACATAAAAATGGTGTCATTGAGGATTTCAGAAGCTACAGACCTATCAGCCTGTTATCAGTGGTTAATAAAATTTTCACTAAAGTTCTTTCACACCGCTTGAAGGTGACACTGGACATGGCTCAACTGACAAAAAACAAGCTGGATTCAGAAGTAGCTACAGCACTATAGATCATATCCAAGTACTGAGAGAACTAATTGAAAGAGCCAGGGAATATGAACTTCCGTTATGCATAGCTTTTATCGATTATGAAAACGCCTTTGATTCGGTGAAACCATCAGCAGTTACAATGGCTTTGATATCTTGCGATATTGAAGATGCATACATTAATACTGTTAATAACATCTATGAAAATGCAAGTGCAAAGATTCGGCTATTTGAGAATACAGCACCCATAAAAATTGGAAAGTGAGTGCAACAGGGTGACACTATATTTCCCAAACTTCTTAATGCCACATTGGAAAATGTATTTCAATCAGTGAACTGGGAAAACAAAGGGATAAAGTTTAATGGAGATTATTTAACTTACCTTCGTTTTGCTGATGACGTAGTCATTTTTGCAACTACCCCATCAGAGCTGCAGAGTATGATCCAGGAACTTGCTGACAAGAGTAAAGAAGTGGGATTAAAAATAAACTTTCAGAAGACAAAAGTGATGTACAATGCTTTTATAAGAAATGAAGATTAATCGAATAATGGAGAAAAGCTGGACATAACCAATACCTACATTTATCTTGGACAGCAGATATCAAGTGAGGGTCACATTGATGAAGATATTAATCGACGAATAAAACTTACCTGGAGAGCTTTTGGAAGAAACAGCATAATTCTCAAGAGCAATATGCCATTATGTCTTAAAAGAAAAGTGTTTGATCAATGCATCCTTCCAGTGCTTACGTATGGTGCAGAGACGTGGACCTTAGCTAAAAGAGACATGCAAAGGCTGCAGACAACTCAAAGCAGCATGGAGAGGTGCATGCTTGGTGTAACCAGGAGAGATAAGAAGAGGAACACGTGGATCCGAAAAATGACAAGAGTGGAAGACATCATTATCAGAGTAAAATCCCTGAAATGGCAACGGGCTGGGCATACTGCCAGAAGGACAGACCGTCGATGGACAGCCGAAATTTCAGACCGGATTCCAAGCGACAGGTAAAGACAAAGAAGAAGACCACATGAGAGATGGGCGGATGGAATTCGAAAGTATGCGTGAGTGACATGGGGGAGACAGGCATAAGATCGACCGTTGTGGAAGAAACTTGGAGAGACCTTCGTCCAGCGGTGGATTGATAATAGTTGACAAAGATGATGATGATGGCATTATTGAAACTTGCAGAACACTTGAAATAACTGACCAACAAGCAAAGTAAGCTTTAATATTTAATTGGATAACCACAGTTACTTAGTAACAAAGTGCACCTTCTAGAGAAGCTCAGTAGTTTCATGACAAGAAGGTGCACTTTTTTACTAAATAACAGTGGTTGTCCAATTAAATATTAAAGCTTATTTTGCTTGTTGGTCAGTTATTTTAAGCGTCTTGCAAGTTTCAATAATGTACTGTAAAGTAATTTTACGTTAAATGTATTGTACACTAATTTCACAAATTCCACTATTTGTTGCTTTTTTTACTTACAACGTGATTTCTTTTCGTGCTGAAATATTGTCGTTCTTACGTGATTTCTAAATCATTAGCTAAGCATACGATGAAATAGTTCCTAAATGAATATTTACGGCCAGACGAAACATAAGACAGAAGTCAACTTACGGGAATTCTTTTATTGGTCACAGCACGAATTTCAATAGCATAGATATCGCACTTCCAGGTATAACGTAATTCACATAGCCACATACCACATCTCCACCACTATATCAATAGCATAAAGCACTTCGAAAATAACGTAATTCACATCACCACATATCCACCACACACGAGCAACTGTTGTATCGTTGTTTTTATCTATCGTTCTTATCTCATTCATTCATACTGACCTCAATTGTGTTGCCAACAGTATTCTCGTTTGAGGGAAAAGATGCCATACTAAGTTTGAAAGTATAAGCAGAACAAACTCAAAATTTACATAGGGAAAGAAACTGAAAATGAAAGTTAATTTAAAATACACGTCACAGACTAGACACTGTACGTTTGCTTGTAACTTCACTTCTATTGCTCGTAATAACATTCTGTAAAAGTATTTGAATTGAGCATTGAGTTCACTCTGACCTCAATTGTGTTTCCAACCGTATTCTCGTTTGAAGGAAAAGATGCCATATTAAGTTTGAAAGTATAAGCAGAACAAACTCAAAATTTACATAGGGAAAGAAACTAAAAATGAAAGTTAATTTAAAATATACGTCACAGACTAGACGCTGTACGTTTGCTTGTAACTTCCCTTCTATTACTGGTAATAACATTCTGTAAAAGTTTTTGAATTAATCATAAAATGTCCTTTAAAATGATGTATAATATTCGTGACTTTACGATTACGCTGTATAAGTTGATTTCAAACATCAAAAATTTGACTTTCGGTCTACTGGTGCAGGACGTTTGGCCACGATTGTATGCTTGACTCATCATCGTCTAGCATTTTATGGATCCTAAGTGTAAAACTTTTGTACGATTTCCTTTTGCACTTGATATGGTGATAAATTATGAATTGGGATTAACTTTAAACATCTGCTTTTGATCAAACCTGGATTTTCTTCTCTTTTATTCTATCGTAAACTGAAGAATGACTAACACAACGTACTCGTAATTCCTTACCCGTCAAACATAAGTCTTAATCCATAATAACACAATGGAAATAACCCATTGGGAAATGGTAGTAAGCATTCAAAATTTCGTTGAATGATCTTCGTTCTTGTAGTTTCAGTGACCGGTTTCAAGTGGAATTTCCAAAATTGGTCCTGCCGAAAGCAAAAATATTTGTTACGCTATTTTAACTAGTATCGGAGAGACTATTGAGAATGCGTATGTGTTCTTTAACATGCGTGCGTGCGCTGCCATTGCCGCTTGAAAACGTTCCCGTTACGTGTGCATTGCAAGAAGCAAACTGTTCATTGTCTTTTATTAGGTTTTATAACATGTTTACAAATGCCAAATATTTAGGTTTTAACTTAAAATCTTCTAAAACGTCCCGTGGGCTTGGTTCTTTGTAAACAGTTGAGAAATTTAGCAGTTCAGTTCCTTTTACCAGGTTTTATAAAATGTTTACAAATACCAAATATATGGAAATCAGTTTTGAAAAGGGTATAAAGAGGAAAATAACTTACATTATTATTCCTTTCTTAAAAAAAAAAAGAAAAATTGGCACTTGGTAGGATGATACCATTTTACAAATCGGCATTGGGCGAATCGTACCATTGGACGAATAGCTCATTGGAACAAACGGTATTGGACCAATTGTCCCTTTGGATGAATCAGAATTGGATCAATTATACCATTGGACGAATATGTTCATTGGACCAAACAACATTGGACCAATTTTAACCTTTGGACGAATCGGCATTGTACTAATCGTACCATTGGACGAATAGTTCATTGGACCCAATTGTCCCTTTGGACAAATCGGCATTGAACCAATCGTACCATTAGACAAATGGTTCATTAGACCAAACGGCATTGGACCAATTGTCCTTTTGGAAGAATTCGAACTGGACGAATAGGCAATGGACGAATTGTCCGGAACCGTTGGACACAGCTATTCTGTCAGCGGTCGAAATGTTTTCCGTCGACGAATATACGTCAATCTTTCAATGTGTGCAGTGCTTTGCTACGGTTATAAAAGGATTATGTTGAATATGTTTGCCGAATTGCATTAATTTTGAAGAAGAAAATTCATGTCTAGAACTAGAGCTGTGAGAAAAGAAGAAGCAAAAAGGCACAGTTTTAGTATCTAATTGAAAGACGTTTAAGTAATTTATAAAGGAGTGTTGTGAACTTATACCTGAGACTTTTATCCCGTTCATGTATTCCAAAGATATTATTGCTGTACTAATAATAATTTTTGCACACGCACATATAGAGCGCATAAAAAAGGAATATTTTTCGGGATTTTTGTGAAAACATTTGAATTAAATATAATTATTATTTACAATCTTCAAGGGATATGCGGCAGCTGAAAATATTTTTTCGTGTATCAGTCAACTTAATTCATCATTTCCCGCTGTCTTTTGCACAAACACACGTTAATAATGACCATCCCTTTGCGAATACCCATAGCTTGTCGTGGTAACCACGGGGTTCTGTTGATATTGCGTTTGCTAAGTTCTTTTCCTTGAGATTTTTCTTTTGCCTTTCTTGTTTCCCGTTCGGAGGCTTTTTGCTTCATTTAATGAGGCTTTTGACGCTCTGATTGGCTGCTAGAGCTTCACTCTCAGCGAATTCTCTCCTTACTTCCTTCACCTATCTCTTTTTAATTATTCTGATTTTGTTTTTTGGGAAGCTCGGTTCTAAATCTTCTTCCTGCTACGCCTTATCCGGGGATTTTGTTCCACTTTGCAATAATAACGAATCAATTGAGCTGCAAGAGATTTTCACAGATTGGCAATTCATGTTGATTGAAATGGAAAGTTTTAACAACGGCTAAAAATCAAAAAGCATATTAAAGCAATTTAATCTGAGGGAGTCGGAACCAATATTTTAATCCTTAACTTATCATTGAAATAGTTGGAGCGGTTTACAAATCAACGTAAAATCTAAACAGATATTTATGGGCCAATAAGATGCATATAAAAGTAAAATATTTACTTTGTTTTAAAAATCTTAGAAAACGTAATTTTTTCCAAGAAGTAAATATTAAATACTGATAGCGTTTCTCAAACTTTTTACTTTGTAGAAACCATTTTCGCTATTTTTATGCTGACACCTTTTAGTGCCTAACATGATTTTGCCATTTTCACATGAATCCGTTTGAGTGGTTTCACGATTTATGGTACTTGGTAATAGAGCACGTAGAGTAGCAAAAAAAAAAAAAAAAAAAAAGAACAATAGCCTACCTTATTTTTTAAGATTCAGCCACTCCCATGAGCATCAAAAGCGGCAAGAAATTGTTTGTCCCTATATTAGGGTCATTCGGTCTACTGAACGGGGAAAGACCACAGATGGGGGACGGAACCACCATCCATACTTGATCCTAGACACCAGTTCAACTCTGACTATGTCACCCCGGTGGCGTAATGGTCTAAGCGATGACTACTGATCATTCGTGCGAGATGTGTCCGGGTTTGAACCCCGGTGAGGCATGGATGTTGTGTTTTTCTTACGGCACTGGCTGGAACCAGTGGCCAATAATTTGGGCCGGCGACTGGTTATAGCCCACTGAGTTTCTCACGGTGGTCGTTAAACCACCAATAAAAAAATCGGACTATTAGCTAGAAGCCCGCGCTACTGACTATTCGGCACACGGAACTGTCCGACCGCTTGAGTCACGAAGTATATGCACTATTGTGCAAAATTTAAGGATATTCTACAAAATCCTACACTACTCGCCGTGGACGAAAGGAAATGCTATGCAATTTGACAGCAAATTGAATTGAGACACATTACAAACACATTTCATATTGAAGGTTTTCGAAATAAAATCATAAACAGGAAACATGCACGTGGGAACAGAAAGAGCAAAATAGGAGTTATCCATGATAAGTCATATCTTCCTTTGGAATCAGCCGGATTGGATCACGATTGATATGGAGTTCGTCCTTCATCATACGTCCCGTCATTCGACCACAGCACCAGAGCGCGAACTTTCTCCATTTCCTCAGAACGGCTGGTTGACGATCTTCCAATCATTAGGTCATCCCCAACGTCTTCTTTTCCCTCGCGAAAGCGATCATAGCATTCAACAAGGAAGATGACACGGAATTTTCGGGTGTAATAAGCACGTCTTTTGAATCCGTTCTGACGCAAATTAAATTTATCAAAGCTATTCAAAGTCAATGGAACCGGTATGGAAAACAATGGTATCTGACGGAAGAAAGAAGTTTTTCAATCCGGATTTTAATTCCTCAGATATTGCTGTAAACGGAATTGTGAGCTAACACCCTTTTGGTTGCAGACTCGTGCGTTAAGAAAAACATGAATTTATACGAGAAACATTTAGCACCGGAAACGTTTTCCAACATAGAAAGGATTTTTCAAATCGGATTCTTAGAAACAGAGATATCGACAAAAATAAGATGTGACTTTACGTCAGAAAGTATTCTCAAAGGGTTTTTCCACAAGAGCACTATCGGTCCAAGAAAAAAAATTAGTCGAGTTTTCAGGACCCCAGATTTTGCTACAAATACATCAGAAACAGAAATGAACACTTATGCCCCCTGGTGGCCAAACCATTCTTTACCAAACCTTAGAAATTATGTGAAAAATATTTTCCATCAGGTCTTGTATGCGATCAGGAAGAATTTTTCAAATCGGAGATTTAGAAGCAGAGATATAGGGGGAAAGACAATTTATCTCTACGCCCCCTAGCGGAAAGTCTATGAATTACTTGAAAATTTTGAAATTATATGAAAAACATGTCACACTGAAAACACTATCCAACAAAGAAGAAATTTTTTAAATCGGACTTCTAGAAGTAGAGATGTTGACAAAAATAAGATATACATCTACGCCCCCTGGCGGAGAAACTGTGGAATATTTTAAGAAGAAAATATTCCGAAAAGGTTTATCGATGTGAGTGGCATCAGTTAACGAAAGAAATTTTTCAATCGATATTTTAGGAGCTCAGGTTTTATGGCAAATACATCAGAAGTAAAAATTAACCCTTACGTCCCCTGCTGGCTAAAGTATTCTTTACCAAAAATTTGAAATTATATGCAAAAGATTTTTCATCAGGAGATGTATCCGCTGAAGAAAATAATTTTCAAATCCGAGTTTTAGAAGAAGTGTTATCGGGAAAAATGTAATTTAATTTTACGCCCCCTAGCGGAAAATCTATGCGTAATTTGAAAAAGTAACTACATCGAAAATACTCTTCGACATAAATGAAATCGAACGATAAAAGATTTTTTTCAATCGGATGTTTAGAAGCAAATATGTGGATTAAAACGTATTTTTGAATTCGACATCATCTACATTTACGCGCTCTAGGGGCGAAATTGTACATCATAAAAAAAAAATAAAAATAAAGGATCATCATTCGCACATTTCAAGCTTCCCAAAGCAAAAAGAATTTTTCAAATCGGACTAATAGTTGCAGAGATATCGTGGGTACAGGCGGACGGACGGACAAACCGGTAACACGAGCACGATTTTTTTTTAAAAAAAGACGTGCTAAAAACGTGAATACGGGATAGGGCATTGCCCCGTAAACATATTTGATAATTTCGAAGGTCACCGTTGATGACTTCCCGGACTTGCAGCAAACCTTGATGTTTACTCTCTGCCCTCTGTTCAAATCCATGAGAATGGTCTTTGGGATACCTTCTATTAACAGTCTTCAGAACTGGACAGGTCTGCACTTTGTTACATAATGAGAATCTTCATGTCCTGCAAGAGAGGGAAAACACAGTTACAATTTGACCCACAGAACATATTTTTACCACTACCATTAACAGAGTAATACCCACTGTCCTGGAACTTTATTATCGGACGGTGTACCAGTTGTGCCTTAAAAACTTGACGAAACGATGTGACGAAAGGATGGTGCAAAATACTATATCATTATAATAATAGCGAATGTTGAACCCCTTTGATTAATTGCATTCACTGTGATGACATTTTTATGCTGACGTTTTTGTTGCTCGAAATACATGTAGTTGTTCAAAATGTAAAAGTTTTCCAGAATATTCCCGAGGCTATGTTATACATTAAATACTCAGCAGGGGTGAAAGAGTTTTCCTTCATTTGGTGACGAAAAGCAGACATTAGGGATCAAAATTTTGAATACTTTAACCTGGAATAAACTTTGGGCAATCAAATGCGAAGGAAATGGAACAAAATGAAGAAAGAAACATATCTGCCGCTTTCACCCCACAGAGAAATTCATCACGGTTTGGAAATGTTCCAAAATTCGAGAATCTTTAGTTTTCATGTTCCTAGACAGTAAAACGTAATTGCTTGAGTAATTGCTTCCTTGGTTCCCTTCCTTCTTGTCACATTTGCTTGGCAAAAGAAAGTAGTAGCGCTTTCAGAGCAAAGAGTCTTCAGAAAATTGACATTTGTACTCGTACTGGTAAAAAGAAAAGAATTAATTATGTTTTCGTAGATTTTTTTTTCTCTTAGAAAGTTTTAGATATGTTTGTAGTGACAAACTATATGATATAAATTATTCAGACTAAGTGGAAAGAATAGTTTTCTTTCACCATGAAACTATTTCGGCTTTTCTGGAAACTGGCATGGCAGCATTGTTAATATCGATGTCTTTACTACGTCGCAGTTCAAATTTCTGAAACTTTTCAACAAAGCATATTTCGATAGAGACTTTCCAGACACATAGATATTAAAAGTGCTATTGGTAATGATATTTCAAAAACACTTATCACGAACTCAGAAACATTTTGTGCATGATAAGCACGCCGGACAAAAAATTAGTCACCCCTAACAGAAATGACAGTAGGAAGTTACCAGTTGCACAGACGGAGCCGTGATAGCATTGTAGGGAGATACATACCACTCACGTGGTCTACAGAATCATTTCTGTCTCGTGCAGTGGTGAAGAGCAACGTGTGTGTTGAATTTAGTCTGCAATATGGGTCGTAAGACAGACTTTACTGAGGGAGTGATAAAAAGGAGCCATCGTGTTTGGCCGTGCCCACGGACACAAAGTAAATTAAGTCGCCAGATTTTTCGGTGTGTCGAAGCGTACTGTCCAGCGGGTCTACAAACAGTGGTATTGTTCCCAGGCAACAATTGCTCCAAACAGTCAATGAAAGTCCACACCAACGAATTTCCAAAAGGACATTGCGACGAGAACTGCATGCGATGGACATCTGGAGCAGAGTACCAAGGAAGAGGCCTCTTTTAACAGCAAGTCACAACGTCGCACGTTATCAATGGGCTGAAAAGCACCAAAACTTTACTGTGGAGGACTGGAAACGAGAAATTTGTCCTGATGAATCTCGTTTTTGTTTGCAATCTAATGATGGGAGGCGACGAGTGCATCGCATGCCCAGTGGAGGCTTTCACCCTGATTGTGTCGAAGGTGTTGTTCAATCTTGTAGCGTGAAAGTCTCTTCGACTTCTACGCTGTTTTAACACGTCAATACACTAGGAATTAGTTCCATAAATGAAGGAAACCTTAACGGCCAGACGAAACATGTAAACAGAAGTCAACTGACGGAAAATGTCCTTTATTCACGATGGAATGCACTACACTCTCCACACATTATCACAGCACTCTTCTCAATAATCATCCGTTTATAAAACAACGCTCTCGTACAACACTATTTTGCAACGCTCTCAATAATCGCTCTCAATAATCGCTCTCATCAACACCCCCTAAGCAATCGATCAGTCGTCGCTTTTATCTCTTGTTGTTATCTTATTACAGGCGATACGTCACTTGCATTCAACCTCAAATGTGTTGCCAAACGTATTCGTTTGAGAGAAAAGATATTTCGTTAAGCGTGAAGAATACTGAGAATAAACCCAAGATTTACATAGGGAAAGAAACTAAAAAAGGAAAGTTAATCTAGAATATACGTCACAATCTGGAAGAGGTTCTGTGATATTTCGGGGATGTTTTTCGTACCACGAGATGGGCCCTCTCGTTGCAGTGACGATGAATTGGAATCAGCGTGCGTACTTCCGCATTCTGAATGACGAAGTGTTGCCCATTGCCCTTCATCTCCAGGAGCAGCGTCATATTGCCACTCCTGTCTTCCAAGACGATGACTGCTGTCTACAGGGATAAAACTGTGCCTGAGTGGCACAATGAACAAACAGCAACACTGTCTCACCTCGACTGGCCCGCCAAATGCCCAGATTTGAAAATCTGTGGGATCGTTTGGAACAGAAGGTGAAACGTTGGAATAGGCACCCACGTACTCTGTCTGAACTTCGGGATCAGTTATCACACGGGTGGCTGAAAATCCATGTTCAATATATCCACATCCTCGTGGAGTCTCCAACACACCGGATTCCTGCTGTTATCAAGGCAAGAGGCGCCGTCGCCCGTTATTAGGTATGTTCTGACAGGGGTGACAAATGTTTTGTCCGGTGTGCTTAGGATCTTAATGGAAGGTAAAAAATAATTTTGTTGCTATCGCGTACAAAATGATATCGGTGAAGTTTAAGAAATAACAAGAAAGATGACATTGAATTCTCGGAAAGAATGAGCACTTCTTTTGAATAAAAAAAATGTGGTAAATAAATTTAACAATCGGAGAACATTTTTTGGCATGCAAAATATTATAACTAGAGTTTATGAAAACAAAGAGACTGTTCATCATATTCTGTAGTGTTTTAGCGTTCATACTTAAAATCGATTGGTAGTGACTTATGCAGCTAATGCCATAAAGCAAAGGTCTCCAACCTTTTCTGAATCGCATGCCACATGAAAAAATGAAATAAGGCTGACGGGCCAAATGACAAAATGAAATGGGAGTGGCAGTCTTATGAACAAATGAAATAGGACTGGTGGGCCACATGGCAAAGAAGAGCAAAAATGCATGTAGTTTCTATGAATATCGATGGTTTCAGCGAAGTTTTCAATCCTGAAGCTTAACTTTCAAATAAAGAAGCGGTGTAGTTAATATGATACCTATATTACAAAGATGCCTATATGTAAATAAATATGATACCTATATTATAAATAAAAATAAGACAAAACTAATGGTAATAGGGAAGGATCCAAAACAGACTTTCCTTAAAATTGAAGGACAATGCATCGAACAAGTTAAATCATTTCGCTATTTGGGTCAAATTATTACTGAAGATGCGAGATGTGAAAAGGAATTAGAATGAGAGTAGGGATAGAAAAAAATGGCTTTCTTTTACAGAGAATCAAACACTACCGACATCGCAAAATATAGATCTTAAACTGAGGAAGAGAATTTTAAAGGTATATGTTTGGCCAGTAGCTCTCTACGATTCTGAGACATGGACAGTGACGAAGAGAGAAGTTAAAAGGCTGGAGGCATTTGAGATTTGGAGCTACAGAAGAATGGAGAGAATAAGCTGGTTCGATAGATAGACTAATGAGGAGATCCTGCAGAGAGTGGGAGAACCGAGGAATCTGATCAACATGTTAAAAAGAAGAAGAATGATATGGATGGGACACACATTACGCCATGGAGACCCGTTTCTGAAAGTTTTGGAAGTAAAAATTCAAGGCAAGAGAGGAAGAGGACGGCCAAGGAATAGTTTTGTGGCACAATTACTCCAAGACACCAATACTAGAACATACTATGACTTGAAGAGAACGGTAGAGAAGAGAGAGGAATTAATAGACAGAGTACATCTAATGAGCAACCAGTCCTTGGACTGAGTAACCAAGAAGAAGAAGAATATTACAAAGAAGACCGAATAGTTACCTGATATGCCTACTTTTTGAGCACTCTTTAGAATTGTAAAATACATAGAATTTATTCCTACATAGTTCATTGAAGATTTGGAAATTTAAAGTGCATGGAGACAAGGTACTTAAAAGTCGAACAGGTATAATAAAAGTTGAGCAGGTATAAAATAGAAGCTCTTAAATCTGTGGCATATAGGTGAAATAATACAGAGATATAAGATTTACTTATGATTAGGGCTAGAACTTTTATGATCTAAGAATTGCTAAAAATTGCCCTATAAAAATGCATTTATGACCCAAAAAATAGAAAAAATGCAGTATGAAACAAAAGAAATCACATAACAAATACGCATTTTTTTTTATTTCCTTGCGAAACTAATTAATTAAAAAAAGAGGTGCATGAAACGAAACAAAAAGAATCTTAAAAAATAATTTATTCTGTTGACTGATGATGTGTCAACTGAAATTCTTTATTTAATTATCCAGCATATGACCAATGAAACAAAACAAAGAATAAACAAGAAATACAAATTCATTGTTTTACAATTTCTATGCCAAACAAAACATTTATTGCCCAAAAACATGCCCTATAACAAAAAAAAAAAGAACCCTTAAAAATACAATTTAACTTTTTACAGTTTCTGTGCCAAACTGAGTCCTTTTTTTTTTCTGTTAACAAAAACTATGCCCTAGAAAAGTAAACTAGAAAAATACATAAAAATGTACTCTCCGCCGCATCGAACCTCGCCTTCCGACATAATGGCTGCGACCGTACTGCAAATGGAAAAACAGCTCATCACCGGCTTAACCCTTTAACGACCATCACCCCAAAATCTTGTATCACTCTAAATACCATAACGCCCGAAACTGTCTGTTGTTTCACTTCTTTGTTTAATAACAACAATAGTGACTGAGGGTGCCCTGCTGATCTCTTATAGATTGAGAAAATTTTAAGACACTCGTTCTAGACAGGCGTTTCGGGCGGCTATGGCCGTTAGTAGGTATGGGCGTCTTGGGCGTGATGGTCGTTAAAGTGCTTTTACTGCCGTCATGACGCCTCCGTTCGCTACGACGTATGTACAGATGTTTTAAACACAAGAACGATCCCCACCCCCTCCCTATCCAATTTTCTCAGTTTTGCTTCTGTCTTCAGGAAAAAAAGGAGTTTCACGGAAATTCATCCAAAAAATGCTCTTTTTATTCAAAATACCAACACACGCAAAATAATGACTTAAAAAATAACAAAAAAATGTATTAAAATGATCGAAAAACCTGAAAAAACGCCATATCGCGTAAGAATCACGAAAAAAAAAAATGCCGAAAAATGCCTTAACAAAGATATCTAAATCAGCTTAGTTTTGTATGAAACACATTTGTATACACTTGAACAATGTTTTAATATTGCCCCAAAATATGTGCAAAATCATAAAAATCCTAGCCCTAATCAATATGTAATTGAAATTAATTTAAAACAAAACACTACTACTAAATGAGATAAATGAAAAAAATGAAAAAAAAAATGTATGGCTTAATTATTTTTTTTTTATTTTGGAATTTCTTATGCAGAAAATGTCACATGGGCTACTAATGGCCCGCGGAACACAAGGAGTAAAGAATCCTGTCCTAAAGGAATCTGTCTGTCTCTCGTTTATTCGAGAGATCCAACAAAGGTCCAACATCAGATGATTCTGAAGAAAATTGTGAAAACACATTTTTGCCGGTGGCGGCGCTTGGACCCTCAACCTTGAGCTCCGGAGCCGAATGCTTTCCCAATTAAGCTACAACGACGAAGATCATCGCTGCAACTTTTCCGTCTTGGCATGTGCTTCACCTCTGAGGTAGGTATGCCACAAATATCTTCCCCCACCCCACTTGAGAAAGGGATGGAATGGAATCGTAGGTTACCGGGTCAGCCGACAAACCTCGCTTGAAGGAGGTCACTGCAGAAGAATTAATTGTCATTAATTCCAGATGATGTGTGAAACAAACATCATAGATTTTTCGAAGAATCTAACGGTCAAGAGGTTCATTTTATGTTCTGCTGCCAATAATGTAAGATCCAAATTTATCGTTGGTGAAGCTCATATCCGCATATTTCTGCTCCGGAGCCGTAGGTTCCCTCCATTAGTCTACACCGACAAGTGTTTATCACTGCTACTAGTCATTTTGATATGCACGTCACCTCTGTAGTACATCACATATGCCCCCCCCCCCCCTCCTTGAAAAGGGCTGGGACGGAACAGTAGGGTTTTTTTTTTATATAGACCATAGGCATATGACGTCACAGCGAGGTAAACCATCCTAGCAGATGTCCTGGTGATCAACTGGTGTACAAGCACTACTTGGATTTGCATTGTGGAGCGTTAAGGTGTTATGTGCTATTTTCGTCTGCAGTAACTGAAGCGGGAGAGATAATGATGTGTCCTATTATAGATTACCATCTGAGCGAACGAAGTGGGATCACAATTATAAAAAAAATTATTCAAAAGCGCCAAAATTTGTGGTTATCACGTATCAGCAGAGATGACTTTGATGACCGGAAACAAAGAAACATTTTTTTTATTGGAGGTTTAACGACCACCGTGAGCAACTCAACGGGCTATAAGCAGTCGCCCTTCCCTAATTTAGGGTCACTGGTTCCAGGGAAGGGAGAGAGCGAGTGCCGTAAGACAAACACAACATCCATGCCTGACCGGGATTCGAACCCGGACCCCTTACGGACGAATGCTCAGAGGCCAGCGCCTTAGACCACTGCGCCACCGGGGCGGCAAAAAAAGAAACATTAGAGTGTGTAGTTTACATTTTGTAACAGGTATGTTCATAAATTTACTGATGAATTATCTACAAAAACGCAATGAAGATCTTTGTACTGGAACTAACTTTTCTTTATGAAAGACTTGCACGATTTCATCTGCTCGTGAGTGAAGGCGTTAGTGCAAAAACCAAATAATTAACAATATCGCCGTGTTCTATTCGCGGCAAGACCTCAATATTGTTCAGGAGAAATGAGTATGGAATTTCATATGGGTCACCACAATTGCCCAATAATTTCAATTTATCAGAATAAAGCTGTTTTTGGTCACCAGATAACCCACTTGCGTAGCCCATGCAGCGCATCTTTGATCTCACTTCTACACCAGTTGTTCTGCAAGAAAGCAGCAGACGAAAAAGGGACGCGAAACGCGGTTTCGTGACGTCAATGCATACGGTCTATTGGAGGTATAACGAACACCGTGAGCAACTCATTGGGCTATAAGCAGTCGCCCGTTCCTGATTTAGGGCCACTGACTCCAGGGAAGGGAGAGAGCCAGTGCCGTAAGACAAACACAACATCCATCCCTCACCGGGATTAGAACCCGGACCCATCTCGGACGAATGGTCAAAAGCCATCGCTTAGACTACTGTGCCTCCGGGGAGACATAGGTTTCCCGGTCAGCCGACAAACCACGCTTGAGGGAACTCGTTTTAGAAGAAGGCATTTTTACTTAATTGCAGACGATGTGTGTGGAAGCACACATTTTTCGAAGCGAAGAAGTAATTCTCATTAATTCCAGACGATGTATGGAAAGAACATCACACATTTCTCGGAGAACCCAACAACTAGTAGATTCATTTTTACGTTCTCGCCCCAATGAGAAAAAAAAACATGCTTACCGTTTGCGCCACTCGAACCCGCATTCGTCTGCTCCGGAGCCGAATGATTTCTATATTAAACTACACCGACAAGTGCTTATCACTTCTACTTGCCATCTTGACATGCACGTCACCTCTGTAGTATGACACACAATTCACAAAGTTCATCGTAGGTAAATCACAACCGGTAACAATCATATAGTTACACTGAAGCTCAGCAACTTAATAGGTTTTAAACACAAAAATAAACAAAGCAGCAATCTTATCTTATCTTGTCGATAAGGTTGATAGCTTGCAGTTCTCTTACGCTTAGCACACATGTTCAGCTACACGCTTTTATCCAAGTCTTTTTGCTTTTTGGTGAATGTCGTGAACAACTCAGTGGACTATAATTTATCCCCTATCATAAATTTAAATCCGTTGCTTCCAGAGATGAGATAGAGCTAGCGCTATCTGTGAACCACCCGTGCTTCATCCTGGACTCCAATCCGTGCCAATCTCGAAAGGCTGCCCCGGTGGCGCAGTGGTCTAAGCGATGGCCTCTGATCATTCGTCCAAACGGGATCCGGGTTCGAATCCCGGTGAGGCATGGATGTTGTGTTTGTCTTACGGCACTGGCTCTCTCCCTTCCCTGGAACCAGTGACCCTAAATTAGGGACGGGCGACTGCTTATAGCCCATTGAGTTGCTCACAGTGGTCGTTAAACCTCCAATTAAAAAAAAAAAAATCTCGAAAGAATGGTCAGGAGCCAGCGCCTCAGACCACTCAGTCAGCGAGGAGACAAACGCTTGAGAGTTTCGACATAGCGCTAATTTCAGAAAGTATGGCAAGAGGTAACTAAAATTCATATACAAAAAAAGTAAACCAAAACACAGAATGTTAAATAATAGTATACATAACGAATGGATACAGTTCGATGATAAAATAGTTTTTGAAATTGTTGTTTTAGAAGCAGGGTGATCTTTCCAAACAGAAATAACCATATACGAACCTACCGGAAAATTGAATCTCGATATCAAAAAGTGAACGGAAAATGTTGTTCCCAGAGAAATCTATCTACATGAAAAAAAAAAAAAATTCAACAGGACCTTCAGAAACGGAACGTTGATCGCTAACGGAGACAAGCACTTCCTTTTATAGTCTGGGCATTATTAGAAGCAGGCATAAACTTTATGAAATTCTTTCAAACAATATTTTGGAAACAAAGCTGTGATTTCGGTAGAAAATGTGCAGTCCCGCTCCTTATTGGCGAAAACTGTACATTGTGAAAAAAATGAAAAGTGTACGCAAAACGTTTTCCATAATGGAAGCTTTCCGAGATTAAAAATAATTTTTCAAAACAAATTTTTGAGAAAGGAGTAAATCATAGAGAAAAAGTTTTTTGCACCTACTAGGGGAATGCAAAAATTTCCGCCGACCCCATTAGGGGGCGCTGTAGCGGTCTAACCAGTCGGCGACCCGTGTTGGCAGTTCGTACACCAAGCCAAGCATAGCTGTCGATAAAGTTCATGTTTGTTATTCATGTTTGATTTAGGGTTCGTACATGAAGCCACGCATAGTGGTCGATAAAGGCACTGTTTGTTATTTAGGGAAAAGTGCGACTGAAGCATACGGTTCAATATGTTAGGCGTATGGCGAAACGATTATGAGCGAGTGGAAGTGTCAAGAATGGTTTGCCAAGTTTAAGAAAGGTGATCTAAGCTTGGAAGACAAGCCACGTGGAGGTAGACCGCAGGAACTCGCAGACGAGGAGCTGGAATCGCTGTTCCATGAGGATGCCACACAATCGACCAAGCAAGTATAGCGAAACCTTTGAAAGTGGCTCAATCGACGGTGGTACGGGGTCTACAGACCTTGGGAAAGATCCAGAAGATTGGTGCGCTCCGGATACTTTAACGAAACGTAATATTGGTCAACGATTGGGTATCTTCATGTCGTTGCTGAATAGGTTTCAAGAAAAGATTTTTTTTATTTATTGGAGGTTTAACGACTACTGTGAGGAACTCAATGGGCTATAGGCGGTCGCCCGTCCCTAATTTAAGGCCACTGGTTCCAAGGAAGGGAGACAGCCAGGGCCGTAAGACAAACACAACATCCATGCCTCACCGGGTTTCGAGCCCAGACCCATCTCGGACGACTGATCAGAAGCCATCACTTAGGCAACTGCGCCACCCGAGCTGCGGGAAGAATTTCTTGTGGGAGGTTGTCACCGGGGATGAAAAATTGGTCTATTGTGACAAACCAGTACCCAAGCGATCCTGAGTCATCCCAGGCCAGTCGTCAACATCCACTACAAAGCAGAATATCTACAGGGAAAGGTGTTGTTGTGTGTGTGGTGGGATATGCAGAGAGTGCTGTACTTCGAACTGTTGAAACCGGGCGAAACGATCACTGCACAACGATATAGCGATCAGTTGATGAAACTGAACTCAGCAATGGAGTAAAAACGCTCATGGACAGGTAAAGGACGCCACCCTGTCATCCTGTTACACGATAATGCTAGACCACATGCCGGTGCCTCCACGAAATCAACCCATGAACAGTTACACTCTGAGGTTTTACCGCACCCGGTTTATTCCCCGGACATTGCACCCTCAGACTTTCATCTGTTTTGCTCTATGCAACATGCCCTAGCCCCCTAGCCCAACAGCAGTTCACCACAGTTCCAGAGGTGGAAAATGTCGTCACTGCGTTCTTCAGATCAAAATTCGAGTCCTATCACACGGACATTCATTTTTTGCCTAAAAAAATGGCAGAAGGTCATTGATGCTAACGGCCAATATTTCGTTGAATAAATGTGTACTGGTTTCCTGATTGTTCCTATTTCCTTTCTCCTTAAAACGGCGAAAACCTTTGCATACCCCTAATATTGTTTAAAGTACAAAATGTGGGGGTATTCCCTATAGTAAGTGGCACCAGATGCAAATAATAATAAATAAATAATTAAATAAATAAATAATGAAATTTAACAGTATTTATAGAATTGGTAAAACATTTGCAGGTAGAATCATGAACTTACGCCAGCTACCAGCAGAACTCTACGTTATGGGAAGTCGAATGTGTTATCAAAATGTTCCTCATAGCGGAACATATCTGTTCCAATAAGATTGTTTTTCTTATTTCGGGACTTAACGGCCGCCATCTTGAAGTACTATAAGCAATCGCCCGGCCCTAATTTGAAGCCAATATTTGCTAGGAACAGAGAGAACTATATCCGTCAGAAAGCACTCCACTCATGCATAATCCGGGACTCGAGCCCGCGCCCAGAAAGAACGACTAATCAGAAACCTATGCTTTCTACTACTGATCTACTGCAGTGTCCGAGATCATTGGTGTTCCGCTAGTCCTCGACCACTAAAATTCCGGTCGACCACCAAATTCAAGTTGCTACTCGAATGGACCAGTAGCGTTTTTCAGGTAATGTCATTGAACCCGATGGTTACCACATATTGCTAACACACTGAATAATTTATGGGTCATTTTTGACGCTCTGAAATTACAACCATAAAAGTACTATTTGCCATTCGAAACACAACACAATCTGTATCTGTTGATGAACTGTTAAAATCCACAATATTAAGGACATTTATTGTGATCTGCTGTCTACAAACATTTTCCTAACATTACACCACCAGCATGGCACGCTCTTTCATGCATACACTTCTGCATGAGCAGTTATAAAAGCTCTCAATGACCTGAAAGAAACCCCTAAAAAAATTAGGAAAATAATTTGTGTATCAGGACCAAAATAAAAATGTGATACAAAACTGAAAATGCAGAACAGCGGACATAATTTCTCCCAGTTTGTTGAGCAAATAACTGAGCAACTAAAACCTAGGTATTATGACATCAATATAAGTTGAGAGAGAATCGCGGTGAGTAGGATCTTGTCCTTATCTGTATAGTCACTAAGACCATATCCAGCGAACTTTAGCAAGGAAAAAGTAAAAGCACTGATTAATGAATGTAGTGACATATTTCAGAACTTCAAAATGTAAAGGGCTGGTATAAAAGCTGAGTGGATTTCCTTAAAAAAGTCATCTCACAAGGTAAAGCCCAGCAAGTTCTCCAGGGAAGAGATAAATTAGTGATATCATACACCGAGTGATCACTGAATTATAACCACACACTGCCAAACGTAGGGGCGGCTAGTTGATCACGTAACTTCCAAGAAGATGCGATTAGTCATTTCGACGTAGCATATACACGTTCGAGTCACATTATTGTGACTACCAGCTAATATCCAGAGTAAACCGCCGTGTGCATCGCGGACAGCAGCTACACGGGCTGGAAGTGACTCAATAAGGTGCTGGAAGGTGTTCACAGATATATGAAGATATGCTGACTGCAGTTCATCTGTGCGTGGTGGATGATCCCCAGAGCGAACAACACGATCGAGGTAGTCCAACAGATGCTCAATTGGGTTTAAGTCTGGTGAACTGGGGGCCAGAAAGTACTTTGAAGTCTTCATCGTGCTCTTCCAACAACTCTCTGACATTTCAAGCTGTGTGACACGTCGGATTGTCATGCTGGAAGATCCCATCCGCTCCTGGGAAGACAATCAGCATGCATGTATGGCTGTACGTGGTCTGCAAAGGATGGATTCATAACGAGTTCGGTCCATAGTGCCTCCCACAGGTATAAGTGGACCCAGAGAATGTCAAGAAAAAAATTCCTGTCGCCCGGTGGCGCAGTGGTCTAAGGCGTTGGCCTCTGATCATTCGTCCGTAAGGGGTCCGGGTTCGAATCCCGGTCGGGCATGGATGTTGTGTTTGTCTTACGGCACTGGCTCTCTCCCTTCCCTGGAACCAGTGACCCTAAATTAGGGACGGGCGACTGCTTATAGCCCATTTGAGTTGCTCACGGTGGTCGTTAAACCTCCAATCAAAAAAAAAAAAAAAAATTCCCAGACCATTAACGCTTCCCCTCACCAACTTGTGTTCTTCCAGCAGTGGTTGAAGGCTGTTTGTTCTCCGATGTTTCTCGTTTTATATGCCAACGTCCATCCCTTCGGTGAAACAGAAAACGTGACTCGTCGGAGAAGGCAATTATTTTCCAATCAGCGGATGTCCAATTCCCATACTACCGTGCAAATGTAAGCCTTTTCTGCCGATGCACCTTCGTTAGCATAGGTGCAGTGACCATCCGTCTGCATAGGAGCCCAATACTCATCAGGGTTCGCTGAACTGTCGTTTCAGAGACAATTCCGGTAGCCCCCTGGTTCATTCGGCCAGTCAGCTGCTCCACTGTAGCGTGTCGATCGGCCCTCACACACCTTCGAAGCCGACGTTCACTTCTCACATCATTGGCACGTGGTACTCTGCAGTTTCCACATCGCCTATTCGGAATGGTGCCGTTTTGCCTATCCCGATACACTTTAACCACAGCATCACGCGAATAGTTCACAAACTGCGCTGTTTCAGAAATACTGGCTCCCTTGGCCCGAAACCCGATAATCATTCCTTTCTGCAAATCTGATAAATCGCTCCTTTTATCCATGACAGCAACGAGTGGTATGTTTTCAGAATGCCTACAGCACACCTTATAAACCCTCCAAACCAGCTCACGACACGTGCCTTCTTTCATTGGCTACGCGTCAAAAGTAGTAGGTGGTCACAATAATGTGAGTCGACTATGTAAAACGTGTGTGGAGCCGTTGGTAGTAAAATTCGGAGCTTGATAGGTAAACAGAAATATTTTTCGGACTTTGAGAAAGGACAGATTGTGGGAGCTCGGAGAACTGGTGTCTCTATTTCTCAAACGACTGAAGTGGTGGTTATTTCGCGAGCCGCCGTAGTTAAAATACACCAGGAATGGCGGGAAGATGATCAAACAACAGCCTGGAGGGAGAACGGCACAGGACAGCGACAGTTTGATGTGAGCTACGGGTCCGACGACTCGTACAGTCCAACAGACGTAGCACTGTTTGGTCCGACGACTCGTACAGTCCATCAGACGTAGCACTGTTGGGTCCGACGAATCGTACAGTCCAACAGACGTAGCACTGTTCGGTCCGACGACTCGTACATTCCAACAGAGGTAGCACTGTTGGGTCCGGCGACTCGAACATTCCAACAGACGTAGCACTGTTGGGTCCGACGACTCGTACATTCCTACAGACGTCGTACTGTTCTGTCCGACGACTCGTACATTACAACAGACGTAACACTGTTGGGTCCGACGACTCGTACAGTCCAACAGACGTAGCACTGTTGGGTCCGACGACTCGAACAGTCCAACAGACGTAGCACTGTTGGGTCCGACGACTCGTACATTCCAACAGACGCAGCACTGTTGGGTCCGACGACTCGTACATTCCAACAGAAGTAGCACTGTTGGGTCCGGCGACTCGAACATTCCAACAGACGTAGCACTGTTGGGTCCGACGACTCGTACATTCCAACGGACATAGCACTGTTGGGTCCAACGACTCGTACATTCCAACAGAAGTAGCACTGTTGGGTCCAACGACTCGAACATTCTAACAGACGTAACACTGTTCGGTCCGACGACTCGTACATTCCAACGTATGTAGCACTGTTGGGTCCAACGACTCGTACATTCCAACAGACGTAGCACTGTTCAACAGTTGACTACCTAATACAACAAACAGAGGTCAACCCGGATAAGTATCTGTCATGACCATTCGTCACACGTTCGCACGCTCGCACCTATGGGCTGTGACAGCACACGACCCCGACGACATTCTCTCCTAATTCCGGTTTATCGACGCAAGGCGGTGGTTCAAAGATCATGCAAGTTGGACGTCGGATGACTGGAAAAAAGTGCGCTGGTTTGACAAATCGCTTTTTTACGCCACACTGATAAATATTCTGTGGTACGTTGCACCAAAAATAGGTGCTATGCCAGCTGCATCACCTTCTTAGAAAATATACGCTATTCCGTGGCACAAAATAAACCCAACGACATGGTTCAACCTTGTACCGTAACGTGGTGTAAAGTTGAACCACGTTGTTGGGTTTTGTTTACAAAACGCGAGGGTGTATCGTTTCTCAGAAAGTGGTGTGCTGGTGTAGCAAAACTTTTTGTGCAACTTAGCACAGAATTTTTGACAGTGCACTCCTTGGATGGTGGTGCACTTATTTGGCGCAAACAACATAAGGCACTCGGTCCATCCTGCATGGTCTTCGCAGTGCAAGACGGTGGAGGATGCTGTAAGGTGAGCGGTATGTTTACCTGGCAGGAACTTGGATCTCTGGTGCATATAGAACAACGTACGACTAGCGCCCACTATCGTGAATTGCTTGATGACTGTACACCCAGCAATTTCTCACTTTTTCCCTAATGGCGACCGTGTCTTCCAAGATGACAAAGCGCAGAGCCACAGGTCCAATGTTGTGTAGCAACAGTTTGAGGAACACAGTTCAGACTTCCAGCATATCGATTGGCCCTACGAATTCCTGCGATATCAATCCTAACAAGAGTGATGACACCAAATTTCTTTATCTCCGCTTCTGATGTGTTTTGCACCGAATTTTGCAAATACATCAGAAGCGGAGATAAAGATTTACGCCCCCTGGTGGCCAAACCATTTTTTTTTACAAAAATTAGAAATTATGCGCACAGGATTTCCCATCAGGAGCTGTATCCGGTGCAGAAAGAATTTTTCAAATCGGAGATTTAGAAGCAGAAATATAGGGGGGGGGGGCGCAATTTACCTCACATGGCACACTGAAAACGCTATCCAACAAAGAAGGAATTTTTCAAATCGGACTCCTAGAAGTAGAGATATTGACAAAAATAAGATATACATCTGCGCCCTCTGGCGGAGAAACTGTGGAATATTTTAAGAAGAAAATATTCCGAAAACGTTTATCGATGTGAGTGGCATCCGTCCAAGAAAGAGTTTTTTCAGTCGGTATTTTAGAAGCTTAGATTTTATGGCAAATACATCAGAAGCAAAAATTAACTCTTACGCCCCCTGGTGGCCAAATTATTCTTTACCAAAAATTTGAAATTATATGCAAAAGATTTTCTATCAGGAGGTGTATCCGCTGAAGAAAACATTTTTCAAATCGGAGTTTTAGAAGAAGAGTTATCGGGGGAAATGTAATTTAATTTTACGTCCCCTAGCGGGAAATCTATGTGTAATTTGAAAAAGTAACTATATCTAAAATACTCTTCGACATAAATGGAATGGAAAGATAAAATATTTTTTTCAATCGGATGTTTAGAAGCAAATATTTGGAAAAAAACGTATTTTTGAATTCGACATCATCTGCATTTACGCGCTCCAGCGGCAAAATTGTACATCGTAAAAAAAATAAAAAAATAATAAAGGATCATCATTCGAATGTTTCAAGGTTCCCAATGCGAAAAGAATTTTTCAAATCGGACTAATAGTTGCTGAGTAAAGACTGAACATGGAGCCAATATGCCACAAAAATTTAGCAATGTTGTTTTGTTTTCTAGGGTATACACAAAGAAAATCTTTCAGCATGCCTTGACTGAAAATTAAAAATAAAATCAAAATTTAAAATTTTTGACGTAAAAAAGTGTATTTCAATGTGCCACAAGCTATGTCACTCACGTTGCTCAAGATTTGTCAACCACCATTTCGATTATTTTCGGTGCTGTCGATCCATCTAGACTGAAAGCGGCTAATTTCTGTGGTGTTTTCCTAACAATTGATTTTAGTGTATTCTGGGAAGCCTAATAATGGCTTCTTGATCGCTACAGATACTTGCAACGGCTATTTTTTTGACGTAATCCGAGCAAACTAGCTCACAGATTTTCGGGATTGATATAAAAAACATTCTTTACCGTACTACCCACAATAGTGACGAGTGGCATGTCGATATCACAGTTTTCAGGATTCGTACACTAAGCAAACTCACTATTTCTGCATTTAAACCTCCAGGTGGCAAGAGCTTTGGAAGAGGCAATGCGAAAAAAATTTCTCATGTGTAACAGAAGACTCTCCTTTCTTCAGTATTCGTCGTCGTTAAGATGCGCAAATATGCGTTCTCGTACCTATTAATCTGAAAATCTTTTCGACACAATATTGCGTCCCTGCGGCTTTTCAACAGGTTTTTGATGAACGTATTATTGCGTTGCCGCCGCATGACCACATCCTGAGTACTTCCTTGGGCCACCTTTTGCTTTCTTCGTGGCATGGACTCCACGAGATGTTGATAGGTGGTTTGTGGAACCTGAGACCATGCTTGATGAATAGCACTTTCAACGAGTGTGAGATTGCAGGGTTGTGGATCCAGCTGTCTGATGGCTCGTTCAACTTCACACCCCAAATTATCAATGGGGTTGAGATCTGGAGATTGTGGGGGCCACCAAAGCAAAGTAAACTCACCGGCATGTCCCTGAAACCAATCCTGTACAATACGAGCACTATGGCAGGACGCATTATCTTGTTGAAAGTAACCATCGCCATTGGGATAAACCATCAACATCACAGGATGCACTTGGTCCGCAACGATGTTTAGATATGATGTGCCAGTCAGACGTTGATCAACACGAATTAAAAGGCCCAAAGCATGCCAGGAAAACATTCCCCAAACCATAACGTTGTATCCACCAGCTTGAAAGGTTGTAGCAATTCATTTGGGGTCCATGCTTTCGTGCTGTTTCCGCCAAATTATCACTCGGCCATCGGCATGGTGAAAATCGCTCGGCCATCGGCATGGTGAAAATCACTCGTCCATCGGCATGGTGAAAACGTGATTCATCGGACCACATAATTTGTTTCCAATTATCGACTGTCCAATCCTTGTGCTCCTGTGCGAAGTGAAGACGTTTTTTCTTGTTAGCTGTACAGACCCAGTATTTTGGCTGACAGTCCAGTCTTTAAACACTTTAATTGCAGCTGCTCTGGAACATTTCACGAATGCGGCAATTTCGGTGATACTCGCTCCATGGCTCCGAGCTCCTACAATCATCCCACGTTGAAAATCCGTGAAATCGCATTTTTTACCCATCTCGTCACCCAAAAATCACTTCTACTACTGTCAAAAGCACTAAGCTTTCCTTTTTTATATTATCCTCGCTCTCTGGCGGCAACAGCGTGCAGCCATAGCTCATTTGCTTAAAACTGTCAGGTGGTCATAATAAAGGAGCCACTCAGTGTATACGTGCTTGCCACCCAGAGGGTTAATGAAGCTGAAGTTTCCGTGTTTCAAACCGTCAGAGTTTTTTATTTCCGAGAAATAAGTGACTACTGCCGGACCACAGTTTTTCCAAAGTAAGTGCTTCATTCCTACCGTATAGCCGTATCGGGCAGAGTTTCGAGAAAAAGCATGTGTAAAAGCAAGCTCTGAAGCAATATTCTTTGATTTCCTTAAAAGAGGAGTGTAGTTTTCAAATTTGAAACCTTAGTCTTTTTTTAGAAAAGAAATTGATAGCGTAAAATTCATATTTTTAAAATTGGGAAAAAACAATGTGAATGTAGGGTAATATTAAATTTCTCGAGGAATTAAAAGCATAATAATTTGGCCCACCGAAATGTATTTTGACCTATGGGCTCAGTGCACCAGCTGTACTTCAAAACCCGATCACGACTTAAAAACTTAGTCTGCTGAAATGCAGTTGGGCTGCTAAAAACGTTTTAATAAAATATTTGATTAATTTGGAATTTGGCCTAATCAAAAGTATTATCCAGCAGTAGATCTTTAGCATCACATTTAAAAATATGCAATATATTGCGTGTATTTATCAAGACAACCTTATCGTTGCACCGCTCGCAAGTTTCATTTATTTTGAGCGATTCTTCATACCTATTTAAATTTACAACAGTAGCAGTTCCTCTGAGTTCGTCCATATCTTCCTCTTAGCGTCCAAATAAAGTTTTCATCGATTTGTGCTTTACAGCGCACGCATTTATCAAAACTGTCTATTTCCCAATGCTATCAGTGTAGCCAGCATCTTTTTTTCTCTTATTTATCTTCAGGGGAAAAGAAAAATGACGCAATGAATAAAATTATTTATTTTCTGAATCCTAAAATTGTTACTGTCACGGAATTTTAGTGCTTACTATGACGATTTAAATAAATTCCAACATTGAAATCTAGGGGGGAAGCATAAAACATTTTCTTCTGAATGGCATTTTTCAGAAAACGAGTGAGCATTGATTTATCTTGGTGCAAATTGAATGTTTCTTTATGTCTCTGTTTGCCAACAAAAAGGTGTGGAATCAGAAACTGCTTCAACATTAATTTTTTAAAGAAAGTTTTCCAACAATTTTAAGAAAACAACGAAATACATAAACCGGCCACTAAATTATAAACCTTTATGTAGATGTACGTAAAGATCACTTACGTAGCGTACAAGGTGGGAAATTAGAAAAATTGGGCATATGCGAAACAGCGCCTGTGACTGAAATTCTAAGCGCAAATCTTACTGTACCATGCGTAGAATCTGTTGTTCGAGCGAAAAGCATATAACAGATGAGCTCACATGCATTTTAAAGTAAATTGTGGATTAAATAATTAAATATGAGGTATTTGGTGAATCCTCTTATATGTTTGAAATTTGACCTACGTGAATGAAAAGAAAATTTTATGCATGGGGAGGGGAATAATTTCTGTAGGTTTTTAAACAACATTTTATCAAAACTCACTGTAAACTGCAGTTTAAAATTTATTTTACCAATATAAAGTCCTTTATTTTCCCCATCAGATGTATCACAAATACCATGAACACCTAAACCAAATTGAAATTTGGGTATTTTCATAATTTCGGAATTGATGTCCACCATATTCAGCTTCTTGGGTTAAAATAAACTACATGCATGAATTCACAGATCTGTGAATTCATGCATGTAGTTTATTTAAGAAAAAGAATCACAGATTTATCAGTTAAAAAAAAGAATGAAGAGGAGTCGAAAATCAGCCATGAAGAGGAGCCGAAAATCAGCCATGAAGAGGAGCCGAAAATCAGGCATGAAGAGAAGCCGAAAATCAGCCATGAAAAGGAGCCGAAAATCAGCCATGAAGAGGAGCCGAAGATCAGCCATGAAGAGGAGCCGAAAATCAGCCATGAAGAGGAGCCGAAAATCAGTCATGAAGAGGAGCCGAAAATCAGCCATGAAGAGGAGTCGAAAATCAGCCATGAAGAGGAGCCGAAAATCAGTCATGAAGAGGAGTCGAAAACCAGCCATGAATAGGAGTCGAAAATCAGCCATCAAGAGGAGCCGATAATCAGCCATGCAGAGGAGCCGAAAATCAGTCATGAAGAGCAGAGCCGAATCAGATTAGTCATGAAGAGGCAAGCCGAAAATCAGCCGTGAAGAGCGCGACGCGAAAATCAGCCATGAAGAGGAGCCGAAAATCAGCCATGAAGAGGAGCCGAAAATCAGCCATGAAGAGGAGTCGAAAATCAGCCATGCAGAGGAGTCGAAAATCAGCCATGAAGAGGAGCCGAAAATCAGCCATGCAGAGGAGCCGAAGATCAGCCATGAAGAGGAGCCGAAAATCACATTGCCATGAATGAGGAAGTTCCGAAAATCAGTCATGAAGAGGAGCCGAAAATCAGCCATGAAGAGGAGTCGAAAATCAGCCATGAAGAGGAGTCGAAAATCAGGCATGCAGAGGAGTCGAAAATCAGCCATGAAGAGGAGCCGAAAATCAGCCATGCAGAGGAGCCGAAAATCAGTCATGAAGAGGAGCCGAAAATCAGCCATGAAGAGGAACCGAAAATCAGCCATGCATAGGAGTCGAAAATCAGCCATGAAGAGGAGCCGAAAATCAGCCATGCAGAGGAGCCGAAAATCTGCCATGAAGAGGAGCCGGAAATCACTCATGAAGAGGAGTCGAAAATCAGCCATGCATAGGAGTCGAAAATCAGCCATGAAGAGGAGCCGAAAATCAGCCATGTAGAGGAGCCGAAAATCAGTCATGAAGAGGAGTCGAAAATCAGCCATGAATAGGAGTCGAAAATCAGCCATCAAGAGGAGCCGATAATCAGCCATGCAGAGGAGCCGAAAATCAGTCATGAAGAGGAGCCGAAAGTCAGTCATGAAGAGGAGCCGAAAATTAGTCATGAAGAGGAGCCGAAAATCAGTCATGAAGAGGAGCCGAAAATCTGCCATGAAGAGGAGCCGAAAATCAGCCATGAAGAGGAGCCGAAAATCAGCCATGAAGAGGAGTCGAAAATCAGCCATGAAGAGGAGTCGAAAATCAGCCATAAAGAGGAGCCGATAATCAGCCATGCAGAGGAGCCGAAAATCAGTCATGAAGAGGAGCCGAAAATCAGTTATGAAGAGGAACCGAAAATCAGCCGTGAAGAGGAGCCGAAAATCAGCCATGAAGAGTAGCCGAAAATCAGCCATTTACTGAGTTTTCATCACTTGCATTACGTGAGTCACAGAAATTAACATAGTCCGTACTTCAAAAATTACAACTAAGCTATAATTATCATAAGTCACATCAGTTTTCCAGACACCTTTCTACGCATGTGTTTTGCAAAGCAAAGATTCATTAATTTTCCTATGGTCTTTGGGGTCCTTAAGATCCCAGCAGATCTTTGATAACTGTTGACTGTCGTATTTTTTAACGCCGTTTCGTGAGGAGTTTTCACGCAGTTATTTTAGTTTTATAGTATATTCCTCTTAATTTCACCAAGGAAAACATAATATCAAAATAATTTCTAAATAAAAAAAAAATTGTGCGGTCGCGAATTTGCGCCTGTGCTCAAAATACTTGTCGCAGAACGAAAATTTAGGATCGCATTTTGCGCCTTGCGCTCTCTAATTTCCTATACCCTGTTAGCATACACAGGGCGTCAAAGAATTTTTAAGACTGGCGCTAGATTTCAGCCTACGGTGGCGCCACCATTGAAATCGCGAATGCGTTATAAACCGTGACCATCTGCTTGCTTTCTGCCAAAAGTACTACGCAGTTGTTAAAGTAACTCAAACGAAACGGCCGTTCATTAGAGAAGTAAAATTTTTTTCATGTTGAATTATTAAGATGGAACAAAGGGCTGTTATTGAATTTAACGCAAAACTTTGTAAAAGTGCCTCGGAAACGTACCAAATGATGAAACAAGTTTACGGTGCGTTTTGTTTAAGTAGATGGAGGAAGATACAACCAAGGTTAATAGACAGTAAGGTTTGCTCATCCCGCCTTCCTCGCAGACGAATAATCGTGACGTCACTGAGTGACATCACCGTCCTAACATGTGAATCGTAGATCCGAACTGTAGCTATGGAGGAAGATGTCTTGTCAACAATTTTTATAACTCAAACACAGAACAAAAGCTTATGCAAAAGCACATTTACATCAAATACACAAGAAATTCACAGTCATGTGAATATTTTAGTAACGGAGATTTCAGAAATACCTTCCGCACATTTTTGTTACGCAAAGGGAGGGAAAACGGTTATACTTTTAAACGTTAGTTTAGTAGTTACAAGGGGAATTTCGCTGTTTTTATATAAATTTAGAAGGGAAAACGCACAGCAGGACATATTATTTTCATATAATAAATGATTTCTTTATGAGGAATAGAAAAAGCATCTCGGCAACATTCCCCAATTTTTTTAAAAATTAAAAGTGGAAAATATTATGCACTAGAAAATCTGGTAAAATTTATGGAGATTATTCCAGGTGGTTTACAAATAATAATTCCTACACGCTGCTATGGTGTAGATACGAAGAAACGTGGCGATTAGGGATTCCTATAGTGGCAATTTGGACAGTGACGTCACAAAACAATCACCAGGAGTACAGGACGAGCATAACCTTGTGTCTATACGAAAATCCCTGATTTCTGCGTAGAACCAATAAATTCGTCTACATTGGTGTCAGAAAAGAGACTAGAAGAAAGCCATGTCGTTTGGTGAGTCGTGGTGCACCTTGTTCTGTACCAAAGGTATAAGCTAAGTTTGCTTTTAGCACGTCTTTTGTAAAAAAGTTCGTGCTTATGTTACCGGTTTGTCCGTCTGTCCGTCAGTCCGTCTGTACCCACGATATCTCTGCAACAATTTGTCCGATTTGAATAATTCTTTTTACATTGGGAAGCTTGAAATATGCGAATGATGATCCTTTATTTCCTTTTTTTTTACGATGTACAATTTCGTCGCTAGAGCGCGTAAATGCAGTGATGTCGAATTCAAAAATACGTTTTATTCCACATATTTGCTTCTAACCATCCGATTGAAAAAATTATTTTGTCTTTCGATTCCATTTATATTGAAGAGTATTTTAGATATAGTTACATTTTAAAATTACGCATAGATTTTCCGCTAAAGTGCGTAAAAGTAAATTACATTTTTCCCGAAAACTCTTCTTCTAAAACTCCGATTTGAAAAATGTTTTCTTCAGCGGATACAACTCCTGATAGAAAATCTTTTGCATATAATTTCAAATTTTTGGTAAAGAATACTTTGGCCACCAGGGGCCTAAGTGTTAATTTTTGCTTCGGATGTATGTGCCATAAAATCTGAGCTTCTAAAACATCGATTGAAAAAATTCTTTCCTGGACTGATGCCACTCACATCAATAAACGTTTTCGCAATATTTTCTTCTTAAAATATTCCACAGTTTCTCCGCCAGGGGGCGTAGATGTACATCTTATTTTTGTTAATATCTCTACTTCTAGGAGTCCGATTTGAAAAATTCCTTCTTTGTTGGATAGTGTTTTCAGTGTGACATGCTTTTCATATAACTTCGAAATTTTCAACTTATTCGTAGACTTTCCGCTAGGGGGCGTAGAGGTAAATTGCGTTTCCCGCTATATCTCTGCTTCTAAATATCCGATTTGAAAATATCTTTCTGCACCGGATACAACTCCTGATGGGAAATCCTTTCCACGTAATTTCTAATTTTTGTAATAATGGTTTAGCCACCAGGTGGCGTAAGTCTTAATTTCCGCTTCTGATTTATTTGCGGCAAAACATGAGCTTCTAAATTCTCTATTGCAAAAAAAGTCACTTGTTGACCTTAATACTTATTTCGACAAACTTTTCAGGAATTTTTTTTTCTTGAAATAATGCATGGTTTCTACACCAGACGGCGTAGATGTATATTTTATTTTTGTCAATTGTTCTACTTCTAGAAGTCCGATTTGAAACATTCCTTCTTTGTTGGATAGTGTTTCCGATCCGAAATGCTTTTCCTATAAATTCAAAATTTTCAAGTAAATCATAGATTTTCCGCTAGGGGGCACAAAGGTAAATTTCGTTTTCTGCGCTATTTCTGCTTCTAAAACTCCGATTTGAAAAACTCTTCCTGTATCGCACACAAGACCTGATGGAAAATATTTTTCACAAAATTTCTAATGTTTGGTAAAGAATGGTTTGCCCACCAGGGGCATAAATATTAATTTCTGGTTCTGATGTATTCGTAGTAAAATCTGGTTTCCTGAAAATTCGACTAATTTTTTTTTCTTGGACCGATACCGCTCATATGGAAAAACATTTTGAGAATACTTTCTTCCTAAAATAATGCATGGTTTTCCCACCAGGGGACGTAAAGTCACTTCTTATTTGTGTCGATATCTCTGTTTCTAAGAGTCCGATTTGAAAAATTCTTTGTGTTGGAAAGCGTTTCCGGTGCGAAATGTTTCTCATATAAATTCATGTTTTTTTAACGCGCACGTCTGCAACCAGAGGGCGCAAGCTCACGATTCCGTTTACAGCCATATCTGAGGGTTAGAAAACTCGATTGAAAAACTTCTTTCTTCCGTCAGATACTATTGTTTTCCATACGGGTTCCATTGACTTTGAATAGCTTTGATAAATATAATTTGAGTCAGAACGGATTCAAAAGACGTGCTTATTACACCCGGAAATTCGGTGTCACCTTTCTTGCTTTTAATTTGGAGGCTATAAGTCTTCGCCCGTACCTAATTTAGGGCCACTGGTTCCAGGGAAGAGAGAGACCCAGTGCGATAGGACAAACACAACATCCATGCCTTACCGGGATTCGAACCCAGACACATCCCTGACGGATGGTCAGAAGCCAGAACTTAAACCACTGCAACATAGGGACAGGAGGTAGAGGGTTTGTCTGGAGCCCCACGTAGCAATAGACCTAACTTGCCCAGTAAACAAAACTGAAAGTTCTGAAGTTGCTATCCGGGTGTTTGGTAGGTAACGGGTCCCCTGACATTGCTGGAAGGTCACGTGTCCTCTAAGGATTATCCGAACATTGTTGCCGATCAAGTCCATTCTGCAAAGTTGATCTTTTTATCCAACAGGTGACGGCTGTTTCATGGACGACAATGCTACTGCCCATCGTGCAAGATATGTTCAGCAGTCTTTCAGTGAGTATGGCAGCGACTTCCATCTTCTCTGGCTACTACAAGTCCAGGATCCGAACCCCATAGAGAATTTATATGGCATGTTAGAAAAACAGATCCAGGAGAAAAGTCATCAAATCTGAGCCAGTTAAGGACTGTCTGATGAAAGCTTGATATACCGTAGACGTAGATGCGTTCCAACACCTTGTGGTATCTATGTCAAACAGCATACGTGCTGTAATTCGGGCAAAAGGAGGTATAATTCAGTGTCTAATAGTGTATAATTCGGTGGCCGGTATGTGTGCATATCAAAGGGAAAAATGTTCTCAATTTGATTTTTGTATTGGGGGGAGTTAACGACCACCGTGAGTAACCCTAAGGGCTGTAAGCCGTCGACCGCCAGCAAATTAGGGGCACCGATTCAGCACTGTAAGACACACACACCACCAATGTCTCACCCAGGAATCGAAACGAGGCCCATCTCAGTGGTCTATCCAGAAACACCATTATCTGACCACTCAGCTATCGGGCTGGCAAATTTAGCATTGACTCCAGAGAAGATTGGAAAGATAGACAAACTCATAAGTCAGAGATTGATGATAACTCTTTAAATTTATCAGCAACTGAAAAGCGGAAAAGTAATTCACCATCAGTTAATTGGTTGTTAAACATACTTTCACTTCGGAAAAGGGTCCATTTTTCGCGTAATGATCTACTGTTTTTAATATTATTCCTCGGACGTAGGATCGCGATACAGTGACGTAAGCAGCTTTTCGCAATGACTGCACCATCGGCTTCGGTCGATTTACAGAGAGAAGCTTTGAAGAGAGTTTGGAAAAATACGCCAATACTTTTTCCCCTTCAGAAGGGCATTTGCAGTCCATCATCTCGCCTAGAAGAAATTTATTGCTGCTTCGGTGCGGAACTGAGTGCGCTACTTATGCCTTTGACGGCACTAGGTTGTGGGAATAAAGACCACCCTCTTCTATACTTTCCTTTAAGCTCATCCCATAAAAATATAGAAAGGTTTGCAATAAGTGCCGTGAATTACTCGAGTCCTTTTTTGAATGCTACACCGCTGAAACTATACTACGTTCTAAGGGCAAGTTGAGCGAGGGAATGATGGAACCAGTAATAATTCTTGTTCTTACATAAACAGGGATTTAATGATCAAGAAAAGTAAATGTTGCATTTTCGAAGGACATGACAAGAAAGCAGTTCTGATTGATTACCTAAGAAATGATCATAACCTGAGGTGCCATTTATTAGGTACGTCTTCTCTCTTCATATTAATGGCTCGCTCTAACACGTAAGATGGCACTTGAATGCTGGGTGCTGTATAAAGCAGGCAGACCGGCTCGTTGAGCATCTCTTACCATTCCATGGAGGATGGCAATGGCAAGGCTAGTGATCTGAGAAACTTTTAACGCAGCATGTTAGTTGGCGCCATGCGTGCTGGTTTGAAGATTTCCCAAACAACCGGGTTTTTAGCACGTCTTTTGTAAAAAAAGATCGTGCTTATGTTATCGGTTTGTACGACCGTCCGTCTGTACCCACGATATCTCGGCAACTATTTGTCCGATTTGAAAAATTCTTTTTGCATTGGGAAGCTTGAAATATGCGAATGCTGATCCTTTATTTCGTTCTTTTTACGAAAAAAAAATTTTTTTCGTAAAAAATTTCGCCGCTAGAGGGCGTAAATGCAGATTATGGCGAATTCAAAAATACATTTTAATCCACATATTTGCTTCAAAACATCCGATTGAAAAAAACTTTTATCTTTCGATTCCATTTATATCGAAGAGTATTTTTGATATAGTTACTTTTTCAAATTAAGCATAGATTATCCGCTAGGAGGCGTAAAAGTAAATTACATTTTCCCCGATAACTCTTCTTCTAAAACTCCGATTTGAAAAAAATTCTTCAGCTAATACACCTCCTGATGGAATATCTTTTGCATATAATTTCAAATTTTTGGTAAAGAATACTTTGGCTACCAGGGGGCGTAATCGCTAATTTTTGCTTCTGATATATTTACCATAAAATCTGAGCTTCTAAAATATCGATTGAAAAACTCTTTCGTAGACTGATGCCACTCATATCGATAAACCTTTTCGGAATATTTTCTTCTTAAAATATTCCACAGTTTCTCCGCCAGGGGGCGTAGATGTATATCTTATTTTCATCAATAGCTCTACTTCTAGAAGTCCGATTTGAAAAATGTCTTCTTTGTTGGATAGTGTTTTCAGTCTCACATGTTTTTTATATAATTTCAAAATTTTCAAGTAATTCATAGACTTTCCGCTAGGTGGCGTAAATGTAAATTGCTTTCTCACCTATATCTTTGCTTCTAAATCTCCGATTTGAAAAATTCTTTCTGTACCGGATACAGCTTCTGATGGAAAATCGTTTGCACATAATTTCTAATTTTTGTAAAAAAATGGTTTGGCCGCCAGGGAGCGTAAACCTTAATTTTCGCTTCTGATGTATTTGCAGCAAAATATGAGCTTCCAAAATCTTGATTGAACAAAACGTTGTTTGTAGACCGATAGTACTCATGCCGACAAAGCGTTTAGAAACATTTTCTTCTTAAAATAATGCATGGTTTCTACGCCAGGGGGCGTATATGATTATCTTATTTTTGTCAATATCTCTATTTCTAGGAGTCCGATTTGAAAAATTATTTCTGTGTTGGAGAGTGTTTCCGGTGCGAAATGTTTCTCATATAAATTCACGTTTTTCTTAACATACAAGTCTGCAACCATAGGGCGTAAGTTCACGATTCCGTTCACAGCAATATCTGATGGGATTAAAAACCCGATTGAAAAACTTCTTTCTTCCGTCAGATACTATTGTTTTCCATACCGGCTCCATTGACTTTGAATAGCTTTGATAAATTTAATTTGCGTCAGAACGGATTCAAAGGACGTGCTTATTACACCCGAAAATCTGGTGTCATCTTTCTTGTTGTTTTTTTTGGAGGGGGGGGTTTCACCTATAACCGTAGCAAGGGTGTACTGTGATGTTGAAAAAAAAATTCAAGCAATCGGCGATGAACTGGACGGAAATGGCTAGTGGATCCCAGAGGTCATAGGACACTGGCAACAATCGTGTGAGCGAACACAAGTCACAACTTTGCAAAGCGGTGCAAATTCAACATTGGTGTACCGAGGGTCAACTATTAGACGAACCACTTATCTTACCATGTCGCGAGTTGGCTTACATCATCGGACGATCATATCGTCATGGTCCTTTGACCACTCTGCTCCTGGTATTGCACCATTCGCGATAATCCTTTGTTACGGTTGTGCGTAAGACGTCCGGGGAAATGGACATTTGGGAGATGTCCGAACCAGCGCTCCTGGCTCCAGCTATCATGGCACGTTCAAAGTCTCTCAGGTCATTCGTTTTGCCCATTCGAGCCGCGGATGGCCTAGTAGTCAACGTCCGTGACTGCCACGGGGGAATCTCAGGCTTGATCCCAGGAATGGGCGAACGCTCGAACCATTAAGTATCCGCCGTACTTTGGATGGGCACGTTAAGCCACCGGACCCCGGGTACTGGTCCTCGGGTAATAAAATCGGCATCTTCCTCCCCCTTTCTACCACGCTTCCGTGTCACTTTCCTATCGGGCCTTCTAGCCCAAATCTCCTAGTTTCCAATTTCTAAGGGTTGCTTAAGACCTGGGGTCAGACACTCTTTACTTAAAACCCTCTACATATGATCGGATATAATCTAATTTGTTCATTCTGGCCCTCGGCCGAACGGTTATTAGCGCTCGTTCGATGAACTGATCTGGTTGATTTACGTCGGACACTACGCTCACATGCGGTCTTTTTTTTGGAGTGATCCGTTTATGCGTCGAGAGCAGGTTTATTTAATAAAATGGCATATCAAATGCACTACGTAACTAAATGGACACTGAATGTTTGCCGACTCATGCGTTGGCATGTAGGAGTTCTGTATCAAAAACATGGATCTGCTGGAGAAGCAGTTAACTCGAAATCATTATGTCACGTGCACTTACTTGCATCGTGAAATGGCGGTTGAATGCCGCCTTTAATATTATTTCTGTAGGTGACATTGCAAACCGTCTCAAAGCAACAGAACTAAATATAATTTATGCAGTTAGAAGATAGAAGACCGACAATGTTGCTACAGCAAAACAAACAAGTTAGTAAAATCATGCAATGCATTGATTATAATACGCTTTCCAACATTACAGAAATCATTACTCAAGTTATCACTCAAGTTATGAGAATAATGTCTATGGAATAAATCTCGGTCCTGTGCCCTGACCTTTGATGCCATTTCGATGATATTAAAAAAAACCGGCTTGGTATACCTCCGAAATAACATGATAAAGTTTTGTCGCAATCGAAGCATTTTTACGTAAGTTATGATACATAAGGTCTATGGAATAGAACCCGCTCCTGTGTCCTAACCTTTGACCCCATTTCGCCCATTTTCAATATGGTTTGTCGCCAGATGGTCCCCTACTACATACTAAAATTTCATCGAAATCGAACCTTTTTTACATTAGTTATGGCGCATAACTGCAGTGGAATGGATCCCTCTCCTATGTCCTGACCTTTGACCCCATTTCGTTCACTTTAAATAGGGTTCCTTCCCAGGTGATCCCCTACCAGATACTAAAATGTCATCGAAATCCAACGGTTGTTACGCGAGTTATCGTGCTGACGGACATACGCACACAACGCGTGACGTAATGAGGCAGATGGGAATCGCAACCATCTGCTAGCAAGGTGTGACGTCATAAATCTTTAATAGGATCCACAAACAACGCGTGACGTAATGAGGCAGATGGGAATCGCAACCATCTGCTAGCAAGGTGTGACGTCATAAATCTTTTTTTTTTTTTTTTGATTGGAGGTTTAACGACCACCGTGAGCAACTCAATGGGCTATAAGCAGTCGCCCGTCCCTAATTTAGGGTCACTGGTTCCAGGGAAGGGAGAGAGCCAGTGCCGTAAGACAAACACAACATCCATGCCTCACCGGGATTCGAACCCGGACCCCTTACAGACGAATGATCATAGGCCAGCGCCTTAGACCACTGCGCCACCGGGGCGGCGATAAATCTTTAATAGGATCCACAAACAACGCGTGACGTAATGAGATAGATGGCATGACCGCGCGCCAACATTCTCAAACGCGAGTTTTGACGTCATAAGTTTTATAAGCATTGGTAACATTAATAAAACAACGCCATCACTAAAAACGTTATAATTCGGGGTGGTTATTTAACCCACTAAACGAATTCTTCCAAAGTCGAGATCAAGCTAAATCGATTTCTAGTACCAGAAAACGGTAGGTTAACGACTTTCATCAAAATTCTTAGAGCCGTTTTCAAAATAAAATGTACATACATACATACATAGAAGAATTGCTACTTTTTTTTTAATTGGAGGTTTAACGACTACCGTGAGCAACTCAATGGGCTATAAGCAGTCGCCCGTCCCTAATTTAGGGTCACTGGTTCCAGGGAAGGGAGAGAGCCAGTGCCGTAAGACAAACACAACATCCATGCCTGACCGGGATTCGAACCCGGACCCCTTACGGACGAATGATCAGAGGCCAGCGCCTTAGACCACTACGCCACTGGGGCGGCCTTGCTACTTTAAGGTGGACGTCAAGTAATTTTGCTTCCTATACTTTCAATGGAAAAACTTCTGTACACATTTTCTTCACAATTAATGCGTTCCCAAGGATGAAAATTTGAACATCGATTAAAATATCTTCATTTTATAACTTGCAATACTTAATTTTTTCTAAATCATAACCATAATTATGCAATTCGACATTTGTTTGTCTACTGACGTCATGAAAATACAGGTCGCGCCATCTTTTTCCTGGACAATTAATGCGTTCACAAGGATGAAAATTTGAACAACGATTAAAATAGCTTCATTTCATAACTTGGAATACTTAATATTTTCTAAACCATAACCGTAATTATGCAATCCAAGATTTTTTGCCCACTGACGTCATCAAAGAACAGGTCGCGCCATCTTTTCTCTGGTTTTCACACCACCAAAGGAAAAGTTATTGATTTTTAATATAATTATGGTTATGTTTTAGAAAATATTAAGTTTCCCAAGTTATAATATGAAGTTATTTTAATCGATGTTCAAATTCTCATCCTTGGGAACACATTAATTGTGAAGGAAATGTGTACAAAGGTTTTTCCATTGGAAGTATAGGAAGCAAAATTACTTGACGTCTACCTTATTATTTTTTTTTTGATTGGAAGTTTCACGACCACCGTGAGCAACTCAATGGGCTATAAGCAGTCGCCCGTCCCTAATTTAGTATCACTGGTTCCAGGGAAGGGAGAGATCCAGTGCCGTAAGACAAACACAACATCCATGCCTGACGGGATTCGAACCCGAACCCCTTACGGACGAATGATCAGAGGCCAGTGTCTTAGACCACTGCGCCACCGGGGCGGCAACGTCTACCTTAGTAATATGGGATAAGGACAATGGAATGGATCGCAATCCTATGTCCTGACCTTTGACCACATTTCGTCCATTTACAATAGGGTTCGTCCTCAGTGGTCCTCTACTACATACTGAAATTTCATCGAAATCGAACCATTTTTACGCACGTTATGACGCATAAGGGCAATGGAATGCATCCCGATTTTATGTCCTGACCTTTGACCCCACTTCACCCATTTTGAATAGGTTTCGTCCCCAGGCGGTCTCCTACCACATAGTAAACTTTCATTGAAATCGAACCATATTTACGCAAGTTATGACTTATAAGGGTAATGGAATGATCTCGCTCCTACGTCAGGACCTTTGACCCCATTTGTCCCATTTTCAATAGGATTCGTCCCCGGGTGGTCCCCTACCACATACTAAAATTTCATCGAAATCGACCCATTGTTTCGCCAGTTATCGTGCGGACAGACGGACGGACGGACAAAGCTGGAGCATATACGCTTCTTCAACCTACGGTTGGAAAGCGTAAAAAAGGAATGTAAGGGCCGGGCCGGAATGGCCGGAATGAGTCCTAACGCACGTCTTCTGTATGAGACCTCTGTTTCGAATATGTAAATGCTCTAGACACGTCTGTCTCCACTAGAACCATCAACAGAAAATTACGTTCCCTAGATTTCTATAATAGCGCTGCTACACACAAATCTATCATCAATCTGCAAATTCTCAAAGATGTTCAGACTGGTGTCTTGTCCGCAGTTCCTAGACTATAGAACGCATTTTCATTCGAGGTTTGACGACGATCGTGAGCAACTCTAAAGACTATAAGCAATCGCCAGTCTCTCATTTGGGGTCACTGGTTCCAGGGAAGGGAGAGATCCAGTGCCTTGAGACAAACGCATTATCCACACCTCAGACTGGATTCGAGCCCACGCCCACATGGATGAGCGGTCAGAATCCCGTGCTCATACCCCAGCGTCACTGGTGCGGCGCTCAGCTCTTGAAGAACATCCTCGGAAGAGATTGATCACGCTTTATGCTCTTCTTCTCCGACGCTTTTCCAGTTTCCAGGACAGTCATTCTATGAAGACGGAATCGTTCAAATTATCAAGTTTGTTGGAGACTCTGTAACGTTTTGGAGATATGTTTGTGGGGTGAGACTTTGTTCAGCGGCTAATGTACCTAGAACAGTGAAGTCCCTTTCGAACTTGATATTCTGGACAATTCAGCGCTTTCGACAGTGTGGCACTATTCGGTACCGACCATTGTCTGTTTCAGCCCGATAATGCTACATAGCAAGACTGGTTGTGGGAAACAACGTTGAAATGTTTCACTGGACAGCTTAAAATCTGGATCTTTTTGCTCAAAATGTGGATCTTTTTTAACCCAGTAGAAGACCTTTAGGACGCATCTACTTATAACTCGACCATAGCGATCTTCTTCGAGTCAGCTTTGGCAACGGTTTTAAAGGAAAAGTGAAGGAACATTTCATTCGAAACTTGCCGGATTTTAATTGAAAGCACTCTAGAAAGTTGCTTCTGCAATTAAAGACAGTGTTACAGAGGTGTCCTGTGTCGAAAGTTCGCTAGGACTTTGCTTGTAGAGAATTTCGAATTTCTGGGATTTTACGTGTGTTTTCGCTGCCCCGATGGCGCAGTGGTCTAAGCGATGGCTTCTTATCATTCGTCCGAGATAGGTCTGGGTCCGAATCCCGGTGAGGCATGGATGTAGTGTTTGTCTAACGGTGCTGGCTCTCTTCCTTTCCTGGAACCAGTGGCCCTAAATTAGGGATGGGCGACAGCTTATAGTCCACTGAGTTGCTCAAGGCAGTCGTTAAACCTCCAATCAAAAGAGAAATTACCTGTGTTTTCCGCCATGTTGAAAACAAATAAATAGAATAGCAGCTAAAATTAATAACAGTTCGTTTGCAGTGAAGAATATGTTTATTCTGTGAAGTTATGAGGAGGATCTCTCAGCTTTGTTGTGATTTCTTTATATTAATTACCAATGAACCGTTTCTGCTTATTATTCTATAAGGCTTCTTTCGCAGTTTTCTCAGCAAATTTACTTTTTCCCACTTTGTTTTTGATTCTGCGTAGACGACAGCGGATATTCCTTCTCTCGACACCTTCTCGACCACGAGGAATACCTCACCAGAGTCCCGTTCCTGAGTCCCCTGCTTGGTTCATTTTCATCTCAGCCACTACGTGAACACCATTCTTACACCTCCTGTCCAGTTCTTTGCCGAAGGCGAGGAAGTTACTTTTAAATGTCTTCTCTCTGATTAGCTCTCTGACCTATCAACTTAACTGTTCTTCGACCCACCGTGGGAACTGCCTCCATTAAAGCTGAAGATGTGAGGATTTCTTCATACCCCTCCGACAAAGATCATTGTTACTCACCCCTCGCAGAACAATAAATTGAACTCCGCAATTCCCTCCGATCGGGCAGTTGAGAAACGAAAGAGAGTGTCCTGCATCGCAGCTGCACGAAATTGGGGGAAATGGAACCGTCACAAAATAAGCGCTAATGAAAAAGGGAGATGATTTTAACTCACAATATTCGAAATGGCTATTAAAGTTTATTATTGTAAAAATCTGTGATGATCCCCGGGTTACAACAGAGGGAGCCCTTGTATATGGTGTGGCAGAAAGCTGATGTTTCGATTTATTCGCGAAAGTTTCCCTAATGATGTTGGCAACACATATGGATCGTCATTCGTTTTACCAAAGGACGCCACTTACAGAGACATGAATCGGTGGAGTGGATCTCAACGTGCTGTAGCTGTTAGGGCATTTTACAAAATTGGTGACCGTGCTGCCGCTGCTAGACGAGAATATTGGCGTTCTTTTAATCTCGGGAGGCATGATCCTATTCCATCAGAACATGCCATCAGGTTACGGGTGAAGACTCTTCAAGCTACGGGAAGTGCATTGAAGCCAAAACCTGCAGGTAGGCTTAGGAGTATGCGAACACGAGAAAGAATACAGGAAGTGCAAAATGTTGTAACCAAAAATTCCAAAACGTTCTGTGAGACGAATTTCTTCAACAGTGGGGACCTCAAGTCCATAGAATCTTACTGGACGAGTTCAAGTTACAACCGTAAAAGATACAGGTTGTGCGGTAGTTAAATCAAAATGATTACGAACACCGAATGGCTCTGTGTATTGAGCTTTTGGCTAAAATGCAAGGCAACGAAGCTTTCTTGCGTTTATTGTGGATGAGTGACGAGGCCAACTTTCATCTTAATAGTTTTGTGAATAAACAGAACTTTTTCTACTGATCAGAGAATAATCCCTGTCAACTGCATCAATGGCCGTTACACAGTCAGCGAGTTACAGTGGTCGCACCGCAACTTGCACACTTTCCTTTAAATGAGCCATTTTGGTTTCAACAAGACGGCGCTACGTCTCACTGTGCGATAATTTCCATAGAAGCCGTACACCGACTTTTCGAAAACCGTATCGTAACCAGGAATGGAAACATTTCGTGGTCCCCCAGGTCACCAGACTTGTGAGTTTGTGATTACTTCCTGTGGGGGTACCTAAATACTAAGATGTATGCAAGGTGCCCCCACTCCATTGCTGAGCTGAAACACAACATCCGTAAGAAGTCGAAAACATTCCTATTGAGATGTCGGAACGTGCCATGGGCGATTTCCGTAGCAGAATGTCCGGGTCAAGACGTCAAAATGATCGTCACCTGCTGAACATAATATTCAAAACATGAACGTGATTGTGCATATTTCCCAAATGACAATGTGTCAGGGTGTGTTTGTCATTCTTTTTTCTTATTAAACGAAGTGTCAGTTTTGTTGCATTCAAAAACGCTCGTTTTTCTGCCACACCCTGTAATAACTAAAATTTTGAATTAGACGCATTTGTTGCAACTACAACAAGTGTTCGAATACTTTTGTCAGCATAGTATGTATGCGGTTTCAAGTAGTGCTGTGCTTTGAAAATGATAAGATATTACATTCAAAGTGTTTAAGTCCTTTATACACTGGCGGAAAGTGAAAAAAGAACACCAAGAAGGAGACGCCTGATACCAACGAAATTTATACAGCATAATAACGGAATACAGAGGATAACGTGATCAAAACATTATGGCAAAATACAGCTGTATTTGCTGGTAAACTGAAAAATAACATTTTCATGTAACATGGTTAGTACGAGGTTGAACCGCCATGAACTGCGTCACACTGTGCAGTTCTGACATGGAGTCTGTCGTACAGATTTTGGATGTAAGTTTGGGGTATTGAGTTCCAAGCATCCTCAACCTGGACGCGTAAATCGGGGATGGTCGTGTCTGGCCGTGGAGACCGGATAAATCGTTGTCCCATAAAATCCCACACGTGTTCAATAGGGGACAAATCCGGTGAACGTGCAGGCCATGGAAGTTGTCTCACACCCTGAAGTGCAGGTTGCGTTGCACGTGCCGTGTGTGGGCGTGCGTTATCTTGCTGGAAAACACCACGATGGACCGACCTTACAAATGGCACAACAACGGACTGAATGATGTTGTTGATGTAGGAGGTGCTGTTTAACGTACCCGGTACAAACACTAGTTGTGTACGGGAGTGATAGCTGATCGCTCCCCACACCAGGAGACCAGGTGTAGGCCCTGTGTGCCGCTGGCGAATGCAAGAAGGGTGGAGACGCTCCCCTGTGCGTCTGCGAACACGCATACGACCATCGGAAGCTCTCAAGCAGAATCTGCTTTCATCGCTGAATACGACAGATCGCCATTGCGTTCTCCAGTGCAGCGGTTGGCGACACCACTGCAGCTGTTCCTGACGGTGGGCTGGAGTCAGAGGTACATATGCCAGAGGCACACGTGCACGTACTCCTGCATCCAGTTGACGGTTTGCGTCGCAGTGGATGTTCTGCTTGACAACGCCGCTCTTCTTATGCGTCGATCGGTCCGCTCATCAGTCCGTCTGTGACTCCCGGTTCCACGTCTTCTCGTGTGGGAATGTTCCACGGACCATCTACGCCACCATCGTACCACCACCGATACTTCCTCCAATTCGCTCCGCAATACGACGATACGACCACCCGGTCTCGCGAAGTTTGACTACACGACCTCGCTCAAAGTCCGATAACTACTGAAATCGTACACGTCTTCCAAGTCCAGGCGTTGCAGCTTCTTCAGGGTCTTCGCACGTGTCCGTACGGCGACGACTGCTTACATTCATTTCGCCGTACTCCTTAAATTCCACCGACGATAATTTGCATATTATGCCATGCTGTGGCGTAAGCGCTCACCGGTTGGTCCCGAAATTAACATCACACTTACGTAAACTCGACCCCATTAACATATGTAAATTTCATGATCGTCCGCAAATTACTTCTTGGTGTTCTTTTTTCACTTTCCGCCAGTGCATGTACTTTCCCCATCTTTTAGAATTTCGTTTTCCAAATCCTTAAGGAATCTTTCACAACATGAAATAACAGCGGTTTTCTTGTTCAAAAGTGTCTCAAATTCAGATTGTAAACTCTTATATTTTACGAACTCTTTGAGTTCTTTTATCTCCGGTGCCAAAATCACCCACGTCAATCCAAGATAAAAAATTAAGTTGTTTTTTGTTTTCTGGAATTTCTGAGAATCAGATCATTTGTCAGAAGTTAGTCTTTTATTTTCCTGCAGCTTTTGCACTTGATCTTTTGCTTTATCAGGTAAACAACGTTTCTGGGCAAATAGATATAAATTGATGTAGGTATAATAGCACGAAAATTACTGGCAAGCATGCTATCTGTCGAAATTTATTTGGAGCAGCTCTTCTTACTTCGTGTAAAACAGAGGGATTTTCTCTCGTCATCCTTTGATTAGTTGAAGCTGTTTGCAGAAGAAAGTTAAACCAAAGAGAGGAACTTGAATGGAAGTTAATAAGATACCGTATCCAGAAACGATGTAATTTGGCGTTACCGGGACTCTTTGATTTCTCTTTATTTCTTATTTCGTTTCTTTATTTCGTGTACTTATAAATGATGTGTCGTTTATTTTTGGTCATATTTTTGATCAGTCTGTGCGCGTTTTTATTTTTATTTTTTTTCAGTGACTGCTGCTTTCCTTCCACACAGGCGCACTTGTTTGTAATCCAAATATCTAACGAGAGGGACGTAACATTGCGATGCCACGTGAATCATGTAAGCCAACGAGGCAGAATTGTGATATTGCAGCACAACTCAGCGAATAGTATAAACAGTGGCGTATTTCACGTCCGAGACCTGGGCTATCTCACCCACCCCCCACCCCCCATAGTACAGTTTATTTAAAAATTGCGGTTTATTTTTTAATTTTTAAGTAATAGAAGTAACATATTTTTTTTTCTAAATTTTAGCTACATGCCATTGCTAACATGATACCAAATAATTATGAGGATTAGGATTTGAACACTTGTTTGTACATGAATTCCATTCTTCTTTCCTTTTGTGTGAACTTGAGTGTTGCGTTTTCACAAAAATGTTTCTTCCGAGTACTTTTTCATATATAAAAATAACGTTTTTCTCTATTAACAAACCAGCCAAGTTGTTCGAATGTACATATCCTTGTGTGGCTCTAAGATATATCTTGATTATTTTTAATTCTTTCGGTAGTTGCAGTTGTTGATGGAAAGTTTAACATTAGATTTCCTAATTTGTACACCTCAATAAACGCTATGTCCAATTATTCAATTTTATGTAACAAGTCATATCTCTTACTGTTTCGTTTTGTATTCATTAAGGGAATAAAACACCTTCAGTTCATTTTTTAATCGAGCTGTATCAAAATTTGAAGCATAGTTCTTTAAGCTCTGTTAGTAGATATTCAGGGAAGCTTTCCCAAAATTTATCAAAACAGTTCGAATCCAACAAAGCCACGAATTTAAGATTTCATATCACTGATTTTAATTCATTGACACTTCACGCAAACTGAAACCACTCTTGCGAAACACGCGCTGTTTATAGCGGAAAAATGGTGGGACTGAGGTAGTCCGAAGTCTTCTCTTTTCTGAGCGAACCGTTACGCAAATCAATGGTACATTAACCCCCATACGCTGATTCATGTTGTCATGGAAACGGTAGCAGGCAACTAGGGCCTGATTTCTGCACGTGCACAGGGCCTCAGAATTTGGGGGGGTTTCCAAACTACCTCTAAACACCAAATATACTTGTATTTTTAAGTCTCATGCCAAATTAATGAAAAAGGAGACTGCTTTGTTAATGATTATCTGAGACATTATTGCAATGAATCAACAAAGTGAGCATTTCCCTTTCAATCTTCCATGGGCAATTTGTCGTTAGTTTTGCCATTATATGAGTCAATTATTGACTTCATCCCTAATTTCGTGAGAAAAAAATTACAACTGTTCGAGAAACAATACAGCCACTTGTTAGGGAGAGAAATGGATTCTGAATCCTCAAGAAGGAAGAAAATACCCAAGAACCGACTTCTAGATGATTCATCAACTCCAGACGTTGTTTTTAATAATCGAGATTCCTTCATCACTCGTACTTTTTAGGTGATATGTGACAATCTTGTTTCATAGTTGCAAACCAGAAAATAGTCATATGAGGAATTTAGACTCTAGATTTGGATTTGTCTACAAGAATGTCCTAAGTGATGAAACAGCTGAATTGTTGCAAAAGCAGTTTTCAAATGAACTTGAAGAAGACTTTGCTGAAAAGTTCCTTCAATTTCGAGTCCTGATGAAACAATTCATTCATTGAGAGCACAGATCCCCTCACTTGACTGGGGAAGTTAAGGGACTTGAATTAGTTCATATTTTTCCCATTGTTGACACATGCCTCAGGATTTTTTTACCAATACCAATTTCCAAACTTTCAAGTGAACGCTCGTTTGCAGTTCTGAAAAGAACAAAGCGTAAAGTTTATAAGAAGAGTCAATTGGTACTCTTCATATACTGTCCATTAAAAGTGATGTAACAGCAGATTTAAATTTTGGCGATATAACTGATGATTTTGCAGCCACGAAAGGTAGAAAAAATCAATTTTTAAAGTCCTGCTGCCAATTCAACCGTTAAAAATTATCAAGTATTTTTTAAATATTTTTATTCATACATTTTAATGGTTTGCTTAAAAATGGGGTGTGACTTATAATCACGCTCCTGTAATAACATGTAGGTATGGTTTGTTTTTCCTTGAGTTCTCATATCACGGGTGAAACCTATATTCTCAGCAACACGGTATATTATACATGAAAAGCATTTCAGCAAAACATGTAGAACTTACTAAAAGTATCTTTATTATGATTAGTTTTGTGAAAACAAAATTTGTGAATCAATATTCATTATTATGTTGGGTTTACTTTCACATAAATGAAAATACGGAAAAAGTTCAAATGACACTACTTTATTTAAAGACTTGTAATAATTTACATGGACTGTTGCAATAATTTATCCCACAATGTGTGTTGTCACTTGTCAGCTGTAACATTTTGTGAGGGATTACTTCTTGCAACTTAAACTACCGTCATCATTTCCATTAAAATTATGGTTTTAAATTATATCTCTGGGAGGATAGTTATTTGCTTTGTAAATGATACCATAAAAAAAAGAATTTCAGAGTAATTAATGTTACAGCTGTAAGCTCTGCGGATGCGGAGAAAGTACAAGTGGTGTGAATGCTAATCTATTACAATCCACATTGGCTATAAAGTTGATTAGCATGTGGGATGTATTTTTTTGTTTTACTACTAGAAAAATTGCTTGCAAAAAGTATATATATATACCAGCAAATATTCTTCTCAACTGTTACCTGATAATTTTAACCGAGAGGGCCCCAGACATAGGATGTGCACAGGGCCTCCGCTGACTTAAATCCGGCCCTGCATGCAATCGGTTCAAAGTTCTTCGCATCAGAACAACGAAGACCTGCTTGCGGCCTTTGGTCATCGCTCGCCAGACTGATTCTCATAATCGAAAGAAGCGAATTCGCTCTTGTTTTCTTTTTTTTTTTTTTTTTGCGCCGGTAGCACCGACGTATCTTAATACCGTCGATAATTGACTTTTTTTGTGTGCATTCTCTGGCCATCGCAGCCAGCCTAGCTAACCTCGAATATACGCCATTCAGTATAAAAATAAGCATTTGTGTGAACTCAGAAAGCTTAATTTTATGTACGCGTATTTAACTCATACAAGGGAGAGTCAAATGAAAACTTTAAATGCTTTTTATCACAATTTATTGAGCAAACGTGATACACACCTGTGTCATTTTTCAGTGTAATCTCCATTTTGTGCAATACAAGTCATCCAGCGCTTACAAAGTACATAAATTCCAATAGAAAAAATTCCTTCGATAGCGTGTGTTGCCACTCATGCACTACCTGTTGCACCACTTCATCGGACCTGAAAGTCCTCTCATCGCATCTTTCAGTGGTCCAAAGATGTGGTAATCAATTGGGGCACGGTCTAGTGAATACGGCGGACACTCGAAGTGCAAGTGTTGCAGGGCTTCAACCGTTTCACGGGCAGTGTGAGGCTGAGCGTTGTCATGTTGCAACAAGTCACCAGTACTCAGAAGTCCACGTCATTTGGATTTGATCACAAGTCGAAGATGATTCCTGATACGATCTGCATACGTGTCATTGGTTGCAGGTTTCCCCCAGTGCATGTAGTACTCAAAAATTTCACCTCGTTCGTTCATCCCAAAAGAGGGTCGGTATAACCTTCCCTGTAGTTGGCTGCGTGCGAAACTCCTTCGGTTTGGGTGAGGAGGAATAGCGCCATTCCTTGCTCGCTCTCTTGGTTTCTGACTGACGGTAGTGAACCCAGGTTTCATCTCCAGTAACAATTCTCTGTAGGAAGCCATCACCTTCTGCTTCAAATCGCCGCAAAAGTTCTTGACAGGCATCAACACATCGTAGTTTCAATTCTGTAATCAGCTGGCTTGGCACCCACCTCGCAAACACTTCGCTTAACTTGAGCACATCATGGATGATGTGGTGCGCTGAACCATGACAGGTGTTCAAAAGTGCAGCTATTTTATCCGCCGTCACTCGACGATTTCCCATCACTGCTGTAATGGACTCTGGAGTACTACACTGTGTGCCTGACTTCGTCGAGGACAATATGTCACAGAACTCGCGCCCTTTCAGAACTTCCTAGTCCATTCGTACACTTGCTATACTAACAGACATGCATCACTATACTGCAAGTTAATTGGACCATGAATTCCAATATGTGTCACGCCTTTACTACTCAAAAACCGGATGACAGAACGTTTTTTGGTGCATGTCTCAAGTGGAGCGACCATCTTTGCACTGCTACTGTGACGTCACTAAGCTTGTCTGCACAGTGCCACCCCATGTAAGAAAATCTTTTAGTCGTTGGCACGGTGTAAGTCAGGCGATACGACTTTCTATATTGGCAACAGTTTGAAAAACGGACTATCAATATCACAGCTCGCCAGGGGGCGTTCAGGAGTTGTGGGTCGATCGTTCACCCTAACCATCATAGAATTACATCGTGTTTATGATTTCATCAGTGCAAAATCGGTATTTATCTTGAGTATTTTTTATTTATTACATTGTGTAATTATATTGCATGGAGTTTCAGAAACGTTGAAGTTTCTGTACAGAAGGTAAAGTACGTCATAACTCTGTTTTTACTTAACAGGAGATAAATTTATAGGGCGATTAAATGTCGGACTAGAATCTGTTCGCCGCCCCGGTGGCGCAGTGGTCTAAGGCGCTGGCCTTTGATCATTCGTCCGTAAGGGGTCCGGGTTCGAATCCCGGTCAGGCATGGATGTTGTGTTTGTCTTTCGGCACTGGCTCTCTCCCTTCCCTGGAACCAGTGACCCTAAATTAGGGACGGGCGACTGCTTATAGCCCATTGAGTTGCTCACGGTGGTCGTTAAACCTCCAATCAAAAAAAAAAAAAAAAAAAAGAATCTGTTCAATTCTGTTTTAGGTATGGGCAAAAGTGTTTTGTACCGAACTATCGGTTATCGGACAGGTTATGCGACATATAAAGAATTTGTATCAACCTTTAATGACCCAACAGAGTTGAAAAAATGGCCACAAGCATTAGGATGTGATACATTTTTCCACAGCTTACAATGTGGTAAATTTTACGTTAAGAGCATTAACCGTTGTTTCAATGTAAGATCACAAATTTTATCCCTTGATATCAAATATGTTCATCGTACTACTGTATATGCACGCAGGTCGGAGAAATCTCCGCCGAGAAATAGCAGCCATTTTGCCGAGATGCATTTTCTCTGCCTTCATCGCCAGCACAGATGGAGGGAGAGCTTTATTCATTAGTAAGATTAGGTACAAAAATAAAACAAATGTGTAAGATATATTGTTCATTACTAAATGAAAACATCAATAGTGAATGATTTCTGGAGCGAAAGATTAATCAAAATTATTTTTTTGCGAAAAAGTTTTCAATGACTTACGCAAAAACTTATATTCCATGTTAAATTTGCTCCTCCGAATGTACAGCACCATTTCATTTTACAAGAAGTACGATTTTTTTGACGATAAAGGGTTTATTCTCTATTGCCTCAGTAAAAACCTCAGTATCGTGTGCTCAGAAATCTTCACATTAGAGTACTCACTGTGTGGCCAAAACAATATATGTATATAACGCTTCTTTGACGAATTCCATGTGATAGGCACAAAAGTGCATGCTTGCGAAGTGTTCCAGGTTATTGTTTTTTTAGTTCCAAGCAAAATAGCATTCGTGAAATACGAATGCTTCTGCCGCTTCCTCCCATAAGAAAGCATAGGTTGTGTCAAATCATCGGTCCACACGTTCGTCGCGCCATCTAGTGACATTAACGGGCGATTTTTGTTTCCAGAGTCGTATCACCTGACTATCAAACACCGTGGTCATTGGTAAAAATATTGCCAAGTTACAGGGCAATGACACGGTATTTTGAAATTTATATCGCACTTTTAAGGTTTTCATTTGACTCATGTGATATAAACATACTTGAGCGTTATAATAAATACAAATACACCCTTTGTAATTCCAATTATTGTACTTGACGGCTTATAAGTCGATATAGAGTATATAAGTCGAATGGGTTAAATTTCTGAATTTCCATATCTTCATTGATAGATAAGTCGATCCTGAGTATAAAATGTGGCTAGTACAAATGCAGTTAGTGTTCAGAAATTCTGTAGCTACATTTTTAATGTTTCACTAAAAATTAAAAAGAAGAGAAAGTGAAAAAAACTTCCGCGTTTTTTTTCTCTCGGAAAAAAGTTGAATTGCGTAAGTTTGTCTTTTTCTTATAAACTCACGCTACCGCATTCCTTCCCTCTGACCGAACAATCGGAGAAGATGTCGTGCAAAGCTGAAAAACAAGAAAAGGTCACAAAATTGTGACAAACAAGAGTGATGCTTGCAGCGAAAGTTATAGTTCGCTGATTTCTCACAGAGTCCGACTGAAATAAAAAACCAAAGGAGCTTTTGATTTCAATCGGAGACATAAGTAAAAGAAATAGTTGATTTTAATTTAGCTGAGTGAAACAATCGAAAGATTGGCAGATAGAAAAAAGAGTAGAAAAAAAAAGATTAATAGCAGGTCATTGCTATTCTTAAAGTGAATGCGCGGCGGCTGTCGACACAACTGTCACCAGCCAATCCATTGCTTGGCAACAACGTGTTTCAGAGGTTTAATCATTGCGAGATAAGGGATATGCAAAGATTGCAGTTCTGACGGTTTTGCAAAGTCAGAGATTAATACTCAAGAAACACATATAGTGTATTAAATCCGTTTACTTTTATTTAGGTGAATGCTACGTACAGGGGTCTTAGAGGGACAGTTAGGGGGGGGTGTAATTAATATACGACAGATTCCACTCCAAATCAGTCATAGCGATTTTAAGGTTTCTATCGGACGAAAATATCTGTTTCAGCAGCTTCTAAAAGATTTCTTACTGAACGGAATATTACATTTTGTACGTTTGCTGAATGGTTTCTTAAAAACGTAATACATGGTCAAGTCACATTATTGTGAACACCAGCTAATATTCAGAGTAACCTTCGTGTGCCGCGCGTACAGCAGCTAGACGGGCTGGGAGTAGCTGAATAAGGTGCTGGAAGGTGTTCACAGGAATGTGCAGGCATGCTGACTGCAGTGCATCTCACAGCTATTGGAGGGTGCGTGGTGGAGGATCCATAGAGCGTACAACACGATCGAGGTGGTCCTAGACATGCTCAATTGTGTTTGCGTGTTCGGAATTAGTGGCCCAGAGAAGTACTTCGAAGTCTTCATCGTGCTCTTCCAAACACTCTCGGACATTTCTAGCTGTGTGACGCGTCGCATTGTCGAGCTAGAAGATCCTCCCCAGGGAAAACAATCAGCATGTATGTGTGTCCGTGGTCTGCAAAGATAGATTCGTAACGAATTCGGTCCATAGTGCCGTCCACAGGTATGAATGGGCCCAGTGAATGCCACTAAAACATTCCCCAGACCATAACGCTGCCCACACCAGTTTGTGTTTTGCCAGCAATGGTTGAGGAGTGTTTGTTCTCCGATGTTTCTCGTCTCATATGCCAACCTCCATTCGTTCTATGAAGCAGAAAACGTGACTCATCGGAGAAGGCAATCCTTTGCCAATCAGCGGAGGTCTAATTCCGGTACTGCCGTGCAAGTGTAAGCCTTTTCTACAGATGCACCTTCGTTAGCATCGGTGCACTGAATATTCGTCTGCATCGGAGCTCCATACGCAGCAGGGTTCGCTGAACCGTTGTTTTAAACACACTTCCGGTAGCCCCCTGTTTCATTCGGCCAGTGAGTTGCTCCACTGTAGCGTGTCGGTTGGCCCTCACGCACCTCCGAAGTTCACCTCTCACATCAATGGCACGTGGTGCTCCGCAGTTTCCACTTCGCTTATTCGCAATGGTGCCATTTCTCCAATCACAATACACTTTAACCACAGCAGCACGCGAACAGTTCACAAACTGCGCTGTTTCAGAAATACTGCCACCCTTGGCCTGAAAGCCGATGATCATCCCTTTCTGCAAATATGATAAATAATTCCTTTTATCCATGACAGCAACGAGTGATATGCTTTCAGAATGCTTACACCACAACTTATATACATTCAAAGCCAGCTCACCAGACGTGTCTTCTTTCATTGCCTACGCGCTGTTGACGTCAAAAGTAGGAGGTGGTCACAATAATGTGATTCGACTGTGTATTTTCATACAGACTGCTTGGATAACGACCGAATTGAATTATGTTTTTCTCTCATCGAGAAATTTCGATAGATAAGCCGATGTGGCTTCTAATTCGAGGCCTGGGATTGTGAAGAAAAAAGTGTCGACGCCGAAAAAAAGGATAACTTCTGAGTTCCAGCGAGAAGCCCTATTAATGCTATGACGGGAAGAGTCATTAAAATAGCAATTAGTTGCTGAGGTATGTCTCCGTCAATTATTTTTTATATATATATATCAGATTTCAGGATTAGAAAAATTGCACATGATATTGGAACGAATGCTTCATTAGTAATCTCAACTTAGGTTTAATCGATTGCATTCAGATCATGACTATTTTAGAAAATCCAAAGCAATCAGATCTGTGTATTGAATTACCTGTTGTACATTGACCTATATTGTAGAACACTGTAGTACACTGAAATGCCAAAATAAGAAACAAAAAAAAAAAAAAAAAAACTGGGATATCTCTCTACTGCAGTGCTGCTCCTCCTTCCGATCGGATAACGGCAGCACCGCGGTGGGTTATGGACTCCAATAGCTCGCTGTAGTACAGTGAACACCATGATTCCTGAAAAGCTTCCCACAATTCCGTAATATTCGCCGGAGGAGGATTCCTGGCACTGACGGCACGTTGAACACCATCCCAAATGTGATTGATGGTGTTTAAATCCGACAAGCGTGGGTGCTAAGTCAGGATGAAAAACTCCATGTAATGTTCCTCCAGCTATAATTAGGCGACTGTGGACGTGTGCGGGGACGTGTTGTCATGTTGAAAGAGGTCGCACACGTCGCAGTGATTGTATGATATGAACGGGTGTAAATTATCCCCAAGGATGGGTACGCAGCCTCTACCGGTCAGAGAAGTCTGCAGGGCTCCTAATAGTTTCCAGCAGAAAACATCTCACACCATAACAGAGCCACCACTGTCCTACACTCTCCCTTCTAGGAATGCGGAATCCATCGCCCGGTGGAATTGTCGCCAAACCAGGAGTCAGCCATCTACCCGAAACAATTGGTACCGAGATTCGTCGGACCAGGCTACACGTTTCCAGTCATCTTGCTTCCAATGGCGGTGTTCCTGAGCCCAGGCGAGCCGCGCAGCCTTGTGTCGTCGGGTCAATAATGACACCCGGGTTGGCCGTCGGTTCCGGAACCCCATAAGACACAGGGAACGCTGCACTGTCCGAACGCTGATCCAACTATCGGCTCCAGAGTTGAATTGCGTTGTGATTTGCGGCAATGTTGCACCCTGGACTGATGTTACGATGCTTGACAGACGTCTGTGTCCGCAATCATACAAGGCTTTTCTACGGGGAAAACCGGTATCGCCGTCTGAATTTCCCCCTGAGTTTGTACAGTCCATGTCGCTCTTGAAATTGTTGAGCGTGTAAATCCAAAGTCCACGGTAATTTACGAGATGGAATGTCCTGTCTCCCGGGCGCCGACTAACATACCACGTTCGAAATCTCTTAAACCCTGATAAGCTGCCATCTGAACTACGCATGTTACTACTTCAGCCTGCGGAGATATCTACCTTTATATATACGTCTTTTGCGGGTGATACCATTTACCGCATGGGTGTGGTTGCATGTGACAGAAATGGAAGCGCCCTTTTCAGTTGTTTTTTTTCGGCATCTCAGTGTGTAACTAGTCTTCATGTAACATGTCCTCAGAAAATTTGAAAACCTCATCGCCCTGGAGCGGGAACCGAATCTGCATCTCCTGATTTTCGTTCGAGCATGCAATCCGTTACACCACTCAGGACAATGACGTTTCCAGGCAACTAAGGCAAAGCAATTGCAGCTTAGGAATCTGAAACTGAGATTTTTTCGTTAGTCTGCCGTACCGTGGAGTCAACGACCGCTTCACATCCAGGCACGGATATTTGCCAGTATGTCAAATTAAGGAAGAAATATTGCTCAGAAATACATGGGAAATAAGATCTGTGGTTCCGATTCCTGAGCTATAATTGCTTAGCCGTAGTTGGTTAGAGCTTCGTTGTCCTGGGTGGTGTAAGGAATAGCCTGCTTGAACTAATATCGGAGGATGCGAGTTCTATTCCAGGGCGATGTAGTTTTTAAATTTTCTGCGAAGTCACATGGAAACCAGTGTACTACAGGCAATTCAATACACAATTCTGATTGTTTTGTATAATCTAGTGTATTTCTGAGGAATATTTCTTCTTGAATTTCAATAATCATTCTAGAACGCACGGCGATTATTAACTTTGCCTACCTTAAATGTACAACTTTGGACGGAATTTTTCCTGGTTTTGTAATCCCCGGCTTCAAATAAAATTTAAAAACTCCTCACGTGAGAAAGCTAGAATTCCTAAGCAGACCAAGCCCAGAGATTTCGACAGTTTAAGCACGCAATTAGAAAAATGTTTTGAGAAGATAACAGCAATAAGATATTTTTGCGTGTCGCTCTGGAGATATATTAGGTGTCCAAATAAGTTCTAAAGCATTTTAAGAAAACGCATCATGTAATTTGAGAGAAAACAACAACACCTTTGCTAATAAAATATGTGCCGTCATTATCTATCACCTTCCGCCATCGGTCGGGCAGGTGACGGATTCCAGCCATGAAGTTTACTTCGTCGTGTGACGCGATGAAGTCGTCAACCCATTTTTGCAGTTCCTCATATGTCTGGAACCGTACAGCAGACAAACTATGTTGCATCGATCGGAACAAATGATAGTCTAAAGGGGTTATGTCGGGACTATACGCCAGGTGCTCCAACACTTCCCAGCCAAGCGTCAATAACGTTTCCTTGACCGATTTTGCGACATGCAGCCTAGCGTTGTAATGCAATAATTTCACGGGACGCAATCCTTTGCCTGTCAATGGACGTTTCCGACAGATTTCCTTGTTCAATCGCAGCAATTGTTGCTTGTAGCGATCAGCAGTAACAGCGTAACCCTCTTTCAATAGTTCATAATAGAGCACACCCTTCATATCCCACCAGATGCACAGCAGAACTTTCTTGGAGTGAATATTGCATTTCGGTGTCAAAGTCGTTGCTTTACCAGGGTCCACCTAGTTTTTTTTTTGTTTTGCTTTTTCGCATTTGGGATTGTCGTACCGTATCCACTTTTCATCACCCGTAACTATTTTCCACGGGAAATACTTTCTGTATCTGTTGTTTATTCAACAGATTCAAACACTTTTGACACGCTCATACTTGTTCCTCTGGCTCAGGGCACCCATTTTCTGTCCTTCTGAATCTTTCCCATTGCGCGTAAACAATTGAAAATGTTTTCTTGAGTTGCCCCCAGTTGTTCAGCTAGTTCTTTTTGCGTTCGAGAAGAATCTTCATCCAGCAATGCTTGCAGTTCCTCAATTGCAACCTTCTGCGGGGCGGCGCTACGTTCTCGATCGCTAACATCAAAATCACCTGCTTTAAACCGTCTAAACCAAAACTCACATGATTTTCGTTACAATATGCTTTCCCAGAACAGAACGGATCGATGCACATACTTTTGCAGCACTTTTTCCTTGATGACATTTGCAACGAATATAGTGTCGAATGAATGCAGTATCGCTTGCTATCTTTCATCAACCGATGTGCTAGTGCTTTGGACTGTTGGGCAAACTTCTGTGTCGCATTTTATACTATGGACCAGTTACGGTCACATGACAACAACTCGGGCGAATGTCGTATGTGTAAATTAGCGGAAAACGTCACACAAGAAACGCTTTAAAACTTATTTGTGCACATAATAATAATAATTTTGCTTTCAAGAATCGACCTGTGCGAAAGTTATGTACATGAGTTTGTCAGTCACACTGGGAAGACAAAAATTCCGAAATTCACGAACCATTTCCCGGGATTGCTTTCGTAAATTAACAAAACGTATTCCTGATACAGCCTTTTCTGTGAAGTGACAGGAGAAAACCTGACTTTCACACATTTTTTCTACTTTCGGGAAATTCTGAATTTTCAGAAACCTTTCCGAAATTCCTTTCGTATATTCCTTTCGTATACTTTTTCCTTGTCATATGATGAAAACTTTCTGGTGACAGGAGAGATTCGCAAAAATACTTGTGGTTTGGTCAACCGTTTAATTTCAATCGTCTGTCGAAGGATCTGATTTTAAAGTTTCGTATCGACATCGGATATTATGGCTAGCATATTGCATGAAATTTTGGTTATTGTGGCGCCGAATATTCGTTCTCTTCTCCCCCATTTTGTGCACCAACTATAATATATTGTGTTACCACAAGAAAGAGGGTACTTAGTTTTTGTACACCAGCAATTATATATTGTGTTACCGCAAGAAAGAAGATGCTTAGTTTTTGTGCACCATCTATGATATAGTGCGTTATAACAAGAAAGAGGGAACGTAGTTTTTGTACACCAGCAATTATATATTGTGTTACCGCAAGAAAGAAGATGCTTAGTTTTTGTGCACCAGCTATTTATTACATATTGTGTTACCGCAAGAAAAAGGGTACTTAGTTTTTGTGTCATCATCATCATCATCATTGTCAACCATTATCAATCCACTGCTGGACGAAGGTCTCCCCAAGTTTCCTCCACAACGGTATGTCTTGTGCCAGTCTCCTCCATGTCACCCCTGCATACTTTCGAATTTCATCCACCCATCTCCCATGTGGTCTTCTTCTGGGTCTTTTCCTGTCCCTTGGAATCCAATCTAAAATTTCGGCTGTCCATCGATGATCTGTCCTTCTGGCAGTATGTCCAGCCCATTGCCATTTCAGGTATTTAACTCTGATCATGATGTCTTACCAGCTATTATATATTGTGTTACGGTAAGAAAGCGGGTACTTAGTTATTGTGCACCAGATGTTATATATTGTGTTACCGCAAGAAAGAGGGTACTTAGTTTTTATGCACCAGCTATTTTATATTGTGTTACGGTAAGAAAGAGGGTATTTAGTTTTTGTGCACCAGCTATTGTATTGTGTTATCGCAAGAAAGGGGGTACTTGGTTTTTGTGCACCAGCTGTTGTATATTGTGTTACCGCAAGAAAGAGGGTACTTAGTTTTTGTGCACCAGCTATTACATATTGCGTTACCGCAAGAAAAAGGGTACTTTGGTGAGATTGTACGATGTCTATGTATCGTTCTGCGGAGTCCTTAGGACAAAAGCTATTATACCTATCAAGCGTGAATTTTATGTTTAGGACTTTTATGAAATAGTAATGTATCACTTTCAATTATCTTTAAAGTCACTTCTTCTTAAAGAAAATTGAAAGTGATTGTCACTTTAAAAAGATCTGAATTTCCAAAGCATTCTTTTTCTTCGAAAAATTACGGTGAAAAATATATTTGATTTGTGATAAGTCCTCCTACAGAAAAATTAAAATTATTACAAAGGGCATCCTGAAACTAATGCCTTGTGCTTCACAAGATTTTTATTTGTAGCAGGAAAACTGTGAAACTTGGCGGCAAAATACTTGGACATATTGTTAATAATGCTAGCCTATTCAAAATATTGTCCATCACTTTCTATACATTTCCGTCATATTTGAACCTATAGGTATAATCCATTTTGGAAAAAATCCTGAGGCTGTCGTTTCACTCATGAGTTCACAGCCAGTTTAACGTCTGTCACATCGTCGAAACGTTCCCCACGAAGGGTGATTTTCAAAGGGCCAAACAGGAAAATGTCTGAGGGAACCAAATCAGGACTGTAGGTGGGTTGGGGGATCACAGTCCACCCCATTTTCGCAGTAGCCTGTGAAGTCTCCATTGAAGTGAGGGGACGTGCTTTATCATCGTAGAAAACATCACTATAAAGTGGAATGTCACGCCTTTCCTTCTGACAGCTTCCTTTAGCTTCTTCAATATCTTCACATAAGGAGCACTGTTATTGTTACAACTCCTGGATGGTGACACGACGATCAGCATTGATGAGGTCTTTCACTCGTTGCCTGTTGGCATCTGTCATTACAGTTGCGGGTCTTCCACTCCGTTGTTTGTCCGATACTGAACTTTCTCCCTCTAGAAACGTCTTCATCCATCTTCGTACATTACTGATATCGATTGTCGCAGTTCCGTATACCGCTAGGAGTCTTCTGTGGATTTCTGGAGCCTCACATCTTTCTTCTTCCAGGAATTGAAATACATCTCTCTGCTTTTCTCTGTCATTCATGATCTTTATTTCCGATTCTGAACATTTTTTTGTTCTAGCATTGGTAACGTTTAATAGTACATGTAAGTGATTTTCATTAAAATCACTTCAAAATTTCAAAAGTTATTAAGGAGGAGGCATTACTTTCAGCATGCCCTATGTACAAACACATTGAGAAAAATAATAAGATCCAACAGAATATAAAATGACTAATCACTCGCATTAATGACAAAAAAAATTTCATTGCGCAATTAGAGTTTTATCTTGAATGTAACAATGACATCTGAGTCTTTTTTGTCTCAGTGGTTAGGACGTACGAATTCCACCAAGGCGGAGGGATTCTCTGATGTTAGGGATGAAAAATTCAGGGTCTCCGATTTTGCAGAACTTCTGGATAAGTAAGGGAAAACACGAAACGGACATTTCTGAAATAAACGGAATTACTGACTACGGAAAATCTGTGAAAATACGGAAGTTAAAAAAAAAAACGGGCATTTTTAAAAACGAAAATTTCGTTAAAATACGGACACTCAACGGCAACTTTGCTACACGCTATTTTCAATAATTTTCCGTGAATTTACACCACTTATTTTTTTGAGTGTATAGATGGCAAAAATGATCTTTACTGTCGTATACGTATAGCGCAGCTGAAAACGATTCTATATTAAGTTGAGAAACTATTATGTGATAGTTGAGAAATTATTATATGGGGGTCATAACAAAAGTTCTGCACACTGTCCATTTTTGAGAAAAGTATGAAGTAACGGAGAAAACTTATCTTATCGCTCGTGTGCTCCTCTTCGCTGCTAATGACAGCTTGCCAGCGGTGAGATAGGTCCTGGAGCCATTTTTGTTCCACTAAGCCATCTTTGTTCCACTGTCGTATTACTCGGGTCACGTCCAATGACAGTTCGTCCGGCAATTCGTAGTGGATGCCACGGAGCCGATTTTTAAACTTTCGGAAAAGATCAGATTCGGGTGGACTGAGATCAGGGCAATATGGTGGGTGGGATGAAGTTTGCCAGCCATATTTTGACAAAAGTCTCCGTACCGACGCTAAACCATGCATTGTCATGCAGCAAAATCGCTCCCGCTACCAACACGTAGAGGCGATTTTGACGAATCTTCGGTCTCAACTTTGTGTTCAGAAAGAAATTGTGCTACGATCAAGAGTTCGGTGGGGGTTTTTTTTTAATGGAGGTTTAACGACCACCGTGAGCAACTCAATGGGCTATAAGCAGTCGCCTGTCCCTAATTTAGGGAAACAGATTCCAGGTAAGGGAGAGAGCCAGCGCCGTAAAACAAACACAACATCCATGCCTCACCGGCATTCGAACCCGGACCCCTTTCGGACGAATGATCAGAGGCCATCGATTAGACCACTGCGCCACCGGGGCGGCAAATCAAGAGTTCTTTCCTCACAAACTTCTACCAATTCAGTCTGGATCTGTGCCCCAGTTTTTCCCCGCAGAGTTTCTATTACAACGTACGAGCGCTGGTCTAACGCTTCGACCTGAGGAGCTGCACACTTCCATTTCTAAACCATCCCACGCCCGCACAGCAAATGATAGAGCGTCGTTCTGACACCACTGCGTTGCTGAGAGTCTGACCTTAGCATGAGGCAATCGTTTTCTCGATTGCATCCTATGCTTTCGTTTTAGATTAAGGTGTGAAGAACTTTTGTTATGACTTTCGTATATAATGCCTAACCTGATATTGGAATATTTGGAACTTCAGAAACTTGACGGTGGAAAGAATTTTCATCACGGCAAAATGTAAAACAGTAAAAAGGACCAGATAATTCCGTAGCATTTTCTTATTGGCGTTACTGAGTTGGTAACCGAATTGAAAGACAATGGTTTGTGTGAATAATATTCTATTACCGCCACCAAGGGATTGCGGATCTCACAGGAAAAAGAAACTCTCAGACTAGGCATCTCAAAATCTTGTGAAAAGAGATCAGTGCGACTTGACATGTCTTAGAGCTATCGCGTTAACAAAACATGGCTGACATCGTGAGCACAGCTGAGATTTATTTCCACACCGTGTCCTTTGGAAGAGCGCGACCAAGAACACAGTTCTTCCTGTGTTTGAAAAATTCATGCAAGGGAGAGCGAGAGTTTCGATCTCCCAGAATTTATTTGGATTTATTCCATGCCTACTTTTCCACTAGCTCAATTTTCGCGAATCCTTTCATGTCCGTGACTGAATTTGTGCATGACTAGTTTGGATGTCACCTTAATTGAAATGCCAATCTGATTTCTCCCCGCACGATTTTCTCCCCATTGGTCCGCATAAAAATATCAACACATTTCGTTTGCCCCTAAGGATACGTTCAAGCGAAAGCTTTTGGGAGACTTTCCCCAAACGCTAAATATTATGAGCGTGGAGACGGTCGTTTTCGATGCGCCGAAGATTAATGGAGCGTGTTTAGTTCTCCCAAAAATAAGAAATAAAAAAAAAAGATTGCCTCACTAAAAATGGAGAGGAATTACCCGCTCGCCTCGACTGACGTTCACCACTTATGGAACATAAATTCCATCGAATTCCTGAATCAGCAAACAGCACGAAAGGATAAATCGGGGTGAAGTTAAAAATCAAGGGAAAACATCCGCATCCAAAACTGAAATCACCTTATTGATAGTGTTTCACTCTTATTTGTTGAATTCATTTTTATGTAATTTGTGTTCTCATACATGAAGTTAATATACGACAAAAGATAGTTAATATTTGTGGTGATAAAAAACAAATTCAGCATTAATATAAAGGCCGTTCCGTAAAAATTGAGAGTAATCTCTTTTTGGAGTTGAAGTGGAGAAATAACCACGCTGACGACTAACTGTTTTAAGGAAGTATCTATGTCAACAGTTACTAGCTGTTGCCATATTCTGGGTTTGTTACTGCGCAGTTGTTTAAAGTTCGTCTGCATTTTGCCCTACAGCTATGGATGTGAGTGATTCAGAATTAAGAACTGAAATGCGTTGTGTGATAAAATTTTGCTTTTGTTTGGGTAAAACGGCTCCACAAATAGTTGATTTAATGAAAAAAGCTTACCAGGATAAACGTTTGGGTGAGTCAAAGATTTTTAGTTGGCACCATGGTTTCAAAAAAGGGCGTTTGTCGGCAGAACCCGTGCCTAGGCCTGGTCGACCTGAAAGTGTTGCTACGCAGCGTATTGTTAACACTGTTTGGGAGAACCCTGCAAGAAGATCGATGAATGAATGACGTGTGAAGACAGACGGCGTTAACTAATATTTCAAAAAAGTCTGCATTCCGCATTCTGCGCGTCAAATTACTGCTGCATCGTGCGTGTTCCAGATGGGTACCCCATCACCTGACGAGATAACAATTGTTAGCCAAAATCCAGGTGTTTCAAGAGTGGAAACACATGATTGCAAAGGATCTAATTTTTCTAAACACAGTAATAACTGCCGATGAAACACGGGTCCACTATTCCGAACCCCTCACGAAGCGCGCAACGAGTGTCTGGAAACGCACAGACTCGCCCCCTCCGAAAAAATGTCCGCCAAACGAAATCAGCCAGGAAGGTGATGATGAAAATGTTCTTTGACCTTTGATCATTAAGGCGTAGTTTACCAGCATGCCGTCCCTTCGTAAATTACTGTCAATGCTAAATATAACATTTCAGTCTTGAAGCGTCGAAAACTTATATCGATTAAGCTACCCGAACTACTGGGCACGGGGACCCTACACCATGATAATGCCCGCCCACATGTGGCTGTTTGTGTTCAACAGTTTCTTACGAAATACAGCATTGAAATCATGCCACAGCCTGCCTACAGTCATGAGCTTGCACCGTGCGATTTCTGGTTGTTTCCAACAACGAAGGAGAAGTTCCCTGGCGCAACATTCAACATACACTGAAGAGCAATTGAATTACAGATACCTGTCTAGAAGCGTGTAACACCACCTTTTGCGCTGATGACGACAGCGATTCGCGTCGGCATGGACTCGACAAGACACCAGAAGCGTTGGGAAGCCATACGGATCCACGAAACCTGAACAAGCTCCCACATTTCACGAAGATTTGATGGAGGGGTGGGGGTGGGGGCAGTGCCTGGAACATCTCTCTCGATGGCATCCCAGATGAGCTCGATGGGATTGAGTTCAGGTGACCTAGCTGGCCAAGGAAGCGAGGTCACGTCGGTGGAATGTTCACCCAACCATTCGGATACAATTCGGGCGCTACTTTCTCTTGTTGCAGGATGAGGTCCCAGTGGGATGTTGAAGACGCACAAACGGGAGGAAATGGTCGTCCAGGATATCCCGGTAACGTTGACCTGTAAGGGACGATGTCACACGTAGCAAGGGTCACATTTCAGTCCAGGTAAACAGTCCACAGACGAGAAGGCCCCCTCCCCCACACACCAGCTTGAAGAGTACCACGCTGGCAAGAAGGATCCATCGCTTCATGTGATTTCCGCTGTACTGGTATCCTGCCATCCGCATGTACCAAAGTGAATCTCGACTCATCAGTCCACGCAACATTTTTCCACATGTCTAGAGTCCAGTGGCGATGTCCCCGCGCCCATGCTAATCTTTGCACCCTGTGATGTGCGGTCAGCAGCGGTACCCTCGTGGGACGGTGGCTTCTGTACCCTATAGCGAGGACATCGTTCTGGATGGTGTGGCTGCTCACACGTTTTTGTGCACCAGCGTTAAATTGCCGAGTAATTTTTTCTTGCACTGTGGCCCGTCTATCCGCTGTTACAATGCGAGCTAGCCGACGATGACCCGCTCATCCACACGCTAATGTTCACGGCAATTGGCCCTTGCAGGGATGGTTTTACCGGATTCGATGTACTCCCGGTGCACCCGTGAAACAGTGGCTCGTGAAAATCCCAGTGCCTGCACGACTTCAGAAATGGAGTGACCCATTCGTCGGGCTCCGACAATTTGCCCACGATCAAATGCGCTTAGATCCTTCGTCTTACCCATACTTCGTCCGACTCTTACTGATTCCCGTCGCATCACTCCTTATATCGTCGGATCGCTGCATACGACATGTAATTTTCTTTTGGAGGGCCGCCCACAGCACCACATTTGCATAACGCTAGCTGTCTCTAATTCAATTACTCTTCAGTGTATATGCTAACGTTACTGAAGCTCTACAAGGGTTGCTAAAGCACCTCTCGCAAGTTTCCTTCGCCACATGCTTCGAAAACCGGACAGAACGATGGGACCGTTGCATACACCAATGAGTCATTACATTATGACCACCTACCTAATAAGCTGTAGCACCCTTATATCCCGTAAAACAGCTGTCACTGGGCAAAGCATTGATTCGATGAGATTGCGATAGGTATCCTGGGGTATCTTCTACCATAATGTCAACAGCAGGTCCTCCAGTTTCCGTACATTTCAGGGTGCTAGTGATTTAGCGCGAACCGGCTTTTCCAAGTCGAGCAACAAATGTTTGATTGTGTTCATGTCAGTTGAATTTGGAGGCAAAGTCTTTAACAGAAAGTCACCAGCATGTTTTTCTAACCAATCCTTGACGATTCTGGCAGTGTGGCATGGCGCACTATCCTGTTGGAAATGGCCATCACCAGCACGGAACACAGCTGCCATGAATGAGTGAACTTAGTCCGCAACGATGTTCACATACCTGACAGCTGTCAGGGATTGTGCTTTTGGGATAATGGAGCCTAAAGTGTCCCAAGAAAACATCGCCCCCACAGCATAACACCGCCGCTTCCACCGACCTGCTTCTGACCAACAGTCCATCCAGATGCCGTAGCCTCCTTTGATAATCGGCGTATCCGCGCTAGGCCGTCTACGTGATGCACCAGGAATCTTGATTCGTCAGACCAGGCCACTTTCTTCCAATCATCCACGGTTCAATCTCGATGATCTTGGGCTCATTTCATGCATTGTTAGCGATGACGTGCAGTGAACTTTGGGACACTGCTGATTATTCGGCTACGCAGGCCCATGCGCAGAAGGCTGCGATGAACTGTGTGCTGTGACACATTGACCTGATCACCACTGTTGTAGCTGCGGGTGAGTTATCGCACTGTGGCAATGTGATCGCTGTGAAAAATGCGCAGCAGTCTCCGCACCCCTCTGGCATCAATGAGCTGCGGACAACACGCGGCTGGGCTACGGTCCGTCGTTTGGCCATTAGTGCACCACTTTTGATACGTACTCACTACAGCAGCACGTGTACAACCCACAACTCACACCGTTTCGGAGATCGTAGTTCTGAGGTGCCGTGCCATCAGAATTTTTCCTTTATCAAACTCCGATAAATCGGCAGCTTTTCTCATTGACTCCGAATACTCTACTAACCGAAAGCCGGTCCTCGGATTGTATAAATACTGCTCTGTGAACTTAACCTGCACCACTTTTAGATCTCCAGGCGCGCTAAGATTTTTAGGTTGCGGTGGTCATAATGTGATGGCTCGTCAATGTGTCATTCGAGGGAAGATACTCTGAGAAAGAATAACATATGTTTTGCTGTACCTATATTTCTTCATTTTGTGTAATTTTACTCTCAGTTTTTATGGAACTGCCGTTGTATAATACACTGAAGAGCAATTGAATTAGAGACAGCTGGCGTTATGCAAATGTGGCGCTGCGGGCGGCCCTGCAAAGGGAAACGACATGACGTATGCAGCGATCCGACAATATATAGAGGGCTGCGACGGGAATCAGTAAGAGCCGGACGCAGTATGGGTAAGACGAAGGATCTAAGCGCATTTGATCGTGGGCAAATTGTCGGGATCCGACGAATGGGTCACTCCATCTCGTAAGTCGTGCAGGCACTGGGATTTTCACGAGCCACTGTGTCACGGGTGCACCGCGAGTACATCGAATCCGGCAAAACCATCCTTGCAAGAGCGAATTGCCGTGGACAGCAGCTTGTGGATGAGCGGGGTCACCGTCGGCTAGCTCGCGTTGTAACAGCGGATAGACGGGCCACAGCGCAACAAATCGCTCGGTAATTTAACGCTGGTGCACAAAAACGTGTAATCACCCACACCATCTAAAACCATCTCCTTGCTATGGGGTACAGAAGCCGTCGTCCCACGAGGGTACCGCTGCTGACTGCACATCACAGGGTGCAAAGATTAGCATGGGCGCAGGATCATCGCCACTGGACTCTAGACATTAAGAAAAATGTTGCCTGGACTGATGAATCAAGATTCACGTTGGTACATACGGATGGCAGGATACGAGTGCGGCGCAAACCACATGAAGCGATGGATCGTTCTGGCCAGCAGGGTACTCTTCAAGCTGGTGGGGGTGACATTCTCGTCTGGGGACTGTTTACGTGGACTGAAATGTGACCCTTGGTACGTGTGACATCGTCCCTCCCAGGTCAACGTTACCGCGATATCCTGGACGACCATTTGCTCCCGTTTGTGCGTCTTCAACATTCCACTGGGGACCTCCTCCAGCAACAAGACAATGCACCGTGCCATCACTCCCGAATTGTATCCAAATGGTTGGGTGAACACTCCACCGACGTGACCTCGCTTCCTGGGTCAGCTAGGTCACCTGACCTCAATCCCATTGAGCACATCTGGGATGCCATCGAGAGAGATGTTCTAGGCTCTGACCTCCCTCCATCAAATCTTCGTGAACTGTGGGAACTTGTTCAGGGGATCCGTATGGCTTCCCAATGCTTCCGGTGTCTTGTCGAGTCCATGCCGAGACGAATCGCCGCCGTCATCAGGGCGAAAGGTGGTGCTACACGTTACTAGACAGGTATCTCTACTTCAATTTCTCTTCAGTTTATGCCTTCAAAATAATGAACAGAAAGACGGTACGGGTAGGTAGTACTACCATCTCTTTGAATATGTTAATGCTACGCTTTTCATCGTTTTGATATGGCGGCCAATTTATCCCGATTAAGTGCCAGAAAAAAAGGATGGGGTATCACCCGAAGAAAAACGTGTACTCTTTAAAGCATCTGTTCGCACAAGTGTCTAAATCTGAAAACGAATTTTATAGGTAAGCAACTTTATTTCATTTAAGTTATCTACACTGCCTTAAAGCCGATTTCACATAGTTATGAAATTCAGGTAGAAATCAAGCCAATGATTGAATTTTTCCTGACGGAAAACCTGTTCAAATGAATAATCGGAAGTGAAATTAATAAAATTGCTCTTTTTAGAAGTTTATTGACAAGTTATAGGAAAAATCAACTCTTGAGCTACATACAGGGTGATTCACTGTATCTACAAACAAACCGCCAGTAAAGAAAGAAAGCTCATCGGAATTTTACAAAATGCCCCTAATCTTTCCAGACAGCAGCACAAAATCATACGTTGGTTTAACTAAAAGATCACTCCAGGTATTGAGCAAGGAACATAAAAGAGCCGTTAAAGACGGGAAAACAACAACCGCTTTATGCAGGGAAGTCACTCAAAAAGGAGCAACCCCATTTAGGTGAATGATGAAAAGAACAGCACCCTATTCAAGCTACACGAGCGCAGCCACCCGTGAAAATCTCGAGATCATGACAACTCACAACCCTGCAAAGAAAGCTTACCATTTGAGCTGTCAAGGAGGAATCTCCTGAGCAATCATCAAAGAAACATCAGGTAATCCCTTGTGACGTAACTACAGATGTAAAAACATGTGTCAAGACGACAAATCTGCAGCGAGACATTCTGTCAGCGTAGCTCAGTTGGGAGAGCGACTTACTCCGCAGTGAGGGGGCACGGACAAACTTGTATTTTCACACCCTCTGCATGCCGCATGTCCACGTTTAAAACATGGACTCCACACGTGAGCGTGTCTAAACACGGACCTCAACGTGAAATGGAGGTGTTTGATAATATCAGAATTTTTGAATTGTAACAGCATTAGAAGTTGCTATTTTTAAGAAGGCTTTGATAGCATAGCACAGACGAAGCCTCCCGGTAGAGCGCGAAATCTCGGCTTAAATTGTGTATTAGTTTTTCGCCTTTCAAGGAAGTGTTTAGTTTATTTTAAATTTTTTTTTCAAATAAGAATGGATTTGTCGTCGTGTCACTTAAGCATTGTACAAAGATGCTATTGACGAATATTTTTCTACAAAGGAATCAAGAAAACAAGTCTTTTAGTTGTAAATAATTTTACAAATGTTTGTTTATTTATTTCCTCTTTCTCTTAGTCATTCAATCGATTTAAAATGAGCATTGCATTACATTTAAAAAGAATTCCTAAATATAGGATTGCTTACGTTAGCAGTTCAAATGCAAAATTTGCAGGCAAATATTTCATATTTATGTTAAAGTCAAGCAACTGCATTTGTGAATACAATGAAACCTCCATTAACGGACACCTCCGAACAACTGTAAACTCTGAACAACGGCAACCTCCGTGCGACGGCAAGTTTTGGTTTATACCGAACAGCTTCCATAGGATTAACATTAACGATAACCTTTGAACAACGAAACCTCCCAACAGCGGTCAACGGGCAGTCCAGTCAACCCCGAAGGAGATCTAACGGACATTCGGGGCCTTGGATTTTACGTAGCTCCATCGGTAAGAAGGATAAGATAGGGCCAAAAAATATTTACTGATAAAAGCATAATGGTTTAGATTACGGCTATTACGGCTGGTACGGTGGTAAGCTTAAGTGAATAGAAAGAATTAAAAGTTTAATTGTACGTGAGGCAAGCTGCAGCTTCCGTGTATGTTTCAATCGCCCCCTGGGGCTGTGGGGTGGTTGATGAGGCCTGGAATTCTGCCGATTGAGAGCGATGTTTCTTCGGTTGGTTCCTGTGGGCTCTGTTCCTGCTTTAGAGCGCCGCGGTCAGATAACAGGACATTTAGTCTTTACTACCTAAAATACTTTCTTTTTTACGCTTTCCAACAGCAGGTTGAAGAAGCGTATATGCTCCAGCTTTGTCCGTCTGCGTGTCCGCACGATAACTAACGTAAAAATGGTTCGATTTCCATGAAATTTTAGTATGTGGTAGAGGACAAAGTGGGGACGAATCCTATCGAAAACGGACGAAATGGGATTAAAGGTCAGGACATAGGAGTGGGATTCATTCCATCGCCCTTATGCGTCATAACTTATGTGAAAATGCTTCCATTGCGACAAAACGTTATCATGTTGTTCCGCAAGTACACTGAACCGGTTCTGTTTAATATAATCGAAATGGGTCAAAGGTCAGGGCACAGGAGCGAGATTTATTCCACAGTCATTATCCTCATAACTTGACTAAAAATGCTTCTATTGCGACGCGACAAAACGTTAGTATGTTCTTCCGAAGGTATACGGAACCAGTTCTGTTGAATATCATTGAAATGAGGTCAAAGGTCAAGGCGCAGGAGCGAGATTTATTCCCCAGCCATTATCCTCAAAACTTGAGTAATAACTTGAGTAATGATTTCTGGTATGTTGGAAAAAGTATCATAAGAAATGCATTGCATGATTTTACTAACCTGTTTCTTCTTTACTATAGCGTACACTAAGCCTAATCTCCAAGCTCCAGACGCCCCTTTCAGCAATAAAAATAGAACATTCCAAGAGAGCATTTGTGCCAGATTTCCTTTGAAGTACAGGGTGTCCACAATGTCTTGTTACCCTTCCTGTAATAAGAAATGTAAGTGAGCTATGTATCTGTTGTATGATGTATATGTTGAGTTATGGTCTGTATTGCGTTTATTTACATATTAGGTACCGGAACCATGTGTGATACCAGCGAATACACCCTGGAACAGCGGATTGTTGTCAGTGTCTGGGTACAGGAACGTCCACACACCAGGAAGACAATGCGTGACGTGCGTGCCGATTTTCAACAACGATTCGACAAAGAGGCCCCTCCAAAACAGACTCTTCTACGGTGGGAACATAAACTCTTCGAAGCAGGCAACATCACGGATAAACCACGAACGTGAAGACCATCAACCAGAGTGCAACAGTGTCAAACGGTCGAGGAATCAGTTATCAGGTCACCGACGAAGTCGCTCCGCAAACGATTCAGCGGAGCTTGGAATACCACGATCGACACTGCATAAGCACATGAAGAATAGCCTGAATTTGTACGCATATCACTTGATGTTCGTTCAGGAGTTATCAGACATCGATTTAAACCGCAGACGATATGCATGTGCAATGATGCTTCAGATATTTGCCACAATCCCAAAACGTGGAAAGATCATTTTCAATGATGAATGTGCGATATATACCGCAGCTGTCGATCACGGAACGTTGTGTTCTGGTCCAAGGAAAACACACATTATGTCGAAGAATTGGAACATCATCCTCCGCATGTCATGATATGGGCTGCAATGAATAGTCGACATCTGTTTGGACCGTATTTCTTTGATGGTCCAGTGAATCAGACAACTTATCTGGACATGCTGCAAACCTGGTTTGTGCCACAACTTGGAAATCTTGGCATTCTGCAGGACGTATGGTTCCAACAGGATAGGGCACCCGCCCATTACGCAATCGCTGTTCGGGAGTACCTTGGTGCGGTCTTTCGGGATTGTTGGATCTGCCGAGGTTTGGCAGTGCTGCCCGCTCCACTTGAATGGCTACCTCGAAGCCCAGATCATTCAATGTGTGATAATGCACTTCGGGGTTTCATAAAGAAGGTCGTTGCACAGCAGCGCTACCAAACCACTGATGAACTTAAACAAGCAGTGAGGCGTGCTTTCTCTCGTATCACTCCGCAAATGCGTTGGAAAAGGTCTCACAGAACATCGCGTAAAAATATTCTCTGTCACGAGAATGGAGGAGCCCAAACGGATCCACTGGATGTTTAAGGATGCCTCAACATATAACTCAACATATGCATCATACAACAGATACATAGCTCACTTACCTTTCTTATTACAGGGGGTAACAAGACATTGTGGACACCCTGTACGTTCAGAAAGGCCAAGTAAATTGACGGAGAGGGACAAGAGAACTCTGAGACGTGTCGTCCGTGGGTACCGTCATTCCTACGCACAAATCATCACTAAAGAACATCAGGATTCAACTGGGGGTGAGTCTGTGCAGTAAGACAGTTCGTAAGAAACTGCACAAGTTAAATTTCCCTGACCGAGCTTCTGCATACGAGTCGTTATAACTAAAAAAAGAAAGAATGAGAGTAAGCGACTTGCTTGATGCAAACCAAATCGTCCATGAATCCCAGACCAGTGGAAACGAGTGTTATGGAGTGAAGAATCACGCTACACCGTTTCTAAATCTGATGGTCGTGGCTGGTTGTGACTATGCCAGGTGAACGGTATCCTCCAGAATGTGTCATCCCAACAGTTAAATTTGGTGGTCGCAGTGTCATGGGGATGTTACTCGTGGTATGGACTCGGACCGCTGCTGGTTGTGGATGGTAACATGAACACCCCGAAGTACCGGGACATTCTAGACCAGACGCGGAAAACCTGCCGCCTTCTAGGTCATTAAGTGCGGCGTTTTGAATGAATCCCAATTTTGCAGACCAAATCCTTTTATTTTTATTAATATGTTTTTGTTCGTCTTTTATTATTATTATTTTAATCTTAAATTGACCGTATTTAAAATACCAAAGAGCAAAAGAAGATTCAACGAAATGATGCTCTCCGACTGTCGGATACAATTAAAACATTAGTGAGTCATAAGATCTATTTGGACACCTGCTACGCTCGTAATTTCGTTCTATGGCTCCTAAAGGGCTACAGATGGAATTGATTGAACTCTCAGAAGATGACATTTTAAAGTTCTTATTTGACGCTAAGAAAGATCCAGTTGGAATATGGAACAAGTTAGTAAAATCATGCAATGCATTGATTATGATACCCTTTCCAACATGCCGGACATCATTACTCAAGTTATGAGGATAATGGCTGTGAAATAAATATCGCTCCTGTGTCCTGACCTTTGACCCCATTTCGATTATTTTATACAGAACCGATTCAGTATACCTCCGGAACAACATGATAAAGTTTTGTCTCAATCGAAGCATTTTTACATAAATTATGACGCATAAGGGCAATGGAATGGATCCCGCTCCTATATCCTGCTCTTTGACCCCAATTCGTCGGTTTTCAATAAAATTTAACCCTGGGTGGTCCCCTACCATATACTAAAATTTCATCGAAATCGAAACATTTTTACGCAAGTTATGACGAATAAGGGCAATGGAATGGATCCCACTCTTATGTCCTGAACTTTGATCTCATTTCGTCCATTTTTAATAATATTCATTCCACGGTGGTCCCCTCCCACATACGAAACTTTCATCGAAATCGAAACATTTTTACGCAAGTTATGAACTATGAGGGCAATGGAATCGATCCCACTCCTATGTCGTGACCTTTGACCCCATTTCATCCATTTTCAATAGGTTTTGTGCGGAGATGGTTCCCTACCACATATTAAAATTTCATCGAAATCGAACCATTTTTACGTAAGTTATGACGCATATTATTTAATAGAATCTCATTGAAAGTGGGCCAAAGAGAGTGCACAAAGAGAGCGGTCAAAGGTGGGTCAAATTCTTATTGATTTTGTTATAAATAATATTGTATATTTTTTCCACATATGGTGTAATTGTGGGACTAATAATATTTCCAGAGAAGAAGATTTTACATTAAAAAAAGAAAAAGCATTTGTGTATTCTTTACATCACTGATCAAAAGTATTTGAATTTATCGAAAACACAAACATTCTGCAAAAACAAAATAAAAATGAAAATCTCTTAACAGATGTGATTCAATGATTCAGTGGTCAGGTAAAACGCTATGTTATATACGACTAAAACGAAGTCTGAAGATGACATATGCACTTCGTAAAATTATATTTAATCACACTTAACTATATACAGAGATTTAAATGACACTCATAAAATCTTTCAGAATCCCCTGGAGTCCTTCATCAAATGAATGTTTTTTTATCCCTGAAGTCCTTCATCAAATGAATGTTTTTTTATCCTTGAAGTCCTTCATCAAATAAATGTTTTTTTATCCCTGAAGTCCTTCATCAAATGAATGTTTTTTTATCCCTGGAGTCTTTCATTTTTTTTCATCTCATGATTTGTTTTATCCCTGGAGTCTCATCATTTTTCATCTGATGAAGGACTCCAGGGGAATCTGAAAAGATCTCATGAGTGTCATTTTAATCTTTGTATATATTAAATATATACAATATATACAAAGATTAATATATATATATTAAATATATACAAAGATTAATATATATATATTAAATATATACAAAGATTAAAATGACACTCATAAGACCTTTCAGACTCCCCTGGAGTCCTTCATCAGATGAAAAATGATGAAAGACTCCAAGGATAAAAATTTCATTTGATGAAGGACTCCAGGGGATTCTGAAAGATCTTATGAGTGTCATTTTAATCTTTGTATTAGTTAAGCGTGATTAAATGTAATTTTACGAAGTACATATGTCATCTTCAGACTTCGCTTTAATCGTGCATAACACAGCGTTTTACCTGATCATTGGATTTATTCTGCACGCATCGTCATAAGCATCAATAGATGTTGTGATGTGTACAACAAAAGTATGAACAACTCACATAAATTAACGCATTTCTTTAATAGAAAGTCATATCGACACAACAGGAGCAACAAAAAAGAAAGAGAAGAATATGTCGAGATGAATATTTTTCGCTCAGAGTCAAATAATTGTTTACGTATAAATAATTGCTACTAAGTCAGTCAAATTTGGAAAAAAATTACAAGTTCTACCTGAATGCTCAAAAATGTTAAATAGTTCTTTTTACAAAATGATGTAAGGGATTATTTTATCATTTCTGTATTGCTCTATTCTGAAACCTAAATATATTGCTGAAGGATTGTTCTTATATGAATTAGTAATTTGTTGTCCCTGATGTTTCTTCTTGTTCATAAACGACATACGTGCACAGCTGAAAAACTGATTTACTAGCTTAAAATATTAAGCAACTCACAGTTTCTCGTACTGTGGAGTCTGAAACAAAAAGCGTAGCAGTCCATTGTTCTCTAGAGAATACTGTGTGGTTCTCGAAAACCTATCAACCGTCGATAACACCTCTTTCCTGAGCAAGACCATCAAGTACGTACATGTGAATGGCGTTTGGCGATGGTTCAATCCTGATAAGACCTGTTTCCTTTACTCCTCCCATCTCAAACCCTGCATCGTTCATCTTCCGTGAAGAAATAGATAAGAAAGATAAAAGGGGTAGAATCAGTGGAGGAAACAAGAGGAGGAGTTGCCTAGGAGAAGGTTTCAGCTACTGTGAGTGGCACCAATATTGGAGCACTGCCAAGCGCTTATATATGTAGAAAAGTAGAAAATGGGCAGAGGAGGAAAGAAATAGCTCTAATGTTTCTATGCTTCATTTGTTTCGAAATATTTGAAAAGGTCACTTATCTTCAACATTTGCTGCTACTCATGATGCAAAATAAATGCAGTATTAATCAAAGAACTGGAATGAAATATATTTTCTGGAGACAGTTTTCGAAATTCAGATCATACTACAGAAACCTTTCCAAAGTGTAAATCCCACTATACACAGTGTAATAACTTTACGAATCATTAAACCAGTGTATCACTCCTGCCCTAAAGACCACTGATATTTTTTATTTGATCCAGCGCAGATTTTTAACCTTTGAGAATACATAGATAGAGGACACCTTGTTTCGCTGACTATTTTATGGTAAACTTTGGCGGAACTATATTTATAGTATAGCAGACGGTAAACTTGGGCGGGCCGCCCCGGTGGCGCAGTGGTCTAAGCGATGGCCTCTGATCATTCGTCCAAAAGGGGTTCGGGTTCGAATCCCGGTTAGCCTGCATGGATGTTGTGTTTGTCTTACGGCACTGGTTCTCTCACTTCCCTGGAACCAGTGACCTTAAATTAGGGACGGGCGACTGCTTATAGCCCATTGAGTTGCTCATGGTGGTCGTTAAACCTCCAATCAAAAAAAAAAAAAAAAAAACTTTGGCGGGATATCCGAGCATGTAGTTTTCCTGCCTGCTGTGTCCGCTCCAGAGGCACAATGAAACGTGGAGGATGATAAGCAGAGGGAATGGTTCTCACAGGTAGGGGCGTACTTATGGTCCTCGCAACCCCCGCAATGCTGGGGGTTGGGCCTCATGGTTAAAAGGATTTCTAACCTGAGCAAAACGATTTTACAATTTTTTTGCAGAAACTGGTTAAAGAAATAGCCAAGAATTAAGGCAGCTTTGAATGAAGTATTAAGACGAAAAACCTTTCTCTTTTTCTTTTTTTTTTTTTTTTTTTCAGTAAATACGTAAAATCTTCAGAAATAATTTTCGTTGCTTTAGTTCATAAAAACTGGTTAAAGGGAAAACAGCTGTTCGAGAGAACTTGAAGCCCCTTTTCACAACCCTCACAATAGTTTCTATGCATGTATGTTAACAAGAGAATGTGAAAGAAATATCAGTTCAATGAGCGGAATTTTTATACCGATGAACATAAAGTGTACAGTTGTTTTCACATAGCTACGCATCCTTCAAAATATAATGAACTAAAATGTGTTCTTCGTGGGAGCGAAAAATCAGAGACCTGTGCCATTTTTTTTATAACAGTCAAAAAAAATTTTTTTTTTTTTTACTGCGTGCAAAATATTGTGGCATTACCTATGTTAAGCGTGTTTTTTATATTTCAGAGTAAATGTTTTTTAAATAATAAATAATTTTTCATAATAAGGAGTGAGTATATTTTAAAATAATAAATCGAGTGAGTATATTTTAAAATAATAAATAGAGTGAGTATATTTTAAAATAATAAATTTTTCATCATATGATTAACTTTGACGTAAGTATTTTCTAGCAATTTGTATGAGTATAAAACCATGGCAATAATTTTGATTATAATGTACACATCTGTGTTTCACACAATAAAGTAAAATAATTTTGATTTTACGAAAAATACTCGTAGGTTCCGAAGAATTTGATTTATTAAAGCAGCCATCAAGCCTAGTTAATAATATGGAAATAAAAATTTTGAGTAATTGAAAGCTAACAGATTTTCGGAAAAGGGCCTCGAAAACATTTTTTGCGAGGGTCCTCGAATTTTCCCAGTACGTCACTGCTCACAGGCCTCTAGGACACTGAACGGCAGCAGCTGCTGAAGCACTCATTCTTTCCTGGCATATCAAAACTGTCACATTACGCAGTTTTCACATTTTGCTTCTTTTTCTGAATATTTCCATCTTTAACTATTTTAATCAAGAACGAATACGCACTTAAGAACTAACCACTAATTACAAGATTTTCATAGCATTGTTTCTCTTCTTATTTACCTGCATATTTATCATAGATGCACGATAAACATTTTGGTTAGACGCGAGTGAATAGTTTTGCATAATACTACTACATATTATAACTTTTATCAGGAATTTCCTGACTGAAGTTTCTTCGTTCTGTTTAAGGGTCTAAAAACATTTCCTGGATTCAAAAGAAAGAAAAATCCATACTTCCAAATGATAGTGAAACCGATTGTTTGAGGTATCCACCAGTGGCGTTGCGTGCCTATTTAGGTTGGGTGTGCGCTGTTACGGGGGAAAAAACACGCAAAACTTTAAAAATTTTATTATGTAACCGGAGTTGAAAAATTCCTGCATTGATTTTTAACATATGAAAGCATTTTTTTAATTTAGCGGTTGTTTAATAAAATAAATGGATGAATTTTGTTACCCAATCCTATGTAGATAACAATTCAAATTCTGTTCTTAATGCACTTCGTAACAGAATGTTGAATTGTATTTATGTCTCCAAGCGATTTCAAACGCATGCATGACCAGTAGTGCGTTTTTAGGTGCGCACGCCCTGGGAAGTTTATTTAGCTTCTGCGTTCAAACCACAGGGAAATAAAAATTTGACCTGCAGCGCCATCTGGAGAGCTTTGTATCGCAGTTGATTTCCACGCCTCGGGTGTCTGCTGACCAGAGAGCACATCTGCGGATGCGAATATTACTTACTATGTTTTGCTTACTCAGCGAAATAACGAACCTTCTTCGTTTTACGAGAACACTGTTTAAGAGAATTAATTTTAGCCACCACTCGAAGCCTTAGGAAAGGATATTTAACAGCAAAACTAAGCAAAAGGTACAACGCAAGAAAAAAAAATTAAAACTGCGGGAGAAATCTTAACTTTGTCTAAATCGATTTTTGAGAGTTTTGAAAAACTGAATCCCGTCTTCAAACGGAAAACTAATCCCCCCCAATCCCCCGAAATTTCCGTTCAGTTGCGCACTGATTTCGAGAACGCCCAAATGACAACGGAAACGCGCAATTTCTCGAACCTACGGAATAATCTCATGCCTGAAAACTACAGAAAATCTTCGCGGAGTCTCAGCTTCCGTTTTCCGAAGTCGTTACCCATAGTTTCATGCTAAAATACAAACATTCATGCAATAAAATATTTAACAACATTACTGGGCAGAGGCAACATCGTAAGAAAAAAGAAATTACGATTATAATTTTCATTCCGTTTTCGAAAGTTTTGGAAGACGAAATACCGTTCCCACTCTGTAAAAAACTGCCGTGAATAGTCAGCGTTTCACCCGGATTAAGACGGTTTGCAGATGGTAAGCACGCCACCTGGCGGTCAACCATAGATTTTCGGTACATAAACTACATGTTCACGTTGTTTAAACTGCTTGAACTGTTACTGTATTTTAACCTTGACAATCTGGCAACGTTCTTCTTAGAGTGTTTATATACCTGTTTGTTCATGTACAATCAGTCGACTGGCAACACCCCTGTGGGCAACACGTTTTCATTTCCCGATCAATACACATATTATTTATTCCCGGTCATTAGACATGTTAATGAACATTACGGCATTAGACGTTTTTATTTCCCATTAGACATGTTAATGAACATAACATGTGTTTAGATTAAGATAACACAGTGACAACTACGTTGTGTTATTTTAATCTATATACAATCGTCACAAGACTCTAGTCTTTGAGATAAAGAATAACATGGGTTATTAATTATTTTTCATCAGACATGTTAATGAACATTATGGTTATTAGACTTTTATATTTTCCGGTCATTAGGCATGGTAATGAACATTACGGTATGGTACTGTATAATTACCGTTTATTGACTGGCCACTCAGCTACAGGTGTATCTACCGTAAGTTGACCCTGTAATCTTTTACAGTGCAGATGAAAAATTACCCCTCCCTCCTCCCATTACCCCCCCCCATATCATTTTTTGCATTGATCTCAAAAATGATCCACCCCCCCCCAAAAAAAAAAAACCGAATCCGTGGAAGGATCTCATGAATGAAAAACATAGAGGCGCTTAGCAAGTTCATGAGTATTGTGTTTATGCTACGTATTACCTAAAGAAAAGATAAAAGTGTCTTCGTCATAACTTTTCTGTTTTTATGTACCTTATTGCCAGAGCTACATCATTTTAAGTGTTAAAGTGGCGTTACTTGGGCATGGTACCTTACACAAGTACTTCTCTACGTAATTACCTCCTACTTCAATAATTGTTTTCCAACGTGTCAATATTAGAATTTTAAAATTATAATAATCAAAACAATTACTTACTTTCAGATGATCTTGAATCACACACACACACACACACACAAAAAGGATGAAATATTAAATCAACTAACTAGCTAATTCGGGTACGACAGTATCACCAAAGAATATCCCAGTAGCACGTGGAAATAGGACTACCAGAGTTCTTCGGTGAAATGGCATAAATGCGCATGCGCATCCACGCTGCTGCCAAACCAAAAATCTCGCCGGAATGTAACATCAAGGTAGCAATTATGTACAATAGAAACTATAAAACAGTAGAATCGGTGAATGCTATCTTTAACGTAACCGTAATGTACAAAGATGTTGAAAAATAGATGTTGCTGAAACGCAATTGTAGGAGATCTGTGAAAGTGTAACGAAAATGAGAGATTGTAACATTATTGATACATATCTGAAACGTTTTTTGCTGTATGGTGTTTCTGTGAAGAACCGGAAAGTTTGTCTACAGTGGTGTCACGAACACCGTGACTGGACACTGGAAGACTGGGAAAAAGTCATGTGGTCCAATGAGCCGCTGTGCGCCTTGTTGTGTACCGACAGTCGAGAGAGAGTTCTACAGGAGCCCCCATGAAGCTAAGGACCCAGTTTTGTAAACGCAACTCAAGATTTCGAAAGCGGTATCACGGTGTAGGGAACGTTTCGTTAGTACGGAACGGGTCTCCTGATATTGCTGGAAGATCAGATATCCTCCAAGAGTTATCTAAATGTTGTCGCAGATCGAGTCCATTGTGTGGTGTTGAATTTGTACACAGCAAGTGACGGGTGTTTAATGGACGACAATGCTACTGTCCATCACGTAAGATGTGTTGAATGGTGGTTCTTCACGCTTGACAGCGACCTCCACGATCTCCTCTGGCCACCAAAATCCAGGTTTTGATCCCCACTGAGAACGAATGGAACATGTTAGAAAAACAGAACCGTGAGCAAAGACGTCTTCCTTCAAATCTGAGCCATGTGAAGGACTGTCTGGTGAACGCCTGTCATGCTGTAGACATAGATGCAGTCTTTGTGGAATCTATGAGAAACAGCATACGTGCAGTAATTCGGGCTAAAGAAGGTCCAACCCGGTATTGAATAAAATTATCTAATTTAGTGGCCGGTACGTGTAGTAAACTATTTTTTTCAAATTCTGCAATGCTCCCCTGTCTGATTTTAATGACAAACTTCCCCAGAAATATATTGTAAGCTGTCAACACTGTTAACACACCTTTGGTCAGATATTGGCACAAAAACTAGTGTTCACTACATTGAAACCTAAGACAAATACAATACACAACTAATGCGAAACTGTTCGGCACACAGGCACGAAACTCCAATTAACAGCTTTCAGCCTCATAGAAAAGTAAAGTTGAGCTCAAGTGCAAGTTCAGTGCGATATACCCTAAACTTGCGTCACCTAGAAGAGAAACACAACATAACATTTATTGACATACATTAATACGGTGTCGGTCCGCCTTTTGCCTTAATGTATGCACTGACCCTTCGAGACATGCTTTCGACAAGGTTTTGGAACACAGCATTAGGTATGCGCTTCCATTTAGTAAATAATGCTGCCGCTGACTGTTGCTTAGTAGTAGGCCTCGGTTCCAAATTTCTTATGCGGCGCTCTAATTCATCCCGTAGGTGCTCTATAGGATTAAGATCAGGGCTCTGTGCTGGCCAGTCTACACACGATACGGAATTATCGTCAAACCAAGCCGTAACAGTTCTTGCTTTATGGCTCGGTGCATTATCCTACTGGTACCAACAAGGCTCAGTTCCAAAGTGTTGCCACAGATTTGGTAAGGCATAATTGTCCAGAATATCGAAATAGAACTGCTGGTTAACAGGTTTGTCCACGATAACCAATGGGCCGGGACCATACCACGAAAAACATCCCCACGCGAGTACATTGACAGATCCAAACTTGACCGTAGGAAGAGTACAGTGTGGTAAATAACGTTCCCCCGGCTGCCGCCATACCCACACAGGGCCATCAGACTGATGGACCGTGTATCTGGATTCATCAGTCCATAGGACCCTTTTCCATTGATCTTCGGTCCACATTAAATGTTCTTTACACCATGTTAAACAACAAGTAGCATTCCGAGTGGAGATGAAAGGCTTATAAGCAGCCGCACGACCATGGTAACCCGTGGAATGTAGTTCTTTGCGAATGGGAAGTGTACATACCGAGGTTCCAGCATTTTTACTCACCTGTACAATGAGGTCTTGTGCAGTACTCCGTCGGTTAGCTGTAACGACTCTCCTGAGACTTCGACCTACTCTATCACTGATTTTCGTTGGTATGCCGGTACGTTTTGCTGCTTTAGGCACGCCATGTGTCTTCCACTTATTCAGTACATCCAAAGCAGTTGACTTGGGTATGTTTCAACCCCTCTCGGTTTCTCTTATGGACAACCCACTAATATAATACCCAGCAATCTTTCCTTTCTCAAAGTCAGTTCTCTCCCGCCGTGACATTTTCACTCAACCTCACAGTGCGATATTATCGCGGTCAGCTGCAGGCTTGTTTTTATACCGTTTGCACCTGTACAGTGCATCTTAACATCGCAGCGGATCCGTTCATTTGCTTTTGAAGGGGTGGCCGGTGACTTTTGTCAATATAGTGTATTTCGCTGCCTTGTACTACCGTGCTCTCTCAGTACTTCTTTGTCTCCTCTCTAAGTGTTGCCAGGTTCATGTTCAGGCCTGTTACACAAATTTAAGTGGAAAATTGTTTTGTCGAGCAGAATCAGTGACATGTAAAATCTTTATTACTTGCTTAGTAATTAAAAAAATTGGTGAAAAAACTGCGCATGATAATCCAATTTGAGCATAATTTTTAAAATCAGCACATCGAAATTAATAGAAACAAATCTCAAACAACAAAACTGACGTAGACCTATGCAATCTGTATAAAAAGTAATTACATATCAGAGCATGGTTCCATTACTTCTTGTATCTTATCTTTAAGTAAAGACAGGGACGTTTCACTCTATAAAATACGTTTTTCTTCGTTTTTCGGAGAGAAAATTGCAATTTTCTTTAAACAACTTAATTTTTTCTCCTCTCTGCTGTTTATTCCATTTTTTTCGAACATCAGGTATTCATCTGTCCCGGAATTTAATATTAATGAAATAAGCAACATCAGCATATGTGAACTGAATATTCCCATAAAATTAGCATGACCTTTTGTTGAAGTTTAGTCATTGTCAGCAAACAGAAAAGCAATTGCTCCAAAAATGGTTCATTCGACAATTATATCGTTCCCTCTCCTAGTGGAGGTAACTTAATGTCAGACTTTGGTGCAGAGATGGTGTGTGTGTGTGAAATAACAAAATAATGACGAATAAATATATGAATGTTGCCCGATGTTAATCAGATAATTGACCTAAGAACATTTCAGGCATTGGGAACGTTTTGTGACTCGAAGGAAATGGCTTCAGGGCATATCCAACTCCAATCTCCACCTTCAGTCGAGAGGTCAATGACCTAGACTTAATGTGCATGGTTTACACGAGAATATAATTTTCCAGCTGTTGTGCGTAGGTGTTTTGGTTCTCAAGAGTTTCTGTGTGCGTGTGTGTATATGTGTGTGTGTGTGTGGCCCCAAGAGCTTTCTAAGGGCAGAGATCTACCAATCACTGTGTGTTATTCGCAAACAGTGCGTACAACTTTCTGGCGTTCAAACTGTACTGGAAATGGGCCGGTATACGCCGGTATGTTCATACACACTGCTTTTTTCCCCTAGTATTTCAAACCGGCACTTCCTTTTCCAAGTATTTCATACCGACATTTTTTTACCTGGAATTTACATACCGGCACGAAATTATTTTACCAACACATTTTTTTTATAAATTGTTTTCACAAATTTAAAAAAAAAAAAATGTTGAACCACTAATTTACATACATGCAGAAATTATTATTTTTTACGAGCGCGCATTCTTAAACATAAAAACTTTATCTGCGTCGTGCCCTTGAGAAACAGCTCTCTGGAAACCGTAACGGGTAGAGGAGTGATGTACACATGAGTTATAAATTCAATCCTTCAAAAGATGAAAATGAAGCTACCCATAGCGCATTATTACATCTTGTCCAAGCCCCCAGATCATCCCATTAAAGATGCCTGTAATTTTTATTATATCATTAATTTAATATACACAGGCGTGCGAAAATTAAGGACGAGACGGTTTTTCGAAAGTAACGTCGTGCAAAAGTGCTCCACATCTACTCAAATAATACCATAAGATCCCCAAGATATGAGAATATGGGACAAGTGAGCAAAACCGTCCAAACAAGGAATCCAAAGGATACAAAGGCACTTTACTGAAAAGGTAGCTTCGAGCACAACTGGACAGAAGACAGAAACGTCCATGTGACAGGCGGCAGCCAAGAAAAATCCAGTCTCCAGTAGGGGATATGATCCCCCTAAATACGTTGCAGGATTTAAAACGTCTGTCCATAATGAGGACTAGGTTGTCAAGGACCTGTTCAGGCATCGCGGCCCATTCCACTTGTAGCGCCAATCGCACCTGCGGAATCGTTCCTGGCGGCTGGTGACGTGCTGCCAAGCGTCTCCCGAGAAGGTCCCACAAGTGTGCGATTGGATTTAGGTTCGGGGACCTTGCAGGCCAATCCATACGTTGAATATCTTCACTCTCCAACAGCTCTGCAACAGCCACTGTACGATTAGGTGTAGCGTTGTCGTCTATGAAGAGGAACTCAGAACCCACAGTACCTCTAACCAGACGCACGTGAGGCAGGAGAACCTCAGTACACTAGCGGACACCAGTGACTGAACCTCCTTGGAAGATGTGGAGGCCAGTAAGGCTACCAAGCATGATACCTCCCCAAACGAGAACTCCGCCGCCTCCAAACCGGTCCTTTTCTATGATGTTGGAGGTGTGATTGCGTGTTTCTTGCTCTCTCCAGATGTGTATACGTCCAGAATCGCTCGTCAGACTAAATAGGCTCTCATCCGTAAAGAGAACTCGAACCCATTGCTGATGAGTCCAGTTCTTGTGTTCCTGGCACCACAGAAACCGCCGTCTCCGATGAGCAGGCGTTAATGGCACACGCCGTACCGGTCGTCGTACAAATAGACCACCTTTGTGCAGCCTCCTGGCCTCGGTAAAAGGCGATAACGGACGTCCAGTTGTCTGTTGCATGTGCCTTGCGATTTCTCCCGCTGTCTGCCGTCTGTCTCTTCTCGCCTGTAGGACAATATACCGGTCGTCCGCCACCGTGGTTGCTCGTGGACGACCACTGCTCAACTCTCGGACAGCTGTTCCTGTCGTTTGAAATGCTCTCCAAGCTCGTGAAACGAAGCTGTGAGCGATCCCGAACTCCTCCGTCACACTAGTCACACTTCGACTTTTTCCAACTTCCCAATGACGCGACCTCGGGTAAAGTCATCCAGATGTCTACTGGATTGCCTGTTGGCCATATCACACGGTGGCAGCAACTCGATGTCGTTCAAACCGATGTACACCGTGCAATAGCTTTCACCGATGCCGCCCCGGTGGCGCAGTGGTCTAAGGCGTTGGCCTCTGATCATTCGTCCGAAGGGGTCCGGGTTCGAATCCCAGTGAGGCATGGATGTTGTGTTTGTCTTACGGCACTGGCTCTCTCCCTTCCCTGGAACCAGTGACCCTAAATTAGGGACGGGCGACTGCTCATAGCCCATTGAGTTGCTCACGGTGGTCGTTAAACCTCCAATCAAAAAAAAAAAAAAGCTTTCACCGAATTGCTGAGCGTACGCCGCCCGTGTGCTTCATACCCTTCCGACACTCCCCCCCCCCCCACCTACGTCATGCTGCATATATGTGCATGCCCTACCGTACCGGACCCTAGTCTATCTCTTGAGTGGTGTTTCGGTCCATTCCGCCTGGTCGTTCCGCTGTTATGCTAATTTCTCCTCTTCGTCCTTAATTTTTGCACACCAGTGTATTCAATTTGAAGACCTTCTTCGCAAAATAAAGATCATATATTTGAGAAACGAATTTCTCCGAAGAAATATTTAATTCTTCATTTATACATGGTATGCTTTAATGCTGACGTACCTCCGCACACATCCACAAACACCAAAACATGGCTAGTTGAATATTCCACGGATTACTGGTATACTTTTACTGTATTCCATGTATTTACTTCATTCAGAAAACTTGAACAACTTTGCCGCCCTGGAGCGGGAATCGAACCCGCACCTCTCGATTTCCGGTCGAGCATGCTTGAGCATCCCAGCGACGGGATTTCCTTATCCGGGGTAGTGTAATCACTAGCATGCTCCACCTCAAATTGGGAGGTGCGGATTCGATTCCCGCTCCACGACGGCTATGTTTTTCAAGTTTTCTGAATGAAGTAAATACAGGGAATACAGTGAAAATATTACATTAATCCGTGGAATATTCCTCTAGCCACGAATTGGTGATTCTGGATATATGCAGAGGCACGTCTGCGGTAAAATAAAGAAATAGGAGTGATAAATTAAACAAAAATTTTAGTTTTGCAGCAATGACTATAAATTTTTACAACTACGGACTTTTTTTTTGTTTGTTACGGTGGTGAGATTGCTAATAATTTAAGATTAAATATTCATTCTCATTGCTAAGATTCTACTTCATGAGAGTCCCCACTGGAGGACGGCTGACTTCTTGGCTCGGGACCTTGAAGTTCAGGGATCAAGTCTAGCTCAATCACTGATGATTAGCCGAGGTACGGAAGTCTCGTTAATCCGTTGGTCCCGGGGTATAGACTACTCGTTATAAACAAGTCTAACCCCAGTCCTCGGTGTGGCATAAGTAATGAATTTGTGCCTGCTGTATCCACAAACCAACCAATTGAAATCGATCGCAATCGTTTCTGATATAGTATTGCAAGGAATTGTCGGCCGCCCCGGTAGCGCAGTGGTCTAAGGCGATGGCCTCTGATCATTCGTTCGAAAGGGGTGCGGGTCCGAATCACGGTGAGGCATGGAAGTTGTGTTTGTCTTACGGCACTGGCTCTCTCCCTTCCCTGGAACCAGTGACCCTAAATTAGGGACGGGCGACTGCTTATAGCCCATTGAGTTGCTCACGGTGGTCGTTAAACCTCCAATCCAAAAAAAAAAAAAAAAAAGAGAAGGGATTGTCGAATTACATTTTAACACAAACGAGATTTTCTCCCAGGGTTTTTTTTTTTTTTTAATTCCTTTTCCAGTTTTGGAGATTTTCTGGCGAAGGTATTTTTTCTGGATGATTTTTAGCAAAATATGAGCACACTCGGACTTCAAAATTTCCATTTCGAGCACTGCGTTCAAATAACTGCAGAATAACATTTTAGAGTCGCGCCGGTGGCCCAGTGGTCTAAGCTCTGGCTTATCACCATTTGTCCACGAAGGTTCCGGGTTCGAATCCCGGTGAAGCATGGATGTTGTGTTTGTCTTGCAGCACTGGCTTTCTCCCATGAAGTCAGTGGCCCTAAATTAGGGACGGGCGACTGCTTATAGCCCATTGAGTTGCTCACGATGGTTGTTAAACCCCCAATCGCCAAAAAAACAAAAAACAAATAGGATATGTTTATTCGATATTCTGCTCCGATAGTTATCATGCATCCAGCACAAACGCGCCATTTTTTAAGAGCCGATAATAACTTCCGGACAATGAAATTTGCGCACCAAGAAGTAAGCATCGGATTGGACTGACATTTTACGGATGTAACGATACAGATGAATGATACACATGATGGCAAAAACAGAGCTGCAACACAACTACAGAGGGATCTGTAGCACGCAGTCCGGTCATCTTCAATAGCGCGCTGCACCGCCTCCTGCGGCGATACATGCTGTAATACGGTCCGGCATGGAGGCGAACAGACGTCTGATGTTGTCCTGCGGCAGACTGGCCCACACGTGTTGAACGGTGTGCTCCAAATCCCGGATAGTGCAGCACGTCGGCAGCTGGCGTTTCAACTGGTCCCACACATGCTCAATAGGGGACATGCCCGAGGAGCAGGCAGGCCACGGAAGTGTCTGGAAATGAAGTAGGCAGTTCTGGGCAACCCGAACCGTGTGCAAGCGGGCATTATCCTACTGATACAGTGCACGTGGAATCCCGGCCCGGAATAAGAGCACATGGGGCCGTAGGATCTCATTCACATACCGCAGGCTCGTCAATGATCCACGTACCACTACTAGAGCTGATCGGCTATGGTAGGCTATGGGTCTCCAGAACATAATGTCTGCAGTGGGGGTGGTGCGGCGCTCGATAACTAGGTCAGGATTGTGCCGTTGACCCGCAGACCTCCACACCTGGACACCATGATCATCTGTCCCCAAAACGAAGCGGCACTCATCGCTAAACACCACATGTCGCCAGTCTGTAGCGGTCCACGTCGTTCTGGCCTGGTACCACTGCAAACGGAGCCGCCGATGTTCCGGTGTTAATGGCAGCACACATAAGGAGCACTGGGATCTCAGATTAGCTTCCGCGAGGCGAATCTAAGTGTTTGTATAGTGGACCGGGTCCCCGTGGGATCCGTTCGTGCCTGGAACACGATCCGTCGATCTTCTCTACCGGTGTTCCTCCTGGCCCGTCCGGAACAGCTCCGCCGTGTGGTGATGCCGTCACGTGTCCACTTCTCCCGACACAGTCGGACGGTATGGTCAGAACGATCCACGTGGCGGGCTATATGGCGCACGGACCACGCTACGGTTTTCAACCCGATGATCAGGACTCTCTCAAAGTCCGCAAGTTCCGTAAATCAACGTCTCTGGCGTCTATCCAGCATTCTTGTCACTCTGTACTCTTGCTTGCGTCGGACGGTGCTTTTCGCTTTCATGGGGCATCGACTACAGGCCTGTTTATAAAGCTACCGATTCATGCTTGCAGTGCCACTACAGGGTGTGCAGTCATGCGCACTCGCACCAAACGTGGATTATTTGCATACCAGTACACACTCTAGCTATTTGCAAAGTTTCGCGGATGTATAATGTATTCTTCTAGGTGCCCAAATTTCATGAGTGTAGTTTAAGAACTTCTCGCAGATCTGTCTCATACTTTACGGAAACGCCTGTTGATCCACTTCCTACAATGAGTACTTCTTGTTTTTACTTACCTGATTTACGAAAAGGAAATTAATGCTCGCTTATACGACGTTACTTGGACTTAAGGTTCAGTCCAAGATATGAATTTTATTTTTACTTCTGGCGGCATGAGAAAAACAAATGGAAGGATGAGGCGTGGGTGGTATGCTTGTCTGATCGTGTTTCCTCCCTGCAACCAGTGGCCATAAATTCGGAGCGGACAACCAGTATTATAGAAGAGCCTTTGCGGTTCTAAGGCACTTTTCTCTTAGGTTTAGCTGCCCTGAGACACTTTTCCTGTTCGCTGGAATCAAAAGCAAAGCGAAGAAAATCTTTGTAGATTATCATGTATGTAAAAATAGGGAATCACCATCATTATCAACCATTATCGAACCACTGCTGAATGAATGCCTCTCCAAGTTTCTTCCACAACCATCTGTCTTGGGCCTGTTTCCTCTATGTCACCCGTACGGTTTCGAATTTCACCCGCACATCTTCCACGTGGTCTCCTTCTGTGCCTTTTCCTGTTCCTTGGAATCCAGTCTAAAATTTCGGTTGTCCATGGGTGGTCTGTCCTCCTGGCAATATGCCCAGCCCATTGGCATTTCAGGGATTTTACTCTGATCATGATGCTTTCCACTCTTCTCATTTTCCTTATCTACGAGTTCCACTTCTTATATATCCCGTTTACACCAAGCATTCACCTCTCCAAACTCTTTCAGTTGTCTGCAGTCTTTTTTACGCTTTCCAACCGTAGGTTGAAGAAGCGTATATGCTCCAGCTTTGTCCGTCCGTGTGTCCGCACGATAACTGGCGTAAAAATGGATCGATTTCAATGAAAATTTAGTATGTGGTAGGGGACCATCCGGGGACGAACCCTATTGAAAATGGGACAAATGGGGTCACAGGTTACGACGTAGGAGCGGGTTGGATTCCATTGACCTTATACATCATAACTTGCGTAAATATGGTTCGATTTCCATGAAATTTGACTATGTGCTACCGCCTGGAGACGAACCCTATTCAAAATGGGTGAATTGGGGTCAAAGGTCAGGACATCAGAGCGGGATGCATTCCATTGCTTTTATGCATTATAACGTGTGTAAAAATTGTTCGATTTTGATGAAATTTCAGTATGTGGTAGGGGACCACCTAAGAACGAACCCTATTGAAAATGAACGAAATGGGGTTAAAGGTCAGGACATAGGATCGGGATCCATTCCATCGACCTTATCCTATATTATTAAGGTGGACGTCAAGTAATTTTGCTTCCTATACTTCCAATGGAAAAACTTTCGTACACATTTCCTTCACAATAAATGAGTTCCCAAGGATGAAAATTTGAACATCGATTAAAATAACTTCTTATTATCACTTGGAATACTTAATATTTTCTAAAACATAACCATAATTATATTAAAAATCAATAACTTTTCTTTTGGTGGTGTTGAACCCAGAGAAAAAGATGGCGTGACCTGTACTTTGATGAGGTCAGTAGACAAACAAATGTTGGGTTGCATAATTATGGTTATGTTTTAGAAAATATTAGGTATTCCAAGTTATAAAATGAAGCTATTTTAATCGATGTTCAAATTTTCATCCTTGTGAACGCATTAATTGTCCAGAAAAAAGATGGCGCGATCTGTATTTTCATGACGTCAGTAGACAAACAAATGTTGGATTGCATAATTATGTTTATGTTTTAGAAAATATTAAGTATTGCAAGTTACAAAATGAAGATATTTTAATCGATGTTCAAATTTTCATCCTTGGGAACGCATTAATTGGGAAGAAAATGTGTAACGAAATTTTTCCATTCGAACTACAGGAAGCAAAATTACTTGACGTTCACCTTAAAGGAGCAATTCTTGTATGTATGTAGATTTTATTTTAAAAACGGCTCTAAGGATTTTGATGGAAGTCGTTAACCTACCATTTTCTGGTAATAGAAATCGATTTAGCTTGATCTCGACTTTAGGAAAATTCGTTTAGTGGGTTAATAACCACCTCGAATTACCACGTTTTTAGTGTAATGTCATGGGGTCGTCCGATTATATGTTGGCGCGCGGTCACGCCATCTGTCTCATTACGTCACGCGTTGTGTGCGGATCCTATTAAAGTTTTATGGCCGCCCCGGTGGCGCAGTGGTCTAAGGCGCTGGCCTCTGATCATTCGTCCGTAAGGGGTCTTGGTTCGAAACCCGGTCAGGCATGGATGTTGTGTTTGTCTTACGGCACTGGCTCTCTCCCTTCCCTGGAACCAGTGACCCTAAATTAGGGACGGGCGACTGCTTATAGCCCATTGAGTTGCTCACGGTGGTCGTTAAACCTCCAATCAAAAAAAAGTTTTATGACGTCACAGTCTTGCCAGCAGATGGTCGCGATTCCCATCTGCTTCATTACGTCACGCGTTGTGTGCGTATGTTCGTCCGCACGATAGCTCGTGTAAAAATCGTTCGATTTCGATGAAATTTTAGTATGTGATAGGGAAACACCTGGGAAGGAACCCTATTGAAAGTGAGCGAAATGGGGTCAAAGGTCAGGACATAGGAGCGGGATCCATTCCACTACTCGTATGCGTCATAACTAAAGTAAAAAAGGTTCGATTTCGCTTAAATTTTAGTATGTGGTAGGGGATCACTTGGAGACAAACCCTGTTGAAGACTGGCGAAATGGGAGTCAAAGGTCAGGACATAGGAGCGGAATCACTTCCATCGCCATTATGCGTCATAACTTACGTAAAAATGTTTCGATTTGGATGAAATGTTAGTATGTTGTAAGGACCTGTTTGGGAACGAATCCTATTTAAAATGGGCGAAATGGGTCAAAGGTGATCTATTCCATAGAAGCGGGATCTATTCCATAGCCCTTATGCATCATACTTACGTAAAAATGCTTCTATTGCAACAAAACTTAATCATGTTATTTCGGAGGTATGCTGAACCGTTTTTGTTAAATATCATCGAAATGGGATCAAAGGTTTATTCCGCAGGACCGAGATTTATTCCACAGCCATTATCCTCATAACTAGAGTGATAATCTTGAGTAATGATTTCTGGTATGTTGGAAAGAATTTCATAATCAATGCATTGCATGATTTTACTAACTTGTTTAGTTAAGGTCCACGTCCCTGCACCGTACGTAAGAACTGGGAGGATGCATTGATTAAACACTTTTCTTTCAAAACATAATGACATATTTCTCTTGAAAATTGTACAGTTTCTTCCGAAAGCTCTCCAAACAAATTTTTTAAGGAAATCATCTCACAGAAAAATTAAAGTAGCATGTAGGCCGATTAACAATTGTTTTGTGATTGAGGACTGCATTTCTATTAAATTTGCTGCCGGCTCGGCTTCAAAGTTATAGCCTGAGTTGATTCTCTGAGTCTTTATGTACAACATAAAAGGACAATGCGGTTACCTAGTGGTCAGAGATGTTTACCTTTAGCGAATCGCTCAAGATTGGCACGAACCCCGGATGATGCATGGGGGTCCGACAATCAATTCGAGCTAGGCGCAGATAAATGTTTAGAGCCCCTGCGCTGTAGTGGCACTTTCTCCTTTCCCGGAAGCAGTGGTACAAAATCAGGGATGGGTGACTGCTTATGTCCTTACAAGTGTTTAAATCAGGAATGGACGACTGCTTATGGCCTTATAAGTGTTTAAATCAGGAATGGGCGACTGCTTATGGCCTTACAAGTGTTTAAATCAGGAATGGGCGACTGCTTATGGCCTTACAAGTGTTTATAAATCAGGAATGGGCGACTGCTTATGGCCTTACAAATGTTTAAATCAGGAATGGGCGACTGCTTATGGCCTTACAAGTGTTTAAATCAGAGATGGGTGAGTTTATGGCCTTACAAGTGTTTATCAAAATAATAGAAACTCTTAAAGTTTGTATATAACTTTTTATTAACAAGCTGAAGGCCCAACTAAGGCTTTCAGAGCAGAAGCAATTTGACTTGGCACAGACTTAAGAAGTCATGTGCATACGATAATGAAATTTGGGGCGTTTCTACCTCTAAAATATGTCCCAAGTGCGCCAATAATATAGGAGGATATCTGATCTTTCGGACCAGATATTCCCACAAATGTTCAATAATATTGATGTTTGGAGATTGAAGTGTCCAGCGTAGCTTCTGTACTTCATCCTCATGCTGTTCAAGCCAAAACGTGACACGTTTCACGTAATGCATGGCTGCATTATCTGCTTGAAATCAGAGACAGTCGGTAGGGAATAGTGCCTGCAAAACTGAGTACAGATGGTTCCCAAGAAAGTATTCTTACGTTGCAGATCTGACACGACTCTGTGGAACAACCAATGGTCATGAGGAATGCCATGTATGGCACCCCACAGTATCAGGGATCCACCCCCATGTTTCACAGTCGACACCAAACAGTAGGGGTGGTACGCTTCTGCAGGTTTTCTCAAGACGTGGTGCAAAACAGTGTGAAGCAAGGTTCGTTAGATCAGATGGCACGTTTCCAGTCTTTGGCATCCCATTTTTTATATGCTTTGCACCATTATACACGTTTCGATGCGTTGATGTTGGTAATCAGAGGTTTGTCGATTGCAGCAAGTGCCGTAAATACCGACACCATGGAGTTCCGAACGAACTGTTATGACGGAAACAGAATCATGGTGTTCAACTCTACTGCTATTTGGTGCTTCGTGGTCTTGTTCTTCCGTTATGCAATCGGTGCCGAAGTTCACCTATCCCTATCTGACGTCTTCGTATGGCGTCCATAATTTGTGTCTCTGAAGGCAACGCCGTGTTCTTTTTGATAGGTAGTCATGATCTTCGATACAGTTCCTCGAGTTACACTAACTGTTTATTCTATTCTATTACTGAAGCTCCCGTAACACGTGCACCATTGATTATGCCTTTTTTTCCGATTACTGAGACTGAAATTGTCGACAGCTGTTTCACCTGCAGCTGTGGCAGTGCTACGTGACAGCCTGCATCATGCTTCACCGGGATTGTATCGCTGGTGACGTCCCTGTGATTTAAATACAGCGTGTTGCGTGTACTACAGTCGGAATCGGTGTTTCCATTCTGATAAACCCCTGTAGATTCTCACGGTGATCGTTAAACCCCAAAGCAAACAAAAAATACCTCATTATGAAGTAAATTTCTCCATCATTTTTATGCCAGGGGCGGGATACGAACTCACAACTCCCGGCTCCGGAGCTCCGAGTGCTATCCACTATACTACACTGGCATGTGCTTTCACTCCTATCTGCCTTTATCTCATGTGCGTCCTGCGCGGGGCGGGCACGTCACATCTCTTCTTCCCCTCCTCCCGAAAGAGGGCCCGGGGGCATGTCCCACGGGTCAGCCGGGTCCATGTGTCGCTGTAGGCAGTCATCCCATGATGAACGTGCGTTTGAGAAATCCCAGACAATTTGGTATGTGGAACGTAACGTCACACATATTTATTTTTTCGAAGCATTGAAGAAGGGATTCACATTTTTCTTGTCTCGTTGCGTGGAAAGGAACATCACATCATTGCGAGAAACTTAACAGCCGGGTCATCCTGGAAGTTTGGGCGCCAATGTAACGTACAAGTTTGTCCGCGACACGCGCATCGAAATCGGGTCCCCTCACTCCGGAGTAAGTCGTTCTCCCAACTGAGCTACGCCGACACGGAATGTCTCGCTGCAGATTTGTCGTCTTGACACATGTTTTCACCTCTGTAGTACGTCACAGCCTTTTACTCCGACGCTGTAATTCTAGCAGTAGAGCCGTAGCTACCGGAAGGGCTGTCTCCAGGGGCGAAAATTCATGCTCTGGGGATGTAAAATATAGAAATATAACTAAAAAAGAGTTATGCCCTTCAGTATTTTCATTTTAAAGACTTTAGCTAGTCTCATACGGTATTCCATACAGTTAACAAGGGTTCAGAATAACATACACTATGAGATGTGAACATCTCATATGCATGAAGGGAATTTTCCAAAACAGTGAATGGAGGCATAGGGAACAATATGATGCTGATATGCCTAACCTCCATGACTTTTCGAAACATGTCCTTGGGATGAAGAGCTAATTAATCATCTCCCAGGTAGCACATCCTTGCAATATAACGTAGGCCTAACATTGAGCCACCGTCTTCTATTCCTAAAAGACGGTGGCTCAGTGTTTGGCCTACCTTAAATTGCAAGGCTATGCTACCTGTGCTGTTCTCTGTCGTAGAAAGTTCTCTGAGCGTTTGACCTTGAACGGAATTTTTCCAAGCCCTACTCCAGAAGCTTCTTCCAATCGTTATGTTCACTCTCCGATACTCATTCGTTCTGCATTTCTGTGGAGTGTTGTGTTGTCGGCGTTCACAAAACGTTTACACTTTACTTGGTATTTATAACCTGTAGTATTCGAGTATTTACCTCCTTTTTACATTTTTAATAAAATTATGTCAGAAACCTGAAATGCGATTTTAGTACTACAATATAACTGCGGTGTATGAGAAAGTAAAAACCACGTATTTTTTTGGTGGAACTCAAAGGGGCGTAATTATCACCACGAAGGGGCGTAATTTAAAGCCTCGCCCTCCCAGATAAAAAAAGCATGCTACGGTGGTGCTTAGCAGAACCGGCATGTAAGTCATATGTGTTCGATATGACTGATTCTTATTGTAATACTGTACTGAATGTCTGGAATCGTATGGAATAGTATTTAACGAAGAATTCAATATTTTTTAGCATCTAGGCACACAAGTAACATCCTTTCCTGTGTTTAAAATAGCCCAAATTAAGCAACTTTGATGAAAATTGATTCCAATAATTAGTAATAACTATTCAATAGAGAATGCTAAATCATAAAAACAAATGAAATGTTAAATTACTTTCGTAAATTTTCAGGGTCACTACTAAGGCATTTTTTTCTTAGAAATACATCACTGTGGACGGCTGCTTATAACCCAAAGAGCTGTTCATGGTAGTCGTTAAACCGTGGAAAAACAATGGAGCACAGTAGCTACTGTGTCGCAACCTATAACGTAGAACTATGTCAACTGTCACAATTTTATCTCGCTAGTTCTACGTCCTTAAAGTATTCACAAACGACAGTTGACGTATAGTCCTATGTTGTAGGTTGCGGTGCAGTTGCTACTGTGTCCCTCTGATTTTTTTGATTTTTTTTTCAGACATAAAATTTTTAAGAAATAAAACGAAAGAAATATTTTATTTACTTAAAAGCAACTTATACAATATACAATTCATAGTAACTTATGCTGATTATAAATTTATGTTAGTGGAAGTAGAAGGCGTAGTATAACCGTAGTCAGTAGTTATTCCTAAAATTGTTTCGGAAGAAATAGTTCTTCAGAAACAGTTTTTCAAATTGTTTAGTTGCCATGTTATAAATTTGGCGATACGTCTCGGGCCTAATGTACTCTTCTTGTTGTTGCTCTTGTTCTTGCCTTCATTCAGAACGAATCGGCGGTGTAAAGATTTGAGACGTAATACATTCCTTATCCAGCGAAGTTGTGAAGACTGGCGATGTACATTGGTATTCCATGCTCGGTGTGAAAATTTGGAGGGATGACATCAATCTCCATCTGTTCTTGCTGTTCAGTCTCAATTTGTGCAGTTGAAGTGGAAGGCTGTCGCCCTAGAGTCGAACTCGTGTGAAACGTATCCTGCCGTGCGGATTTTGACGCTCCCTATATTCCTGTGACCTTTCGGTTGATGACTTAGCGGGCCTTTCCGGAATCCTGTCGTTCTCCTCTAGCTGTTTCTTCAACTTTCGTCGGTTTTTATAGTAATTTTCCCTGGACTTTTGCGGCATTTCTAAATTTTCGTCACCAAATTTTTTTATCTAAAAAATAAATAAATTTTAAATCCACTTTATTTCGGTTTATCACACACGTCCGTTAGCTCTGACCGTCAGCTATGGAATGCGGGGCTGAGGTCATCGCTATCATTATCTATTCACTAGTTATCAACCTTAAAACGGCGTGCGGCGAAACAAAATCACGCGGAATTCAGCTTAACTTTCTAACGCTACTGTATCGATGGGTAAGGGATGCAAGGTTGGTACTTGTTTTGTTATAAATGAGACTCCATATATTATCGCTCGGGTTCCTAATTGGGTTCACCCGGCGTAATATTGGAAGCCAAGGGTGTCCTGTGGATTGTGATTCTGCGATTTCCTGATTTAGGGCTGACGCAGCTTCAGAATCCACTGACGGGGCGTTGTGTTTCACACAGCAGATTTTCCTTTGGGAGTCAAAGGGTCAGCTGTGTGCCGCAATATTTTTGTGAACGTCTAGATTTAAAATAAAAAGCATAAATGAAGTGATTTTCTAAGTTCCGGTTCCAAAAGATATATATATTCTTCAAATAATCTAGGGTTGAGCACACATATTGTAGTTAACGATACACTCATCATGGAACTGAGACAAAATTAACAACAAAAACAATTTATTGGTTATGATTTGGCATAATAATAAATATACGCTCATGATACCAGCAAAACATGATTTAAGACTCTCTGACAGGAACCTGTACTCAAGTACTTATTTGCGCATAAAATTATTTACTCTAACGGAAGACTCGTATGGACTGATCCGATAAACAAGGTATGAGGGGACACCAAAAAAAGAATAGGATGGATTTCCTACCTTAACCTCCGAATCTGGCCTAGATATCGCGCTGCTGACCACTCCTGAGCCGGGAGAATTCTCGTCAGCCAAACACTGTTATCGTTGTTCCTCCACATAGGGTACTGGTCTGCGATGTCTGCCCCGGTCCGTCAAACTTGGTGCGGGCCCTCGTCATCCTTTGCCGGGTTCCTTTCCGTAGCACCTCGTTTTGGATCCTCCATCCATGTCGGGACACGGTACGTAGTTACGGATGTCCTGCTGCAATATTTGGCAGCGATTAAGCTGCCAGTCTCTGATACCTCATGGCTGTGTCCACGTTTTGGACCACAAAAAAGACCCAAGTGACAAGTCACCAGTAATAAAAAACAAGTGCAAGTCAAGCACCTCGACTTAGAAGAACAAGTGAAAAGATGAAAGTGACGAAGTTCTTCTCTTCCCTGGTAAAAATTTCGACGACAACCAAGAAGACTCACACTACCTCAAAATATCCCATCATCCAATCACTAGCTGGCAAACGCAAGTTTCTCTGAATTAAATTCCCCAGTGTAGATCTTACTGGTCAGAGAATTAACATTTTGATCTTCCTTTCGCTAGGGGTCAAGATTCCTACCCGCTCCAGTGAAATTCTGAGAACCCCTGAAGTTACGTTTGCCGCTTGATACAACCACCGGCCATAAATCCTTACCCCAATTAAACTGTTAGGCCCGGTTCCAACAAGTCTACGGTCGGGCCAACACGCATTGTGGATGCTATAGACGGTGGACACTTCTATTGCCCCCATAAAATATACTTCAAAGCCAGCTCGCCGATGGCTGTCGCCAGCGATTACTCCTTACAGTGTCGGTCTGTCCTGTGACGCCTTGTGCTGGGAGAGGGGGACGGAGAGGAAAAAAAAAAGAAAAGATTCACCCGAAAGTATATGGCAAAATAAAACGTACTCCTTCTTCAAAAAAATACATGAATTAATAAACATGAATAAATAAATAAATAAATAAATAAAATAATAATTAAATAAATAAATAAACTAGGGAATGGGTTCTCGACTAAATGTGCAGCGCTCAGTTTGGGCGCTGTCACAACTTAACTATCTAATGATGTATTATTTATTACTCTACGATTTTTAGTTTAGAAGATATAAGCGTTCAAAATGTGACATTTTTTCATTGCATGCGTGCTCCGGATTTAACACACTACCCCAGCACGGGAAAAGACGTAGTTCTGCCTCGAAAGAAGGGAAACAAAAGTATGCTAGCCAGTCGTCATTAACAACTGCAAATTTACATGGTTGCCCTCGAAAAAAGCGGCAATATGCCCTGGCTGTCAGGTAGGTGGGCACGTGATTTCCGATTTATTTATTTTGTTGTTACTGGTTTGTTTTCTTGCATCTGCTTCAAGTGGAGGAAAAATTTTCTTTCATAATTCTAAGATATGTGCATATTATTCTTTTACCATATTTTGTCATGAGATAACTTATTTTTGAAAAATTTGAATTTGCTACCCCACTCTCCACCCCAAAGTAAATGCCGAATCTGCTAATATTTTGCGTTTGGGTAAACTTTTAATCAGGTGGTGTACCAGAAGTACATAATATCTCCTTCTTCTTACCAAAGTGACGACATTTTTCACATTTTATATTTTCATAGCATTCAAAGTTGCTTTCTTTGTTTATTTACTTTAAGAAAAACATAGCAATATAAGAAAAGAAATGAATCCGTAAAAGCATTGTGTTTCGTCTTTGTTGAACTTTGAAAATTGGAAACGTTTTATAATTTTTTTGTGCAGTTCGAAAACATTTAGTTCTGAAAGCAAAGGAATTGTAAGTTTTCATAATGAAGATGGCGCCACAATGCAGTGTATGATATTATTTGAAGTTGAGCTCAGATTAATTTTTTTGAAATACTGATTATGACCACTGCAAAGTGATTTAATTATTTCTGAACCCATTTTTCTAACTTTTCGATAACACCTGAGAAGTTGTAAAGCCAGTCTCGTGAGCATTCCACGGTTTAGTTATCTAAAAAATCAAAATCCCTCCTCCGTCAAAAATTAAAATATCTTGCTGCATTTTGGCGCCACCTACAGCAGTAAATTCATAGTACTACATGCGTTTCAAGTTGACTTCGTATTTTAATATGTTGTGAGTTTCTGATTTAACACAGAAGTCTAACATGTTTATTTAATTAATAAAATAATTACGGTAGCTCAAATAGATGAAAGTGACAGAATTTTTTTTTCCTTTTTCTTCCTGTTTTGTTCTTCCTTTTTTTCTTTTTTTCTTTTTTGTGAGCTTCGGAACTGAAAACTTTTCTGGTAAAATTAATGAACAACAGAATACAAAAAAAAAAAATACAAAAAAAATAATAATAATAAAAAAAAATTAGCACTCCCTTAACTTTTGAACTACAACGCTCGGCAAATATTTTAATTATTGATTTTCATACTTAGGAAATCACAATGTGTTTACGAAATGTCTCAGAATGTCCCGATGTGCTGAATTTCCGGGTCTGACACTTTAGAATTTTTGTTTGTTTATTTGCTTGTTTGTTTGTCTGGGGTTTTGACAACCACCGTGAGCAAACAGCCGTTATTTGAGAAATGCTACAAACCTAAAACTTTAGTAAACACGTTCGCAAAGAAGATTGACATTTTGCTTATATCCGAATATCGAGTGTTCTTGTTTCTCAAAATCTGTATAGCCACTTCTATCAAAATTTCAAAACTTAATTTTAGTGCGCGCGTCAGTGGAAGAGCGCCAAATAGTCTCCTTCACACGAAAAACTACTTCAAGCCCCTCTCTCAACAATCGTGGCAACTCTTAACCAGATATGGGCGATGCGTGTTATAGTACATTAAAAATATATGTATTATTATATAAATTATATAGAAATAAAAATTTTGGGGTTGGGACAGAGTCAGCCTAAAAAAGGCCAGAAGAATAATGATTATTAAGTGTGAGAGATTGATTACTGAAATGAAATAACCAGATATGGGCGATACGCGTTATAGTACATTAAAAATAAATATATTATTATATAAATTATACAGAAATCAAAATTTTGGGGTTGGGACAGAGTCAGCCTAAAAAAGGCCAGAAGAATAATGATTATTAAGTGTGAGAGATTGATTACTGAAATGAAATAACCAGATATGGGCGATACGCGTTATAGTACATTAAAAATAAATATATTATTATATAAATTATACAGAAATCAAAATTTTGGGGTTGGGACAGAGTCAGCCTAAAAAAGGCCAGAAGAATAATGATTATTAAGTGTGAGAGATTGATTACTGAAATTAAATAACCAGATATGGGCGATACGCGTTATAGTACATTAAAAATAAATATATTATTATATAAATTATACAGAAATCAAAATTTTGGGGTTGGGACAGAGTCAGCCTAAAAAAGGCCAGAAGAATAATGATTATTAAGTGTGAGAGATTGATTACTGAAGTGAAATTTTGCTAGTTATCAGCTAAGTTGATCACTCGGTTAGGGAAACCGACAGAAGATCCTTACACATCAGAAACAATGGACGTCTCTGTTTATCACGCCTTTTGGGAAGAAGACTCAGAAAACAGTCAAAATCAGTGGTACTCCGACTGGGGTGGGAGGCGTTTAAGGGGTTAGGACCCCCTTAGAATAATAATTATTCTAAGGTTAAAGTTGTGTATGTTTCAAATATGATACATTCTTTAAAATTAAAAATAAAAAGTTAACAAATGTATACTTTCGGTCCTGTTTGAGAGGAGTTCCAGAAAAAATAGAAGCTACTAATAGACAGGGGTATATGCATGTGGGTAGGGAGAGAGGCTGGTTTCCCAGTATCATAGTTGTATTTTTGCTTTAATTATTCGGAGGATAAGGGACGTGTAAACTTGTTGCTGAATCTACAAGGAGGGCTCAGCAAAGGTGCCCATGACCTTACTAAAGGTTTCGGTAATCTCTGATAGTCGGACACTCGTAAAGGGAATGTTGATTGATCAGGTCAAATGGAGACACCACTGACACTGCCGCCATAGGTCACAGCTAATCGTTGGCGTGACGCCACATACAGGCAAAAACGAACTAAATTATACCGTTGATGAAACAGTAAGTTTGTGAATAATTGGGAAAGATTATTCAATTACTCATTTTATCTGTCTACATGGCTAGAAGTTTTTGTTCCTTTGGTTTCAAAGCAGCTTCTTTACTGCGGTTGTGTCGTGCCTGGATATGACGTCACTTGCAGTACGGACGGGAACTTATAGTGGCCAGTGCTGCGTGGATAGGAGTGGTGTCTCTACCAAATCTTATTCTTGGAACAGACGTTTTTTAGACTGTTAGTTTTCTAGCTCAAAGTCCTGGGCACAGGCGCCGACTGTAGCACTTTGACCTTCCAATAATTCTACTGGGAGGGCAGTGCCCACCCAATATTTTTGGTTCTGTTTAATTAAATAATCGCTTAAGCCTTGTAAAGTGGACCTAACTCCACGTTATGAGGCCAAAGCGATTTATTTCCAAAAAATTAATAAACAACAAAATAAATAAAAACTTTTTCCCATTCTCACTGTTGCTCATTTGACAAGGAACTGGATTGTCTGCCCAGTATTAATAGTGTTTGACGTATTCTCGTGTTATTTGATAAATGATTAAAACAATTATCACAAATAATATAAATAAAATACGGAAATGTATAATCTCTAACGCCTTTATTTATCTATTTATTTTTTGGGCTTCTTGTTCTTTGTTTGAGTAACCAGCTAATTTCTCTTTGTTTGCTGAACCTTGGAAATAAAATTTATCTGGGTATTTTTATAAAATCGAAGGCTGAATTTTATTTTAAAAATATTAATATTCAGCAAAAGAATATTTCTGTTTCCTTGTTTATTTGCTGATGGGCAATTACAATTGCATTTTAAAATATACGTCGAATCTCATAGTTTATTTTTATTTTCCTCCTGACAATGGAAGGGACGCACACCCTCCCACGTCTGACCTCTTCACCTCCCCCCCCCCCAATAATTTGGTGATGTCGGCGTTCCTGGGCCTCGGTGACATAAAGTTCTACTTATTGTGAGTCGCACTTTGCTTACGATCTAATACAGTATAATGTACTACAGGAATCTGCAATCTACATAACGACAGAACAGTGACAGTATGCATATAATAAGCTATTTTCAAAAGAAAGCAAAAATTACTGCTGAAATGAAAAGTGCTAGTGACATTTCGGGTTTTATTCCGTTCTGAATCACCTGCAATATGCAAATTAAAAACCCATCTCCATTCGATATGGTCTGAAATGCATGCCGCGTCAAGCTCCAGATGTAAACTCGGGTCTGGTACGATTTGTCCAACGATGATTGGTCCAATGCCGATTCGTCCAAAGGGACAATTCGTCTAATGAGCAATTGGTCCAATGATTGGTCCAATGCTGATTCGTCCAATAAGACGATTGGTCCAATGGTACAATTAGTCCAATTCCATCCGATCTGTCCGAAGTGCTAATCGTGCTATACAAATCTCATCTGTTCTGATTCTATCTTCGATGTTATACGAAACTACCGGTAGTCCAAAGAATGTAAAATAATGTTACATTTCATGCGTAATATTGTGGTTACAGATTTTTTTTTTTTTTTTTTTTTTCGGAATCGCGTTTTCTTCCTTTACTGTCCTCGCTCCCGTGTGAAGTTACTCATGCACGAGCCGCTCAACCAACTTCGACGATTCTCTTTTGCATTAAATAATATAAAATGCTACTTTTCCGTTTCTGCATGTAGCATGCAGTGGGATTCTGACCAATTCCTTTTTAACAGTTTTTATTTTACCGATGTCATATTCGTAACGCTTACATAACAAATCAAGTTAATAATATTGCGTTTTTACTTCAGCACGAAATATTAATTCCCTTGGCTTAGGCCTTTTTAACAGTTTTTTACGCTTTCCAACCGTAGGTTGAAGAACCGTATATGCTCCAGCTTTTTCCGTCCGTCTGTCGGCACGATAACTCACGTAAAAATGGCTCAATTTTGATGAAATTTTAGTATGTGGTAGGGGACCACCAGGAGATGAACCCTTTTGAAAATGGGTGAAGTGGGGTCAAAGGTCACGCCATAAGAGCAGGATCCATTCAATTGCCCTTATGCGTCATAACATGCGTAAATATGGTTCGATTTCGATAAAATGTTAGTATCTGGTAGGGAACTACCTGGGCACGAATCCTATTGAAAATTGGCAAATAGGGGTCAATGATCAGGCAGGGCATAAGAGCGGGATTTATTCCATTGCCCTTATGCGTCATAACTTGCGTCAAAATGGTTCGATTTCGATGTAATTTTGGTATGTGGTAAGGTACCACTTGGGAACGAAACCTATTGAAAATGGGTGCAATGGGGTCAAAGGTCAGGACATAAAAGTGGGATCCATTTCATTGCCTTTATGCGTCATAACATGCGTAAATATGGGTCGATTTCGATGAAATTTTAGTATGTGGTAGGGCACCACATGGGCACAAACCCTATTGAAAATGGGCGAAATGGGGTCAAAGGTCAAGCAGGACATAAGAGCGGGATTTGTTCCATTACCTTAATGCGTCATAACTAGCGTAAAAATGGTTCGATTTCGATGAAAATTTAGTATGTGGTAGGGAGCCACTGGGGACGAACCCTATTGAAAATGGGCGAAATGGGGTCAAAGGGCAGGGCACTGGAGTGGGATCTATTCCATTGCCCTTGCGCATCATAACTTACCAAAAAAATGTTTCGACTGCGACAAAACGTTATCATGTTGTTTCGGAGGTATAGTGAACCGGTTCTGTTGAATATCAACGAAATGGGGTCAAAGGTCATTACACAAGAGCAAGATTTATTCCACAGCCATTATTCTCATAACTTGCGTAAAACTACTTCTATTGCGACAAAACTTTAGTATGTCATTCTTGAGGTGTACTGAACCGGTTCTGTTGAATATCATCGAAATGGAGTCAAAGGTCAGGACACAGGAGCGAGATTTATTCCACAGCCATTATCCTCATAACTTGAGTAATAATTTCTGGTATGTTGGAAAGCGTATCATAATCAATGCATTGCATGATTTTTCTAACTTGTTATTCTAGTGATGTCATATTCAAAACGTTTACATAATAAATCAATTTAATAATATTGCGCTTTTACTTAAGCACGAAATATTAATTCTTCGGCCCTAGGCCTTTTTTAACAGTTTTATACTAAATATCTAAGTTCTAAGTAAAAATCTCCTAAAAAGGCCCGCGGCCTAGGTGCCTTGTAAAGAGCTGGGAAACAATCCGTTGAGAGCCTTTTATTAGGTTTTATAACATGTTTACAAATACAAAATATCTAAGTTCTAACTGAAAGTCTCCTGAAAAGGCCCGCGGCCTAGGTGCCTTGTAAAGAGCTGAGAAATGATCTGTTGAGTGCCTTGTATTAGGTTTTATAACATGGTTATAAATACCAAATATGTGGGTTGTAATTTAAAATCTTCTAAAAAGTCCCGTGGCCTTGGTGCCTTGTAAAGAGCTCAAAAATGATCCGTCGAGTGCCTTTTTTAGGCTTTTTAAAATGTTTACAAATACCAAATAGCTAGATCATCAAACAGAAGTCATCGCTCTTTCCACGTTTATAAGTGAGTCACGGAAAAACCCTTATCGACCGATATCGGGAATCGAACCCAGGTCTTCCAGTTACTCGCCGGACATGCTACCACTGCACCACAGCGGCCTCGAATTCTCCAGACTCATGTACGACTAACTGCCAAACCACATGGCAGGTTGACTAACTCACATACGACTAACTGCCAAACCACAGTTTGGTTGTAACTTATTATCTTCAAAAAAGGCCTGCGGGCTAGGTGCTTTGTAAACCGTTGAGAAATGTTCCATTGAGTGCCTTTTACCGGGTTTATGTAAAATGTTTACAAATACCAAATATACGGAAAGCAATAACTTAATTATTATTCCTTTCTTAAAAATAAAAGTTTACCGTTGGTAGGATGATATCATTGGACGAATTGTCTGGGACCGATTTAATACGAGGTGCAATAAACCAATGTATTTGTGTTCGTGTGTGTGTGTGTGCTGTAATGATCTTAGTTAATTATACTATAAAAATTTTCTGAAATTCACGAGCCATTTTCCGTGATTTCTTTCGTGAATTTACGAACCATTATCTCAAAAAAAAAAAAAAATCGTGAAATAACGGAAAAAACTCTGAATTTTACAGGTTTTTTGTACGCCAGAAAAAATTTTGAATTTTCCGAAATCATTCGGCAATTACTTTCTTACACTGACGGTAAATTACCGTTTTCAAGATGTGTTGACGAAAAATTATGAATTTTCAGAAACCTTTCCCTAATTCCTTTCTTACATTAACGGAAAAACTCCGTTCTCACTTTTCCGTATCCATATGACGAAAAATTTCCAGTAATAGGAGAGATTCGCGAAAATATTTAAGGGTTGATTAATTGTTAAATTTCCATAGTCTATCGAAGAGTCTGATTATGAAGTTCTGTAGCGAGATCAGATATTGTGGATATGAATTTTTGTTATTGTGACAAAGGTTGTTTCTTCTCCTATTCTCCATTTTGTGCACCAGCTATTATATATTGCGTTGGCGTAAAATACTAGATATTTAATTTATTTTACATGTGATAGTACGATGTCTATGTATCAGTCTGTGGTGTCCTTAGGGAAAAAGCAGCTAGCTAGCAACAGCAAATATTATGTTTAGAAGTTCTGCGAAATAATATTATAAAACAGAACGTTACACCTTCTCTTAAAGGAAATTTAAAGTTATTGCCAGTTGAAAAAAATCTCAAACTCCAAATCACTGTGTTACTTTGAAAAATCAGAATTAAAAAAAAGGATTTATTAATAAAAAATATAAAAAAAATATGAAACTTTTTTTTATTCGTTTTATAATTTGTTATAAGACCTCATACAGAAAAAATAAGATTACAAACGTATTCAAAAACATAATAAGCTCAAAAAATAAAATAACTAAATTACTGACATTAATGAAAAAAAAAAAAAAAAAGTGCTCATCGCCTAATTAGTTTTACTTTGAGCGTGAGCCTGACACCTGTGACTTTCTGGCTCAATGGTTAAAGCGCCCGACTTCAACCCAAACGCCCTGGGCTCGCATCCCACCATTGCCGCAAAAGGATTCTCTCGCGTAAGTGCTGAAATGTTCAGCACGTTTCATTTTGCGAAATTTCTGTCTAAATACGGTAAAAGTTTGAAACCGACTTTTCTGAAATAAACGGAATTACTGTCTACGGAAAATCTGTGAAAATACTGAATTAAAAAGAAGGGCGCTTTTAAAAACAGACATTCCGATAAAAGGCAGACACTTATTGGCAACTTTGCTGTATTTTCAGAAATTTTCTTTGAACTCACACCGCTTATTTTTTACAGTGTGTGAGTATCCATGGACAAAAAAAAAAAAAAAAAACATTCTTCCTTGAACAATACATTACGTGAATAAGACGAACTTTGAAACGTTTCGTAGCGTTTACGTGATGCTCCTGATAGCTTTAAATTACTTAGTAGTGGCAAATGTTCGTAAGAACTGAAATGGCACTTCTGGAATACGTCTACAGATTCAGTAAAAACACATGTATTTGCAAATTTAACCTTTTATTCCATCTCAGGCCTAAATTGAAAACATTTTAATTGCTGAACAAGATCATACTCGCGTAATACCAAATTATTCTCCAAGTCACATTAGCTTGAAAGTATTGTAACTTAAGTCTTCAGTGATCAAAAAAACGGAATAATCAGAGCGAAAGAATTAAACACTACACTATCCACCAACATGTAATTGGACACCTGTGATAGCAAAGGAAAACGAAGTTTATTCACCTTCAATAGTTGGTGGAGCCTCCACGAGCGGCGATTACAGCTGCGACCCTCCGGGGCATACTCTCAATCAGGCGCTGTACGACGGCTAGCGGTATTTTCTTCCACTCGGCTTGGAGAAGACAGGTCAGTTCCTTCACCGATTTCGGATGATGGGGGCACCCCTTAAGTCAACGCTCCAACTCGTCCCAGAGGTGCTCGATATGGTTAAGGTCCGGGCTCTGCGCAGGCCAGTCCATTCGATTAACCCCATTGTCACCATACTAAGCCATGGTGGACCTCGCAACATGAAAGGTGGCATTGTCATCCTGAAAGTAACATGGGTCCTACCCGTAAAACTGCCACAACGTAGGAAGCGCATGGTCATCCAAAATGGTGCAGTAGGTCTCGGCGTTGAGTCTACCAGGAATTGCGACCAAGGGTCCCGTGCCATACCAGGAGAAACACCCCCATAGTATAATTCCACTGCCGCCGAACTTCACAGTTGGCACAATACATTCCGGCAGGAGGCGTTCTCCAGGCAGACGCCAAACCCAGACCCTGCGATTCGAACGGTAGAGGGTGAACCTTGATTCGTCGCTCCAGATAGCCTGTTTCCACAATTCAGAGGTCCACTGTCGACGTTCTTTGCACCACGTTAGCCAAGCAGCGCTATTGGACTTGGTGATCAAAGGCTTCTGGGCGGCAGCACGTCCATGATAACCAAGCAGATAGGCTTCCTTACGGATGGTATTCATCGAAAGAACACTCCCGGATGCCTGTTGAAACTCCTCGCGGATGTGGCCCATCGATTTGGTGCGGTTCTTCCGAATTTCTCTGGCCAGCACCCGTCGGTCTCTAACTCCTAGTTTTGTGGGTCTGCCGGGTCGGGGCACATTCCGACAGTCACCTCTCATCTTCCACTTGCCAATCACGTAGGCCACTGTCGATTTTGGGTACTTCAACTCCCTGGATATGTCACGTATGGATCGGATATTTCTGTGATACCCGACGATTACACCTTTCTCGAAATCACAGAGCTCCGAACTGCGTGGCATCTTGCATGCGACTGGTTGCGTTGTTGTTTTCCACACGATATTTAACGGCGGCGGCCTTGACGTGTATCAGGACCGCAGATATCGTCGATTTCAGGGGTGTCCAATTACTTGTTGGTAGATAGTGTACAATCAAACTCTAACTATGAAATTAATCTACGCTTGCATAACAAATTTCTTTTCAAATCACTAACAAAGAAGTCTAGCTGAGTTTTAACGAGAAAAGAGCCCCTAAACATCTGTTACGACTTTGGGGTACGGTAATTAATTCGATTAGCAGGTTTTGCAAGAAGCAGCGCTAATTGTTGGTTGAAAAATTAACAGCTAGTGGTTTTCCACATTGTGAAAGAAGAAAAGAGATAAGAGCCCCTTTCCTAGGAAGGGAGAAATCTGAAGTAGAACATGGGTCGTCCTGTGTGGGGAACGCATTGCCTCCCCCTTCCCTCACGGGCGGCGGTCATGTTGGGTGGCCGTGTAAGTGTTGGGATGCTTGGAGAAACCGTTACAGTGTCACCAATTCGGAAAACATTTGGCGTTTGCTGATCCGAAACTTGGCAGGAAAAAGAAGTGTTAGTTAAGTTATGTGTTTGCCCACATATTCCGAATGCAGAGAAATGCATTTCTTAACCTCTTCATCGTGCCGAATGCTTTTAGGAAGCAATAAGACTGACCGAAGAGTTAAAACAGCCCCTTAAAGATAAAGCAAGGACTTTGTTGAAGAAATGTGAACAAGCGAAAAAGATTAGTCTGGTTCAAAGCCGTGAAGGAAGCTAGACTCAGGGAGCCGGATCTGGATTGATCCAGCAGGGTGTTAGTGGCGGAAGAAAAGCTTCTACCCGAAGTCGGCCAGCTAGGCAAAGAGCGGTAGGGCGGTTGACGTTACCGCGAGGAAAGAGGAGAGGGGAAGATGCCTCTTTTCCTGGTGCTAAATTGCACGTAAGTAAGGGATGTAAGTTTCTACAGAGAAAACCAGCAGCATCCCGGAGGTCACACGAAGTGATGGAATTGCAGCCCCGAGTGACTGAGGTGCACTACCGGTGATGTAAGGCGAATCACCATAGGACAGACGGACGGATCAGCTGGGACAAACAGGCTGACTGATCCTGCTATCCGTTCAGCGGCCCCGTTCCACCTCGACGTTAGTGCGCATAGATGCGTACCTGGCTTCATGCAGGTGCATGAACAAAGGTGTGTGTGCACGAGAGTAAATGGGGGACGAGGTCCGACTCCTCTCTCCATGGGTCATAGTGCGCGCCCAGAAATGGGCGTGTCGTCACACAGGTGTGCCTGCAAAGTCAAAATAACCGAGTACATAAAATATTAGTGAGTGCATCAAACACGGATACCCGAGGAAAAGCGGCATATCTGTAAGTACTGAATTTATGTATGCATGCCAGTTGTGAATAAATTGGCTCCGGTCAGCAAATAGACTTTCGTCGGCTGAGAACTGTTTAAAGCCGGACTGTGTTTAAGCCAATGAGTAATAATTGAACTTTACTGATAAATTCAGCCCATGAGCTATCCCGAAAGGGGGAGCCTATTTGACTCCCCTCCTTCACTATCCTCTGTATATAGACGCCTTCATCATTATCTTTATGTTTCATTTTTCAATTGATTAAATGTCTGTTGTCTTGTGCCAGCCCTGAAGTAGCATGCATAATTCATGAGTGTCAGAATTTCTTGGTTTTAATTGGCTAAATTGCAGGCTAAATTCTTTTCACCAGTATACATAAGATTTCGGCGATAAAAGGTCTTATAAATATTTATTCGAAATTCTAATGTCTACCTCCGGGTCGTCAGCCATTCCTGACATCCTGACATCTAAATTCTTAAAGATATTTTTATTCTATAGTCTGGCGCCCCGGGGCGTAGCACATCGTAAACATCCTCTTTATCTCTGCTGAAGTTGTACGTTATTCTACGTGATGGTATCCGGATAGCATCACGTACAATGACATATGCTATGTAAAACAACAAAACATTCATTCTAGAAAGAAAATACGCTGTTAGTTTGAAAAATGTGTAAGGAGAATGAATTAAAATTTACTTAGATACAGGAACTAAAAAGGAAAGTTAAGTTATACGTCACAGGGTATATGTGTGTCAAGGTTAATAGACAGTAAGGTTTGCTCATCCCACCTCCCTCGTGGCGGTAGTACCGCTCCCTTACGTAGTGACGTCACTGTACAGGACGGGGCAGCCAACAGGATAGGTAGACCGTTGATATCACTGAAACATTCGCCGAAGAAATATCAGCCATTTTTAATTTAAACAGGATTTGAATCTGAAAACTTGCAACCAAAATGCAATGAAAAAAAAAGCACATCTGAAATAAAACTAATTGTGAATATTTTACTTAGAGTAAACCAAGATGTGTGCAATATTTTTTCAAATATGTTTAATCTAAATAAGATGTTGGCATGGCACTAAGGAATATGCAGGGATAATGATCCTACATTTTAAGTTTTATTATATGAAACTGTCATGTTGTTTTTAAATAAATTCAAAAGAAAAAAATCAAGAGATTAAGTTACTAGAATCTCATAAAGAAATTTCTTTATGCCGAACAAGTAAAAACTTCAGAAAAATTCCACGAACTAGCTTAATTGAAAAGACGGAATTTAATTTCATTAAATCGTAGGTTATTGTTTGTAATTAATCGCTTAATAGAGAAGTTAAAATTATGGACTTAGAAATTTTTTTTCATTTCGTCATATTTTAATCTCTAATTTTTGAGAACTTTAAGATATTGATTGCTTCCCCAGGAATCGACAAGTCATCTTGTCGCGCATACCAGCACGTATCTATACGGTCCCATAACTTGAAGTAGTGATATGCTCTTCTGGAAATGGTTCTTAATGTTATGGCAGCTGCAATATCAGTAAATTCCAAACGATCCGTTTTTTTCTGTTTTTTATTTTTTTCGGGCATAACAATACCCTTATCTGTCCTGGTGCAACTTTTTTTATGCTCCTTACTCTGCCTTTTTTTTTTTTCATTTTCCCGTAACCTTTGCAATTCTAACAATTCTTTCTGCATCTGATTCTGCTTTCCTTTCAGAACTTTGACATGCAAATTTAGACTATGGTTTGAAGAGCTCAAAGATAATAATATCTGTAACTTCAGCTTTTCATTTTCCTTCATCTAAGCTTCATTTACCTTCCATAAAATTCCGCTTTTTGTTTTCTGATCTTTCATACATACAATTTCAGTATTTTAACCATCGGCACACAACATGTGTTCGAAAATTTTTTCTTCACTATCGTAGTATTCTGCATTATCAAATCGCGAAGAGAATCAGCTCTTTTCCATTTCTTCTGTCTGTTCTTCCTGTCCGAATTAGAATTTACATGAGTGTCCCGGAAGGTTTTAACTTGGAACAGCACATCAGTGTCTTTTAGCGTTTTGCGGACAGACAAACCAAGAAGTTCGTTCTTTAAATCACGTTCGTAGTGTTCCTCGGGAAAATGTTAGAACAAATAGCTGAATTCATTTCGTTGAAACTGTGAGCTCGTTCGGATAAGCATAACCTTGGCGTGTGTGTGTGTGTGCGCGCGCGCTTGTGTGTCGTTGCTGTTGTTCCTGAACACAAAGACAACAATTTCTACACCCCTCCTTTGTCAATAATTTTGGATGTGCCCAGCCATCACCCCTAATAGCTTAACAGGCCCGCGCACCGATTTGTGACGTCACTAGAGTAGTCCGTAGTCGTGGAGAGGGGCATTACGGCGATGTGCAAACGAACGCATCTTTAAGTACACCAACTAACCAGGTCGTGCGTTCTTTTAGAGTTTCACTGCATTTAAATAAGAACTTGTGTGTTAGTTTTCAAATAACTGCAGAGTTGACAAGTTTGTTTAATAATCTTTTAAAATACAGAAGAAAAAGAAATTATAGCGTAAAATTTAGCGTAGCAATAATTTCGACTTGAAAGGGTAAGCAACACAGATTCGTCAACTTAATGAAAGCATCCCTGTCATTTCACTGGAAGTGATAAACCATTCCTATAATCGAAATTATAAACTGTTGTCGTAGTTTCACTTGAAGTTACAGTGTCTTTATAGTTAGCCGAACGATTCCTGTACTTGTGAACAAATCGTTCTTGTACTTGAAAGATTAGTTTGAGGGTCCATTACGAAGTATCGCCGTCGTTTCAAAAGATGTCGATTGACATATTTAAGGAATCTGATTTTTCATTCATTGCAAACTTATGACTATGAAAATTTTAGTAATGAAATAATTCCTTTAGTGAAAATGTATTTTATATGCAATCCGTGATCACTAATATATGAAAAAAAGGTCAAGAAAAACTGAATTTTTTTCTGTTTTTTAATTATTACCAAAGGCTCAATAAAATACGTTTTAACATACACACAGTGAATTGCTGCTTGATCCACTGATTGCATCAAATAAATTAAGATTTCAAGAAAATTATGCAATTGCTACATTATTAAACGTACAATAATGACATAACAAGTTTTCCTAATTTTAGTACCATCTAGTTACGTGTTTGGACAACTTCATTTTGATAAGCAAATATAAGTTTATAATTTTTGTCTTCCAGAGCACTATTTCAAAAAAGTTACCTTGTCAATGTATTAAGTATATTAGTAGCATTAAGCAAAACTATTTGGATCCACAATATAAGCATTTCTTTTTATCTGGAAAAATACAAGTAACTTATTGGCAGAAATTTCCAGAAATTTGATTTTCAAGAAGTATTCAGGAAAACTGCCAATGTACATATAATTATGGTTGTGTAGTTCTTTGTGTATCACAAGCACAATTTGATTAAGTGTCCGTTAGCTGTTCCTTGAAGAATTTCAAAGACACGTTTCTAAGAAAATCTGAAATTTGTTCCAATAATTTCTTAAAGTATTTTTTTAGATAATTATTATATTTTTTGAGAACGTGACAAATGCACATGCAGTTATTGTACTGAATAAATCTAAGTGATTGTTTTGGCACTATACGATGTATTCTAAAAGATGTACATGTTTCATTATAAATTGACTAAGTTGATGTACCATTTTCTCAGAAACTATAAAAAGCAATGGTATAAAATTTTGCACAAATGTTTTGTCATTGCTAAAGCTATTGAAAAAGATTGTTTTTTTCCTTTTTTCATGATTTTGGTTTCAAAATAAATTCTATGAAGGATTGAAGAAGTTTTTCCCCCATACAAAAATTGACACCCACCCTCACGTTTGGAAGCACACTTTCCAGTAGTTATCGGATAATATGAGATATATTAGTTCCACTTATTATTGCAGTAGCTTGTGAAGACACAGTGCAGGAAATCTGAAAACAGATAAGTCTAGATAAATGAATAAAAAGTTGATCTCTCATTTTAAGCACATGTTTTCAAAAAAAAAAAAAAAAAAAAAGAAGCGAGTTCATATTTCTACTTGTATTTTAAAAATCTTGTTTGTTTAGAACATAGTTTCCACAATATGTGGATTCATGTCGATCCACGTACTTTTTTTCTCTTAAAAATAACAATATCCAAGGCTTAAAAATACCATTCCCGAGATGCCCAGAGCATGTAAATCATTCGTCTGGGCAGGTAAATAAAACATCTAATTGCCTGTGCATGGTAACTAAATTTTAAAATAAAAAAGTTTGTAATAAAATTTCCTACTACACAAGAAAAAAAGACAGTCATCACATGTCGCGTTTCATGTCATTGTTAATTAATGGAAGTTGTATTATTGTTACGAAGTACCAAGGAAAGAGTAATATCACATCTTTAATTATGGTATGCTCTACGCCCAGAAATCGGAAACCTAGTTTTGCTCCAAATTTTGTTTATAATCAACAACAGTATGCATGCCTCTGATGTAACTGGCCTCTCATGTTTAGTGACAAAGGGAGAAAACTTTAACAAAAGGAACATGGCATAATCACTAAATTTCCGAAAACACCAGTTTCATCATCGTACCATTTCATACCAATTTTAGCATCAGCATCTTAAAAATTGATATACACACGTTTGTGCATTGAACTTTTGTAATATAGACCCTTAAAATGGAAGTGCAAACATGTTAAAACAGTTCATATTTTGAACTTTAAAAAAAATAGGGTTCTGGTTTGTTATCTTAAAAGATACATTTTCCTGCGCATCCAGCTTTTACTACATGGGCAAGTAAATAATTTCTTGCCCAGGTAGTACTGATATATTTCACCTAATTTTTAAGAAATTGAATGGTTCTGATAAATTCCCTTCCTACCACAGATAGAGCATACACACTGCTCACACGAGAGTTCTTCAATGTGTTGGTTTATAGAAAAATGCTTCAAAATCTCTAAACGGACATTTTAAAGGCAAACTTACTCCTGAACTATGTGTAAACTTCTGTTTTTGTGCATTCATATCTAATTTTTGCTGTCTATACTTGATTCAGTGTTTGTGTTCCTTTAGTAATAAATATTAAAAATGATAATTCAATGCAACTCTCCATGTCTGCAAACACAAAAGATGTATTTCACATGGCAACAAGGCCTTAGCATTTATATAAAGGACATAGGCATGTTAGATGTGTACATATCATACATATATTTCGTATAGGATATAGGTATTTTACAAGCATTTGTGCCCAGAAATAGGGATCCCAAAAAAGTTAATCTGGCGCTGCCTAAACACTTAAATAACTAAGTACGAATGTATCAACATATTACTCTTGGGATCAAAAACATGCAACCCTTATTATTCTGTGTCCATAATAAAGTTTAAAACCCCTTCCTAAATATACATATTTTACTTTGAACTTATTTGATACATTGGCAAAAATATGTTATGGGTTACTATAACAACACAAGTGATCTATTCTTTCCATTACAAACATAAATTTCCTTTTTCAAAAATCTTTTCAGTGCTTTGACTTCCCGCTGTGAGATGCATTAGATTGTAAAATTAGCCAAATTTAAATTTTCTAGCTCAAAATTTTTATTTTACGAGTAGTTTAAAATAAGGTTAACAAAAGGTTTCCACGTACCTTAGAGTTGAAAATTTTCACGCTTTATTGCTGTAATCCGTTTTCTGAGAACCTCCCCATTAGTAAGGAATTTGAATACTTTTAATATTCCTCTATGAAAATAAATTTAGTTGACAATTTGACAACAACAACCACGCACATCCGTAGTCACGCTTACACAGAGTGAGCAAGCTCATGCATGCTCGACCACCCACCACGGACCTCAGCCAACTCTCCCCTACGTCACGCAGCTTCCGGCGTTCGGTGCGCGGGCCTGCTAAGCTACTAAGGGGTGATGGCCCAGCACGGCACCCATAGGGGGGGGGGGGGCTATAGGGCTTGAGCCCCCTAAAGCAAAAAGAGATTAAGAACAACGTACGTCAACGCATTAACCTCTCTCTCTCTCTCTCTCTCTCTCTCTCTACACAGACACACACGCATATATCAATTTATGCCACCCCGGTGGCACAGTGATCTAACCGATGGCTTCTGATCCCCCCACCCCCGAAAGGGGTCCGGGTTCAAATCCCAGTGAGGCATAGATGTTGTGTTTGCCTTACGGCACTGGATCTCACCCTACCCTGGAACCAGTTACCTTAAATTAGGGACGAATGACTGCTTATAGCCCATTGAGTTGCTCACGGAGGTCGTTAAACCTTCAATCAAAAAAAAAATATATATATCCATCTATCATCATCATCATCATCATTGTCAACGATTATCAATCCACTGGTGGATGAAGGTCTCTCCAAGTTTCTTTCACAACTGTCTGCTTTAAGCCAGTTTCCTCCATGTTACTCCGGCAAACTTTCGACTTCCATCTATTCATCTCTCGCATGGTCTTCTTCTGGGTCTTTTCCTGTCCCTTGGAATCCACTCTAAAATTTCGGTTGTCCATCGGTAATCAGTTCAGGCACATACACTGAGTGACCACTTTATTATGACCACCCCTCAGTACTTCGTTGGGCCACCTTTTGTCTTTATTACTGTGTCGATTCTTCGTGGCACGGACTCCACGAGATGTTGATAGGTGGTTTGTGGAATCTGAGACCATGCTTGATGATTAGCACTTTCCAGGAGTGTGAGATTTCAGGTTTGTGGATGCAGCTGTCTGATGGCTTGTTCAACTTCATCCCACAAATTCTCAATGGGCTTGAGATCTGAAGATTGTGGGGGCTACCTAAGCAAAGTAAACTCACCGGCATTTCAATCCTGTGCAATACGAGCACTATGGCAGGACGCATTGTCTTGTTGAAAGTAGCCATCGCCATTGTGATAAGCCATCCACATGACAGGATGCACTTGGTCCGCAACGATGTTTAGATATGATGTGCCAGTCAGACGTTGATCAACACGAATTAAGGGGCCCAAAGCATGCCAGGAAAGCATTCCCCAAACCATAACGTTGCCTCCACCAGCTTTAAGGGATGTAGCAATGCATTTTGGGCCCATGCTTTCGTGCTGCTTCCCCCAAATTCTAACTCGGCCATCGGCATGGTGCATCTGAAAACGTGATTCATCGGACCACATAATTTCTTTCCAATTACCTACTCTCCAATCCTTGGGCTCCTGTGCGAACTGGAGACGTTTTCTCTTGTTAACTGCAGACAGCAAAGGTGTTCGAACAGGCCTTCGGCTGCCATATCCCATCCGATGCAGTGTACGGCGAACAGTGCGTGCAGAGATCATTTGAGGGGATCCTTGATTAAGATGGAGATGGTCTGTAATTTGTTGTACTGTTCCCCTTCTGTTGTCTGTTACCAATCTGGACACTCTCCGTTCCGCCTGAGCAGTCACTGGTCGATGACGACTACTCGTTGCACGTAGAGACTCAGTTTTTTGGCTGACAGTCCAGTCTTTAAACACTTTAACAACAGCTGATATGGAACATTTCACGAATGCGGCGGTTTCGGTGATACTCGCTCCATGGCTCCGAGCTCCACCAGAAATTATTAGTCAAGTTATGAGGATAATGGCCGTGGAAGAAATCTCGCTCCTGTGTCCTGACTTTTGACCCCGTTTCGATGATATTCAACAGAACCGGTTCAGTACACCTCAAGAATAACATACTAAAGTTTTGTGGCAATAGAAGCAGTTTTACGCAAGTTATTAGAATAATGGCTGTGGAATAAATCTTGTTTTTGTGCAATGACCTTTGACCCCATTTCGCCCATTTTCAATAGGGCTCGTGCCCAGTGGTTCCCTACCACTTACTAAAATTTCATCGAAATCGAACCATATTTACGCATGTTATGACGCATAAAGCCAATGAAATGGATCCCGCTTTTATGTCGTGACCTTTGACCCCATTTTACCCATTTTCAATAGGTTTCGTTCCCATTCAAGAGGGTTCGTGCCCAGGCAGTTCCCTACCACATAATAAAATTTCATCGAAATCGAACCATGTTTACGCATGTTATAGCGCAAAAAGGCAATGGAATGGATTGAACTTTTATGCCCTTACCTTTGACCCTATTTCGCCCATTTTCAATAGGGTTCGTCCCCAGGTGGTTCCTTACCAAATACTAAAATTTCATCGAAATGGAACCGTTTTTACGCAAGTTATGACGCATGAGGGCAATGGAATAAATACCGCTTTTATGCCCTGCCTGACCTTTGACTCCATTCGCCCATTTTCAATAGGGCTCGTGCCCAGTGGTTCCCTACCACATACTAAAATTTCATAGAAATCGAACCATATTTACGCATATGAAAATGGATCCCGCTTTTATGTCCTGACCTTTGACCCCATTTTACCCATTTTCAATAGGTTTCGTTCCCAAGTGGTTCCTTACCACATACCAAAATTTCATCGAAATCGAAAACTTTTTACGCAAGTTATGACGCATAAGGGCAATGGAATAAATCGCGCTCTTATGCCCTGCCTGACCTTTGACCCCAATTTGCTATTTTCGATAGGGTCCGTGCCCCGGTAGTTCCCTACCACATACTGAAATTTCATCGAAATCGAACCATATTTACGTATGTTATGACGCATAAAGGCAATGAAATGGATCTCGCTCTTATGGCGTGACCTTTGACCCTACTTCACCCATTTTCAATAGGGTTCGTCCCCTGGTAGTCCCCTACCACATACTAAAATTTCATCGAAATCGAACCATATTTACGCAAGTTAGGACGCAAAAGGGCAATTGAATGGATCCTGCTCTTATGGCGTGACCTTTGACCCCACTTCACCCATTTTCAATAGGGTCGTCCCCTGGTGGTCCCCTACCACATACTAAAATTTCATCGAAATCGAACCATTTTTACGTGAGTTATCGTGCCGACAGACGGACGGAAAAAGCTGGAGCACGTACGCTTCTTCAACCTACGGTTGGAAAGCGTAAAAAACAAGCCTGCAGCTGCCTGCGATCATATCGCACTGTGAGAAGGAGTGAAAATGTCGCTGCCCTAGAGAACTGGCTTTGAGAAAGGAAAGATTGTTGGGTGCTGTATTAGTGGGTTGTCCATAAAAGAAACCGAGAAGCGTTTAATCATACCCAAATCAACTGTTTTGGATGTACTGAATAAGTGGAAGACACATGGCGTGCCTGAAAAAGCAAACGTACCGGCAGAACAAAGAAATTCAGTAATAGAAGACGTCGAAGCCTCAGGAGAGTCATTACAGCTAATCGACGGGGTTCTGCACAAAACCTCAGTGTACAGGTGAGTAAACTTGCTGGAACCTCGGTATGTGCACGTACGATTCGCAGATATTTCATTCAATGGGTTATTGTGGTTGTGCGGCTGCTCATAAGCCTTTGATCTCCACTCGAAATGCTACTCGTCGTTCAGAATGGTGTAAAGAACATTTATCGTGGACCCAAGATCAATGAAAATGGGTCTTACGGACTGATGAATCCAGATGCACGATGTATCAGTCTGATGGCCGTGTGTGGGTATGACGGCATCCGGGGGAACGCTATTTACCCCAGTGTATTACTGTTCCTACGGTCAAGTTTGGATGTGGCAGTGTACTCGTGTGGGGTTGCTTTGCGTGGTATGGTCCCGGCCGATTGGTTATCGTGGGAAAACCTGTTAACAAGCTGGTCTACCTCGATACTCTTGACAACTGTGCCCTATCAACTCTGTGGCAATACCACATTATATCCTGCTGGTACCAACAAGGAACTTACTAAGCAGCAGTTCGCGGCAGCATTATGTACTGAATGGAAGCGCATACCTATCGCTGTGTTCCAAAACCTTGTCGAAAGCATGTCTCGAAGGGTCAGTTTTTCACACAGTATTTATTAGAAGAAAGATACAGGAGATGTGCTTGAATAAATCATCTCAAATGATGTATGACAAAAAAAATATTTACAGATGCTTGTAGCTTACGCTACTGCTTATTTACACGGTTCTGTACATTGATGATAGTAAAGAAACAGTTAATTACACTCGAGTGTCTGGTGAGGCAACAAAAGTCTCTGACAAAGCAAAGAATAGGAACAATTCAGCTAGAAGAGCGTTATACAATATTAATTTTGCACAGTATTGATGCAAGGAATAATACAGAATTCGAGCTTGCAGACATAGATTCAAAAGACAGGTGATGAGAACTTAACAGAATGTGCAGCTTGCGCTACGTTAATTACAGGATTCGGTGCAACGTTTGCATGACAACAGTTAAGTGCAGTAGAAATCTGGCGAGGCAATATGAATCTCTGGTAATACAGAGAGTAAAATCAATCCAGAATGATGAGCACTATAGAGTATAAATTTTACACAATATTGATGAAAAAAAAAAAAAAAAAAAAGTTCTGACCGAAAGGTGATACATTGTGGGTGACCTGGAAAACCAGGAGGTTGCAGGTGATCAAGGGACAAACATGAAATCGAAAGTTCGAAAGACAGATGATGAAAAATTTACAGATGAATGTGGCTCGCGGTACTACATGTTACATACAACGGTGATATGAAAAATAGTTATATACAATAATTTTCCTGAGAATACAAAAGAAAAAATAATCTCTGAAAATACAGAGAGAAGACACAACTCATCACAGTGAGTATTGGAGAACACAAATTTACACAGTTGAAAAGTAAAATTACACTGTTGAATCAGGAATTGAAGATAAGAATATACTGTAAAAACGACAAAGTTTACAGATGTCTGTGGTTCGTGAAACGACCTATATACATGATTCTGTACAATGAGAAGTTACAATTTATATATATTGATTTGTCAGAGGTGGTAAAAAGAAATAGTCTCTGACATCGCAGAGAGAATACATAATTCAGCAAGATGAGTAATGAAAAACAAAAAAATTTACACATGAGTTATACACGAAATGATACATGCGAAGAGGATGAGAACAGAGTCTTAAAAAAAGCGTGAAAAGAAATTGACAATTATAAGTAGCTCATGCTTCGAACAATTCATAGGATTCTATACAATAATTGATCTACTAAAAGTGATGTACAATAGTGAAACAAACAAAAAAATTCTGATAAAATAGAGAGTACAAATAATATAGTACAGTGAATGTTGAGGAACAAGATTGCACTCAGTTGCGAAGCAAGAAAAAAAAACAGGAAATGTGTATAGAAAAATCGTCTCAAAATGACATATGAAAAGAAGATTTACAGGTGCTTGTAGCTGACGCAACGACCTATTCACAAAGCTCAATATAGTGGTGAGAGAATACAGTTTATGTATGATAATTTGTCGGAAAAGACAAAAAATAGTCTCTGATGAAGCAGAGATTGAAGACAAATCAGCATGGCAAAAATTGTATCTATCAGGAGGTAGGTGAAACAAAAGTTCCGACTGTAAGGTGAAGCGTTGTGGGCGACCCTGCAAACCAAGTGGTTGCTGGTGACCAAGTTGATAGGAACTGTGGTTCACTGCAGCGTGCAACTGCAGTGGTAAGTTCTAGTCGAAAGCGGGAGAGTAGGCGATTACGAAAATGACAAAGTAACGCAGTACTGACTTTATTTATGTCAGTAGAAGCTTCGGGGGACGCTGAAGATGATACACGTGAATTATATGTTTTACAAGCACGAAGATGTAGGAGCAGACTGCCGGAAGGTGAATAGGGCGAGAAGAGTTCAGAAGTAGTGTTCGGTAGGCGCTGAAGGTGAGGACGGTCTCACAGGATCGTTGCGCTAGCGTGAAAGCGAGATGGAGTATTGGCAATAATACTGTGCAATACATGAAGACATGCTGAACGTCAGCCTCCTCGCCACAATACGGACAGGAGGGTGAAGATAAAATGGTCATGCGATGTAAAATCGACGGCACAGGGAGGCGGTTGTGTAAGAAAAGCCAATGTGAATTGACTTCAAGGGGTGCTGAAAGTGGGGAAAGCGCAGCGGACCACACTGCGGAGGTAGAAGAAAGTGGAATACCAGAAATGGGAAGAGGTGCGGAAGAGCGAGAGAGAAAACGGTAGAGATCAGCTGTTGAGAAAGAGACAAGAGGAAGAGGTGGACCAATGGACGACAGAAAAAATGGGAGAAGGAGAGAAGCAGAGTGAACAGAAATGAGACCTGAGGGAGTAGCAAGCTCAGGGAACAGGGAGATTATAGTAGAAATAAGAGAGTTGTGAACAAAGTGAGCGTTGGCATTGAAACGGAGAGCAGAGGGTAGAGAAGAGAAGGGGAGCCAGGAAAGATCGGTGGTAACAAGATCGCTGACAGTAACGACTCCAGCTCTGAGCCATGAAGGAAAAGCAAAACATGGGAGATGGGGAGGGTATAGCAGAGAAGAAAAAAAAAGAGGTTCGGATAGTAGGCCATTTGTGGAGGCAGGGAGAGAGCGAGAAAGAGGGAGGGAACGAAGAAAGGAGATAGCCTCTTTGTAGACAGGAGGGAAAAGTGTGAGAAGGGGACAGTGGTCCATGAGTAAGAACGAAAGGAGAGTAAAGCGTGGGTTATGCGGAGATACTATGACATCACGAGCAGCAACTGCAGAGGGAGCAGGTGCCGCAAGTGATCGTAAAAACGTAGACACACGATAAGCCTTGTAATAGGATCTGACGTCGGGTAGACTAATGCCTCCGTTGGAAGGAGACAGGCTGAGTTGAGGTGCTCCGACCCAGTGATGGCCGGGCCAGATAACCTGAGTTTGACAGCGGGTGAGTTCAAGAAGACGTAGTGCTGGTTGCTTCGAGGCCAACCAGGAATACGTGCACATTGAAAGCAGGTAAGTGTGCGTTAGACGTGCTCTTTGAAAGACGGAGGTGCAGAATTGTGCGCGCCGCCAGATTGCGACCGAGCGATGTAGGCGTGGCCGGAGAGTCGTCCAGGTGACGAGTGAAGCAGTTGCTGGTTTTCCAAGGTGGACTCCTAGGAATCGTTGAGAGGTGTTGGACCACTCTGCTCCCCAAGGAGAGTCAGTGCGGTTAGTCCACGAACCGGTCCATAGGCCTGTGCTTTTCGTTGTGTTTAGCGCTGCTCCGGAACATGAGGCGTAAGTATTGTAGAGATTGTGGAGATCGTGAAATTGTGAGTCTTGCCGAATGCAGAATGTAATATCGTCGGCGTAGGCAACATAGGTAGCAACATGATGACGTGTGCTGGCTACGACCGGTGGTAGTGAAGCAAAGAAGGATCGATGGACTGCGCGTAAAAAGGTTCTATTGCGAGGGCGAAGAGCTGCCCGGATAAGGGGCAACCCTGACGCACGCCGCGACGAAAGGGTATGGGAGCTGTGAGAAGGTTGAGCAGCTTGACGTGGAAAACTGCGTCCCGGTAGAGGGAGATGAGAAGAGAAGCAAAGGAAGGAGGAAATCCGAAATTTAGTAATGTAGCAAGAAGGTAATCATGGGAAATATTATCGAACGCTGAGCGTTGATCGAGGGAAAGAAGAGCAAGGGGTTCTGAGCGAGAGCGGGCGAGGTGAATTAGATCATTAAGAAGCTGAATATTATGGGAGATGGAGCTCCCGGGTACAGTATAGGTTTGATTAGTGGAGAGAATATGAGGGAGTATGGGGTTAAGCCGGCGGGACAGAAATTTAGTATAGAGTTTATAATCAGTATTTAAGAGTGAGATGGGACGCCAATTCCCCAAGTCAAGCGGATCACCCTTCTTGGGGAAAAGTACAACATGTGCGAGCGTGAAACTCCTTTTAAGAGATGTAAGATGCATGGCAGTAGAAAAGGCACAGAGGAGAAATGGAAGGAGGGCAGGAAGAAAAGCCTTATAGAAAGAAACAGGGAGACCGTCCGGGCCAGGTGAAGCCCGGGAGTTGAGGGACGAGAAAGTGTCAGAGAGCTCAGTTAAAGTGGGAGGATGGAGGAGGCTGGCTGAAAGATGAGAAGGGACCTGAGGCAAAGAAGAGAACAGAAGAGCAGAAGCCGTAGGGGAGGGAGGAGGAGTTTCACAAAATTTTGAAATGTAGTAATTACGTACCATAGAACAAATTGGAACTGGTTCGGATGAAACTACTCCAGTTGGAAGACGAAGGTGCTGCAGAACAGAAGAGGATCGGCGAGTTGACTCAAGTGACGTAAGGAATTCGTACGAACAAGCATCAGGTTTCAGGTGTTGCAGTTTAAGGCGTTGAAGGGCTTGTTTTGCAAGTGGCACCAAAAGTGAATGTAATTCTGCCTGGTAGACTTGAAATAGGGGATCAGCAAGATTGAGCAAAGAAAGCATTTGCCTAGTATGAACAAGTCGCATCCTCCGTTGTGTCATGATCGAGTATGACAGGTTTCGTACCAGTAATATGAGGTGGCGTTTTACTTCCAACCAAACGTTGAGGGGGCACGGTGCAGAATGAAGCCTTGTACGCCAATCCGCAAGAAAATCTCGCACCGATGAGCAGAAGGCTGAGTCATCTAAAAGAGTGTCGTCAAAAGTCCAAGGCCGGATTGCACGTGGCTGTGTTGAAGTAGCAAAAACTGTTATGGCAATGGCGCAATGATCCGAGGAAGCTGTGGGTGTACAGCATGAATCTGATATTGCTGGTAGAAGAAGAGAAGTTGCATAAAAGCGATCCAATCTTGCTGTAGGAGGATCAATGGCTCTTGGTGCACGCCATGTATGTGTAGTCTGGGTTGGTGACAAATGGCGTTGAACATCTACTAGTGAGAAGTCTGAAGTGATAGACTGTAAGAGATGTACTACTTCCGTACGGTGTTCTCTGGAAGAAGAAGAGCGATCAGTTAGGGGATGTAGAGTGCAATTGTAGTCACTTCCGATAAGTACCCGGTCGGTGATGGGAATACGTGACAGAGCCCGTCGAAGTTTTGCAAACAACTCTGGCACGTGAGTAGGAGTGCAAGGAACATAAATGTTGAATACATGAAATTTTTCAGCTGCGACGGTGAAAGAGACTCGTTGTAATAAGTCTCGACATAAGTTTTTCACTGAGAAGGAGGAAAGAGTTGAACGAAAACGTGAGTGAACACCAACTGCCATGCCACCACGCGACAGTTGGCTGTAGGCGTGATGGAAAGTATGATCCCACTGACGCCATTGATGAAATTGAGTGGTGGAAGTACAGTTTGTTTCCTGCAGAAGTAATATATTAGCATTCAGGGGAGCAAGATCCTCTCGTACCAGCGCATTCGCAAGAGGTGTCGCAAAACCGCGACAATTAAGTGACACCACCTTGAATGTCTAGGTTAGTTGTGGGATGCAGTAGGAATTGACTGGCTGTAGTGATGGAGTGGAGTCGACGGAGAAAACAAGCACTCCACGGGACCTCGTCCGCAGTGCGCCGAAGAGTGTTTTCAAGTGAGTGTAATTGAACCAGCACTTGTGGAAGAGCTGCTTCATACTGCTGAATGGAAGTGCGTGCTGAGGAAGGGCTAGAGGACCCTAAAAGGCAATCCAGCACGTCCTCGTATGGCAGAGGCTCAGCAGGGAAAGCATTTTCAGCAAGAAAAGTTGTGAATTCTTCTAGTGAGGAAAGACACCCTCACATGCTGTCTCAGAGGAAGTGTGTAGAGGCGACCTGGAGAACGGTCGTCGAGAGCTGACGGAGCGAGAGGATGAGCGGGTAGAAGAGCGAGATGATCTTCGGGACGCCAGAGTCTTTGACTTCTTCGTCTTGGAGCGAGTAGCACCACTGCGTTTTCCAGCAACCACTAAAGCTTCATGATCGTCTGGAGAGTCTGAACCCGAAGCGTTACCTGTGACTCGTGTCATGGAGCTAACGGTAAAAGCTGAGGAGTGGTCAACATGTACATCAGCAGTGGTTGTAAAAGTACAAGGGGGAGTCGATTTTGGAAGCCTGGGAAAATTCTTAGGATCAGCAGGAGGTGGAGGCATCAAAGTCGTTTGTTGACCAATGGCAGTAAGCTGACTTTTGGAAAATCTTGATTCCGCGACTTTCCTCGAATAGGAAGAAGTCTGTGAAGCGTTGGTGGACAAAGTAGAAGAAGATGTAGTGTGTGGAGCTGTTTGCAGGGAGGCACGTGGGCACTGAGCCCTTATGTGACTTTCGCTCTGACATATAGTGCAATACTGTGAAGTGATTATCTCAACTCTTCGGCGTTGCTGTCCACAGCGGATGTGCAAAACATTCGGAACCGCTTTCAGCTGAGCATCAGATGAAAAGAGGACTCGAGCAGTGCGGCGAAAACCTCGAATCGATTTGTCTTCAGGATCTCTGGGAGCCGCAGAGAGAGTTGTTATGGAGCCAACAACTCTGCCGTACCTGCTGAGCAAGGTGCAAAGTGCAGCGTCGGATACTTCTGGTGGTACGGGGTAGAAGGTCACCTGCACCGGGCGGTGCGCAACCGGTTGTGCTAACAGATGCACGTCATTGATGGTTAGACCTTCCGTAAGGACCTGGTCAGCATGCGCTTTATCCTTAAAATAGACCAAGACAGATCTGGGTTTTCGAGCTACAAAGTCTATTGCATCCTTTGGTAAGATAGTTTCGAGGGCTCGGCTATATTGCCACAGCTTAGTGTCGGGAAGCGCATCAAAATAGACGCCCCGTTCCATAGTGGAGGAAAAAAGGTGACCAGCTCGGGAATCCTCTGATATGTCAATTGTAGCAGTAGAACCGACGACAGTGACATAGGATTCAGGAAAAGGCATAGCAGATGAAACTGGGGGTGTGAGGACCCCAGAAGTTGCAGAAGCATAGGATGCTTGGGCAGGCATGGGTCGAGAATTCGATGAAGCGGCTCCTAGCAGTGAGGGCGGATCAGAAAGTTGATGAAAAGTAGAAGCTATGAGCTCAGTATCGCTGATCACGGAGACGTCATCATCTGCTGAGATGTAGATAGGAGACTTGGCACCACCGCACTTGGTGGGAAGGGAGGAAGTTATTGCTGGAGAAGAAGAGGTATCCATGACGTCGCAATGATGCTCGGGAGCCACCTCATTTAGCTGAGCAGGAGCTGCCGCCGTAGAAGAAGAAGAGGGTGCTGGCTGATCTGCCAAGATAAGGATGTGGGCGTCACCCTTGTCTGCCTCCGCCATCGAAGCAATGGCGAGACTTTAACGAAAAAAGACCAGCTCGGTTGAAAAATAAAACAGTGAATAATGAAAAAATATGGCACTCACCAACCTGGGAGATACACGAACGTAAAGCGCGGACTTTCAACTTGAAGATACACGCAACCACAGAAACTAAAGCACTCAATAAACACCTTATAGCAACGAAAATCACGGAGCTTAAAACCCAACCACTGAGCTTCGAAGGGTCAGTGCATGCATTAAGGCCAAAAGTGGACCGACACCGTACTAATGTATATCAATAAATGCTATGTTGTGCTTCTCTTCTAGGTGTCCGGTGACTTTTGTCAATATAGTTTATGTTGGACTTTTGCTCAAACCAACCCGAAACAATGTTAACGCGTTGCTCAAAAAACGCATTTTTCATCAATCGCCGAACACTGCGTAACTTGCTTACAATACCCGGATGTACCGCACAGAGCACGTGACGTAGGTGTACGAAACCAATTTCTCTGAGAGGGGTGATAATGTCGTAACGTATTCTAATAATCACCGTGGGTATGCGGTACACATACTTTGTCGTACAAACGCAATCTGGGAATTTTGGATTCTACTCCATATTAGTAAGAATTTTTTTTTATTGGGAAGATCGGAATGTGAGAACTATTATACTTGCTTTTCGGTCCTCTTACCTTTCCGCGAGATAGCGTAAATGCAGATGCTGTTGATTAAAAATGTACTTTACTGCATACCATTGGTTGTAAATATCCGGTTGTAAAAATTCTGTGTTCCCGTCAGTTGCATTTACAGTGACCACTATTTTGGTTGGCGCTCCTTATTTCAAGAAAGCATGCGTTTTTCGCTAAGAAAAATGAAGTTAAATTGCTATTTCTAGATATCTCTGCTTCTAAAAGACCGATTTGCAAAACTTCGTTTTGCGTCGGATAATGTTCCTAAAGAAAAGCGTTCTGCAAATGATTTCTAATTTTTGATAATGAACCGTTTAGCCACTAGAGGGAGTAAGGGTATGTTTACGATTCCAATGTATTTGCAGCAATATCTTCATTTCTGAAAGCTCGATAATAAAAATTTCTTTGCGGTCTGATACCAGTTATTACGAGAAATCTTTTGAGCATATTTTCTGCTTAAATTAATACAGTTTTTTTCCTTCATTCGACGTAGATATACACTGAAGAGTAATTGAATTAGAGATACCTGTCTAGTAACGTTTAGCACCCCCTTTCGCCCTGATGACGGCGGCGATTCGTCTCGGCATAGACTCGACAAGACACCGGAAGCGTTGGGAAGCCATACGGATCCACGACCCCTGAACAAGCTCACACAGTTACCGAAAATTTGATGGAGGGGTCAGAGCCCTGAACATCTCTCTCGATGGCATCCCAGATGTGCTCGATGGGATTGAGGTCAGGTGACCTAGCTGGCCAAGGAAGCGAGATCACGTCTGTGGAGTGTTCATCCAACCATTCGGATACAATTCGGAAGCGATGGCACGGTGCATTGTCTTGTTGCAGGATGAGGTCCCCAGTGGGATGTTGAAGACGCACAAACGGGAGCAAATGGTCGTCCAGGATATCCCGGTAACGTTGATCTGTGAGGGACGATGTCACACGTACCAGGAGTACCATTTCAGTCCACGTAAACAGTCCCCAGATGAGAATGCCACCCCCACCAGCTTGAAGAGTAATCTGCTGGCAAGAAGGATCCATCGCTTCATGTGGTTTTCGCCGTACTCGTATCCTGCCATCCGCATGTACCAACGTGAATCTCGACTCATCAGTCCAGGCAACATTTTTCCACATGTCTATCCGCTGTTACAATGCGAGCTAGCCGACGATGACCCCGCTCTTCCACACGCTGTTGCCCACGGCAGTTGACCCTTGCATGGATGGTTTTACCGGATTCGATGAACTCACGGTGCACCCGTGACACAGTTGCTCGTAAAAATCCCAGTGCTTGCACGACTTCCGAGATGGAGTGATCCATTCGTCGGGCCCCGACAATTTGCCCACGATCACATGCGCTTAGATCATTCGTCTTACCCATACTGCATCCGATTCTTACTGATTCCCGTCATATCACTCCTAATATTGTCGGATCGCTGCATACGTCATGTCGTTTCCGTTTACAGGGCCCCCCACAACGCCACATTTGCATGACGCCAGCTGTTTCTAATTCAATTGCTCTACAGTGTACACTCACGGACAATAAAATTTGCGCACCAAGAAGGACGCATCGTATAGAACGGAAATTTTATGGATGTAATGATACACATAAATGATACACATGATGGCAAAAATAGAGCTGTAGAAGGATCTTTGGTACAATTACAAAAGGATCTGTGGTACGCAGTCCGGTCATCTTCAATAGCTGGTCGCACCGTCGCGTGCGACGATACATGCTGCAATACGGTCTTTCATGGAGGCGAACAGACGTCTGATGTTGTCCTGTGGCAGACTGGCCCGCACGTGTTGGACTGACTGTGTGCTCCAAATCTCGGATAGGGTAGCACGGCTGCAGCTGGCGTTTCAACTGGTCCCACACATGCTCAACACGGGACATTTCCGGGGAGCGGGCAGGCCAAGGAAGTGCCTGGGCATGAAGTAGGCAGTGCTGGGCATGAAGTAGGCAGTGCTGGGCAACCCGAGCAGTGTGCAAGCGGGCGTTATCCTGCTGGTACAGTGTACGTGGTATCCCGGCCAGGAATGGGAGCACATAGGTCCATAGGATCTCATCCACATACCGCAGGCCCGTCAATGATTCACGTACCACTACTAGAACTGATCGGCTATCGTAGGCTATGTCTACCTAGACCATATTGTTTGCAGTAGGAGGAGGTGTGGCGCTCGATAGCGTGGTTGGGATTACGCCGTTGACCCGGGGACTTCCACATCCGGACACGATGATCATCTGTCTCTAAACGAAGCAGCACTCATCGCCAAGCACCACATGTCGCCAGTCTGTGGCGTTCCACGTCGCTCTGGCCTAGAACCACTGCAAATGGAGCGGGCGATGTTTCGGTGTTAATGGCAGCACACGTATGGAATAGATGGCATCTTAGATTCGCTTCCGCTAGGCGTCGAAAAATGGTTCGTGGGCACATGGAGCTGCTACATCTGCCTGTATAGTGGACCGGGTCCCCGTGGGATCCGAACGTTCCTGACGCACGATCCGTCGATCCTCTCTACCGGTGGCCCTCCTGGGCCATCTGGAGCCGCTCCGCCATGTGGCAGTACCGTCACGTGTCCACTTCTTCCAACACAGTCGGATGGTATCGTGAGAACAATCCACGTGGTGGGCTATACGGCGCGCGGACAACACTGCGGTTTTCAGCCCAATGATCAGGCCTCTCTCAAAATCCGTAAGTTGCATAAATCGACGTCCATGGCGTCTACCCGGCATTATTCTTGTCACTCTGTACTCTTGCTTGTGTCGGCCGGTGCTTTTCGCTTTCATGGAGCATCGATCCCACGCCTGTTTATAAGGCGGCTATTTCGTGCTTACAGCGCCACCACAGGGTGTGCGGCTATGCGCAATCGCACCAAACGTGGATCACTTGCATACCAGCGCTCATTCTAGCTATTTGCAAAGTTTCGCGGTTGTAGCATGCTTTCTTCTAGATGCACAAATTTCATTGTCCGTGAGTGTATACGTCGTATTTTTTTCGATATCTCTGCTTCTAGAAGTCGAGTTTGAAAAAAAAACTTTCTTTGTCGGACAATGTCGGGCGCTGAATGTTTAGTACATGGTTTCAATTTTTTAACGCATCAATTTGAGGCACAAGCGTACGTTTGCGTTTACAGCGTATTTGCGGCAATATCTGAGCAGCTATAATCTCATGCATTTTCTGCTTAAAATAATGCACAATTTTCCTGCTAGGGGGCGCAACTACATCCTACGTCCAATGAATTCCAGGACTGGCCGCATAATTGACGTAACAGTTGTGGGATAAAAATATCATGTGTATGCCAGGAGGCGGCCGTTCTTGGCCTTAATGAAGAACTGGAAACCGGTTTATACCGGTACCAACAGGTGGAATACGCACATTAAGGGAGTCATAGCAAGCGTTCTCGTCTCATTTCATTTCAGTTATCAAAGAACAAAAAGTAAAGACCCGTTTCTGCTGTAAGCTTGGTAAAACAGCTACTGAAACTTTCAGAATGTAAAAAGAGGCGTATGGAGACACAACATTATCCCCCCGCAGCGTTTTCGAATGGTATGCACGGTTTCATGACGGGCGCGAATCCTTTAATGATGATCCAAGATCTGGATATCCCTCCAGTGTGCGGACATCGAAAAAATCGAAGAAAGATCTCCGAATTACAATCAGACTTTTGGCTAAGTCGGTTGGTATCAGTTGTTCTATCTGTCATGATATTATACGCGAGAATATTGGAAAACGAAAACTTAATGCCAAACTGGTACCTCGCATTCTGAATGACGGTTCTTGCTCTATGTTATCGCAAGATCATATGCTGCGTTGTGAGTCCAACAGTTCCTGGCTCACTGTCAAATCACCGAGTTTCCACGTGCGCCATATTCCCCTGATTTATCGCCCGGTGACTTATTCCTATTCCCCAGGATAAAACGGGCACTAAAAGGAGAGTATCATGCAGACATTACATCTATCTAAGCAGCCGTTACAAAACTCCTATGACTTCTTCCTGTTTCCTAGGATAAAATGGCCACTGAAAAGACAGTATCATGTAAACATTACATGTATCCAAGCAGCCGTGACAAATCCCCTATGATTTCTTCCTGTTACCCAGGATAAAACGGGTACTAAAAGGACAGTATCATGCAGACACTACATCTATCCAAGCAGCAGTGACAAAACTCCTATGATTTCTTCCTGTTTCCCAATATAAAACGACCACTAAAAGAACAATATCATGCGAACATTACATCTATCCAAGCAGCAGTGACAAAACTCCTATGATTTCTTCCTGTTTCCCAGGATAAAACAGGCACTAAAAGGAGAGTATCATGCAGACATTACATCTATCGAAGCAGTCGTGGCAAAACTCCTATGGCTTCTTCCTGTTTCCCAGGATAAAACGGCCACTAAAAGGACAGTATCATACAAACTTTACATCTATCCAAGCAGTCGTGACAAATCCCTTATGACTTCTTCCTGTTTCCCAGGATAAAACGGGCACTAAAAGGAGAGTATCATGCAGACATTACATCTATCTAAGCAGCCGTGGCAAAACTCCTATGACTTCTTCTTGTTTCCCAGGATAAAACGGCCACTAAAAGGACAGTATCATACAAACATTAATAATAATAATAATAATAATAATAATAATAATAATAATAATAATAATAATAATAATAATAATAATAATAATAATAATAATGATATAAAATTTTCATCATACAAACATTACATCTATCCAAGCAGCCGTGACAAATCCCTTATGACTTCTTCCTGTTTCCCAGGATAAAACGGGCACTAAAAGGACAGTATCATGCAGACACTACATCTATCCAAGCAGCCGTGACAAAACTCCTATGACTTCTTCCTGTTTCCCAGGATAAAACGGCCACTAAAAGGACAGTATCGTGCAAAAATTACATCTATCCAAGCAGCCGTGATAAAACCCCTATGACTTCTTCCTGTTTCCCAGGATAACACGGGCACTAAAAGGACAGCATCATACAAACATTACATCTATCCAAGCAGCCATGACAAATCCCTTATGACTTCTTCCTGTTTCCCAGGATAAAACGGGAACTAAAAGGACAGTATCATGCAGACACTACATCTATCCAAGTAGCCGTGACAAAACTCCTATGACTTCTTCCTGTTTCCCAGGATAAAACGGCCACTAAAAGGACAGTATCGTGCAAACATTACATCTATCCAAGCAGCCGTGACAAAACCCCTATGACTTCTTCCTGTTTCCCATGATAACATGGCCACTAAAAGGACAGTATCATGCAGACACTACATGTATCCAAACAGCCGTGACAAAACTCCTATGACTTCTTCCTGTTTCCCAAGATAAAACGGACACTAAAAGGACAGTATCATGCAGACATTACATCTATCTAAGCAGCCGTGGCAAAACTCGTATGACTTCTTCCTGTTTCCCAAGATAAAACGGCCACTAAAAGGACAGTATCGCGCAAACATTACATCTATCCAAACAGCAGTGACAAAACCCTTATGACTTCTTCCTGTTTCCCAGGATAACACGGGCACTAAAAGGACAGTATCATGCAGACACTACATGTATCCAAGCAGCCGTGACAAATCTCCTATGATTTCTTCCTGTTTCCCAGGATAAAACGGGCACTAAAAGGACAGTATCATGTGAACATTACATCTATCCAAGCAGCCGTGACAAAACTCCTATGATTTCTTCCTGTTTCCCAGGATAAAACAGGCACTAAGAGGAGAGTATCATGCAGACATTACATCTATCTAAGCAGCCGTGGCAAAACTCCTATGGCTTCTTCCTGTTTCCCAGGATAAAACGGCCACTAAAAGGATAGTATCATAAAAACATTACATCTATCCAAGCAGCCGTGACAAATCCCCAATGACTTCTTCCTGTTTCCCAGCATAAAACGGGCACTAAAAGGAGAGTATCATGCAGACATTACATCTATCAAAGCAGCCGTGGCAAAACTCCTATGACTTCTTCTTGTGTCCCAGGATAAAACGGCCACTAAAAGGACAGTATCATACAAACATTAATAATAATAATAATAATATTAATAATAATAATAATAATAATAATAATAATAATAATAATAATATAAAATTTTCATCATACAAACATTACATCTATCCAAGCAGCCGTGACAAATCCCTTATGACTTCTTCCTGTTTCCCAGGATAAAACGGGCACTAAAAGGACAGTATCATGCAGACACTACAAGTATCCAAGCAGCCGTGACAAAACTCCTATGATTTCTTCCTGTTTCCCAGGATAAAACGACCACTAAAAGGACAATATCATGTGAACATTACATCTATCCAAGCAGCCGTGACAAAACTCCTATGATTTCTTCCTGTTTCCCAGGATAAAACAGGCACTAAGAGGAGAGTATCATGCAGACATTACATCTATCTAAGCAGCCGTGGCAAAACTCCTATGGCTTCTTCCTGTTTCCCAGGATAAAACGGCCACTAAAAGGATAGTATCATACAAACATTACATCTATCCAAGCAGCCGTGACAAATCCCTTATGACTTCTTCCTGTTTCCCAGCATCAAACGGGCACTAAAAGGAGAGTATCATGCAGACATTACATCTATCAAAGCAGCCGTGGCAAAACTCCTATGACTTCTTCTTGTTTCCCAGGATAAAACGGCCACTAAAAGGACAGTATCATACAAACATTAATAATAATAATAATAATAATAATAATAATAATAATAATAATAATAATAATAATAACAATAATAATAATAATAATAATATAAAATTTTCATCATACAAACATTACATCTATCCAAGCAGCCGTGACAAATCCCTTATGACTTCTTCCTGTTTCCCAGGATAAAACGGGCATTAAAAGGACAGTATCATGCAGACACTACATCTATCCAAGCAGCCGTGACAAAACTCCTATGACTTCTTCCTGTTTCCCAGGATAAAACGGCCACTAAAAGGACAGTATCGTGCAAAAATTACATCTATCCAAGCAGCCGTGACAAATCCCTTATGACTTCTTCCTGTTTCACAGGATAAAACGGGAACTAAAAGGACAGTATCATGCAGACACTACATCTATCCAAGCAGCCGTGACAAAACTCCTATGACTTTTTCCTGTTTCCCAGGATAAAACGGTCACTAAAAGGACAGTATCGTGCAAAAATTACATCTATCCAAGCAGCCGTGACAAAACCCCTATGGCTTCTTCTTGTGTCCCAGGATAACATGGGCACTAAAAGGACAGTATCATGCAGACACTACATGTATCCATACAGCCGTGACAAAACTCCTATGGCTTCTTCCTGTTTCCCAAGATAAAACGGCCACTAAAAGGACAGTATCGTGCAAACATTACATCTATCCAAGCAGCCGTGACAAAACTCCTATGACTTCTTCCGGTTTCCCAGGATAAAACGGCCACTAAAAGGACAGTATCATACAAACATTACATCTATCCAAGCAGCCGTGACAAATCCCTTATGACTTCTTCCTGTTTCCCAGGATAAAACGGGCACTAAAAGGAGAGTATCATGCAGACATTACATCTATCTAAGCAACCGTGGCAAAACTCGTATGACTTCTTCTTGTTTCCCAGGATAAAACGGCCACTAAAAGGACAGTATCACACAAACATTACATCTATCCAAGCAGCCGTGACAAATCCCTTATGACTTCTTCCTGTTTCTCAGGATAAAACGGGCACTAAAAAGACAGTATCGCGCAGACACTACATCTATCCAAGCAGCCGTGACAAAACTCCTATGACTTCTTCCTGTTTCCCAGGATAAAACGGCCACTAAAAGGACAGTATCGTGCAAAAATTACATCTGTCCAAGCAGTCGTGACAAAACCCCTGTGACATCTTCCTGTTTCCCAGGATAAAACGGGCACTAAAAGGACAGTATCATGCAGACACTACATGTATCCAAACAGCTGTGACAAAACCCCTATGACTTCTTCCTGTTTCCCAGGATAACACGGGCACTAAAAGGACAGTATCATGCAGACACTACATGTATCCAAGCAGCCGTGACAAAACTCCTATGATTTATTCCTGTTTCCCAGGTTAAACGACCACTAAAAGGACAATATCATGTGAACATTACATCTATCCAAGCAGCCGTGGCAAAACTCCTATGATTTCTTCCTGTTTCCCAGGATAAAACAGGCACTAAAAGGAGAGTATCATGCAGACATTACATCTATCTAAGCAGCCGTGGCACAACTCCTATGACTTCTTCCTGTTTCCCAAGATAAAACGGCCACTAAAAGGATAGTATCATACAAACATTACATCTATCCAAGCAGCCGTGACAAATCCCCTATGACTTCTTCCTGTTTCCCAGGATAAAACGGGCACTAAAAGGAGAGTATCATGCAGACATTACATCTATCTAAGCAGCCGTGGCAAAACTCCCATGACTTCTTCTTGTTTCCCAGGATAAAACGGCCACTAAAAGGACAGTATCATACAAACATTAATAATAATAATAATAATAATAATAATAATAATAATAATAATAATAATAATAATAATAATAATAATAATAATAATAATAATAATGATATAAAATTATCATCATACAAACATTACATCTATCCAAGCAGCCGTGACAAATCCCTTATGACTTCTTCCTGTTTCCCAGGATAAAACGGGCACTAAAAGGACAGTATCATGCAGACACTACATCTATCCAAGCAGCCGTGACAAAACTCCTATGACTTCTTCCTGTTTCCCAGGATAAAACGGCCACTAAAAGGACAGTATCGTGCAAAAATTACATCTATCCAAGCAGCCGTGACAAAACACCTATGACTTCTTCCTGTTTCCCAGGATAACACGGGCACTAAAAGGACAGCATCATACAAACATTACATCTATCCAAGCAGCCATGACAAATCCCTTATGACTTCTTCCTGTTTCCCAGGATAAAACGGGAACTAAAAGGACAGTATCATGCAGACACTACATCTATCCAAGTAGCCGTGACAAAACTCCTATGACTTCTTCCTGTTTCCCAGGATAAAACGGCCACTAAAAGGACAGTATCGTGCAAAAATTACATCTATCCAAGCAGCCGTGACAAAACCCCTATGACTTCTTCCTGTTTCCCAGGATAACATGGGAACTAAAAGGACAGTATCATGCAGACACTACATGTATCCAAACAGCCGTGACAAAACTCCTATGACTTCTTCCTGTTTCCCAAGATAAAACGGACACTAAAAGGACAGTATCATGCAGACATTACATCTATCTAAGCAGCCGTGGCAAAACTCGTATGACTTCTTCCTGTTTCCCAAGATAAAACGGCCACTAAAAGGACAGTATCGCGCAAACATTACATCTATCCAAACAGCAGTGACAAAACCCTTATGACTTCTTCCTGTTTCCCAGGATAACACGGGCACTAAAAGGACAGTATCATGCAGACACTACATGTATCCAAGCAGCCGTGACAAATCTCCTATGATTTCTTTTTGTTTCCCAGGATAAAACGGGCACTAAAAGGACAGTATCATGTGAACATTATATCTATCCAAGCAGCCGTGACAAAACTCCTATGATTTCTTCCTGTTTCCCAGGATAAAACAGGCACTAAGAGGAGAGTATCATGCAGACATTACATCTATCTAAGCAGCCGTGGCAAAACTCCTATGGCTTCTTCCTGTTTCCCAGGATAAAACGGCCACTAAAAGGATAGTATCATACAAACATTACATCTATCCAAGCAGCCGTGACAAATCCCCAATGACTTCTTCCTGTTTCCCAGCATAAAACGGGCACTAAAAGGAGAGTATCATGCAGACATTACATCTATCAAAGCAGCCGTGGCAAAACTCCTATGACTTCTTCTTGTTTCCCAGGATAAAACGGCCACTAAAAGGACAGTATCATACAAACATTAATAATAATAATAATAATAATAATAATAATAATAATAATAATAATAATTATATAAAATTTTCATCATACAAACATTACATCTATCCAAGCAGCCGTGACAAATCCCTTATGACTTCTTCCTGTTTCCCAGGATAAAACGGGCATTAAAAGGACAGTATCATGCAGACACTACATCTATCCAAGCAGCCGTGACAAAACTCCTATGACTTCTTCCTGTTTCCCAGGATAAAACGGCCACTAAAAGGACAGTATCGTGCAAAAATTACATCAATCCAAGCAGCCGTGACAAATCCCTTATGACTTCTTCCTGTTTCACAGGATAAAACGGGAACTAAAAGGACAGTATCATGCAGACACTACATCTATCCAAGCAGCCGTGACAAAACTCCTATGACTTCTTCCGGTTTCCCAGGATAAAACGGCCACTAAAAGGACAGTATCACACAAACATTACATCTATCCAAGCAGCCGTGACAAATCCCTTATGACTTCTTCCTGTTTCTCAGGATAAAACTGGCACTAAAAAGACAGTATCGCGCAGACACTACATCTATCCAAGCAGCCGTGACAAAACTCCTATGACTTCTTCCTGTTTCCCAGGATAAAACGGCCACTAAAAGGACAGTATCGTGCAAAAATTACATCTGTCCAAGCAGTCGTGACAAAACCCCTGTGACATCTTCCTGTTTCCCAGGATAAAACGGGCACTAAAAGGACAGTATCATGCAGACACTACATGTATCCAAACAGCTGTGACAAAACCCCTATGACTTCTTCCTGTTTCCCAGGATAACACGGGCACTAAAACGACAGTATCATGCAGACACTACATGTATCCAAGCAGCCGTGACAAAACTCCTATGATTTCTTCCTGTTTCCCAGGATAAAACGGGCACTAAAAGGACAGTATCATGCAGACACTACATCTATCCAAGCAACCGTGACAAAACTCCTATGATTTCTTCCTGTTTCCCAGGTTAAACGACCACTAAAAGGACAATATCATGTGAACATTACATCTATCCAAGAAGCCGTGGCAAAACTCCTATGATTTCTTCCTGTTTCCCAGGATAAAACAGGCACTAAAAGGAGAGTATCATGCAGACACTACATCTATCCAAGCAGCAGTGACAAAACTCCTATGGCTTCTTCCTGTTAACCAGGATAAAACGGCCACTAAAAGGACAGTATCATACAAACTTTACATCTATCCAAGCAGTCGTGACAAATCCCTTATGACTTCTTCCTGTTTCCCAGGATAAAACGGGCACTAAAAGGAGAGTATCATGCAGACATTACATCTATCTAAGCAGCCGTGGCAAAACTCCTATGACTTCTTCTTGTTTCCCAGGATAAAACGGCCACTAAAAGGACAGTATCATACAAACATTAATAATAATAATAATAATAATAATAATAATAATAATAATAATAATAATAATAATAATAATAATAATAATAATAATAATAACAATAATAATAATAATAATAATATAAAATTTTCATCATACAAACATTACATCTATCCAAGCAGCCGTGACAAATCCCTTATGACTTCTTCCTGTTTCCCAGGATAAAACGGGCACTAAAAGGACAGTATCATGCAGACACTACATCTATCCAAGCAGCCGTGACAAAACTCCTATGACTTCTTCCTGTTTCCCAGGATAAAACGGCCACTAAAAGGACAGTATCGTGCAAAAATTACATCTATCCAAGCAGCCGTGATAAAACCCCTATGACTTCTTCCTGTTTCCCAGGATAACACGGGCACTAAAAGGACAGCATCATACAAACATTACATCTATCCAAGCAGCCATGACAAATCCCTTATGACTTCTTCCTGTTTCCCAGGATAAAACGGGAACTAAAAGGACAGTATCATGCAGACACTACATCTATCCAAGTAGCCGTGACAAAACTCCTATGACTTCTTCCTGTTTCCCAGGATAAAACGGCCACTAAAAGGACAGTATCGTGCAAACATTACATCTATCCAAGCAGCCGTGACAAAACCCCTATGACTTCTTCCTGTTTCCCATGATAACATGGCCACTAAAAGGACAGTATCATGCAGACACTACATGTATCCAAACAGCCGTGACAAAACTCCTATGACTTCTTCCTGTTTCCCAAGATAAAACGGACACTAAAAGGACAGTATCATGCAGACATTACATCTATCTAAGCAGCCGTGGCAAAACTCGTATGACTTCTTCCTGTTTCCCAAGATAAAACGGCCACTAAAAGGACAGTATCGCGCAAACATTACATCTATCCAAACAGCAGTGACAAAACCCTTATGACTTCTTCCTGTTTCCCAGGATAACACGGGCACTAAAAGGACAGTATCATGCAGACACTACATGTATCCAAGCAGCCGTGACAAATCTCCTATGATTTCTTCCTGTTTCCCAGGATAAAACGGGCACTAAAAGGACAGTATCATGTGAACATTACATCTATCCAAGCAGCCGTGACAAAACTCCTATGATTTCTTCCTGTTTCCCAGGATAAAACAGGCACTAAGAGGAGAGTATCATGCAGACATTACATCTATCTAAGCAGCCGTGGCAAAACTCCTATGGCTTCTTCCTGTTTCCCAGGATAAAACGGCCACTAAAAGGATAGTATCATAAAAACATTACATCTATCCAAGCAGCCGTGACAAATCCCCAATGACTTCTTCCTGTTTCCCAGCATAAAACGGGCACTAAAAGGAGAGTATCATGCAGACATTACATCTATCAAAGCAGCCGTGGCAAAACTCCTATGACTTCTTCTTGTGTCCCAGGATAAAACGGCCACTAAAAGGACAGTATCATACAAACATTAATAATAATAATAATAATATTAATAATAATAATAATAATAATAATAATAATAATAATAATAATATAAAATTTTCATCATACAAACATTACATCTATCCAAGCAGCCGTGACAAATCCCTTATGACTTCTTCCTGTTTCCCAGGATAAAACGGGCACTAAAAGGACAGTATCATGCAGACACTACAAGTATCCAAGCAGCCGTGACAAAACTCCTATGATTTCTTCCTGTTTCCCAGGATAAAACGACCACTAAAAGGACAATATCATGTGAACATTACATCTATCCAAGCAGCCGTGACAAAACTCCTATGATTTCTTCCTGTTTCCCAGGATAAAACAGGCACTAAGAGGAGAGTATCATGCAGACATTACATCTATCTAAGCAGCCGTGGCAAAACTCCTATGGCTTCTTCCTGTTTCCCAGGATAAAACGGCCACTAAAAGGATAGTATCATACAAACATTACATCTATCCAAGCAGCCGTGACAAATCCCTTATGACTTCTTCCTGTTTCCCAAGATAAAACGGCCACTAAAAGGACAGTATCGTGCAAACATTACATCTATCCAAGCAGCCGTGACAAAACTCCTATGACTTCTTCCGGTTTCCCAGGATAAAACGGCCACTAAAAGGACAGTATCATACAAACATTACATCTATCCAAGCAGCCGTGACAAATCCCTTATGACTTCTTCCTGTTTCCCAGGATAAAACGGGCACTAAAAGGAGAGTATCATGCAGACATTACATCTATCTAAGCAACCGTGGCAAAACTCGTATGACTTCTTCTTGTTTCCCAGGATAAAACGGCCACTAAAAGGACAGTATCACACAAACATTACATCTATCCAAGCAGCCGTGACAAATCCCTTATGACTTCTTCCTGTTTCTCAGGATAAAACGGGCACTAAAAAGACAGTATCGCGCAGACACTACATCTATCCAAGCAGCCGTGACAAAACTCCTATGACTTCTTCCTGTTTCCCAGGATAAAACGGCCACTAAAAGGACAGTATCGTGCAAAAATTACATCTGTCCAAGCAGTCGTGACAAAACCCCTGTGACATCTTCCTGTTTCCCAGGATAAAACGGGCACTAAAAGGACAGTATCATGCAGACACTACATGTATCCAAACAGCTGTGACAAAACCCCTATGACTTCTTCCTGTTTCCCAGGATAACACGGGCACTAAAAGGACAGTATCATGCAGACACTACATGTATCCAAGCAGCCGTGACAAAACTCCTATGATTTCTTCCTGTTTCCCAGGTTAAACGACCACTAAAAGGACAATATCATGTGAACATTACATCTATCCAAGCAGCCGTGGCAAAACTCCTATGATTTCTTCCTGTTTCCCAGGATAAAACAGGCACTAAAAGGAGAGTATCATGCAGACATTACATCTATCTAAGCAGCCGTGGCACAACTCCTATGACTTCTTCCTGTTTCCCAAGATAAAACGGCCACTAAAAGGATAGTATCATACAAACATTACATCTATCCAAGCAGCCGTGACAAATCCCCTATGACTTCTTCCTGTTTCCCAGGATAAAACGGGCACTAAAAGGAGAGTATCATGCAGACATTACATCTATCTAAGCAGCCGTGGCAAAACTCCCATGACTTCTTCTTGTTTCCCAGGATAAAACGGCCACTAAAAGGACAGTATCATACAAACATTAATAATAATAATAATAATAATAATAATAATAATAATAATAATAATAATAATAATAATATAAAATTATCATCATACAAACATTACATCTATCCAAGCAGCCGTGACAAATCCCTTATGACTTCTTCCTGTTTCCCAGGATAAAACGGGCACTAAAAGGACAGTATCATGCAGACACTACATCTATCCAAGCAGCCGTGACAAAACTCCTATGACTTCTTCCTGTTTCCCAGGATAAAACGGCCACTAAAAGGACAGTATCGTGCAAAAATTACATCTATCCAAGCAGCCGTGACAAAACACCTATGACTTCTTCCTGTTTCCCAGGATAACACGGGCACTAAAAGGACAGCATCATACAAACATTACATCTATCCAAGCAGCCATGACAAATCCCTTATGACTTCTTCCTGTTTCCCAGGATAAAACGGGAACTAAAAGGACAGTATCATGCAGACACTACATCTATCCAAGTAGCCGTGACAAAACTCCTATGACTTCTTCCTGTTTCCCAGGATAAAACGGCCACTAAAAGGACAGTATCGTGCAAAAATTACATCTATCCAAGCAGCCGTGACAAAACCCCTATGACTTCTTCCTGTTTCCCAGGATAACATGGGAACTAAAAGGACAGTATCATGCAGACACTACATGTATCCAAACAGCCGTGACAAAACTCCTATGACTTCTTCCTGTTTCCCAAGATAAAACGGACACTAAAAGGACAGTATCATGCAGACATTACATCTATCTAAGCAGCCGTGGCAAAACTCGTATGACTTCTTCCTGTTTCCCAAGATAAAACGGCCACTAAAAGGACAGTATCGCGCAAACATTACATCTATCCAAACAGCAGTGACAAAACCCTTATGACTTCTTCCTGTTTCCCAGGATAACACGGGCACTAAAAGGACAGTATCATGCAGACACTACATGTATCCAAGCAGCCGTGACAAATCTCCTATGATTTCTTTTTGTTTCCCAGGATAAAACGGGCACTAAAAGGACAGTATCATGTGAACATTACATCTATCCAAGCAGCCGTGACAAAACTCCTATGATTTCTTCCTGTTTCCCAGGATAAAACAGGCACTAAGAGGAGAGTATCATGCAGACATTACATCTATCTAAGCAGCCGTGGCAAAACTCCTATGGCTTCTTCCTGTTTCCCAGGATAAAACGGCCACTAAAAGGATAGTATCATACAAACATTACATCTATCCAAGCAGCCGTGACAAATCCCCAATGACTTCTTCCTGTTTCCCAGCATAAAACGGGCACTAAAAGGAGAGTATCATGCAGACATTACATCTATCAAAGCAGCCGTGGCAAAACTCCTATGACTTCTTCTTGTTTCCCAGGATAAAACGGCCACTAAAAGGACAGTATCATACAAACATTAATAATAATAATAATAATAATAATAATAATAATAATAATAATAATAATAATAATAATAATATAAAATTTTCATCATACAAACATTACATCTATCCAAGCAGCCGTGACAAATCCCTTATGACTTCTTCCTGTTTCCCAGGATAAAACGGGCATTAAAAGGACAGTATCATGCAGACACTACATCTATCCAAGCAGCCGTGACAAAACTCCTATGACTTCTTCCTGTTTCCCAGGATAAAACGGCCACTAAAAGGACAGTATCGTGCAAAAATTACATCAATCCAAGCAGCCGTGACAAATCCCTTATGACTTCTTCCTGTTTCACAGGATAAAACGGGAACTAAAAGGACAGTATCATGCAGACACTACATCTATCCAAGCAGCCGTGACAAAACTCCTATGACTTCTTCCGGTTTCCCAGGATAAAACGGCCACTAAAAGGACAGTATCACACAAACATTACATCTATCCAAGCAGCCGTGACAAATCCCTTATGACTTCTTCCTGTTTCTCAGGATAAAACTGGCACTAAAAAGACAGTATCGCGCAGACACTACATCTATCCAAGCAGCCGTGACAAAACTCCTATGACTTCTTCCTGTTTCCCAGGATAAAACGGCCACTAAAAGGACAGTATCGTGCAAAAATTACATCTGTCCAAGCAGTCGTGACAAAACCCCTGTGACATCTTCCTGTTTCCCAGGATAAAACGGGCACTAAAAGGACAGTATCATGCAGACACTACATGTATCCAAACAGCTGTGACAAAACCCCTATGACTTCTTCCTGTTTCCCAGGATAACACGGGCACTAAAACGACAGTATCATGCAGACACTACATGTATCCAAGCAGCCGTGACAAAACTCCTATGATTTCTTCCTGTTTCCCAGGATAAAACGGGCACTAAAAGGACAGTATCATGCAGACACTACATCTATCCAAGCAACCGTGACAAAACTCCTATGATTTCTTCCTGTTTCCCAGGTTAAAACGACCACTAAAAGGACAATATCATGTGAACATTACATCTATCCAAGAAGCCGTGGCAAAACTCCTATGATTTCTTCCTGTTTCCCAGGATAAAACAGGCACTAAAAGGAGAGTATCATGCAGACATTACATCTATCTAAGCAGCCGTGGCACAACTCCTATGACTTCTTCCTGTTTCCCAAGATAAAACGGCCACTAAAAGGATAGTATCATACAAACATTACATCTATCCAAGCAGCCGTGACAAATCCCCTATGACTTCTTCCTGTTTCCCAGGATAAAACGGGCACTAAAAGGAGAGTATCATGCAGACATTACATGTATCTAAGCAGCCGTGGCAAAACTCCTATGACTTCTTCTTGTTTCCCAGGATAAAACGGCCACTAAAAGGACAGTATCATACAAACATTAATAATAATAATAATAATAATAATAATAATAATAATAATAATAATAATAATAATAATAATAATAATAATAATAATAATAATAATAATAATATAAAATTATCATCATACAAACATTACATCTATCCAAGCAGCCGTGACAAATCCCTTATGACTTCTTCCTGTTTCCCATTATAAAACGGGCACTAAAAGGACAGTATCATGCAGACACTACATCTATCCAAGCAGCCGTGACAAAACTCCTATGACTTCTTCCTGTTTCCCAGGATAAAACGGTCACTAAAAGGACAGTATCGTGCAAAAATTACATCTATCCAAGCAGCCGTGACAAAACCCCTATGACTTCTTCCTGTTTCCCAGGATAACACGGTCACTAAAAGGACAAAATCATACAAACATTACATCTATCCAAGCAGCCGTGACAAATCCCTTATGACTTCTTCCTGTTTCCCAGGATAAAACGGGAACTAAAAGGACAGTATCATGCAGACACTACATCTATTCAAGTAGCCGTGACAAAACTCCTATGACTTCTTCCTGTTTCCCAGGATAAAACGGCCACTAAAAGGACAGTATCGTGCAAAAATTACATCTATCCAAGCAGCCGTGACAAAACCCCTATGACTTCTTCCTGTTTCCCAGGATAACATGGGCACTAAAAGGACAGTATCATGCAGACACTACATGTATCCAAACAGCCGTGACAAAACTCCTATGACTTCTTCCTGTTTCCCAAGATAAAACGGACACTAAAAGGACAGTATCATGCAGACACTACATCTATCCAAGTAGCCGTGACAAAACTCCTATGACTTCTTCCTGTTTCCCAGGATAAAACGGCCACTAAAAGGACAGTATCGTGCAAAAATTACATCTATCCAAGCAGCCGTGACAAATCCCTTATGACTTCTTCCTGTTTCCCAGGATAAAACGGGAACTAAAAGGACAGTATCATGCAGACATTACATCTATCTAAGCAGCCGTGGCAAAACTCGTATGACTTCTTCCTGTTTCCCAAGATAAAACGGCCACTAAAAGGACAGTATCGCGCAAACATTACATCTATCCAAACAGCAGTGACAAAACCCTTATGACTTCTTCCTGTTTCCCAGGATAACACGGGCACTAAAAGGACAGTATCATGCAGACACTACATGTATCCAAGCAGCCGTGACAAATCTCCTATGATTTCTTCCTGTTTCCCAGGATAAAACGGGCACTAAAAGGACAGTATCATGTGAACATTACATCTATCCAAGCAGCCGTGACAAAACTCCTATGATTTCTTCCTGTTTCCCAGGATAAAACAGGCACTAAGAGGAGAGTATCATGCAGACATTACATCTATCTAAGCAGCCGTGGCAAAACTCCTATGGCTTTTTCCTGTTTCCCAGGATAAAACGGCCACTAAAAGGATAGTATCATACAAACATTACATCTATCCAAGCAGCCGTGACAAAAACCCCTATGACTTCTTCCTGTTTCCCAGCATAAAACGGGCACTAAAAGGAGAGTATCATGCAGACATTACATCTATCAAAGCAGCCGTGGCAAAACTCCTATGACTTCTTCTTGTGTCCCAGGATAAAACGGCCACTAAAAGGACAGTATCATACAAACATTAATAATAATAATAATAATAATAATAATAATAATAATAATAATAATAATAATAATAATAATAATAATAATAATAATAATAATAATAATAATAATAATAATAATAATAATAATAATATAAAATTTTCATCATACAAACATTACATCTATCCAAGCAGCCGTGACAAATCCCTTATGACTTCTTCCTGTTTCCCAGGATAAAACGGGCATTAAAAGGACAGTATCATGCAGACACTACATCTATCCAAGCAGCCGTGACAAAACTCCTATGACTTCTTCCTGTTTTCCAGGATAAAACGGCCACTAAAAGGACAGTATCGTGCAAAAATTACATCTATCCAAGCAGCCGTGACAAATCCCTTATGACTTCTTCCTGTTTCACAGGATAAAACGGGAACTAAAAGGACAGTATCATGCAGACACTACATCTATCCAAGCAGCCGTGACAAAACTCCTATGACTTCTTCCGGTTTCCCAGGATAAAACGGCCACTAAAAGGACAGTATCATACAAACATTACATCTATCCAAGCAGCCGTGACAAATCCCTTATGACTTCTTCCTGTTTCCCAGGATAAAACGGGCACTAAAAGGAGAGTATCATGCAGACATTACATCTATCTAAGCAGCCGTGGCAAAACTCGTATGACTTCTTCTTGTTTCCCAGGATAAAACGGCCACTAAAAGGACAGTATCACACAAACATTACATCTATCCAAGCAGCCGTGACAAATCCCTTATGACTTCTTCCTGTTTCTCAGGATAAAACTGGCACTAAAAAGACAGTATCGCGCAGACACTACATCTATCCAAGCAGCCGTGACAAAACTCCTATGACTTCTTCCTGTTTCCCAGGATAAAACGGCCACTAAAAGGACAGTATCGTGCAAAAATTACATCTGTCCAAGCAGTCGTGACAAAACCCCTGTGACATCTTCCTGTTTCCCAGGATAAAACGGGCACTAAAAGGACAGTATCATGCAGACACTACATGTATCCAAACAGCTGTGACAAAACCCCTATGACTTCTTCCTGTTTCCCAGGATAACACGGGCACTAAAACGACAGTATCATGCAGACACTACATGTATCCAAGCAGCCGTGACAAAACTCCTATGATTTCTTCCTGTTTCCCAGGATAAAACGGGCACTAAAAGGACAGTATCATGCAGACACTACATCTATCCAAGCAACCGTGACAAAACTCCTATGATTTCTTCCTGTTTCCCAGGTTAAACGACCACTAAAAGGACAATATCATGTGAACATTACATCTATCCAAGAAGCCGTGGCAAAACTCCTATGATTTCTTCCTGTTTCCCAGGATAAAACAGGCACTAAAAGGAGAGTATCATGCAGACATTACATCTATCTAAGCAGCCGTGGCACAACTCCTATGACTTCTTCCTGTTTCCCAAGATAAAACGGCCACTAAAAGGATAGTATCATACAAACATTACATCTATCCAAGCAGCCGTGACAAATCCCCTATGACTTCTTCCTGTTTCCCAGGATAAAACGGGCACTAAAAGGAGAGTATCATGCAGACATTACATCTATCTAAGCAGCCGTGGCAAAACTCCTATGACTTCTTCTTGTTTCCCAGGATAAAACGGCCACTAAAAGGACAGTATCATACAAAAATTAATAATAATAATAATAATAATAATAATAATAATAATAATAATATAAAATTATCATCATACAAACATTACATCTATCCAAGCAGCCGTGACAAATCCCTTATGACTTCTTCCTGTTTCCCATTATAAAACGGGCACTAAAAGGACAGTATCATGCAGACACTACATCTATCCAAGCAGCCGTGACAAAACTCCTATGACTTCTTCCTGTTTCCCAGGATAAAACGGTCACTAAAAGGACAGTATCGTGCAAAAATTACATCTATCCAAGCAGCCGTGACAAAACCCCTATGACTTCTTCCTGTTTCCCAGGATAACACGGGCACTAAAAGGACAGAATCATACAAACATTACATCTATCCAAGCAGCCGTGACAAATCCCTTATGACTTCTTCCTGTTTCCCAGGATAAAACGGGAACTAAAAGGACAGTATCATGCAGACACTACATCTATTCAAGTAGCCGTGACAAAACTCCTATGACTTCTTCCTGTTTCCCAGGATAAAACGGCCACTAAAAGGACAGTATCGTGCAAAAATTACATCTATCCAAGCAGCCGTGACAAAACCCCTATGACTTCTTCCTGTTTCCCAGGATAACATGGGCACTAAAAGGACAGTATCATGCAGACACTACATGTATCCAAACAGCCGTGACAAAACTCCTATGACTTCTTCCTGTTTCCCAAGATAAAACGGACACTAAAAGGACAGTATCATGCAGACACTACATCTATCCAAGTAGCCGTGACAAAACTCCTATGACTTCTTCCTGTTTCCCAGGATAAAACGGCCACTAAAAGGACAGTATCGTGCAAAAATTACATCTATCCAAGCAGCCGTGACAAATCCCTTATGACTTCTTCCTGTTTCCCAGGATAAAACGGGAACTAAAAGGACAGTATCATGCAGACATTACATCTATCTAAGCAGCCGTGGCAAAACTCGTATGACTTCTTCCTGTTTCCCAAGATAAAACGGCCACTAAAAGGACAGTATCGCGCAAACATTACATCTATCCAAACAGCAGTGACAAAACCCTTATGATTTCTTCCTGTTTCCCAGGATAACACGGGCACTAAAAGGACAGTATCATGCAGACACTACATGTATCCAAGCAGCCGTGACAAATCTCCTATGATTTCTTCCTGTTTCCCAGGATAAAACGGGCACTAAAAGGACAGTATCATGTGAACATTACATCTATCCAAGCAGCCGTGACAAAACTCCTATGATTTCTTCCTGTTTCCCAGGATAAAACAGGCACTAAGAGGAGAGTATCATGCAGACATTACATCTATCTAAGCAGCCGTGGCAAAACTCCTATGGCTTCTTCCTGTTTCCCAGGATAAAACGGCCACTAAAAGGATAGTATCATACAAACATTACATCTATCCAAGCAGCCGTGACAAAAACCCCTATGACTTCTTCCTGTTTCCCAGCATAAAACGGGCACTAAAAGGAGAGTATCATGCAGACATTACATCTATCAAAGCAGCCGTGGCAAAACTCCTATGACTTCTTCTTGTGTCCCAGGATAAAACGGCCACTAAAAGGACAGTATCATACAAACATTAATAATAATAATAATAATAATAATAATAATAATAATAATAATAATAATAATAATAATAATAATAATAATATAAAATTTTCATCATACAAACATTACATCTATCCAAGCAGCCGTGACAAATCCCTTATGACTTCTTCCTGTTTCCCAGGATAAAACGGGCATTAAAAGGACAGTATCATGCAGACACTACATCTATCCAAGCAGCCGTGACAAAACTCCTATGACTTCTTCCTGTTTCCCAGGATAAAACGGCCACTAAAAGGACAGTATCGTGCAAAAATTACATCTATCCAAGCAGCCGTGACAAATCCCTTATGACTTCTTCCTGTTTCACAGGATAAAACGGGAACTAGAAGGACAGTATCATGCAGACACTACATGTATCCATACAGCTGTGACAAAACTCCTATGGCTTCTTCCTGTTTCCCAAGATAAAACGGCCACTAAAAGGACAGTATCGTGCAAACATTACATCTATCCAAGCAGCCGTGACAAAACTCCTATGACTTCTTCCGGTTTCCGAGGCTAAAACGGCCACTAAAAGGACAGTATCATACAAACATTACATCTATCCAAGCAGCCGTGACAAATCCCTTATGACTTCTTCCTGTTTCCCAGGATAAAACGGGCACTAAAAGGAGAGTATCATGCAGACATTACATCTATCTAAGCAACCGTGGCAAAACTCGTATGACTTCTTCTTGTTTCCCAGGATAAAACGGCCACTAAAAGGACAGTATCACACAAACATTACATCTATCCAAGCAGCCGTGACAAATCCCTTATGACTTCTTCCTGTTTCTCAGGATAAAACGGGCACTAAAAAGACAGTATCGCGCAGACACTACATCTATCCAAGCAGCCGTGACAAAACTCCTATGACTTCTTCCTGTTTCCCAGGATAAAACGGCCACTAAAAGGACAGTATCGTGCAAAAATTACATCTGTCCAAGCAGTCGTGACAAAACCCCTGTGACATCTTCCTGTTTCCCAGGATAAAACGGGCACTAAAAGGACAGTATCATGCAGACACTACATGTATCCAAACAGCTGTGACAAAACCCCTATGACTTCTTCCTGTTTCCCAGGATAACACGGGCACTAAAAGGACAGTATCATGCAGACACTACATGTATCCAAGCAGCCGTGACAAAACTCCTATGATTTCTTCCTGTTTCCCAGGTTAAACGACCACTAAAAGGACAATATCATGTGAACATTACATCTATCCAAGCAGCCGTGGCAAAACTCCTATGATTTCTTCCTGTTTCCCAGGATAAAACAGGCACTAAAAGGAGAGTATCATGCAGACATTACATCTATCTAAGCAGCCGTGGCACAACTCCTATGACTTCTTCCTGTTTCCCAAGATAAAACGGCCACTAAAAGGATAGTATCATACAAACATTACATCTATCCAAGCAGCCGTGACAAATCCCCTATGACTTCTTCCTGTTTCCCAGGATAAAACGGGCACTAAAAGGAGAGTATCATGCAGACATTACATCTATCTAAGCAGCCGTGGCAAAACTCCTATGACTTCTTCTTGTTTCCCAGGATAAAACGGCCACTAAAAGGACAGTATCATACAAACATTAATAATAATAATAATAATAATAATAATAATAATAATAATATAAAATTATCATCATACAAACATTACATCTATCCAAGCAGCCGTGACAAATCCCTTATGACTTCTTCCTGTTTCCCAGGATAAAACGGGCACTAAAAGGACAGTATCATGCAGACACTACATCTATCCAAGCAGCCGTGACAAAACTCCTATGACTTCTTCCTGTTTCCCAGGATAAAACGGCCACTAAAAGGACAGTATCGTGCAAAAATTACATCTATCCAAGCAGCCGTGACAAAACACCTATGACTTCTTCCTGTTTCCCAGGATAACACGGGCACTAAAAGGACAGCATCATACAAACATTACATCTATCCAAGCAGCCATGACAAATCCCTTATGACTTCTTCCTGTTTCCCAGGATAAAACGGGAACTAAAAGGACAGTATCATGCAGACACTACATCTATCCAAGTAGCCGTGACAAAACTCCTATGACTTCTTCCTGTTTCCCAGGATAAAACGGCCACTAAAAGGACAGTATCGTGCAAAAATTACATCTATCCAAGCAGCCGTGACAAAACCCCTATGACTTCTTCCTGTTTCCCAGGATAACATGGGCACTAAAAGGACAGTATCATGCAGACACTACATGTATCCAAACAGCCGTGACAAAACTCCTATGACTTCTTCCTGTTTCCCAAGATAAAACGGACACTAAACGGACAGTATCATGCAGACATTACATCTATCTAAGCAGCCGTGGCAAAACTCGTATGACTTCTTCCTGTTTCCCAAGATAAAACGGCCACTAAAAGGACAGTATCGCGCAAACATTACATCTATCCAAACAGCAGTGACAAAACCCTTATGACTTCTTCCTGTTTCCCAGGATAACACGGGCACTAAAAGGACAGTATCATGCAGACACTACATGTATCCAAGCAGCCGTGACAAATCTCCTATGATTTCTTCCTGTTTCCCAGGATAAAACGGGCACTAAAAGGACAGTATCATGTGAACATTACATCTATCCAAGCAGCCGTGACAAAACTCCTATGATTTCTTCCTGTTTCCCAGGATAAAACAGGCACTAAGAGGAGAGTATCATGCAGACATTACATCTATCTAAGCAGCCGTGGCAAAACTCCTATGGCTTCTTCCTGTTTCCCAGGATAAAACGGCCACTAAAAGGATAGTATCATACAAACATTACATCTATCCAAGCAGCCGTGACAAATCCCCAATGACTTCTTCCTGTTTCCCAGCATAAAACGGGCACTAAAAGGAGAGTATCATGCAGAAATTACATCTATCAAAGCAGCCGTGGCAAAACTCCTATGACTTCTTCTTGTGTCCCAGGATAAAACGGCCACTAAAAGGACAGTATCATACAAACATTAATAATAATAATAATAATAATATTAATAATAATAATAATAATAATAATAATAATAATAATAATAATAATAATAATATAAAATTTTCATCATACAAACATTACATCTATCCAAGCAGCCGTGACAAATCCCTTATGACTTCTTCCTGTTTCCCAGGATAAAACGGGCACTAAAAGGACAGTATCATGCAGACACTACAAGTATCCAAGCAGCCGTGACAAAACTCCTATGATTTCTTCCTGTTTCCCAGGATAAAACGACCACTAAAAGGACAATATCATGTGAACATTACATCTATCCAAGCAGCCGTGACAAAACTCCTATGATTTCTTCCTGTTTCCCAGGATAAAACAGGCACTAAGAGGAGAGTATCATGCAGACATTACATCTATCTAAGCAGCCGTGGCAAAACTCCTATGGCTTCTTCCTGTTTCCCAGGATAAAACGGCCACTAAAAGGATAGTATCATACAAACATTACATCTATCCAAGCAGCCGTGACAAATCCCTTATGACTTCTTCCTGTTTCCCAGCATCAAACGGGCACTAAAAGGAGAGTATCATGCAGACATTACATCTATCAAAGCAGCCGTGGCAAAACTCCTATGACTTCTTCTTGTTTCCCAGGATAAAACGGCTACTAAAAGGACAGTATCATACAAACATTAATAATAACAATAATAATAATAATAATAATAATAATAATAATAATAATAATAATAATAATAATAATAATAATAATAATAATAATAATAATAATATAAAATTTTCATCATACAAACATTACATCTATCCAAGCAGCCGTGACAAATCCCTTATGACTTCTTCCTGTTTCCCAGGATAAAACGGGCATTAAAAGGACAGTATCATGCAGACACTACATCTATCCAAGCAGCCGTGACAAAACTCCTATGACTTCTTCCTGTTTCCCAGGATAAAACGGCCACTAAAAGGACAGTATCGTGCAAAAATTACATCTATCCAAGCAGCCGTGACAAATCCCTTATGACTTCTTCCTGTTTCACAGGATAAAACGGGAACTAAAAGGACAGTATCATGCAGACACTACATCTATCCAAGCAGCCGTGACAAAACTCCTATGACTTCTTCCAGTTTCCCAGGATAAAACGGCCACTAAAAGGACAGTATCATACAAACATTACATCTATCCAAGCAGCCGTGACAAATCCCTTATGACTTCTTCCTGTTTCCCAGGACAAAACGGGCACTAAAAGGAGAGTATCATGCAGACATTACATCTATCTAAGCAGCCGTGGCAAAACTCGTATGACTTCTTCTTGTTTCCCAGGATAAAACGGCCACTAAAAGGACAGTATCACACAAACATTACATCTATCCAAGCAGCCGTGACAAATCCCTTATGACTTCTTCCTGTTTCTCAGGATAAAACTGGCACTAAAAAGACAGTATCGCGCAGACACTACATCTATCCAAGCAGCCGTGACAAAACTCCTATGACTTCTTCCTGTTTCCCAGGATAAAACGGCCACTAAAAGGACAGTATCGTGCAAAAATTACATCTGTCCAAGCAGTCGTGACAAAACCCCTGTGACATCTTCCTGTTTCCCAGGATAAAACGGGCACTAAAAGGACAGTATCATGCAGACACTACATGTATCCAAACAGCTGTGACAAAACCCCTATGACTTCTTCCTGTTTCCCAGGATAACACGGGCACTAAAACGACAGTATCATGCAGACACTACATGTATCCAAGCAGCCGTGACAAAACTCCTATGATTTCTTCCTGTTTCCCAGGATAAAACGGGCACTAAAAGGACAGTATCATGCAGACACTACATCTATCCAAGCAACCGTGACAAAACTCCTATGATTTCTTCCTGTTTCCCAGGTTAAACGACCACTAAAAGGACAATATCATGTGAACATTACATCTATCCAAGAAGCCGTGGCAAAACTCCTATGATTTCTTCCTGTTTCCCAGGATAAAACAGGCACTAAAAGGAGAGTATCATGCAGACATTACATCTATCTAAGCAGCCGTGGCACAACTCCTATGACTTCTTCCTGTTTCCCAAGATAAAACGGCCACTAAAAGGATAGTATCATACAAACATTACATCTATCCAAGCAGCCGTGACAAATCCCCTATGACTTCTTCCTGTTTCCCAGGATAAAACGGGCACTAAAAGGAGAGTATCATGCAGACATTACATCTATCTAAGCAGCCGTGGCAAAACTCCTATGACTTCTTCTTGTTTCCCAGGATAAAACGGCCACTAAAAGGACAGTATCATACAAACATTAATAATAATAATAATAATAATAATAATAATAATAATAATAATAATAATAATAATAATAATAATAATAATAATAATAATAATAATAATAATAATAATAATATAAAATTATCATCATACAAACATTACATCTATCCAAGCAGCCGTGACAAATCCCTTATGACTTCTTCCTGTTTCCCATTATAAAACGGGCACTAAAAGGACAGTATCATGCAGACACTACATCTATCCAAGCAGCCGTGACAAAACTCCTATGACTTCTTCCTGTTTCCCAGGATAAAACGGCCACTAAAAGGACAGTATCGTGCAAAAATTACATCTATCCAAGCAGCCGTGACAAAACCCCTATGATTTCTTCCTGTTTCCCAGGATAACACGGGCACTAAAAGGACAGAATCATACAAACATTACATCTATCCAAGCAGCCGTGACAAATCCCTTATGACTTCTTCCTGTTTCCCAGGATAAAACGGGAACTAAAAGGACAGTATCATGCAGACACTACATGTATTCAAGTAGCCGTGACAAAACTCCTATGACTTCTTCCTGTTTCCCAGGATAAAACGGCCACTAAAAGGACAGTATCGTGCAAAAATTACATCTATCCAAGCAGCCGTGACAAAACCCCTATGACTTCTTCCTGTTTCCCAGGATAACATGGGCACTAAAAGGACAGTATCATGCAGACACTACATGTATCCAAACAGCCGTGACAAAACTCCTATGACTTCTTCCTGTTTCCCAAGATAAAACGGACACTAAAAGGACAGTATCATGCAGACACTACATCTATCCAAGTAGCCGTGACAAAACTCCTATGACTTCTTCCTGTTTCCCAGGATAAAACGGCCACTAAAAGGACAGTATCGTGCAAAAATTACATCTATCCAAGCAGCCGTGACAAATCCCTTATGACTTCTTCCTGTTTCCCAGGATAAAACGGGAACTAAAAGGACAGTATCATGCAGACATTACATCTATCTAAGCAGCCGTGGCAAAACTCGTATGACTTCTTCCTGTTTCCCAAGATAAAACGGCCACTAAAAGGACAGTATCGCGCAAACATTACATCTAACCAAACAGCAGTGACAAAACCCTTATGACTTCTTCCTGTTTCCCAGGATAACACGGGCACTAAAAGGACAGTATCATGCAGACACTACATGTATCCAAGCAGCCGTGACAAATCTCCTATGATTTCTTCCTGTTTCCCAGGATAAAACGGGCACTAAAAGGACAGTATCATGTGAACATTACATCTATCCAAGCAGCCGTGACAAAACTCCTATGATTTCTTCCTGTTTCCCAGGATAAAACAGGCACTAAGAGGAGAGTATCATTCAGACATTACATCTATCTAAGCAGCCGTGGCAAAACTCCTATGGCTTCTTCCTGTTTCCCAGGATAAAACGGCCACTAAAAGGATAGTATCATACAAACATTACATCTATCCAAGCAGCCGTGACAAAAACCCCTATGACTTCTTCCTGTTTCCCAGCATAAAACGGGCACTAAAAGGAGAGTATCATGCAGACATTACATCTATCAAAGCAGCCGTGGCAAAACTCCTATGACTTCTTCTTGTGTCCCAGGATAAAACGGCCACTAAAAGGACAGTATCATACAAACATTAATAATAATAATAATAATAATAATAATAATAATAAAAAATAATAATAATAATAATAATAATAATAATAATAATAATAATAATAATAATAATAATATAAAATTTTCATCATACAAACATTACATCTATCCAAGCAGCCGTGACAAATCCCTTATGACTTCTTCCTGTTTCCCAGGATAAAACGGGCACTAAAAGGACAGTATCATGCAGACACTACAAGTATCCAAGCAGCCGTGACAAAACTCCTATGATTTCTTCCTGTTTCCCAGGATAAAACGACCACTAAAAGGACAATATCATGTGAACATTACATCTATCCAAGCAGCCGTGACAAAACTCCTATGATTTCTTCCTGTTTCCCAGGATAAAACAGGCACTAAGAGGAGAGTATCATACAGACATTACATCTATCTAAGCAGCCGTGGCAAAACTCCTATAGCTTCTTCCTGTTTCCCAGGATAAAACGGCCACTAAAAGGATAGTATCATACAAACATTACATCTATCCAAGCAGCCGTGACAAATCCCTTATGACTTCTTCCTGTTTCCCAGCATAAAACGGGCACTAAAAGGAGAGTATCATGCAGACATTACATCTATCCAAGCAGCCGTGACAAAACTCCTATGACTTCTTCCTGTTTCCCAGGATAAAACGGTCACTAAAAGGACAGTATCGTGCAAAAATTACATCTATCCAAGCAGCCGTGACAAAACCCCTATGGCTTCTTCTTGTGTCCCAGGATAACATGGGCACTAAAAGGACAGTATCATGCAGACACTACATGTATCCAAACAGCCGTGACAAAACTCCTATGACCTCTTTCTGTTTCCCAAGATAAAACGGCCACTAAAAGGACAGTATCGTGCAAACATTACATCTATCCAAGCAGCCGTGACAAAACTCCTATGACTTCTTCCGGTTTCCCAGGATAAAACGGCCACTAAAAGGACAGTATCATACAAACATTACATCTATCCAAGCAGCCGTGACAAATCCCTTATGACTTCTTCCTGTTTCCCAGGATAAAACGGGCACTAAAAGGAGAGTATCATGCAGACATTACATCTATCTAAGCAGCCGTGGCAAAACTCGTATGACTTCTTCTTGTTTCCCAGGATAAAACGGCCACTAAAAGGACAGTATCACACAAACATTACATCTATCCAAGCAGCCGTGACAAATCCCTTATGACTTCTTCCTGTTTCTCAGGATAAAACGGGCACTAAAAAGACAGTATCGCGCAGACACTACATCTATCCAAGCAGCCGTGACAAAACTCCTATGACTTCTTCCGGTTTCCCAGGATAAAACGGCCACTAAAAGGACAGTATCATACAAACATTACATCTATCCAAGCAGCCGTGACAAATCCCTTATGACTTCTTCCTGTTTCCCAGGATAAAACGGGCACTAAAAGGAGAGTATCATGCAGACATTACATCTATCTAAGCAGCCGTGGCAAAACTCGTATGACTTCTTCTTGTTTCCCAGGATAAAACGGCCACTAAAAGGACAGTATCACACAAACATTACATCTATCCAAGCAGCCGTGACAAATCCCTTATGACTTCTTCCTGTTTCTCAGGATAAAACGGCCACTAAAAGGACAGTATCGTGCAAAAATTACATCTGTCCAAGCAGTCGTGACAAAACCCCTGTGACATCTTCCTGTTTCCCAGGATAAAACGGGCACTAAAAGGACAGTATCATGCAGACACTACATGTATCCAAACAGCTGTGACAAAACCCCTATGACTTCTTCCTGTTTCCCAGGATAACACGGGCACTAAAAGGACAGTATCATGCAGACACTACATGTATCCAAGCAGCCGTGACAAAACTCCTATGATTTCTTCCTGTTTCCCAGGATAAAACGGGCACTAAAAGGACAGTATCATGCAGACACTACATCTATCCAAGTAACCGTGACAAAACTCCTATGATTTCTTCCTGTTTCCCAGGTTAAACGACCACTAAAAGGACAATATCATGTGAACATTACATCTATCCAAGCAGCCGTGGCAAAACTCCTATGATTTCTTCCTGTTTCCCAGGATAAAACAGGCACTAAAAGGAGAGTATCATGCAGACATTACATCTATCTAAGCAGCCGTGGCACAACTCCTATGACTTCTTGCTGTTTCCCAAGATAAAACGGCCACTAAAAGGATAGTATCATACAAACATTACATCTATCCAAGCAGCCGTGACAAATCCCCTATGACTTCTTCCTGTTTCCCAGGATAAAACGGGCACTAAAAGGAGAGTATCATGCAGACATTACATCTATCTAAGCAGCCGTGGCAAAACTCCTATGACTTCTTCTTGTTTCCCAGGATAAAACGGCCACTAAAAGGACAGTATCATACAAACATTAATAATAATAATAATAATAATAATAATAATAATAATAATAATAATAATAATAATAATAATAATATAAAATTATCATCATACAAACATTACATCTATCCAAGCAGCCGTGACAAATCCCTTATGACTTCTTCCTGTTTCCCAGGATAACACGGGCACTAAAAGGACAGTATCATGCAGACACTACATGTATATAAACAGCCGTGACAAAACTCCTATGACTTCCTCCTGTTTCCCAGGATAAAACGGCCTCTAAAAGGACAGTATCGTGCAAACATTACATCTATCCAAGCAGCCGTGACAAAACTCCTATGATTTCTTCCTGTTTCCCAGGATAAAACGACCACTAAAAGGACAATATCATGCGAACATAACGTCTATCCAAGCAGCCGTGACACAACTCCTATGACGTCTTCCTGTTTCCCAGGATAAAACAGGCACTAAAAAGACAGTATCATGCAGACACTACATCTATCCAAGCAGCCGTGACAAAACTCCTTAGACTTCTTCCTGTTTCCCAGGATAACACGGCCACTAAAAGGACAGTATCGCGCAGACACTACATCTATCCAAGCAGCCGTGACAAAACTCCTATGACTTCTTCCTGTTTCCCAATATAAAACGGCCACTAAAAGGACAGTATCGTGCAAAAATTACATCTGTCCAAGCAGTCGTGACAAAACCCCTATGACATCTTCCTGTTTCCCAGGATAAAACGGGCACTAAAAGGACAGTATCATGCAGACACTACATGTATCCAAACAGCAGTGACAAAACCCCTATGACTTCTTCCTGTTTCCCAGGATAACACGGGCACTAAAAGGACAGTATCATGCAGACACTACATGTATCCAAGCAGCCGTGACAAAACTCCTATGATTTCTTCCTGTTTCCCAGGATAAAACGGGCACTAAAATGACAGTATCATGCAGACACTACATCTATCCAAGCAGCCGTGACAAAACTCCTATGATTTCTTCCTGTTTCCCAGGTTAAACGACCACTAAAAGGACAATATCATGTGAACATTACATCTATCCAAGCAGCCGTGACAAAACTCCTATGATTTCTTCCTGTTTCCCAGGATAAAGCTCCTATGATTTCTTCCTGTTTCCCAGGATAAAACAGGCACTAAAAGGAGAGTATCATGCAGACATTACATCTATCTAGGCAGCCGTGGCAAAACTCCTATGACTTCTTCCTGTTTCCCAGGATAAAACGGCCACTAAAAGGATAGTATCATACAAACATTACATCTATCCAAGCAGCCGTGACAAATCCCCTATGACTTCTTCCTGTTTCCCAGGATAAAACGGGCACTAAAAGGAGAGTATCATGCAGACATTACATCTATCTAAGCAGCCGTGGCAAAACTCCTGTGACTTCTTCTTGTTTCCCAGGATAAAACGGCCACTAAAAGGACAGTATCATACAAACATTAATAATAATAATAATAATAATAATAATAATAATAATAATAATAATAATATAAAATTTTCATCATACAAGCATTACATCTATCCAAGCAGCCGTGACAAATCCCTTATGACTTCTTCCTGTTTCCCAGGATAAAACGGGCACTAAAAGGACAGTATCATGCAGACACTACATCTATCCAAGCAGCCGTGACAAAACTCCTATGACTTCTTCCTGTTTCTCAGGATAAAACGGCCACTAAAAGGACAGTATCGTGCAAAAATTACATCTATCCAAGCAGCCGTGACAAAACCCCTATGACTTCTTCCTGTTTCCCAGGATAACACGGGCACTAAAAGGACAGCATCATACAAACATTACATCTATCCAAGCAGCCGTGACAAATCCCTTATGACTTCTTCCTGTTTCCCAGGATAAAACAGGCACTAAAAAGACAGTATCATGCAGACACTACATCTATCCAAGCAGCCGTGACAAAACTCCTTAGACTTCTTCCTGTTTCCCAGGATAAAACGGCCACTAAAAGGACAGTATCGTGCAAAAATTACATCTATCCAAGCAGCCGTGACAAAACCCCTATAACATCTTCCTGTTTCCCAGGATAAAACGGGCACTAAAAGGACAGTATCATGCAGACACTACATGTATCCAAACAGCAGTGACAAAACTCCTATGACTTCTTTCTGTTTCCCAGGATAAAACGGCCACTAAAAGGACAGTATCGTGCAAACATTACATGTATCCAAGCAGCCGTGACAAAACTCCTTATGACTTCTTCCTGTTTCCCAGGATAAAACGGGCACTAAAAGGACAGTATCATGCAGACACTACATGTATCCAAACAGCAGTGACAAAACTCATATGACTTCTTTCTGTTTCCCAGGATAAAACGGCCACTAAAAGGACAGTATCGTGCAAACATTACATGTATCCAAGCAGCCGTGACAAAACCCTTATGACTTCTTCCTGTTTCCCAGGATAACACGGGCACTAAAAGGACAGTATCATGCAGACACTACATGTATCCAAGCAGCCGTGGCAAAACTCGTATGACTTCTTCCTGTTTCCCAGGATAAAACGGCCACTAAAAGGACAGTATCGTGCAAACATTACATGTATCCAAGCAGCCGTGGCAAAACTCGTATGACTTCTTCCTGTTTCCCAAGATAAAACGGCCACTAAAAGGACAGTATCGCGCAAACATTACATCTATCCAAACAGCAGTGACAAAACCCTTATGACTTCTTCCTGTTTCCCAGGATAACACGGGCACTAAAAGGACAGTATCATGCAGACACTACATGTATCCAAGCAGCCGTGACAAATCTCCTATGATTTCTTCCTGTTTCCCAGGATAAAACGACCACTAAAAGGACAATATCATGCGAACATAACGTCTATCCAAGCAGCCGTGACACAACTCCTATGACGTCTTCCTGTTTCCCAGGATAAAACAGGCACTAAAAAGACAGTATCATGCAGACACTACATCTATCCAAGCAGCCGTGACAAAACTCCTTAGACTTCTTCCTGTTTCCCAGGATAACACGGCCACTAAAAGGACAGTATCGCGCAGACACTACATCTATCCAAGCAGCCGTGACAAAACTCCTATGACTTCTTCCTGTTTCCCAATATAAAACGGCCACTAAAAGGACAGTATCGTGCAAAAATTACATCTGTCCAAGCAGTCGTGACAAAACCCCATGACATCTTCCTGTTTCCCAGGATAAAACGGGCACTAAAAGGACAGTATCATGCAGACACTACATGTATCCAAACAGCAGTGACAAAACCCCTATGACTTCTTCCTGTTTCCCAGGATAACACGGGCACTAAAAGGACAGTATCATGCAGACACTACATGTATCCAAGCAGCCGTGACAAAACTCCTATGATTTCTTCCTGTTTCCCAGGTTAAAACGACCACTAAAAGGACAATATCATGTGAACATTACATCTATCCAAGCAGCCGTGACAAAACTCCTATGATTTCTTCCTGTTTCCCAGGATAAAGCTCCTATGATTTCTTCCTGTTTCCCAGGATAAAACAGGCACTAAAAGGAGAGTATCATGCAGACATTACATCTATCTAAGCAGCCGTGGCAAAACTCCTGTGACTTCTTCTTGTTTCCCAGGATAAAACGGCCACTAAAAGGACAGTATTATACAAACATTAATAATAATAATAATAATAATAATAATAATAATAATAATAATAATAATAATAATAATAATAATATAAAATTTTCATCATACAAGCATTACATCTATCCAAGCAGCCGTGACAAATCCCTTATGACTTCTTCCTGTTTCCCAGGATAAAACGGGCACTAAAAGGACAGTATCATGCAGACACTACATCTATCCAAGCAGCCGTGACAAAACTCCTATGACTTCTTCCTGTTTCTCAGGATAAAACGGCCACTAAAAGGACAGTATCGTGCAAAAATTACATCTATCCAAGCAGCCGTGACAAAACCCCTATGACTTCTTCCTGTTTCCCAGGATAACACGGGCACTAAAAGGACAGCATCATACAAACATTACATCTATCCAAGCAGCCGTGACAAATCCCTTATGACTTCTTCCTGTTTCCCAGGATAAAACAGGCACTAAAAAGACAGTATCATGCAGACACTACATCTATCCAAGCAGCCGTGACAAAACTCCTTAGACTTCTTCCTGTTTCCCAGGATAAAACGGCCACTAAAAGGACAGTATCGTGCAAAAATTACATCTATCCAAGCAGCCGTGACAAAACCCCTATAACATCTTCCTGTTTCCCAGGATAAAACGGGCACTAAAAGGACAGTATCATGCAGACACTACATGTATCCAAACAGCAGTGACAAAACTCCTATGACTTCTTTCTGTTTCCCAGGATAAAACGGCCACTAAAAGGACAGTATCGTGCAAACATTACATGTATCCAAGCAGCCGTGACAAAATCCTTATGACTTCTTCCTGTTTCCCAGGATAAAACGGGCACTAAAAGGACAGTATCATGCAGACACTACATGTATCCAAACAGCAGTGACAAAACTCCTATGACTTCTTTCTGTTTCCCAGGATAAAACGGCCACTAAAAGGACAGTATCGTGCAAACATTACATGTATCCAAGCAGCCGTGACAAAACCCTTATGACTTCTTCCTGTTTCCCAGGATAACACGGGCACTAAAAGGACAGTATCATGCAGACACTACATGTATCCAAGCAGCCGTGGCAAAACTCGTATGACTTCTTCCTGTTTCCCAGGATAAAACGGCCACTAAAAGGACAGTATCGTGCAAACATTACATGTATCCAAGCAGCCGTGGCAAAACTCGTATGACTTCTTCCTGTTTCCCAAGATAAAACGGCCACTAAAAGGACAGTATCGCGCAAACATTACATCTATCCAAACAGCAGTGACAAAACCCTTATGACTTCTTCCTGTTTCCCAGGATAACACGGGCACTAAAAGGACAGTATCATGCAGACACTACAAGTATCCAAGCAGCCGTGACAAATCTCCTATGATTTCTTCCTGTTTCCCAGGATAAAACGACCACTAAAAGGACAATATCATGTGAACATTACATCTATCCAAGCAGCCGTGACAAAACTCCTATGATTTCTTCCTGTTTCCCAGGATAAAACAGGCACTAAGAGGAGAGTATCATACAGACATTACATCTATCTAAGCAGCCGTGGCAAAACTCCTATAGCTTCTTCCTGTTTCCCAGGATAAAACGGCCACTAAAAGGATAGTATCATACAAACATTACATCTATCCAAGCAGCCGTGACAAATCCCTTATGACTTCTTCCTGTTTCCCAGCATAAAACGGGCACTAAAAGGAGAGTATCATGCAGACATTACATCTATCAAAGCAGCCGTGGCAAAACTCCTATGACTTCTTCTTGTTTCCCAGGATAAAACGGCCACTAAAAGGACAGTATCATACAAACATTAATAATAATAATAATAATAATAATAATAATAATAATAATAATATAAAATTTTCATCATACAAACATTACATCTATCCAAGCAGCCGTGACAAATCCCTTATGACTTCTTCCTGTTTCCCAGGATAAAACGGGCATTAAAAGGACAGTATCATGCAGACACTACATCTATCCAAGCAGCCGTGACAAAACTCCTATGACTTCTTCCTGTTTCCCAGGATAAAACGGTCACTAAAAGGACAGTATCGTGCAAAAATTACATCTATCCAAGCAGCCGTGACAAAACCCCTATGGCTTCTTCTTGTGTCCCAGGATAACATGGGCACTAAAAGGACAGTATCATGCAGACACTACATGTATCCAAACAGCCGTGACAAAACTCCTATCACCTCTTTCTGTTTCCCAAGATAAAACGGCCACTAAAAGGACAGTATCGTGCAAACATTACATCTATCCAAGCAGCCGTGACAAAACTCCTATGACTTCTTCCGGTTTCCCAGGATAAAACGGCCACTAAAAGGACAGTATCATACAAACATTACATCTATCCAAGCAGCCGTGACAAATCCCTTATGACTTCTTCCTGTTTCCCAGGATAAAACGGGCACTAAAAGGAGAGTATCATGCAGACATTACATCTATCTAAGCAGCCGTGGCAAAACTCGTATGACTTCTTCTTGTTTCCCAGGATAAAACGGCCACTAAAAGGACAGTATCACACAAACATTACATCTATCCAAGCAGCCGTGACAAATCCCTTATGACTTCTTCCTGTTTCTCAGGATAAAACGGGCACTAAAAAGACAGTATCGCGCAGACACTACATCTATCCAAGCAGCCGTGACAAAACTCCTATGACTTCTTCCGGTTTCCCAGGATAAAACGGCCACTAAAAGGACAGTATCATACAAACATTACATCTATCCAAGCAGCCGTGACAAATCCCTTATGACTTCTTCCTGTTTCCCAGGATAAAACGGGCACTAAAAGGAGAGTATCATGCAGACATTACATCTATCTAAGCAGCCGTGGCAAAACTCGTATGACTTCTTCTTGTTTCCCAGGATAAAACGGCCACTAAAAGGACAGTATCACACAAACATTACATCTATCCAAGCAGCCGTGACAAATCCCTTATGACTTCTTCCTGTTTCTCAGGATAAAACGGCCACTAAAAGGACAGTATCGTGCAAAAATTACATCTGTCCAAGCAGTCGTGACAAAACCCCTGTGACATCTTCCTGTTTCCCAGGATAAAACGGGCACTAAAAGGACAGTATCATGCAGACACTACATGTATCCAAACAGCTGTGACAAAACCCCTATGACTTCTTCCTGTTTCCCAGGATAACACGGGCACTAAAAGGACAGTATCATGCAGACACTACATGTATCCAAGCAGCCGTGACAAAACTCCTATGATTTCTTCCTGTTTCCCAGGATAAAACGGGCACTAAAAGGACAGTATCATGCAGACACTACATCTATCCAAGTAACCGTGACAAAACTCCTATGATTTCTTCCTGTTTCCCAGGTTAAACGACCACTAAAAGGACAATATCATGTGAACATTACATCTATCCAAGCAGCCGTGGCAAAACTCCTATGATTTCTTCCTGTTTCCCAGGATAAAACAGGCACTAAAAGGAGAGTATCATGCAGACATTACATCTATCTAAGCAGCCGTGGCACAACTCCTATGACTTCTTGCTGTTTCCCAAGATAAAACGGCCACTAAAAGGATAGTATCATACAAACATTACATCTATCCAAGCAGCCGTGACAAATCCCCTATGACTTCTTCCTGTTTCCCAGGATAAAACGGGCACTAAAAGGAGAGTATCATGCAGACATTACATCTATCTAAGCAGCCGTGGCAAAACTCCTATGACTTCTTCTTGTTTCCCAGGATAAAACGGCCACTAAAAGGACAGTATCATACAAACATCAATAATAATAATAATAATAATAATAATAATAATAATAATAATAATAATAATAATAATAATAATAATAATAATAATAATAATAATAATAATAATAATAATATAAAATTATCATCATACAAACATTACATCTATCCAAGCAGCCGTGACAAATCCCTTATGACTTCTTCCTGTTTCCCAGGATAAAACGGCCTCTAAAAGGACAGTATCGTGCAAACATTACATCTATCCAAGCAGCCGTGACAAAACTCCTATGATTTCTTCCTGTTTCCCAGGATAAAACGACCACTAAAAGGACAATATCATGCGAACATAACGTCTATCCAAGCAGCCGTGACACAACTCCTATGACGTCTTCCTGTTTCCCAGGATAAAACAGGCACTAAAAAGACAGTATCATGCAGACACTACATCTATCCAAGCAGCCGTGACAAAACTCCTTAGACTTCTTCCTGTTTCCCAGGATAACACGGCCACTAAAAGGACAGTATCGCGCAGACACTACATCTATCCAAGCAGCCGTGACAAAACTCCTATGACTTCTTCCTGTTTCCCAATATAAAACGGCCACTAAAAGGACAGTATCGTGCAAAAATTACATCTGTCCAAGCAGTCGTGACAAAACCCCTATGACATCTTCCTGTTTCCCAGGATAAAACGGGCACTAAAAGGACAGTATCATGCAGACACTACATGTATCCAAACAGCAGTGACAAAACCCCTATGACTTCTTCCTGTTTCCCAGGATAACACGGGCACTAAAAGGACAGTATCATGCAGACACTACATGTATCCAAGCAGCCGTGACAAAACTCCTATGATTTCTTCCTGTTTCCCAGGATAAAACGGGCACTAAAATGACAGTATCATGCAGACACTACATCTATCCAAGCAGCCGTGACAAAACTCCTATGATTTCTTCCTGTTTCCCAGGTTAAACGACCACTAAAAGGACAATATCATGTGAACATTACATCTATCCAAGCAGCCGTGACAAAACTCCTATGATTTCTTCCTGTTTCCCAGGATAAAGCTCCTATGATTTCTTCCTGTTTCCCAGGATAAAACAGGCACTAAAAGGAGAGTATCATGCAGACATTACATCTATCTAGGCAGCCGTGGCAAAACTCCTATGACTTCTTCCTGTTTCCCAGGATAAAACGGCCACTAAAAGGATAGTATCATACAAACATTACATCTATCCAAGCAGCCGTGACAAATCCCCTATGACTTCTTCCTGTTTCCCAGGATAAAACGGGCACTAAAAGGAGAGTATCATGCAGACATTACATCTATCTAAGCAGCCGTGGCAAAACTCCTGTGACTTCTTCTTGTTTCCCAGGATAAAACGGCCACTAAAAGGACAGTATCATACAAACATTAATAATAATAATAATAATAATAATAATAATAATAATAATAATAATAATAATAATATAAAATTTTCATCATACAAGCATTACATCTATCCAAGCAGCCGTGACAAATCCCTTATGACTTCTTCCTGTTTCCCAGGATAAAACGGGCACTAAAAGGACAGTATCATGCAGACACTACATCTATCCAAGCAGCCGTGACAAAACTCCTATGACTTCTTCCTGTTTCTCAGGATAAAACGGCCACTAAAAGGACAGTATCGTGCAAAAATTACATCTATCCAAGCAGCCGTGACAAAACCCCTATGACTTCTTCCTGTTTCCCAGGATAACACGGGCACTAAAAGGACAGCATCATACAAACATTACATCTATCCAAGCAGCCGTGACAAATCCCTTATGACTTCTTCCTGTTTCCCAGGATAAAACAGGCACTAAAAAGACAGTATCATGCAGACACTACATCTATCCAAGCAGCCGTGACAAAACTCCTTAGACTTCTTCCTGTTTCCCAGGATAAAACGGCCACTAAAAGGACAGTATCGTGCAAAAATTACATCTATCCAAGCAGCCGTGACAAAACCCCTATAACATCTTCCTGTTTCCCAGGATAAAACGGGCACTAAAAGGACAGTATCATGCAGACACTACATGTATCCAAACAGCAGTGACAAAACTCCTATGACTTCTTTCTGTTTCCCAGGATAAAACGGCCACTAAAAGGACAGTATCGTGCAAACATTACATGTATCCAAGCAGCCGTGACAAAATCCTTATGACTTCTTCCTGTTTCCCAGGATAAAACGGGCACTAAAAGGACAGTATCATGCAGACACTACATGTATCCAAACAGCAGTGACAAAACTCCTATGACTTCTTTCTGTTTCCCAGGATAAAACGGCCACTAAAAGGACAGTATCGTGCAAACATTACATGTATCCAAGCAGCCGTGACAAAACCCTTATGACTTCTTCCTGTTTCCCAGGATAACACGGGCACTAAAAGGACAGTATCATGCAGACACTACATGTATCCAAGCAGCCGTGGCAAAACTCGTATGACTTCTTCCTGTTTCCCAGGATAAAACGGCCACTAAAAGGACAGTATCGTGCAAACATTACATGTATCCAAGCAGCCGTGGCAAAACTCGTATGACTTCTTCCTGTTTCCCAAGATAAAACGGCCACTAAAAGGACAGTATCGCGCAAACATTACATCTATCCAAACAGCAGTGACAAAACCCTTATGACTTCTTCCTGTTTCCCAGGATAACACGGGCACTAAAAGGACAGTATCATGCAGACACTACATGTATCCAAGCAGCCGTGACAAATCTCCTATGATTTCTTCCTGTTTCCCAGGATAAAACGACCACTAAAAGGACAATATCATGCGAACATAACGTCTATCCAAGCAGCCGTGACACAACTCCTATGACGTCTTCCTGTTTCCCAGGATAAAACAGGCACTAAAAAGACAGTATCATGCAGACACTACATCTATCCAAGCAGCCGTGACAAAACTCCTTAGACTTCTTCCTGTTTCCCAGGATAACACGGCCACTAAAAGGACAGTATCGCGCAGACACTACATCTATCCAAGCAGCCGTGACAAAACTCCTATGACTTCTTCCTGTTTCCCAATATAAAACGGCCACTAAAAGGACAGTATCGTGCAAAAATTACATCTGTCCAAGCAGTCGTGACAAATCCCCATGACATCTTCCTGTTTCCCAGGATAAAACGGGCACTAAAAGGACAGTATCATGCAGACACTACATGTATCCAAGCAGCAGTGACAAAACTCCTATGACTTCTTCCTGTTTCCCAGGATAACACGGGCACTAAAAGGACAGTATCATGCAGACACTACATCTATCCAAGCAGCCGTGACAAAACTCCTATGATTTCTTCCTGTTTCCCAGGTTAAACGACCACTAAAAGGACAATATCATGTGAACATTACATCTATCCAAGCAGCCGTGACAAAACTCCTATGATTTCTTCCTGTTTCCCAGGATAAAACAGGCACTAAAAGGAGAGTATCATGCAGACATTACATCTATCTAGGCAGCCGTGGCAAAACTCCTATGACTTCTTCCTGTTTCCCAGGATAAAACGGCCACTAAAAGGATAGTATCATACAAACATTACATCTATCCAAGCAGCCGTGACAAATCCCCTATGACTTCTTCCTGTTTCCCAGGATAAAACGGGCACTAAAAGGAGAGTATCATGCAGACATTACATCTATCTAAGCAGCCGTGGCAAAACTCCTGTGACTTCTTCTTGTTTCCCAGGATAAAACGGCCACTAAAAGGACAGTATCATACAAACATTAATAATAATAATAATAATAATAATAATAATAATAATAATAATAATAATAATAATAATAATAATAATAATAATAATAATAATAATAATAATAATATAAAATTTTCATCATACAAGCATTACATCTATCCAAGCAGCCGTGACAAATCCCTTATGACTTCTTCCTGTTTCCCAGGATAAAACGGGCACTAAAAGGACAGTATCATGCAGACACTACATCTATCCAAGCAGCCGTGACAAAACTCCTATGACTTCTTCCTGTTTCTCAGGATAAAACGGCCACTAAAAGGACAGTATCGTGCAAAAATTACATCTATCCAAGCAGCCGTGACAAAACCCCTATGACTTCTTCCTGTTTCCCAGGATAACACGGGCACTAAAAGGACAGCATCATACAAACATTACATCTATCCAAGCAGCCGTGACAAATCCCTTATGACTTCTTCCTGTTTCCCAGGATAAAACAGGCACTAAAAAGACAGTATCATGCAGACACTACATCTATCCAAGCAGCCGTGACAAAACTCCTTAGACTTCTTCCTGTTTCCCAGGATAAAACGGCCACTAAAAGGACAGTATCGTGCAAAAATTACATCTATCCAAGCAGCCGTGACAAAACCCCTATAACATCTTCCTGTTTCCCAGGATAAAACGGGCACTAAAAGGACAGTATCATGCAGACACTACATGTATCCAAACAGCAGTGACAAAACTCCTATGACTTCTTTCTGTTTCCCAGGATAAAACGGCCACTAAAAGGACAGTATCGTGCAAACATTACATGTATCCAAGCAGCCGTGACAAAATCCTTATGACTTCTTCCTGTTTCCCAGGATAAAACGGGCACTAAAAGGACAGTATCATGCAGACACTACATGTATCCAAACAGCAGTGACAAAACTCCTATGACTTCTTTCTGTTTCCCAGGATAAAACGGCCACTAAAAGGACAGTATCGTGCAAACATTACATGTATCCAAGCAGCCGTGACAAAACCCTTATGACTTCTTCCTGTTTCCCAGGATAACACGGGCACTAAAAGGACAGTATCATGCAGACACTACATGTATCCAAGCAGCCGTGGCAAAACTCGTATGACTTCTTCCTGTTTCCCAGGATAAAACGGCCACTAAAAGGACAGTATCGTGCAAACATTACATGTATCCAAGCAGCAGTGGCAAAACTCGTATGACTTCTTCCTGTTTCCCAAGATAAAACGGCCACTAAAAGGACAGTATCGCGCAAACATTACATCTATCCAAACAGCAGTGACAAAACCCTTATGACTTCTTCCTGTTTCCCAGGATAACACGGGCACTAAAAGGACAGTATCATGCAGACACTACATGTATCCAAGCAGCCGTGACAAATCTCCTATGATTTCTTCCTGTTTCCCAGGATAAAACGGGCACTAAAAGGACAGTATCATGTGAACATTACATCTATCCAAGCAGCCGTGACAAAACTCCTATGATTTCTTCCTGTTTCCCAGGATAAAACAGGCACTAAGAGGAGAGTATCATGCAGACATTACATCTATCTAAGCAGCCGTGGCAAAACTCCTATGGCTTCTTCCTGTTTCCCAGGATAAAACAGCCACTAAAAGGACAGTATCATACAAACATTACATAATAATAATAATAATAATAATAATAACTTCTTAATAATTCCCAGGATAAAACGGCCACTAAAAGGTCAGTATCATACAAACATTAATAATAATAATAATAATAATAATAATAATAATAATAATAATAATAATAATATAAAATTTTCATCATACAAACATTACATCTATCCAAGCAGCCGTGACAAATCCCTTATGACATCTTCCTGTTTCCCAGGATAAAACGGGCACTAAAAGGACAGTATCATGCAGACACTACATGTATCCAAACAGCAGTGACAAAACCCCTATGACTTCTTCCTGTTTCCCAGGATAACACGGGCACTAAAAGGACAGTATCATGCAGACACTACATGTATCCAAGCAGCCGTGACAAAACTCCTATGATTTCTTCCTGTTTCCCAGGATAAAACGGGCACTAAAATGACAGTATCATGCAGACACTACATCTATCCAAGCAGCCGTGACAAAACTCCTATGATTTCTTCCTGTTTCCCAGGTTAAACGACCACTAAAAGGACAATATCATGTGAACATTACATCTATCCAAGCAGCCGTGACAAAACTCCTATGATTTCTTCCTGTTTCCCAGGATAAAGCTCCTATGATTTCTTCCTGTTTCCCAGGATAAAACAGGCACTAAAAGGAGAGTATCATGCAGACATTACATCTATCTAGGCAGCCGTGGCAAAACTCCTATGACTTCTTCCTGTTTCCCAGGATAAAACGGCCACTAAAAGGATAGTATCATACAAACATTACATCTATCCAAGCAGCCGTGACAAATCCCCTATGACTTCTTCCTGTTTCCCAGGATAAAACGGGCACTAAAAGGAGAGTATCATGCAGACATTACATCTATCTAAGCAGCCGTGGCAAAACTCCTGTGACTTCTTCTTGTTTCCCAGGATAAAACGGCCACTAAAAGGACAGTATCATACAAACATTAATAATAATAATAATAATAATAATAATAATAATAATAATAATAATAATAATAATAATAATAATAATAATAATAATATAAAATTTTCATCATACAAGCATTACATCTATCCAAGCAGCCGTGACAAATCCCTTATGACTTCTTCCTGTTTCCCAGGATAAAACGGGCACTAAAAGGACAGTATCATGCAGACACTACATCTATCCAAGCAGCCGTGACAAAACTCCTATGACTTCTTCCTGTTTCTCAGGATAAAACGGCCACTAAAAGGACAGTATCGTGCAAAAATTACATCTATCCAAGCAGCCGTGACAAAACCCCTATGACTTCTTCCTGTTTCCCAGGATAACACGGGCACTAAAAGGACAGCATCATACAAACATTACATCTATCCAAGCAGCCGTGACAAATCCCTTATGACTTCTTCCTGTTTCCCAGGATAAAACAGGCACTAAAAAGACAGTATCATGCAGACACTACATCTATCCAAGCAGCCGTGACAAAACTCCTTAGACTTCTTCCTGTTTCCCAGGATAAAACGGCCACTAAAAGGACAGTATCGTGCAAAAATTACATCTATCCAAGCAGCCGTGACAAAACCCCTATAACATCTTCCTGTTTCCCAGGATAAAACGGGCACTAAAAGGACAGTATCATGCAGACACTACATGTATCCAAACAGCAGTGACAAAACTCCTATGACTTCTTTCTGTTTCCCAGGATAAAACGGCCACTAAAAGGACAGTATCGTGCAAACATTACATGTATCCAAGCAGCCGTGACAAAATCCTTATGACTTCTTCCTGTTTCCCAGGATAAAACGGGCACTAAAAGGACAGTATCATGCAGACACTACATGTATCCAAACAGCAGTGACAAAACTCCTATGACTTCTTTCTGTTTCCCAGGATAAAACGGCCACTAAAAGGACAGTATCGTGCAAACATTACATGTATCCAAGCAGCCGTGACAAAACCCTTATGACTTCTTCCTGTTTCCCAGGATAACACGGGCACTAAAAGGACAGTATCATGCAGACACTACATGTATCCAAGCAGCCGTGGCAAAACTCGTATGACTTCTTCCTGTTTCCCAGGATAAAACGGCCACTAAAAGGACAGTATCGTGCAAACATTACATGTATCCAAGCAGCCGTGGCAAAACTCGTATGACTTCTTCCTGTTTCCCAAGATAAAACGGCCACTAAAAGGACAGTATCGCGCAAACATTACATCTATCCAAACAGCAGTGACAAAACCCTTATGACTTCTTCCTGTTTCCCAGGATAACACGGGCACTAAAAGGACAGTATCATGCAGACACTACATGTATCCAAGCAGCCGTGACAAATCTCCTATGATTTCTTCCTGTTTCCCAGGATAAAACGGGCACTAAAAGGACAGTATCATGTGAATATTACATCTATCCAAGCAGCCGTGACAAAACTCCTATGATTTCTTCCTGTTTCCCAGGATAAAACAGGCACTAAGAGGAGAGTATCATGCAGACATTACATCTATCTAAGCAGCCGTGGCAAAACTCCTATGGCTTCTTCCTGTTTCCCAGGATAAAACAGCCACTAAAAGGACAGTATCATACAAACATTAATAATAATAATAATAATAATAATAATAATAATAATTCCCAGGATAAAACGGCCACTAAAAGGTCAGTATCATACAAACATTAATAATAATAATAATAATAATAATAATAATAATATAAAATTTTCATCATACAAACATTACATCTATCCAAGCAGCCGTGACAAATCCCTTATGACATCTTCCTGTTTCCCAGGATAAAACGGGCACTAAAAGGACAGTATCATGCAGACACTACATGTATCCAAACAGCAGTGACAAAACCCCTATGACTTCTTCCTGTTTCCCAGGATAACACGGGCACTAAAAGGACAGTATCATGCAGACACTACATGTATCCAAGCAGCCGTGACAAAACTCCTATGATTTCTTCCTGTTTCCCAGGATAAAACGGGCACTAAAATGACAGTATCATGCAGACACTACATCTATCCAAGCAGCCGTGACAAAACTCCTATGATTTCTTCCTGTTTCCCAGGTTAAACGACCACTAAAAGGACAATATCATGTGAACATTACATCTATCCAAGCAGCCGTGACAAAACTCCTATGATTTCTTCCTGTTTCCCAGGATAAAGCTCCTATGATTTCTTCCTGTTTCCCAGGATAAAACAGGCACTAAAAGGAGAGTATCATGCAGACATTACATCTATCTAGGCAGCCGTGGCAAAACTCCTATGACTTCTTCCTGTTTCCCAGGATAAAACGGCCACTAAAAGGATAGTATCATACAAACATTACATCTATCCAAGCAGCCGTGACAAATCCCCTATGACTTCTTCCTGTTTCCCAGGATAAAACGGGCACTAAAAGGAGAGTATCATGCAGACATTACATCTATCTAAGCAGCCGTGGCAAAACTCCTGTGACTTCTTCTTGTTTCCCAGGATAAAACGGCCACTAAAAGGACAGTATCATACAAACATTAATAATAATAATAATAATAATAATAATAATAATAATAATAATAATAATAATAATAATAATAATAATAATAATATAAAATTTTCATCATACAAGCATTACATGTATCCAAGCAGCCGTGACAAATCCCTTATGACTTCTTCCTGTTTCCCAGGATAAAACGGGCACTAAAAGGACAGTATCATGCAGACACTACATCTATCCAAGCAGCCGTGACAAAACTCCTATGACTTCTTCCTGTTTCTCAGGATAAAACGGCCACTAAAAGGACAGTATCGTGCAAAAATTACATCTATCCAAGCAGCCGTGACAAAACCCCTATGACTTCTTCCTGTTTCCCAGGATAACACGGGCACTAAAAGGACAGCATCATACAAACATTACATCTATCCAAGCAGCCGTGACAAATCCCTTATGACTTCTTCCTGTTTCCCAGGATAAAACAGGCACTAAAAAGACAGTATCATGCAGACACTACATCTATCCAAGCAGCCGTGACAAAACTCCTTAGACTTCTTCCTGTTTCCCAGGATAAAACGGCCACTAAAAGGACAGTATCGTGCAAAAATTACATCTATCCAAGCAGCCGTGACAAAACCCCTATAACATCTTCCTGTTTCCCAGGATAAAACGGGCACTAAAAGGACAGTATCATGCAGACACTACATGTATCCAAACAGCAGTGACAAAACTCCTATGACTTCTTTCTGTTTCCCAGGATAAAACGGCCACTAAAAGGACAGTATCGTGCAAACATTACATGTATCCAAGCAGCCGTGACAAAATCCTTATGACTTCTTCCTGTTTCCCAGGATAAAACGGGCACTAAAAGGACAGTATCATGCAGACACTACATGTATCCAAACAGCAGTGACAAAACTCCTATGACTTCTTTCTGTTTCCCAGGATAAAACGGCCACTAAAAGGACAGTATCGTGCAAACATTACATGTATCCAAGCAGCCGTGACAAAACCCTTATGACTTCTTCCTGTTTCCCAGGATAACACGGGCACTAAAAGGACAGTATCATGCAGACACTACATGTATCCAAGCAGCCGTGGCAAAACTCGTATGACTTCTTCCTGTTTCCCAGGATAAAACGGCCACTAAAAGGACAGTATCGTGCAAACATTACATGTATCCAAGCAGCCGTGGCAAAACTCGTATGACTTCTTCCTGTTTCCCAAGATAAAACGGCCACTAAAAGGACAGTATCGCGCAAACATTACATCTATCCAAACAGCAGTGACAAAACCCTTATGACTTCTTCCTGTTTCCCAGGATAACACGGGCACTAAAAGGACAGTATCATGCAGACACTACATGTATCCAAGCAGCCGTGACAAATCTCCTATGATTTCTTCCTGTTTCCCAGGATAAAACGACCACTAAAAGGACAATATCATGCGAACATAACGTCTATCCAAGCAGCCGTGACACAACTCCTATGACGTCTTCCTGTTTCCCAGGATAAAACAGGCACTAAAAAGACAGTATCATGCAGACACTACATCTATCCAAGCAGCCGTGACAAAACTCCTTAGACTTCTTCCTGTTTCCCAGGATAACACGGCCACTAAAAGGACAGTATCATGCAGACACTACATCTATCCAAGCAGCCGTGACAAAACTCCTATGACTTCTTCCTGTTTCCCAATATAAAACGGCCACTAAAACGACAGTATCGTGCAAAAATTACATCTGTCCAAGCAGTCGTGACAAAACCCCTATGACATCTTCCTGTTTCCCAGGATAAAACGGGCACTAAAAGGACAGTATCATGCAGACACTACATGTATCCAAACAGCAGTGACAAAACCCCTATGACTTCTTCCTGTTTCCCAGGATAACACGGGCACTAAAAGGACAGTATCATGCAGACACTACATGTATCCAAGCAGCCGTGACAAAACTCCTATGATTTCTTCCTGTTTCCCAGGTTAAACGACCACTAAAAGGACAATATCATGTGAACATTACATCTATCCAAGCAGCCGTGACAAAACTCCTATGATTTCTTCCTGTTTCCCAGGATAAAGCTCCTATGATTTCTTCCTGTTTCCCAGGATAAAACAGGCACTAAAAGGAGAGTATCATGCAGACATTACATCTATCTAGGCAGCCGTGGCAAAACTCCTATGACTTCTTCCTGTTTCCCAGGATAAAACGGCCACTAAAAGGATAGTATCATACAAACATTACATCTATCCAAGCAGCCGTGACAAATCCCCTATGACTTCTTCCTGTTTCCCAGGATAAAACGGGCACTAAAAGGAGAGTATCATGCAGACATTACATCTATCTAAGCAGCCGTGGCAAAACTCCTGTGACTTCTTCTTGTTTCCCAGGATAAAACGGCCACTAAAAGGACAGTATCATACAAACATTAATAATAATAATAATAATAATAATAATAATAATAATAATAATAATAATAATAATAATAATATAAAATTTTCATCATACAAGCATTACATCTATCCAAGCAGCCGTGACAAATCCCTTATGACTTCTTCCTGTTTCCCAGGATAAAACGGGCACTAAAAGGACAGTATCATGCAGACACTACATCTATCCAAGCAGCCGTGACAAAACTCCTATGACTTCTTCCTGTTTCTCAGGATAAAACGGCCACTAAAAGGACAGTATCGTGCAAAAATTACATCTATCCAAGCAGCCGTGACAAAACCCCTATGACTTCTTCCTGTTTCCCAGGATAACACGGGCACTAAAAGGACAGCATCATACAAACATTACATCTATCCAAGCAGCCGTGACAAATCCCTTATGACTTCTTCCTGTTTCCCAGGATAAAACAGGCACTAAAAAGACAGTATCATGCAGACACTACATCTATCCAAGCAGCCGTGACAAAACTCCTTAGACTTCTTCCTGTTTCCCAGGATAAAACGGCCACTAAAAGGACAGTATCGTGCAAAAATTACATCTATCCAAGCAGCCGTGACAAAACCCCTATAACATCTTCCTGTTTCCCAGGATAAAACGGGCACTAAAAGGACAGTATCATGCAGACACTACATGTATCCAAACAGCAGTGACAAAACTCCTATGACTTCTTTCTGTTTCCCAGGATAAAACGGCCACTAAAAGGACAGTATCGTGCAAACATTACATGTATCCAAGCAGCCGTGACAAAATCCTTATGACTTCTTCCTGTTTCCCAGGATAAAACGGGCACTAAAAGGACAGTATCATGCAGACACTACATGTATCCAAACAGCAGTGACAAAACTCCTATGACTTCTTTCTGTTTCCCAGGATAAAACGGCCACTAAAAGGACAGTATCGTGCAAACATTACATGTATCCAAGCAGCCGTGACAAAACCCTTATGACTTCTTCCTGTTTCCCAGGATAACACGGGCACTAAAAGGACAGTATCATGCAGACACTACATGTATCCAAGCAGCCGTGGCAAAACTCGTATGACTTCTTCCTGTTTCCCAGGATAAAACGGCCACTAAAAGGACAGTATCGTGCAAACATTACATGTATAAAAGCAGCCGTGGCAAAACTCGTATGACTTCTTCCTGTTTCCCAAGATAAAACGGCCACTAAAAGGACAGTATCGCGCAAACATTACATCTATCCAAACAGCAGTGACAAAACCCTTATGACTTCTTCCTGTTTCCCAGGATAACACGGGCACTAAAAGGACAGTATCATGCAGACACTACATGTATCCAAGCAGCCGTGACAAATCTCCTATGATTTCTTCCTGTTTCCCAGGATAAAACGACCACTAAAAGGACAATATCATGCGAACATAACGTCTATCCAAGCAGCCGTGACACAACTCCTATGACGTCTTCCTGTTTCCCAGGATAAAACAGGCACTAAAAAGACAGTATCATGCAGACACTACATCTATCCAAGCAGCCGTGACAAAACTCCTTAGACTTCTTCCTGTTTCCCAGGATAACACGGCCACTAAAAGGACAGTATCGCGCAGACACTACATCTATCCAAGCAGCCGTGACAAAACTCCTATGACTTCTTCCTGTTTCCCAATATAAAACGGCCACTAAAAGGACAGTATCGTGCAAAAATTACATCTGTCCAAGCAGTCGTGACAAAACCCCTATGACATCTTCCTGTTTCCCAGGATAAAACGGGCACTAAAAGGACAGTATCATGCAGACACTACATGTATCCAAACAGCAGTGACAAAACCCCTATGACTTCTTCCTGTTTCCCAGGATAACACGGGCACTAAAAGGACAGTATCATGCAGACACTACATGTATCCAAGCAGCCGTGACAAAACTCCTATGATTTCTTCCTGTTTCCCAGGTTAAACGACCACTAAAAGGACAATATCATGTGAACATTACATCTATCCAAGCAGCCGTGACAAAACTCCTATGATTTCTTCCTGTTTCCCAGGATAAAACAGGCACTAAAAGGAGAGTATCATGCAGACATTACATCTATCTAGGCAGCCGTGGCAAAACTCCTATGACTTCTTCCTGTTTCCCAGGATAAAACGGCCACTAAAAGGATAGTATCATACAAACATTACATCTATCCAAGCAGCCGTGACAAATCCCCTATGACTTCTTCCTGTTTCCCAGGATAAAACGGGCACTAAAAGGAGAGTATCATGCAGACATTACATCTATCTAAGCAGCCGTGGCAAAACTCCTGTGACTTCTTCTTGTTTCCCAGGATAAAACGGCCACTAAAAGGACAGTATCATACAAACATTAATAATAATAATAATAATAATAATAATAATAATAATAATAATAATAATAATAATAATAATAATAATAATAATAATATAAAATTTTCATCATACAAGCATTACATCTATCCAAGCAGCCGTGACAAATCCCTTATGACTTCTTCCTGTTTCCCAGGATAACACGGGCACTAAAAGGACAGTATCATGCAGACACTACATGTATCCAAGCAGCCGTGACAAAACTCCTATGATTTCTTCCTGTTTCCCAGGTTAAAACGACCACTAAAAGGACAATATCATGTGAACATTACATCTATCCAAGCAGCCGTGACAAAACTCCTATGATTTCTTCCTGTTTCCCAGGATAAAGCTCCTATGATTTCTTCCTGTTTCCCAGGATAAAACGGGCACTAAAAGGACAGTATCATGCAGACACTACATCTATCCAAGCAGCCGTGACAAAACTCCTATGACTTCTTCCTGTTTCTCAGGATAAAACGGCCACTAAAAGGACAGTATCGTGCAAAAATTACATCTATCCAAGCAGCCGTGACAAAACCCCTATGACTTCTTCCTGTTTCCCAGGATAACACGGGCACTAAAAGGACAGTATCATACAAACATTACATCTATCCAAGCAGCCGTGACAAATCCCTTATGACTTCTTCCTGTTTCCCAGGATAAAACAGGCACTAAAAAGACAGTATCATGCAGACACTACATCTATCCAAGCAGCCGTGACAAAACTCCTTATGACTTCTTCCTGTTTCCCAGGATAAAACGGCCACTAAAAGGACAGTATCGTGCAAAAATTACATCTATCCAAGCAGCCGTGACAAAACCCCTATAACATCTTCCTGTTTCCCAGGATAAAACGGGCACTAAAAGGACAGTATCATGCAGACACTACATGTATCCAAACAGCAGTGACAAAACTCCTATGACTTCTTTCTGTTTCCCAGGATAAAACGGCCACTAAAAGGACAGTATCGTGCAAACATTACATGTATCCAAGCAGCCGTGACAAAATCCTTATGACTTCTTCCTGTTTCCCAGGATAAAACGGGCACTAAAAGGACAGTATCATGCAGACACTACATGTATCCAAACAGCAGTGACAAAACTCCTATGACTTCTTTCTGTTTCCCAGGATAAAACGGCCACTAAAAGGACAGTATCGTGCAAACATTACATGTATCCAAGCAGCCGTGACAAAACCCTTATGACTTCTTCCTGTTTCCCAGGATAACACGGGCACTAAAAGGACAGTATCATGCAGACACTACATGTATCCAAGCAGCCGTGGCAAAACTCGTATGACTTCTTCCTGTTTCCCAGGATAAAACGGCCACTAAAAGGACAGTATCGTGCAAACATTACATGTATCCAAGCAGCCGTGGCAAAACTCGTATGACTTCTTCCTGTTTCCCAAGATAAAACGGCCACTAAAAGGACAGTATCGCGCAAACATTACATCTATCCAAACAGCAGTGACAAAACCCTTATGACTTCTTCCTGTTTCCCAGGATAACACGGGCACTAAAAGGACAGTATCATGCAGACACTACATGTATCCAAGCAGCCGTGACAAATCTCCTATGATTTCTTCCTGTTTCCCAGGATAAAACGACCACTAAAAGGACAGTATCATGCGAACATAACATCTATCCAAGCAGCCGTGACACAACTCCTATGACGTCTTCCTGTTTCCCAGGATAAAACAGGCACTAAAAAGACAGTATCATGCAGACACTACATCTATCCAAGCAGCCGTGACAAAACTCCTTAGACTTCTTCCTGTTTCCCAGGATAAAACGGCCACTAAAAGGACAGTATCGCGCAGACACTACATCTATCCAAGCAGCCGTGACAAAACTCCTATGACTTCTTCCTGTTTCCCAATATAAAACGGCCACTAAAAGGACAGTATCGTGCAAAAATTACATCTGTCCAAGCAGTCGTGACAAAACCCCTATGACATCTTCCTGTTTCCCAGGATAAAACGGGCACTAAAAGGACAGTATCATGCAGACACTACATGTATCCAAACAGCAGTGACAAAACCCCTATGACTTCTTCCTGTTTCCCAGGATAACACGGGCACTAAAAGGACAGTATCATGCAGACACTACATGTATCCAAGCAGCCGTGACAAAACTCCTATGATTTCTTCCTGTTTCCCAGGTTAAACGACCACTAAAAGGACAATATCATGTGAACATTACATCTATCCAAGCAGCCGTGACAAAACTCCTATGATTTCTTCCTGTTTCCCAAGATAAAACGGCCACTAAAAGGACAGTATCATGTGAACATTACATCTATCCAAACAGCAGTGACAAAACTCCTTATGACTTCTTCCTGTTTCCCAGGATAAAACAGGCACTAAAAGGAGAGTATCATGCAGACATTACATCTATCTAAGCAGCCGTGGCAAAACTCCTATGACTTCTTCCTGTTTCCCAGGATAAAACGGCCACTAAAAGGATAGTATCATACAAACATTACATCTATCCAAGCAGCCGTGACAAATCCCCTATGACTTCTTCCTGTTTCCCAGGATAAAACGGGCACTAAAAGGAGAGTATCATGCAGACATTACATCTATCTAAGCAGCCGTGGCAAAACTCCTATGACTTCTTCTTGTTTCCCAGGATAAAACGGCCACTAAAAGGACAGTATCATACAAACATTAATAATAATAATAATAATAATAATAATAATAATAATAATAATAATAATAATAATAATAATAATAATAATAATAATAATAATAATAATAATAACATAAAATTTTCATCATACAAGCATTACATCTATCCAAGCAGCCGTGACAAATCCCTTATGACTTCTTCCTGTTTCCCAGGATAAAACGGGCACTAAAAGGACAGTATCATGCAGACACTACATCTATCCAAGCAGCCGTGACAAAACTCCTATGACTTCTTCCTGTTTCTCAGGATAAAACGGCCACTAAAAGGACAGTATCGTGCAAAAATTACATCTATCCAAGCAGCCGTGACAAAACCCCTATGACTTCTTCCTGTTTCCCAGGATAACACGGGCACTAAAAGGACAGCATCATACAAACATTACATCTATCCAAGCAGCCGTGACAAATCCCTTATGACTTCTTCCTGTTTCCCAGGATAAAACAGGCACTAAAAAGATAGTATCATGCAGACACTACATCTATCCAAGCAGCCGTGACAAAACTCCTTAGACTTCTTCCTGTTTCCCAGGATAAAACGGCCACTAAAAGGACAGTATCGTGCAAAAATTACATCTATCCAAGCAGCCGTGACAAAACCCCTATAACATCTTCCTGTTTCCCAGGATAAAACGGGCACTAAAAGGACAGTATCATGCAGACACTACATGTATCCAAACAGCAGTGACAAAACTCCTATGACTTCTTTCTGTTTCCCAGGATAAAACGGCCACTAAAAGGACAGTATCGTGCAAACATTACATCTATCCAAGCAGCCGTGACAAAATCCTTATGACTTCTTCCTGTTTCCCAGGATAAAACGGGCACTAAAAGGACAGTATCATGCAGACACTACATGTATCCAAACAGCAGTGACAAAACTCCTATGACTTCTTTCTGTTTCCCAGGATAAAACGGCCACTAAAAGGACAGTATCGTGCAAACATTACATGTATCCAAGCAGCCGTGACAAAACCCTTATGACTTCTTCCTGTTTCCCAGGATAACACGGGCACTAAAAGGACAGTATCATGCAGACACTACATGTATCCAAGCAGCCGTGGCAAAACTCGTATGACTTCTTCCTGTTTCCCAGGATAAAACGGCCACTAAAAGGACAGTATCGTGCAAACATTACATGTATCCAAGCAACCGTGGCAAAACTCGTATGACTTCTTCCTGTTTCCCAAGATAAAACGGCCACTAAAAGGACAGTATCGCGCAAACATTACATCTATCCAAACAGCAGTGACAAAACCCTTATGACTTCTTCCTGTTTCCCAGGATAACACGGGCACTAAAAGGACAGTATCATGCAGACACTACATGTATCCAAGCAGCCGTGACAAATCTCCTATGATTTCTTCCTGTTTCCCAGGATAAAACGGGCACTAAAAGGACAGTATCATGTGAATATTACATCTATCCAAGCAGCCGTGACAAAACTCCTATGATTTCTTCCTGTTTCCCAGGATAAAACAGGCACTAAGAGGAGAGTATCATGCAGACATTACATCTATCTAAGCAGCCGTGGCAAAACTCCTATGGCTTCTTCCTGTTTCCCAGGATAAAACAGCCACTAAAAGGACAGTATCATACAAACATTAATAATAATAATAATAATAATAATAATAATAATAATAATAATAATAATAATAATTCCCAGGATAAAACGGCCACTAAAAGGTCAGTATCATACAAACATTAATAATAATAATAATAATAATAATAATAATAATAATAATAATATAAAATTTTCATCATACAAACATTACATCTATCCAAGCAGCCGTGACAAATCCCTTATGACTTCTTCCTGTTTCCCAGGATAAAACGGGCACTAAAAGGACAGTATCATGCAGACACTACATCTATCCAAGCAGCCGTGACAAAACTCCTATGACTTCTTCCTGTTTCCCAGGATAAAACAGGCACTAAAAAGACAGTATCATGCAGACACTACATCTATCCAAGCAGCCGTGACAAAACTCCTTAGACTTCTTCCTGTTTCCCAGGATAAAACGGCCACTAAAAGGACAGTATCGTGCAAAAATTACATCTATCCAAGCAGCCGTGACAAAACCCCTATAACATCTTCCTGTTTCCCAGGATAAAACGGGCACTAAAAGGACAGTATCATGCAGACACTACATGTATCCAAACAGCAGTGACAAAACTCCTATGACTTCTTTCTGTTTCCCAGGATAAAACGGCCACTAAAAGGACAGTATCGTGCAAACATTACATCTATCCAAGCAGCCGTGACAAATCCCTTATGACTTCTTCCTGTTTCCCAGGATAAAACGGGCACTAAAAGGACAGTATCATGCAGACACTACATCTATCCAAGCAGCCGTGACAAAACTCCTATGACTTCTTCCTGTTTCCCTGGATAAAACGGCCACTAAAAGGACAGTATCGTGCAAAAATTACATCTATCCAAGCAGCCGTGACAAAACCCCTATGACTTCTTCCTGTTTCCCAGGATAACACGGGCACTAAAAGGACAGCATCATACAAACATTACATCTATCCAAGCAGCCGTGACAAATCCCTTATGACTTCTTCCTGTTTCCCAGGATAAAACAGGCACTAAAAGGACAGTATCATGCAGACACTACATCTATCCAAGCAGCCGTGACAAAACTCCTTAGACTTCTTCCTGTTTCCCAGGATAAAACGGCCACTAAAAGGACAGTATCGTGCAAAAATTACATCTATCCAAGCAGCCGTAACAAAACCCCTATAACATCTTCCTGTTTCCCAGGATAAAACGGGCACTAAAAGGACAGTATCATGCAGACACTACATGTATCCAAACAGCAGTGACAAAACTCCTATGACTTCTTTCTGTTTCCCAGGATAAAACGGCCACTAAAAGGACAGTATCGTGCAAACATTACATGTATCCAAGCAGCCGTGACAAAATCCTTATGACTTCTTCCTGTTTCCCAGGATAAAACGGGCACTAAAAGGACAGTATCATGCAGACACTACGTGTATCCAAACAGCAGTGACAAAACTCCTATGACTTCTTTCTGTTTCCCAGGATAAAACGGCCACTAAAAGGACAGTATCGTGCAAACATTACATGTATCCAAGCAGCCGTGACAAAACCCTTATGACTTCTTCCTGTTTCCCAGGATAACACGGGCACTAAAAGGACAGTATCATGCAGACACTACATGTATCCAAGCAGCCGTGGCAAAACTCGTATGACTTCTTCCTGTTTCCCAGGATAAGGCCACTAAAAGGACAGTATCGTGCAAACATTACATGTATCCAAGCAGCCGTGGCAAAACTCGTATGACTTCTTCCTGTTTCCCAAGATAAAACGGCCACTAAAAGGACAGTATCGCGCAAACATTACATCTATCCAAACAGCAGTGACAAAACCCTTATGACTTCTTCCTGTTTCCCAGGATAACACGGGCACTAAAAGGACAGTATCATGCAGACACTACATGTATCCAAGCAGCCGTGACAAATCTCCTATGATTTCTTCCTGTTTCCCAGGATAAAACGGGCACTAAAAGGACAGTATCATGTGAACATTACATCTATCCAAGCAGCCGTGACAAAACTCCTATGATTTCTTCCTGTTTCCCAGGATAAAACAGGCACTAAGAGGAGAGTATCATGCAGACATTACATCTATCTAAGCAGCCGTGGCAAACCTCCTATGGCTTCTTCCTGTTTCCCAGGAGAAAACAGCCACTAAAAGGACAGTATCATACAAACATTAATAATAATAATAATAATAATAATAATAATAATAATATAAAATTTTCATCATACAAACATTACATCTATCCAAGCAGCCGTGACAAATCCCTTATGACTTCTTCCTGTTTCCCAGGATAAAACGGGCACTAAAAGGACAGTATCATGCAGACACTACATCTATCCAAGCAGCCGTGACAAAACTCCTATGACTTCTTCCTGTTTCCCAGGATAAAACAGGCACTAAAAAGACAGTATCATGCAGACACTACATCTATCCAAGCAGCCGTGACAAAACTCCTTAGACTTCTTCCTGTTTCCCAGGATAAAACGGCCACTAAAAGGACAGTATCGTGCAAAAATTACATCTATCCAAGCAGCCGTGACAAAACCCCTATAACATCTTCCTGTTTCCCAGGATAAAACGGGCACTAAAAGGACAGTATCATGCAGACACTACATGTATCCAAACAGCAGTGACAAAACTCCTATGACTTCTTTCTGTTTCCCAGGATAAAACGGCCACTAAAAGGACAGTATCGTGCAAACATTACATGTATCCAAGCAGCCGTGACAAAACCCTTATGACTTCTTCCTGTTTCCCAGGATAACACAGGCACTAAAAGGACAGTATCATGCAGACACTACATGTATCCAAGCAGCCGTGGCAAAACTCGTATGACTTCTTCCTGTTTCCCAGGATAAAACGGCCACTAAAAGGACAGTATCGTGCAAACATTACATGTATCCAAGCAGCCGTGGCAAAACTCGTATGACTTCTTCCTGTTTCCCAAGATAAAACGGCCACTAAAAGGACAGTATCGCGCAAACATTACATCTATCCAAACAGCAGTGACAAAACCCTTATGACTTCTTCCTGTTTCCCAGGATAACACGGGCACTAAAAGGACAGTATCATGCAGACACTACATGTATCCAAGCAGCCGTGACAAATCTCCTATGATTTCTTCCTGTTTCCCAGGATAAAACGGGCACTAAAAGGACAGTATCATGTGAACATTACATCTATCCAAGCAGCCGTGACAAAACTCCTATGGTTTCTTCCTGTTTCCCAGGATAAAACAGGCACTAAGAGGAGAGTATCATGCAGACATTACATCTATCTAAGCAGCCGTGGCAAAACTCCTATGGCTTCTTCCTGTTTCCCAGGATAAAACAGCCACTAAAAGGACAGTATCATACAAACATTAATAATAATAATAATAATAATAATAATAATAATAATAATAATAATAATAATAATAATAATAATAATAATAATAATAATAATAATAATAATAATAATAATAATAATAATAATAATAATAACATAAAATTTTCATCATACAAACATTACATCTATCCAAGCAGCCGTGACAAATCCCTTATGACTTCTTCCTGTTTCCCAGGATAAAACGGGCACTAAGAGGACAGTATCATGCAGACACTACAAGTATCCAAGCAGCCGTGACAAAACTCCTATGATTTCTTCCTGTTTCCCAGGATAAAACAGGCACTAAGAGGAGAGTATCATGCAGACATTACATCTATCTAAGCAGCCGTGGCAAAACTCATATGGCTTCTTCCTGTTTCCCAGGATAAAACGGCCACTAAAAGGATAGTATCATACAAACATTACATCTATTCAAGCAACCGTGACAAATCCCCTATGACTTCTTCCTGTTTCCCAGCATAAAACGGGCACTAAAATGAGAGTATCATGCAGACATTACATCTATCAAAGCAGCCGTGGCAAAACTCCTATGACTTCTTCTTGTTTCCCAGGATAAAACGGCCACTAAAAGGACAGTATCATACAAACATTAATAATAATAATAATAATAATAATAATAATAATAATAATAATAATAATAATAACATAAAATTTTCATCATACAAACATTACATCTATCCAAGCAGCCGTGACTAATCCCTTATGACTTCTTCCTGTTTCCCAGGATAAAACGGGCACTAAAAGGACAGTATCATGCAGACACTACATCTATCCAAGCAGCCGTGACAAAACTCCTATGACTTCTTCCTGTTTCCCAGGATAAAACAGGCACTAAAAAGACAGTATCATGTGAACATTACATCTATCCAAGCAGCCGTGACAAAACTCCTATGATTTCTTCCTGTTTCCCAGGATAAAACAGGCGCTAAGAGGAGAGTATCATGCAGACATTACATCTATCAAAGCAGCCGTGGCAAAACTCCTATGACTTCTTCTTGTTTCCCAGGATAAAACGGCCACTAAAAGGACAGTATCATACAAACATTAATAATAATAATAATAATAATAATAATAATAATAATAATAATAATAATAATAATAATAATAATAATAATAATAATAATAATAATAATAATATAAAATTTTCATCATACAAACATTACATCTATCCAAGCAGCCGTGACAAATCCCTTATGACTTCTTCCTGTTTCCCAGGATAAAACGGGCACTAAAAGGACAGTATCATGCAGACACTACATCTATCCAAGCAGCCGTGACAAAACTCCTATGACTTCTTCCTGTTTCCCAGGATAAAACAGGCACTAAAAAGACAGTATCATGCAGACACTACATCTATCCAAGCAGCCGTGACAAAACTCCTTAGACTTCTTAATGTTTCCCAGGATAAAACGACCACTAAAAAGGACAGTATCGTGCAAAAATTACATCTATCCAAGCAGCCGTGACAAAACCCCTATAACATCTTCCTGTTTCCCAGGATAAAACGGGCACTAAAAGGACAGTATCATGCAGACACTACATGTATCCAAACAGCAGTGACAAAACTCCTATGACTTCTTTCTGTTTCCCAGGATAAAACGGCCACTAAAAGGACAGTATCGTGCAAACATTACATGTATCCAAGCAGCCGTGACAAAACCCTTATGACTTCTTCCTGTTTCCCAGGATAACACGGGCACTAAAAGGACAGTATCATGCAGACACTACATGTATCCAAGCAGCCGTGGCAAAACTCGTATGACTTCTTCCTGTTTCCCAGGATAAAACGGCCACTAAAAGGACAGTATCGTGCAAACATTACATGTATCCAAGCAGCCGTGGCAAAACTCGTATGACTTCTTCCTGTTTCCCAAGATAAAACGGCCACTAAAAGGACAGTATCGCGCAAACATTACATCTATCCAAACAGCAGTGACAAAACCCTTATGACTTCTTCCTGTTTCCCAGGATAACACGGGCACTAAAAGGACAGTATCATGCAGACACTACATGTATCCAAGCAGCCGTGACAAATCTCCTATGATTTCTTCCTGTTTCCCAGGATAAAACGGGCACTAAAAGGACAGTATCATGTGAACATTACATCTATCCAAGCAGCCGTGACAAAACTCCTATGATTTCTTCCTGTTTCCCAGGATAAAACAGGCACTAAGAGGAGAGTATCATGCAGACATTACATCTATCTAAGCAGCCGTGGCAAAACTCCTATGGCTTCTTCCTGTTTCCCAGGATAAAACAGCCACTAAAAGGACAGTATCATACAAACATTAATAATAATAATAATAATAATAATAATAATAATAATAATAATAATAATAATAATAATAATAATAATAATAATAATAATAATAATAATAACATAAAATTTTCATCATACAAACATTACATCTATCCAAGCAGCCGTGACAAATCCCTTATGACTTCTTCCTGTTTCCCAGGATAAAACGGGCACTAAGAGGACAGTATCATGCAGACACTACAAGTATCCAAGCAGCCGTGACAAAACTCCTATGATTTCTTCCTGTTTCCCAGGATAAAACAGGCACTAAGAGGAGAGTATCATGCAGACATTACATCTATCTAAGCAGCCGTGGCAAAACTCATATGGCTTCTTCCTGTTTCCCAGGATAAAACGGCCACTAAAAGGATAGTATCATACAAACATTACATCTATTCAAGCAACCGTGACAAATCCCCTATGACTTCTTCCTGTTTCCCAGCATAAAACGGGCACTAAAATGAGAGTATCATGCAGACATTACATCTATCAAAGCAGCCGTGGCAAAACTCCTATGACTTCTTCTTGTTTCCCAGGATAAAACGGCCACTAAAAGGACAGTATCATACAAACATTAATAATAATAATAATAATAATAATAATAATAATAATAATAATAATAACATAAAATTTTCATCATACAAACATTACATCTATCCAAGCAGCCGTGACTAATCCCTTATGACTTCTTCCTGTTTCCCAGGATAAAACGGGCACTAAAAGGACAGTATCATGCAGACACTACATCTATCCAAGCAGCCGTGACAAAACTCCTATGACTTCTTCCTGTTTCCCAGGATAAAACAGGCACTAAAAAGACAGTATCATGTGAACATTACATCTATCCAAGCAGCCGTGACAAAACTCCTATGATTTCTTCCTGTTTCCCAGGATAAAACAGGCACTAAGAGGAGAGTATCATGCAGACATTACATCTATCAAAGCAGCCGTGGCAAAACTCCTATGACTTCTTCTTGTTTCCCAGGATAAAACGGCCACTAAAAGGACAGTATCATACAAACATTAATAATAATAATAATAATAATAATAATAATAATAATAATAATAATAATAATAATAATAATAATAATAATAATAATAATATAAAATTTTCATCATACAAACATTACATCTATCCAAGCAGCCGTGACAAATCCCTTATGACTTCTTCCTGTTTCCCAGGATAAAACGGGCACTAAAAGGACAGTATCATGCAGACACTACATCTATCCAAGCAGCCGTGACAAAACTCCTATGACTTCTTCCTGTTTCCCAGGATAAAACAGGCACTAAAAAGACAGTATCATGCAGACACTACATCTATCCAAGCAGCCGTGACAAAACTCCTTAGACTTCTTAATGTTTCCCAGGATAAAACGGCCACTAAAAGGACAGTATCGTGCAAAAATTACATCTATCCAAGCAGCCGTGACAAAACCCCTATAACATCTTCCTGTTTCCCAGGATAAAACGGGCACTAAAAGGACAGTATCATGCAGACACTACATGTATCCAAACAGCAGTGACAAAACTCCTATGACTTCTTTCTGTTTCCCAGGATAAAACGGCCACTAAAAGGACAGTATCGTGCAAACATTACATCTATCCAAGCAGCCGTGACAAATCCCTTATGACTTCTTCCTGTTTCCCAGGATAAAACGGGCACTAAAAGGACAGTATCATTCAGACACTACATCTATCCAAGCAGCCGTGACAAAACTCCTATGACTTCTTCCTGTTTCCCTGGATAAAACGGCCACTAAAAGGACAGTATCGTGCAAAAATTACATCTATCCAAGCAGCCGTGACAAAACCCCTATGACTTCTTCCTGTTTCCCAGGATAACACGGGCACTAAAAGGACAGCATCATACAAACATTACATCTATCCAAGCAGCCGTGACAAATCCCTTATGACTTCTTCCTGTTTCCCAGGATAAAACAGGCACTAAAAAGACAGTATCATGCAGACACTACATCTATCCAAGCAGCCGTGACAAAACTCCTTAGACTTCTTCCTGTTTCCCAGGATAAAACGGCCACTAAAAGGACAGTATCGTGCAAAAATTACATCTATCCAAGCAGCCGTAACAAAACCCCTATAACATCTTCCTGTTTCCCAGGATAAAACGGGCACTAAAAGGACAGTATCATGCAGACACTACATGTATCCAAACAGCAGTGACAAAACTCCTATGACTTCTTTCTGTTTCCCAGGATAAAACGGCCACTAAAAGGACAGTATCGTGCAAACATTACATGTATCCAAGCAGCCGTGACAAAATCCTTATGACTTCTACCTGTTTCCCAGGATAAAACGGGCACTAAAAGGACAGTATCATGCAGACACTACGTGTATCCAAACAGCAGTGACAAAACTCCTATGACTTCTTTCTGTTTCCCAGGATAAAACGGCCACTAAAAAGGACAGTATCGTGCAAACATTACATGTATCCAAGCAGCCGTGACAAAACCCTTATGACTTCTTCCTGTTTCCCAGGATAACACGGGCACTAAAAGGACAGTATCATGCAGACACTACATGTATCCAAGCAGCCGTGGCAAAACTCGTATGACTTCTTCCTGTTTCCCAGGATAAGGCCACTAAAAGGACAGTATCGTGCAAACATTACATGTATCCAAGCAGCCGTGGCAAAACTCGTATGACTTCTTCCTGTTTCCCAAGATAAAACGGCCACTAAAAGGGACAGTATCGCGCAAACATTACATCTATCCAAACAGCAGTGACAAAACCCTTATGACTTCTTCCTGTTTCCCAGGATAACACGGGCACTAAAAGGACAGTATCATGCAGACACTACATGTATCCAAGCAGCCGTGACAAATCTCCTATGATTTCTTCCTGTTTCCCAGGATAAAACGGGCACTAAAAGGACAGTATCATGTGAACATTACATCTATCCAAGCAGCCGTGACAAAACTCCTATGATTTCTTCCTGTTTCCCAGGATAAAACAGGCACTAAGAGGAGAGTATCATGCAGACATTACATCTATCTAAGCAGCCGTGGCAAACCTCCTATGGCTTCTTCCTGTTTCCCAGGAGAAAACAGCCACTAAAAGGACAGTATCATACAAACATTAATAATAATAATAATAATAATAATAATAATAATAATATAAAATTTTCATCATACAAACATTACATCTATCCAAGCAGCCGTGACAAATCCCTTATGACTTCTTCCTGTTTCCCAGGATAAAACGGGCACTAAAAGGACAGTATCATGCAGACACTACATCTATCCAAGCAGCCGTGACAAAACTCCTATGACTTCTTCCTGTTTCCCAGGATAAAACAGGCACTAAAAAGACAGTATCATGCAGACACTACATCTATCCAAGCAGCCGTGACAAAACTCCTTAGACTTCTTCCTGTTTCCCAGGATAAAACGACCACTAAAAGGACAGTATCGTGCAAAAATTACATCTATCCAAGCAGCCGTGACAAAACCCCTATAACATCTTCCTGTTTCCCAGTATAAAACGGGCACTAAAAGGACAGTATCATGCAGACACTACATGTATCCAAACAGCAGTGACAAAACTCCTATGACTTCTTTCTGTTTCCCAGGATAAAACGGCCACTAAAAGGACAGTATCGTGCAAACATTACATGTATCCAAGCAGCCGTGACAAAACCCTTATGACTTCTTCCTGTTTCCCAGGATAACACAGGCACTAAAAGGACAGTATCATGCAGACACTACATGTATCCAAGCAGCCGTGGCAAAACTCGTATGACTTCTTCCTGTTTCCCAGGATAAAACGGCCACTAAAAGGACAGTATCGTGCAAACATTACATGTATCCAAGCAGCCGTGGCAAAACTCGTATGACTTCTTCCTGTTTCCCAAGATAAAACGGCCACTAAAAGGACAGTATCGCGCAAACATTACATCTATCCAAACAGCAGTGACAAAACCCTTATGACTTCTTCCTGTTTCCCAGGATAACACGGGCACTAAAAGGACAGTATCATGCAGACACTACATGTATCCAAGCAGCCGTGACAAATCTCCTATGATTTCTTCCTGTTTCCCAGGATAAAACGGGCACTAAAAGGACAGTATCATGTGAACATTACATCTATCCAAGCAGCCGTGACAAAACTCCTATGGTTTCTTCCTGTTTCCCAGGATAAAACAGGCACTAAGAGGAGAGTATCATGCAGACATTACATCTATCTAAGCAGCCGTGGCAAAACTCCTATGGCTTCTTCCTGTTTCATAGGATAAAACAGCCACTAAAAGGACAGTATCATACAAACATTAATAATAATAATAATAATAATAATAATAATAATAATAATAATAATAATAATAATAATAATAATAATAATAATAATAATAATAATAATAATAATAATAATAATAATAATAATAATAATAACGGGCACTAAAAATTTTCATCATACAAACATTACATCTATCCAAGCAGCCGTGACAAATCCCTTATGACTTCTTCCTGTTTCCCAGGATAAAACGGGCACTAAGAGGACAGTATCATGCAGACACTACAAGTATCCAAGCAGCCGTGACAAAACTCCTATGATTTCTTCCTGTTTCCCAGGATAAAACAGGCACTAAGAGGAGAGTATCATGCAGACATTACATCTATCTAAGCAGCCGTGGCAAAACTCATATGGCTTCTTCCTGTTTCCCAGGATAAAACGGCCACTAAAAGGATAGTATCATACAAACATTACATCTATTCAAGCAACCGTGACAAATCCCCTATGACTTCTTCCTGTTTCCCAGCATAAAACGGGCACTAAAATGAGAGTATCATGCAGACATTACATCTATCAAAGCAGCCGTGGCAAAACTCCTATGACTTCTTCTTGTTTCCCAGGATAAAACGGCCACTAAAAGGACAGTATCATACAAACATTAATAATAATAATAATAATAATAATAATAATAATAATAATAATAATAATAACATAAAATTTTCATCATACAAACATTACATCTATCCAAGCAGCCGTGACTAATCCCTTATGACTTCTTCCTGTTTCCCAGGATAAAACGGGCACTAAAAGGACAGTATCATGCAGACACTACATCTATCCAAGCAGCCGTGACAAAACTCCTATGACTTCTTCCTGTTTCCCAGGATAAAACAGGCACTAAAAAGACAGTATCATGTGAACATTACATCTATCCAAGCAGCCGTGACAAAACTCCTATGATTTCTTCCTGTTTCCCAGGATAAAACAGGCACTAAGAGGAGAGTATCATGCAGACATTACATCTATCAAAGCAGCCGTGGCAAAACTCCTATGACTTCTTCTTGTTTCCCAGGATAAAACGGCCACTAAAAGGACAGTATCATACAAACATTAATAATAATAATAATAATAATAATAATAATAATAATAATAATAATAATAATAATAATAATAATAATAATAATAATAATAATAATAATAATAATAATATAAAATTTTCATCATACAAACATTACATCTATCCAAGCAGCCGTGACAAATCCCTTATGACTTCTTCCTGTTTCCCAGGATAAAACGGGCATTAAAAGGACAGTATCATGCAGACACTACATCTATCCAAGCAGCCGTGACAAAACTCCTATGACTTCTTCCTGTTTCCCAGGATAAAACGGCCACTAAAAGGACAGTATCGTGCAAAAATTACATCTATCCAAGCAGCCGTGACAAATCCCTTATGACTTCTTCCTGTTTCACAGGATAAAACGGGAACTAAAAGGACAGTATCATGCAGACACTACATCTATCCAAGCAGCCGTGACAAAACTCCTATGACTTCTTCCGGTTTCCCAGGATAAAACGGCCACTAAAAGGACAGTATCATACAAACATTACATCTATCCAAGCAGCCGTGACAAATCCCTTATGACTTCTTCCTGTTTCCCAGGATAAAACGGGCACTAAAAGGAGAGTATCATGCAGACATTACATCTATCTAAGCAGCCGTGGCAAAACTCGTATGACTTCTTCTTGTTTCCCAGGATAAAACGGCCACTAAAAGGACAGTATCACACAAACATTACATCTATCCAAGCAGCCGTGACAAATCCCTTATGACTTCTTCCTGTTTCTCAGGATAAAACTGGCACTAAAAAGACAGTATCGCGCAGACACTACATCTATCCAAGCAGCCGTGACAAAACTCCTATGACTTCTTCCTGTTTCCCAGGATAAAACGGCCACTAAAAGGACAGTATCGTGCAAAAATTACATCTGTCCAAGCAGTCGTGACAAAACCCCTGTGACATCTTCCTGTTTCCCAGGATAAAACGGGCACTAAAAGGACAGTATCATGCAGACACTACATGTATCCAAACAGCTGTGACAAAACCCCTATGACTTCTTCCTGTTTCCCAGGATAACACGGGCACTAAAACGACAGTATCATGCAGACACTACATGTATCCAAGCAGCCGTGACAAAACTCCTATGATTTCTTCCTGTTTCCCAGGATAAAACGGGCACTAAAAGGACAGTATCATGCAGACACTACATCTATCCAAGCAACCGTGACAAAACTCCTATGATTTCTTCCTGTTTCCCAGGTTAAACGACCACTAAAAGGACAATATCATGTGAACATTACATCTATCCAAGAAGCCGTGGCAAAACTCCTATGATTTCTTCCTGTTTCCCAGGATAAAACAGGCACTAAAAGGAGAGTATCATGCAGACATTACATCTATCTAAGCAGCCGTGGCACAACTCCTATGACTTCTTCCTGTTTCCCAAGATAAAACGGCCACTAAAAGGATAGTATCATACAAACATTACATCTATCCAAGCAGCCGTGACAAATCCCCTATGACTTCTTCCTGTTTCCCAGGATAAAACGGGCACTAAAAGGAGAGTATCATGCAGACATTACATCTATCTAAGCAGCCGTGGCAAAACTCCTATGACTTCTTCTTGTTTCCCAGGATAAAACGGCCACTAAAAGGACAGTATCATACAAACATTAATAATAATAATAATAATAATAATAATAATAATAATAATAATAATAATAATAATAATAATAATAATAATAATAATAATAATAATAATAATAATAATAATAATAATAATAATAATAATAATAATATAAAATTATCATCATACAAACATTACATCTATCCAAGCAGCCGTGACAAATCCCTTATGACTTCTTCCTGTTTCCCATTATAAAACGGGCACTAAAGGGACAGTATCATGCAGACACTACATCTATCCAAGCAGCCGTGACAAAACTCCTATGACTTCTTCCTGTTTCCCAGGATAAAACGGCCACTAAAAGGACAGTATCGTGCAAAAATTACATCTATCCAAGCAGCCGTGACAAAACCCCTATGACTTCTTCCTGTTTCCCAGGATAACACGGGCACTAAAAGGACAGAATCATACAAACATTACATCTATCCAAGCAGCCGTGACAAATCCCTTATGACTTCTTCCTGTTTCAAAGGATAAAACGGGAACTAAAAGGACAGTATCATGCAGACACTACATCTATTCAAGTAGCCGTGACAAAACTCCTATGACTTCTTCCTGTTTCCCAGGATAAAACGGCCACTAAAAGGACAGTATCGTGCAAAAATTACATCTATCCAAGCAGCCGTGACAAAACCCCTATGACTTCTTCCTGTTTCCCAGGATAACATGGGCACTAAAAGGACAGTATCATGCAGAAACTACATGTATCCAAACAGCCGTGACAAAACTCCTATGACTTCTTCCTGTTTCCCAAGATAAAACGGACACTAAAAGGACAGTATCATGCAGACTCTACATCTATCCAAGTAGCCGTGACAAAACTCCTATGACTTCTTCCTGTTTCCCAGGATAAAACGGCCACTAAAAGGACAGTATCGTGCAAAAATTACATCTATCCAAGCAGCCGTGACAAATCCCTTATGACTTCTTCCTGTTTCCCAGGATAAAACGGGAACTAAAAGGACAGTATCATGCAGACATTACATCTATCTAAGCAGCCGTGGCAAAACTCGTATGACTTCTTCCTGTTTCCCAAGATAAAACGGCCACTAAAAGGACAGTATCGCGCAAACATTACATCTATCCAAACAGCAGTGACAAAACCCTTATGACTTCTTCCTGTTTCCCAGGATAACACGGGCACTAAAACGACAGTATCATGCAGACACTACATGTATCCAAGCAGCCGTGACAAATCTCCTATGATTTCTTCCTGTTTCCCAGGATAAAACGGGCACTAAAAGGACAGTATCATGTGAACATTACATCTATCCAAGCAGCCGTGACAAAACTCCTATGATTTCTTCCTGTTTCCCAGGATAAAACAGGCACTAAGAGGAGAGTATCATGCAGACATTACATCTATCTAAGCAGCCGTGGCAAAACTCCTATGGCTTCTTCCTGTTTCCCAGGATAAAACGGCCACTAAAAGGATAGTATCATACAAACATTACATCTATCCAAGCAGCCGTGACAAAAACCCCTATGACTTCTTCCTGTTTCCCAGCATAAAACGGGCACTAAAAGAAGAGTATCATGCAGACATTACATCTATCAAAGCAGCCGTGGCAAAACTCCTATGACTTCTTCTTGTGTCCCAGGATAAAACGGCCACTAAAAGGACAGTATCATACAAACATTAATAATAATAATAATAATAATAATAATAATAATAATAATAATAATAATAATAATAATAATAATAATAATAATAATAATAATAATAATAATATAAAATTTTCATCATACAAATATTACATCTATCCAAGCAGCCGTGACAAATCCCTTATGACTTCTTCCTGTTTCCCAGGATAAAACGGGCACTAAAAGGACAGTATCATGCAGACACTACAAGTATCCAAGCAGCCGTGACAAAACTCCTATGATTTCTTCCTGTTTCCCAGGATAAAACGACCACTAAAAGGACAATATCATGTTAACATTACATCTATCCAAGCAGCCGTGACAAAACTCCTATGATTTCTTCCTGTTTCCCAGGATAAAACAGGCACTAAGAGGAGAGTATCATACAGACATTACATCTATCTAAGCAGCCGTGGCAAAACTCCTATAGCTTCTTCCTGTTTCCCAGGATAAAACGGCCACTAAAAGAATAGTATCATACAAACATTACATCTATCCAAGCAGCCGTGACAAATCCCTTATGACTTCTTCCTGTTTCCCAGCATAAAACGGGCACTAAAAGGAGAGTATCATGCAGACATTACATCTATCAAAGCAGCCGTGGCAAAACTCCTATGACTTCTTCTTGTTTCCCAGGATAAAACGGCCACTAAAAGGACAGTATCATACAAACATTAATAATAATAATAATAATAATAATAATAATAATAATAATAATAATAATAATAATAATAATAATAATAATAATAATAATAATATAAAATTTTCATCATACAAACATTACATCTATCCAAGCAGCCGTGACAAATCCCTTATGACTTCTTCCTGTTTCCCAGGATAAAACGGGCATTAAAAGGACAGTATCATGCAGACACTACATCTATCCAAGCAGCCGTGACAAAACTCCTATGACTTCTTCCTGTTTCCCAGGATAAAACGGCCACTAAAAGGACAGTATCGTGCAAAAATTACATCTATCCAAGCAGCCGTGACAAAACCCCTATAACATCTTCCTGTTTCTTAGGATAAAACGGGCACTAAAAGGACAGTATCATGCAGACACTACATGTATCCAAACAGCAGTGACAAAACTCCTATGACTTCTTTCTGTTTCCCAGGATAAAACGGCCACTAAAAGGACAGTATCGTGCAAACATTACATGTATCCAAACAGCAGTGACAAAACTCCTATGACTTCTTTCTGTTTCCCAGGATAAAACGGCCACTAAAAGGACAGTATCATACAAACATTACATCTATCCAAGCAGCCGTGACAAATCCCCTATGACTTCCTCCTGTTTCCCAGGATAAAACGGACTCTAAAAGGACAGTATCGTGCAAACATTACATCTTTCCAAGCAGCCGTGACAAAACCCTTATGACTTCTTCCTGTTTCCCAGGATAAAACGGCCACTAAAAGGACAGTATCATACAAACATTACATCTATCCAAGCAGCCGTGACAAATCCCTTATGACTTCTTCCTGTTTCCCAGGATAAAACGGGCACTAAAAGGAGAGTATCATGCAGACATTACATCTATCTAAGCAGCCGTGGCAAAACTCGTATGACTTCTTCTTGTTTCCCAGGATAAAACGGCCACTAAAAGGACAGTATCACACAAACATTACATCTATCCGAGCAGCCGTGACAAATCCCTTATGATTTCTTCCTGTTTCTCAGGATAAAACGGGCACTAAAAAGACAGTATCGCGCAGACACTACATCTATCCAAGCAGCCGTGACAAAACTCCTATGACTTCTTCCTGTTTCCCAGGATAAAACGGGAACTAAAAGGACAGTATCATGCAGACACTACATCTATCCAAGCAGCCGTGACAAAACTCCTATGACTTTTTCCTGTTTCCCAGGATAAAACGGTCACTAAAAGGACAGTATCGTGCAAAAATTACATCTATCCAAGCAGCCGTGACAAAACCCCTATGGCTTCTTCTTGTGTCCCAGGATAACATGGGCACTAAAAGGACAGTATCATGCAGACACTACATGTATCCAAACAGCCGTGACAAAACTCCTATGACCTCTTTCTGTTTCCCAAGATAAAACGGCCACTAAAAGGACAGTATCGTGCAAACATTACATCTATCCAAGCAGCCGTGACAAAACTCCTATGATTTCTTCCTGTTTCCCAGGATAAAACGACCACTAAAAGGACAATATCATGTGAACATTACATCTATCCAAGCAGCCGTGACAAAACTCCTATGATTTCTTCCTGTTTCCCAGGATAAAACAGGCACTAAGAGGAGAGTATCATACAGACATTACATCTATCTAAGCAGCCGTGGCAAAACTCCTATAGCTTCTTCCTGTTTCCCAGGATAAAACGGCCACTAAAAGGATAGTATCATACAAACATTACATCTATCCAAGCAGCCGTGACAAATCCCTTATGACTTCTTCCTGTTTCTCAGGATAAAACGGGCACTAAAAGACAGTATCGCGTTCAGACAAGTATTACATCTATCCAAGCAGCCGTGACAAAACTCCTATGACTTCTTCCGGTTTCCCAGGATAAAACGGCCACTAAAAGGACAGTATCATACAAACATTACATCTATCCAAGCAGCCGTGACAAATCCCTTATGACTTCTTCCTGTTTCCCAGGATAAAACGGGCACTAAAAGGAGAGTATCATGCAGACATTACATCTATCTAAGCAGCCGTGGCAAAACTCGTATGACTTCTTCTTGTTTCCCAGGATAAAACGGCCACTAAAAGGACAGTATCACACAAACATTACATCTATCCAAGCAGCCGTGACAAATCCCTTATGACTTCTTCCTGTTTCTCAGGATAAAACGGCCACTAAAAGGACAGTATCGTGCAAAAATTACATCTGTCCAAGCAGTCGTGACAAAACCCCTGTGACATCTTCCTGTTTCCCAGGATAAAACGGGCACTAAAAGGACAGTATCATGCAGACACTACATGTATCCAAACAGCTGTGACAAAACCCCTATGACTTCTTCCTGTTTCCCAGGATAACACGGGCACTAAAAGGACAGTATCATGCAGACACTACATGTATCCAAGCAGCCGTGACAAAACTCCTATGATTTCTTCCTGTTTCCCAGGATAAAACGGGCACTAAAAGGACAGTATCATGCAGACACTACATCTATCCCAGTAACCGTGACAAAACTCCTATGATTTCTTCCTGTTTCCCAGGTTAAACGACCACTAAAAGGACAATATCATGTGAACATTACATCTATCCAAGCAGCCGTGACAAAACTCCTATGATTTCTTCCTGTTTCCCAGGATAAAACAGGCACTAAAAGGAGAGTATCATGCAGACATTACATCTATCTAAGCAGCCGTGGCAAAACTCCTGTGACTTCTTGCTGTTTCCCAAGATAAAACGGCCACTAAAAGGATAGTATCATACAAACATTACATCTATCCAAGCAGCCGTGACAAATCCCCTATGACTTCTTCCTGTTTCCCAGGATAAAACGGGCACTAAAAGGAGAGTATCATGCAGACATTACATCTATCTAAGCAGCCGTGGCAAAACTCCTATGACTTCTTCTTGTTTCCCAGGATAAAACGGCCACTAAAAGGACAGTATCATACAAACATTAATAATAATAATAATAATAATAATAATAATAATAATAATAATAATAATAATAATAATAATAATAATAATAATAATAATAATAATATAAAATTATCATCATACAAACATTACATCTATCCAAGCAGCCGTGACAAATCCCTTATGACTTCTTCCTGTTTCCCAGGATAACACGGGCACTAAAAGGACAGTATCATGCAGACACTACATGTATCCAAACAGCCGTGACAAAACTCCTATGACTTCCTCCTGTTTCCCAGGATAAAACGGCCTCTAAAAGGACAGTATCGTGCAAACATTACATCTATCCAAACAGCCGTGACAAAACCCTTATGACTTCTTCCTTTTTCCCAGGATAAAAAGGCCACTAAAAGGACAGTATCATGCAGACACTTCATCTATCCAAGCAGCCGTGACAAAACTCCTATGATTTCTTCCTGTTTCCCAGGATAAAACGACCACTAAAAGGACAATTACATGCGAACATAACGTCTATCCAAGCAGCCGTGACACAACTCCTATGACGTCTTCCTGTTTCCCAGGATAAAACAGGCACTAAAAAGACAGTATCATGCAGACACTACATCTATCCAAGCAGCCGTGACAAAACTCCTTAGACTTCTTCCTGTTTCCCAGGATAACACGGCCACTAAAAGGACAGTATCGCGCAGACACTACATCTATCCAAGCAGCCGTGACAAAACTCCTATGACTTCTTCCTGTTTCAAAATATAAAACGGCCACTAAAAGGACAGTATCGTGCAAAAATTACATCTGTCCAAGCAGTCAGGACAAATCCCCTATGACATCTTCCTGTTTCCCAGGATAAAACGGGCACTAAAAGGACAGTATCATGCAGACACTACATGTATCCAAACAGCAGTGACAAAACCCCTATGACTTCTTCCTGTTTCCCAGGATAACACGGGCACTAAAAGGACAGTATCATGCAGACACTACATGTATCCAAGCAGCCGTGACAAAACTCCTATGATTTCTTCCTGTTTCCCAGGATAAAACGGGCACTAAAATGACAGTATCATGCAGACACTACATCTATCCAAGCAGCCGTGACAAAACTCCTATGATTTCTTCCTGTTTCCCAGGTTAAACGACCACTAAAAGGACAATATCATGTGAACATTACATCTATCCAAGCAGCCGTGACAAAACTCCTATGATTTCTTCCTGTTTCCCAGGATAAAGCTCCTATGATTTCTTCCTGTTTCCCAGGATAAAACGGCCACTAAAAGGACAGTATCGTGCAAACATTACATCTATCCAAGCAGCCGTGACAAAACTCCTATGATTTCTTCCTGTTTCCCAGGATAAAACGACCACTAAAAGGACAATATCATGTGAACATTACATCTATCCAAGCAGCCGTGACAAAACCCCTATGATTTCTTCCTGTTTCCCAGGATAAAACAGGCACTAAGAGGAGAGTATCATACAGACATTACATCTATCTAAGCAGCCGTGGCAAAACTCCTATAGCTTCTTCCTGTTTCCCAGGATAAAACGGCCACTAAAAGGACAGTATCATACAAACATTAATAATAATAATAATAATAATAATAATAATAATAATAATAATAATAATAATAATAATAATATAAAATTTTCATCATACAAACATTACATCTATCCAAGCAGCCGTGACAAATCCCTTATGACTTCTTCCTGTTTCCCAGGATAAAACGGGCATTAAAAGGACAGTATCATGCAGACACTACATCTATCCAAGCAGCCGTGACAAAACTCCTATGACTTCTTCCTGTTTCCCAGGATAAAACGGCCACTAAAAGGACAGTATCGTGCAAAAATTACATCTATCCAAGCAGCCGTGACAAAACCCCTATAACATCTTCCTGTTTCTTAGGATAAAACGGGCACTAAAAGGACAGTATCATGCAGACACTACATGTATCCAAACAGCAGTGACAAAACTCCTATGACTTCTTTCTGTTTCCCAGGATAAAACGGCCACTAAAAGGACAGTATCGTGCAAACATTACATGTATCCAAACAGCAGTGACAAAACTCCTATGACTTCTTTCTGTTTCCCAGGATAAAACGGCCACTAAAAGGACAGTATCATACAAACATTACATCTATCCAAGCAGCCGTGACAAATCCCCTATGACTTCCTCCTGTTTCCCAGGATAAAACGGCCTCTAAAAGGACAGTATCGTGCAAACATTACATCTTTCCAAGCAGCCGTGACAAAACCCTTATGACTTCTTCCTGTTTCCCAGGATAAAACGGGCATTAAAAGGACAGTATCATGCAGACACTACATCTATCCAAGCAGCCGTGACAAAACTCCTATGACTTTTTCCTGTTTCCCAGGATAAAACGGTCACTAAAAGGACAGTATCGTGCAAAAATTACATCTATCCAAGCAGCCGTGACAAAACCCCTATGGCTTCTTCCTGTTTCCCAGGATAACATGGGCACTAAAAGGACAGTATCATGCAGACACTACATGTATCCAAACAGCCGTGACAAAACTCCTATGACCTCTTTCTGTTTCCCAAGATAAAACGGCCACTAAAAGGACAGTATCGTGCAAACATTACATCTATCCAAGCAGCCGTGACAAAACTCCTATGACTTCTTCCTGTTTCCCAGGATAAAACGGCCACTAAAAGGACAGTATCATACAAACATTACATCTATCCAAGCAGCCGTGACAAATCCCTTATGACTTCTTCCTGTTTCCCAGGATAAAACGGGCACTAAAAGGAGAGTATCATGCAGACATTACATCTATCTAAGCAGCCGTGGCAAAACTCGTATGACTTCTTCTTGTTTCCCAGGATAAAACGGCCACTAAAAGGACAGTATCACACAAACATTTCATCTATCCAAGCAGCCGTGACAAATCCCTTATGACTTCTTCCTGTTTCTCAGGATAAAACGGGCACTAAAAAGACAGTATCATGCAGACACTACATCTATCCAAGCAGCCGTGACAAAACTCCTATGACTTCTTCCGGTTTCCCAGGATAAAACGGCCACTAAAAGGACAGTATCATACAAACATTACATCTATCCAAGCAGCCGTGACAAATCCCTTATGACTTCTTCCTGTTTCCCAGGATAAAACGGGCACTAAAAGGAGAGTATCATGCAGACATTACATCTATCTAAGCAGCCGTGGCAAAACTCGTATGACTTCTTCTTGTTTCCCAGGATAAAACGGCCACTAAAAGGACAGTATCACACAAACATTACATCTATCCAAGCAGCCGTGACAAATCCCTTATGACTTCTTCCTGTTTCTCAGGATAAAACGGGCACTAAAAAGACAGTATCGCGCAGACACTACATCTATCCAAGCAGCCGTGACAAAACTCCTATGACTTCTTCCGGTTTCCCAGGATAAAACGGCCACTAAAAGGACAGTATCATACAAACATTACATCTATCCAAGCAGCCGTGACAAATCCCTTATGACTTCTTCCTGTTTCCCAGGATAAAACGGGCACTAAAAGGAGAGTATCATGCAGACATTACATCTATCTAAGCAGCCGTGGCAAAACTCGTATGACTTCTTCCTGTTTCTCAGGATAAAACGGCCACTAAAAGGACAGTATCGTGCAAAAATTACATCTGTCCAAGCAGTCGTGACAAAACCCCTGTGACATCTTCCTGTTTCCCAGGATAAAACGGGCACTAAAAGGACAGTATCATGCAGACACTACATGTATCCAAACAGCTGTGACAAAACCCCTATGACTTCTTCCTGTTTCCCAGGATAACACGGGCACTAAAAGGACAGTATCATGCAGACACTACATGTATCCAAGCAGCCGTGACAAAACTCCTATGATTTCTTCCTGTTTCCCAGGATAAAACGGGCACTAAAAAGGACAGTATCATGCAGACACTACATCTATCCAAGTAACCGTGACAAAACTCCTATGATTTCTTCCTGTTTCCCAGGTTAAACGACCACTAAAAGGACAATATCATGTGAACATTACATCTATC